>OX244035.2:18476038-19888150 GCA_945859785.2 Tridacna gigas
ACTCTACCACACAATCCCGACTTTTAGTGACCTTCAGGGAAAAGGCATTTGAAAACATTGTTGGAAAAGGAGCATTTCCTCCTTTTCCATACCATTTTCTATGCTATCAAGAACATATTTCATCATTTGGGCGACCTGTGATTTGTTGTCTGCAAGTGCTTTCAATTTGGACAGTCTGAAATTTTTTCATTTGGTAAAGAATTAATGAGTTTAGGAAACAGTTGCTTGAAATAAGCAGTGTCCCCTTCCCCCTTCTTTTTCATGGTATTTTGATTTAAGTCATGCTCTGTGAAAAGGAGGCTTAATGAATCTGCGAAAAGTATTGACCCAGGTCGAGCCTGTGCAGTCCGTGCAGGCTGACCTGGGCCGAGACTTTTCCTTATTGGTCAGTTTTCTGTATGTCCAAGGACCAGTCTACCTTATGATTAAGTTGGTTGTTCAAAAAAGTGGCTGTTACAGAACCATAGTTATCTGATGGCTTAACTAGTATCATAAATCATGGAGGTGCATTAAGCCCCCTTTTGCCAGAGCACAGCTCATTTGTATTCATGCAGTAATAATTATGTTGAATGTGTTCCTGTTTTTATTTCAAAATTGCCAGCAGCAACTTTTTTTTTTTTTTTTTGAGTCACAGTAATTTTAGATTTTGTTTATTTGATGTAGTAGAGAATGGTTTAGTAGAGACTGAAAATGAAAAATAACCTTTTACCCAATAATCACATGTTTTACAACCAAGAAGAAGAAGCCTTTTAAAAACAATCGTGAGAGGAATGATGGTGACCAGCATTTTCTTCTTTTCCCACTATGTTTTCTATCCTATCAAAGACCTTCATTTCATTTGTATTACATTCGAATGTGTTGTATTTTTAGATGCTTTCTATGTTGAAGTGTCTAAACCTTGTCATTTGGGAAAGGGTTAAACGCTTGCTATATTGATCACCAGTTGATAAAAACAGAACATATGTTGAGCTAATTTTACTTTGTTAATTCTTTATCAAACGACAAAATTTTAGTCTAGTCCAAATTGAAAGCATTTGCAGACGACAAAATAAATGTGGCGGAAAATTGAAATTTGTTTTGGGAAGGGTAGAAAACATTGTGGAAAAAGGAGAAATTGCTGGTTACCAGCATTTTCTCCTCTTCCCACAATGTTTTCAGAAGTCTTCTTTCTCAGGGTCGTTAAAAGTTGGGATTGTGTGGTGAAGGTTAATTGAAACTAGACATTAAGAAGTATATTCAAAGGCAACATTTTTTATGTTGCATTAATAGAAAAGCATGTATGTTTGCATGATAGATTGTTTGATATATGTGTGACCTTATGAAAAACATGTATGCTTTGAAAACCATATGACTGATCAATATGTGTTGTATTATGTAGTTGGAATAAAACTTGAACTTGTGGTAAATAATTTGTTTTTTTAATTCTTATTGTCACCACGTGTTAGTGAGAGACTTTGCCACCTATCAAACACAGAAATCAACCAGCAATCAGCATTTGGTCAATCACAATAAAAGACACTAACTATGCCTTCATTTTCCTTTGACAAGCTAGATTGTTTGGCATTTTAAGAATATACAGTCAAATCTGTTTTAACTCTATACCACATAACAAAATTTTAGACCAGCCCAAATTGAAAACGTTTGCAGATGACAAATAAAATGGGGTACAAATGACAGTATCTGTCTTTGAGATTGTTGAAAACACCGGGGGGGGGGGGGGGGGGGGGGGGGGGGGGGGGGGGGGAAATGGGGGGCTACAGTATTTTTAGCTCCACTGGTCAAAGGCCAGCGGGCTTATGTCATGGCCCGGTGTCCGTCATGCGTCCGTCCGTGGCGTTAACTTTTATTTCAAACATCTTCTTCTCTGAAACTACCCATCCAGTTTTCATGAAACTTCACAGAAATGATCCTGCCAGTCCTCTTCAGAATTTCTTGAAAGAATTTGATTCCTTCAAAAACTCTGGTTGCCATGGCAACAAAACTGAAAAATATTGGAAATCTTTAAAAATCTTCTTCTCTGAAACCATAAGGCATAGGGCCACCAAATTTGGCATGTAGCTTTATGTAGTAGACCTCTATCATGTTTCTTCAAATTATAGCCCTGGGGTCAAAATTGGCTCTGCCCCAGGGGTCACAAGTTTTACATAGGCTTATATAGAGAAAACTTTAAAAATCTTCCTGTACCTAGCCATAAGGCCTAGAGCTACCAAATTTTGCATTTAACTTGATCTAGTTGGGGTCTACCAAAAGTGCCCAAAGTACAGTCCTGGGGTCAATTTGGTCTCATGCTGGGGGGTGGAGGGGGTTTCACAAGATTTACATGGGCTTACATAGGGAAAACTTTTAAATCTTGGTGTACATAGCCATAAGGCTTAGGGCTACCAAATTTTGCATAATTATAGCATTATCTAGGGGACAACTACAAAGAGGGCCCAAGTTACAGCCCTAGGATCAAGTTTGGCCCTGCACCAGGGGTCACAAGTTTTACATGGGTTTATGGAGTGAAAAGTTCAGAAACCGTCTTGTTACTAGCCATAAGACCAAGAACTCCTAAATTTGGCATGTTATTATTCTAATCCACATATTCCCCATTTAGTCCGACTGTAACCCTGGGGTCAAAGTTTTATAAGGGCTTATATAGTGAAGATTTCTTTTTATGGTTTATATTTATAAGCCAGTGGAGCGATACAGGGCCATCATGGCCCTCTTGTCTTCTTTTCCCACAATGTTTTCAAAAGCCTTCTTCAGGGCTGTTAAAACTCAGGATTGTGTGGTAAAGAGTTAAACAGCCATCTTAATCCTTTATACAATCCCAACTTTTAACAACCCTGAGAAAGAAAGCTTTTGAAAACAATTTGGGAAAAGGAGATAATGCTCTTGACCAGCATTTTTTCATATTCCCACAGTGTTTTCTACCCTTCCTTATTCAATTTTCAATTTTTGAGTTAAATTTACATGTAGTCTGCATATGCTTTCAATTTGGACAAGTCTAAAGTTTTGTTGTGTGGTAAAAGGTGAACTCCTTACATCATAGTTGCGAGTTTAACTCTTTACCAAACGACAATAACTGTGACAGGTCCAAATTGAATGCATTTGCAGACGACAAAATAAAGGTGGCTCAAATGACAAAACTTGTCCTTGATAGAGTAGAAAACATTTTGGGAAAAGGAGAAGATGCTGGCTACCAGCATTTTCTCCTTTTCCCACAATGTTTTCAAAAGGCTTCTCTCTCAGGGTCGTTAAAAGTCGGGATTGTGTGGTAAAGGGTTAAACAACCTTCAGAAAGTACATTTTGGAAAACATTGTTGGAAAAGGAGGAAATGCTGGTAACCAGCATTTTCTCCTTTTCCCGCAATGTTTTCTAACAGGTCACAGACAAATCTTGTTATTTGTGCCACATTTACTATGTCGGTATGTTGTCTGCAATGGTTTCAATTTGGACTGGTCTAAAGTTTTGTCATATGGTAAAGAGTTGAGGAACAAACAATAAGTGCCTCTTGCAGTAAGTGTCTGTCTAACACTGGGACTTTCGCATTCAAAATGTAGATTGGAAACTCACACTATTGATTGCTATGTAAAGGTGGCTGCTTATTCAAAATGATTTCTTACACAGGAATTCCTCTCCTTGTAAAAAAAAACATGAAATGGAACTGAATATTGTTAATCCTATACCACACAATCCATACTTTTAATAACCCTAAAGAAGAAAAAGGCCTTTGAAAACAATGTTGGGAAAGGAGAAAACCAGCATTTTCACCTTTTTTCCCCGTTTTCAACCCAAACAAAGACAGAAGTCATCTTTTGAATTACATTTAATTTTGTCCCCTGCAAATGCTCGCACTTTGGTCAGGTGCGAAATTGTGTACAGTTAAACTTAGGACCAGAGCTCAGATTGTTACTGCCTTATTCCAACAATGAAATTTTCAACTTTGCCCATATTGGAAGCATCAGTAAAAAATAAATGGGGTTTGTATTGGAAAGTGTTGAGGACAAAGGATGAAATGCTGATTACCAGTTGTTCAGAAACTGCTTGAGTCATTGAAATTCAGTATGAATCATACTTGGGACAACCAGTTTTACAATTCTTGACAGCAAAAGCTTGACTTTTGATGACATGACGCATTTACCTTTGATATTTACCAAAATACTCCAAGCCTTTATCACACAAAGCTGAGTTAAACAGTTCCGAGAAAGAAGCCTTATGAAAACATTGTGGGAAAAGGAATGTTTTTTTACTCTGTCAAAGGCAAATTCCATCATTTGAAGCACATTTAAATTTTTGTTGGCAAATGCTTTCAATTTGGACAAGTTTACATTTTTGACTGGTTATAAAGAGTCAATAAAAATAGTGATTTTCCATGGGTTACAGACTCTGAAAAACAAATATGGCTGCCACTATCAATTTTGGCTCACTTGTTTTATGACAATACAGGGCAATCATTGCCCTCTTGTTTTGACACATATTCAGTCTATCTTACCCAAGCCTTTTTGAGGATTGATGATTGTCATTGCGAGAGCATTCATTCTCATCTTCCTGTTGAATACAGATTCCATAATATTAATCTGTGAAACGCAGCCAATGGCTTGGAAAGAGTGCCAAGCAAAAAAAAAATATAAAATAAATTCCAAGGATGCACCAGCTGCACTGATTTTACTTAATGTTGTTAAAACAGTGTCAAACAACCAAGTTACACTTCCTTCTTCAATAGATCTGCTGTTGGCATCATAAACCAATTCAGGCTTTTGGGGATGCTATAGATCAAGATTATACTGCACAAAAGATGCAGCAAACTTTCTTCCCTGCGATTTTTCTTCTCTAAGCTCTGATGCATGCATGTGAGAAAAGCAGTCAGTGGCTTGGAAAGAAAGTTGTGTCAGTACTAGTGTGAGAAAACCAGGAAACACATGTGCAGTTGTACTGGCAACTTTGATATGACCGTAGCTGTGAAAACTGCGTCAAATTTCAGTACAAACAAACGCAATATACATGCTGCCTGGTATGATACTGAAAGCAGGTTGATCTTCACAATTGCACTGCCAAAAGTTTATGAAATGTACAATCTTTTAATTTCACCAACCACTTAACTTTGATACGCTAGTAGTAAAGGAGGGTAGACCTCGGACAGCGTCCGAGGTCTACCCTCCAGAGTCCCGGACACGCCCCTTTTTGTCCGAGGTCTACCCTCCCAGAGTGCCATTTTGTCCGAGGTCTACCCTCCCGGGAGGAAAAAAAGCCGCATCACCGAAGAATTTGGCGGTAATTCGGCTTCCGCGCGTAGAAATACAATTAAAAATAGTGCGTCACTAGGTTCGGGAGGGTAGACCTCGGACAAAAAGTAGTTCCGGCTGCCTGTTCAGGCAGAGACCCTCGTTGGACTTAGTCTTTTTTTTGGAGAGTTGTTCTTTGTCTCTATTACCCGTCGGACTTAGTCTTTTTTCCACAATTGGATTAAAAGTAGTTCCGACTGATGTAAACAAACGTAAACAAACGTAAACAAGTGTTTTGATTGGTCGAGACGATTTCCCGCCAAAAAATCGAATTGGGAAAACGTGTGACACCACAGAACTGGTTCGGAAAAGAAGGTATGCCACCATCTTCACTCGGTTTGATCTTTCTCTCTCTATCACCGTGTCGGACTTAGTCTTTTTTCACAATTGGATTAAAAAAGTAGTTCCGGCTAATGTAAAACAATCTGGCTCAGGTAGATAGCTCAGACTGGTTCAGGCAGAGACCATCGTTGGGCTTAGGCTTTTCTCTGTCATCGTTGGGCTTAGTCTTTTTTCCGTCTTTGTTCTGCTGAGAGCTGTTCTTTTTTTCTCTATCACCGTTGGACTTAGTCTTTTTTCCACGATATGGTTCCAAAGACAAAAGACTCTTCTATTGGTTTTAGCGATATTGACAATTGTTGAAGATAGATTTTCTATGGTTTGATTAGCCCTGAAAAGGACTGTTTTTGGAGATTAAACTATCTTTTTTGTCTTTTTTCTGTGTCTTTTTTGGCTTTTTTTGTTGTGTTTTTCCTCTATTGAGAACTTTTCTTTGTTTCTTTGGGTGTCTTTTTGAGTTTGAGTTTTGGAACCTTTGGGATCTTGAAGTCTTTGAAGTTGTCGATGTTTTTTCCATGTTTTCCCAGCCCTATTTTTGTCGGTGATACATAGGTGGGATCGTATCGTTGTTTTTTGTGAAGTTGCTCATCATTGTCTTTCTCTATTTCTCGTTTTTTATTTTTTATCTTCTCGTCCTTTGGTTGATGATCTTTCTCTGGCTGTGTTTCCTTTGAGTGTTGCTTTTCCTTTGAGTGTTGATTTTCCTTTGACTTCTGATCTTTCTTTTTTACAACTGATACGAGGGAATCTGTTAGTCTTCGAAGGCTGGTTTTATCAAAGTCGAACTCCACCGGAATCTTCACAATAACAGGTGTAGTTGACTGTCTTTGCTGACATATTGTCTCGATGTTTCTGTTCAATGTTTTCAACTCCTCTAAAATCTGAGTTATTGTAGCATCTTGTTTTGAGATCATCTGTCGCATCTCTTCGTCGAATTTGTTAACTGGCGCTGCCATTGGCTCGATGAATGTCGAATTCATGGCTGACGCTAGAATATCTCCACTGTTTCCACTCTGTGGCAAGGAGTTGTCTAAGATGTAGTTGGTTAAGTTGTAATTGGCTAAGCTGAGATTCATCTTTCCCGTTAACAGTATGTTTTTACTCGTACTACTCGAAGATCGAGAGCCGAATGATTGTAGAGAAATATCGTCAACGTTTTATAGATTGGTAGGGGATTGACCTACTTTGATACATAATTAAGAGCGCGGACCCGGTCGGAAGCACCCACGATTGATTATAACACTTATAGAGAGAAATGATAGAAATCTGGGGGTGCTAGCTAACCGATTGATCTGAGCTCTATTGCGAATGTAACATATCCTATGATTGAACGAAAACAGCTGAATTTTAGTCAAGCAGAAATGATAATCTTTCGATTTTTACATAGTTATATTGCTTACTTGCAAAAGGATGAACTACACTATATTAGGAAATATTATTTGGGTAAATTTCTTCTTAGAGTTATGTAGAATCTCGCTTGACAAAATTTGAAAAGATAGAACTTTCTTAACGTTTGGTAGTCCTGAAAAGGACTGTTTTTTCGAAGATCTGTATTTTTTAACCTCTTCGTCTATCTCTCGCAGCCTCTAACTCATCAAGTAACATGATAAGTAGTGCTAGGTCATGACGTATCTGTCGTCGACGAAACCAATCTTCTAGCCAGTTCAGTATTGAGTAATATGCCACTGATCCAAACATGAACATGCAAAACATTTTTTATTCTCGAGTATTGAGAGGTAAAAATGATTAAATGAGAACTTGACCGGGTTTCTTTATACGTTCTTTACAGATGAATTGACCTACTTCGACTCGGAATTAACGTTAACCAATCGTTAGTTTCGTTATATTCTCTTTGAATAAGTAAAAGATAGATGAAAACAAGTCTATACGTTCCGGTAGGGATCAAGGCTTTCTGATGAACTTAGTCTTTTTTTGACAAGTTGAAGTAGAAATTAACCTTTTCTTAAAATCAGAATTGACTTGGTCTGACAATTTGAAGAGAAAGATAAAACTTTCTTGGTGTATGTTAGCCCTGAAAAGGGCTGTTTTTCACTATTCTCTGTAATGAAATTAAGTTAACTATCGGTTAACATAATTTCAAAACTAGAGAAAAGATCGAGGACTCTAAACCTCCTCATCTGAATCTTCGGGGAATAGCTCACGCCGAAGTTCATTGATTTCTTCAACTTTGGATTGGGCATACTCATTATACATAATGAGTACTCCTTTGATTGAACAAAGTTGAATTTTCAGATTATACTGCACGGCTCTGCTTTTACACTTATCATATCGTTTTTCTATCCCACTCAGACGAATTTTAAGCAATTCGATCTGTTTGCACCCCTTTCTAAGTCGTCGCTCTGCTTCAAACAGTTTGAACCGTTTGTCGAGGGTCTTCATTTTTGAGCTCTGAGAGGGAAAACTGATTAAAAAGAAAAAATAGCCCCGTCTTTTATAGGGTGGTAGAGGAATTGACCTACTTTGACTCGGAATTAATGTTATCCAATCGTTAGTTTCGTTATATTTCTTAATTCAGAATTGAGTTGAACTGACAATTTGAAGAAAGTAGAAAAACTTTTCTTGTTGCATGTTAGCCCTGAAAAGGGCTGTTTTTGATGAAGATTCATCCTTCACTGGTTGCGATCGAGTTGTTCTTCTTCTTCTTCAAACTGTACCACAATGAAAGCTTGACAGCAATAATGACACCAAATCACTACACCATAGTCTTCATCATAGTCATAGAATCCCTCATCTGGTTCTGGACAATTGTGCTTTTCTCCAAGATGATGTAGGATATGAAAGCATTTTCCACACTCTATTGCACATGGTCTATCACACTGTGGACAATAAGGAAAAAATATAAGCATTTTTTCTCGTCTTGGTATACTTTTACGATTTCTTATTCGTGCTACTCGAGAGAAACGAGAGTCGAATGGGTATAGGAAAAGTTCACTGAATTCTTATAACTTAGTGGAGGGATTGACCTACTTTTTCTGACTCAGAATTAACGTAGACCAATCGTCAGACTCGTTATATTCTTTTGTAGAAAAGGAATGGCGGGAGTGGGAAAAACGGTTGATCTTGGCGGGTGTGGGGAAAACGATGATTCTTCGGATAGGACTTAGTCTTATTTTGAGTCTGATGCAACCAATCTTTCGATCTGAGAAATACGTTTTGTTTTGACAATTCGAAGAAGCAGACTTCCTGGGTATTGGTTGGCTCTGAAAAGAGCCCTCAATCCTAAAAGAAGGAGAGAGTGGTTCTTAAAAAGAACCATTGTTTTTTATCCATTATACAGGATATGCCGTGATGACAGAAAGATCTTTATACTTGACTACATCCGGCAACTCAAATCCATCATAGCAGGCGACGACTTTACAAACATACGCTTCTTTACCGTCTGCATCTTTTCCGATTTCAACAGGAAATTTCATTTCAAAAATTATCTTGTTGAAACCTTGCAATTTAATACTATCGCAATGTTCTACAGTAGATTTCACCATTTCATAAATTTCTGAAACGGAAAATCTTCTAGAGAACAAACTAGGTTGAGATTCATCCAAGTATCGTTCTGCATCAAAATAATGTTTTCTAATGAAATGCTCATGATTGAAGTACTTCTTATAGCGTAAATATTGCCCGCTATAATAAGATTGAGGCGAAGTACCAAAACCTTGTCTCACAGACATATCGCTAGGATAAAAAGATAGAGAAAGAATAAAAGATAGGAAAATTTTTGCCAACATTTTATAGCTTGGTAGGGGGATTGACCTACTTTTGCAATAGAATTAAGAGCACGAACGGGGGCGAGAGCATGTAGATAGAACATAACGTACTATATGTTCTCACATAGAATGTGATGATCTAGCTACATTTTTCTAAGTCTGAACTTTTTTGGGGAAGAAAATCAAAACAGACGACCTTTTTAAAATCATTTCTTTATTCATTCAAAAGTTCTTAACAATATCATGAAAAAACAGTAACGTTTAAAACAAACCAAATGTTCTAACACTATATTTTATATATACAAAGACATTTTATATACAAAAAACAATGAAGGTACATTTTATATACAAAGCATTGACAATACAGTTCTTATTTACAACAATGACAAAGCAATTTTTACAATGCGAATTCACAGATACCTCGATTTTTCCACTTGTCTTCATGTTCCACAACAGTTTTGTGCAATTGTTCATTGCCCAAAAACAAACTATATACACTGTCCAATCCACTATATTCACGTTCCTCTAATTTCAAAGACGTTTTTGAATACTGCTTTTGTCGAAAGAGTTGAAAGTACGATTTTTTCTGTGACATCTCTATCAAATAGGAGATAGCCTTCCATGATATCCACTCCTTCTGCATTATCTCTTGATTTTGTATACCGTAAGTAAAAGTTAAACAGGAGTGATTTCATTTTCAGCATGATCAGATAACTTTCTTCTGGTCTTCCTATGATAATGAATCGCCATCGACTTGTGGCTTGCAACTTCTTAGCAAAATAGTCACTTTTCCACAAACAAGCTGTCAAATAGCCTTTGATGGTGGTATCGAAATCTGACTCAGTCACCAGCATTGCAATAAAGTCGTGCATGCTATACATTTTGCAGGATGTCTCTCCTTTTGCAACTCCCTTGTGCAATTTATCTATCCAAAACTTCACACAGCTGAATTTAAGGCTGAATTGTGTTCGTTCATCGAGCGTGTGCAGATGGATGAAATCTCTATAAACTTTTTCACGTAGTTCTATCGGCAAAGGCAGCATTTCACTTGACATGATTTCCACTTTTCGATAAAGCCGTCTTACTTTGATTGTTCACTTCAAGTCAGTGTAGCATGGTGTTGTTCCTTACAGTTATTTATACCCTCAAATCTTATAGGTCATAGAGTGCAGTATCGTTACAATGCGAATTCACAGATACCTCGATTTTTCCACTTGTCTTCATGTTCCACAATAACTTTATACAACCGATCATTACCCAAAAACAATGGAAATTTGCTATCCATTTCACTATATTCACGTACTCCACTAAATGGAAAAACATGTTTTGAAATATCTTTTGTCGAAAGAGTTGAATATACGATTTCTTCTGTGACATCTCTATCAAAAAGAATATACCCTTCCATGGTATCTACTATTTCCTCACCGTCTTGAATGGATCCTTTTTTGTAGCGTAAGTAAAAGTTAAACAGAACCGATTTCATTTTCAGGACGTTCAGAAAACTTTCTTCTGTTCTTCCTACGATGATGAATTGCCATCGACTTGTGGAATCCATCTGCTTAGCAATAATGAGATCTTTCCACCACCAACCTGCTAAATAAGCTTCGAGGATGGGATCTGAACCTGTATCGTCCACCAACATCATAATAAAACTGTGTATGCTATACAGTTTGCAGGATGTTTCTCCTTTTGCAGCTCCCTTATTCAATCTATCTACCCAAAGTTTCAAACAGTTGAATTTAATATCCAACTGTACTTGTTTATCGAGCGTGTGCAGATGGATGAAATCTCTATAAACTTTTTCACGTAGTTCTATCGGTAAAGGTAGCATTTCGCTTGACATGATTTCTCACTTTTTGATAGTTTTCACTCTTTTTAAAACTGTTTTTAAAAACGTCTTACTTTGATCGCTCACTTCAATGTAACACGATGTTGTTTTCTTACAGATATTTATATCCTTAAACTTTTATGACCATAGGGATCAGTATCAGTATCGTTTACAATCACTCTTTTGGTGTATACAGAGCGAAAGGTTTTTGTCTGTGGTTCACTGGTCACTGTTCTGTCTTTATGCCTTTTGATTCTACAGTCATACTGAACTTTGATTTCTATTGTACGATCCAAAGCACATTTTGAATAGGTGTCGAAATTTACCATCTGATTTGTATTGTAATCCAAAGTAATTCCCTTGACTTTACATTTGCTTTTTTCTTTTCCATCTTTTGTTCTCATTTTGTAAGCGTAATTCATGGGGCCTAATCCTCTGAAATGAGTTATTCTACAATCAGGTTCTTCATCGGTCCATTTTCCTAGCCTACTGTTAATGATGGGAGGGTTCCACAATTCAGGATCATGAATGTACATACAACTATCTGTATCGAAATACAGAACTCTATCCCCCAATCTTTCAAGAACACTGTACAGTTCCAATCTTGCATAAGCTGTTACGTAGGATGCTACAATAACATTGGCTGTTGCATGCGTTTCGACAAAGTCCATCTTTTCTTCATAGTTGACCAAAATGAATGGACACTCGTTGTCAAAAATTTCCACATGTTTTACCGTATATTTCGGGTCGGTAATCAAGTCAAAATATTTAGATGGTTCTCTGATGTATTTCGTCTTGCTCATGTTTTCACGCTGTGCTAATTTCCCCCAAAGGCAGTTCAGCATAATCTTAGCAAACGATCTTTTACCAGGATTTTTTTGAATACATTTGGGATCGAGACGAATCCCTTCAGCTTCCTCATACTCGCGAATGAATTGATTCTTTTCCGAGTCTGTCTGACACCAACTGGGATATCCACTGGCTTCTTGCTTAATTTTCAAGAAATTATCCACATAGCCTTTAAAGAATTGATCCGAAACAGAGTGGAAATGCCAGATTTCATACACTTGCATTAGCTGATAACCACAGTCGAGAGCTTTGAACAGTTCAAATGTAACCCAAGTTCCAACCAAGGATCTCTCTTCTTTTTCATGGTTACAAACGTTTGAGCTTTCTTGTGCACATTTCATACAGAGTGGAAACATCATCTTGTTGTTACAGTGAACTGGAAGAACAGGATGAAACAAATCAATTGGGGGTAGAACTTTGCATTTAATGAGTCCTTCATACTGACGAATATTCTTCATATCAATACTCTCAGCAGTCAAGATTGTTGGATGGCCTACAGGATAGAATTTATGTTTGCAGACGTAAGGATATAGAGAGCAAATGTCGATATACTTGATTTCCTTCTCACTACTTTTCTCAACATCATAGGCAATTTTTATTGCATTGCATCTACCTCCAGCCAGGCCCTCTCTTGGTTCGATGGGGTCGCAGTTCGGGTATAGACTTTCAATGGTTTTTTTGTATTCTTTGTCCTTCTTCATCTTGGTATCGAATTCATGCTCCCATATGGTCACGATGTTATATCCCATTCTTTTGATGGTTTCTAATCGTTCAATGGTACTGTTGTACAATTCATCCATTGTTTTTCCATTGATGGGATTGATATATTTCCGATCCTTGAAACATGTCTGGCAACCATGAAATAAATCCCCGAGGAATTCATAGACAGTCTTTGATTGACGGTGAAATCCGTCTACAGTGTATCTCCCTATTCGAAATTCACCACCATTTTTGGCATGTTGAATATGAATCCCTTTCTCCCTAGCAATGCTTTGAATCCACCGTATTGCTTTCATAGAAAAACGGCGTCTGACTGGATCTTTGCTTGAAATGATGGCTATCTGATTTTTTGGTAAATAATCTTTTCTCCAAATCTTGTTACAGGCTCCAGCTATGGTAAACGACTCTGTGAATGGACAAATCCCACTCTGTTCGATGAACAACTTTCTGAATTCACCACATCCTCGTCTTAGGATATCAACATCCGATCGACAGTACATCTCCATCTCTTTTTGAAAATTGAATTCCTCACCATTTTGAACTTTGTCATTATACCAGACTATGAATTTCGATCGAGCCTCTTCAGACATTGAATCGGGTTTGTAATAAGACATATCCAAGTATGGTCCAACGTAATCCCAGAATTCGTCTGTATTTGCCCAGTGAGGAAAGTAACCTTTTTTCATTTCTTGAAGACCAAATGTAGTCGGAAATTTTGCCAACCCAAAGTTCATGAAACTGAAGGAGTCAATCAAACACACACCATTCAATTCTAACTTCAAAATATTATTCCCATTCATGGTCAGTTCTGGTTCTTTCATTCCAACGTTGATAATATGATTGAGAATAAATTGACCATCATAACCTTTGAGATTATGGGCAATAGCTATGATTCCTTTATGATGTTTTGTAAAGAGCCAGCTACAGAATTGACTCAAAGTTTCTTTTCCTTGAAAAATAACTTCTCTTCCTTCTTCGAATTTACTACATGTGGAACAATGAAAATCAAGTGGTTTATCGATACATTCAGCACAGGCTCGGTGTGCAATACAGTAATTCGGAATATGTATCCCTGTATCTTGCTGACATTCAAAATCAAAGAAAATGAACAAAGGTTTTTTGACTACAGAAGAACTCGTCTCATCGTCACTGTCATGCTTCATCTTACTCTGGTAAGGCTGAATAAAACAGCGATGAGAGAAGTCAACTATTTTCTTGCAGAGATGACACTTTTTCTTTCCCTTACAGACATGATTTTTCTTTCTGACAAAGAACTGGCCTTCACATTTCGAACAGAGTTTCACTAATTCACAAATGGTTTTCTTCTCTTTACCTTGAAGTGTTTTGTGTTTTTCCAAGCATTCTGCACTGAAAAAACATCTATGACACTTGGAACAGACATACTCTTTTGATTCCGATGGACATTTTCCAACACGAAAGCAACCTTTACAGATCTTTGAGCAAGTATGGTCTTCCCGATTCCTGTAACGCATATCACAGAACTCACAATAATAACCACAATCAAAAAATGATGTAATGGATTTAATGTAGTCATAGTGTTTTTGATGAAAGTACAAATGTATGATTTTACTATTGTCTTTCACTTCTGGATGTTCAAACACTTTCTCCAATCTTGATTGCTGTTGATGGACTTTAATAGCATAGTCTTTTTCATACAAGAAATCTTGAATTCGTTTGTATTCTTCAGGCCCTACAGGCTGCGTCGACGAAACTCCAGCTTCATTCATCAATTTCTCGGCTTCAGTCTTTTGAAGTGATCTGTTTGATCTTTTGATGATATCCCATCTTCGATTCCATTCTTGGGTGTTTTCACGTTCATGGTGATAAAGTCCCACAACAACAGCTCTTGCAAAACATAGATGATCTTCATTATTAATTTCAATAATCGATTGTTTCTTCTTTGCGAAAACTTTTGAATCCAATATTTCTGTACCCCTAACTCTTTTACCACTTCCACTTGGGGGTACCGTATGTGTGATATCGAATGTCATGCGACCATCGTTCAAGACGAATTCCTCATTTGACTGTAGAACTTTTTCAATCTCGTCCAATATAGTATGACTCTCCAACTCCTCCACATATAGAAAGGGAATATGAATCCCCATATCCAATGAACGGTGATTGATGGTAATTCTGATCATATCCCTCCATTCAGCCTTTAACTTTTGAACGATTTGTTGGATAACATCGTCAAATAAGGCAGTCAGTTGCTGTGGTTGTAACTCATCGAATTTCTTAAAAGACGCCTCCAGCACACGGGAATCTGTATTGAATTTTCTTGACTTCTTTTTTCCCACTTCTTTTAAGGCGTATAGACTTTTCATATCCAAAGATTTTTTGTCTCCACTTTCTTCTTTCTTGGGTGAAAATAGCCCAGTATGACTTTCTTCTTTCAAAGATTTTCTGTCTTCTTCTTTCAAAGATTTTTTGTCTTCTTCTTTCAAAGATTTTTTGTCTTTACTTTTTTCTTCCTTGGGCAAAAATGGTCCAGCATGACTTTCTTCTTTCAAAGATTTTTTATCTTCTTTCAAATTTTTTCTCTCTTTGGTTGACGGTGAAAATTTCTCATTGTTTTCTTCTTTCAAAGATTTTTTGACTTCACCGTCGCTTTCTTCTTTCAATGGTAAACTTTTTCTCTTTTTGGTTGACGGTGAAAATTTCTCATCATCGCTTTCATCATTGCTGCTACTGTCTGGATAGACTAGGATTCTTTTTCTTTTCTTTGCCGGTAGTAATTTTTTTCTCTTCTTCGACATGGGCTGAATTGCCTCATCGTCACTTGTACTGTCTGAATACGGTACTAACCTTTTAGACATGGTTTTATGACTGATTGCGAGTCAAGTAATGTCCCAGAACTCAAAAAATCCTAGCTTTTTTATATCTTTTTTCAGACCAAACGTGTATAAAAAGAGGCGTTACGACTGAAATCTTCATCATTCTTCGGAAAGATTTCAAACAGGACAACTGGTAGAAAAATGAGTGGGTTCAAGCTACAAAGTACAACACCAAAGAGAATGTACCTGTATGTTAACCCATACACTCACGATTATGAGATCACCAATATACCGTCAAGATATCAAGTCTACCATACTGGGAACTACGTGGGATCATTTCTATCCCACCAACATTTTGCAGAAAAAGATGTCTATCGTATCACCAGAGTCCTGGATCAAGCAACATTCGACAAGCGCCATGGAGTGAGTGATATGACAACGAATATCTGCTTTACATGCAACAGATCAGGACATTGGGCTAGGCAATGTCCAGAAAAAGAAAAACTGATGTGGAAATTCGTCTCTGTCTTCGTGGACCCCTACAGTCACGATGTTAAAATTTCGCCAACAATGGAAACCGGTAGAGAATTCCAACATATGAAATACGTTGGGGCTCTATTATCCTATAAAGTAGACGAAAATAAATGGAAGACAAGATCGTCACAGACTTCAACATCATTGACAGGAAATCAAATCGAACAGGAGATTGAAAATATGGAGCATGATAACACAGAAATCAACGACACAGAAATCTGTAGAATTCAAGTAGAAATACATGATAAGCCGCAACAAAGTTTGCAACAAAGTTCGCAAAAAAATAAACTTTCTTCAGAGGATACTCTTATACTCGATCAAAACAACGAACCCTCTTCACTGTCTGGAGAGGAGCAAAACAACGAGCAGAGGTCTCAAAAATCTTCAGGATCTGAAGAAAAGAAAATCAACGAGAAAAGAGAAAAGAAGAAGAAGAACTGTTTCTTCTGCAAAACTAAAAAACATGGTGCAAAAATCTGTCCAGACATTGTGTTGAAAAATAACAATGACGAACACAATGATGGAAACAATAAGAGGAAACGCAAGAGTGAATGTGAGCCTGACATCCCGAAGAAAAAAAGAAAAACGTGTCTGTAAAAATGTGCTAACATTTTTCAAAGAACTGTTTCAAAGAACTGTTTCAAAGAACTGTTTCAAAAAAACGATTCAATTATTTCTACAGTTCAATGTTTCATTGTATATATTTTGC
The DNA here is from genome assembly GCA_945859785.2 of Tridacna gigas. NCBI lineage: Eukaryota > Metazoa > Mollusca > Bivalvia > Cardiida > Cardiidae > Tridacna > Tridacna gigas. The sequence continues at coordinate 18,492,806 of OX244035.2, forward strand.
CAGTTCAACGTTTTCATTGTAATGATTATTGTACAAAAGTTTTAAAATAAAAAGTTTTAAATAAAAGATATAAAAACATATAGGCCTTGAGTTTTTTTGTTTTTTGACAATTTGAAGAAAGTAAAAACTTTCTTGGTATTGGGTAGCCCTGAAAAGGGCTGTTTTAAAATTAAAGAGAACGTATTCTTCACCATTTCAATGAAGGATACATTCTCATTAATTTATTCTGCCAACCGCGATGCTCTGTTGGCGGTATCAGTTCTGATAAGTCTGGGTAAATATTACCCATCTTAACGATTGGGGTACGGGTATAAAACTCATACCCTCGTCTTGCAAAGAATTCGCGAAGAGCTTTATGCTTTAGTGTCTTCCTTTCTTCTGCCTCGTCTTCTTTCTTTTCCATGGCCTCCTTTTCCCATTTCTCTCTCATCTCTTTCTTATTCTTCTTACTACCAAACAGCCATTTCTCGTCTTGGTATACTTTTACGATTTCTTATTCGTGCTACTCGAGAGAAACGAGAGTCGAATGGGTATAGGAAAAGTTCACTGAATTCTTATAACTTAGTGGAGGGATTGACCTACTTTTTCTGACTCAGAATTAACGTAGACCAATCGTCAGACTCGTTATATTCTTTTGTAGAAAAGGAATGGCGGGAGTGGGAAAAACGGTTGATCTTGGCGGGTGTGGGGAAAACGATGATTCTTCGGATAGGACTTAGTCTTTTTTTGAGTCTGATGCAACCAATCTTTCGATCTGAGAAATACGTTTTGTTTTGACAATTCGAAGAAGCAGACTTCCTGGGTATTGGTTGGCTCTGAAAAGAGCCCTCAATCCTAAAAGAAGGAGAGAGTGGTTCTTAAAAAGAACCATTGTTTTTTATCCATTATACAGGATATGCCGTGATGACAGAAAGATCTTTATACTTGACTACATCCGGCAACTCAAATCCATCATAGCAGGCGACGACTTTACAAACATACGCTTCTTTACCGTCTGCATCTTTTCCGATTTCAACAGGAAATTTCATTTCAAAAATTATCTTGTTGAAACCTTGCAATTTAATACTATCGCTATGTTCTACAGTAGATTTCACCATTTCATAAATTTCTGAAACGGAAAATCTTCTAGAGAGAGAAATTTAGCAATAGAAAAAAACTTTACACTTAAAAATCTTTATCATAGAAAAAAATTTATTGATAGAAAAATTTCGGACAAAAAATTTCGAATAAAAAATTTTTACAATTAAAAAAAGTTTTGCAGATAAAAAACTAGGGACGAATAAAACTAGGGACGAATAAGACTAAGATCGGATAAGTCTAGATGATCCGATTCCTGGGAAATGGTGGGAAAAACCCAGTAAACATGATTTCGTTACATTTTCGGAAAATGACGTCATGTTTGATTTCCGGGAAAGTCACGTATAGCACAAAGGGAGACAAATCTTGTCTGACTAATTCAACCATAATACGGTATATAGCTCATATAACCCATATCGTCGAGAAAAAAGACTAAGTCCAACGATGATCTTTGCCTTGGCCCAAGTTGAGAAGGGGAAATAACCATATCGTGGAGAAAAACTAAGTCCAACACGGTGATAGAGAAAGGCCAAAGACGAAGAAAAAGACTAAGGCCAACGATACTCTTTGCCTGGACCAGCGTGAGGTGGTGAAATAACCCATACCGTGGAGAAAAGACTAAGTCGAACAAGGTGATTGTCTGTGTAAAAGTTAAGGGTTGTATCAAAACGTTAAGGGTTACAACCGACCGTTAAGGGATAAGGGTTTTAGAAGGCTTTAGAAGGAAACAAAAGGGTTTTAGAAGGGTTAAGGGAGAGATAAGGGTAAATGACGATTTTCAGCCAAATTTGTCCCTAGTCTCCTTGCCCTAGGGCAAGGAGACTAGGGACAAAATGGCTCCAGGGCAAGTAGACTAGGGACAAAATGGCTCATTTGTCCCTAGGCTACTTGCCTATACTACTTACGCTTCTAGTGTGAGCATTAGTCTCATATAATGAGACGTTTGCGATGCTTCTTTCCTTATTTGGACATTTACTGTGCACCGCACCTGGAGGCGACCAATCAAAAACTAAAATCGCCTTCGGGGATAGTTAGGGTAAACTGATCTTGAGTCGGACACGATCTAGAGTCGGACGACTTTGTAATCTGTTTTCACCACTTTTTCATATCTTCTTGACGGATAACCATGTATCATCTGTCAAATTCAAGTGTCTTCTACACAAAATTGTTGTTCTTTCATGTATGACGCAATTCTGGTCTTTGAGTTATCTCCTCGAAAGAACAACCCAAACGAGAGTAAAACGACCTCACTCTTCGTTGAAAAAGTCACGCTCCTTCTTCTGTCTATGTAATTTCCGCGTTGCTTGTAACAGATTTTATTACCAGGTTTTCTTTAGTTGATAAAATGAACATAAAGGAATATAAACGTCCTTTAAATTTCAAAGGTAAACATAAAAGAATTCATAAATTTGTTCTCTCCCCTCACCCACTGATTTGATATAGAGTCGGACGCGAAAAATCACCAATTTGATGTTAAGTCGGACAACCTTGGAAGTCATGATCGGTCCTCTTAAATTGATCTTTAAATACAACCTAGTAGAAATACATGTAGTATTAGACCTTGATTGCTCAACCGTTTCCATGATACACCATTTGGAGATTTCCCAAATTGAGGAAAGTAGCAGACGACTAATCTAAATATTGGTTTAAAAGGCAATTCAATATACTGATATTGACAATATGGGCATTCTCTTAGAAACCAACAGCCAGGCGTCTATATAGTCAGTATGAGCAGGGATCGATCGTATATTACGATCCCTGGTATGAGGAAACCGATCTGAGCTCCAGCGAACGAAATGTCCGTTGTCACCGACAGAAAAGCTGTGGAGATGACAGAATCGGTACCTAATTTAATGAAAGTACTGACGGACTAGCGAATTTGATTGATTGATTGTTTGTATGGTGTTTAACCCTGTTTTCAACATTATTTCACTTATGCAGCAGTGGACAGTGCACATATCCATGCTTTCCTGGAGTTTCTTTTACCAGTACTCTGCACAATATTCTTTCCAAGCCACTGGCTGCTTTCCCACATTTATATTATAACCATCGTTAAAACGTGAGAGAGAAATGAATCCTGTCACAATGACTATCATCAAAGAAATTTGCCGAGCCGGGGATCGAATAATCCAGTTTAACCCTTAACGTGCTAAAAATGTTAAACGAAACTTTCAAGCCGATGGTAAACACCTGAATATTGCTATTTTAAAGTTACATTTTGGAGAAAATAATATATTCTCTTATCGGACAGCGTAGATCAAAGACTAGACTGCATGTCCTGCATGGTCTGATCTTAATCCACGCTCCGCAAAACGTAATTGAGTCGCGGTAGTACTGGTAAAGGAAACTTCAAGAAAGCATGGATAGGTGTTTTGGCCGCCGTAGTATCAAAGTCAAAGTCAAAATCTCAAATCTCTGAAATAATGTTGAAAACGACATTAAAAACAATGCAATCCAATTAGTCAATATCCAATAATGCAAGATATTTAATTCTATTTACAAGACAAAAAAAATTACGCCAGTCCAAATTTAAAGCTGTTGCAGACCATAAATTAAAAGTGGCTGAACTGATGAAACCTGATTCAAAAGGGCAGAAAACAATGTGGGAAAAGGAGAAAATGATGTTTACCAGCATTTTCTCCTTTTCCTGCAATGTTTTCAAAGGGATGTTTCCCCATTATTGTTAAAGCTTGGGATTGTTTGGTAAAGGGTTAATATTCAAGACTAGAATAACAGTTTGACATAACAGTTTAACTGTACACAATGATCTAAATGATGAATGACTGAAGGAATGACAAGGGTTCCCTGTCCAGTGAGGGTTAATGTAACTGGGATTTGCTACAAGTTACCTAGGTGTATCTATTAACAGATTCATTCATTATGTTACAGTCGTGTAGGAAAAGTGATTCTCTGCTTTGCATAGATCACTTAATTTACATATAAATAAGCAAAGGTCTTGAACCTTATAAATTACATCTTGGTCAGTTTATTACTTTGTTAGACGACATGTTCAAATTGGAGTGGCAGAGATCTAGTGGTTTTAGTCAAAATTGTCATATATAACAGAATTAAGATTTGTAACAGAAAGAAGTATTTTTCTGTGAGGCAGTATTTGGCAACTGTGGGGTTTTTTGTTGACTTTGACTCTAAGTCAATCATGATGCCTATAGACTAGCTACGCTAGTCTAAAAACTCGTATTAGGTACATTGCTGCTTATCTCAGGAGAACGGATAAAGGACAGCAAATTGTTTCAAACGTGAAAAATGTATACAAAAAAAAAATCTAACAACACTGTTTCGCCAGAATCTGCAAATAATCAATGTTTTCCTCTTCTTAAGAAATATACATTTAAAAAAAAAAGATAAGCAAAAATTCCATCAAAACTACTAAAGATAGCTTCTTTCTCAAAGATCACAGCTGATGCTGTATTTAACAAAAACGAAGCAGCAGCGGGCATGTAGAAAAAACAGGAAGAACAAAAAGAGAAAAAGAAAACAAACAAACAAACAAAAAAAAAAAAAACGCAAAAATCAAATACATGCACTCTAAAATTCACGATGTCAATATTCTGTAGTATGTCTTCATCGTACTGTAAAACCTCCACTTTGCGACCACACATAGAAACTATTTTATTCCCTAAGGGCAGAGATCTGAATGCAGAACAAACAAATATGTTTACAAAGACTTTTCAGCATTTATTGTGTTATGCATTCGTTGTGTCTTCTGAAGAGGTGATATTCGAAAATATGAAAGCAAAATGGGGTATTACTCATACCGAGGTATATCTCCTCGGGAAACTATGTTTTATAATTGATGGTCAACATTTATAGAGTTCTCACATTTGCAAATTCATCTCTAGACAAAGTTGTATATGCAGCCAGTATTTCATTTAAAGTATACCACAAATATAGTTCTACTCAGTGCGAAGAGTTAAATCACCATCATGTATCCTAAACAAGTGGTTACATAGGGAATATTTACTATAAAATGTCCATCGTCTGTCCACCAGTTGTATTTCCAATCTGTCTTTCCGAATACTTTTCTTTGAGTCTGCCTGTGCACTCACATGTTTGCCTTCCAGTCTGCAATTGTTTTTTGTCCATTTTCAATCATTGTTCAGTTTCTCTCCTAACTTTTGCGCAGCCCCAGTCGTTCTTTATATTATGTAGCTAGTCGGAAGCGACGTGGGAATATAAACCATGGGACTCCCGAGTTCGAATCATATCACGGCCAATATTCTGTTCAGCATTTACCCCAAAAAAGCATTTGCTGCTGATTAGCTGGTGGTGAAGAAATACCCGTTCCCAAACTACATATCTAGCGCTCGTCCATATTGTCCATGTTAAAAGAGTCAGTAGACAAATAACAATCCGGTAGTAACAATTGCAGTTCCCTAAGCTAATTGATTACAAACACTGTGGGAAAGGGAGTAATTTCTCGTTAAGAGCAATTTCTCTTTTCCCACAGTGTTTCCTAAAGTCTTCTGTTGCACACCCGTAAAATCAAGGTTTTGATTGAGACCAAAACAGTTCCCCGTCAAGACAGTTCCCCAACACAAGGTTTCGAGATAGTTGCCGGACACTTTTGAAGATAGTTCCCCAACACTTTTGTTCAATATCAAATGACAATTACCATGGTTAAAAATGGTTGATCAAAGATTTTATGGATAAATGGTGTTTTGGGATTTTGATTGACGAGTACATTTGGTCACCATGAGATTGTAATTTTCTGTGATTGCCATGTGAAATAATTTTCTATATTGTCTATAATTTTCTATAAGTCATCTTTGTTTGACGAGACAGTCTAACGATTGCAAAATACGAAACAGTATCGAAATATTCTCCAATGATACACAAAATATGTAAAAAAAAGGAGGATTATGGACAGATCGTACAAGGTAAAAGTAAAAAAAAAACATTTCACTCAGTTAACCCGCCCCCTTTCTCTCTTGCTCGCTCTAATGTAATTCTAAAAACAAAGAAATACACTTAAAACAAAATTATCCAAATAATTTAAAGGAATAACTCCCAAATACTCCCAAAACATAAAGTTCTGTTTTATTAAATTTCATGCAGGCAAACCAAATTTTTTATAGTCTCTTATTTTCATGACAATCGTGAATCATTGTGAATTCACCCGTCAGAGAATAAGTACCCATCAGCGTATACAGATTTCTTCATCACAAGGTACAAATAATCCAAACACAATACATTAATTATCCACAAATATTTCCAATTTCACATGATTACCAATCATAATTATCAACAACAGGTTATATCACATGGAACAAATCTTTCCGGGAAGTGTCTCGAAAACGGGTGTCGGGGAACTGCCTTGCTTCCTAGATCTGTCACACATTCCTAGAACCTTCCTTGATAATTTGATATCTCCATTTATAATGCATAATTCAGTAAATTTCAATTTTTGCAACGGCTTAAGTGCCAATTTAAAAGATTCTGTGATTAATACAGTGATGGTTTAGATAAGTAAAGAACCGTCCGACTCAATATCAGTGCGTCCGACTCACGGTCGAATGTGTCCGACTCACGGTCAAAATTGGGTTGTGTGTTTTCAAGCCTTTGGTTTCCCACATATTGACAGTTATCGTAATAATTTTAGTTTAAATTGATAGGAAAATGGTACCAGCAGGTACCCGTTTAGTCTGGAAGCTGAAAACTAAAAAATGTGAGGTAGGCGTAAGCTCACGTTAAAAGGGTGTCCGACTCACGATCAGTTTACCCTATCTGTACTAGTGTGAACATAAGACCTGAAAGATGCCTGTATATTTTTCAATTCTTTTTCCCCTATTTTTAAATAGAATATTTGATTTCCATTAATCTAGGTAAAAAGTTGCCAAGACGCTATCTAGATACCTCTTGTTTACTTTTAAAGTTCATTTTTGTGGCTGCGACACGCGGACCGACCATAATAATTTTAAGCGAAATGATTTAGATTTGTATCAACACTGCTGCAGCAGTGTTTACTTTTGACCGCCTCTGGGCCTTTAACACGACAATATATACCCTGTAGTGACTGAATGAACAGTAAAACTTGTGAAAAGAGGAGGTGAGGGTTTAGTTCACACACAAAAAAACAAGGTACAGCCCGCCGACTAACCGACAAATTTCTATTTTTGATACTGGACGGCAAAAATATTCTTCTAAAAATAGAATATTACTGATAAAGTTATTTTTCCGTCCGAAATATTGCGATGGCTAGTTGAGACCAAAAGTTAGGAAGAAAACCGAGGTTAACGAAATGCATAATTTCCATTTCGTCAGTCCAAACCAGATTGGGATGGATTCCGTGCCTGTCAGGTCCACACGGATAACTCAAGATGCGATTCTCAAAAAATCTATGTCAGAAGGTTGCAGCCTTTGTGGATCATTATTCACATTACCAGCCACAATCACTTTCCATGAAAACATTAGTTGATTTTGGTAAGTCGCATTTTATTTCATATTTTATTCAGAACTCCCTCTCTCCGGTTCCCCCCCTCCCCCGATCAGCTGTTTTTTGTCTATGCTGAAAAATAATTGTATCGCCGTTTAAGAGCCGTGTTTATAGTACTTTTTGCAGGGGAGCATTTGTTAATTTTTAAGTTACAAAATTGTGTATGAAAATGTTTGACTGCACTGATATTATGTTTTTAAAAGGAAAAAAACGCTCACTGGAAATATTTGAAGGTGTGTTTGTATCGACCAATAGCAATGCCATAAAACGGGAACTGTAAGCATTGTCATGATAAACATTTCTCTTTTTTTTTTTCCTATAAAGCCATATCCTTCCATTTTTTTCTTTTGTAAAAGAGGTTTTTTTCTTTCCTTTCAAGAACGATAAACCGCACGATTTTTTGCTTCATGTTTATATTTGCATCATCCAATGTCAAGGTCACTGACCGATATGACCCCGTTTGTTTACGGATGTTTATACCCAAAGAATTATGTCTGACATTTTTATGTTGTTTTTGTGTGTAGCCAGCGAGATTTGGTATCTATAATTGCAGATATTTTTGTGACTGTGTTGGTTTTGTTGATATGGTACTCATGTTTGTTAAATTTGATCGTTAATGTCCACCTTTAGACGGATGAGTGTAAATGCACCTTGATGTGTAGTAAATGCAGAAACAGTCTTGTGAAGAATGATAGTAATATTGTATCATTTGGTAGGGTTAAGTCTGTAAGATAAAACGGAAATAGCCTTTATAAACAATGAATAGATGAATAAATAGATTTTATAAACAATGTGTTCGATCCCTTACATTACTGAATTTCTAAAGTCAAAATGCCTGTTGTGTTATTTTGATTTTTTATGCATATACAGCTGACACAAACTCAAAGTTGAAGTACATAGCTTAAGTGACTTGCGTGTAAACCGTGTGTACAGACCTATTTGGTTATTAGACTGATGTGATGCAAAGAAGAATTTAACTCTTTGAAAAATTTTGCAAGTGCTATTAATAATTAACTCGTGCTCAAACCCATTACCATGCAGGCTATTTTTAAACGCACAAACAAATCAATTAACTTGTTACAGACAGTCCCAAGTTTTAACGACCGTGAACAAGAGGGCTTTTGTAAACATTATGGGTAAAGGAGAAAATGGTAACCAGCATTTTGTCCTTTTCCTACAATGTTTTCTTCAGAGTTCCCTATCATAGAACTTAATTTCATTTGCACCAATTCTGAACTTGTTGTCTGCAGGTGTTTCAAATTTGGAGAAGTCTAAAATTTGTTGTTTGGGAAGGGGTTAACTCATTACCAGACAAAATTCTCTATAATGGTGGAAATTACAAGCAGTAACAGGCAACAAAGTAAATGTGTCCAAAACAGTGAGATTTGTCTCTGAAAGGAAAAAGCCATTGTGGGGTTTAGGAAAGCATGCTGGTTTCCAGCATATTTTCCTTACCCCATGATATTTTCAAGAGCTTTCTTTCATAGGGTAGTTTTAAGTCAAGTTTTTCTAGTAAAGGGTTAACAAGTGCATTTTGGACAGAAAAAAAAAAAAAAAATTTCTGAAGGAACAGATAACATGGTTGGAAAAGGAACTATTGCCTGTTGCTATTTCAAACAATGTTTTAACTCTTTACCACACAACAACTTTTAAGACCAGTCTAAATTGAAAGCATTTGCAGACGACAAAACAAATGTGACTTGAAAACTAGAATTTGATTTGGAAAGGGTAGAAAACATTGTAGGAAAAGGAGAAAATGCTGGTGACCAGCATTTTCTCCTTTTCCCACAATGTTTTCAAAAGCTTTTTTTTCTCAGGGTCGTTAAAAGTCGGGATTGTGTGGTAAAGGGTTAAAAAGCAGTCAGCTAGCATAATTATGTGAGAGCAAGTAGTGTTCATATAATAAAAGTGGGTTGACCAAGTTATACTATACAAGCATGACAGTCTTTTGAAAGCATCTAGAAACATTATATGAAAAGGAGTATTATGTTTGTAACAAACAATAGTTCCGTTGTATGCACAATCTTTTCCATGACTGTTGAAAAACATTACCAGCATTGTCATTCCCTTTAACCCTTTACCACACAATCCCAAGTTTTAACGACCCTGATGGTGACGGCTTTTGAAAACACTGTGAGAAAAGGAACACTAAAAGAAAACATTGTGGGAAAAGAAGAAAATGCTGGTTACCTGCATTTTCTTCTTTTCCCACAATGTTTTCTCCCTTTTCAGAGCCAAAAAGCATAATTCCAGCCACATTAAAATTGCCGCCTGCAAATGCTTTCAATTTGGACGACTCCAGCTTTTTGTTGTTTGGCGAAGAGTTAACTCTGAACCAGACAACAGAATTATAGATGTGTCCGAATTTCGACCATATGCCAAGAACAAATTTGACTCAAATGATGGAAGTCATCGTAGAAAGTAACCAGCTTTTTTCCTTTTCTCTAAGTGTTTTCAAAAACATTTTTTCCCCAGGTTTGTTAAAACAAAAAACCAAGGAATATATGGTAAAGGGTTCAAAATACTTGTAAATGTTACTCAAAAATGAAATTTGCTTTTGGAAGGATAGAAAACAGTGGGAAAAGGAAAAAAATGCTGGTCACCAGCATTTTTCTTATTTTCACAATGTTTTCAAAAGCCTTCCATTAGGTTGTTAAAACTGTAGACTGTATGGTAAAAAGTTAAAATAGCTTTATGGTAAAAAATTAAAAATATCATGAATTTTATTTATCTACTTACATTATTATACATGTATGCCAGTAGACTACTGGTTTTTTCATTCATTACTGTAGTTACTAGGATGGTACTTTACCCTCTACCACGCAATCCCGAGTTTTAACGATCATGAGGATAAAAGGTTTTGAAAACAATTTGGGAAAAGGAGAAAATGCTGCAAACCAGCATTTTCTCCTTTTCCCAAAACATTTTTACCTACCGGTATTCAGTGACGATTTTCTGGCATTTCAGCCATTTCTTATCTGTCGTCTGCAAATCGGACATGTTTGGTAAAGAGTTAAATGAATTTTACAGAATGTTGTGAAACATTTAATCAGCAACTTTATGTGATTCAGTTTCGTCAATTTAAACTGAAGAAATTTGTGATAAACGAAAAAGAAGGGAATTAACAGCGTGATACTCTAGAGAAGAATTACAGGATAAAAATGCTTTGTTCAAACAAGCTCAGTCCAAAACTGTTCCAATTTGTTTCGTCAGCTAACTACAGAAATCTTAAACCTGTGATCCGAGGGTATTCTAACAGAACAAAGAACTGGGCAGAGACCTGGCATAAAACAACGCAGCATGTGGATAAATATTCTCGGTATAATCCATCCACTGTTACGTTGCAACAGCTTTGTAATTTTGGTAAGTGTGACAGGGATTCAGGAACTTGCCTGCACCAAGTTATGCATGTTTACTTTTATCGTTGATATTTTGATTTGTTGTATTGCATACCTCTCTACCAAACAATGAAATTTTTGACTTGTCCAAATTGAAAGCATTTGCCTTTGGCAAATGTACTTGAAATGATGGTAAACATCTGCAAAACTGTAGAAAACCTTGTGGGAAAAGGGGAAAATGCTGATTACCAGCATTGTCTCTTTTTCCCACCAGGTTTTCAAATGGCTATTTCCTTGGAGTCGTTAGAACTCGAGTCAAGGTTGTGTAGTAGAGGGATAAATTTAGTGTTTTTTTTGCTCTTTGTGTAATAGTGTTGGCCTTTTAATATTTTTGTCAATTAGCTTTCAGTAACCAGAAAACTAACAACTAATAGAGGTATGCCAAAAAAAAGTTTAATTAAGTCACAAGATGCTAATATAGTTATAACCTCCCTGCCTCCCCCCTCCCCAATAACATTGTTTAGGGAGAAGTGTTATTCTGGAATCAGTTTTGTTTGCCCAAATGCACACACAATCATTTGTCCTCACTTTCATTTTAAAGTCTGCAACAGTCCTATTACATGTATCCTAACTCTTTACCACACAATCCCGAATTTTAACGACCCTGTGAAAGAAGCTTTTTGAAAACATTGTGGGAAAAGGAGAAAATGCTGGTAACAAGCATTTTCTCCTTTTATCACCATGTTTTGTACCCTTCCCAAAGCAAATTTCAATTTTCAATTACATTTATTTTGTCATCTGCAAAGGCTTTCAATTTGGACCAGTCTAAAATTTTATCATTTGGTAAAGAGTTAATATTAACACGACATTTATAAAGCAATTAACTATTTACCAGTCTACAAAATTTTAACCCAAAATTTTAACCAACAAAATTTTAGCTTTGTCCAAATTGAAAGCAATTACAGATGGCAATTTTAATGTGGGTCAAATGGTACAATTTTTCTTTGATAGGGTAGAAAACATTGTGGGGGAAAGGAGAAAAACTGGCTACCAGCATTTTTCTACTTTTCCCATAATGATTTCAATAGGCTTCTTTCCCAGGGTCATTACTGTGTGGTAAGGGTCAACAGGTCCAAATTGAAGGCATGTGTAGATGACAAATTAGATGAAACTGAAATGATGAAATTCGCTCTTGAAAAGAAAGAAAATATTATGTGAAAAGTAGAAGTGCTTGTAACCAGCGTTTTCTTTTTTTTCCACAATATTTTCGAAAGACCTCTTTAAGCATTGTCATTGTGTACAGAATGTTGACGGTGATTCTTGGAGAATATAAGAGGCTTCTGATACGAAAAACTCTTTAGACAACAAAATTCCTGAGAGCCTCCTGTTGAAAGCATTTGAACCATGCTCTGGTAAAAGGGGGCTTAACTCTTTACCAAACAACAAAATTTTAGACTAGTCGAAATTGAAAGCTTTTGTAGACAACAAAATAAATATGAATCAAAAATTGAAATTTGTTTTTGGATGAGTAGAAAACATTGTGGGAAAAGGAGAAAATGATGGTTACCAGCATTTTCTCCTTTTCCCACAATGTTTTCTAAAGGCTTCTTCTTAAGGGTCATTAAAGCTCGGGATTGTGTGGTAAAGGGTTAATGTATCTCTGTGATACATGGTAACTTAAAACAAGCAATCATGAATATGGATCCATAAAATCCAATTTGTCTCACAACCGACTGAATCATGAGGTAGAATGGTCCTTGGACATGCAGAAAATTGACCAATAGCAAAAAGTTTCGGCACAGGTCAGCCTGTGCGGACTGCGCAGGTTGACCTGAATCAATACTTTCTGCAGATGTATTAAGCCCCTTTTTTCTCAGAGAGTGGCTCATTTGCAAATGACATTTTAAATTTGGCTCAAATCACTTGATCTGCATTTGCTGTAATGCTTTAACCCTTTACCAAACAATCATGGGTTTTAACAATCCTGAGGAAGACAGCCTTTTGAAAACATTGTGGGAAAAGGAGAAAATGCTGCTAACCAGCATTTTCTCCCTTTCCCACAATGTTTTCTTCTCTTCCCAAAACAAATTTCAATTTTTTGAGTAACATTTATTTTGTTGTCTGCAAAAGCTTTCAATTTGGATTGGTCTAAAATTTTGTCGTTTTGTAGAGTTAAACTCTTAAGAAGACAGTCCCAAGTTTTAAAACATACAAGAATAGAGCTTTTGAAAAGGTTGTGGGAAAATGATGGTGACCATGAAATGTTTTCTTTCCTAAGAAAGACAAGTCCAACCGTTTGAGCCACACATAAACTGTCGTCTGCAATTGCTTTCAATTCGGATGGGTCCAAAATTTTGTCCTTTGGAAGATGGGGAACAGTCACTGCAGAGTGATGAGACAATATAATGTCTTTATCAAGCGGAAAGATGTGGAAAGAGGTGAAAATGTGGAGTTGTCATGTAAACTAGGGCATTAGGTTGATAAAAACAGACTTTGTGATTTTGGATACATGTATTTTTAAAATAAGTTTTTTCATTGAAAATGTAGTACATGTACAATTACTGGGCCCATATCCATCAACCATTCTGAATTGCAAACTAGGTCTAATTTTGAATTAACTCTCTCCCACCCAACAAAATTTTAGACTCATCAAAATTGAAGGGCATTTGCAGACAACAAATTTGATATACATAGCTCAAAAGATAATTGCTGTCTTTGAAACAGTAGAAAATACTGTGGGGGAAAAAGGGAAAACGTTGGTTACCAGCTTTTTCTCCTTTTCCTACATTGTTTTCAAAAGGCTTCTTCCGCAGGGTTGCTAAAATGTGATTGTTTGGTAAAGGTTTAAAGAAATAAAAAAAAAAACACAATTTCTGATTGGCCAGACCATTTGTATTACTTTGAAATGTGGAAAATTTGTGAGAATTAGACTTTACCTTTCTGACACCACAGGTTTTAGACTCTTCAAAATTCAAAATATCTGCAGACGAAAAATTTTAAATTGGTATAGATGAGCTCAAGCTCTCTGACGAGGTAGAAAACATTTTGGGACAAGGAGTAAGTGCTTGTTACCAGCATTTTCTCCTCAACTCTTTGCCACACTATCCCAAGTTTAACTCTTTATCAAACGACATAATTGTAGACTGGTCGAAATTGAAAGCATCTGCAGACAACAAAATGTGGCTCATGCAGTGAAATTTGTTTAGGGAAGGGTAAAAAACATTGTGGGAAAAGGAGAAAATGCTGATTACCAGCATTTTTTCCTTTTTCCACAATGTTTTCCAATGCTTTCTTTCACAGGGTAGTTAATAGTTGGGATAGTGTGGTAAAGAGTTAAACAACCCTGCAAGAGAAGGCTTTCCAAAACATGGCAGAAAAGGGAGAAAATGCTGGTAACCAGCAACTTCTCCTTTTCCCACAATCTCTTCTACTCTATCAAATACAGAAATCACCATTGAAGCTACAATTGAGTTGTCATCTGCAAATTCTCTCATTTTGGTCCAGTCCATATTTTGTTGTTTGGAAAAGAGTTATGTATTTGTTACTGTCAACTGTATCAGTTTTGCAGGATATGGGTTAATGACTCAGCATACACATGTACAGGTAAAAATACAAAAGTAGAAGAGAAAGGTGGCTTTACTTCTATAGGTCATAAACTGTAATGAAACCTCTTGTTATTCCTTTGGACAGGTATGTCTTTCATGGGGCAAGATAGGTAGCTTTTACAGACAGAATAAATAAAGATCAGACTGCCAGGAGTATGTAGTTTGATCTGAAATCTAATGTGCTGAGTATTGGCAACTTTATTTTCACTTTGTGTCAGAAAACATTCAGTTTTTTTGCTTTTTAATCAATTTTCTAAACCAGAAAAAAAGGACAAAATGATTTATGTGGTGGCCAAGGACTAACATGGAGTCATGTCATATATAAGCTCTACTGGCTGTAAGCCAGCAGAGCTTAATATGTCATAGCATGGTTTCATTGTCCATCCATCTGGCAGACTTTTTCTTAAGTGATTAAGACTGCATTTGAGGTCGGATTTTCATGAAACTTGCACAGTATGTTTATCTGATCAGTACCTTGAACCCTATTGATTTTGAAAAAAAAAATCTGACAATCAGCAAGGGAAAAGTAGCCATTTAAAGTTGAAAATTTCCATTTCTTGTTACGTGATAAGATGCTCAGGTTGACATAAAGTCAGCATTTGCAGTCAGATTTTCATGAAACTTGTAAAGTTGCTTTATAGCGATCAATAGCTTGAATCCCATTGATTTTAAAAAAACATCTGACAATCAATAAGGGAAAAGTAGCCATTTAACTCTTTACCACACAACCCAGACTTTAAACAACCCTGAGAAAGAAAGCTTTTGAAAACATTGATGATTGTGGGAATAGGAGAAAATGCTTGTAACCAGCATTTTCTCCTTTTCCCACAATGTTTCTACCCTTCTTAAAACAAATTTCAATTTTTGAGCAACATTTATTTTGTCATCTGCAAATGCCTTCAATCGACATGTCAAAGATTTTGTTTTGTTTGGTAAAGAGTTAAAGCTGAAAATTTATACTTCTTGTTTACAAGGTAAAGTCAGCATTTTGTTTCCAATTCTATTGAAACTTGTACAGATTATTTGTCTCATCAAGGGATTGAACCCTAGTAAAAATGAAGAAAATCCAGTGATCAGTGTAGGAAAAGCAGTCATTTGATGAGTTACTTAACACTGTCATCATTGTTATTCACATTTCTTTAAAACTTGTAGGAATTGTTTATACAGTGAGCACAGAAAGCCAATGAAATTTGGCTGGGGTAGATTCAAAACAATTGTTTTTGAGAAATTGTACTTCAATTGTTTCACTGTTTGTCCAATTCACTGTGCTTACATAATGAACATATGCTAGAAAATAGAAAAATAAATGCCAGAAGAGCAATTCAGGCCCTCAAGCGTCTCTAGTTTTCTTTTATCCTGTGCCCTCTGACAGTTGTATAAATTACATGTATGTTGGAGACAGTTGTGCAGGGTAGAGCATGAGCCTCTCATGTCAGACATTCTTCCATCACTGTGTGAGTACTGGCTAAGGCTTCAGGAAGCAAACATTGAGTATGCTTTGTGTATACAAGAGCTTATTTCACAATCAATAAAATAAAATACTTGAGCCATGCCCTGGCAGAAGGGGGTTTAACACAGCTCTGTGATGCATTATACCAAGCAAGTCATCACATATTTGAAAATCTATAAAATCCATTTGGTGTAACAAACTGGATCCTGAGGTAAATTGGTCCCTGGACATGTAGAAAATTTACCTGAAACAAAAAGCTTGCAAGGACTGCCCTGGCAGACCTGGATTAACTCTTTACCACACGACAAAATTTTAGACATGTCCAAATTGAAGGCATTTGCAGACGACAATTTCAGTGCGCCTCAAATAATTGAATTTGTTTCTGAAAGCTAAGAAAACATTGTGGGAAACGGAGAAAATGCTGGTTACCAGCATTTTCTCCTTTTCCTACTATGTTTTCAAAAGACTTCTTTGTAAGAGTCGTTAAAACTCGGGATTGTGTGGTAAGGTGTTAATAGTTTTTGAGTTGCTGGTTTATAAATGGTCAGTTGACAAAGGAATATTAACTATGAATTTTAGTAAACTTTACTTATAGACAGAATACCAGATGCAGAGATCTATTCATACAAGCAATTTTTTCGTTGCCACAATTTCTTTAAAAGTGGCATGATGTAGATGAAGGCTTTTGGTAACCAACTCTTCTCCTTTTCCCACAGTAATTTTTTTTTTACTTTCAAAGATGAAATCTCTTGTCTCAGCTGAGCCACATCTGATTAATCATCTGTAAAATCTTTTCAATAAAGAAGATGGTAAATTTTTGTCATCTTGTTAGGGAGTTAACAAAAAAAACCTCGAGACTAGGCTGAATCAAAAGCATTTGCAGAAGACTTCTGCAATGTGGTTCAAATAAAGTGATTCTTTTTTTATATGGTAGAAGAATTTGACGATAAAGAAGAAAATTGCTGGTCACCAGCATTTTCTCCTTTTCCCACAGTATTCTCAAGTCTTTTTCTACAGGGTTTTTAACCCTTTACCACACAATCCCAAATTTTAATGACGCTAAGGAAAAGGCCTAGTGAAAACATTGTGGGAAAAGGAGAAAATGCTGGTTACCAGCATTTTCTCCTTTTCCCACAATGTTTTCTCTATTTTCAGAAGCAAATTACATCATTTTATCGACATTTACTTTGTCTCTGCAAATGCTTTGAATTTGGGCAAGTCTAAAAATATGTTGTGTGGTAAAGAGTCAAAACATAGGATTGTTTAGGAAAAGAGTTAAAGTGCATATCAGAGATTAGATTGGCACTGGGGTGAATATCCTTTGTCAGATCCTACAGCTGTAATCATTTAACTCTCTAGCAAACAGTCCCGAGTTTTAATGACCCTACAGGAAAAATCATTTGAAATCATTGTGGGGACAAAGAGAAAATGCTGGTAGACAGCATTTTCTCCTTTTCCCACATTGTTTTCTATCCTGTCAAAGAACTTCAGTTGATTTGTGTCACTTTCTATTTTGTTGTCTGCAGGAGGTTTCAGTTCGGAAGAATCTGAAATTGTAGAATTGTAAAGAGTTAATACCTAATTTTTCTTGACCCATTTTTAGCCACTATCTATGTAACCCCTCAGTCCATATCAGTTCATGTTTGCAACACATTTACTGCCTTCAACTCTTTGTCACACGACAAACTCTTAGCCATGTCCAAATATTGAAAGACTTATTTGCAGATGGCAATTCAAATGTGACTCAAATGATGGAATTAGTCTTTAACAACGAAAGTTTAGACTGGTCGAAATTGAAATCATTTGCAGACAACAAAATTAAATGTAGCTCAAATGATGATTTCTGTCTTTGATAGGGTATAAGGGTTACCAGCTTTTTCTCCTTTTCCCACAATGTTTTATAAAGCTTTTTTCTTCAGGGTCTTTAAAATTTTAGGATTGTTTGGTAAAATAATGAAAAAGTAGAAAAAGAAAGTGGGAAAAGGAGAAAATGCTAGTAACCAGCATTTTATCCTTTTCCCACATTGTTTTGAAAGGGCTTCTTCCTCAGGGTCGCCAAGCCTCCATAGCTCAGTTGGTAGTGTACAGGATCAGGAGGTCGCTGGGTCAATCCACTGCTTGGCCAATTTCTTTCCGAGGATTGATGATATTCATTGTGACAGGATTCATTCCTCTCTCACCGCTGATCATTGTTTCGACGATGGCTATGTGGGAAAGTAGCCAGTGGCTTGGAAAGAATACTGTGCGGAGCACTGGTGAAAGAAACTCCAGGAAAGTATGGATAGGTGCACTGGCCGTTGCGACATAACTGAAATAATGTTGAAAACGGCCTTAAATAACATGCAATCAGTCAATCCTCAGAGTCATTAATAGTCGGAATTGTGTGGTATTTTTAG
The DNA here is from genome assembly GCA_945859785.2 of Tridacna gigas. NCBI lineage: Eukaryota > Metazoa > Mollusca > Bivalvia > Cardiida > Cardiidae > Tridacna > Tridacna gigas. The sequence goes on from OX244035.2 coordinate 18,511,126, forward strand.
ACATTTGCTATTTTCCCAGTAGATCCTGTAGATCACTATTGAAAATACTGTTGCCAAAGGAGAAATTGATGGTAACAAGCTTTTTAGCTCACCTGAGCACAAAGTGCTCATGGTGAGCTATTGTGATTGTACTGTGTCTGGCGTCCGGCGTCAACTTTTTACCTTGTGTACGCTCTAAAGGCCACATTTTCAATCTGATCCTCCTGAAACTTGGTCAGAAGGTTTGTCTTGATGAAATCTCGGATAAGTTCGAAATTGGGTCATGTGGGGTCAAAAACTAGGTCACAAGGTCAAAGTATAGAAAAACCTTGTGTGTGCTCTAAAGGCCACATTTTCAATCAGATACTTGCGAAACTTCGTCAAAATGTTTGCTTTGATAAAATCTCAGACGAGTATGAAATTGGATCATGTTGGGTCAAAAACTAGGTCACTAGGTCAAATCTTAGAAAAACCTTGTGTGCGCTCTAAAGGCCACATTTTCAGTCATATACGTGTGAAACTCGGTCAGAATGTTTGTCATGATAAAATCTCTCATGAGTTCGAAATTGGGTCATGTGGGGTCAAAAACTAGGTCACTAGGTCAAATCTTAGAAAAACCTTGTGTGCGCTCTAGAGGCAACATTTTCAGTCAGGTACTTGTGAAACTTGGTCAGAATGTTTATCTTGATAAAATCTTGGACAAGTTCGAAATTGGGTCATGTGGGGTCAAAAACTAGGTCACAAGGTCAAATTTTAGAAAAACCTTGTGTGCGCTGTAGAGGCCACATTTTCAGTCAGATACTTGTGAAACTTGGTCAGAATGTTTGTCGTGATAAAATCTCGGACAAGTTTGAAATTGGATCATGTGGGGGCAAAAACTAGGTCACTAGGTCAAATCTTAGAAAAACTTGGTGTGCGCTCTAGAGGCCACATTTTCAGTCTGATATTCATGAAACTTGGTCAGATGTTTGTCTTGATAAAAATTCGGAAGAGTTCAAAATTGGGTCATGTGTGGTCAAAAACTAGGTCACAATGTCAAATTAAAAAAAATACCTTGTGGGCACTCTAGAGGCCACATTTTTTGCTCAATTGACTTGAAAATTGGTCAGAATGTTTTTCTTAATTAAATCTCCAATAAGTGTGAAATTGGGTCACCTGGGGTCATAAAGTAGGTCACTAGGTCAATTTAAAGAAATACCTTTTGGACACTCTAGAGGCCACATTTTTCACTCAATTGACTTGAAAATTGGTCAAAACATTTGTCTTAATTAGATCTTGGATGAGTTTGAAATTTGGTCACCTGGGGTCATAAACTAGGTCAAATTAAAAAAATACCTTGTGGACACTATAGAGGCCATATTTCTTACTCAATTGACCTGAAAATTGGTCAGAATGTTTGTCTTGATGAAACCTTTGATGAGTTCGAATTTGGGTCACCTAGGGTCATAAACTAGGTTACTAGGTCAAATTAAAGAAATACCTTGTGGGCACTCTAGAGGCCACAGTTTTTGCTCAATTAACTTGAAAATTCGTCAGAATGTTTGCCTTAATTAAATCTCAGATGAGATTGAAATTGGGTCATCTGGGGTTATAAAGTAGGTCACTAGGTCAGATTAAAGAAATACCTTTTGGGCACTCTAGAGGCCATATTTTTTTGTCTTGATGATATCTCGGACGAGTTCAAAATTGGGTCACATAGGGTCATAAACAATGTCACTGGGTCACATTGAAGAAATACCTTGTGGGCACTCTAGAGGCCACAATTCAAGCTAAACTGACATGAAAATTGGTCTACATATTTGACTGATGATATCTCGTACCAGTTAGAAATTGGGTCTCATAGGATCATAAACTAGGTCACTGGGTCAGATTAAAGAAATGTATTGTGTGCACTGTAGAGGCCACAGTTTGTGCTCAACTGACCTGAAAATTTGTCAGCATGTTTGACTTGATGATATCTTGAATGGATTTGAAATTGGGTCACATAGGATCATAATCTAGGTTACTAGGTCAAATTACAGAAATACCTTGTGGGCACTCTAGAGGCAGCAATTCTTGCCCAATTCACCCGAACCTTGGTCAACAAGTTTGTTTTGATGTTTTAGATGAGTTTGAAATATGGTCACATAGGGTCATAAACTAGGTCACTAGGTCAACTTGAAGAAAGACATTTTGGACACTCCAGAGGCCACAGATGACCTGACAATTGGTCAGAATGTTTGTCTTAATAATATCTCAGATGAGTTTTAAATTGGGTCATTATGACCCTGGGGTGAAATTTTGCCTATTGACTCAGGTGAGCGATCCAGGGCCATCATGGCCCTCTTGTTCACATTTTGTGTGGATGCTTTTACAATCATGTTATCTATCATGATTGGAATTACAGATTATAATTATTGACTATACATTCTTTCCAGGTGAGCACTGGTAGCTCAGTTTGTAGCGTACTTGACATGAGAACAGGAGGTTGTTGGTTTGATTCCTGGCTACCCCAATTTCTTTCGGAGGATTGTTGATAGTCATTGCGACAGGATTCATTCCTCTCTCACCCGCTGACCATTGTTTCGTTGATGGTTATGTGAGAAAGCAGCCAGTGGCTAAAGCCACTTGGAAAGAATTTTGTGCAGAGTACTGGTAAAACAAACTCCAGGAAAGCATAGATAGGTGCACTGGCCGCCATAATATAACTGAAAAAATTTTGAAAATGGCGTTGAACACCATACAATTAATCAGTTAATCAATCAAAAGCATTTTTAAAGTTGTCTGCAAGCTTGTAGCAGTTGATAAGAAGTTTAGGGCCATCTTGCCACATTTTCCTTCATGGATGATAATTCATTGCTGATCTATTGTTCGACCCTATACCAAATGACAAAATTTTAGACCTGCCGAAATTGAAAGCTTATGTGTACGACAAAATGACTGTGACTCAGAGTCAGAAATATAAATTTATGTTTGAAAGGTTAGAGAATATAGTTGGAAAAAAGGAGGAAATGCTGGTTATCAGCATTTTCTTCTTTTCCAACAAGGTTTTCAATAGACCTTTTTCTTTGGGTTGTTAGGACTTAGGATTGTGTGGTAAAGGGTGAAGGCATCATCATCATCAGCTCAGGATGTTTTCCAATGGCTTTTTCCACAGATGCTTCAGACTCTAGATTGTTTGGGAAAGGATTCATCTCATTCCTGGCTACAGCATTATTACTCAAGGCTTTTCTGACAAGAATGTCTTAACTACACAATCCCAACTTTTAACGAACCTGAGAGAAAGACCTTCTGAAAGCATTGTGGGAAAAGGAGAGAATGCTGGTAACCAGCATTTTCTCATTTTCACACCATGTTTTCTGCCCTTCCATACACAAACTTCAATTTTTGAGTCAAATTTATGTTGTTGTCTGCAAATGCATTCAGTGTGGACAAGTCTAAAATTTTGTCTTTTGGTAAAGAGTTAAAGTATTTGACAGTGAAGATTCCAGATGAAACCAGTTTTGTGCAGTCTGATTGTGACCCTCACAGTTTGTTACAGCATGGCATGAATCTTGGTGCTTCAAAGTTTGGATCCCTGCCTCCTTTAACTCTTTACCAAATGACAAAATTTTGGGCTAGTCCAAATTCAAAGCATTTACAGATGATGATTAAAATAGAGCTCAAATGATGGGATTTGTGTTTAATGGGGTAGAAAACATAGTGGGAAAAGGAGATAATGCTGGTTACAGATAATGCTGGTTACTAGCATTTTCTCCTTTTCCTACTTTGGTTTCAAAAGCCTTCTTTGTTTGGGTCGTTCAAAATCGGGATTGTGTGGAAAAGAGTTAAATGTCAGGAATTTCTTATGTGTGGATTACACTGTACCATGTACAGAGACAAGCACTTGATATATGACACTAACTACTATGTTAGTTAGCCCCTTACCACACAATCCTACTTTTCTTCCAGGTGAGATGTCAAAACATCAGACTTTTCTAGTATCAAAAGCATAATATGCTGACAATAAATTAAATATGATTCAAATGAGAAAATTTTTGGTTGATAGGGTACATGAAACTTTGTTTCAAACTTTGTTTCCTTTTCCCATAGTGTTTTCAGGAGCCATCATTAGGGTCATGAAAACAGGGGAATCATTTTGTTTAAAGGGTGAAGCTTTTCAGCCTGTCAGAATGATTTTACAGTGTTTAGAAAGATGAGTATGGTTTATCCTATCCCTAGGGATAAGATAGTTAAAACATGGGGGAGAACTTATCATGGGTTCAATGTACTGGTAATTTCTTTGTAGCTTAACCCTTTACCAAACAACAAAATATTAGCCTGGTCCAAATTCAAAGCATTTGCAGATGACATATTAAATGATACTCAAAACATAAACTTTAACTTTCAAGGGTAGAAAACACTGTTGGAAAAGGAAAAAATGCTGGTTACCAGCATTTTCTTCTTTTCCCACAATATTTTGAAAAGCCTCTGATTATGTGGTAAAGAGTTAAGTATAACTCTTTATCAAAGTATCCCGTATTTTTCACGAGAACGGCTTTTGAAAACATTGTTTAAAACACTGCGGAAAAAAGAGAAAATACTGATAACCAGCAGGAGAGAATTTTCATTCATGGTGTTTTTTGCAGGTGGTTTTTTTTTGGGGGGGGGGGGGGTGTAGCTGAATGCACTGGCTTATGACCTACTTCTTGGTACCTAAATGAAGAATGAATAGAAGGTAATTTGCGATTGGTAAAAAAATGTGAACATTTTTATCTGGGGAGCCCCTGTTGGCATATTTACTCACACATTTATGAAACCACTATTAACAGGTGGGGAGCCCTTGTTGGCATATTTACTCACACATTTATGAAACCACTATTAACAAGCATTGCTACTGCTAATCAATTCCTCGGGGCCTACCATAGCAATATCAATGTAGAAGAGAATGATTCTTTTCATAAACATTACCCAAAAAACCCAAAACTACTTTCCAACAAAATGGAAAAATGATACCAATGAGACTTATGAATATGTGAGCTGTCAACATAATTATGTGACTTAATCCTTTACCACACAATCCCGAGTTTTAATGATCCAGAGCAAAAGGCCTTTTGAAAACATTGTGGGAAAAGGAGAAAATGCTGGAAACCAGGATTTTCTCCTTTTCCCACAATTTTTTCTAACCAATCAAAGACAAGTTCCATAATTTGAGTCACATTAAAATTGTCTGCAAATGCTTTCAGTTTGGACAAGTCTACATTTTTGTCATTTGGTAAAGAGTTAAATAATGTTGAAAGCGGTGTAAAATACCACTCATTTAATCCTAACTATAGAATCCGAGTACATTCTTAACAGTTTAGCAGATGCTTTAGATCAGAATACTCTGAATATACAGTCTAGTCCTAGATCTTCACTATCAATCTCGGGGGCTGCCTGTATGCACAAATGTAGTTGCAAACACTTTGCATAAAAAAAAAGGACAAATGCCCAAAAATGTCACCAGAGGCCATCAAATATGTAGCTTCTACAATTTCAAAAATTTTATGGGAGGAGACCCCTCAGACCCTCCTGTGTCACACTGAAATCCCGGTCCCCTTTTGCAGCACTTTTGCACCTCAGGCAATACCTTCTGTACTACTTTGGCTTACACTTTTATTATGGGCTAGCTATGCCACTAAATCTATTCGTGAAGTTCAAGACTTAGTATTCATACAAAAACAGCCTTTGAATTGTAATATTTGGGGCTATTATAGTGACTAAGATAAGGTTTGTTCGACACTGTTTCTCTTTCCCAGACAATAAAATTCTAGACTTTTCCAAATTCAAAGCAATTGCAGACAACAAATTTGGTGTATCTCAAACAATGGGATTTGTCTGAGAAGACACAAAACATCATACCAAAAGGAGAAAATGCTGGCTACCAGCATTTTTTAATTTTTTTATTTTTTTCCACAATGTTTTCAACAGCATTCTTCCTCGGAGTTATTTAGTAAAGGGTCATTGATAAAGTTCATTCAATATTATTATGTATCTGATTGCATAACCAGTTAAACTTGTGAACTCTTGATAGAGGTTCACCAATAAAAAACTTTAACACTTAGAGCGCCAAATAAACCCAACAGACAATTTCAGACGAAAAAATAAGATCAAAATAATTACAATTTCATGGTAGCTTTTTGTCTATAAAGATTTACCAAAGTAGACCGTGTAGATCAGAGATCAGACTGCATGTTTTGTGCAGTCTGATCTTGATCTACACTGTCTGCAAAAGCAACTACAGTCATGAAAGGCATTTTAAGGGTTAGAGAACCTTAAAAAAAATCATTATGAATATGGATTAACCCTTTACCACACAATCCTGAGTTTCAACGACCTTGAGAAAGGATGCTTTTGAAAACATTGAGGGAAAAGGAGAAAATGCTGGTTACCAGCATTTTCTCCTTTTCCTACAATGTTTTCAATAGACTTTTTTGTTGTGGTCATTGAAACACAGGATTGTTTTGTAACAGGGTAAGAGGGATTTCCCTTTGTGCACAAATTTTTTTGCAAAACTTCTTATCTGCAAGAGGAAAAAAAATGTGTAGAAGAGGGTATACTGTGTTTATCTATTGATCCAGTTAGATTACATTAATTTTATTTTTATCGTGATCAAAGACCATTTTTTATTCCTTGTAAGTGAATAATGTATTAATTATCTGCACATTTATGCATTTGTCTTGTACAGGTAAAGATGGGTCAGAGAGTAAATCCTTTGCCTACCTGAGAAATGAGCTGCTGGTTCGGCTTGCCAACATTATGAAGGAGTTTGACTCTCTCCCAGAACACTTCCTCAAAATGCCCTCAACAGCCATGGTGAGAAGCTGGTAAGTAAACCCTGAAGAAGGCAAAGCTTGATTAGTTGGCTTGCTTTTACAGACAGTGAGGATCAAGATCAGACTGCATACTTTTTATATATTTTTGCTAGGATTTTTTAAAGCCTTTTATGAACATACATGGAATTATTTACCTTTAAAGTGCCAACTAATGTTCTAGCAGACATTTTAGTTAACAGAAAAAGACCCATAATTTCAGGTTATGTCCAGAATGTCTCTAGTAAGTGGCCAGTGTAAATTAAAGATCAGACTGCAAGTTTTAACTGTCAGATCTTGATCTACACTGGCAGCAAAGGCAACTAAATGTGTAAATGTGACGTGGTGAAAGGCACTTTAAAGGTTAAATGATTTAGTCCACAAAATATAGACTATTCAAGTCTAGGATAAGCTTGCAAACAACAAAATTTAATGGCAATAGTTTGCAAACCTATTACCCCATATATCATTTTTGGAATGCTTTACAATCAACAGATCTGCTTGGACAGGCTAGAAACAGTGACAGGGTTGAACAGGGTGAAAAAACATTGTGGGAAAAGGAGAAAATGCTAGTTGTCAGCATTTTCTTCTTCCTCCGTGAGGTTTTTAAAATGCTATTTCCTCGTGGTTGTTAAAATTCTGGACCGTATGGTAAAGAGTTATTAAAAGGCCAGTTTCTGTAATGATTATTAAATGTACTTTTGGATCCTTAACAGCACAAAGTGGCAGGATGTGTGTTTATAGCTTGATACCATCTATGACAGTTTAATATTTAAAAATGAATTATGCAATGATTACTAAAATATAAACATACTCTATTTCACTTATTACTGGAATGCAGATACCCTTAATTCTCTGTACCAGATAACAAAATTTTAGATGCATCCATATTCAAAGCATTTTAATATGACTAAATTGGCTTAACTCTATACAAAATGACAAAGTTTTAGACTGGCCCAAATTAAAAGCTTTTGCAGACAACTTATTGAATTTAGCTGAAATGATGGTAATTGTCTGTGAAAATGTAGAAAACCTTGTGGAAAATGGAGAACTGGTTACCAGCATTTTTCTCCTTTTCCCACAAGGTTTTCAAACGGCTATTTCCCCAGGGTCGTGAAAGCTCTGGATTGTGTGGTAAAGGGTCAAGATATGAGACTTGTTTGTGAAAAGGTAAGAAATATTTTGGAAAAAAGAGAAAATGGTGGTTATCAGCATTTTCTCCATTTTCCTACAATGTTTTCAGAAGCCTTCTCAGCCAGGGTCATTTAAACTTGAGATTGTGTGGTAAAGAGTTAAAATGTGTTGCTGCCAGGGTTTAAAACACTTGGATATTGAACTCTTTTTATCGTTTGACAAAATTTTACCCTGGTTGGAATGGAAAACATTTGCAGATGACAATTAGATGTTACTTTTTTTGTGGCTCATCTTAACAATCAGAGCATATCGTCAATGGTCTGCGCAAACCGCGTATGTCATTTTTGGCTCGAAAATGTTTTACGCTCTTAAGATCAGCGGTAACTTTATCTGTGTTCTGCGAAAATGCTGGACGTAATAGCCAATAGAAGCACAGAGAAAATGACATGTGACAACATCCTGGATATTGGTTGGTTGATTTTTTCTGTCTGCGAAAACAGCGTATCACACAAATTAGTTTTGATAGAAGAAGTCAGGGTGGTATTTGAGAAAATTTGCCAAAATAGCGCCTAAACGGTGAGTGTAATTGTAGTTTAAACCTATTATAAATAAAAACAATACTCTGTCCTGCATATAACTCTTGGAAATAGTCACTATTATTACGAAACAACAATACCTACGATTTCTTATTCTGAGTGGTGTTTATTTGCCAATATTTAATTCCTAATTCTCATGGTTCGACGAGTTATTATCATGGTTTAGCACATTAAGAAGTATTGTAAACACGACAGGCGTTTATTTAGCTGATATTGTTACTTTTATCAGGTGAAATAAAGTTTTACGAGAATTTCGCATGCATATCTACTGTGTTCTATGACTGAAATGTAGTTATACGCATTTTTCGAATAACAAAAATCCAGGTATGTTTTGAGTAAATAAGTTGCGATTTTCAATTTTACATAGCAGCAATAAATCATTTTTACAGTATATCTAAAACGCCATTACCAAACGACATATTTTAAACTCTTCCAGTTTGAAAGAAATATTGAATATTAATACAAATTAGCAGATTTTTCGTTAAAATGTTAGATAAATTGCGAGAAGTGGATAGCATGTTCATTATGAGCAATTTGTCCTTTTCCCGCTATGCTTTCTCAAATGCATAATTTTGAGATTCTAACACCATTCTTTTCACAAAGTGTCATGTAGTTTACTTGATGTTCAGGACGAGGAAGTTTAGAATGTAATCAGACCAAAATGTAACATAGTTCATTGCACAAGTGTCTGATCTGGGTCTACACTGTCTCTAGAAGAACTAAATGTAGATATTGCGATATATCTTTTCAGGGAATGTCTAATTCATCAGGCTCAGTGCCTGAAGATGACTGGATCTGTGCTGTATGCCAAGTACGCCCAATTGATAGTTTGGCTCTTGAATTTCAATTAATAGGAGGGGTAAAGATTTTATTGGAGGACTCTAATGGTGATATATGGCTGTTTTGCTATGGATGTGGTGATCATTTTCATTTAAGATGTGTAGAGTATGATTATAAGATGACGGACCCACTTTCACTTTACTACTGTTGTTACTGTGAAGATGTCCAGTAAGTGGCTTCGCTCCCCTAATGACCTCTATAAAACACAATCTGTGCATGGAGTATTAAGGACCAGAGAGAATGGAAGCTATTCTGTTAAGGGGAAGCAGTATGAATTTCTTAAGGCTGTGTATTATACCTTATACAGACCCACCGCACCGTGTTATGTGATTATTGAACGTAACCTTATAAATGGAGATTACCTCTTTGTTTGAATGAAATTTCATCCTAACTGCAAAAACGGGTTTTTACAGAAATGACATCTCGAGGAAAACTGATGGTTTCCATGTCTCTTCAGAGAGGCTACAAGCCGATTGATCCTGTGAATAACGAAAACTCCAACAAAACAACAAAATTCACTGATTATATACAGATTACCGGAACATCCATGAAGAGACTTTCCAGCCAAATTGTTACTACAGATACTTGCCATTCCGATTCTGATGTTAGCTTTGACAGTGACGACTCGGTAAACGATCCTGAATGGAAACTTTCGAAGAAACATGAAAAAGGCATACTTGAATCATCAGAAGATTCTGACGAAAATTTTAGCCGTGTTAGGAAAAAAAGAATCCAGAAAAAACGAAGGCATGATAGATTTTCTCAGAGTACTTTCCAAACTCAAGTGCAACCTGTGAATATCAGTGTTGGAGACAATAATAATAACCAAGTGCAGTCTGTAAATACCGCAGTCACAGACTATAATAATAATCAAGAGGAGCCTGTCGATACTAGTATTAGAGACAATAATGATATTCCATGTACAAACCCGCCGTTACAAGTCGCAGAAATAGAAGTACAAACGACGAATGTCCTAGAAGAAGCTGCATTTGGGGTCAGTTCCCTGGAGCCTAAACCAAAGAAAGCTAAGAAAGGCATGGGAAATCCAGAAACGTGGACAAGAAATGTTAATAAGAAACTAAGAATGGAGGGAAAAGCATACAAAGGTGTCAAAGTTGTAGAAGGGAAGAAGTCTTACTGTTCCAATAGACCTGAGAGAATACTAAGTGAAAGGTGTTGCAGCAGACGCTGTGAAAACTCTAGAAAATGTGGTGCTGTGGGGGAAGAACTAAGAAAAGATATATTTAAAGCCTTTTGGACCAAAATGGATTGGAATGAGAAAAAATCTTTCGTGAGCAGCAATGTGAGTAAAATAGAATCTCAGAAAAGGTCGACTGATAGCAGAAGAAAATTTACTTACAAGTATAATCTGAGGGATGTAGATGTTCAGTTACCGGTCTGCAAAGAGATGTTTCTATCGACACTTGGAATATCGGAGCACACTGTGTATGAGTGGTTGATGAACAGAGATTCAAACGGCCTTCCAGATGAAAGTGAAACTGATAAGTCAGTCCGGAGTAAGACGAGGCATGTCTTTCATGGAAATGAAAGTGTGACAAAATTTTTAGAAGCAATCCCAAAAATGCCATCTCATTATTGTCGAGCTTCATCTGATAAAGTTTACCTGGAGCCGACATATTCATCATTTGCTCATTTATTCAAAGTTTACGAAGAGTTTGCTAAAAACGGTGACTATACGGCAACAGGTATCAAATATTTTAAAAAGGTTTTTCATGATATGAATTTATCGTTGTTTCGCCCGAAGAAAGACCAGTGTGATACCTGTGTAGGTTTCGAGACAAAGAATGTGAGTGAAGAAGACTATCAGTATCATATTAAAAGGAAGAACGAAGCAAGAGAAAGTAAGCAAAAGGACAAAAACAGAACCTTGGAAAATGATGAAGTTAAAGTTTTGTCGGTAGATGTTCAGTCAGTCTTACTTTGCCCAAAGGTAGAAGCTAGTGCAATTTATTACAAAACCAAACTAGCATGTCACAACTTTACTATCTATGATTTATCTAGTAAAGATGTGACATGTTATTTTTGGCACGAAGGAGAAGGAGGGCTATCGGCAAACGCGTTTGCATCATGCATCAACGACTACCTTACTGGCATAGTGAAAGGCAACACAAAAGAACTTATAATCTACAGTGATGGTTGTGGGTATCAAAACCGAAACGTAACATTATCTAACACTTTGCTGCGTTTCGCCTTTAAGAACAAAGTCACAGTAACACAGTGCTATTTAGAGAAAGGACACACCCAGAGTGAGGTCGACTCGGTCCATAGTGTGATAGAACGTAAAATTCGTGGAAAGCCTATTTACTCACCAAGTAATTATGTTGAATCGATAGTAAGCGCTTGTAAAAATCCATACCATGTCAAATATCTCGATCACAGTTTCTTCCGAGATTTTGGAACTCTAAAATACTATGATACAATCCGCCCCGGAAACAAGGTCGGCGATCCTGTTGTAAGTGACATCAGATGTCTTCAGTATTTAATGCATGGTGTCATTCAATACAAACTGTCTTACTCTGATGTATACCAAGAATTGCCAAGAAAACGAAATGCAACAAGACCGGATGGTAATGAAATGATTCCAAGACTGTATAGCGAACCTCCGCAGATCAAGAAAAGTAAGTATCAGCATCTGCAACAGCTGAAAGATGTAATCCCGAAAGACTACCACGCCTTTTATGATGCTCTCTCTCATGAGTGACCGAGGTGGTGGAATTGATTGACACTACCAGTAGAGAGAGAAGCACAAGTATTGAGTGCAACATTTTTTTTCCGTACAAAAGTTTAAATATTACATGGTTTAGATGTTTCCGTTATGAGTACTTTACTACTGTTCTTGTTTGGTAGTGCTTTTCTAGTCGTGAGAGTCGATATGATTTGAACTAGCCTTTTTAGCACATAAATCGTGATTGCAATTATGGCTATTGTTGTGCCAAGTTCACGTATACTTACGATATGTGGCTGTACAACCATAAGCCTCTAGTCATTTTGATTTAGCATTCATCTGCCATGATATTCAGGATATGTAACACATCTAATGAGTATTTTCCTGGAAAATAATGTGGGAAAAGGAGAATTTGGTCATTGCGAGCAATTTCTCCTTTCGCAACAATATTTACAAAAAATATAGAGCATAATGCTTTTGATTTAGACTTGATTTCCTAATATCGATAGTTACGAAGTAGCTCCAAAACATACCAAGGGGTCTTCTTATATCTGTGTAAAGTGTCGTCACTGATCAGCAATCGCATTCCTCAAGGGCTGATATGAGACGACAATTTTTTCCGATGTAATGTTTTGTTCATACTACGTCTTATTTGTTTGGTAATAAACTGCAACTAAATTCAGGGCGAATATTAAAATTAAGTGCAACCAGGCTTCTGACGTTCTTCAGTTTAAATTATCAGACAAAAAGCAATACTTAAAGATCTATTTCACCTTTTCCTGACGTGTACTTGTTACAAAATATTAACAACAGATGGCTTTGGGGAAAAACTGTTGAAAAGGGTCAATTTGCCCATAACGAGGAATATCACCATTTCAAACATTTTTGTCCCAATAGACTCAGTATTTCAAACTCCTGTGTTTACCAGTTTTGATTTGACATGTGCAGACCATTGGTGCTCGATCTTATTTTACAGTCGTTGCTCAATGTGTAACCTAAATAAATATTATTTATTTAGGTTCCACATCGAGCAACGACTGTAAAATAAGATCTAGCGCCAGTGGTGCAGACTTTGGAATCAGTGCAGTCTAAAATTGACATTTTAGGAAAAGGGTTAATAATGAGTCGAAGACATAGACAAGATACTGCCATCAGCATGAGAAATTGGATGTTTGCGTAAATTGCCGTCTAAAATCAGCATGTACAGTCTGCACAGGCTTATCCGAGCCACCACTTTCCGCCCTGATAAGATTTTCTGTTTCACGAAAGTCTACGAAAAAAATCTAACGAGCCGCCCTGGATCTTCCTACTTAGTACATGAATATAGTAAATTCTGCCAGTTTTGTGCTGCATTAATTTTGTGTTAATACAATACTAAACCTAGTGTATATTTGGGCACGATCTCTTTATTTTTTACATGTAATTACTAACAGAGTGATACTCTTTCCAATTTTGTGTTGCAAATTATTATTTTAGTTGTTTTACCTGATTAATTAAATGTTTGACTTGGCAATAAAACGAGAGAATAAATATTAGTATTTTATCATTATATCTATTATCTAAGTTCTGAGGGATAAACAAATGAAAAAATACTGTTTTAATTAAAAATAGTTGAGTTCACAGTTGTTTAATAAGACATTTGAGGGAACAAAAGTAAATCCTTATTTGTTCTAAAATCGAGTATAACTCGTATGTAAAAATAAGGATTTAAAAAGTGATTCAAAAATCTCGTAAAATCAAGAAAACAATAATACATTTAATAAACAGTATTATCTAATAAAGCAGTCATAAAAACGCACAAAGTTATACTAGCTCAGGTACTGTCCTTTTAACTCGAACGTATTTTGAAGGAACTGTTCGGTTTTTTTGCTCTCCTGAAAAGTAGGCATTTTTACATACGCGTTTTGTGCAGAACAGCGACGATATGCTGTATTATTATTTTTTCTCAGGGAAACAGTCATCCACATTTTGTATGAAGGAAAACAGTCATCCACATTTTGTATGAAGGAAAGCATTTGAGAAAATTGTGGGAAATAGGGAAATGCTGACATCAGCAGTTTGTGTTTCACAATGTTTTTCCATCTTTTCAAAGACAAGTCCCATCATTATGAATTTATGAGTCACAGTTAATTTGTCGTCTGCAAAATTTGATTTTGTCTGCAAAATTTGATGTTTTCAATACAGACAATTCTAAAATCTTGTTTTCTGGTGAAAAGTTGGCCCCTTAAAGCGGCAAATAAACCCAGCTGAAACTCAGTCTAGAATAAAACCCAGATAATTTAAATTTCATGGTTGCTTTTTTGTCCGAAGTGTTTCAGCAAAGCAGACAGTGTAGGTCATAGATCAAACATCAGAGACTGCATGTTTTGTGCAGTCTGATCTTGATCTACACTGGCCACAAACGCAACTGTAGTTGTGAAAGGCACTTTAAGGCTTTACCCTTAGGCTGCTAAGTGAGACTCACTGACCTTTTGTGGACAGCATAGATCAAGATCAGACTTCACAGAATGTGCAGTGTGATCTTGGATCTACACAGTCCAATAAGAAGATAACAAAATTCCTCCAAAAATACCTTTGAAATGGAAAAATTTTGGTTTATATTATCAGTTTGAAAGTTTCATTTCTTTTATGAGCAGGATAAGAGTTAAGAAAAATTGATGATAACTACATGTATATGTAAAGCCTATTTTCATCATTTTTGCAGGTAGAAACATAGCTTAACATAGTTGTTAGACTTTGTTTTATCGAAATCCTGTTGTCATTGTTTTTGCAGGTACAGACATAGTTTCACACAGTTGTTAGACTTTGAGAAGAATGATGTGAAAGATCAAGAATCTCTTCATGAGTAAGTGTTGTATCAGTTTGTGTATAGATTTAGACCTGTCCAAATTGAAAGAGCTGTCAAAAAAGAAAAGTGGCTCAAATGATTGAATTGTCATTGAAATAGTTAACCCTTTACTAGAAAGCGATATGTCAGACTGGTCCCAATTGTGAACATCTGCAGAAGACAAATATGGCCCAGATAATTGAAATTTGTCTTTGAAAGGTAAGAAAACATTGTTGGAAAGGGGGAAATGCTGGTCACCAGCATCTTCTCCTTTTCCCACAGTGTTTTCAAAAGTCCTTTCTGTCAGGGTTGGTAAAACTTGGCATTGTGTGGTAAAGGGTTGAAACAGTGTGGGTAAAAGGTGAAAATGCTGGCGACTTGTAATTTCACATTTTTCTACATTGTTTTCAAAAGCTTTCTTTCCCATGGTCATAAAAACTAGGGATTGCTTGGTAAAGGGTTCACTGCTTGAAATCTGCTGGAAGAACCAAGTTGAACTTTAAGTATGTTATTGGGCAACTGAACATGTGTAGTGAAGTGTGTAGATCAAGATCAGACTATACAGAGTATGAAGTCTTTTATTTTTTCCTGTATGGTCCTATATATTATGAAATGCCATGGCCAAAACTACCTTTAGAGAAAAAAATAAAACATTTCGGGTTTTTCTTCTAACTGAAATTATTCATTTCAGTGGTTAAAGCTTAACCCTTTACTAGACAGTCTTGTTTTTCAACGTTCCCAAGAGAAAGGCATTCCAAAACATTGAAAGAGAGAAAATTTTAGTGTCAACTAGAATTTTCTCTGTTTCCCACTATGTTTTCTTCTCTTTCAAAGACAAATTCTATCATTTAAGCAATAATTGATTTGTAGTCTGCAATTGCTTTCAATCTGAACAAGTCGTGTGAATTTTTTTTTTCATTTGGTAAAGAGTTAAGTGGCATGACAAGATCACAAAGTCCATTTCATGTATTATTTCTCCATTGAGAAATAAAGTACAAAGTACATTAATGAGCCTTGCCTTGGCAAAAGAGGGCTTAATGCATCTCTGTGATGCATCATACCAAGCAAGTCATCACAGTATTATACATTCTTAAAATCTGTTTTGTTAAACAACCAACTGAATCATGAGGTACAATGGTCCTTTCACAAGCAGAAAATAGACCAAAAGCAAAACGTTTTGGCCTAGGTCAGGCTGTGCGGACTGTGCAGGCTAACCTTGGTGGATACTTTTTGCAAATGCATTAAGCCCCCTTTTCACAGAGCATAGCCCATCTATTTGTATGATACCCATGTGGAATGAATACTGAAAAGTTAATACTGGTAAATTCCTAACCGCAAACAGAAGATGGGAAAGATGGATAAAATGATAAATTATCTGTCTCTGTGCAATGCAGAATGATCTCCCCTAGAACTGAAACCTTTCTTTGATCTTTTGGGTCACATTCAAAATGCCATATACAAATTCTTTCTTTATGGGCAAGTGTAAAATTCTATCATCTGTCCAGGTTAACGCTTTACCAAATGACAAAATTTTAGACTAGTCCAAATTGAAAGCAGTTGTAGACGACAAAATAATGTGACTGAAAAATTGAGATTTGTGTTGGGAAGGGTAGAAAACATAGTGGGAAAAAGAGAAAATGCTGGTTACCAGCATTTTCTCTGTTTCCCACAATGTTTTCCAAAGGCTTCTTTCTTTTTTAAAAGTCGGGATTGTGTGGTAAAGGGTTAAACGTTTCCTGAAGTTGACATCAAGTTAGGGTTTCAAACTGTGTCTTCCATAATGGTTTAAATGCATGTACAGTAAAACTTAATTATAACGAACTCTGATAATGCGAATTTTCGCTTAGTACGAATCGAAATCAATTCCCCGCGAAAAACCTTCTTTCGCCTTTGTAAAAATTAATTGTTAAAACGAATTTGGATATAACGAATTTTCGCATATTGCGAATCAAAAATCTGGTCCGCAGATATCCATTTCAACTGAAAATACCTTGGTTACACTGAAGTCGCATCTAAGGGTCTTTAATTACCAAGTCAGTTATTCACACCTTCCCGCTTGCCCAATTAACAAGTTGACGCTAGAGGCGTTGATCTACACAACATAAACTGACTGCGTTATCGATCGATAATTATCGTGGTAAGGTATAATTTGCCACAAGTAGAAAATTGTCGTCTGCAAATGCTTTCAATTCCTACCGGTATAAAATGTGTTTTGAATGATTAACATCGCTCACTCGATTAAATAAATACTAAATCAGCTACTAGTTTTTCCTACCTGTCATAAATGTCATTGGATACTATAAATATAACATATATTTGTCGAAGTATGTTAGAAAAACATTTTTCTGGTAAATAAATGTTAGACTGCATGTACATGTGTCCACCTTTGAGTCCCGAAATATAACGAAGTTCGTACTATCAATAAAGCGAATTATGCTTATAGCGAATTAAATCTGACGGTCCCGTGAAATTCGCTATATCAGAGTTTTACTGTACATGTATTTGTACATTTACTGATTATCTCCCCCAGAACATTTGAAGTTGATAACTTTGAAATGTCTTTGTGAAAAAGGAATATTCAACATAAATGAGGTTGGATAAATGAAAATAAACAAAAAGATATTGGGAAGAGGAGAAAGTTTCCACAATGTTTGCAAAGGTGATATGCCAGAAGATGTAAAAAAGAAGGTAATGAGTGAAAATATTATACCTTCAACCCTTTACCACACAATCATGCGTGTTAATGACCCTTAGGCAGATGGCTTTTGAAAACATTGTTGAAAAAGGAGAAAATGCTGGTAACCAGCATTTTCTCCTTTTCCCACAATGTTCACTATCCTTTTCAAAAACAAAAGATTCATATCTTGAGCCACTTTTATTTGTCTTTAGCAAAATGCAAGTGTTTTCAATTTGGACAGTCCATAATTTTGTCTTCTAGTAAAGAATCAAGGTTCAATGCTTTATTACAGTTTTACAAAAGCTCTGGATGAAATCAGAAAGAGGCACAGCAATGTAGTTCAAACTATGGCACAGGTGAGTAACAACATTAGAATCATGTTCTAACCCTTAACCCTTTACCACACAATCCCAAGTTAACAACCCTGAGGACAAAAACATTGTGGGAAAAGGAGAAAATGTGGTAACCAGCATCTTTTGCCTTTTTCCACAATGCTTTCTACCCTTTGAGAGACATTGTATATTTTGAGTCAAATTTGATAAATTATGTCACCTGCAAACGCTTTCAATTTGGACCTGGCTAAATTTTTGCCATCTTGTAAAGAGTTAAAATACCTTTCACAACCATAGTTACAGCTAGTTTAGATCAAGACTAAAAAGATCAAGTCTAAAATTTTGTCCATAGGTGAAGAATTAAGCAATCCCCTGGATTAGAAAACCACCATTTTATGTCCCATGATGTTATTGCAGAATATGAAATCAATACAGATCATAAACGTGTGTACACATTGAGACGAAATGGGAAAAAATAAACTAGAAATGGTTTATAAAATAAAATGGTAAGATTTTGTCAGCCAAGGTCTGTTTTGATGGAGCTGCTTTAATTTTGTATTCCAAAATATACCTCCAGTACAGATTAAGAATTAATTAAATTATCCCATGTTGATGACCTTCAGGTATAGGATTCAAAACATGGAGGCCCAGGTTTCAGTCATAATTTTTCATAGGAGTGTCTTTGGGCAAGACACTCTAGAGCTGTAGCCTATTACTGATGAAACCTAGGACATACATGAATGAGAGAGCTATCCACATGATACAAGTAAAATAATGTTAAAAGAGAGAAAAATACCATTTAACTCTTTACCACACAATCTTGGGTTTTAACAACCCTGAGAAAGAAGCCTTTTGAAAACATTGTGGGAAAAGGAGAAAATGCTGGTAACCAGCATTTTCTCCTTTTCCCACGATGTTTTTCTAGCTTCCCCTAAACAAATTTCAATTCTTGATTTACGTTCATTTTGTCGTCCGCATATGCTTTCAATTTGGACAGTTTGGTAAAGAGTTAACCCTTTACCACACAATCCCGACTTTTAACGACCTGAAGAAAAAGCCTTTTGAAAACTTTGTGGGAAAAGGAGAAAATGCTGGTAACCAGCATTTTCTCCTTTTACCACAATGTTTTCTACCCTTCCCAGAACAAATTTCAATTATTTAGCCACATTTGATTTGTCGTCTGCAGATGGTTTCAATTTGGACCAGTCTAAAATTTTGTCGTTTGGTAAAGAGTTAATCAATAAATAAATACAAGACAGCATGAACTTTCATGTTAGATCCTATAGTTAGAGGTATTCTTGGAAAAGGGGGCCTGGTGCATCTTAGAAATGCATTATATCAAGTAAGTTATCACGTAATTATGGATCCATAAAAATCCACTTTGTTGAACAACTGACTGAATCATGACGTAGAATGATCTTTTAACCCTTTCCCAAGCGACAAATTTTGGACTGGTCCAAATTCAAAGAGTTTGCAGAGGACAATTTTAAATTTGATGAAAATGACAGGAAGTTCTCTAGAAGGGTAGAAAAGACTGTGGGAAAAGGAGAAATTGCTCGTTACAAGCAATTTCGCCTTTTCCCACAGTGTTTTCAAAAGACTTGTACTGCAGACACGTGAAAACCAGGGCTTGTTTGGGAAAGGGTTAACATGTGGAAAATTTACCAAAAGCAAAAAACCCAGGTCAGCCTGTGCAGACAGCGCAGGCAGATATATGTCGATACTTTTTGCAAATGCCTTTACCTGCCTATTCACAGAGCATGGCTCATATATATTTGACAGGGTGTAATGGAATATCAAGATGCTAACAGTCTCCACATGTCAGACAAGCAAATGCAGAATGTGCCATACTTTTTAGACAGATTTTACACCAACAGAATAAGTATACGAATGTTGATCAACCAACATGGTAAGTATGAATATGTTCAAATTCAGAACCATTTTTATTAAGGTTGATTTTACAGATATTTACCCTTTACTAAACAGTCCCGAGTTTTACTGACCCCAAGAAAGAGGGTTGTGGAAAACAATGTGGGAAAAAGAGAAAATGCTGGTTACCAGCATTTTCTCCCTTTACCACAGTGTTTTTTTTTTTTTTTTTTTAACCATTTTTAAGACAACTTCTACAGTATGAGCTACATTCAGTTTTTCTCATGGAAGTACTTCCAAAATGAGCATGTCTGAAATCTTCTTGCTTGGTTACATAGCCGTAACTCTTTCACTACCAATGACGATTTAGGTAGCTTTTGCAGATGGTGTATGTCAAGATCAGACTGCATAGAATATGCAGTTTGATCTTTGTTCTGCACCATCCAATACCCGATGCTAGACTATGATGCAATTTATCTTCAATAGCAGTGGGAATCTTCTTTTAGACATCGAAGACAAAGTGAAATTTCTTAGCACTGGTAAAAGAATCAACAAAATTTGTTACCAATCATATTCACATGAAAGACAAAAATTTGACAAAGTGGGGAGGGGGGGTTCTTAGTGTGTCAGCAGTTAAGTTCAGTCATATCATGAAGACAGGTGACATTTTCTTGCCTTCCCTTGGTTTCACCAGTCCTAGTTTGTGGCTCTACATTGCAATGCCAAAGGACACCTCCATGTGACATTTGTCATCAGTAGAGATCAAAAGAGGATTCCCTGGGCCTGTATTTATCACATCGTCGTCTTCATGAACTTGCAAAAACTTTGGCATTTTGTAATATTTCATTTATTACTGAAGACATTTACCTCAAACTTGGACTAGTTTTTAACTATTAAAAAGGAAACCCATACATCAGTTGCAGGTAACCCTTAAAATATTTTTTATATAGTTATGCGCCCACCCGAGTAGCTCATTGGTTAGCGCACTGACTCATGACCTGGTGGTTTTGTGCTTGGTACCCAGTTGAGGCAAACTTTCTTTCCCGCGATTTTTCACCTTTCACCTCTGATTCATGTTGGAAAAGTAGTCATTAACTTGTAAAGAAACTTGTGTCAGTACTGGTGTGAGAAAGCCAGGAACAAATGTGTAGGTGCACTGACCGCTGTGATATGACCTAAGCTGTTAAAACAATGTTTAACTCCAATACAAACAAACAAACAGTTATGCCCCTTTTCTTTTACAATTTTCACCAAAAGCAGCAAAGCGTTTGCACCTGCATGCAGTGCTCTTGTTTCTCCCAACACTGTCTTCAAATGCATCAAAATAGTTCTAAGAGCTATAAAAGAGTGTATGTACTCATATATTATAATACTGGTATGCCAATTACAGTATCTGCTTTATTATTTTCAGTTCTCCTGTACGGTAAAGATGTTCCTAAGTCAGGGATTATTGGCAGTATTGACACCAACTGTAATGTCATGGATGTTGTCAATGGTATGGTGTTACCTATTTTATCCTAGAAACATTATATATACATGTACATAGAACAACGCACTCTTATATCATACTTTAATCTCGAAACCCACAGACTGTCTCAAGACGTAACAAACCTTTGTGCAAGTGTCAACAAAAAGTCTTTTAGGGACAGGAAACAACTGTTACATAAAAATTGTTCTGTTTTCCATCGCTGTGTATTTCAGGTTGTAAAACATGTGAGCCATGCTCTGTGAACAGGAGTATTAATGCATCTGCAAAAGTTATCGACCCAGATCAACCTGCCAAGTCCATGTATGCTGACCTGTGTTGAAACTTTTTTCTTTTGGTCTACATTCTGCCAGTCCAAGGACCATTCTACCTCTTGATTCAGCCAGTTGTCGTACAGAATGGATTTTCTGGATCCATTATTACAGGATTTCTTGCTTGGAATGGTACATCAGGGAGATGCATCAAACCCCTTTTTCACAGAGCATGGCTCATGTATTTGTGCAGCATTTGTGAAGTTCACTGCTAATGATACACCAAAAAAGGAAAACAGCAGATTTGATAGGAGAAACATAACTGACAAAGAAGAGAACATGTGACCCATGCTCTGTGAAAATGGGGCTTAATGCATCTGAGAGGGGGGGGGGGGCGGAAAAGTATCAACCCATGTCAGCCTGCGCAGGCTGACATGGGCCGAAACTTTTCGCTATTTGTCAGTTTTCTGTATGCCAAAGGACCATAGTACCTCATGAATCAGTCAGTTGTTATACAAAATGGATTTTATTGATTAATATTTATGTGATGACTTGCTTGGTATCATGCATCACAGAGATGCATTAAGCCCCCTTTTGCCAGAGTATGGCTCAATAATTCTTTAAGCCAGAATGAGCTATTGCCATTACAGATTGTAACAGATGTACGTGTGTGTTCAAAGGCAAAAAAGCACTAATTTTTCCAGAAATGGAACTGTGTAAATTAAAGTAGCAATTTGCAAATTAGTCCTTATGGAAGGAACTGAAATTCACTAGGGGAATAAGAAATGTTTTTGGTCATTAGCCATGGATATGTTGCATATTCGTTACTGCCTATAGTACTGTTAGACTGGGTTTTTTTTTTGCCAGATTCAGTGTTGATAATTTATCTTCTTTTGTTAATAAATTCAACTTTTTACCAAATATAAAAGTTTAGATTCATCTATAATGAAGACATTTGCAGATGGTCAATTAGATTTGGTTCGTTTGATGGGGTTTTTCCATGAAAAGATAGAAAATACTTATGTAAAGGAAAAATTACTGATGATCGGCATTTTTCTCCTTTTCCCTCATCATTTTCAAAAGCATTTTCCCTTAGGGCATTTAGAACACAGGAATGCTTGTTTATGGGTCAAAATAAGAAGGTGACGGAAAGTGCTTTTGAAAATGTTGGAAATGGAGAAAATGATGGTTGCCAGCATTTCTGCCTGTCCCATATTTTCAAAAGCATTTTCCGTCAGTTTCTGTGGAAGACAGAATTAGTTGATAAAAGGTTACAGTTTACATAGACCTGTGAGTGGCATATACATGTCATAGAAGAAAGTTATCAGATACATAGTTCTTAGTAAGCAAGTATTAATGAAAAGTCTTTAGTATAAATATAAATAAAGGGCAAAGGGAGTTTAAGGGAGTTTAGCCCTTTCCCAAACAAGCCCTGGTTTTCACGTGTCTGCAGTACAAGTCTTCAGAAAACACTGTGGGAAAAGGAGAAATTGCTCGTAACGAGCAATTTCTCCTTTTCCCACAGTGTTTTCTACCCTCTTTGATAACTTTCTGCCATTTTCATCAAATTTAAAATTGTCGTCTACAAACTCTTTCAATTTGGACCGGTCCAAAATTTGTCGTTTGGGAAAGGGTTAATGAATCTCCTTGATGCAATATAATAACATCATTATGGATCCATAAAGTCAATCTAGTCTAACAGTCAACTGACTTGTGACATAGACTGGTCTTTTAACATGCAGAAAATGGATCAATAGCAAAAAGTTTCAAACCAGGGACTGAGCAGACTGACCTAGGTCGATACTTTTTGCAGATGCACTAAACTCCCATTTCACAGAGCATAGCTCAAATAATTTTTATATATTTATCTTTTTCAGATGCTTTTTCTAGTGCAAGATTTTTATGTGAGCAGTATTACATGTTAGCCCCAGATCTGATACGAGAAAGCCACAATAGCACAGGTAAACAGAAACTGATTAGCAGATGAAGAACTTTTCTCTTCAGTTTCACCCTTTACCACACAATCTGGAGTTTTAATGAACCTAAGGAAGAGACCTTTTGAAAACATTGTGGGAAAGTGCTAGTAATCAACATTTTCTCCTTTCTCACAGTGTTTCCTGTCCTTCCAAATTTGTATTGTTAAGTCATAATTATTTTGTCCTCTGCAAAAGTTTTCGATATGGGCAAGTCAAAAATTTTGTCATTTCATAAAGGGTTAATTACATGTCTTCATGCTGCTCTGGGTAGAGATAGACATGTAGTTATGAAACATTGTAGCAAAAGATACTACTTACAATAAATGTATCACTAACTCTCTAAGCAGTCCTGTGTTGTAACAAGCCTAAGGAAGAAGCCTTTTGAAAATATTGTGTGTAAAGGAGAAAATGCTCCTCTTCCCATAATGTTTTCTACCTTTCCATATCAAATCAAATCATGTGAGCCACATATAATTTTTTGTCTGCAAATGCTTGCAAGTTGGACTAGTCTAAACTTTTGTCATCTGAAAAAGTGTTAAAGAAATTGTCTTATCAGATATTTGGTATGAATGATACTCAATCATGCCTGCTTGTATTCATTAACATCATCTTGGCATGTGATTAAAATGTTTGAATTTTTTTTAGGCTAGGCTTATTTTCTCTATGAAATTTTATTGCAATACCAATTTCTTACAATTAAATGACTGTCAGTGTCAATTACATGTACTGAACATTTATCAGGCAGTGGAGCAATTCAGGATTATCATGGCCCACCTGTTTTCCAGCACTGTTAATAAGGTCATGCTTGGCTGCGTGGTTAAGGCGTTAGATCAGTTATCGAAAGGTCTTGGGTTCTATCCTCACCTCTGGGTCTTTCCTTATGATCATCTTTGAGCAAGGCACTTCAGATCCCCAGCCTGATACTGACGAAATTTCTGAATTTGGAAGTAACAGAGTTCCTGATTGGCTAAACCAAATTATTTAGCCAACCAGAATTTGTGTTGCTTTCTAAATCTTTAGTAAGACCAAGACTGTTCAAGATTAAGAATAGATGATGAATACGATCCCAGGTATCAAAAGACTATGTGAGGTGTTTCTGTAATATGGCTGAAATATTGTTGACTATGATCTAATGCTGCAGCATCATACAAATGCTTTCCTTATTTCAGCAAGAAATCCAGATGATCCAATAGAAATGGTTTACATTCCATCACATTTGTATCACATGCTTTTCGAGTTGTTCAAGGTAAATGCTAATACCCTTTACAACAGGAAAAAAAAATTCAGACTTGTCCAAACCTTAAGCATTCACAGACAACAAATTAAATGTTGCTCATATTGTGGAAGTTGTCTTTGATAGGGTAGAAAACATTGTGGGAAAAGGAGAAAATACAGGTGATAGGGTAGAAAACATTGTGGGAAAAGGAGAAAATACAGGTAACCACAATATTTTCAAAAGTCTTCTTTCTTAACCCTTTACCACACAATCCCGACTTTTAACAACCCTGAGAAAGAAGCCTTTTGAAAACATTGTGGGAAAAGGAGAAAATGCTGGTAATGTTTTCTACCCATCCAAAACAATTTTCAATTTTTTAGTTGCATTTATTTTGTCGTCTGCAATTTCTTTCAATTTGGACTAGTCTAAAATTTTGTTGTTTGGTAAAGAGTCAAGGTCGTTAAAATGGGGAGTGTGTGGTAAAGAGTGAACTACATCACTTATTGCTTTGTAGATGCTTCTGACAATAACCATCAACCCAAAGAGCACAAACCAAATATTCACTTATAATCTATACATAAAACCGTATAAAACTGTTTCAAGATTGCTATTGTACAGAATGTCTCAACAAAGCAGACAGTCAAGATCAAAGATCACACTGCATGTTCTGTGCAGTCTGATTTTATGATACACTGGTGGCATAGAAAGTTGTAATACCAAAAGGTGCTTTAAAGGTTAAAAGTAACTAAATGATATATAATACATTGTTTAACTCTTTGCCAAACGACAAAATTTTGGAATGGACCAAATTTAAAGGATTTTTCAGACAACAAATTAAGTGTTGCTGAAATGATGATTTCTCTTTTTGATAGGGTAGAATACATTATGGGAAAAGGAGAAAATGCTGGTTATCAGCATTTCTCCTTTTCCCACAATGTTTCAAAAGCCGTTTTTGAGGGTTGTTAAAGTCGGGATTGTGTGGTAAAGGGTTAAGTATCCTGTAAATTACAGAGAAAAACTTACGAAATCATTTTCAGATCAACAGGTAAAACTGCCTCTGGAATGAAATGGATCTTTCCATTGTGTAAGGAAAGCCTATTTGTTACCCATTTAAGCTGTTTTTTAAAGGATGGCTTGATCTTATTAAAGCTTATGCAATGAACTGTCACTATTTGATAATTGAAAATATTTTTAAGCACTGCTAAATTACCAATGTTTAACAACCAAAAACTAAGTTACCATCTATTTCCCAGAATGCAATGAGGGCTGTTGTTGAAAGACACAGTAAATCTATAGAGGTTCCCCCACTGAGGGTGAGAGTCTGTAAAGGTGAACATGACTTGTCCATCAAGGTAACTTCATTACTTTATTCTGACTGTTGGCAGTATCAATCTATCCACCTACTCACCACCCAATATACAAACCATTTGTGAAAAGGGGGCTTAATGCATCAGCGAAAAGTATCGACCCAGGTCAGCCTGTGCAGTCAGCATAGGGTGACCTGGGCCGAAACTATTCACTATTGGTTAGTTTTCTGTATGACCAAGGCTCACTGCAGTCAGTTGTTAGACAAAATGGATTTTGTAGATCCTTAATTATGTAATGATTTGCTTTATGTATTAAGATGTATGAAACCCCTTTTGCCAGAGCCTGGCTCAATTATAGAATTTTGTTTTAACTCTTTTGGCACCATGGGTAACATTACAGCTCTAACAGGGAGCATAGAGCCAGATTAGACTGCACGGAACATTCTGTATGACCAAAATGTCTCTGCCTTTATTGGAAATTTCGCCTTTAGATTATAGAAAAATAAGGTCTGAAAATTTGCAGTTGTACAAGTTGTGATCATAGTAGTTGCCAAATTTATTGATGGAGGAATGAACCCATACTAGAAATAGATCAAACAAAGAAAATTGATCGCTTCTTAGATGCTGATTGTCCACTTTTGAAGTGAATTTAATTCTTTTTCTGCACCTACAGTACCCATATGTGCATACAATCATTCTTTGTATGTACATGGATGCAGACAACTGTGTTGAATGAAAACTGTATGTTGAACTAATCATTGATCAATATCATTTGTTTTAGTTGACTGATGAAGGAGGTGGTACCACTTTAGGTAAAGTTGAAGACCTTTTTCAGTACTTGTACACTACAGCACCTCAACCCCAGCCCTCTCACAATCGTGAAGGATCTGCCCCTTTAGCTGGCTATGGGTATGGGCTGCCACTGTCTAGGTTGTATGCTCGATACTTTCAAGGGGATCTTGTTTTGATACCACAAGAAGGTTTTGGTATGGATGCCATCATATATCTAAAGGTACTAGTATATAAAGCTGTGTTTATCACATTCTTGGCCCTAACGCATAACAGCAAAGGCAAACATTAACCCATACAGTTCTTCTATCACAAGTTTATGTTGCTTTTGCATCTGATGTGTATCAAGGTCAGACTGCACATGTACAATTTGATCTTAAATCTCTAGTGTTAGCTATGTTGAGAATTTCAAACTAAAAGCAGCCTTGAAATGAGAAATATATCTTACTTTTCTTGTCTGAAAATTACATGTTTGTTTATTGGGCACACTACAAACTACAAGCTAAAGCCTTGTACCAAAGTCAAATTACTTTTCAAACTAGAGGTTCAGATTTTCATTGATATGATGGATGGCTTAATACAAGCAATTGCATCTTTCCCCACAATGTTTTTCATATTGTTCCTGAAAAAGTAAATTCACCCTTAAGTATATTACTACCCCAGGAACATTTCTGCTTTCCGTTACCAGCTCTAAGTCTGAAGTGCCTTGAAAATGCAAGATACAGGTCTTCTGGCCTGGACTGAAAATGCCCATCAGCCGCAGTAAGATTGTATTGCCCTGGGCTGAAAATACCCATCAAATGTAGTAAAATTTTACCCTGTGAAGTTTTGTAATCTAATGTGGATATTTCAGTGCATTAGATTTTAATTATGAGCCATAACGTTGCAAAAGGCATCTTGATACATTATACCAAGCAAGTCATTATATAGTTATAGATCTTAAAAAAACATTCTTTCTAATAACAGGCTGAATCCAAGGGTAGAATGGTCCTTGGAAATGCAGAAAATTGACCAAAAGCAGAAAGTTTCAACCCATGTCAGTCAGCCTGGCTGACATGGGTTGATACTTTTTGCAGATGCACTAAGCCCCCTTTTCACATAGCATTTGCCATATTTAAGAGCCACTCCAACTGGAGGTCTCCTTTAACTACATGTATAGGGAGCATTGCTTTCATTGGGATCAAATTTGTTTATTTTGAAGGTGCTCTCAGATGAAGCAAATGAAAGAATACCGGTGTATAACATCACAGCATCTAAAGTCTATGAGTCAAATATCCAGGTGTCGGACTGGAGTAACAGAATATCAAGGACTTCATCAAATAATTCGAGGCATTACAGTACATGGACTTCACATCAATAATGATCATCGCAAGATTTTTATATTAACGATGAATTCATGTGGAAAATTATTTAACGTGATGTTTAATTTTTGATATGGGTGTTAAGAAAAATGTCAGGTTTTATAGGAATGTTGTTGAAAAAGTTAATTTGTATAGAGGTATTTTAAGTATATTTAAAGATTTTCAGTGAAAGATGTTTTAATGTCAGTTTTAATATTTGTTGTTACATTTCAATATTTGAGAGTGATGAACTTAACTGTTGAACATTCATGAAGATTCTTGGAAGGGATGGCATATGCTAAAAACTGAGCAATCTTTTCACTGATCATTCTTTCCATTTATTTCAATATTTTTCGTATAATTGTATAACAATGACCTATTTTGTGCATGAAATTGCTCTCTGTCACAGAATACATAGTCTAATCTCGTGTCTTCACAGTCTGAAAGACATGTATTTTAAGATTTGCTAGCCAATGTTGATTTGCTAATCCTTTACCAAACAATCCATGAAGAAAAAGACTTTTGAGTACAAGAATTTTCTCCCTATTCCATGTTTTCTTCCCTTTCAAAGACATGTCCCTTAACCCTTTACTGCACAATGTAGACTTTTCCAGCATTTTCTCCTTTTTCCACAGTGCTGTCTAACCTATGAAAGATAAATTTTATGTTTTGAGTAACATTAATTTGTTGCTTCCAATTTGGACAAGGCTAAAATTTTGTTGTCTGGTAAAGGGGTAATATGAGCTAAATTAAACTGATAATCAGCAAAATTCGAATCCAAAATTTCATCATTTTGAAAGGAGTGAAAAGTTAAGTAGGTTTCGGGAAATTGATGTACTCAATAAAATGTATAGTATGGTACATTCTTTTGGAAAAATTGTCAATACTTGTACCAAATAATACAAAAGACTGTACTCAAATTTTGAGGATTTTTTTTTTTTACAAAACTGTGATCCTTTACCAGGCGGCAAAATTTTAGCCTTGTCCAGATTGAAATCATTTGCAGACGACAATTTCATTGTGGCTCAAATGGTGCAATTTTTCTTTGATAGGGTAGAAAACATTGTGGGAAAAGAAGAAAATGCTGGTTACGCGCATTTTCTCTTTTTCCCACAAAGTTTTCAAAAGGCTTCTTTGCAAGGGTCGTTAAAAGGCGGCATTGTGCGGTAAAGCGTTAAATGAAGAGGTACACAACACATCACCACACTTCTTTGAGTCTTTTTACCCCTGCTGATGATAGCTTTTCAAAATATTATGGGCAAATGTAAGTAATTGCTTGTTTTATTCTGTTGCTTCTATGTTCATATTATTATAATATTTTCTGCAAAATTTTAACCCAGTGTATTTCCTATCCAGGGTAGGTATTCACCATCAGCTTCTAGATATTTCTGAATTCCAGAACAAGGCATTTGATTGGCTAAAATATTATGTCAAGGCCAATCAGATGGCAAGGTTTAGAATTAAGGATTAAAAATGCATTTTAGACAAAATGGTTACCATGGCCCCAACATGTTTCACCATTGTATGATACGAGTTTAACTCTTTAACACACAATCTTGTGTTTTAATGACCCCAATAAAGAAAGTCTTTTGAAAAAATTGTGGGAATAGGAAAAAGTGTTGCTAACCAATATTTTCTCCTTTTCCCACAACGTTTTCTACACTTTCTAATACAAATTCCATTATTTATGTCACATTAGATTTGTCATATCCAAATGCCACCAGTTTAGACTAGTCTGAAATTTTGTTACCTGGTAAAGGGTTAAAGGTTTGACTTAAGCGGACAGTGTAGATTCAATATCAGACCACACATTTTATACATTATAATCTTAACCTATGTTTTTTGCAAAGCCCCTGTTTTTGTCATTGGTTCTTGTAGGGTGATTAGAAACAAGGGTAAATTTAAGTCCATACATTTCTATATATTATACCAATGGATGAATATGTGTTACTTCTTTTGAACATATTTGATTTACTTTTTAGATGTAATCACATCATTTCTTATTGATATGAGACAATTCGGATTCTTTAACCAAATACCAGAGCCTTTTCTTGCGGTTTGTTATGTTAACTCTTTACCACACTATCCGGAGTTTTAACTACCCTGAGGAAGTAACCTATTAAAAACATTGTGGGGAAAGGAGAAAATGCTGGTAACCAGCATTTTTTTCCTTTTTCCACAATGTTTTCTACCCTATCCAAAGACAAAAATCATCACTTGAGCTACATTTATCTTGTTGTCTGTAAATCCTTTCAAGTTTGTTGAGTAGAAAAAATTGTCGTTTGGTAAAGAATTAAGCCATAATAATCAACCATTTCCTTCACATTGATTTTCATTTATGAATATAGATGTTAGATAGCTGAGCGTCTTCTGTCTCATTGAGAGTTCTTTTTAAGTATCACTTCCTTTCTTTTAGCTCATGATGTATCATACCTACTAGGTCAATAAAATATTGAGAGGTTTCTGGCTTATAATAACATTCTTTCATATGGGTTACTGTTTAGACTTTGATTCTTTCTGAGAGTGCAGCCAGTGACATTAGTTTTGTAGAATCATTCAACTTTTAACGTGATGAACTACAACATCTTTTATTTGTAGAAGATTTGACGGGCTTTCATTGGTCAATAGAGTGATTCAGACCTCTTGTCAAATTATATATTGATTCATGCTCTGTAAAAAGGGGGTTTAATACATCTGCGAAAAGTATCGACTCAGGTCAGCTTGTGCAGTCTGCGCAGGCTGACCTGAGCCGAACCTTTTCGCTATTGGTCAATTTTCTGCATGTCCAAGGACCAGTTTACCTCATGATGCAGTTGGTTGTTTTTAAACAAAATGGCTATTATGGAGCCATATTTATGTGATGGCTTGACTGGTACAATACATCATGAAGGTGCATTAAGAAGAAATTTCTTCAATAATATAGTAAATTTTTTGTTCAAATTCTGTCACAGTCTCAGTTGTACATGTTAGTCAATTAACCTTTGTAGTGGGATATCTATTTTTTAATATGAAAGGCTCTATCAATTTAATATTTTACCTCTATTGTTTTAAGTTGATAAAACTTTTTTTTCTCCATTTGTGTACATAATTAAATGCATTGTAAAAAGTGACTTACCTTTTAATGTATTTTCCATCTTCCTATATATACATGTATGTCAAACATCAGCTTTGGCTATGATTAGAGAATTGTCCACGAAGCTGAAATTGATAGATACATTAATAGTAACATCAACATTAATTAATACATTAACCATTCCAAGAACATAAGCAAAAATATTGGAAAAAGGTAAAAGAAGGCAGGGAAATAAGTTTTTTTTTTTTTCTTTTGTAAAATTTCCAAAATGGCTGTCAATCTTGTCCCTTAAGCAAATAATCTAGACTTTCAATAATCCTAAGGTAGAAGGCTGTTGAAACCCCATCAAAGATAATTTCCATCATTTATTTGCACTTCAATTTGTCATCAGGAAATGCTTTCAATTTGGACAAGTCTAACATTTTGTCACCTGGTGGAGAGTTAATCCTTTACCAGACAATAAAATTTTAGATAGGTCAAGACTGAAAGCATTTGCAAGCAACAATCAAATGTGGTCCTCATTTTGCCATGAAGGATAGAAGCATTGTTGGACATAGAGAAAATGCTGGTTACCAGCATTTTCTCGTTTTCCCCACAATCTTTTCAAAAGACCTTTTCTTGAAGGTTGTTAAAACTTTAGTTATGCGTTAAAGAGTTAATTCAGTATGTCTTGAAACATACTTGCAAGCTGTAGACAAAATACTTGGACATCAACTTTGTAAAATATGGATAACCACCATGATCAAAAGTCTAACCCTTTAACATACAGCAAAACTTTATTGAACTTTATTTTGGAAGATATTCTAGCCAAAACAGTCTTACTTGTAATCATTACTTAGATATGAAAGTGTTTATTTCATTTGTTCAGCAGTCTAATGGAAAAGACTGGAAAGCACCTTTGACACTGTACTCTGCTTAGAATGCTTCAAAAGTTTGGAAATACATGTACCTTTTGTGGTCATTACTTTGTCACATAACTCTGTGTTTCAGCTCTGCATCCAATTTGTTTCATTACCCCTTATTAGATCTCAGATAGTTGCCTGCAAAATTGTTCCTTGCAAAATAAAGCAATCCTTTAATAGCAATTCCTTTGAGTTGTTTTTGATTAAGCCTTGGTAATATTATCCTTGACTTCTGTTTTATTACCTTTCGGTAAAAGTGTAGGCTTTATTACTCTTGCAGGGGTCTGCTCTAACAGTATCCTGCTGTACCAAAGACTCCTATTTTTTTTTAAGGGACACCAGACAATAAAGCAAATTCTTGTACATGATGGCTTTAGGATACCTGCCCTAAAAAATAGTGTCAATCCCTGACTTGGATTACACTTGTGTAAATTTATATGAAGACCATTTTCCATTGCCTTTCTTAACTATGCTTGGAGCAAGGTTGACTACTTTGTGCCCACCCAGTAGCTCAGTGGCTAGCATATCTAACTGGTGACCTGGTGGTTGCAAGTTTGTTACCCATTGAGGCAAACTTTCGTCCAGGTGATTTTTCGCCTCTCACCTCTGATGCATGTGAGAAAAGTAGTCAGTGACTTTGGAAAGAAAGTTTTGTCAGTACTGGTGTGAGAAAGCCAGGAAACATGTGGGTGTGTCATGAACCGCCATGATACGACCTGAGCTGCTGAAATGGCGTTAAACTCCTAAACAAACAAACAAACAATTGACTGCTTTGTTGACAGTGTAGATGTAAAGCAGACTGCATAAGGTGCAGACTGATCACTGATCCACACTCCTGATATTTTCAGAGGCAATATCAAAAATCTAGCATTGAAATTGCTTCAAGAGGATTTTGTATGCAGACCTTAAATTTACACATTTTATTCCTTTACAAATCAATACCCTTAATGACCTAAAGAAGAGGACGCATTTAAAAAGAATGATGCAAGAAAAGAGGAAATGCTGCTAACCAGCATTCTGTGCTTTTCCCTCAGTAATTTCAACTCCGCTAAATCCAAAATGATCATTTTAGTCATATTTTTTGTCTGCACATGCTTTCAATCCAGAGTAGTCAAAAATTTTATGTGTCCGATAAAATTGTTGTCTATTGGTCAAGTCGATGGATAAGGGGTTACCATCCATGTTCTTAAGAAACTGTTCACCATAACAGTACCAAGAACGAATTGTTGCTCTTGTGTGCTGTTTAACCTAGAAGACAAAATTTTAGACTACTCTAAATTGAAAGTATTTGTCGACCACAATTTGAATGTGGTTTGCACGGGTAAAGCTGTGTGAAAGGGTAGAAAACATTGTTGGAACAGAGTAAGAAGTGTAAAGTTTAGCTTTAAATTACGTTATAAATCTAACAGTGAAGTCGCATGTCATGTCGAAAATTCCCCCACGAGCAACGAAAATATGGAACTAGGAATATGTTAGAAATTAGAAAGCTACCAACTAAGCAACTTCAAATTGTCCTTGAGTGGGCCTAGATCTAGTGTCGGCAAACATCGGTTCATATCAGGTGCAACAGTGACTATTAAATTAGTTTTCTGAAGGAGTCTAAGATAAATGAAATTCATCATTTCGCAACCTGTTGTCTGCAAATAGGAAGCTGGAAGAGGTGGGGAGTGATTATTGTCAAGGGAGACAACCGTAAAATGGAAGGCGTTGACGTGGATGAAGAGAGCGTTTTGACTGCAGTGTTTAAAGATGCCTTTCCAGGTAAGGTTTTGTCAGAGGCTTTGATTTAATTTTAGCCATTTTATTCTACGTGACAATCAACATACCTAGATATTGCTTGGATGGTAATTTTACACTCGTGTTGATTGATATCTTCAAGTGTATAGTACCCGGATATGTTCAATAGCCGAGCAATTGGAAAGATGGAACATTTTTTAGGTTCGAACTAGATCTGTTAAAGTTTTAGCTACACCTAACATTTCCTCTGCTCCTCAGTTTAAAATTTTAGTTGTTCAAGGTTTGCTTCGGGATGTGAGAACAATATCTAAATGGCGGAGTGGCCGATCCATGGTCGACTGGCCTATTTTCGAGGGGTACCCGTTTTCGAACCCTAAATGATATGGGGATCCAAGTTTTCTTGCGAACTGTGAGGTGAATGACATTGATCGTTTTGTGTAAACCGATTATCGGAATGAAAACTACAGTGTCACTGCAGTTAATTTATGAAATGCAACAAAAACAATACACTATGCATTTTTTAAAGGAAAAATCAGCTTCAGTGACAAATTTCTTATTAATTACCTTTTTCAACCTGATACCAGCCCAATTTAAATTCTCCGTCTGATATTTAATTTTAATCCTGAACATTTGCCGACATGTGATAGAGTCAGTCTTGATGCCAAAAAGTCATGTGACGATACTGGAATAATGTGAGAAGAGTCCAATCTATAATTAGATGAGAGAATTCATGAGCTATTTTGTTTGGTCACTTATGAATGAACAATTTTTCCAGAACATTCACTGCCACAGAGAGAAAATGTTTTCAATCCTTTTATTAAGACACTCAATATTTTCAGATGTTTTCTGATAAAATAGTGTTTAAAACAATTCCTAATCTGTCCTCAGAGGTCCATATAAACTGATAGAAGGGACTAAAATGCCTTAAGTAGTTTTTTTTATTCTGGTGCTGCTATCACGAGAGTGCCAGTAGCTGCCATGACACTTATCTGTTCTTTTCAGTGTGCTTCAAAAACTAAGGATAATTGACTCAGAGCTGTTTATTTTCATTTTTCAAGACAATTCATACTAGTGTTAGTAAACATTTTTGATGAGTTTTGGTGTACATGATGATTTTTAGTCATGAAATGAAGGCATGTTTTCCCATGCGCCAATTGACCTTTCTGCCGATTTTGACTGACAGGTCATATCAGCCAATCAAAGCGCAGTATAACGTGTCATATAAACAAAGGGGTCAGACAAAATTACGCCTTTACTATTGACAGAGAATGTAATTTTTTTCTTTTCTTTTAAATCAAAGAAGATTGGATTACAGATTAATTATTTCAGAATGGATTAAAGTTGCAGATAAGAATCATGTGGTAGGGTATTTGTTACATTATATACCCTGAATGGAAAACTTAAATTTATCCATTCCAAAAATCTATATCCACGTAAATATCGCTGGTAGATTTAACTAGGATTCCGAAAAACCAGCCTCTCAACCAAACAACAGAAAAGCAGTTTTTTTTGTTTTTTTTTTTCAATCTTTCTGGAAAGAAATAACGATTATGCCAATTTATTGTTAAACTACCTATTGAAATCTAACTCAATGAACATCTTTCAAATTCCAGGCATTACTCGTAGACAGTCGTAATCGTTGTATGAAACGAGCAACAGGAAGAAGTATTCTTTATTGACAGCATCCTGTTTCATAAAGAACTTGATATTGTGAACATAAGATATTGTTGATTCTTGTTGTAATACTTTAAGGAGCATTCATGTTTTATTTCTGTTTCATTAAGACCAGTAGGCCTACATGTGACTGCTAATTGCACTTCGGCCTGGCTCGACCAATCGTTTATTTTCTCCACGATTGTCACATAATTGATAATCATTCAAAATCAGCATAATTCTTATAATCACCTCAAGTGACCAAACATTCCCCCAATTTGAAAGTTTTTACAACGTACATCTAAAACCCATTGATTTTCACTCAAGCAGGTGTTAGAAGTGTGAAGCAAATCTTTACCTGACAGCATAACATTTGATTCCTGTAATTAGAAAAAAATTGCTATTGACAAATTAAACGTTGCTACAATGATCAGACTTGTCTTAAAAGGGTAAAAAACATATAGGGAATTAGAGAAAATTTTTCAAAAGTCTTCTCCTTCAAGGTCGTTATTTAAAGCACGGGGTTGTGGGGTAAAGGGTTAAATTGTAAGTCCTTTTCTTGTATTGTTTATTGTCAAACTGACATGTTATATACTCACAAAATGTCTTAAAAACTTATGGCCCTTTCCTGTATTATTAATCATAGATGTTGCTGACAGCAATCTATTCACATTTGTGAGACTGAACACAGAATTACAAACATATCTGTGCTATTTTTACCTCTTGATTTCTTTTAAATATACTATTCAAGGTTTTTTTTTTTTTTTGTTACATTACTAATTAAGTTCAAATTGATAAGAAAGTTGGAAAAAAAACTTTGGGTGCTGCACATAGAGCGAAACAAAAGCTAGAATAAAACTGAAGTAAACTCTTTCTCTATGTAATTGATGCCATTTTCTGGTTTAATTGTCGGGCATAGCGACCAAAATACCACGTTACTAAGGTGGGGTTGCAGAAAGGTCAATTCAGCTTCAGTCACAAGAATGAAGGTAGAAATATGTTGTTGCTGTTGAATATGCATGATTCAGGCAATATTTATGGTTTTATATGCATTGAGATGTGATTGTTTTGTTTATAAAATGTTTTTGGTAATCAGTTCCTCATTTAGATTTGTGTAAGCTAAATTGTCAGTTAAGTCCATCAAAAACAGGTAAGGCCACCATAAATAGGTTTCAGTATCTCTATTTGCAGAGAGTTGGCAGAATGACCATCACTTTGTACAATACTTGTCAGAATTGAGTTCTTATGGTGTTGAAAAATTAGGTAAATATACATTTTTAACTTGTGCACTTTTAATTTCCAGGTTTTAAAAATGATAAGTCAAAGGATTATCTCTAGTTCTGTCCTAACCACGATTCAGAGGGTAGCTCCAATATTATTTTTTGTAATTTTGTCTCAGCCACAGAATGGAACAGAGTTATAAAAATAACACCGAAGCTACCCTTTGGATCAAACATGGATCTGTTCAGTTTGACCTTGTTCTACATAGCAAAATATTAAACTCATCCATATTGAAGGAGTTGACACACAACAATTGAAATGTTTTGGAATTTTCATGTGATAGTATTTGCCTTTGAATAGATAGAAAACATTGTCAGAAAAGGGAAAAAATTATGGTTACTACCGTTTTCCCCGTTTCCCACAATGTTTTCAACAGCCTTTTTTCTCAGTGTCATTAAAGCTCATGATTGTACGGTATAAGATCCCTGTAAAGGGTTAGCCCTTTATGGAACAATTATGTTTTATCAACCATGAAGATGAAGAATTTTAAAAACATTGTTTTTCACCCTTTCAGATACAAATTCTATCATAAGAGCTTTTAATTTGGACAAGTCTAAAATTCTTTTGTCTGGTAAAAAGTTAGTTGAACAGAATCCCCAGAGGAACCATCAAACCCAGAAAGGGATAAAGAAAGTCATAAGTGTTGTTGTTTCAATATTATGAAAAACTGTCGATGTATGCGAAGCTGACTCTGTACAAAGGTTTGGATAGGTGACGAGCTCAAATAAAACATGAATATTGAAAACATTCAAGGTAGACTCTTCGTAAATAGAGAATGAAAGTAGATTAACTAATTATGACTGGTTTACTATTTTTTGTTGAAACCTACGAATCATTTTCTCCTTTTCCCAAAATGTTTTCAATCCTTCCACAGACAGTTACATTTATTTGAGTCATATTAACTGTTTACCACACAAGCTCGACTTTTAACGACCCTGAGGGAGAAGCCTTTTGAAAACATTGTGGGAAAAGGAGAAAATGCTGGTAACCAGCATTTTCTCCTATTCCCACCATGTTTTCTACCCTTCCTAAAGCAAATTTCAATCTTTCAGTTACATTTATTTTGTTGTCTGCAAATGTTTTCAATTTGAATCGGTCTAAAATTTTGTCGTTTGGTAAAGACTTAACTGTAAATCTGCAAATCCTTTCAATTTGGACCAATCTGAGTTTTTTTTTCCTTTGGTAAAGAGGGATTAATGCATAAAATACAATTTCATGGTTTCAGTACATGAAGTATTTTCATTTCTGTCATAGCTCAGGAACCAGATCGCCTTGAAGAAGAGAAAGCCCAGATTTTGGAGGACACACAGAATCTTGCATTTCAGAATTACAAAACTTTCATACAAACTGCAGAATGTTCTAGAGAAATCTGTGAAGATGTGAGTACAGTCATATATTTGACATTTTATTTAAACTTTGCTGCAGACTGCCCATACACCTCTAAGCCTTTTTTGTTTCACCCAATTGTATAGGTCTGACCTGCATGGTTCAATGC
This sequence comes from Tridacna gigas, assembly GCA_945859785.2. Taxonomy (NCBI): domain Eukaryota; kingdom Metazoa; phylum Mollusca; class Bivalvia; order Cardiida; family Cardiidae; genus Tridacna; species Tridacna gigas. Next base: position 18,549,381 of record OX244035.2, read on the forward strand.
TAACTCTTGGAGCGCCAAATAAACTAAAGGAAAACTTTAATTCTCCAAATAAGACCCTTGTATTTGCAATGCCTAGGTTGTTATTGCCCAGAATGTCTCATCGAAGTAGGCAATGTAGATCAAAGATCAGACTGCATGTTTTATGTAGTCTGATCTTGACCTACACTTGCCACAGTGGCAGTTACAGTTGTGAAACTGTGGAATGCGCTTTTTGGGATAATAGTGTGGGATTCCTTATTTAGTAATCCCAGGTTTGGTCCTCTCCAAATCACTGATTCTTTTGTAAGAGCATCATTTTGCAAGATGTGTCAGTCCCTTGGCTTAGTACTGGTGAAACACACACACACATGGATAAGTGAATTTGAATATGACTGAAACAATGTTGAAAGTGACAGAGAACATTCATCAATCAGCCATCTGGGTCATTAGCCCTCTACCAAACAATACCAATTTACCAATTCCCGGTTTATTGAAACCGTAGGAAAGAATTCTTTTGAAAAGATTTGATGTCTGTAAAGCTTTTAACATGTACTTGGCTAAAGTTTGGTTGTGTAGCAAAATGTTTTGTTTTCATACACAAAATGAATGAGCCATGCTCTGGCAAAAGGGGTCTAATGTATCTCTTGGAATGAATCATACCGAGCTGGTAATCACATGGTTATGATCCATAAAATTCATTTAATCTAACCATCAACTTGATCTGAAGGTAAAATGGTCTTTCGACATGATGAAAATTCACAAGTAGCGAAATTTTGACTGCTCATGCTTATATGGGTTGATACTTTTTGCAGATGTGTTAAGCTCCCTTTTCACAAAGTTTAGATTACTCTTTACCAAACGACAAAATTTTGGACTTGTCCAAATTGAAAGCATTTGCAGATGACAAAGGAAATGTGATTCAAACATTCAAATTTGTTTTGGAAAGAGTAGAAAACATTGTGGGAAAAAGGGAAAATGCTGGTTATCAGCATTTTCTCCTTTTCCCACAATGTTTTCAAAAGGCTTCTTTCTCAGGGTCGTTAAAAGTCGGGATTGTGTGGTAAAGAGTTAAATGTAGTGGCACAATCAGAAATGGCTTGTTATTAGCGATTTCTCTTTTTAACACAATGTTTGCAAGTGTTTTGCAAAAAGAATTGTCAGCTTGAGTTAAAGTGTTATGGCCGCATCGACTCTGTAAACTCTTTACCACACAACAAAATTTTAGACCAGTCCAAATTGAGAGCATTTGCAGACGACAAACAACTTGGGGCACAAACGACAGTATCTGTCTTTGAGATTGTTGAAAACCTTGTGGGAAAAGAAGAAAATGCTGTTTACCAGCATTTTCTTTTTCTCCCACAATGTTTTCAAAAGCCTTCATCAGGGTCATTAAAACTCAGAATTGTGTGACAAAGAGTTAACTCTTTACCACACAATCCCAAGTTTTAATGGCCCTTATTGAAAGGTTTTGGACAAGACTAAATTTTTGTCTTTCAATAAAGCATTAAGATTTATATAAATGTTATTGTTTCAGTTCCAAATTATTGAGAACCATGTCGAGGCTCTTCAAGACAAACTGCCTGTTTTCTCTGAAGACTGCAACTCAGTCTTGAAGAAAGCACAGGAAATCAGTGCCAGGTACATTATATTTGTTTATAGATTGTACTTATCTATTGCTAGTTTGTAAAAATTGGAAATAGGTTGAAGGTTAGGTACAAAGTGATTTTCAAGAGACTCATGTTGCTTTGACAAGCTCCTTTTGATACTTACTGGTATAAGCCTATTACCAAACAACATTACTCTAAACTTGTCCAAATTGTAAGCATTTTCAGATGATGAAATAAATGTGACTCAAAAAGTGAAATTGGTTTTTGGAAAGTTAAAAAAAACATTGTGGGAAAAGGATAAAATGCTGTTTAACCCTTTACCAAAAGAAAAAAATTAACACTAGTCCAATTTGAAGGTACTTGCAGAGATACAAATTAAAGGTGACTCAAATGATAGAATTTGTCTCTGATAGGGTAGAGAAATTGTGGGAAAAGGAGAAAATGCTTGTTACCAGATTTTTTTCCTGTCCAGCAATGTTTTCAAAAGCTTAATATCTTAGGGCCCTTGAAACTTATGATTGTATGGTAAAGTTAAGTCCATTTGTTCTAAATTTGAATTTGATATCTGCAGATGTTTTGATTTTCAAAGAGTCTAAAATGTGTTGTTTTGCTTTACTCCAGCAGACAACAATTTTTTTGACTTATATCTGCAGATGTTTTGATTTTCAAAGAGTCAAAGATGTGTTGTTTGGCTTTACTCTAGCAGACAACAATTTTTTGACTTGTCTGAGTAGTAAGCATATGAAGGCAACAAATTAAATGTGGCTCAGATGATAAGATTTTTCTTTTGAAGAGTACAAAACATTGTATGAAATGGAGTAAATTGTTGGAAATGGTTATCGGCGTTTTTTTCCCATTCTCACACTGTTTTCCAAAACCTACTCTCTTAAGGTCATTAAAACATGAAATTATTTTGTAAAGGAGTAAAATAATTACACTTTTCTCTTTTCAGTCGGCGTATGAATACCTTGACTCTACAAAGACATACCCAGCTGTTAGAAATTTTAGAACTGCCCCAGTTAATGGACACTTGTGTCAGAAACTCCTACTATGATGAAGCACTGGAGCTAGCAGCTCATGTAAAGAGACTGGAAAAAAAGCATTCCTCAATCCCAGTGATAGCAGTAAGTATTTACATTATTTTTTATTGCCTTAACCTTTAGAGTGCCTATCAGGCACCTATCGGGCATTCTCGTCCTAGAATTACAACCCAAATATCTGCAATTTCATGGTTGCTTTTGTCTACAGTGGTGCAGCAAAGCGGACAGTGTAGATCAAAGATCAGGCTACATGTTTTGTGCGGCCTGATCTTGATCTACACTGGCTGCAAAAGCAACTATAGTCGTGAAAGGCGCTTTAAGGGTTAACTGTTTACCAAATGACAAAATTTGGGGCTTAAAATTGAAGGGATTTGCTGACCACATTTAGTGTTTCACAAATGTCTAGATCTTTCTTACAAGGTAGAAAACATTGTTATAAAATGAGAAAATGCTGTTAGCAGCATTTTCTCCTTTTTCAACAATATTTTCAAGAGCTATCTTCCTCTGTGTTAGCAGCATTTTCTCCTTTTCCAACAATATTTTCAAGAGCTATCTTCCTCTGTGTCGTTAAAACACCCTTTTGTTTAGTATAGGGTTGATACAATGTCATATTCCAGCTTTCCATGGCTGTGGATCATCAGGGCATCTTCTTACAAGATGGATCCCATGTTTTCATGAACCTATGGGAGAAGATTTTCGAAAATGTGGTAAAAATAAGGATAACAGCATTTTCTCCTATTCCTACAATGTTTTCTGACAGTCCTTAGACTGTTTCTGTCATTGCCACATTAAATTTATTGGCTAGAAATGCTTTCAGTGTAGGTGAGTCTAGAAGTTTGTCATCTTGAGACGAGCTGATAACCAACAAAGTATAACAGTTTCTAAGATATGAGCCATGCTCTGGCAGAAGGGGGCTTGATATACATTTGTGATCCATGATACCATGCATGTCATCACATAATTATGGATCCATAAAATCAATTTTTGTGTTACAAACACCTGAATCACGAGGTAGACTGATCCTGTGACATGCAGAAAATTAACCAAAAGCAAAAAAGTTTTGGCCCAGGTCAGCCTGCGTTGACTGCACAGGCTGACCTGAATCAGTACTTGTTGCAGATGCATTAAGCCTCCTTTTGCAAAGCATGATAGTGCTGTCATACTTTGAGTGATTGGTGTTTTTGGTTCCAATTGCATGTAATTTTGTAACATACCTTATTCAGTAGGAATTATTGTTGGCAAAGCTCCAGATAAGAGGAAGTGATGGCATTCTAAATCCCTTATTTCTCTTCCAAACCCTATGTTGTGGATACTCATTAGAATCATCTCAATGAGACAATTCTAATGAGTACCCAAAATGTAGGGTTTAGTGAAGAATAATTATTATTTCCTATTTTGAAATCAAAATCACCCCCTCTCTCTGGAGCTCTGTGTTGGTATTGCTCGTTTTTCCTCACCCTCTTTCCAGTTTTATTTTATTTTATAAATTTCATGAGAGTTTTCCTGCCTTACTGCCTTTGAGTCTTCTGAAAAATCTGCAAAAGGTTTTGTAACAATTTATGCAACCTTTTTGCAAAGATTCAGAAGGCTCTTATGGTAAGAGTTGAGTTTTTGCTTTCCAGAGCATTGTAAATGAAGTCAAGCAGTCCACACAGCTTATGTTAAATCAGCTGATACAGCAACTTAGGACCAATATACAGTTACCTGCCTGTTTAAGAGTTATTGGTTATCTGAGAAGAATGGATGTTTTCACAGAGGCAGAGCTGAGGATTAAATTCCTTCAGGTAAATCTTTGTGTCATTTTTATCAAAGATGTATAACTTAACCAATTTCCGTTTGAAAGTTATTTTCATTATCCTGCAGGAGACAATCTTTTAAATGCTAACTTTTATCACAATAAAACTTATCTTTACCTGTGATTATTTCCATATAAAAGCCACTTTATCACATCAAGTACTGGGAACTACCCAGAAATAGCAACATGTACAGGGTGTCCAGAAAGTAAGGTAACACTTTTGTACATTTATGATATAGCTTTAGATTTCAGATGAAGAGATAAAAATCTATGTACATATATAGAATATTTAAGTTTTTGTGTGATAATTTCATGTAATTTTCATTACATTTCACACTTTTATACAGATCCCAAATCAAAAGTACCTTTCTGTCATCGGCGTCATTTTAGTAATTAATGACGATCTCTCACTTCCTGTCATCTGAACATGTTTGTAAACAAAATATGCAGTTTTATGCACATGAACAACCATACTGTTTCATAAAGAGACGGCTGTACGGCGAAAAAACTAACTGTATGTTGTGCAATGTCATGTCACAGTGTATGGGGCTGTAAGTCTTTAATGACACAATTAATTCCCAGCACTACCTATCGCTTTTGAAAAACAAATTTGTTCCCTCACCTGAAAAGAAATCCCCTACATTGCAAAACTCATGCTTTATGCAGGATGGTGCTATGGCACACACATCTAACACTGTGATAGACTTTTTATATGACATGTTTGATGATAGGGTAATATCAAGATGATATCCATTAAAAAAATAGGAATATCATGGCCTGTGCACAGGCCTGACCTCAACACGCTTGAGTTCTTCCTTTCGGCCTTTGTGGTTATTTAAAGTCAAAGGTCTACAATCCCAAGCCAGACAGCACAGATATGTTGTTAAAGAACATTAAGCATTGAAATCAAGAAGACTGATATTGGAATGTGTGCCAGAATGGCTGACAATTGCATCGTTCGGGTTCGGCATAGAAAGAGCATAAAAGGCTATCACATTGAAATCGTCATAACTTGCTAAAATGACGACAGTGATGAAAAGGTACTTCTTATTTGAAATCTGTATAAAAGTGTGCAATGTAATGAAATTTAAATGAAATTATCACACAAAAAAACTTAAATATCTTCACCTCTTCATCTGAAATTAAAAGATATAAATGTTCAAAAGTGTTACTTTACTTTCCAGACACCCTGTACTTACATGTATTCAACAAATCCTTGCCAAAACAAATATATATCACCACAATTAACCATTTACCACACCATTTCAAGTTCAAATGACCCTAAGAGGGAAGGCTTTCGAAAATATTGTTGGAAACAGGGGTGTACAATTATTTTTTTATCTGCTAGGTGTAAAAAGTGACTTGCCTTGCAGTTTTTCACTCGCCCTACTTTTTTGTGAAATATCTAATATAATTGAAAGTTGTGTAATTTATTATACTTACACGTAATTTTGAACTAAAATGAATGTCAAAAAGTATAATCATGTCTGATTTTTAGCTTTTTATTGAACCGCCTGTTCATTATCATCATGCAAAGAGAGGAATTCATTTTTCTAAAGGTAAATGTAAACAAACAGATGGTGTTCCCACTCACTGCTACTAAAAACAGATTACCTATACCGTCACATTTTCTGATCAAATGACTCACCGTTGGACTGCAAAATCAACCTAATTTGTTTACATCATTATCTTCTTACATACTTAACCTTCTTTGCAATGCATCTGTAGTGATTCAGTCAGTTTAATGAAAAATAGGTCATACCACTCCTTCAGAATTTTTAGAAAACCACTGAACCAGTTGGGAATTCCCTCGACTATTCATGTAAGATATGAAAAGACAATACTAAAGCATAGATGGTCAAATATACCCCGAATCATCCCGAGGTCATACACACCATATATGCTGGCCGTAGTGACAGGATGCACACCATAAAATGAAGAATCAAAGCTTGGCTTTAGAAATTATGGGCAGAGGCTAAATCTAGTATGTGATTCCTGATTGGTACCCTGTGGAGATCATGGCAAAATTGATATTTGATTGATCGGCATTGTATGGTGTGTATGCATGTAATGGTGTGTAACTAAACAAAACCTAGTTGTAAACTTCCGCTAGATATTGGCAGTTCTCCATCTGAAATTTTGCCGAATTTTACAGGCTTTAAGTGCATGTTATATGTCAGAACATGCACTTCCCTGTCGGGTGAGTCAGGTAGTTTTTGTACTTGCCTGACATCAAAGATCGCTCATCAATGTGAGTGGGTGAGTGAAATTTAACACCCCTGGGAAAAAAAGAAAATGCTGGTAACCAGCATTTTCTGTTTTTCCAACAATGTTTTCTACCCTATCAAAGACAAATCATCATTTAGCAACAATTAAATTTTCATCTGTAAATGCTTTCAATTTGGTCCAGTCCAGAATTTTGTTGTTTGGTAAAGAGTTAAAGTATACATAGAAACAACTCTGAAACATAATAACAGCATGTTGTGTATTTACTATGCTGTGTATGTAACCAGATGGTTTGTTGCATAAGGTTTGGACTTAAATCATTTTTAGGTATAGCTTAAGTCTCATACAGCTGTGTGTTGGGATGGTCTTTGTAATTTTCTGTGGTCTGTTCTTTTTAAAGGTATAGAATAACCCCTTTACCACAGTATCCCAAATATCACTTAAAAGACCTTTTAAACAACCCTGAGAAAGAAGCTGTTAAACTTTGTGGGAAACCAGCATTTTCTCCTTTTCCCACTATGTTTTCTGCCCTCATTGGACCACATGTGAATTATCAAGTCTTACAAGTCTACATTTTTGTCATGCGGTAAAGAAATAAACAGAATAATCAGTTGTGTTTTATGTCACTCTAATGGATTGCTTGGTAAAAAAAAACGAGTTCAAAGAACAAAGCCATTCTTGTTTCATATTTTCAATATTACATGGACGCATCTGGTTGTCCCTTCTTAACCTTTTACCAAACTATCCTGAGTTTTAACAAACATGAGGGAGAGGGCTTTTAAAGACATTGTTGGAAAAGGAGAAAATATCGGTCACCAGCATTTTCTCCTTTTCCCACAATGTTTTGTGCCCTTTTAGTAATAAATTTTATAATTTGAGCCAGTTTTAGCTTGTCGTCGGTAAATTCTTGGGGATTGGACAAGTCCAAAATTTTTATCATTAGGTGCAGTGTTAATTTACCAAATACACTATAGCCTGAACTAAAACAGCTGAAATTTTGTAGTTTTAGGAACTATTTGTATCATTATTTTCCAGGCTAGAGATACGTGGTTTCAAGGGATATTGGATGCCATTCCAAAGGAAGATGGTAAGCATTCTCTGAGTGTTGACTTTCAAGAAGAAAAAGTTTTGGTACATATATAGATTTAAAATATTTTGATTAAAATGAAATCTCCATTTATCAGTGAAAACAGAAATTCTAAAAATCATCTGAAATTTCAATATGAGTTGAACTTCATCAGTGCTTGCTGACAAGTGTTTTGCCTTGAGTGTGACTCAAATGATGTGATTTGTCTTTGAAAGTGTAGAAATCATTGTGAGAATAGGTAAAAAAAAAAATGCTTGTAGAAAGAATTTTTTACTTTTCCCACATTGTTTTCCAAAGTCTTCCAGCTCAGGGTGCATGTAGTTAAAAACATTGGATTGTTTGGTCAACCCTTTACCAAACAATCCCTGGTTTTAATGATAATGGGGAAAAATCTTTCAAAAACATTGTGGGAAAAGAAGAAAATGCTGGTAACGAGCATTTTTCCTTTTCCCACAATGTTTTCTACCCTATTAAAGACAAATCCAAACATTTGAGTAAAATATAATTTGTCGCCTACAAAAGCTTTCAATTTGGTTGTGTTGAGAATCGTGTCTTCTGGTAAAGAGTTAAGGGTTAAGAATTGTGTTAGAAAGTTGAAACCAAGATATTCGTCAACTCTAATACACAGTTATTTACTTGTAAACCTTAGTACCTTCGAAGGTTAAATTGCATGTCTTTTACAGTTTTTATTGTTCATGACTTTCAGTATTAATCAAATTTTTCAGCCTATACACACATAACAAAAACGATTGAAGCAAGTCGAGTGAATTTATTTGACATTATTACACAATATCGAGCCATTTTCTCAGATGAGGACCCTCTTCTGCATACTTCGAAAGATGAGGGACTGAATGAGGGGGCACTTTTCCATGGCTGGATAATTTTAAAGGTAAAGTTATTGTAGAAAGAAAATGTTCATAGACCCTTCACAAAAACAGCAAGTTGTCTATGACAATTTATGTCTTTACCAGACACAAATATTTTGTAGATTTATAAACCCAAATCCATTCAAATATCTTACAAAATCTTTACTTTTTTTATACATATGAAATTTCCATAAAAACATTTGTGATGTTGCTTGAACTTAGTCACTTGAAAAATACCTTTCAGAGAACTTACTTATCATCCATCAATTTCAATCAGAAGTAGAAAAGAGTATGCAGATTTCATTTGAAAAAGTAGTGCCACTTGATAAAATATCAAGCTTCTTTAATTTTCAATCAACCTACATCTTACTATATCCCCCACAACGAAGTTTTGAGTAGTGTGTTCATACTGGAATCAGGTTGTCTGCTCTCTGTTTGTCCATAGATGCAATTTATGTCCTCTTCTCCTACAGTATTCAGTCAGGTGATAGAAGCCTTTCTTCAAACCTTTACCAAACAATCCTGGGTTTTCACAACCCTGAAGAAAAGGCCTATTGAGAACACTTGGGGAAAAGAAGAAAATGCTGATAACCAGCATTTTCTTCTTTACCCACAATATTTTCTTCCCTTCCAATGGCAAATTTCAATTTTTGAGTCATGTTTAATTTATTGCATGCAAATGCTTTCAATTTGGACAAGTCTATAATTTTGCTGTTTGGTAAAGGGTTAATGGGAACTTGTGCATATGCAATTTTATTAGGAGTTATTGCCCTTTGAACTATTTTCTTGATCCAATGACAAGGAAAACAGTGTATTTGTCGGTCTATAACAGTTCTCAGTTTCTCCTAGTTTAATTTTAACATAACTGTTTGCCTTCAGATTTAACTCTATGTAATGACATAGATTAAACCTTTACCACGCAGTCCCGACTTTTAATGATCCTGTAGAAAGAAGGCTGTTGAAAACATTGTGAAAAAAGGAGAAAATGCTGGTAACCAGCATTTTCTCCTTTTCCCACAATGTTTTCTAATCTTTCAGACACAAGTTCCATCATTTGAGCTACATTTAATTTGTTGTCTGCAGATGCTTTCAATTTGGACCAGTCTAAAATTTTGTCCTGTGGTAAAGAATTAAAGGTGCGATATCAACTTTTGGTCTAATGCAGATGAAGTTAGGATAGAACAGTGATTGAGAAATCAATGCTAAAGTCTTATAAATCAAATGTTCTTTTCCTAAACCCTGACCTACTTTTTCAAAATATCTGAAATGCCACAGAGGAGCTGTCATTAGGTAAAATAAATTAGGGCCATGCTCTATAAAAAGGGGATTTAAAGCATCACAGTGACACATTATACCAAGCACGACATCACAACAATTGATCCATAAAATCCATTTTGTCTATCAACAAGCTGAATTTTGAGGTAGAATGCACTTGAACATGAGAAAATTTACCAGAAGCAAAAAGTTTCAATTTAGGTCAACCCCACGGACTGCCCAAGCTGACCTGAGACGGAACTTTTTGCAGATGCATTAAACCCCATTTTCACAGAGCATGGCTCATTTAAATTGGCATTCATATTATCTTTTCAAGGTGTCACAGTTTTTAAATATACTAGAGACAGACCTGAACTGTGGTGTTGGTGGAAGACTTGACTCTATTTTAGGACAGTGTATGTACTTTGGACTCTCCTTCAGCCGCGTTGGTGCAGATTTCAGGGGTCTGTTAAATCCAATCTTCCAAAGGGCAGCCTTGAATAATTTACTAAATGCTTTGAGAGAAGCTAACAAAAGGTTTGTATCCAAATATCAAAAGCAGTAATTTTTTTTAAAAATCTTACTTTTGAGATTTCTCATTCTTTGGGAAGGATTGTTTTCAAAGAACTACTGTACTTGTATTTGTGGTTATATCTTGTATTTGGCTGATTTCCCTGGTAAACAATCCAGAGTTATCTCTTTGCCCTTTTTTTTTAAATTTTAGACTACTGACACATGTATTTGAGCCATGCTTTGGCAAAAGGGGGCTTATCATCAAGCCAATCATCACATAATTATGGATCCATAATAGCCACTTTTTTGTTTAACAACTGACTGAATCATTAGGTAGAATGGTCCTTGGACATATGGAAAATTGAACATCAGCAAAAAGTATCAGCCCAGGTCAGCCTGTGTGGACTGCACAGGCTGACCGAAGCCGATACTTTTTGCAGATGCATTAAGCCCCCTTTTCACAGAGCATGGTCCATTTGATATTGACAGCTTTTGCACACAATAAATTGAATGTGAGGCAAGTGATGGGATTTGTCTTTCAAAGGGTAGAAAAACGTTGTGGATAATGAAGAAAATGCTGGTTTTGTCCTTATTTCTGACCCTGATTTCCAAGGCCTTCATACTTTAGAGGTGTTGAATTTGTTATCTGGTAAAGAGTTGAACTTGTGATTGTATTCTTGATTACAGGTTTGAAGAGGGAATGAGGACATACAGTTTACTGTCTACTCCATCTTCTACAGGTGCACTCCCATTTAACCCAAATCAGGTACAATTTTTTCGTCTGTTTGTTTGTTATGGTGTGGTGGTACTTGTTCATCAAGAAAACATACCCACTCTGTTTTGATTCTTGAGTTGACGGATAGTATTGTTAAAAGCCCAAAAAATGATTTAATGTCCTGACTGCCCGTCCGTCTGTCCATCCATCAGACTGTCTGTAGTTAACATGTGGTGAAATATGCAAGCTTTCCCCACAGTTGTCATTGAATAATGAGGTGTGCTCTGTGAAAATGCAGTCCGCGCAGGCTGACCCGAGCCGAAACTTTTTGCTTTTGGTCAATTTTCTGCATGTCAAAGGACCATTCTACCTCAAGATTGAGTCGGTTGTTAGAGAAAATGGATTTTTATTGATCCAAAATTATATGATGACTTGCCTGGTATCATGGATCACGGAGATGCAGTAACCTCCCTTTTACTAAAGCATGATTCAATTATCAACTGCTCTGATTTGTTTTTGTGCTCTTATTTGAGCCAGGCTTTGGCAAAAGGTGGCTTAATGTCGCTCCTTGATGCATTATACCTATCAAGCCATAACATAATTGTGGATCCATGATAACCATATTTTACCAACCATCTTAAAATCATGACGCAGAATGGTCCTTGGACATACAGAAAATTGGCCAATATTGAAAATTTTCGGCCCAGGTCAGCCTGCGCTGACTGCGCAGGCTGACATGGGTTGATACTTTTCGCAGATACATTAAGCACCCTTTTCACAGAGCATGGCTCTTTTTTTTCCCCTAACTTTGACTTAACATCATGGAGGAATCTTACCTTGATGTTTAAATCCTGTCAAAAAATGAATTAGACAGGACATAGTGAAATATAATCAAAGTATCTTTGCACAACAACTTTCAGGCTTTGTTGAATGAAAAGCCCTTTGTCCATATTTGCTAACAATTCTACATACTGAGCTATTTTTTTTCGCCAAACACTAGACATTATGATTGGGTGAGATGAACTTAGAATAGAATTAAAACATATAGAATGCTTGGTGTTGTCATCTGGTGATACATGTATGTATATTAACCCTTTACCACACAATCCCGACTTTTAACGACCCTGAGGAAGAAGGCTTTTGAAAACATTGTGGGAAAAGGAGAAAATGCTGGCAACCAGCATTTTCTCCTTTTCCCACAATGTTTTCTACCCTCCATAAAAGAAATTTCAACTTTTCAGTCACATTTATTTTGTCGTCTGCAAATGCTTTCAATTTGGACAAGTCTAAAATTTTGTTATTTGGTAAAGAGTTAAGAGATAATCAGAAAAATTGAACCTATGTACCTAAATATGATGTGTCAAAACAATATTGCATAATCTTTTACAAATTGATTTCTTCTTTAACGGCTGATGAAATAAATTGTATACTAGATGAAAACCTTCCCTCTCTGTTTCAGACTGGCGCTCTTTATCCTCCCACAATTCTTCTAGACTTTCATCCCTTAGCGGCATATTGTAACGACATTTTAAATGCGCTGAATGAACTACGTCTGTGTGCCCCTGTCTCCTTGGTGACAGATGCTGCTACGTCTTTACAGAATTCGCTGATCTATGTTAACAAAATTATCCTAGCATTTCATAGGTTTGTTATAGTATTTGTTCATCAATTCATAGAATAATTCTGTAGCATATAGAGGACAATTTTAACCCCAAAGCAATGGGGATAGGTTTCTTTGGCAGTTTAGATCAAGAAAAGATCCCTTTGAATGTGCAGTGTGATCTTGATCGTACACTATCTGCTACATTGTAACAACCTTGAAATTGCACAATTTTGACACTTTTTCTCAACTGAAAAGGTCCATTTCATGAATTCAGCACTCTAAGGGTTAAACTTTAACCAAATGATCACAGCTGTAAGGAAAACAATATTTAAAAAAAAAGATGGAAAAAGGATAAGTTGCTGGCAACCAGCATTGTTTCCTCTCTTCACACTGTTCTTCTATCCTTCCAACAAGCGAAATTATCAATTTGGCCATGTTTAACTTGTCCTCTGTGAATGCTTACAATATGATCAAATCCAAAGATTTCACACTATCGTTTTACCGACCTGTAGGAAAAAGCCTTTTGAAAACATTGTGGGAAAAGGAGAAAATGCTGGTCACCAGCATTTTCTCCTTTTCCCACAATGTTTTCTATCCTATTTAAAGACAGAATGTACCATTTGAGTCACACTTAATTTGTCGTCTCAAATGCTTTCATTTTGGTCAAGTCCAAAATTGTGTGCGGTAAAGAGTTAAGTTGGTTTGCTTTTTTTTCTGAGGATGGGATGTATGAATGAGCCATGCTCTGTGAAAAGGGGGTTTAGTGAATCTGCAAAAAGTTTTAACTCAGGTTAGCCCATGCAGGCTGAGTGGAGTCAAAACTTTTTTACTATTGGTCAATTGTCTGCCTGTGAAAGGACCAGTCTACCATTATGATTCAGTCAGTAGTTCGACAAAATGCATTTTATGAATCAACAAGTTTATATAAATGTCTTGCTTGGTATAATGCATCACAAAGACACATTAAACCTTTCCCAAACGACAGATTTTGGACTGGTCCATATTGAAAGAGTTTGCAGACGACAATTTTAAATTTGATGAAAATGGCAGAAAGGTCTCAAAGAGGGTAGAAAACACTGTGGGAAAAGGAGAAATTGCTTGTTACGAGCAATTTCTCCTTTTCACACAGTGTTTTCAAAAGACTTGTACTGCAGGCATGTGAAAACCAGGGCTTGTTTGGGAAAGGGTTAAACCTACACTCATATATAGTCTTCAGCAGATACCATAGAAGCTGATACAGAAGAGAGTAATAACTCACAATTGACTTACCAAAGGCTTGTTAACAAGGATATAAATGTAATGTATGAATAGCAGACCCAGATATTGCTATTTTAAGCCTGACGAATACAAAATATTTTACTTTATTTCATGCTTTTCGATAGTTCATTGGGAAATAATGGTGGATTACAAGGTTTGATAATTCATGGTTATGACCACTGAAATTTACCGAGACTATTTCTGTAACTCTTCAGTTGAAGGGGGGAAAAGTTGTTCGAGTGCTCTAGTTACCTGGGTAAACAGTATGTGCCATTCAACCAGATGTAAATATGATGTAATTTATGCACATTTACACTGTATTTCTCGCACTTCACATAATATTGTAATGCATTGTTATGTGAGGAGTGTATGCCACAGGGAATTACCATAAAATGACTGTATTGGATTTTGAAGAAACAAAGAAGGGTTTAGAAGCATGAAACTAATAGGATTTTTTTTTTCCATTGGTGAAAGATTGAAATTTATTTCATCTGGTGAAAATCATTTGTAATATTTTCACTCATAGCTGTGCCACTCATGAAAATATTACCGATGTTGTTCACTCCATGAAATAAATTTCGATCTTTTGCTGAGAAAAAAAAAATATCCTCTTTGTCATTGAACATTCTATATTTACTTTGCTCCTTAGTTTCTTTTTCATTTAGACTGTTTCATTCATATAGTATAGGTATGGCATGTGAAGTGAAGTCTGATCTTAGATCTATGCTGTTTATTTGTTTGTTTACTCAAGCCTACAAGATAGAAATCTGAGTTTCAGTGGATCATGTTTAAAAGGTCAATCTTTACGAGTCTTGCTCTGTGAATAGGGGGCTTGCTTAATGCATCTGTGCAGTCTGCACATACTGACTTGGGCTTTTTGCCATTGGTCAATTAATTGTGTGCATGTCAAAGGACCATTCTACCTCATGATTCAGTCAGTTGTTACATAAAACAAATTTCGTGGGTCCATAGCTATGTGATGACCTGCTTGCTATAATGCATAAGGGATATGCATTAAGTCCCCTTTTGTCAGAGCATGTCTAATTATATATTTGAAGCTGATCAAGTTTAAAGGTTGGTGTGGCTAAAGAGAGAGTTACATATCATTCAGCCATGGTAATTTTTATCTCGATTTCAGGGCTGAAGAAACGACGTTTGACAGACGTGAGAAAGAGAAGTTTGACCAGTTTATGAATGCCTATGCTTACAGCCTGCTTCCGTACTTCAACAAATGCCTTCAAATGCTTTTCCCTCCAGCCCAGCTGGCCCAGGTGTTGGGCATGACTATCTCTGATGTAATAAAAATGGTAAGTAGATCCTGTACCTCTTTTCCTCTTTGCCTTTCTAAAGTTTCATTGACCATGAGGAAAAAGGCTTTTGAAAACATTGCGGGAAAAAGAGAAAATGCTGATAACAGGCATTCTCTCCTTTTTCCACAGTGTTTTCTACCCTTTCAGAGGTAAATTTTAATCATGTGAACCTGATTTGATTGGTCTCTTAATTCTAACAAGTCCAGAAATCTAGATGTCAGGTAAAGAATGAACTCTTAACCCTTTACCACACGACAAAATTCAAGACCTGTCCAAATTCAAAGCATTTGCAGATGACAATTTCAAAGTGTCTCAAATGATATAATTTTTCTTTGATGGGGTAGAAAACATTGTGGCAAAAGGAGAAAATGCTGGTGACCCACAAAGTTTTCAAAGGGTTTCTTTTGCAGTGTCATTAAAAGTCGGCATTGTGTGGTAAAGGGTTAATCAACAAAATGTAAGAGTTGCCTAAATTGAGAGCAGTTACAGAAGACAAATGTGGTGCAAATGATAGGATTTGTATCTGAAAGAGTAGAAAATATGGGAAAGGTAGAAAATGCTGGTTACCAGAGTTTCCTCCTTTTCCTTCAGTGTTTTCAAAAGTCATTTTCATTAAAGTCCTTATAACTTGGCAAGTTAAACAACCCCGAGAAAGAAGGCCTTCGACAAGATAGTGGGAAAAGTGAGAAAATGCTGGTAACCAGCATTTTCCCCTTGTCACTCAATGTTTTCTTCTTCACCAAAGAATTACAGCTCATTTGTACCAATTATGATTTGCCATCTGCAGTTAATTTTCATTTGGAAGGGTGAACAATTTGCCTTGTGGGAAAGGATTAACCCAAATGCTCACATGCTTTACTAATGTGAAGAAGAGGGCTTTTGAAGGCATCATGGAAGAAGAAAAACATGTTTGCAATGAGTATTTTCTCCTTTTCCCACAATGTCTCCTCCGTTTTCAAGGACTAATCACATTATTTGAGACAATTGAAATTTGTCACTGTCAAGTGTTTCGAAAATATGGATGAGTCTAAAATTTTGATGTCTCGTAAAGAGTTGACAGTAAGATATTCATTCAGCCCAAATTTAAATTTCAAGATAATTTCATTTTTAATCCTCTCAGCGCTATAGGCGAAAAGGTGGGCTTTTGCAGACATCACAAATCAAGATCAGACTGCACAAAGTGTGGAGTCTGATCTTGAATTATGACATCTGTTTGTTCAGGCAAGCATATACAGTCAAAATTTTTCTGAATTTCATTGGATATTTTCAGCAGTTGAAAGAAATCAAGTTTTTATATTTGGCAGTGAAAGAGTTAACCCTTTACTACACAATCCCGACTTTTGATGACCCTTAGGGCAAAGACTTTAAAAAACATTGTGGTGACCAGCATTTTGTCCTTTTCCTATGATGTTTTCTACCCTTCCAAAAACAAAATTCAATTTTTGAGTCACATTTATTTTGTCGTCTGCAAATGCTTTCAATTTGGGCATGTCAAAAATTCTGTTGTTTAGTAAAGTGTAAAGGAACCACTCGCGAAGAGTGAGATCAAAAGTTAAATTAGTGGACATGACAGATATTAATCCTGTACATGTTAAGTTTAAGTTTTATTGACCCTGAGTGAGTGGACTTTTGAAAATATTGTGGTACAGGCAAAAATGCTGGTCAACCTTTACTAAACAGTTCCATGTTTTTATGACCCAGAAGAAGAAAACTTTTGAAATCATTGGTGGAAAAAGAGAAAATGCTGGAAACCAACATTTTCTCCATTTGCCATAGTATCTTCTACAATGTCTACTATTCTATCGGACAAAACCCCTATCATTTGAGCCACTTATAATGGGCCGCCCGCATAGGCTTCAAATTGGACAAGTCTAAAATTTTGTGATCTGGTAAAGCATTAACCCTTATCCTACTAGATAAGTTAAATAAAACTATCAAGCCGATAGTAAAAACCCGAATAATATTATTTCAAACTTATTTTTTGAAGAAAAACATTTCCTTATCGGACAGTGTGGATCCAAGATCAGACTGCACATTCTGTGCAGTCTGATCTTGATCTACACTGTCCACAAACGGTCAAGTGAGTCACGCTTAGCAGCTTTAGGGTTAAGATATTTCTGAAACTTGGGATTAGTAATTACCAGCCAGGTAAAATTGTACCTAACAATTTTCTTGTTGTTGTTTAGGAAAATTTAGGGCAGATTGATAAGGATAAAACTCTGGATAATGTGAAACACCTCATTCCTGTGCCTGAAGAGATTCCAGCACCAGAGATCCCTTCAGAGCCATTGGGTATACAAGATAACCAATCAGAACAGTCCTCACAGCTGGCAGACTTTCAAACTGACCAGTCGGAAGAGAGCTTACAAGTCCAGACCAGTGACATACCAAAAGTTGGAGAGAATGAATCTGAAAATAATGAAAAATCTTCTAAAGTTCAATTTAGTTTGAGTGATAATGAAGAAGATATTGATCTTGACCAAGAGAACATATCTGATGTGATAGATAAGCAGAATCAAGAGGCTGTCAATGAACAGCTGACAGAAGACTTGGATGTGGAAACAGCCCTGGCTGAAATGGCAGCAGATGTGTTAGGTGGTCAGAGTAAGAAAGATGACTGATCCCTGAGATCATTTGAATGTGATTTATTAACCTTTAGAATTTCATTTGGGGTTCTTTTGTGTTGGTTAGAGAAAATAAGGGCTAGTCTCGATTTATTCAAGTTCAAATTCCAGATGTCTTCAGCCTTTCCCAAACAATCACATGTTTTCACAACCCTTATGAAAAAGCCCTGTGAAAATCAATGTTTTCTATCCCCTCAGTGCACTTCAGTGTATGAATATAGGGAATAAATTTGAATTTATTATCTGCAGATGATTTCATCTTTGGGTAGTCTTAAAAGTTCTTATTTGGTAAAGAGTTAAATAAGTGGAACTTTTAGGCAGTTTCATTTAACTCCACCACACGACAAAATTTTAAACTAGTCCAAATTGAAAGCTTTTGCAGATAACAAACAAGATGTGTATCAAATGATTGATTTTGTTTCTGAAAGGTTAGAAAACATTGTGGGAAAAGGAGAAAATGCTGGTTACCAGCATTTTCTCCTTTTCCCACACTGGTTTCAAAAGGCTTCTTCTTCAGGGTCGTTAAAACCGGGGATTGTGTGGTAAAGGGTTAAGATAACAGTGGATCGTATTATGAAGTTTTTAGTTGTGATATATGTACATGTATACAGCATTGTTACAAATACATGTACATTGTTATCTAAAAAAAGAAGGAACTATTTCATCATAAGACTGCTAAACCTGTAACTTATGGTGCTAAACCTGTAACTTATGGAAGGCTTTATTCAGCTGGACGGATCCAAATAATGCTTTGTTCGTTTGTTTGTACTGGAGTTTAACGCTGTTTTCACAGCTAAGGCGGCCAGTGCATCTACGCATGCGTTTTCTGGCTTTCTCACACCAGCTCTGACACAACTTTCTTTCCAAGCCACAGATTATCTCACATACATCAGAGGTAAGAGGTGGAAAATTGCCGGGAAAAAAGTTTGCTGCAACTGGGTATCAAACTCGCAACCACCAGGTCACGAGTCAGATAGCCAAATAATGCAAATTCGAGACTCTTTTGTCTAAAATGCATGAACATGTATCCCTAAAAATATTCAATTATATAGATTCAAGATCAGCCTGCTTGTTCTTTGTCTCGTAAACTCTATGCACAAGCACGTCATGGTTTTAATTTTAAGACCGTTTCTGTTTTTTTTCTTTAGGGAGTTATGATATGTTCTATTAAAGAAAAATTACCCTTAGTTTTGCTTTCTATTTATTTTTTAACAGAACGGCTGTGTTTTTTCCCATTCATGATAGAGCCTTCTCTATAGGTAACAGTGGTTTAAACAGACCTCTTCAGATGGACCTAACAGATGCAAATTTCAAGAAATCGTTCTGTATCTTCAAATTTATTTTTTTTTACTTAAGTACATACTGGGGAATAACCACATTGCTTAAAGTGAAAATTCTCCAACATATGACTGCTCATCCTTTACCATAAAGAAACGCATCGACGCAGACAAACAGTCCGGCAACAAGTCATCATTGGATTGGCTGCCATACTTTCGCTAGATGTATCAGTCAATTGTATATGAGCCAGGCTCTATCAAAAGGGGGCTTAATGCATCTCCGTGATGCATCATACCAAGCAAGACATCACATAGTTAGAGATCCTTAAAATTCATTATGTCTTACAACCGACTCTATCATAAGGTAGACTGGTCCTTTGACATACAGAAAATAGGCCAATAGCGAAAAGTTTCGGCCCAGGTCAGCCTGCGCGGACTGCGCAGGCTGACCTGGGTCGATACTTTTCGCTATAGATCAATTTTCTCTATGTCCAAGGACCAGTCTACCTCGTAATAAAGTCGATTGTTAAAAAAAAAAAAAGTGCCTATAATGGATCTATAATTATTTGTTTGCGTGATTGGTATCATGGATCACGGAAATGCATTAAGCCCCCTTTTGCCAGAGCAAGGCTCATATTTTATGGCTATTTTGCGCCTTGTAACCCCTGAACAACATTTGCAGATTACGATGGCAGGTTTTAATTCTCACCACACAATCCCGATGTTTAACGACCCTAAAGAAGAAGACCTTTGAAAACACTGTGAGAAAAGATAAAATGCTGACAACCAATGATTTACAGTACATGTATTTTAAAGACAGAAATCATCTTTAGAACTACATTTCGTTTGTGGTCTGCAAATCTTTCCAATTTGACCGAACCTAAATTTTGTTGTCTAGCAACGAGTTAAAGCTTGGCTCAAAATCAGGCCTGTTTTATGTAGTTGAGCTATATCCAACAACCATTCTAAATGATGTACTAAATTCTACAACTCTAAGACAATCCACCCGACTGGCCGTGAGGTCTCTTTCGGACTTATAATGACATGCAGTGGAGGTTTCTGAACAGTCAAGAAAAGTGGCATTAGGGGTCCATAGATATCGCTGGCAGAAGTGTATAGATATTGAAGAGGATTGTGTTGAAAAATATGTAATATATCCGCGAAGAGTCAAAAATTTACCCGCATCAATTCAGTCAGGAACTTGCTTGTATTTATATGATTTATATCACGGTACCTAACTACGTGTCCCGGTTTTACATGCACGACAGCCTTTAAAAAACCACATGCTGCGTTCTTAGTCATTCACACAAAGTTCAGCGATGAAAGAGCACCTTTTCCTGTTGCAAATGAGCGCCATCAAGCACTGGAAAATCTGTTGGACTCGCCGCAATTCGAATTCTCTGTGTGCTAGCTCATTACCACACAATCCCAACTTTTAACGACCCTGAGAAAGAAGCCTTCTGAAAACATTGTGGAAAAAGGAGAAAATGCTGGTAACCAGCATTTTCTCCTTCTCCCACAATGTTTTCTACCCTTTCCAAAACAAACTTCAATTTTTCAGTAGCATTTATTCTGTCGTCTGCAAATGCTTTCAATTTGGACCAGTCTAAAATTTTGTCGTTTAGTAAAGAGTTAAAGGGTCGAACAGGGGTTCGACAAGCTTTGCGTTTTCCCTTCTTAAATAAAGGTTGTAAATATTGAAAGAAAATGCAGTGTTTTCATTTATGTGTTATACTGCTTTCGCAAAAAGTAATCGCCGTTGAAGTTACGCTTAAACTTTGTCGGAATTTAGGAGCATACCCAGACATACGCCGTGCATACCTTTAATTAATAATGTCGATCGTTTCTTTTAACTTAGATTGACACAAGAGGGAAAGAGAGGGTTTTGCACGTTTTTGACTAAACAAATTTCCTTTGTTTCGACTTGGAACTGACGCATATCCTTCTCTAGCTAGGTCCCCTCCCTCACCCCGACCACCCCTGGTTGTATTGGGCACCCCAGAATTTTCATCTCGGAAAACACCGGGGTGCGTATTCACCAATCATTCTTAACGGCATTCCTTGACTTATTCTCCAAGATTTTCTAAATATGGAAGTAACACAACTTCTGATTGGCTAAACCAAATGGTTTAGCCAATCAGAGGGTGTGTTATTTTCACATTTAGAAAATTTTGGGGAATAAAGGACCGTGGATTTCATTGTTCTGTCATGATTGTGGAACTTAGGGCGACATGGAAAAACTTAAAGAAGGAAGGTCTATGATCATATCAAGGTAAAATTCACCCGGGAACGCACGTTATGTCATGCACAAAATATTTGCTGACGAACAAAGTAGGGGACATATCACATGACATATTTCTATGGTCCTATTGTCTTTTAACTCATTGTTGAATCTACACTGTTTTATATCTAACCCTTTACCAAACGACCCAGTGTTTTAACCATGCTGAGTAATAAGGCTTTTAACCAGCATTTCCTTCCTTTTCCTACAAATTGCCCTATCCTTTTCATTAAACTTCATCGTTTTAGCCACATAATCATGATTTGTCGTCTTCAGATGCTCTCATTTTGACGAATCTAAAACTTTTGTCTGGAGAAAAATTAAACGGTCTTGAATGCAGAGATTGGCTTTTTTCCCATTTTTTGTGTCCGAACATTATCATTTGAGTTATACACTGTGAAAAGGGAGCTTAATGCATCTGCAAAAAGTATCGACCCATGTCAGCCTGCGCAGTCCGCGCAGGCTGACATGGGTCGTACCTTTTTGTCACTGGTCAGTTTTCTGCATGCCAAAGGGCCATTCTTCCCCCAAATCCAGTGGAATGTTAGAGAAAAGGGATGCTATGAATCCAAAATAATATAAATTATGATGACTTGCTTGGTGTAATGCATCAAGGAGACGCATTAAACACCCTTTTGCTGGAGCATGGTTCATCTATTTAGCATGGTATGAACAAGACAGATCAAGGTGAATCGTTGATCACTGTGCCTTATCTAGTCCAGGGACATTGTTCCGCTTCTCCTCAGGTTTCGGTTCGACCAAACAATCTTTCCGGTGCCTGACTAGTAGAACTAGGTGAAACATCATTCTTGGCTTGCGAAGATCCAAATTTTGCAAGCTTGAAAATGAGCTACATGATACAAGATGCTTGCTCCCGAAGTGGCAATTTCAGCGCAAAATAAATGAGCTGTTCTCTGGTAAAAGGGGGTTTAATGCATCTCCGTGATGCATGATACAGAGCAAGTTATCACTTAATTATGGATCCATAAAATCCATTTTGTCCAACAACGGACTGAATCCTTAGATGGAATGGTCCTTGGGGGGGGGTATAAAATTTATAAATAGCAAAATTTCGGCACAGGCAAGCCTGTGCAGACTACCATGGGAGGAAAAATTTTACTGTTTGTAAATTTTCTGGGTGTCCAAGAACCGGTCTATCTCAGAATTCATTCGGTTGTAGGACAAAATGGATTTTATGGATACATAATTATATGGTGACTTGCTGGCTATAATGCATCACGCGGATGCATTTAACCCCCTTTTGCAAGGGCATGGCTCATCTGTAGTTTTACATAAACTCATTTTAACCCACACTGTAGAGGCTCTCTCGGGCCTAGATCTACCAAGAAAACTGTAAAGAAGAAAAAACAGTTGAAAGAAATTATCGCTTTATCATCCATTAAAGCGCCTTTCGCCACTATAGTTACCTTGCGGCCCAATATTCTTAGTCTTATATTTCAGAATTTTCTACATTTGAAAGTGACACAACTTCTGATTAGCTAAACCATTTGGTTTGGCCAATCAGAAAGTGTGTTTCTTTCAAAACTTGAAGATCTTGGAGAATAAGACTAAGAATATTCTTAAGAATAGTTGGTGAATACGGACCTAGACAGCACAGAACGTACAGTCGGATGTATGAGCTACAGTGTCCACTCACCTGAGACATTCTAAACTAAAATTAAAGCGTTGAAAGCTCTGGTGTGGCATTTTTCAAGGGAGCCATTGTGTGGAATTAATAATTTAAAGAAAAAAATCGAAATATTATCCGAAATTCGCGTGAAGGTCAATTATTTAGAGCTGTAAATATTCATGCACAATCCAGTTTAGAGTAGCATGCAATCATGTTGGACAAAGAAGCCCAAGGACGAACAAGTTCGGGCGAACTGGTTTTTGGACGAACAAACGCAGGAAACAAAGATGGTGTGTATCATTGCGCCAATAGTAGGCTATGAGCGGGTAAATCTATTTTCAATAAAAAGGAAATATTTCCACCATCGATGGTCTAATTCAGTTTATTTTAATACACCATTTTCAATTTTATACCTGAGTGTTATCAAGACATTTATTTGTCTAAGAAAATTTGAGTTTGATTGGGGTTACTTCCTTCGGTTTTGCACAAACTACGATACACGATTTTCATAATACCGTATTGAACTCACAGTGGCATTGTCTTGGACAAATGCCACAAAAACAACGATTTTGCAACTGTTAAGACTATATCTCTTGTCTGAAATTGTGTTTATTTGGCACTCTAAGGGCTGACAGTATGGCAGAAAAGGGGCTGGCTATTGCTAGCAACAGTTGTTTCTTTACCAATGACTTTTCCAAAGTTCTTAACTGAAGGAACATAATTTGAAGTTGTATTTGAACAGTAATCGGTTACAAATGGAGGTATCTGTCTTTTAGACTTGTATTTGTGTATTCGGAACCCTTTCAATTCGTTAGGCGAAAATAGAAGCTTTTTCGGGCTGCAAAGACTAAGATAAGGCTGTAGAGAACGTGCAGTCTGATCTTGGATCTATACGATCCGTTTGTTCAGTAAAGCCTATACGATGAAAATCTGGCAGAGCTTGCAGTTTGGTCTTGAATCTATACCGTCCGTTTGTTCAGTCAAGCTACAAGGTGAAAATCTCACAATCAATCAATCAAGTTTATTGTTTACTCTTTACCACACAATCCCGACTTTTAACGATCCTGAGAAAGGAGCCTTTTGAAAACATTGTGGGAAAAGGAGAAAATGCTGGTAACCAGCATTTTCTCCTTTTCCTTCAATGTTTTCTACCCTTGCCAAAACAAATTTCAGTTTTTAAGTCACATTCATTTTGTCGTCTGCAAATGCTTTCAATTTGGACAAGTCTAAAATTTTGTCGTTTGGTAAAGAGTTAAATCATACATATACATGATATATGAACAAGGAGACATGATACAACTAACATACAAACGATTTACAAATAGTGACGGAGTGAGATGGGTTGAAAACGTGCACTTTGATAATGGATCTATACCGTCCGTTTCTTCAGTGAAGCCTATAAAATGAAAATCAAGGCGCAGAGAACGTGCGGTCTGATCTTGAAACTCTACCGTCCGTTTGTTCAGTAAAGCCTATAAACTTAAGGCGAAAATATTCATGTCTGAGTTTCAGTGGATGTTTGTTTTCAATTGCCGAAAGAGGTCTTGTTTTTTTATATTTGGGGCTGAAGAGTGACTTTTTCCTTCAGGACTTCCCTATCCAGTTGAAGCTTAATTAACCCTTTACCACACAATCCAGAGTTTTGACGACCCTAAGACAGAAGGCTTTTAAAAACATTGTGGGAAAAGGAGAAAATGCTGGTAACCAGCATTTTCTCCTTTTCCCACAATATTTTCCAATCTATCAGTGACATATCCAAACATTTAAACTTCATCTGAATTGTCGTCTGAAAATGCTTTCAATTTGGGCAAGTCTCGATTTTTTGTTGACTTGTAAAGAGTTAAAAGACTGATCGAAAATAGATGTAAACTGGCTCTAAAACAAAGAGGTCTGATCGTAAAGCTTGTCACAACGATCTCCCGGAATCGATAACAAATACTTCGATAAGTAATCAGATAAATACAGCTCGATTGTAATTTGAAAAAAAAAACCCACAGGGATCAGCTTGGGACACAACGTCTTTTTAATTCTGCGTACGTTGCAGATTTGTTTGTCTCTTAGGTGTTGTATGCCGTAACTAGGTTCAACTTCTATACTGATTATCGCGACCTCGAACGTCCTTTGCAAAGATAATTTATTGGTTCGTTTGTTTGTATGATGTTCAAAATTATTTCATCTGTGAAGCCGCGGTCAGTGCATCTTTTCATACTGTCCTGCAGTTTCTTTTACGAGTACTTCACATGAAATTCTTCCCAAGCCACTCGCTGCATTCCCGTTGTCGGAAAAAAAAGTGATCAGCGGTAAGAGAGGAGTGAATCCTGTGCAATCATCATCATCATTCCTCAAAAAGAAATTGACCAAGCTAGGGATTCAAACCAGCGACGCCCTGGTATCAAGTCCTGTAAGTTACTGATTAAACTATCAGGCTTTACTGCCAACAACAACAACAACAACAATAGATCAGGCTGCACGTTAGTACAGTTTGATCTCGGTCTAATGTCTTCGATGTACATTAGATTCTTCAATGCCCTTCACACCAATTCAGACTGAAGTGGTGGATCCTGCCACGGTCCAACCATTCTTCAGAACATTCCTCCTTCTAATCAAGGATTTAGAAGTTAACACAACTTCTGATTGGCTAAATCTTTTGTTTAAAGTCTTACTTTCAAATTTAGAAAATTCTTGAGAATACGGTTAAGAATGTTGTTTGGAATGGTGGGTGAATATGGACCCTGGACAACAGTTTAACTCTTTACCAAACGTTAAAAATTTAGACTTGTTAGAATTTAGCACTTGCAGACGACAAATTAAAAGTTGCCCAGTTGACAAAATTTGTTCTTTATGGGTTAGAAAACACTGTTTTCAAAAGCTTTCTTTCTCAGAGTCGTTAAAAGTCGGGAATCTGTGGGAAAGGGTTAATTCCGTACATTGTTCATTTTGGTAGAATAGATGGCTCAACTCGTCCAGGGAATCAAAGCACTAAGAGTGGATCGATTCTTTTTCTTTTCACATTCAGCAAAACTATAAAATAGACCATGGGTCCGTATTCACCAACCATTCTTAAGAACCTTCTTAGTCTTATTCTCCAGAATTTTCTAAATATGAATGTAACACAACTTTTGATTGGCTAAACCATTTGGTTTAACCAATCAGAAGTTGCGTTACTTTCATATTTAGAAAATCAGAAGTTGTGTTACTTTCATATTTAGAAAATCAGAAGTTGTGTTACTTTCATGTTTAGAAAATCTTGGAGAATAAGACAAAGAACGTTCTCAAGAATGGTTGGTCAATACGGACCCAGGATACTTTTAGAAGACGATTTTCTCGGTTGCAGATTAGACTCGGCAGTGGTTGATTTCATGAATGGCTTGACATAATACCTAATAAGCTGCGTCCAAGGAAAAGGGGTTGAAATATATCTTCGAAATGCGTTATATTAGGCCTAATCCTTTACCACACAATCCTGACTTTTAACGACCCTGACATAGAAGCCTTTAGAAAATACTAGTGATCAGCATTTTCTCCTTTTCCAACAATATTTTCTATCCTTCTCGAAACAAATTTTAGTTCTTGAGTCTCATTTATTTTGTCTTATGCAATGCTTTCATTTTTCGACAAGTCGGGAATTTGTCGTCTGGTAAAGAGTTAAGCTGGTGGTCCAAAGTGAAAACTTCAAATGGCAAAATCTTACTAAATGAGGTAAATTGTCATGCCCCTTTTGTTTCTGTTTTGTCATTTCATCGTTGCTATGTTTCGTTGATCAGTTCTCATTACCCTTTACTATACAGGTGCAACTTTTGTGGTCATGTCGTAGACAGATTATGAAAACACTGCGAAAAGAGCAAATATGTGTGACGATCAAATACATGTACTCTTTCTTCCGTGATGTTTTCCTTGTGATCGCAAGCACGACCTGCTTTCTCCAAGGATTTCTCCAATTAACTCTTTTCCAAACAAGCCCTGGTTTTCACGTGTCTGCGGTACAAGTCTTTTGAAAACACCGTGGGAAAAGGAGAAATTGCTCGTAACGAGCAATTTCTCCTTTTCCCACAGTGTTTTCTACCCTTTTTGAGACCTTTCTGCCATTTTTATCAAATTTAAAATTGTCGTCTGCAAACTCTTTCAATTTGGACCAGTCCAAAATTTGTCGTTTGGGAAAGGGTTAAGGCTGACATTCTCTGTAGAGCTATAGCCTACATGTCTGACAATATCCCGTAGAGTAATGCGTTACATCTTGAAGACCTTGTATGGAATTTCTAAAACTTTAAGTTTTGATTTTTAAGCCTCAAGGAGTCAGTGTTAAATGTCGATATCAATGTAAAGAATGTCAAATAAATCTCATGACTTGTGGACATTCAAATGCTACACAAATTCTGGGTCTCTCAGCTCTCGAAAGTTTTTCAACAATTCGTAAACTTTTTTCTTTGGTATTTTTATTAAATTAGTATTTGTCACAAAAGCGTCTTTGAGCTGTTTCTTTATGAAGGGGGTAAAAGACAAAAAGATTAACTTATTGGATTTACTTATTGTCTATATTTGTTCAATTGTTTAATTGTATGTGCTTATCCGTGGTTTTTATCTCCAATTATGTGCATTGAGTATTGTCTTTTAACTCTTTACCACGTGACAAAAATTTAGACTGGTCTAAATTGAAAGCATTTGCAGACGACTATTTAAATGTAGTTCAAATGATGGAATTTGCCTTTGATAGCGTAGAAATCATTGTGGGAAAAGGGGAAAATGTTGGTTACCAGCATTTTCTCCTTTTCCCACAATGTTTTTAGAAGGCTTCTTCCTCAGTGTCGTGAAAATTCGAGATTGTATGGTAAAGGGTGAAGAACCAATTTGAAATATTTCAATATTGTAACCCTTAATCTAGCTGTATACGACTTTCAGCGATTTTCCTGGGGGATAGTACGGATTAAGATCAGGATCAGAATGTGCTTTCTTTGTTGTCTGGTCTTGCCTCGACACTGTGCCATACTTTACTCTGGTATTCTGTCCGAAAAGGCCTTGACATTGTAAAAATTTGGATAATTCTTGCTGGTCGAAAATGTGTGTATTGTACATTCAGCACTCGAAGGGTGAAATGGTAAACTCTTTTACTGCTTTGAATGGCTTGGTGCCTTTTGCAGACGATGTAGATCAAGATCAGACTGCACAGAACGTGCAGTCTGATCGTGATCTACAACGACCCTTCTTCATTCTAGACTTTGTCAAAAAATTACATTATTTCCTCTTGCAGAGTTTTCAAATCGGCGAAAAAGTCGAATTTATGACTAAGAGATAATTCACCTTTTTCCTTGATTGATGAGGCGTTTTCATGGCCCTGAAGAAAGCTCTGAAAATATTGTTAGAAAAGGAGAAAAACTAGTGACTACCATTTACACCCTTTGACTTTTCAAACATAAATGTAATTGTCTGCGCAGCATTAAATTTCTCGTCTACAAATGCTTTGAATGACGATTCTAAATTTGTCTTCGGCTGGTAAAGGGTCAATTATTCTCTATTCTTCATATCCTAAACTTTAACCTTTCTCTACAATAATCTATAGCTTGATCAGTTCTAGACACAATACGAGCCATGCTATAGCAAAAGGGGGCTTAATGCATCTCCGTGATGCATGATACCAAGCAAGTCATCACATGATCATGTATCCAAAATCCCTTTTACCAAACAACCGACCGAATCATGACTAGTAAACTGGTCCTTGAACGTCCAGATAACTGAGTAAAAAGCACAAAGTTTCGGTCCAGGTCAGCGTGCATGGACTGCACGGGCTGACCTGAGTCGATACTTTTTGCAGATGCGTTAAGCCCCCTTTTCACAGAGCATGGCTTAATTTTGTTTTGTACACTATTGTTATACATTGAACATAATCGTTCTTCGCATTGGCTCTAAATACCCGGCTCCCACATAGCAGAGGCTTTTTGAAGTTCTGCACAAAATGAATGTTTTCGGAGCAACGCTTGGATCAGCTTGCATCATATGTATTTAGTTTGTATTCGATCTCTGCAGCGGCTCTGAAAGAGTGCCGTCTGCCCTAGATCTATATAACATCCCCTGGGTAGAACTCCCGTGATCCCATATTTTGATTGTGCGTACTATAGTTTTAAACATAGGAATCTCCTCTTGGAAAAAAAAAGTGTATATATTATGTGATATATTCTTACAGTCAAAATACACATAATTAATTAGAGTGGGCTTACCGCCTTTGGTCTCTCTCAATAACCCGAGGCTACTTGCCTGAGGTCTATGCTCATCATGTTTCAGTTTGAATTGATGAAAATATTTTGTTCCAGTTCTTAGTCAGTACAACTTTTACAATATATTATTAAGATATAGATCTGATACAGCAAAACCAATGAGTTATTGAATTTCAAAGACTGGAATAAGTACATATGTGACTTTAAGCTGTTAACCCTTATCCTGCTAAATAAAAGAAATGAAACTTTCAAGCCGATAGAAAACCCCACATTTTCCTATTTCAGAGGTATTTTTGGAGGATAGACATCTCCTTATCGGACAGAGTAGATCCAAGATCAGACTGCACGTTTTGTGCAGTCTGATCTTGATCTACGCTGTCCGCTAAAGGTCGGTGAGTCGTGCTTAGCAGTCTAAGGGTCAATTAACACGGAGGACAACTTTGATTATTATTTCGTCGACAGTTGTCTCCCTTCTCCGTGAATTACTCTTTAAAAATGGAGGAAGAATTAATGTGACCATGTTCCGGTTTCAAGTTTAGACAAGAAACAATGTCAAATGATTAAACAATTTCTCTTTTTGAAATCATTTTTCTTATTTTGAATTCCGAAATTGCTTATCGATTCTAAGCAATCAGTTCGAGAAGTAGCTGAATCATTTATTTTTTTCGTATTTCAAAAGTTTCAACTTGAAATAAAACACGAGGACACACAGAAACATGGCGGGTGTGCTATTCGAGGATATTTTTGACGTGAAGGACATAGATCCGGACGGAAAGAAGTTTGACCGAGGTAAACATTGATTTTCGTTGCCTGCTTTTTTCTTATAAAATCTATTTCATTGTTAGTTTGGCGAGACACACTGTGGGAAATGCGCTATACTGCATATTGCCGAAAGCTGTCTTGGGATAAAGGGTATTTCCACAGAACGCACATTTCTTCAATATTTGATTGTGTCAGCAATTGCATTCATATTTGAGAACTATCATAATTGTATCCCACACTGTGCAAGACATCTCTTGGCTTTAAAATTTGCATACCTGCCAAAACCCATCAAAAAGTCAATTGTCTACCAGTTATTGATTAAATCTGACCAGGTATACTATTGAGGTGTAGTTTGGACTTTACCGGTTCTTTGCCTCAGGTTCAGACTTGTCAGATCAGTCAGCTCACTGATTGGTTAATTGACTCAAAATCTGCACATAACTATCCACGGTAGGTAAGGTTGAACAGCCATTCACTTGAGACAGTTGAGGCCATCAAGGCAGACCCTGGTCGTGCAGTAAGATCTTTGCAGACAGCTTACAGGGTTTGCCTACATTATGCCACCACTTAGATTAAAATTTCAAGACCTTGAATGGATGTTGACACTTGCAGAGTTCTTAAATGATGGTCAGGAGCATTCAGAACAGCACTAAACAGGTTAGACTTTGAAAGTATATTTGATTTTGAGTGTGAAAATGACATTCTTTTTGTACTGATTATCAGTCATGCATGAAAAATTTATGCCTGGTGCCTACATTTGAATAATTGCTATATTGATAAATGAGTCTATGTAGATTGATAAAAAGCATCTGTAGTTGGTTATCACATATATGTACCAGTGGTAAAGTAATGAAAAGTGGATTTCTCTGGTTGAACATTTATCATGGTAAGATAGAAAATTCAGGTTTGAACATGTGCATTTGAGAACATAATTGACTTTGATACATATATGTATTTTTTTTTTTTTAATTTTCATTACTATTGTCTCTCATTGCAAGTTTTTATTGGATGGATTGAGAAACTGTTCACATTATTTTGTCCCTAGATAAGCAGATTTGCATTTTTGAAAAATAGCTCAGCAGATTTTAATGTTTGCAGAACATTGATCATGTTGAGGCTTGCACCTGGGTTGCTAGGCTCACCCAACACAAACCATACAGGGTTAACTTCTTATCATGATCAATTCCTTTAGACTTATTGGGAACAAAAGAACTACATGCAAGAATACACTTGAAAGACAGTATATTGTTCTCTTTTGAAATTTGGCATGAATTTAGTCTTTATTAGTGAAGGAGACTTAGATCACATTCTTGATATCATATCAAGTATGTGTATTGTGACTTTGAACAATTTAAGAATTTCTCAGGATCATATTTGAAATTGTTCCAATTTCCTTTTGTTTTCCATTCATAGATAGACCATTTTGAGCCATATTACTCAGACAAGACTACTTCCAAATGACATTGATTTATTTGTTTGTTTCATTATTTTTTTCTGCTGACTTCCCAGTTTAATTTAGATAACAGACAGATTTCTTTTCTAATGATTGCTTTAAAGATCAAATTATTGAGTAACCATGATAGTTAACTTAGAATAATATTAGAAGAATAATATTAAGAGCTTACACATCTAAGGAGATAACAGATTTTCAGTCCTGTCTAAATTGAAAGTATTTGCAGACAATAGATTAAACGCAGTTCAGATGATGGAATATGTCTTTGATAGAATAGAAAACACTCTGATAAGAGGAGAAAACACTGGTCTCCAGAAAATACAGGACTATTTTGTAAAAGGTTTAATAGTCCTGATACGAGTAAAAAAAAAATGGGTGATTCAATGTATGTTTTTTTTTTTTTTGGGGGGGGGAGCTTTTTTTCATGTCTCTTTTCTTAATCCCTTTATAAATGGTAAAATCAAAATATTGATTTAGACCTCCAGATAAAAGGGAGTGATAGCATTCTGAATCCATTATTTCTCTTCCAAACCCTGTGTTGTGGGTACTCATTAGAATCATCTTGATGGTTTTAGTGGAGGGTGATTAATATTTTCAGTGTTGACATCAAAATCACTCCCTTTATCGGGAGCTCTTTGATTGACAGTATTAATGATTTTAAATTATCAGTCTTGCATCATGAAATTGATTAAAAAATGACACTCAATGGCTGACATGTTGTAACAGCATTTGAATACCTTGTGTTCAGTGATATCCTTGAAGGCATTAATACCACCAAAAGTTTTCATGAATTTTTTATTATCAGTATTATCATTTTATGTTTTATTTTGTGAATACCAGTAGTAGATTATGGGAAACTTCACAGGGTAATATGGTGCTCTGAATTGCCGATTCAGTCTTGCTTCTCTTGGAACATTTCAAAATTTTTAGAAAAGCTTCCTTGCAAAAATAGCTTTTTCTCCTTTTCCCACAGTTTTCTACCCTTCCAAAGTCCATCTCCTGAGACAAATTAAACTTTTAGCCTGCAAAATTATGTAATCACTCCTTTCCTCCTTTTATAAGTGTTTTTCCATACTGTCAAGAGAAGACAACATTTTCAGTCCCTTTTAAGTTTAGTCCTTAGAAATTTGTTATTCATTTTGGTATTGCATATTATTAGTAATGAATTAACCCTTTACCACACAATCCTGACTTTTAACAACCCAACAAAAAAGCCTTTTGAAAACTTTGTGGGAAAAGAAGAAAATACTGGTAACCAGCATTTTCTTCTTTTTTCCAAAATGTTTTCTACCTTTCTGTAAATGAATTTCAATCTCCTCTTTTTGTAACATTTATTTTGTCATCTGCAAATGCTTTCAATTTGGACAAGTCCAAAATTTTTGTTGTTTGGTAATGAGTTAATGACTATGCTGTCAGCTTTATGCTTTTCACCACAGACAGCCTCCTTATAAAATTCCCACAGATTGTTTGCCAAAAGCATTTTACTTGTTTAACAAGAAGACAAAATTTTAACTTCTTACTATACAGTCCAGACTTTTAATGACCTTGAGAAAGAAGGCCATTGAAAACATTGTTGGAAAAGGAGAAAATGCTGGTAACCAGCAGTTTCTCCTTTTACTACAATGTTTTCTGCCCTATCAAAGAAAGAAATTATCATTTTAACAACATTGAATTTGTTGTCTGCAATTGCTTTCAGTTTCGTCCAGTCCAAAATTTTGTTCTCTGGTAAAGACTAAATGGTGGGATTTGTCCTTGAAAGCGTAGAAGATATTTTCTCACAATGTTTTCAGAAGTCTTCTTCCTCAGGGTTAATAAGACTGGTGATTGTTTCATAAAGAATTTAATCTTTGCCACACAACACAATGTTAGACTGGTCCGAATTGAAAGCATTTGCAGATGACAATTATAATGTTACTCAAACTATGAAATTTGACTCTGAACGGGTAGAAAACATTGCAGGAAAAGGAGAAAATACTGGTTACTAGCATTTTCTCCTTTGCCCGCGATGTTTTAAAAAATCTTCTGTCAGGGTTGTTAAAACTCGAGATTGTTCGGTAAAGATTAAGTAAAGTTGCTTCTAGCAAGCTATAAGTAGTCATTTTATCTTGAAAAATACATAAGCATGTGGCATCATGGTGAGAAATACAGATTTTTTATACTCAGTAACTTTTTTATTTACTAGTTGTTTGTGAATGAGCATACCTATCTGTGTGAATTCAGAATAACTTGTCAATGTCTTAACTCTACCACACAATGTCAAGTTTTAACGACCCTGGAAGGCTTTTGAAAACATTGTGGGAAAAGGAGAAAATGCTGATACCTAGCATATTCCCTTTTTCCAACGATGTTTTCTACCCTACCACTGTCTTAACTCTTTACCATACAATCCTTTTTTTTAATGACCATGAGAAAACAGATTTTTGAAAGCGTTGTTGGAAATGAAGAAATTTCAGGTTAGTCGCACTGTCTTCTTTTTCCACAATGTTTTTTATACATGTACCTTCTCAGACATTTCCCATCGCGTAAGCCACAACTTGGACAAGTCCAAAGTTTGCTGTCTGGTAAAGAGCTACTTTCCTGCAGGCAACTTTGAAAATGTTCTTGTATTGTTAATCTTCATGAACAGATGAGTACACATGAGAACTTTGTTGCTCTTATTCTTAATAATTTCTCCTTTTCAACACAATGTTTTCATATTACAGCTGTTTGCAGGAGGACATGACGGTAATCTTGAGGTGTTTATGTGTTCATATTAACTCTGTATCAAACAACAAAATTTTATACATATCCAAATTAAAAGCATCGGCCGACAACAACTCAGCTGTAGCTTAACCCTTTCCCAAACGACAAATTTTAGCCCAGTTCCAAACTGAAAGCATCTGCAGATGACAAATTTGAAAGTGGTACGCATGAACTAAAGGTTTTTTGACAGGATAGAAAACATTGTGGGAAAAGGAGAAAATGCTGGTTATCAGCATTTTCTCCTTTTCCCACAATGTTTTCAAAAGGCCTCTTCCTCAGGGACGTGAAAACACGGGAATGTTTGGTAAAGGGTTAAATGAGGAAATTTGTCAGTAAAAAGGTACAAAACATTGTGGGACATGGAGAAAATGCTGGTAACTAGCATTTTCTCCTTTACCCACAATGTCTTCCAAAGTGTTCTTTATTAGAGTCAATAAAAACTCATATTGTTTTGGAAAGAGCGAACACTTTACCACACAATCCCAACTTTCAACGATCCAAATGAAGAAGACTTTTAAAAATGTTGTGAGAAAAGGAAAATATGCTGATAACCAGCATTTTCTCCTGTTCCAACAGTGTTTACCTACCCCATCAAAAACAAATTTTAAGTTTTGAGTCACATTTATTTTGTCTTCTGTAAATGCTTTCAATTTGGAGCAGTTCAAAATTCTGTCATTTGGTAAAGAGTGAAGAGCAGAATACCACTGCTAGATAAGTAATATGTACCAAGGTGTGTTGACCCTCTTTGTTATCTTATTTTACACATCACAATTTATGATTGTACATTCTTTTGAAGTTTAGGTCAGGTCGTTTTATTTGAAATATTCAATTGGTTACCAGCATTTTCTGCTTTTCCAACACTCTTTTCTAAATCGTCCTACCAAAGGATCGGTAAAACATGGGATTGTTTGGTAAAGGGTTATATACCAGTAAATTATTAGAAAAATATTGGGAAGATACTTTGACTGCACTGCATACTGTATGCAGTCTGATAGTGAGTCAACTCTTTAAAAAACTATCCTTAAGCCTTTACCACTCAATCCCGAGTTTTAACAACGCTGAAGAAAAAAACCTTTTGAAAACATTGTGGGAAAAGGAGAAAATGCTGGTAACCAGCATTTTCTCCTTTTCCCACAATGTTTTCTACCCTTCTCAGAACAAATTATATTTTTGCATCCCATTTATTTTGTCATCTGCAAATGCTTTTCAATTTGGTCTAGCCCAAAACTTCCTCGTTTGGTAAAGAGTTAAATTTACCAATATTTTGCCCAAATTGAAATTGTTGATGATTAAGCCTTCAGCTGTTAAGCGTGACTCACTGACCTTTTGCGGGCAGTGTAGATCAAGATCAGACTGCAGAATGTGCAGTCTGCTCTTGGATTTACACTGTCCGATAAGGAGAAATGCAAGTGCAGGGCTTTTTCGTGGGATTGTCCTTTGGTAAGACACCTCAAGAGACCGAGCCTGGTACTCGTTAACCCTTTACCACAAAATCTCGACTTTTAACGACCCTGACAAAGAGGTCTTTCGAAAACGTGGGAAAAGGAGAAAATGCTGTTAAGCAGCATTTTCTCCTTTACCAACAATGTTTTCTACCCTATCAAAGACAAATTCAATCATTTGAGCCAGGGCTAAACTGTTGTCTGCAAATGCTTTCAATTTGGACAAGCCTAAGAATTTGTCGTTTGGTAAAGAGTTAAATCCAGGTCTTTACATGAACATGTGAGCTGTTCCCGTGATATGACTGAAAAAATATCTAAAGCAACAAAATCAGTTGGTAGAGTTCTTTAGCATTAACTCTTTACCAAATCACAAAATTTTAGAATAGTCCAAATTGAAAGTTTTTGCAGATGACAGATTTAATGTGAATCAAAAATTGAAATTTGTTTTTTGAAGAGTAGAAAGCATTGTGGGAAGAGGAGAAAATGCTGGTTACCAGCATTTTCTCCTTTTCCCACAATTTTTTCAAAAGGCTTCTTCTAGAGGGTCGTTTAAAGTCTGGATTGTGTAGTAAAGGGTTAACTATGTATCAGATGACTAAATTTTACACTTGAAAGCAATACTTGCAGACGACAGATGTGGCTCAAATGAAGGAAAGGGTAGAAAGCAGTCTGCAGATTAGGAAAAACTGCTGGTCACCAGCAGATCTGGTCACCAGCAATTTCTCCTCTTCCATTGATGTTTTTAAAAGCCTGGTTCCTCAAGGGATGTAAAAACACAGGATTGTTTTGTAAAAGGTAACTCTAGACATAAACATAAGAATGTTGGATAGAGTAGCACACAAGGAACAGAATCAGACTGCAGATAATTATTTATGTGCAAGCTGATCTTGATCTAAACTTACTGCTAAATTAACCCTTTAACCTCACAATCCAGACTTTAACGACCCTGAGAGAGAAAGCTCTTGAAAAGATTGTGAAAAAAGGAGAAAATGCTGGTAACCAGCATTTTCTTCTTTTTCCACAATGTTTTCTACCCTTCCCTAAACAGATTTTAAATGCTGACTCACATCCAATTTGTCGTCTGCAAGTGCTTTCAATTTGGACCAGCCGAAAATTTTGTTTGGTAGAGTTAAACTATGGTAGTAAAAGGATAAGTAAAGTGTCATAGACAAAGAAGTGAACCTGTAGGGTGTCGAGTAAAACCCAGATATCTTCTACTCCAGCAATGAAATTTTACAGAGGAAATTCAAGATTGCTCTTGTTCAGAATATTTCAGCAAAGTGGAAAGTGTAGACCAAAGATCAGACTGCACATTTTGTGCAGTCTGATCTTGATCTACACTGTCCGCTAAGGTAACTATCGTATTGAAGACACTGCAAAGGTTAGGATTTGGTGGTTTGTTTGTGAGATTGGGGTTTAGTTCAATAGATTGATATTGATTGGTGGACTGTACAGTGTTACCATTGTAAACGGGCATGCATGTACATGTAGGATCACTTAATTAGCTGTGTCATGATAGAAAGGTATTGTGTTTATATCTGCTGCCATAGTCACAGTAATTGAATACTTACAGCTTAGTTTAATCTCTAAGAGTGCATGTTGTGACAGATTTTGTGTTTGTGGCCTATATAGATCAAGACCAGACTGCAAAGAAATATTTAGTCTAGTCTCTGATTGACTCTGTCCGATTGTCCGCTGTGTTGAGGTATTACTGTCAAAAACTTCAATTTTCTAGAACCAAGGGTTTTTTTTTTTTATCCAGAATGTTTATACTTAGCATTCTAAGGACTTGCAATCCTGATTCAGGAATGTTTTTTTTATTGGCCACTTTTTGTATTACTCTGGTGCTTTGATTATCATTTGACAACATGGAAAATAGTGTCCGATAGAGATCTGAAATGATTCCCAAAAATGCTTATAAGCATGGAAGGACTTTTCCCACTTTTCACCTTGTTTTCATGCCATATTCATTCAACTGTTTTGTCAAGTCTGATCTTTATTTACATTTTTCAAAAAAGCAACTTCAGAATTTTTTTTTTGTCTCATACTTGTCCAGATTGAGAGCATTTGCAGACAACAATTTAAATGTGACTCGTATGATTAAGTTTGTCTTTGATAGGGTAGAAAACATTGTGGGAAAAGGAGAAAATGCTGGTTACCAGCATTTTCTCCCTTTCCCACAATGTGTTTGAAAGGCTTCTTTCTTCAATGTCGTTAAAACTCAGGATTGTGTGGTAAAGGGTTAAAGACAACCTCTTGTGGCAAGGGGCAAACCAGTAATGCAAAACATTGTCTAGAAGAGGAATTGCTCTATAAGAAAAAAATCTTCCTTTTGCCTCAATGTTTTCACTTTTATTAACCCTTTCCCAGACGACAAATTTTGGACTGGTCCAAATTGAAAGAGTTTGTAGACGACAATTTTAAATTTGATGAAAATGGCAGAAAGTTATCAAAGAGGGTAGAAAACACTGTGGAAAAAGGAGAAATTGCTCGTAACGAGCAATCTCTCCTTTTTCCACAGTGTTTTCAAAAGACTTGTACTACAGACACGTGAAAACCAGGGCTTGTTTGGGAAAAAGTTAAATGTGTTATGGCTGTTGATAATTTATATTTTACACAGATATTTTCTGAGCGGTGTGTGATAAAATTGTTAAAGGAGGTAAAGGGTTAAAGGTGGGTTAATGTACCTTTGCCCTGACATGTTTGTAAAGGTATGTATGGCCTGCTTAACCACTTACCCTTGTCTCAGTAGACCTTCTAAATCCAATAGAATAGGTGTTGTATACAGTTGATTGATTGTACGGTGTTTTATTCTGGTCTCAACACTGTTTCAGTCATACTCATGATTCATGTTTTCATATGTTTCAAAGGACAAGGTGAGGGCCCGTAGGTGTGTTGCCCAAGGACAAGCCTACGAAAAGCCAGTGCTTTCAGTGACGCTATCCTAGGGTCTTCAGTTTACAAGTGGTACACTTGACCAATGAGCTGAGCGCAGGACCCATCTTGTTGATTGATTGTATGGTGTTTTAACGCCGTATTCAACATTATTTCAGTTATATCGAGGCGACCAGTGCACCTATCCATAATTTCCTGGAGTTTCTTTTACCAGTACTCTGCGCAGTATTCTTTACGAGCCACTGGCTGCTTTCCCACATAAGCATTGTTGAAACAATGGTCAGCAGGGAGAGAGGAATGAATTCTGTTGCAATGACTATCATCAGTCCTTGGAAAGAAATTGGCCAAGCTGGGGATCGAACCAGCAACCTCCCTTTCTCAAGTCCTGTGCGCTACCGACTGAGACCCCGTCTTGTACCCAAACTGAACCCGAGTAAAAATTAAACACTAAAGCGTGTAATAACTTAAGTTCCTTGTTTGGAAAGTGTAGATTAAGATCAGACAGCACAGAATTTTCTGTCTGATCTTTGATCTGCACTGCTACATTGTACTATTATCATAGCAGTGAATTATGTTTTTTTTTTCTCTGCTATAGGGTTTAAGATTCCTAGAGATAATCTATGCTGAAAGTAATTTTCATAGTGGTCAAAATCATACAATTGTAGAATTATATTCTGCAAATCTGTTCCAAAATATGTTGGTCACTGTCAGCATAGAGAGTTAAGAAGACATTGTGACAAATGGCTAGATTTCTGAAAAATAAGTGTGCTGATTGATCAATTGATATTCTGTTTATTTATTATTGCCACCTGATGCATTGTATGGGTGACACCACTGTTGGTTATGTTGTGAGGAATAGTGCAAGATACAGGACAAAATCCCACCTAAGTAATGCCTGGTTGTGCAGTGTATAGCATCCTCTCCCAGGATCTCTGTTTAACATCTCATCAGAAAGACTATTAGTAATTGTAGATGGCCAGCTGTTGGGCTCAAACCAACACCTTCAAGACTTGCATTTACAAGTTGTATGTTCCATGACTTGAGCTATTCTGGCAATTCTAATAGTAATAATTTTTGCTGATTTGTCACAATACTTATATAACATCCTTGCATCCTTGCAAGTGCATTAAAAAAGATTGCCCTCAAGGAAGTTTTGTGAAAAATGAAGAAAGGTCTTTTTCCATGATTTTTTTCAACTATGTTGGGAGGCAGAAGTTAATCTTTTTGTCTGCTAAGTAAACAAAGTATCAGTAGGCTATTATAACTGAGTCATGCTCTGTGAGAAATGGGCTTAACCCATTACTACATAATCCGTCACTTCTAACGACCCTGAGAAAGAAGCCTTTTGAAAACATTGTGGGAAAAGGAGAAAATGCTGGTGACCAGCATTTTCTCCTTTTCTCACAATGTTTTCTACCCTATCCAATACATCACCATTTAAGCTACACGTAATTTGTCGTCTGCAAATGCTTTCAATTTGGTCCAGTCTAAAATTTTGCTGTTTGGTAAAGGGTTAATACATCTGCAAAAAGTATCGGCCCAGGTCAGCTTGTGCAGGCTGACCTTGATCGAAACTCTTTGCTATTGGTCAGTTTTCTACATGTCAAAGTGCCCATGTAGCTCATGATTCAGTCGGTTGTTAGGTAAAATGGATTTTATTTACCCATACTTACGTGATTGCTTGGTTTGTATCATGTGTCACAGAGATGCATTAAACCCCTTTTTCGCCAGAGTTCACATAGCTAGAAATTCTGAAAGTGCTGAATTTGCTTTATTTGCTTTAGCAGACAATGTAGATCAAGATCGGAAAGAAAAGAATGGGAAGTCTCATCTTTGTTACTTTTGACATACCGTTATTCTAGCAAAAACCAACCTTGAAATACCAATATTTTTGCTGTTTTTCCAAATTGAAAACGGAGAGAAATCACAACTCTAGTTGCTTTTGCTGACTGTAGGTCAAGATCAGACTGGCTGGTGACAGAACATGTTGATAACCTGAGCATGTTCTCCTTTTCCCACATTTTCTGTCCTGTCGGAAAACTTCAGCTCATAATTATATACTAATTATGACTGGACAAGTCTAAAATTTTTTGTCAGGTAAAGCTTTTACCAAATGACAAAATTTCAGACAAGTCCAAACTCAAAGCATTTGTAGATGACTAATTAAAAGCTGCTCCAACGATAGGGGTTGTCTGTGAAAGGGCAGAAAGCATTGTGGGAAAAGGAGAAAATGCTGGTTACCAGCATTTTCTCCTTTTCCCATAATGCTTTCAAAAGCATCATCCTTAGGGTCTTTAAAACTCGGGATAGCATAAAAGGGTTAAGGGTATCTACAGTGACTATTTCTATGGGTGTTACCTTTGTAGCTGTAGAAATATGTTTGTCAGAGAAGGACTTATGTATACCTGGGAGAGATACCTGATGTAACTGTCTGTCTGTATAATATTGTACCTGAAAAAACAGTTCTTTCAGCATTAGCTGGCTTTTCACTTCCTACAGCATTTTTTTCCATTTCCTGCAGTGTTTGCTACCCCTCTAGACGCAAATAAAAAATTTTAGCTCTACTGGCCAAAGGTCAGCAAGCTTATGTCATGGCCATGTGTGCCTCATGCGTCTGTCTGTCCGTCTGTGTGTTAACTTTTATTTTAAATATCTTCTTCTCTGAAACTACCAATCCAATTTTGACCAGACTTCACAGAAATGATTCTGTCATGGTCCCCAGTAGACACTCTTGAAAGAATTTGATTCCTTTTAAAACTCTGGTTGCCATGACAATAAAACTGAAAAAATATTGAATTTTTTTTTTGTCCTCAACCATAAGGCCTAGGGCTATCAAGTTTGGCATGTAGCTTCATCAATGGACCTCTACCAAGTTTCTTCAAATTATAGCCCTGGGGTCAAAATTGGCCCCACCCCAGGGGTCACAAGTTTGACATGGGCTTATATAGCGAAAACTTTAAAAATCTTCTTGTTCCTAACCATTAGGCCCAGGGCTACTAAGTTTTACATAATAAATTATAGCTTCATTAAAGGGACCTCAACTAAGATTTTTCAAATTTTAGCCCTGGGGTCACAATTGACCCTGTCCCAGGGGTTCAATGGGCTTACATAGGGAAAACCTTAAAAATCTTATTGTTCTAAACCATACGGCCTAGGGCTACCAAAATTTAGCCCTGGTTTTAAATTTAGCCTGACCTCGGGGCTCTTATGTTTTACAGGGGATTTATATTGGGGAAACTTTGAAAACCTTCTTGTTTTTAACCATAAGGCACCTACCCGGGTAGCTCAGTGGTTAGTGTATCTGACTCGTGACCTGGTGGTTTGGAGTTCGATACCTGGTTGAGGCAAACTGTCTGTGACGATTTTTCGCCTCACACCTCTGATGCATGTGAGAAAAGTAGTCAGTGGTTTTGGAAAGAAAGTTGTGTCAGTACTGGTG
The DNA here is from genome assembly GCA_945859785.2 of Tridacna gigas. NCBI lineage: Eukaryota > Metazoa > Mollusca > Bivalvia > Cardiida > Cardiidae > Tridacna > Tridacna gigas. The sequence goes on from OX244035.2 coordinate 18,591,384, forward strand.
TGAGTAAGCCAGGAAACACATGGGCTTGTCACTCTCAGCCATGAGATGACCTAAGCTGTTAAAATGGCTTTAAACTCCAATACAAACTAAACAAACAGTTATCCATAAGGCCTAAACCTATTATGGTCAAAAATGGCTTCGCCCTGGGGTCACAACTTTCACATGGGTTTTTGTAAAGAAAACTTTATAAGTCTTCTTATTCGAAACCATCTGGCGAGGAATTGTTTGTAAGGTTTGTGCTTATAAGCCATTGGAGCTATACAGGGCCATGATGGCCCTCTTGTAGGGTTTTTTTTTTTTTTTTTAAGAGAAACATTTTGTTGTTATCTGTAAATGCTTTCAGTTTGGATGAGTCTAAAATTTTGTTGTCTGTTGAAGAGATTAGAATGTGTTGTTTGTTTTGGCAATGTGCAATTTTTGGCCTTGTTCTCTGTGACCTTGTCTTGAGTAAAACCTTTAGTAAACCAAGAAAAATTTTCGAAAATGTGTGGATTGGTGAAAATTGCTGGTTGATATGTAACCCTTACATTGCTTAGTGCGACTCAAGTATATTTTGCAGGCAGTGTAGATCAAGATCAGACCACTCAGAACATGCAATCTGATCATGGATCAACACTGTCTGATAGGGTCTTTCCCTTAGAAATGCCTTTGAAATAGGAAAACCTTGGTTTTTACTAATGGTTTGAAAGTTTCATTTCGCTGGTTTAGCAGGATAAGGGTTAAAAATGTGGACTTCTCATTTTGGTTCTCTGAAATTCCTGTGACAAGGTGTATATGTGACCTTGCTTGAGTATATATGGTTTCAATTTCCCCTCACATGATTGCCTAACCCTTTACCACACAACAAAGTTTTGGACTTTGCAGACAACAAATTCAGTGCTGCTCAAAAGATGATTTCTGTCTTTTAAATGGGAGAAAATATTGTGGAAAAACGTGAAATGCTGAATACCAGCATTTTCTCCTTTTCCCACTGTTTCAAAAGTCTTTTCTGTCAGGGTTGATAAAACTTTGGATTGTCTGGTAAACTGTCAAAATATAAACCACAAAAAGTAAATTTCCCTTGTTAAGCCAGAAGTGAATTTCTGTTTCGGAAGAATGCAAAACTAATATCTTATATGAAGAGGAAGATACAATTACTTGGGATTTTCCTAAGTTTTATTTACAGCGAAATGTTTCCGCATATTTGGGGTTTGTGAAGTGTCTCTTTACTTGAAAAGTACCCACTGGAAAACAATTTGAGATGCATGTACATAGGGTCAGGATCTGACACTTTGTTGGCATCTGAAATAAAATTTTAATGATAAGAGTCAAAGAATGATGTTCACAAGCGGGCTTTTGGGAGCTTAGTAACATTTTGATAGACAAGTTTAATAAATAGAGGATCTTGCATGAGTGTTTATGTATTATTGTTTTTATCAAACAAGTAGATTAAAATTATATTACGCAGGCCTTGGCAAGCGTCATGTACATTTTAGTCAACAAGTTTGATGAAAATGATCATACATAAACACAGATGTGTGATTCTTTTTATTACATAAAACAAATGACAGACAAAAAAGTATTCTGCATTATTGCCTTTAGCCTAGATACCATTCAAAGGTCCATGTTTACAGATGTAGTTTGAAATGTGTACATGCACAAAAAGATAGTTCTACGACAATTACATTGAAAGTAGAATGAAGCAGTTTCTAGAGGGAGTAAATTGAAATATTTCTGCAATTTTGTTTAACCCTTTACCAAACAATCCCAGGATTTCACGACCCCAAGAAAGAATCCTTTTGAAAACATTGTGGGAAAAGGAGAAACTGTTGGTAACCAGCATTTCCTCCTTTTCCCACAATGTTTTCTACACTTCCAAGAAAAAATTTCAAATTTTCAGTCACGATCATTATGTTGTCTGCAAATGCTTTAAATTTTGACTAGTCTAAAATTTTGTCGTGTGGTAAAGAGTTAATCTAAACAACTTGTGCTTCATTTCTTGTTGTGATGAAACATGAAAGTCATAAAATTTTCCACGCATATCCATCTTAGCAGCAACCACATCATTTTCCCACGAAATGGCTGTACACGCTTATTACTACAAAAAATAATCAGAACTGGGACCCAAAAAACGATAATACATTAGTGTATTATTGAAAATAAGTCATGGGTTTAATACACTGCTGGAGAAGGTTTTATGCGTATCTTGAATACCGACAGATGTCTGATTCTTCTAATCACGTAATATCTTGAGATTTATAGGTCACAAAATACAAAACCATAAACACATCTTGGAATTTCCATGATTCAAGCCCGACTCACTTCTCGAAATACCATGTCTCCTTATTATCTCTTTCCCCAGGTCTTTTCTTACAAAAAATTGGCTTTCCAGAGAGCCAATCCATTGCTAAAGTTGAAATAAATCAGCTGGGATAAGCTTACAGCAAAGGCACAATCCTAATTACTTCACAAATCGATGTCATTAACACCTGACTATCCGAATAAAAGTACACTTCTGATAATGTTATAAACGTCCGGTAAACAAAATTTGTCAACTAACTCGGACAAACTTTAAGAAATTGAAAGTACCAAAGACCGATGTGTTGTGAATGCTATTTAATGTCCAAATGAATCATGTGATTGGCGGTAAAAATCAATATTCTGCATTAATACAGCGGGTTTCTCAAATGTCGCTCACTTTGCAGTCGATACTGACTAAAACCCAGTCGGTAATGTTATCATCATCCTCTGAAAATGCATCTGCAAAAAGTATCAAAGCACTCTGCACAGGCTGACATGGGTCAATACTTTTTGCCATTGGTCAATTTTCTGCATGTCCAAGGACCATATCCCCAAATTTTTATGGATCCATAGTAATGTGATGACTTGATATAATGGATCATGGAGATGAATTATACATAAGTACCATTTTGGCAGAGCGTGACTAATATATATATTCAAGGCAGAGAAAAAAAAATGTTATTTAAAAATTTGGGTATTTTCCTGTTTGCTGAAAATGGTTCTTCTCTTCATTTGGCTCTATAAAGGGTTTAAATGTGGGATTGTTTGGTTAAGAGTTAATGAGGGAGAAGGTAAAAATCTTTCTTCCTGTAGCAACATGACTAACATCCTAGTGAAGGCATGTACAAGTATATATGTGATGAAATACTGTCTTGCTGTTGTACAATGGTCCATATACATGTAAATGGAGATAGCCGGAACATGCATGTAGTTTGATATTCTTGAATATTGTATCAAGGTGAAAAGTGATAGTAGTGTGCAAGGATAATAGTAGGTGGTTTCTGTTGCAAATGATAAAATGTTTCCTTTCTTTTTCTGATGAACTGGGGTCCTGCTTGGCTCAGTGGTAAGATGTAGGACTTGTGACCTGGAGGCCCTAGGTTTTAAGCCTGACTGGATCCGCTGGTTTTTTTTTTTTGTGGGTGTGTTCTGGGACACTTCAGAGCCCCAGCCTAGTGCTGGTAAAACCCAGGAAATACATGAATATGTGAGCTGTTGCTGTGATATGGCTGAAATAATGTTGAAAGCAGCGCAAAACACCATTCAATCATTTTCGGCTAAATTGACCCTTTTCCACTCAAGTGAATTACAGATCTGCATCCATTTTGCTGATGACAAAATAAACATGGCTTAAATGATAAGAATTGTTTCTTATTAAGAAAAGAATATAGGAAAAGGAGAAAATGCTGGTTACCAGCATTTTCTCCTTTTCCCACAAAGTTTTTCAAAAGCGTTTGCCCTTAGGTTCGTTGAAACCCTGGATTGTTTGGTAAAGGGTTAGATCATTTTTACATAATTGTTTGTCATCTATAGGATAGTGTAAGAGCTATGCAATACAATGTTCATTGTAATATTGTAAAGAAAATAGATCCTGCTCTTTAACACCTTTCAGTATAGTAGCCTTTATTTGGCCCTGCATCATGCAGCTAAAATGTTGAAGGAAAAGAAGCTGTTTGCTTGTTACAGGCATTTATTATCTTTCTCACCAAAGGTGGAGGGATATAGTTTTTGCATTGTCTGTCCGTCTCTCGGTTTCCACGTCAGTCCATACATCTGTCTGTCTGACCAGACAGATATCTTCTAAAATCTGTGATGAAAATTGATGAAACTTCATACATGTGTTCCTTATGATAGTCAGCCAATCTGGTTTTTGTTTTTGTTATTTAATGCTGTGTTATGGAAAAAGGGGGCTTTTTATGGGAGGGATATCATTTCATCCAAATAGCATGTTCTTTTTCCTTCAGTGTTTCACAAAAAAATCATGTAAAGATTTTTTCTTGTCTTTAATGTATATCTCCAATGTGGGTTGTTCACTAGGTTTTGGAGGGTATTTAATCAGCCTGTCCTGTAATGAGTTGAGCTGTGGTAGCGCAGTCGGTAGCATACAGGATTTAAAGACGGGGGTTTGAACGAGCAACCTCATGTTCTCAAGTCCTGTATGCTCCCTACTGAGCTACCAGGGGTCGGCCAAAATTAATTATATGTGGCTCATTTTATGATTGTCTTTGAAAGGATGGGGAACAATTTGGAAAACGAGAAAATACTGGGTTTTTATTTTTGCATAGTCCTCTTTTTCCACAATGTTTTTTTTTTTAAAACTCATCATTGTAAGAGCCATAGAAGCTCCATACTGACTGGTATAGAGTTATTTAAACCTTTACCAAACAATCCCGGATTTTAAAAACTCTGGGGAAGAAGGCTTTGAAAACATTGTGGGAAAGAAGATAGTGCAGTTTACCAGCATTTTCTCCTTTTCCCACAATGTTTTCTACCCTAGTAAAGACAGAAATAATAAATTGAGCTACATCTAATTTGTTGTCTGCAAATGCTTTCAATTTGGACAAGTGTAGAGTTTTGTCGTTTGGTAAAGAGTTAAGAAATAAACAGAAACGGCAGCTGAAGGATTCTTGAAATATGACTTTACAGTCTTGATGGTATAGTGGTCAGTAGTGAATTCAGAGCTCCAGATAGAGGGAGCGATTTTGATTTAAAAATTGAAAATATCAGTAACTCTGCACTAGACCCTATGTTATGGGTACTCACTAAAATCTAATGATTCTAATGAGTACCCACAACATAGGGTTTGGAAGAGGAATAATGGATTTAGAATACTATCACTCCCTCGTATCTGGAGGTCAGTAGTGATTATTTCCTATTGTTGCTGTACAGCTTTATTTTTCTTGTCTTCTCAGTGTCCAGGTTATTCTGTGAGAGCGAGTCATTTAAGATGGACCTCATCCTTGATGTAAACACTCAAATATACCCCATGGATCTAGGTAGGTTTAACTTCAGTGTTTTCTTTTAACATCATAACCCTTACAGCGCCTTTCACAACTACAGTTGCCTCTGCAGCCAGTGTAGATCAAGATCAGGCTGCACAAGACATGCAGTCTGATCTTTGATCTACACTGTCTGCTCAGCTGAAACACTGTAGACAAAAGCGATGATGAATTGCAATTATTTAGGTCTTATTTCTAGGTTGAAAACGGTGGTTAGGTTTATTCGGCACTCTAAGGGTTAACAGTAAGTCTTGAAATGCTGCTCCTGGCTTAGTTGCTTTTCTGGACAGTAGACTTGCAGATATACAGTGATCTCAAATCCACACTTTCCACTACTTCTTTAACACATTATACTGGCCAAAACAAACTAGTGCAGCAATATTTTGGCTGGTTTTTGTGAAGCCCACTTGTGGTTAGTGAGTCATAGTTGTTACAATTTCAGCTTGATGCTTGTATGCGTGTTGTTGCATGTGGGCATGTTTGTGTGCATCTGTCTGGATTTTTCCAAGCCATTACTTCTACATTTATGGATGGATTTCAAAGTAATTTAACCAAATTGGTGTTCTTCCTTGAGTAGAAGTGTCTAATGAAACTTGTTCAGGTAGGTCCAAGGTCATCGTCACTCTTAAAGGTCACATAATAAGATTGTCATGAATAGAGCTTGTCTGAACCTTAACTTCTAAGTTTGTTGATAGATTGGCAAATAATTTGGCATGATCATTCTCCTTCACAAGTAGATGTGCCATTTGTAACATTGGTTCTTATACATTGAAGGTCAGCATCATACTTGAAGGTCAAATGATACAATTGTCATAAAAGAGCTGGAACTAACCATTATTTCTTCATCTATTGATGGATTTGGAAATAATTGGGACAACTATTTGTTCATGAGTAGAAGTGCCCATTGAAACATTTTAGGTCCAATGTCAAGGTCACACTAGAAAGTCAAGTGATAAAATTTTTGACAGTTTTTAGCTCCACTGGCCGAAGGCCAGCGGGCTAATGTCATGGCCCGGTGTCCGTCGTGCGTCCGTCCGTCGGTCCGGTCGTCCGTCCGTCCGTGCGTTAACTTTTATTTCAAACATCTTCTTCTCTGAAACTACCCATCCAATTTTCATGAAACTTCACAGAAATGATCCTGCCATGGTCCTCTTCAGAATTTCTTGAAATAATTTGATTCCTTCAAAAACTCTGGTTGCCATGGCAACAAAACTGAAAAATATGGGAAATCTTTAAAAATCTTCTTGTCGGAAACCATAAGGCATAGGGCTACCAAATTTGGCATGTAGCTTTATGTAGTAGACCTCTATCAAGTTTCTTCAAATTATAGCCCTGGGGTCAAAATTGGCTCTGCCCCAGGGGTCACAAGTTTTACATAGGCTTATATAGAGAAATCTTTAAAAATCTTCTTGTCGGAAACCATAAGGCATAGGACTACCAAATTTGGCATGTAGCTTTATGTAGTAGACCTCTATCAAGTTTCTTCAAATTATAGCCCTGGGGTCAAAATTGGCTCTGACCCAGGGGTCACAAGTTTTACATAGGCTTATATAGAGAAAACTTTAAAAATCTTCCTGTACCTAGCCATAAGGCCTAGAGCTACCAAATTTTGCATGTAGCTATATCTAGTGGGCCTCTACCAAGTGGGCCAAAATTTTAGCCCTGGGGTCAAAATTGGCCCCACCGCAGGGGTCACAAGTTTTACATGGGCTTACATAGTGACAACTTCAGAAATCTTCCTGTTTTGATTTTTTTTTTAAATTAGCCTTGCATCAGGGGTCTTATGTTTTACAGAGGCTTCATATGGACAAAACTTGAAAATCACCTTATTTTTATGGCTTTATCTTGTGGACTTCTACCAGGGTTCAAGTAATTAAATAGCTCTGGGATCAAAAATGGCTTTGCCCTGCGGGTCCCAACTTTCATATGGGCTTTTACAGAGAAAACTTTGTAAGTCTTCATTTTGAAACCATTTGGCTCAGCATTGAAATGTTTATTATTTATGGTTTATATTTATAAGCCAGTGGAGCGATACAGGGCCATCATGGCCCTCTTGTCTTACTAATTGAGTTGGAAATTCATGCCTTTTTAGCTCACCTGAGCACATAGTGCTCAGGGTGAGCTATTGTGATCGATCGTTGTCCGGCGTCCGTCCGTCCGTGTGTCCGTCCGTCCGTCCGTCCGTCCGTCCGTCTGTGAACAATTACTTAAAAAATCTTCTCCTCTGAAACCGCCCAACAGATTTCATTGAAACTTCACAGAAATGATCCTTAGGTGATGCACTTTCAAAATACTTCAAAGATTTGAATTCCATGAAGAACTCTGGTTGCCATGGCAACCAAGAGAAAAAACTTTAAAAATCTTCTTGTCCCAAACCGTAAGGGCCAGAGCTTTCATATTTGGCATGTAGCATCATCTAGTAGCCCTCTACCAAAATACTTCAAATTACGGCCCTAGTGTTGAAAATGGCCCTATGTTGTGGGTTCTTGGATTTCACATAGAGATAAAGAAGGAAATCTTTAAAAATCTTCTTGTCCCAAACCATAAGGGGCTAGAGCTCTCATATATGGCATGTAGTATCATCTAGTGGCCCTCTACCAAAATACTTCAAATTATGGCCGTAGTGTTGAAAATGGCCCTATGTTGTGGGTTCTCGGATTTCACATAGAGATAAAGAAGGAAATCTGTAAAAATCTTCTTGTCCCAAACCTTAAGGGCTAGAGCGTTCATATTTGGCATGTAGCATCATCTAGTGACCCTCTACCAAAATACTTCAAATTATGGCGGTAGTCTTGAAAATGGCCCTATGTTGTGGGTTCTCGGATTTCACATAGAGATAAAGAAGGAAATCTTTAAAAATCTTCTTGTCCCAAACCATAAGGGCTAGAGCTCTCATATATGGCATGTAGTATCATCTAGTGGCCCTCTACCAAAATACTTCAAATTATGGCCCTAGTGTGGAAATTGGCCCTATGTTGTGGGTTCTCGGATTTCACATAGAGATAAAGAAGGAAATCTGTAAAAATCTTCTTGTCCCAAACCTTAAGGGCTAGAGCTTTCATATTTGGCATGTAGCATCATCTAGTGACCGTCTACCAAAGTACTTCAAATAATGGCCCTAGTTTTGAAAATGGCCCTATGTTGTGGGTTCTCGGATTTCACATAGAGATAAAGAAGGAAATCTTTAAAAATCTTCTTGTCCCAAACCATAAGGGCTAGAGCTCTCATATATGGCATGTAGTATCATCTAGTGGCCCTCTACCAAAATACTTCAAATAATGGCCCTAGTGATGAAAATGGCCCTATGTTGTGGGGTCTCGGATTTCACATTGAGATAAAGAAGGAAATCTGTAAAAATCTTCTTTTCCCAAATCATAAGGGCTAGAGCTCTCACATATGGCATGTAGTATCATCTAGTGGCCCTCTACCAAAATACTTCAAATAATGGCCCTAGTGATGAAAATGGCCCTATGTTGTGGGTTCTTGGATTTCACATAGAGATAAAGAAGGAAATCTTTAAAAATCTTCTTGTCCCAAACCATAAGGGCTAGAGCTCTCATATATGGCATGTAGTATCATCTAGTGACCCTCTACCAAAATACTTCAAATTATGGCCCCAGTGTTGAAAATGGCCCTATGTTGTGGGTTCTCGGATTTCACATAGAGATAAAGAAGGAAATCTGTAAAAAATCTTCTTGTCCCAAACCTTAAGGGCTAGAGCTTTCATATTTGGCATGTAGCATCATCTAGTGACCCTCTACCAAAATACTTCAAATAATGGCCCTAGTCTTGAAAATGGCCCTATGTTGTGGGTTCTCGGATTTCACATAGAGATAAAGAAGGAAATCTTTAAAAATCTTCTTGTCCCAAACCATAAGGGCTAGAGCTCTCATATATGGCATGTAGCATCATCTAGTGGCCCTCTACCAAAATACTTCAAATAATGGCCCTAGTGTGGAAATTGGCCCTACGTTGTGGGTCCTCGGATTTCACATAGAGATAAAGAAGGAAATCTGTAAAAATCTTCTTGTCCCAAACTGTAAGGACTAGAGCTTTCATATTTGGCATGTAGCATCATGTAGTGGCCCTCTACCAAAATACTTCAAATTATGGCCCTAGTTTGAAAATGGCCCTATGTTGTGGGTTCTCGGATTTCACATAGAGATAAAGAAGGAAATCTTTAAAAATCTTCTTGTCCCAAACCATAAGGGCTAGAGCTCTCATATATGGCATGTAGTATCATCTAGTGGCCCTCTACGAAAATACTTCAAATAATGGCCCTAGTGTGGAAATTGGCCCTATGTTGTGGGTTCTCGGATTTCACATAGAGATAAAGAAGGAAATCTGTAAAAATCTTCTTGTCCCAAACCGTAAGGGCCAGAGCTTTCATATTTGTCATGTAGCATCATCTAGTGGCCCTCTACCAAAATACTTCAAATTATGGCCCTAGTATTGAAAATGGCCCTATGTTGTGGGTTCTCGGATTTCACATAGAGATAAAGAAGGAAATCTGTAAAGATCTTCTTTCCCAAACCTGACGGGCTAGAGCTTTCATATTTGGCATGTAGTATCATCTAGTGGCCCTCTACCAAAATACTTCAAATCATGGCCCTAGTGTGGAAATTGGCCCTATGTTGTGGGTTCTCGGATTTCACATAGAGATAAAGAAGGAAATCTGTAAAGATCTTCTTGTCCCAAACCTTAAGGGCTAGAGCGTTCATATTTGGCATGTAGCATCATCTAGTGGCCCCCTACCAAAATACTTCAAATTATGGCCCTAGTGTGGAAATAGGCCCTATGTTGTGGGTTCTCGTATTTCACATAGAGATAAAGAAGGAAATCTGTAAAAATCTTCTTGTCCCAAACCTTAAGGGCTAGAGCTTTCATATTTGGCATGTAGCATCATCTAGTGGCCCTCTACCAAAATACTTCAAATTATGGCCCTAGTTTGAAAATGGCCCTATGTTGTGGGTTCTCGTATTTCACATAGAGATAAAGAAGGAAATCTGTAAAAATCTTCTTGTCCCAAACCTCCAGGGCTAGAGCTTTCATATTTGGCATGTAGCATCATCTAGTGACCCTCTACCAAAATACTTCAAATTATGGCGGTAGTCTTGAAAATGGCCCTATGTTGTGGGTTCTCGGATTTCACATAGAGATAAAGAAGGAAATCTTTAAAAATCTTCTTGTCCCAAACCATAAGGGCTAGAGCTCTCATATATGGCATGTAGTATCATCTAGTGGCCCTCTACCAAAATACTTCAAATAATGGCCCTAGTGTGGAAATTGGCCCTATGTTGTGGGTTCTCGGATTTCACATAGAGATAAAGAAGGAAATCTGTAAAAATCTTCTTGTCCCAAACCGTAAGGGCCAGAGCTTTCATATTTGGCATGTAGCATCATCTAGTGGCCCTATACCAAATTACTTCAAATTATGGCCCCAGTGTTGAAAATGGCCCTATGTTGTGGGTTCTCGGATTTCACATAGAGATAAAGAAGGAAATCTTTAAAAATCTTCTTGTCCCAAACCATAAGGGCTAGAGCTCTCATATATGGCATGTAGTATCATCTAGTGGCCCTCTACGAAAATACTTCAAATAATGGCCCTAGTGTGGAAATTGGCCCTATGTTGGGGTTCTCGGATTTCACATAGAGATAAAGAAGGAAATCTTCAAAAATCTTCTTGTCTCAAACTGTAAGGGCTAGAGCTTTCATATATGGCATGTAGCATCATGTAGTGACCCTCTACCAAAATACTTTAAATTATGGCCCTGGTGTTAAAACTTGACCCTATGTTGTGGGTTCTCGGATTTCACATAGAGATAAAGAAGGAAATCTTTAAAAATCTTCTTGTCCTAAACCATAAGGGCTAGAGCTTTCATATTTGGCATGTAGCATAATGGTGTTGAGCTGAGTTGCATTTCAGGTGAGCGATTTAGGACCATCATGGTCCTCTTGTTAATTATTCACTTCAGTGGGGTCAAGGTCATACTTAAAGGTCATAATTTGAGCTTCTACTTGCTCAGGAATAAAGAATACTCCTGTCCTCAAGTATTTGAGCCATGTTCTGAGAAAAGGAGGCTTAATGAATCTGTGAAAAGTATCAACCCAGGTCAGCCTGTGCAGTTTGTGCAGGCTGACTTGAGCCGAAACTTTTCACTATTGCCCAGTTTTCTGCATGTCAAAGGACCAGTGTACCTCATAAATCAGCCGGTTGTTATACAAAATGGACTTTATGGATCCATAATTATGTGATGACTTGCTTGGTATCATGGATCAGGGTGATGCATTAAGCCCCTGTTTGCCAGAGCATGGCTCGTTTGTATTTGATAACAGATGGATTTGGAATGAGATAGATAGGCATTGAGTGATTTTTTCTCAGTACAGCTTAGGGTGGGCTTGACATCCAAGTAGCCTTCTAGATTTAAAAAGTTTAACACTTTACCACACAATCCCTAATTTTAACGACCTTGAGGAAGAAGTCTTTTGAAAACATAGTGGGAAAAGGACAAAAATGTTGGTAACCAGCATTTCCTCCTATTCCCCCAATATTTTCCACCCTGTCAAACAAGAATGTCCAACATTTGAGCCATATTTAATTTGTTATCTGCAAATGCCTTGGATTTGGACCAGTCCAAAATTTTGTTGTATGGTAAAGAGTTAAAGACAGCTACTGTGCATAACGATATGTATGTCCATATCAGCAACAGGATAAACTAGTTTCTGTAACTTGACTCCTAAAGAGCAGCAAAGTTCAGGTTTTTGAACTCATTACACTACACATACAACTTTGTATGCCTTTTTATCCCTGTATTGCATGGATGTTTTCAGTCTTTGACAAAATATTTGTTAACTCTTTACCAGACGACAAAGTTCTAGCCTTGTCAAAATTGAAAGCATTTGCAGATGTCAATTTCAATGTGGCTCAAATGGTGCAACTTTTCTGTGATAGGGTAGAAGACATTGTGGGAAAAGGAGAAAATGCTGGTTACCAGCATTTTCTCCTTTTCCCACAATGTTTTCAAAAGGCTTCTTTCCCAGGGGCGTCAGAAGGCGTCATTGTGCAGTAAAGGGTTAAACCTTTAACTCTTTTACCACACAACAATAGTTTACACTCAACTAAATTGAAAGCTGTTTCAGAGGACTTATTTTGTGTAGCTCAAAAGATGACATCTGTCAGTGACAAGGTCAGAAAATGTTGGGGGAAAAAGGTGAAAATGCTGGTTGCCAGCATTTTTTCCTTTTCCCAAAATGTTTTCAAAAGCCCACTTGCATAGGGACTTTGAAACGTGGGATTGTGCAGTGAAGGGTTAAAACACTAGATCTTGCTTGAGTTACGATTGCGGAAAGTGCAGATTGAGATTAGACTACAAAGAACATGCAACTTGATCTTAGATGTACACTGTTCCCTTCTTTGCTATATATTTTGGCCAAAACAACCTTGAATACATTGGTTTTTAGCTCCACTGGCCGAAGGCCAGCGGGCTAATGTCATGGCCCGGTGTCCGTCGTGCGTCCGTCCGTCCGTCCGTCCGTCCGTGCGTTAACTTTTATTTCAAACATCTTCTTCTCTGAAACTACCCATCCAATTTTCAGGAAACTTCACAGAAATGATCCTGCCATGGTCCTCTTCAGAATTTCTTGAAAGAATTTGATTCCTTCAAAAACTCTGGTTGCCATGGCAACAAAACTGAAAAATATTGGAAATCTTTAAAAATCTTCTTGTCGGAAACCATAAGGCATAGGGCTACCAAATTTGGCATGTAGCTTTATGTAGTAGACCTCTATCAAGTTTCTTCAAATTATAGCCCTGGGGTCAAAATTGGCTCTGCCCCAGGGGTCACAAGTTTTACATAGGCTTATATAGAGAAAACTTTAAAAATCTTCCTGTACCTAGCCATAAGGCCTAGAGCTACCAAATTTTGCATGTAGCTATATCTAGTGGGCCTCTACCAAGTGGGCCAAAATTTTAGCCCTGGGGTCAAAATTGGCTCTGCCCCAGGGGTCACAAGTTTTACATAGGCTTATATAGAGAAAACTTTAAAAATCTTCCTGTACCTAGCCATAAGGCCTGGAGCTACCAAATTTTGCACGTAGCTATATCTAGTGGGCCTCTACCAAGTGGGCCAAAATTTTAGCCCTGGGGTCAAAATTGGCCCCACCGCAGGGGTCACAAGTTTTACATGGGCTTACATAGTGACAACTTAAGAAATCTTCCTGTTTTGATTTTTTTTTTTAAAATTAGCCTTGCATCAGGGGTCTTATGTTTTACAGAGGCTTCATATGGACAAAACTTGAAAATCACCTTATTTTTATGGCTTTATCTTGTGGACCTCTACCAGGGTTCAAGTAATTAAATAGCTCTGGGATCAAAAATGGCTTTGCCCTGCGGGTCTCAACTTTCATATGGGCTTTTACAGAGAAAACTTTGTAAGTCTTCATTTTGAAACCATTTGGCTCAGCATTGAAATGTTTATTATTTATGGTTTATATTTATAAGCCAGTGGAGCGATACAGGGCCATCATGGCCCTCTTGTTTCCAAACAAACAGGCCCATTTCATTTTAAAGATACATCCTTACAACCAGAGAGATGAACCACTGTTAAAACTTTAAAGTTTGTGGAATGGCTCAAAATTTGGTCAGCTGTATAAATATAGATAAATTACCAATATATAATTATGGTGAAAGGAATAAAGAAACTCAAGGGATTTGTCCTCATATAAACCTGGAAACAGCACCAGTGATTTCTTTGAAGTCTACCAAAAAACGAAATGCATTTTCTATCCGTCGTAATCTGTGCAACCTTGCAGCTGTTAGGGGCAACATTTGGCATGAAGGTACAAGAATGATTATAGTTTCATAAAATAAAGATGAAATGGGTTGAAAACTGGCTGAAAACAAGTATAGATGTATCTTTAAGATTCAGGGGTCCAAGGGTCAAGGGGTAATGATGAATATGGAGGGAAAAGTGATCATGGAGTATAATGTGTTGCTTGAATTTAGCACTATTAACTCTTAGGCTGCTAAATGTGACTTGGTGCGCTTTTGCACACAGTGTCAATCAAGATCAGATTGCGCAGAACATGCACTCTGATCTTTGATCTACACCGTCCGATACGGCATTTTTCTTCAGGTGAAATCATCTTTGAAATCGCAATATTTTCTTTTAGACTGGTCCAAATTGAAAGCATTTGCAGACAAAAAATCAGTTCCACCTCCAATTGTTGGATTTGTTTCTGAACAGTTCTGAAAAGAAGAAAATGTTGGTTACCAGCATTTTCTCTTTTTCCCACACTGTTTCAAAAAGTCTAATTTCCCAAGATGGTTAAAACTCGGGATTGTGTGGTAATGTGTTAAGCATTGTGAAAGATAGTTTTGTTTCCATGGCAAGAATAATGTTCACTGGTCAAATTTTGTTTTTTTTGCCATGGTACCCTTTACCTATAATCTCAAAATTTATAAACACCCTTTTGATACATTTGACATCAGATCACATGATTTCATGGAACGTTATGACAAATTGGTAACTGCTCCTTAGAAACAGTTTGCTCTATTAAATTTTGGAGGTTAACATAGTTCTTGCTTCAACTAGGTTTTATGAAAAGTTACAGTGTCTTATTGTACCCGTTTCTATCACAAATGTAAGTTAACCGAGCTAAGTTCAAACGTTTGAATTAATGGGTTAACCCTTTCCCAAACGACAAATTTTGGACTGGTCCAAATTGAAAGAGTTTGCAGATGACAATTTTAAATTTGATGAAAATGGCAGAAAGTTCTCGAAAAGGGTAGAAAACACTGTGGGAAAAGGAGAAATTGCTCGTTACGAGCAATTTCTCCTTTTCCCACAGTGTTTTGAAAAGACTTGTACTGCAGACACATGAAAACCAGGGCTTGTTTAGGAAAGGGTTAATCTGTAGATTATTTGAGATATTAATTTTCCCCCTCATTAAGATAGCCTCATTAATTAGAATTTTGAGGCTTTCCCAACATCCTGTAAAATACTGGAAAGTATACCATCTGATCTTGATCTGCACTTTCTTCTGAAGCACCTGACATTGTGGCCAGTAGGGAAGGGTAGAGATCTGCAGGTACTTGTAGGTGCAAGTTTGCTCTAGTCCGAGTACACAAATGGATTTATTGATTGAGTCAATAATGTAAACCAGAGTAATTAACTCAATCAATGGGGAGGGTTGTTGGGTTTACACATGTGATTTGCCCATAACCTACTGCTGATGACACCTTTCATTGTGCCGCGACTGTCTTGGAAAAACATTGTGACAACAGGAAAAATGCTTCACAATGAGCTCATTTTGTCACAATGAATTTATTCATACTAATGTATTTACCCCCAAAAATTTCTTGTTTCAGTTATCCCATTACCAAATGACAAAATCTAAGAGTCTGAATTGAAAGCATTTGCAGACGCCAATTTCAGTGTAGCTCAAATTATGGGATTTTTCTTTGATGGGGTAGAAAACATTGTGGGAAAAGGAGAAAATGCTGGTTACCAGCATTTTCTCCTTGTCCCACAATGTTTTCTAAAGTCGTCTTTCTCAGGGTCGTTAAAAGTTGGCATTGTGTGGTAGAGAGTTACCCTAGTGAATGTAATTTAAAATAATGAGGGGAAAATGAGAAATTGCTTCTTATGAACAATGTATACCATTATGAACAATGTAAAAACCAATACACCCCCCTTGTCTTTATGGAGTTGAAATGTGAGAAAAAAACTAGAAAGTATCAATAGCCCTGTTATGTCCAACCCTGTACCAAACATTCCGCTTTATGATTCAGAGGAATTGGGCTTTTGAAAACATTGCAGGAAAGGCAAAAATGCTGCTAACAAACATTTTCTGCCTTTTCTGAAATGTTGTCCACCCTTGCAAAGGCAAATCCAAATTATTGAGCAATGTTGAATTTGTTGTTTGCAAAAAAATGTTTTCAGTAGGAACCAGTCTATGGCTTTGTGGTCCAGTAAAGAGTGAAGAAGGTTGTTGAACTTGCTTCAACATCAAAATTTTGACATGTCATGAACTTTCTTGTGTCAGTTCTTCACACTTCAGGTAAATTTCATTGGACAATGTTTTAGTGCATCCAGTTCTTTCATTCTTGCCAAACAGTGCTTTCTAACTTTTAAACCCTTGACCAGACAATCCAAAGTTTTAATGACCCGCAAAGAAGAAAGCCTTTGAAACATTGTAGGAAAAGAAAAAAAAACGCTGGTGACCAGCATTTTCTCCTTTTCGTACAATGTTTTCTGTCCTCTCCAGGACATACAGGTATTTCATCAATGGGGGCAAATTTAATATTTAGTCTGTAATGCTTGCAATTTGGACCAATCTAAACTTTGTTTGGGAAAGAGTCTCAAGACAGATCCTATCATTTCAGCCACGTTTGTCATCTGCAACTGCTTTCAATTTGGACAAGTCTAAAATATTGTTACATGGTAAAGGGTTCAGAGTGAGGGAATATATATTGTGTATTGCCGACTGCCGACTGCCGGGCTCTCATACCCCACCTGTGAAAATTACCCCACTTTGTCGTCCCTTGGTTGTCTGAGTCAGAAATATACTACTTACAAGCTGTAACATGTACGCATAAAGTATGTGTCGAAAATTTGCTATCTTTTGTGTGTACACACTCCCTTATATCTATACCATATATAAATATGTATTCATTTCACCTTTGTCCGTTGTGAATGTGAATTAATAATGTAAACTGGATATACTTGTGGTATGTTAAAGAAAATTTTTTTGATCATTATTGCTCTGTGTATGATTATTCTGTATTCTTTTTTTTGGTAGTCATTTTAAAAGAAAACACCTATAATAATTATACTTGATGTGTTAAGGGCATTTTTTTGACTCCTAAAGATTTTGATAGTTAAAGCATTTCTGTTTTTGCAGTCTGGTTTTATTTTTTGGCTTCATATGGTTGAGAAATCTTCTAGAATTATTTTTCCACAAAAATCCGTAGTCGTTGGAATTTTATTCTCATGTAAACTGTACTATTAAATATTAAACCTTTTACCACACAATCGCAACTTTTAATGATACTGATGAAGGCTTTTGAAAGCATTGTGGGAATAGGAGAAAATGCCGGTAGCGAGCATTTTCTCCTTTTCCCAAATGTTTTCTGTACTTTCGCAGAGAAATACCATCTTTTTCACCAAATTAAATAGTTGTAAAAATTTGACATGTGGTAAAGAGTTAACTCTTTACTAGATGCCAAAATTTTAGACTTGTCCAAGTTGAAAGCATTTGCAGACAACAAAATAAATGTCGCTCAAAACAGAATTTTTGTTTTGAAGGTTATAAAACATTGTGGCAAAAGGGGAAAATGCTGGTTACCAGCATTTTCTTCTTTTCCCACAATGTTTTAAAAGGCTTCTTTCCAGGGTCATAAAAGTCAGGATTGTGTGGTAAAGGGTTAAGGCATTTTGTTGTTAACAGATTTAAAGTTAACTATTTACCAGACAACAGTTTTAAATTCTTCCAAATTCAGAATAATTGCAATGTTATGCTAATGATGAGGTTTGTCTTTAAAAGGATTGAAACATTGTGGATAAAGGAGAAAACATTCCTGTTCTATCTGTTTTCATATATTTTCTTAAAAAGGGTAGTAGAAACATGGAATTTGTTGTAAAGGGTAAATTGAAGATCTTAGCACTTCCTTTATTTGCTTTTTAAAGGTAGATCAAGATTAGACTGTTCAAAAAATGCATTTTGTTTCTAAATTTACCCCATCTGCTCCAGTGTATTACTGCCGAGGCCAGATAGTGCAGTCTGAAGCATTCAAGACTTGAGAACAGGGGGCTCGCTGGTTTGAATCCCAAGTTCTGCAAATTTCTTTTTCCGAGGATTGACAATAGTCATTATGACAGGATTTATTCTTCTCTCACTGAGAAAGAAACCTTTAGAAAACATTGTGGGAAAAGGAGAAAATGCTGGTAACCAGAATTTTCTCCTTTCTCCACAAGGTTTATACCGTTCAAAATACAAATTTCCATATTCAAGTCACATTTAAAAGTCATTTGGTCATTTGCTATAGGGATAACCCTTTACCACACAATTTTGACTGTTAACGACCCTGAGAAAGAAACCTTAGAAAACATTATGGGAAAAGAAAATGCTGGTAACCAGAGTTTTTTTCTTTTCCCACATTTTCTACCCTTCACAAAAAAAAAATTCCATTTTTGAGTCACATTTAAGTTGTCGCAGGCCAAAGCTTTTGGACCAGTCCAAAATTTGGTGGTGTGGTAAATAGCTCATGTTTGAGAAAATCCCTTATACTTTCAGCTGACAAATTTCGTATGGTTATTGCTACGACCTTGAATGAGGATGGCACACCAGCAGACAGCGAGTACAATCCAACCGACTCTGGTCCGTCAAGAGCCGACAGCTTCGAATATGTAATGTACGGAAAAGTGTACAGGCTGGAAGGAGACGAGGCACTCTCAGATTCTTCTCGATTGTAAGTTTGTCTGTTTGATTGGATGTGAATGTGGCCATTGACTTTCTCTGGTAGAGAAATTTGAAATCTTTTTTTTGTCATGTATTGATGTGATTCTAATCTTAATCTACTGTCTGCAAAAACACCAGAAGGTAATTCCTAGCATGTTTGTACTTAACCCTTTCCCAAACGACAAATTTTGGACTGGTCCAAATTGAAAGAGTTTGCAGACGACAATTTCAAATTTGATGAAAATGGCAGAAAGGTCTCAAAAAGGGTAGAAAACACTGTGGGAAAAGGAGAAATTGCTCGTTACAAGCAATTTCTCCTTTTCCCACAGTGTTTTCAAAAGACTTGTACTGCAGACACGTGAAAACCAGGGCTTGTTTGGGAAAGGGTTAACAACGAAATTTTAAACTGGTCCATATTGAAAGCATTTGCAGATGATAAATTATATCTAGCTGAAATGGTGATTTCTGTATTTGACAGGGTAGAAAACATTGTGGGAAAAGGAGAAAATGCTGGTTACCACCATTTTCTCCTTTTCCCACAATGTTTTCCAAAGACTTCTTCCTCAGTGTCGTTAAAACACAGGATCATTTGGTAAAGGGTTATAGGTGGCTCAAATGATGGAATTTGTCTTGAAGAGAGTATGTAACATTGTCGGAAAAGGAGAAAATTCCTGTTCCTTTTCCAACATTGTTTTCTATAGCCATCTTCGTCAGAGTCATGAACACACAGAATTGTTTTATTAAAGGTCAACAACTCTTAACCACACAATCCTGACTTTTAACAACCCTGAGAAGGAAGCCTTTTGAAAATATTGTGGGAAGAGGAGAAAATGCTGGTAACCAGTATTTTCTCCTTTTCCCACAATGTTTTCTCCCCTTCCCAAAACAAATTTCAATTTTTCAGTGCTATTTATTTTGTTGTCTGCAAATGCTTCCAATTTGGACTAATCTAAATTTTGACGTTCGGTAAAGAGGTACGTGTAATTTGCTGCTGTGCTTTTTCAAGCTATTCTTATGGGTTTTGTTTTACATCTTACTCTTTCTGGAATCTTTTTTTTTTGTCATTCCTGTCCTTGAATATTTAACCCTTTACCAAATGACAAAATTTTAGACTGGTCCAAATTGAAAGCATTTGCAGACGAAAAATTAAAGGTGGCCAAAATGATGAAATTTGTCATTGATAGGTTGGAAAATGTTGTGGGAAAAGGAGAAAATGCTGGTTACCAGCATTTTCTCCTTTTCCTACCATGTTTTCAAAAGGCCTCTTTCTCAGGGTTGTTAAAAGTTGGGATTGTGTGGTAAAGGGTTAAAGGTTTATGACTTATTTTTACAAGAAATTCTCCAGCAGTAGTAATTTCATAAGTTACCACAATACATGTATTTTACTGGTCTATCTGTTTATTCGCCAGCACATGTCATTTGTATTTAAGTGTTTGTGTATGTTTATTGATGACTTCATTTTGAATTGATTAGAAATTAGTCTATTTGTTCATGTGTTGTGTTTCTTTGGTCTGTGGATTGTGGGTTTTTAGTGGGTTACTTGGGGTTGATGTGGATCCATGGGTCATGTGTTTTCAAACTCGGGCATTTTTGTTCAAGCCACAACTACAATAACTACCTTGATGCATCATACCATGGAAGTCATCTTATGATTATGGATCCATAAAACCCACTTTGTCTACCCAACAACTAAATCTTGAAGTATACTGGCCCTTTGACATGCAGAGAGTTTACCAAATGCAAAAAGTTTTGGCTCAGGTCAGCCTGCATGGATTGCCCACTGCACTAGCTGATCTGGGTCAATACTTTTTGCAGATGCATTGAGCCCGCTTTTCACAGTGCATGGTTCATATATTTAAATACAGTGTTTACCCTTTACAAATCAGTCTGTAGAAGACTTGAAAACTTTGTGGAAAAAAGGAGAAAATGCTAGCAGGCAGTATTTTCTCCATTTTCCACACTGTTTTGAAAAGCCTTATACCTCTTAGTTGTCAGAACTCAGAATTGTTTGTTGAAGGGTTAACCCTTTACCATATGGCAAAATTGTTGACTTGTCAGCACTGAAAGAATTTGCAGGCAACAATTCACATGTAGCTCAAATGATGGCATTTGCCTTTGGTGTGGTAGAAAACATTGTGGGAAAAAGGAGAAAATGCTGGTAAACAGCATTTTCTCCTTTTTTCCCATAATGTTTTCTGCCAGAGTGTTTAAGCTTATTTGTACCAAATTTGAATTTTTGAATTTGTTGTCTGCAGATGTTTTGACTCTGAAGAGTCTGAAATTTGTCGTTTCGGAAAGGGTTAATATTATCATGTACTCTCTCTCATCTGAGACCTGTTTTGTTGGTACTCGTTTGAAATGTCTCTGCGAGATAGTTCAAGTGAATACCCACAACATTAGTTTTTGTGATGAATGTGTTAGGATAGGAATAACAGTGACTTACAACATGCCTGGTCCCCTGCCATGAGTAAGAATGAGTTTGTATGTATGTAGGAGGCATAGGCAGACAGTCTTGGGGGGAGAATTACCATCTGTGTAATGTATATGCATGTACATACAGTTATTTTTTGCGAGAAAGTAATTCCTATGCAGGTAGGACATACATGCTTTGTGGAACTTCCCATCTGCGTTATCACCTACTTACCCTGTGCTTTGTCTGACATTAGATTATCTCAGAATTTAACCCTTTCCCAAACTGCGTAATTTTAGACACTTCCAAATTCAAAACATCTGCAGATGACAAATTTGAAGTTGGTACAAAGGAGCTTCGGTCCTCTGATAGGGTAGAGAACATTGTGGGAAAAGGAGAAAATGCTGGTTGGCAGCATTTTCTTTTTATTCCACTATTTTTTCTGAAGCCTCCTCCTCTGGGTTGTGAAAACACAGGATTTTGTGGTAAAGGGTTAAGTCTACACTGACTGATTGCTTTTTTTACAACTTGGAGGAGTTTAGATTCTGAAAGCATTGTGGGGGAAAAAGGAGAAAACACTGGTAACCTGCATTTTCACCCCATTGTCATACAATATTATCCAATCTCATGGTTGAATTATAGCATATTATGGTAATTTAGAGAAAGTATCATTGAAAAAGGATTTAACAGCATTTTCTCCTTTTCTTACAATGTTTTCAATGTTTTTTTCCTCAGGTTTTGAAAGAAAAATGATTTTTTGGAGAGGGCTTTGAATACAATTACGATTTTTATCAAAATGCACCGATTGTAACTATTTCAGCGCCAAATACATATGTTTGAGCTCTTTTGATGGCTCAAAATTCAATGCACAGTAAAATTAGGGACTTCAATGAGCTGCACGTTTTGTACAGTCGGATCTGGATCTATGCCACAAAAGCCTTGCCCATGGTGCAGAATGGGTTAGAGACAGCATGTTTGTTTAGTTGTTTTATACCCATGTTAATGCAAATGTAATACAGAAAATTGGCGGTGTTCGGCATTCACAGCATGTTGCTGTATTAACATTTTAGAATGTTATAACATAAAGTAAGTCACTTGGTTTGCCTTACTTCTTTAAGCCTTTACCATACAAGCCCAAGTTTAACCCTTTACTGCACAATGCAGCCTTTTAACAACCTAGGAAGGAAGCCTTTGAAAATGCTGTTAACCAGCATTTCTCCTTTCCCCACAATGTTTTCTGCCCTGTCAAAGAAAAAATGCACCATTTGAGCCATGTTGAAATTGTTGTCTGCAAATGCTTTCATTTTTGACATGGCTAAAATTTTGTTGAAGAAGACAGAATAATTATAACAAAAAAATAGAAATTCACTTTTGGGTAGAAAGTGCAACCAGCATTTTCTCCTTTTCTCATTATATTTTCAAAGTGCCTTTTCCTCCTGGTTGTTAAATTGCAGACAATAAAGTTTAAGTGGCTGAAAGGATTTGTCTTTGAAAGAGTAAAAATCATCACTGGGGGGGAAAAAGGAGAAAATGCTGGTAGCTAGCATTCTCTTTTTTCCCCACGGTGATTTCACAAAGCCTTCTTTTTCAGAGTCGTTGAAAGTAGTTATTATTGTTTATAGGTCCAAATATGTTGCTTGTTTCTTCTAATATTGTATCTCAAGGACTTAAGCCCACAAGTAAAAAGAAAAACATCTATAGACCAATTTATTGTTTATTTATGAAAGTTAACTAGAGTCACTGCACTGTTTGATGTTTGTAGAACAAAGGTACCATTCTTTGGTTTGAGTTGTTTTAGAAGTTTTTGCAAAGTGATTTCGTTTGAAATTCAGTGGCTTTAGACAAATGAAAGTAGGATATATAATCATTTGTAGATCTAGTGGTGAATGTTTAATTAACTGCACAGTATGATGGTTCTTTCATATAGCCTGTGGACCCATACATTCGTTACTTTAACATCGTATTTTTGCACATGCGCATTACGGCTTCGTAGATGATTTTATAAGACTTTGGAAAAATAAGAGATTGGGCATATTTACAGATCGTTAACACTTAAAAACTCGGTAAAAACAACATAATAACAATTTAAGTTTATTCTTACTTGCATATGTTTTGATCTGAATCACTCTTGTGCGGGACCCATACATCGTTCCCTGTGATTGGTCAGTCTATAACATCAAATTGACGTCATTTCCCAACAGCTACTTTCAATATACAGTTAGGTTTATCAAATATCTTCCACTTACCACTTAATCCACATGGAAAAGTTACTGCAATCTTGGTACAATATTATTTATATTGTTTTTCCGGAGTAGGTACGAAAAATAAGCAAGCTCGATCAGATCAAATTTTAATGGTTATTGAAACAGATATCAGTTCCCATTAAACGAAACAACAGTCGGACGTGTACACAAGCCAAATTGAATGTAGCGTGGTGTATTAAAACCGGTGAACTTAAGTGTATTTTTTTTAGTATCTTTGGCCCGTGTGCAAAACAACAACGACGAAAGCACCTGAAATGGCTACGTCATATTTTTGTCTATGCAAATTAGGCCATTTAAACATGAAATAGTGTATTTTACATTAAAGAGGGAAATTTAGGCACTAGGTAAGACTTTAAACACGCTTTTTAACTGTTTTTACGCATTTTTCACAATTTTTCTTCGATATGGATACAGATTTCATCAACTCGAAAAAAGTTTACTGATGCTCGGATGGAATGTAAGTCGGGCACGTGAGAAAATTCTATAAATATATGGGGTAACGAATGTATAGGACGTAACGAATGTATGAGTCGTAAGGATAGATACTATTCATGAAGTGTTCAATTTCCTCAGCCGAGCCCCCGTAGCTCAGTTGGTAGCGTACAGGACTTGAGAACAGGAGGTCGCTGGTTCGATCCCCGGCTTGGCCAATTTCTTTCCGAGGATTGATGATAGTTGTTGTGACAGGATTCATTCCTCTCTCGCCACTGAACATTGTTTCGACAATGGTTATGTGGGAAGGCAGCCAGTGGCTTGGAAAGAACATTGTGCGTAGTACTGGTAAAAGAAACTCCAGGAAAGCATGGATATGTGCACTGGCCGCCGCGATATAACTGAAATAATGTAGAAAACGGCGTTAAACACCATACAATCAATCATTCAATCAATTTCCTCAAAGTAAGGTTTGTGCACCAATGTTGAACACAAGAACAATGGTTAGCATCTAGGACCCACCCAAACCTTCTTAATCTTTTACTAAACAGTCACGAGTTTTGATGACCTGGAGGAAAAAGTCTTTTGAAAACATTGGGGAAAAAGGAGAAAATGCTAATATGCAGCATTTTCTCTTTTTCTCACAATGTTTTTTACCCTCTAAAAGACATTAATATTATTTTCACTATTTGAGCCACATTTAATTTGTCGTCTGCAAGTGCTTTGGATTTGGACAAGTTCAAAATTTTATCGTTTGGTAAAGACTTACTGTGAAAGCTGTTATCTCTCAATTAATAGATAATGGTTGACCCATGAAATTTATGCATTTGTTAAAAATGACAAAATTTTAGACTCTTCCAAATTGAAAGCATTTGCAGACGCAAAAAAAAAGACTGAAGACTCGAGATTTGTTTTGGGAAGGGTAGAAAACATTGTGGGAAAAGGCCTCTTTCTCAGGGTTGTCAAAAATCGGGATTGTGAGGTATAGTGTTAAACGAGACAATTGCACACTTATCCAAATTGAAAGTGTAATCGCAGACGACAAATTGAATGTAACTCAATTGATGAGACCTAATTATGACAGGGGAGAAAACATTGCGGGAAAAAGACACAATGTTAGTTACCAGCATTTCCTTCTTTTCCCACAGTTTTCAAAAGCTCTGTTCTTCAGGGGCGTTAAAAGTCCGCATTGTGTTGTAAAGTGGTAATCTTGCATCATCACCAATTTGATCATGCACTGCCTAGAAGTCATTCAACTCAATGAATAGAACTAGGAAGAACTTTATTCAGTATAAAATGTGAAATGTCTTTTCAAAACAAGTAGGTTGTCTTGGTACCAGTGCACTTAACTCTCTACCACACAATCCTGAATTTTCACGACCCTGAAAGGAAAGGCTTTTGAAAACATGGTGGGAAAAGAAGAAAATGCTGGTAGGCAGCATTTTCTCTTTTACCCACAATGTTATCTGCAAAGACTCATCATTTGAGTATTATTTAAATTGCCATCTGCAGATGCTTTTCATTTGGACCAGTCTAAAATTTTGTCATCTAGTAAAGAGTAACATAGTTAAGATTATACTTGCTTTGCAGGCAGTTCATTGGCCTTGGGCATCAAGCTGTTGGTTTAATGCTTGTACCTCAAGGGACACCAAACCTCGTTTAACTCTTTACCAAACAACAATTTTTGGACTCTACCATATTGAAAGTATTTGCAGACGACAAATCAAATGGAGTTCAGATGATGATTACTGTCTTTAATAGGGTAGAAAACATAGAAGGAAAAGGAGAAAATGCTATTTGCCAGCATTTTCTCCTTTTCCCACATTTTTTCAAATGGCATATTCCTCAGGGTTGTTAAAACTCGGGATTGTATTGTAAAGGGTTAATGTACTTGGTAGAATGGTTGCTGTTCTGTTTTAAAGTGCACATTTGTTTAACCCTTTACTAAACAATTATTAGTTTTTATGACCCTTTAAAGTTTTTGTGACCCTTCAAAGAAATCCTTTGAAAACATAGTGGGAAATGAAGAAAATGCTGGTAACCAGCATTTTCAACCTTTCCCATAATGTTTGCTATGATATCAAAGATAAATCTCATCATTTGATCCACACTAAAATTGTTGGCAGCAAATGGTTTCAATATAGATGAGTCTAAAATTTCCTTGGCTGGTAATGAGTAAATATGATTGTAGTAAGTATAAACTCTTGAAGTTGGCCTTTCACCACTACAGTTGCCTTTGCAGACAGTGTAGAATGCACAAAATATTCAGCCTGATCTTTGATCTACACTGTCTGCTTTGTTTAAACACTGTAGACCAAAGCAAACATAAAATTAATGAAAATGTCTGCTAGGGTTTATTCTGGGCTTTGAGGGTTAAAGAGATAGAAGTAAGATTATCCAATACCCATACAAGCTTTTTGGATCTCCTACTCAACTGGGACTTGTGTGACACAAAGAAAAAAAAAAGGGGAAAGAAAGGAGAGTATCTTTGAAATCAAAATGATAATGAAAACAATTGAGCCATGCTATGTTAAAAGGAGGCAAAATGCATCTGCAAAAGTATCGACCCAGGTCAGCCTGCGTGGACTGTGCAGGCTGACCTGGGCCGAAACTTCCCGCTATCGGTCAATTTTCTGTATGTCCAAGGACCAGTCTACCTCATGATTAAATCAGTTGTTGAAAAAAGTGCCTATTATGGATATTATACAGTGAAGATCTAGATCAACAAGTCTGTGCTATGGATTAAACTTTTTGGATGGCTTTAGCCCCAAAAGTGCCGAATAA
The DNA here is from genome assembly GCA_945859785.2 of Tridacna gigas. Lineage (NCBI taxonomy): Eukaryota > Metazoa > Mollusca > Bivalvia > Cardiida > Cardiidae > Tridacna > Tridacna gigas. The sequence continues at coordinate 18,618,014 of OX244035.2, forward strand.
ACCAACAGTAATGTTCATGCTAGAAATTCCCTCTGAATTATTGCTATTCATGGTTTGCTTTTGTCTGCAGTCTTTCAGCAAATCGGACAGCGTAGATTAAAGATCAGGCTGCATGTTTTGTGCAGCCTGATCTTGATCAACACTGGCCGCAAAGGCAACTGTTGATGTGAAAGGTGCTCTTAGGGTTGATATACTAAGGGAGGATCTGGAGGAAGACTGTTCTGTGCCCACTATCAACCTGTTTGAAGCTTCAGTACAAGACAGCAGTTGGCTTTATGAGGACCAGGGTACCATTCTGTGCTCACAGTGACCATAAAGTTGTGAACACAGCTGGTGGTATCTTTCTTCTCTGGAGTGGATCAACACTTTGGACGTCAAACTTTCACGGACAGAGAGATGTTACTCTGCTAAAGGCTAAATATTTGCTCTAAGCATTTGAGTGTGTAACAACATATTTTATCATACAACAAAATTTTAGACTTGTCCAAATTAAAAGCATTTGCTGATGACAATAAATGTTACTCAAAAATTGAAATCTGTTGTTGGATGGGTAGAAAAAAATTATCAGAAAAGGAGAAAATGCTGGTTACCCATTATTTTCTCCTTTTCTAACAAAGTTTTCTAAAACATAGGATTGTGTGGTAAAGAGTTAAGGGGATTCCAGTATTCAATCAGATTGATTTGTAATACCCAGTATGTAAAACAAGGATTGATAGACATGGCTACTTTTAGACATCAAGATCATGTGACTGGATTTACCAATCAGATTTTGTATGATATATTTTCAGATTGTTTAGCCATGTCATCGTTTCCTTGGTTATAAATTTTTAAACAATAGTAAAAATTTCATTTTATAGCTAGAGCGTCAAATTATACTGCTCTTGCTATGTTAACCCTTTACCACACAATCCCGAGTTTCAACAACCCTGAGAAAGATGCCTTTAGAAAACATTGTGGGAAAAGGAGAAAATGTGGGTAACCAGCATTTTCTTCTTTTCTGAAAATGTTTTCTAACCTACGAAAGACTAATTTCATCATTTGAGCCACACTGAAATTGTTGTCTGCAAATGTTTTCAGTTTGGACAAGTCAGAAATTTTGTTGTTTGGTAAAGAGTTAAGATGCTTGTAGAGAGAAGTTTTGGTTTCGTTTTCAGCTGTACATTGTGTGTTCGTCTTTATCATGTTACTCCTTTGTAAGAGCATAGTCTGCAGAACATGTTCACTTTGTTAGATATTTTTCATGAAAAAAAGCTTGACATTGTAATTATTTTGTGTCTTTCACTGACTAAAAAGTAATTCATAGACTGTTAATGGTTCAAATACTAGAAGGGAAGTAATTTACTGTTAGAATGACAATCAGTAACCAGAGCTTCTTCAACCTGTTGTACATAGGTACAGATGAAAGGAATCATTCAGGATTTAAAGACTCGTATCACATAAAGTCTTTACCAAGTCCTATTTTGTGGGTAATCATTAGAACTGTCTCTCTGAGAAATCTAACCATTCCAAAACATAGGGACATTTTTTTTGGACTCGCTCCCGCCTCCACCTCTCCCCTTGCATAACCAAGTCCTCCGATTATATGCAGATTCACAAAGAGAAGCATGCATATGAATTGTAATGAACCCTTTACCAAACAATCCTGTGTGTTTATATCCCCTGGAGAAAGGCATTTTTAATCATTGTGGGAAAAGGAGACAATGCTGGTTACACAGTTCTGGTAACCAGCATTGTCTCCATATCCCAAGATGAGTTCTACCCTATAGAGCACAAATCTCATCCTTTGAGAAACACTTTCCTTTGTCCTCTATAAATGGCTGGAATTCAGACAGTTTATGGTATTGTCGTATTGTAAAGAGTTATTGTGGATCATAATTATGACCAAGAAATGTCAGTCTGTCTTGTAATTAGTCCGCTGCATGACCAATTTTTGCAGAAACACATGCTGGAATTTATGCATTACTAAATGTACTGGCTTATGTTAGAAAACCAACCATAGGATTCAGCAATTTGTGGAGTTATTGTAATTGCAAGTACTTGCTCCTTTTCTCCTAAGCTGCTGAAAGCTATAAGTAGTTTCTGCTTAGACATCCCACTTGCAGGATTATTATACCCCCCACCTACATAATAGAGGGGGGTATACTGGTTTCACCATGTCTGTCTGTTAATCCTTCCGTCCTTCAGTCCGTTTGTCTGTAGACTTTTTGGTTTCCGTGCCCTAACTCAAAAGCCATTTGACCTAGGACCCTGAAACTTTATACAAGTGTTGCTCATGGCCCAAGGAGGTGCCCTATTGTTTTTGGGTCACATTGGTCATAGGTCAAGGTCACAGGTGAACTTGGTTTGAAAACCATTTCCATGCTCTAACTCATTGGCTATTGTTGTAGGACCCTGAAACTTTATACAAGTGTTGCTCATGGCCCAAGGAGGTGCCCTATTGTTTTGGGGGTCCCATGGGTCAAAGGTCAAGGTCACTGGTGATTATTTTTTGAAAATCATTCTCAGATTGTGCTGCTTCAGTGACAAGGTGCTGGGGGGTAATTTTTCCGCTTTGCTACAATTCTAGTTAACTATTAGATTTGCAACATTTGCCTGTAGTCAGTAACATATTCAGTCTAATTGTCAAGAATTTTGTAACCAAAACGGTTAAGTCAACACTTCTTATTGCCAGCAATTTCTCCTTTTTCAACATTGTTTTTCATTAAAGGCCTGTTGCAAGGAAAAAAAAAAATAACATGCCAAAGGTTAAAATCTTATATTTAAAAGTCATCCTTGGATAGGGGCATCTTTTTAAATGAATAAAAACTTGTTTATTTTCTATGCAATGATTTCGTCAGCTATATATATAAACAGACGGTATGTCATATGATAAGTGTATAATACCGGTGTAGATATATGTTACACTTGACGTCCTGCTGTAAGCAGACGATAAGGTAAATATGGGTCACAACTGTTCCTTCTGCAGATTTTCTACATTTTGAAATATGGTTAATCCTTTCCCAAACATAAACATTTTAGACTTTACCAAATTGAGAGCATCTGCAGCCAACAAATCTCAAAGTGGTACAAATGAACTGAAGTATTTAGACAGGGTTGAAAACATTGTGGAGAAAGGAGAAAATGCTGGTAACCAGTTACCAGCATTTTCTCCTTTTCCCACATTGTTTTCCAAAGGCCTCTTCATGTGGGTCGTAAAAACATGGGATTGTTTGGTAAATGGTTGACTCTTTACCCGATGTCAAAATTTTAAACTTGTCCAAGTTAAATGCAGTTGCAGACAACAAATTGAACATGGCTGGAATGATTGGGTTCTATAGGGTAGAAAACATTGTGGGAAAAGGAGAAAATGCTGGTTACTACAATGTTCAAAGGCCATACTTCTCAGGATTGTGAAAACATGGGATTGTTTAACCCTTCACCACACAATCCCAAGTTTAACTACCTAGAGGAAAAAGCCGTTTGAAACCATTGTAGGAAAAGGAGAAAATGCTGGTAACCAGCATTTTCTTCTTTTCCCAGGATGTGTTCTACCCATTCTAAGACAAATTCCATCATTTGAGCCATATTTTAGGTATCTTCTGCAAGTAGTTCCAGTTTGGACAAGTCTTAGATTGTGTTGTGTGGTAGAGTTAAGCCAGAGAATTAGACATTGTAAAGCTTGTGGGCATGATGGAGCCTTCAAGTAGGTGACAAGTGTAGACTATGATCAGAATGTGCAGAATATGCAGTTTTATCTTTGCTCTCCACTGTTATGTAATTAGTACATTTTTATCCCTTGGGTTGCTTAGCATGACTCACTGACCTTTTGCGGACAGTGTAGTTCAAGATCAGACTGCACAGACCGTGCAGTCTGATCTTTGAACTACCCTGTCCGATAAGGAGATATTTTTCTCCAATAAGAAAGTTTGAAATAGCATTATTCTGTTTTTTACTGTTGATTTTCAAAATTGTCGTCTGCAGAAGCTTTCAGTTTGGAAGAGTCTAGAATTTGTAGTTTGGTTAACTCTTTACCAAACGACAAAATTTCAGACTAGTCCAAATTGAAAGCATTAACAGACGACAAAGGTGGCCCCAGTGATGAAATTTGTCATTGACAGGTTAGAAAACAATGTGGGAAAAGGAGAAAATGCTGGTTACTTGGGATTGTTCGGTAAAGGGTTAACTCTTTACCAAATGACAAAATTTTAGTATGGTCCAAATTGAAAGCATTTGCAGAAGACAAAATAAATCGGACTGAAAAATTGAAATTTGTTATGTGTAGAGTAGAAAACATGGGAAAAAGAGAAAATGCTGGTTACCAGCATTTTTTCCTTTTCCCACAATGTTTTCAAAAGGCTTCTTTTAGAGGGTCGTTAAAAGTCGGGATTGTGTGGTAAAGGGTTAAGAATTTATTTGAAGCACACTAGGGGTTGAGATAAGTATAAAATAGATGAATGAATAGTTTTTCGACTTGTCCAAATTTGTTCTGTTCCCGACTGTTAAAGAAAAGTTTGTTCCTATCTCAAATACCACAAAATTTGTTCCAAAGGTCAAATTACAAATTTGAATATTGATTATTGGAAATTAGCCTGAACAGATCCGTTCTTTCTCTGCTCTTTCCTTTTCAATTCTTCTTTCCATTATCCTATTCCTTCCCTTAATATTCCTGAGTTTTAATGACCTTGATGAATAAGGTTTATAAAAACATTGTGGGGAAAAGGAGAAAATGCTCATAACCAGCATTTGTCTTTTTTTTTGACAAAAAGTTTTCTAATTTTCAAAAGAAAAATTCCTTTTGAGCTACATTTAATGTTGGATGAGTCTAAAATTTTGTAATTAGGTAAAAAATTTAACAGAATACTAAATAAGTGTTCCGACAAATATCAAGTTGTAAATGAACCATGCTCTGGCAAGAAGGGGCTTAATGCATCTCCATGATCCATGACACCAAGCAAGTCATTACATGATCATGGATCCATAAAATCCATTTTGTCTAACTCCCGACTAAATCATGAAGTACACTGCTTCTTTGACATGCAGAAAGTTTACCAAAAGCAAAAAGTTCAGGCCCAGGTCAGCCTGCCCAGTCCAGTACTGTTTGGAGATACAGTAAGCCCCCTTTTCACAGATCATGGCTCTAAAGTATTGCAACACTGACAGTATTTCTATTGGATAATGCAAAACAGCATGTACTGTCATGTATTGTTTGCAAGATTGTTTAGTTCAAATAGTGAATTGATTTTTTAAGAGGTACATGGTGTTCAGTGATTTTAAAACTTCAAAAGAAAGATTTTCGGGTCACTGTTTAACTTTTACAACTTAAGTCTGCCTCATAAAAAGTATAAAAGTTGTATTTAAACTTAAATGCTTTACTCTTTACCAAATGACAAAATTGTTGTCCTGTCTAAATTGACAAATATAAAGTGGCTGAAATGATAAGATTTGTAAAAGAGTAGAAAACATTGTGGGAAAAGGAGAAAATGCTGGTACTACCAGCGTTTTCTCTTTTTCCCACAATGATTTCACAAAGCCATCTTCTCTAAGGTTGTTGAAACTCATGATTGTGTGGTAAAGGGATAAAGATTGTATTAACTCTAGCTTGTTGCTAAGTCGGTAGCGTACATGACTTGAGAACAGAAGGTCGCTGGTTCGATCCCTGGCTCGGCCAATTTCTTTCCGAGGATTGATGATAGTCATTGCGACAGGATTCATTCCTCTCTCACCGCTGACCATTGTTTCGACAATGGTTATGTGGGAAGGCAACCAGTGGCTTGGAAAGAATATTGTGCGGAGTACTGGTAACGGAAACTCCAGGAAAGCATGGATAGGTGCACTGGCCGCCGCGATATAACTGAAATAATGTAGAAAACAGCGTTAAACACCATGCAACCAATCATGCAGTCAGTTAACTCTTTACCAAACACCAGTATTTTAGATATATCCAATTTGAAAGCATTTGCAGATGACAAGTTAGATACGTTTCAGATGTTAAGATTTATGAAGACAGAAAAAGAGAAAATGCAGGTCGACTGAAGATTACCGGTATATATCAACTGTATTTTTGCAGCACAAAAGCCTCAAGTAGTGCTATGTAACTTTTCGCCGTACCACAGAAATTTAGACTTGTCCAGATTTAAAGCATTTGCACATGACAAAGTGCATCTGACTCAAAAAAAATTGAAGTTTGTTTGTGCAAATGTAGACAACATATTGATGATTATTGGCAGTTTTTCCAACAGCCAAAGTTCTCTTGAATCTGTGTTTAAACTGTTTACCTGACAACAAAATTTTAGCCTTGTCCAAATTGAAAGTATTTGCAGATGACAATTTCAGCGTGGCTCAAATGGTGCAATTTTCTTAGATAGGGTAGAAAACATTGTGGGAAAAGGAGAAAATGCTGGTTACCAGCATTTTCTCCTTTTCCCACAATGTTTTCGAAAGGCTTCTTTCCCAGGATCATTGAAAGGTGGCATTGTGTGGTAAAGGGTTAAGGTGCTGTGTTTGTAATCAGGAAATTATGACTGGATCCCAGTCGATTGCACTCGTCGTGTAGAGTGCGCTTTGACAGTGTATAGCAGACCCTCTTCCCCAGGGCAGGTACAGTGTTTTAACTTAACCATTGAAGGACGTAAATAAGTGAACTGTTGTTATCATCCAAATCATAGAAGAAAACAAATGAGCCATGCTCTGGCAAAAAGGGGTTTAATGCATCACTGTAATGCATGATACAGTGCATGTCATCACTTAATTATGGATCTTTAAAATCCATTTCTTACAACTGACTAAATCATGAGGTACAATAGTCTTTTGAAATGTAGAAAATCTGCAAATAGCAAAAAGTTTCCACTCCTGTCAGTTTGGCAGATGGTGCAGACTGACAAGAGTTGATACTTTTTAACAGATGCATTAAATCCCCTTTTCACAGAGTGTGGTCCAAACTTAGATGGACATGTAGTTCAAATTACAGTGTCTTTGAAAAGCTCCAATCATTTAACAAAATTGTAGATGCCAGTCCTAGGAAGTTTGATGATCACCTTACGGTTTCGATAACAGTTTTGATTTTAAAAGATAAATGATATCAATGAACAAACTGTTTGAAAGATATTACTTTTGAAAATAATTAATGGTACACAAGTTTATCTCGTTTTTCTCTGGCTGCCATAAGTTTGGGTTAATAGTGTCAGGGGCGTAGCTGTCTGTAAGCAAAAACACAGTTGCGTACACTTGGCTAAAAAAAAAAAGAGAGAAAAATTTGCCAGAAAACGTCACCAGAGGCCACTAAATAGCTTGGATAACTAAAATATTCTCTGGCAGGAGACCCTCGGACCCTTCTTGGAAATCCCCCTATCTGGATACTTCATGCTTTGGTTAACTTTTTATCACGTGACAAAATTTTAGACTATTCTAAATTGAAAGCACTTGCAGATGACAAACAACTAAATATTGCAGAAAGTAGGAAGTTAGGTTTAATACTAGTGTTTTCTCCTTTTCCCACAATGTTTCCAAAAGTCCTTTTCCTTTGGGTCGTTAATAATCAGGAATTTGTGATAAAGGTGTTACTGTTGCTACACTTTATTTATAGCTAGTTACACCCCTGAGAGTAAAGAGACCAGACAATGAGGATTGGGATCTCGGCCAAGGTGTTTGTAATATGTTCACACAACTGGAATGGCAGGTTGAACCCTCTAACAGACAATCCTATCTTGTAACAAGGAAAAGGAGAAATGCTTGTAACAAGCAATTTATCCTTTTCCTACAATGTTTTCTACCCTGTCATTACATTTCAGCTGATTTGTATCATTTTTCTTTGTATTTCATGTACTGATGCATGAGATCTGTTAACTCTTTACCACACGGCAAAAATGTAGACTAGTCCAAATTGAAAGCATTTGCAGACGACATTTCAAATGTAGCTCAAAAAATAAAATTTGTTTCTTAAAGGGTAGAAAACAGTGTGGGAAAAGAAGAAAATGCTGGTTACCAGCATTTTCTTCTTTTCCCACAATGTTTTCAAAAGGCTTCTTTCTTGGAGTCGTTAAAAGTCGGGATTGTGTGGTAAAGGGTTAAGGAGAGTCTAAAATGTGGTGTTTGTGAAAGGAGTAACAAGGTTTTTAGCAGGGTAATTTGTTGGTTTCCCTTTGAGCAATTAGAGCACTTTCTGTACAAGTGATAAATCTTACAGACATAATATATTTCTCATTCCTTCAGTCACAATGAGTGTATTAACAAAATTTATAGTTGCAAGCAAAACCACTGCTTACTTCCAGATAATATTATATGAATTTGTAACTTGCATCTTGGTGTCTTTTAAACAGAAAAGCAGCATTTTCTCCTTTTCCACAATGTCTTCTATCCTATCAAGGACAAATTTCTTCATTTGGGCCACCTTTGATTTGTCGTCTGCAAATGCTTTTGACTTGGACCAACTGTGGAAAGGTTTAAAATTTGGTTGTCTGCTAAAGACTTTAACAAAGTTTCCACATAAGTAGGGATATTAAAAATCATAAAAAACTACCTCTTCACTAAAAACCAATGTTGTAGGTAATCATAATTATTGTGATCATTGTAGTACCTACAACCTAGGTTTTAGTGTACAAAGGTTGTGATATTCTCTGAATCCAGACAGACCTCCCATTTTTCTGTACCCCTGACAAAAAGGATTGGAATTTTGCAAGTTATACTAATTGCTGCAAATCAGATATTTAGCAAACATTACATGTATCACTTCAACATATAAACATATGAGCCATGCTCTGACAAAAGGGGTTGTAATGCATCTCTGTGATGCATCATACCAGTCAAGCCATCATGTAATTATGGACCCACAATAGCCACTTTTTTTTAACAACTGACTTAATAATGGGGTAGAATGGTCCTCGGGCAGACAGAAAATTGACCAATAGCGAAAAGTTTCAGTCCAGGTCAGCCTGTGCAGGCTGACCTGGGTTGATACTTTTCGCGGATGAATTAAGCCCCCTTTTCACAGAGCATGGCTCCTATATTTATTATGAAGATTTTTTTTTGTCATTTATCTTGGGACAGTGCCAGATTATGAAGGGATCCTATTTTTAGTAGTGAATCAGCAAATATTAGTCTATATTTATCATAAAATTTCTACCCAGTTTCGTCTCTGCTTTTTTTAGACAGTTTAGATCAAGGATACAAATGGTTCGAGAAAAACTGTGAACGGTGTCCACCAATGTCTGAAATGTTTTGGCAGGAATAGCCCTTCAGTTGTCTCAGAAAAAATTCTTAGAAAACATGGTGGAAAAAGAAAAAGCCGGTGAACAGTACTTTCTCTTTTCCCCCCAGTGTTTTCTGCCCCTTCAAAACACATCTCATTGGAGCCAAACTGAATTTGACATCAAAATTTCTTTCAATGTGGACCAGTCTGAAATTTTGCTGTTTGCTAAAGAGTTATCACCAAACGACAAAATTTTGGGCTTGTTTATTTTGAGGTCAATTGCAGACGACAAACATGGCTAAATTGATAGAAGTTGTCCATGAAAGAGTAGAAAACAGTGTGAGAACAGGAGAAAATGCAGGTTACCAACATTTCTCCTTTTTAACACTATTATCTCAAGCCTTCTTTTTCATGGTCATTGACATAGAGAGGTCTGTTTGTAGGCATTGAAGAGTTGTTTCCCTTAGTTCTATGATCATTTCAGATTAAAACATATAATGTCTTTTTTGAAAAAGCACTAAGAGCAGAATGTTAAGTTACGTGTTGCAAATATTGGCTTATAAAAGTATGATGATGATTCTTTTTTGTAAAGTAAAGTTAATATTAATGAAATTGTTTTTACACAAAAAAATCTTAGGTGCTATGGAAATGAATTAACTTTTTACCAAATAACAAAATTTAAGACTTGTCCAAAGTGAAAGCATTTGCAGATGAAAAACAAATGTGACTGAAAAACTGATGTTTGCATCAGAAAGGATAGAAAACATTGTGGGAAAAGAAGAGAATGCTGGTTACAAGCGTTTTCTCCTTTTCCCATAATCTTTTCAAAAGGCTTCTCCCACAGGGTCGTTTAAAGTCGGGATTGTGTGGTAAAGAGTTAAAACTTTCTTTTGTCCTCAATTTTTTTTTTAAACTATCCCGTGAATTGATAGCCATATAAAATGGTTTAACTCTTTACCAAAGACAAAATTTTGGTTTCAACCAAATTTAAAGCATTTTAAGATACAAAAGTATATGTTACTCAAAAGATGATTTATGTCCTTGATAAGGTAGAAAACATTGTGGGAAAAGGAGAAAATGCTGGGTTACAAACATTTTCTCCTATTCCCACAATGTTTTCAAAAGCTTGCTGTTTAAGGGTCGTTAAAAAACTTGGGATTGTTCGGTAAAGGGTTAACTCTTTACCAAACGACAAAATTTTAGAGTGGTCCAAATTGAAAGCATTTGCAGAAGACAAATGGGACTGAAAAATTGAAATTTGTTATGAGTAGAGTAGAAAACATTGTGGGAAAAGGAGAAAATGCTGGTTACCAGCATTTTCTCCTTTTCCCGCAATGTTTTCAAAAGGCATCTTGTACAGGATTGTTAAAAGTCAGGATTGTGTGGTAAAGGGTTAACCCATAAAGCTCCTTTTACAACAATAATTGCCTTTGCAAGTGGTGTAGATCAAGATCAGGTTACAAAACAGACAGGGTATATCAAAGATCAGACTGCTTGTTGTGTGCAGCCTGAATTTTATCAAAACTGTCCACTTTTTTGAGACAATCTGGATAAGAGCAACTTTGAAAATTGTCATATGTGGGCCTTATTTCTAGAATGAAAACGTCTGTTGGGTTTATGCTGTACTGGAAAGGTTTAAAAGAGAACAGTGTAACTTGTAAAGTTTCCATAATTCTGGATAAGAGCAACTTTGAAACTTGTAATTATATGAAAATGAAAATGTTTGTCGGATTTATGCTGCATTGGGAGGGTTTTACAAGATAACAGAATAACTCGTACAACATCTATAATTATGCAAGGATTTTATGAGCAGCTAGAATCTTGACTTAGATGATGGAATAGTGTAATGGATATTATACGGAAAGTATTTATTTCCATGCATGTTTGGAATGTACATTTTCTTTTTATTTTTATGACTTTTTGTATCAAACACAGTGAAATATAGTTAGTTAACCCTTTACCACACAATGCCGCCTTTTAATGACCCTGGGATAGAAGCCTTTTGAAAACATTGCGGAAAAAGGAGAAAATGCCAGCATTGTCTCCTGTTACCACAATGTTTTCTACTCAATCAAAGAAAAATTGCGCCATTTGAGCCACATTGAAATTGTTGTCTGCAAATGCTTTCAGTTTAGACAAGGCTAAAATTTTGTCACCTGGTAAAGGGTCAACTCTTTTCTAGATGACAAAAATTTAGATTTAAACAAATTGTATGTATTTCCAAATGACATACATGTTGTGGCTCAAGCATGTTCTTCATTTCTCACAATGTTTTTAACAATCCTTTTAAGGGTCAGTAAAACTCTTGATTATAATGGTAAAGATACAAGAAATTGCAGATGAATTTGACACAAAGAGGAGACTACTTTTTCTGCATTGCTTTGAAATAACTGCTTGAGAAGGAGCAATTGCTTTTGGCAAGAAATTGCTCCTACTCCCACAGTGTTTTCAAAAGCTTTCTGTTAACCCTTAAGGTGCTAAATAGATGAAACAAATATTTCTACTCTGTAGTTAAAACCCAAATGTTGCTTTTTCAAAGTTATTTTTTTGGGGGGAAAAACAAATCCTTATTGGACAATTAGATCCAAGATCAGACTGTACATTCTGTGCAGTCTGATCTTGACTTACACTGTCCACAAAAGGTCAGTTAGTCATGCTTAGCAGCGTAAGGCTTAAGAGTTTGTGTCTGGATGGATTTTGCTGAGGAAAATAGGTGGGGTGAAAAGGTGGGTAGAAAACCACAAAACATGTATAGACTGGTTCAAAGTTTAAGGCGATATATATATATTTATAATGCTTATATAATACACCTCATATTTGTTTAATACTTGATATCAACATTTTTTATCAATGTGGGATGGGTATTTTTACAGTTACCGTTGGATATGTAAAAATCCCAAAGTTCTTCATACATGTATATGAACAGTTACAAGAATAGCGTCATACCCCAATTTTGGTTTGATATTTGTGGGCCAAGTTTTTTTGGGCTTGACTATATAACAGAATTTTTGCTTGCAGGAAGATAACATCTGTGATTTGGGTCTTTTGATATTTCTTATAGTTATATTTCCTTCTTGTATCCATTAAGTAGCTTTTTGTCACACCAGTAGAGGCTACCTCAGAAGACAAAAATTAACTCTTTACCAAACAACAGAATTTTAGATCAGTCCAAATTGAAAGCATTTGCAGACGACAAAATGAAATGTGACTCAAAAATTGAAATTTGTTTTGGAAAGGATAGAAAACATTGTGGGGAAAGGAGAAAATGCTGGTTAACAGCATTTTCTCCTTTTCCCACAATGTTTTTCAAAGGCCGCTTTCTCAGGTTGTTAAAACATGGGATTGTGTGGTAAAGGGTTAAACTGAAATTAAGCCCATCCTAAAATCTTAGTTTTGTTTTTGACAAGATAGCAAGATAATTCTATTGAAATAGTTCCTAACTCTTGCTGTACAATTTCATCAAAATGTACAAGTTTTTACCTCCTTACAATAACAGTTTTAGAAAATGATGTGGAAAAAGAGCAGTTTTTTACTAAAAAAAACAATATTCCTCCTTTCATCAATGATTTCTATACTGTTAAAAAAGAGTGATTATTAATTTTGTTAATGCCTGGGGTTCTTTTTTCATTTGCATGAGTTGTAGGTAGGTTTAACCCATTGCATAACAATCTGGTATTATAATGATCCTTAGAAAAACAGCTTTGAAAAACATTGTAGTAACAAGCATTATGCTCTTTTTTTTCCACAATGTTTTTTTCTCTTTGGGAGACCAGTCCCATCACATTTAGTTTGTCGCTTGCATATGCTTTTAAAATGGACAAGTCTAAAATTATGTCATCAGATAAAGAGTTAACCCTTTATCAAGCAATCTTGAGTCTTAACAGGCTAGAGGAAGATGCTTTTTCAATACAGTATGGGAAAAGGAAAAAATGCTGTTAACTAGCATTTTCTTCATTTCCTACAATGTTTTCTACGGAGAACTTAGCTTATTTGTACCAATTTTGAAATTTGTTATCTGCAGATATTTTTGATATGGAAGAGTCTAAAATTTGCCATATTGTAAAGTTAAATTAGCCTGTGAAGGTCAAATGAATAAAAAAGAGGAAGAAATATTTTTCTGTGAAGTGGTCATGACTAATTTTTGGCAAAATCTTTGATCATGTGACTTAGAAATATTTTTTTATCTATGTGCTTTTGAAATGGGTGGATAGTGTTTGAGCTAGTAGGATTGTTGAGCAGTTGATTGGTCGAAATTTACTGAGGTCATATTTTGGTATATATAGTACAGATTACACTTCCTAAAACAAGAAGAACTGTGATATTTCTTTGATTGATTATTTAGGACTGAGGTACCAGTATGAAATGAAAAAGATTTCTTTTAATACCTGTAATTACTATGTTGTTAATAGATGTATAAAAAATTATTTGATTTAGAATAAGACATTATCATGCAATTAGTAGTTACTCTATTACTTAACTGCTTTTGTAAGTTTTTCCACAGGAAACTTTTAAACATTTCAGCTCCATAGGCTTAAAGATAGGCACTTCAGGGGACAGCATAGAGCAAGATTAGACTTCACAGAATGTTCAGTTTGATCTTTGATCTATACTGTTCGCTTGTTCAGTCAAGTCAATGAAATCAAAATCTTTCTTAATTTCACTGGATTGCATTTACAGATGTCGAAAGGAGTCAAGTTCATATATTTTGCACTATATTTTGGAAGAGTTAAAAGACAAGAATTAAAGTTAAAATTTCTCAATTTACTCAAATTTATGTTTATACTTGACTAAGATTCGAGATGAACTGTAGCAATGATCAAAAACAATTACATTGTATTGAGAAAGCTTAGTATAGTTCTTGTGTTAATGATAAATTGGTAGCACCCTTTCATAAGTTATCTGTACATTTCTTTGACATGTAAAGTCTCAGAATGATCATTACTGAAAGGCATTCTCTGTTTGAATTTGTTCTGCATCCTTTGCTAGAATAAAACAAGTGACATGCACTCAAAGGGTACAGACTAAGTTTATGCCAAAGGAACAGTAACTCCTCCCACTTTGTGGCATTTAAACTGATGCAGTTGCTGCCCTTAGAAAACAAAGCCCATGGTTTAATGTATCTGCGAAAAGTATCGACCCAGGTCAGCCTGTGCAGTCCGCGCAGGCTGACCTGGGCGGAAACTTTCTGCTATTGGTCAATTTTCTGTATTTCAAAGGACCAATCTATCTTATGCTACAGTAGGTTGTTAGACAAAATGGTTTTTATGGATCCATAATTATGAGATGACTTGCCTGGTATAATGCATCACAGAGTTGCATTAAGCCCCCTTTTGCCAGAGTGTGGCTCATAGTTTTCATTCATTGTGTGATACTCTGTTTGCATGACTTGTCTTTGTTTAACTCTTTACCAAATGACAAAATTCTGGACTCGACCAAATTGAAAGCAGATGACATATTAAATGTAACTCAAATTGTGATTTATGTCTTTGATAGGATAGAAAACAATGTGGGAAAAGGAGAAAACGCCAGTTACCAGCATTTTTTCCTTTTCCTACAATGTTTTCAATAGCCTTTTCTTTCTGGGTCGTTAAAACTCGGGATTGTGTGGTAAAGGGTTAAATCTGAGCAAATCTACATATAGGCATTATGACATACAAAATTGCAGAGGATATTTTACCAGACAGGAAAATGATTTGCAGTGGACTTGATGGTTTTTGTGATAAAATGGCTGACTGCAAGACAAGAAAAAAATCCTCTACAGGTTTAAATTTGTTACCTCATGTTCAAGTGACATTTTTTTTTTTATTCGCCTAATTAGCAGACTACAAGTTAATTAGATGTTGCTCAGGTAATGGAATTTGTCTGTAAAAGGATAGGAAACATGGTGTGCATAGGAGAAAATGCTGGTTACCAGCATTTTCTTCTTTTCCCACAACATTTTCAAAACCTTCCATTGTTAGGGTCATTAAAACTGGAGCCTTATTACTAAGGGAATAATTTGTATCAAATGGATTTTTAGATTGTCTGTATTGTATTTGTCTTAAATCATTTTTGTTCTTTTTCTTTTGGTCTTTGATATTTTCTTTTCAAGTAGATGGGTGTTGTAAATTGCTACATGTATTGTAGTATTTAACCCTTTGTCACACAGTCATAAGTTTTAATAACACTGACAAAGAAGGCTTTTGAAAATCTTGTGGGAAAAGGAGAAAATGCTGGTAGCCAGCATTTTCTCCTTTTCCCACAATGTTTTCTACCTATTCAAGGACATATACAGAACTATCATTCAAAAAAAAATTTTTTTTATTGTTATTCTATAAATTCCTACAATATGGACGAGCGTAAAATTTTGTCGTGTTGTAAAAAGTTAAACATAGACAGTAGTGATATATGAACCCCCTTGTAATAGTCATAATCCGAAGATTGGTGGTGGGTGTTATACATAATCTATATATCCATTGTAGCTTGGTTCTTTGTAGTTTTCCATCTTTTTTTTCTTTACATCTCTGTACCATTAACCAATTAACAAAGTTACCTATTATACTTGCTACTAACTTTTTCAACTGACACTAGCCAAAAATGTTTGAAGAAATGGAATGACTCTTGTATTTCCTGCATAAAAAAAAAATGCTGAGGCCAAACAACAATTTTGTAAGTTAACTCTTCCAAATCCTAAGGCTTTTTCTGTTTTTTTGTGAAAGGTCATTATGTTGTGTTTTTTATTGGTGTAATGTATGTTAATGTGCCTTTTGCTATCATTGCTTGCCAGAATCACCAGAGCTTTGATTGTTTGAGGGAAACTGTAGGGTTGGGTCAGGTGGGGTTGGAAAGAAAACTTCTAAGGTCTGATATGGATGATGACCTCTCTTTGTAGGACAAAGATTATTGATTAAAAACCATTTATAGATCAAGATTTTTGTAAGAAATTATTCTCTCATAGGCCTTCAAACAAGGTTTAAACAATGCTTTTATTTGTCTTGTTAGCTTTGATGAAGGTAAAGGATCATTATTGAAATATGATCCTAAACACTTTAACAGTTTCTTTTGTAAAATTCATTAGTATTAAATTAATACTAGTACTTAGGAATGATATCTGTACAACTTCGGAGTGATACCTGTTATACTAAGAAGTGATATGTGCTGTACTTTAGAGTGATATCTGCACAAAATTGTACTGCATTGCACCTTTAATTGAAATTTTCTTCTAGGGGTATTGCAGAGTTTTGTCAGAAATGGGGAAAATTTGAACTTGGAAATCCATTTAAACTAACCTCTTCAAAACTTACTTAATAGTGTCCGTGCCAGTCATGCATTTGCATTGCATGCTTTAGTTGTAAATGCATAATCTGGTATGTGATGTTGTTGAGCCCTAACCTCTAAATGTAGTGCTGTAGATTCTAACCTTGACCCCCAGCCTCATCCTGATTCTCCAGATGCATGATGGGAAAGGAGCTACTGCTGCTATCTAGTGCTATTCATTAATATTAATTTGCTAATACCACATCTTTATCATAGCGATAATTTGTCCTTTTTTATTGGAGAGAGTTTCTTAAAACTTTGGAAAAGAAAAAATCAGTTGTGCTTTTGACATCATTTATGCCTTTTTAAAGTCGGACCTTCATCATACTGTTGCATGTTTAGCTATTAATGTTTTAGAATTTATTCAATTTTACTTATTCAGCGACTTTATTATCAAATTTTGTACATACAGTTTATTGCCTTTTGAAAGGATAGCATGTTTGCTTTTTTGTTTTTTGAGCTTACAAAAATAAGCGAAATCTGAAAACCTTCAATTCAAATCTGTTTGAAATGTAGCTGTAAGAAACTCTCTCTACCCGCTTAATATTGTAACATGCTCATAAATGTATAATAATTGTCTAATTGCTAATGTAACTTTGTTCATACATGTCATCTTTCTAATACATTTTGATACATACATATATTTTCTTTAATCAGACAGGGTCAGTTACACATTATTTTGTAAAACTTCCCAATATTTGTAACAAATATGATAAATGTCATGCAAGTACATGGTATCGAAATATTACTGCTCAGATTTAGACCAAGTCTTCTGAAACACCAACTATATGTATTTGTATACAGCTACATAGTATTGTCTTTGTTTATGATAGTGATAAATTTTTGTTTATTTTGATTTTTTTAATCCTATTATAACCATTTTTTTTTTTAGATCTTTGTATTATTATGTGTTTGAATTATTTTTGTTTGTGTGTGTACTTTATTTCATCATCTCTGTTATAAAACATGCTTGCATATTTCTGCTCTGTTCACTCTCATTCAGAAAAGTCAGAGTTGAATCGAACATAATTTGATTTTCAGAGATAAAGCTTGTCGTCCTTTGTTCCATTTTTTGTTGGTTTCGTTATTGTTGTATAATGTTACTGTGATGTACATGTAGAAAAGTTAATATGAAGTTCATAATTTATTCATATTCCTACCAGTATGTAACAGACAAGTATAATTATACTGTTTATAAAATTTAATGACTTATGATAAGTTTGGGTGGGAGACAGATCTATCTGCTGCCATTAACTAAAATATTTTCAGACTTTAGAAAAAAAAATTTGGAACAACTTGTAAAATACCCGTAGTTGTTACCAAAAAACAATGATTTCAAGGTATCAAAAGTATTTTTATGGGATGTATTATAACACATCAAGAATATTCACACAATCTCCTTTTAAAGGTAAGTATTTAGTTTACCACTGAAAAAAGGCTGAGTTTGATTTGTGTTCCATACAGAAGTTACACACTCTCACAAACATGTAGCATGTAAAACAGTTAAGACTGATTAAATTTTTATATGTTAACTCATCCATGAAACTATTTGAGGGCTCCAATCTGGATCAATCACTATGGTTTTAAGACTTTCTTGTTAGTAATGCCTGTTGGATTGGCAGCAGAATGGCATTTCAAAGCCCCAATCCTAGCAGTGGTGAAACCCAGGAAATTGATGAATAAATGAGCTGTTGGTGTCATAACTGAGCTAATGATTATTGAAAGTAGCATGAAATTATTTAAACATGCAAATAAAGGATCTATTTGATTGGTAAAGTTTACTATTTCGTCATGTAAAGTGTATAAGCTTACTGGGAAAATATGTATTTAGGGAAAAAAAAAAAACAAGTTTACAGTTCATACTAGATAGAGATGCTGTGAACATATTCATATTTATTAAAAATGGTACATGTTTTGTGTGATGTGCAGCTTTAGAAATATTACATTATAATTAGTTTATGTTTGTCACTTGTTTCATGCATTCATTGTCATTCATTCCTTCCATCCATCTTTATTTTCCCTTACACAAACTGCCTCAGGTCAAAGTGACACTGCACTTTTCTCTGGTATCAAAGCAAAAAGTGACCAGAGGATGTTTTTTGGCAGTGTGGTTAGCTGGTTGTCAAGGACATTGTACAACCACTATCTACACTCCTTTGAAACGCTTCTTTTTTCGGCTTTCTTTCATACAAGGACATATGACAAACCAACACCGATGAAAGAGAAATTCTTTTGGCTCTTGTGAATTACTGTTTCTAACATGAATTTTGTGCTTTTTACCTCTGCAATGCTAAATTCTCTGCTCAACTTATCAAAAATTGTCTTCTTTAAAGTCTCTGTTTTCTGCTTTACCTGCATAGAAAAAGGACAAGGGATGAAAAACTTCTTGTATTCTTGACCTGTTCATGAACGCCATGTATGCTTGAATTAAAATTTCTGAATTTTGTAGAATTACAATATACATTTTTCCTGACATTTAGGAAACAAATGGATGTATGGATGAAATGAATGCATATTACAGTGTTTTTGTTTTATGTCCAGTTGGTAGTTTGTCCATATTTCTTTTGGCTTTTTATATAGTAGAGTAGAATTCAACAGATGTAAAATTTTTGATGTTCATGTTTGCATGTGTATTGTTAAATTTTATTATTTAGCATCAGATGCTTCAAGTGTTGTCATTGAGATAGAGGCTATTGTACAGTAAATAGTGCCTATTTCATAGAAATTTTCCCTGGCGTTTTACAGGTATCAAAGTAATTTTTTCCAAGTCAGATTTATGAAATGCCAAAAATATTTTAATACAGACATGTATGATGATACTTGTGTATTTTTTTATATGGACTATTGATAATTATATAGTATATTTGCATTCTTTCAAACCATACATCTAGGTATGCAGGTTTCTTAATGGTAGGCTTCTAAAACAAAAATTTCATTTATGCAAAAATATTTTCTGTTCTGTTCTCTGCCTACTTTATCCACATAAATGGGACTGTGCATTCCTGCAGTGGGCATTTTCTTTTAAAATGCTTTAATCTGTTGTTTATGTGTTTAATATGTCATTTTGTAATTGTTAAGATTTCAGTGCTTTTGTGGAAAAGCTATGCCTTACCAAATGTTCTTTTGGGACTCTCAGAAATATTACTAGTAATGAGAGGTTTGGTGCTAGTGGGTGAGAAAAATAAGTATGGGATAGTGAGAAAGTACACTTGACAAACAGTTTTCTTATGCTTTTTTTCTTAAACTTCTACTTTCTTTCTTTAAATAAAATGTTTTCCAAGCCTTGTTGCACAATAGCTTTTATTTCAACATAAGGATAAAACATGGAGTCAGTGTATGAAGAGGAAAGGAGGAAGCAGGAAAAAGATGGGAACAGGGATGATTTTGATTTGGACAAAGGATATATGGACATCAAAGTTCTTGTTAACCCTTTGCTACACAATCCCAGCTTTTAACAATCCTGAGGAATAAGGCTTTTGAAAACATTTTGGGAAAAGGAGAAAATGCTGGTAACCAGCATTTTCTCCTTTTCCCACAATGTTTTTTACCAAGTCAAGAACCAATTTCATCATTTGGGAGACTTTTAATTTGTCACTGCAAATGCATTCACTTTGGACCGGTAAAAAATTTTGTCATTTGGTAGAGAGTTAACTTTGATACACATGTTTGTAAGTTGAAAAATTTTGGTCTTGGACATGGAACAGAGGGAGACAAAAGGAGCAATGAAGGAATTGGATGGATAAAAAATGGAGGATTGAGAGGATTGGAACAGTGGACAGGATATGATTTTACAATGGATGTAATTTTTGGGATTATCAGGAAGGAATTTGACCCATCAGCAAGAGGCAGGCCCACATACCATCAGTCATGGCATCATTTTATTATGTAAATTTTTGTCATTGCCATTTCATAATTCATTAATCATCATCATTTATCATTTTTTGTTAAGTTAGTTTTATGGATTGTAATTTTTTTGTGTTAATAGTTGTTATTTTGGGATGATAGAAATTTTTAAAGTTTTAAACTTTGATTTTGAATGGTGCAGTTTTTTTTTTTTCAGGAAATGTTGCATGAAATACATGACTGTAGTGTTTTAGATTCTGATACATGTATTTTAAAGATAAGAGAAATATCAGAATAAATGGATTGAATTGGAACCTTTAGAGTGCCAAAGATGACTCTAGGTGGCTTGAGCACAGTGTGGATTAGGATCAGACTGTATTAAGCATGAACTTTATTTCATGAGATATTTTAAAAAGATTGTGGGAAAAGGGTTAAAGGGTTAACTTATAACTAAGCAACAAAATTTTAGACTTGTCCAGATTTAGGACATATGCAGACTACCAAATAACTGTGTCTTCAAAAAACTAAAATCTTTCTTGGGATCTGTCAAAAACGTTGTGGGAAAAGGAGAAAATGCTGGATACCAGCATTTTCTCCTTTTCACACAAATGTTTTCAGAATCCTTTTTCCTTAGGGTTGTTAAAACTCATGACTGTGTGGGAAAGAGTTTAAAGGTGTAAGTATGTTAATGACCGATCTTTTTTTCTCGTTTCAGGGCAGCTTATGTATCATTTGGTGGCCTTCTGATGAGATTGCAAGGGGATGCCAACAACTTGCACGGATTTGAAGTTGACTCGCATGTTTATCTACTCATGAAGAAACTCGCCTTCTAGCATAGAATAATTGTGGCGAAAGGTTGATTACAACTGTAAGAAGCTGGGTATGACAGAATGTATAAAGTATGTGTGTGGTTGGATGGTTGGTTGGTTGATTGTTAAAAAAGTACTGGTATTACTTTGAACCAGTTGAAAGAGTGAGAAAATGGAATTATATGTTAACAAAAATAATTCTCATCTTTCTATATATGAACCATGCTTTGGCAAAAGGGAGCTTAGTGCATCTCAGTGGTGCATTATACCAAGCAAATCATCACATATTTATGGATCCATAAAATCCATCTTGTCTACCATCCAGATGAATCATGGGGTACTCTGGTCCTTTGACATGCAGAAAATTGCAGTAGCAGAAAGTGTTAGCCCAGGTCAGCCTGCATGGGCTGTGTAGGTTGACCTGGGTGGATACTTTTTGCAGATGCCCTTTTCAAAGAGCATAGCTCATATATATGTGTCATGCATTTGTAATTCTGTTACTACTTTTATCATAGTTCATTCATCATAAATACCTTATTCATATGTGTATGTTCTTCATTTTGTCAAATGATACATTTCATTCTGTAAGAAAGGAGATGAAAAGAATGATTTGAAAGAGCTTGCATTTTAATGACATATATGACATTGTCTAGCCATTTCACTGCCAGAAATTACATTTTTGTCTATGCTTTGCTATGCTGTATGTACTGAACTGATTTGCTATCATGTGTAGAATGAAAGACACAAGAATATTTGTGTTTGGTTTAATTTTTCTATACTGACACCAAATATCATGTGCAGCTTCTTGAAGTATAAGGTACTATGCTTGCTTAACCCTTTTTCCTACAATCTGAGTTTTAACAACTCTGAGAAAGAAGCCTTTTGAAAGCATTGTGGAAAAAGAAGAAAATGCTGGTAACCAGCATTTTCTCCTTTTCCAACAATGTTTACTAGTCTTCCCAAAACAAATTTCAATTTTTTAGTCACATTCATTTTGTTGTCTGCAACTGCTTTCGATTTGGACTAGTCTAAAACTTTGTTGTTTGGTAAAGAGTTAATTATTAGATATTTCAAACACTGACCTCATTCCAAATTTGAAGTCTTCCAAAGTCATTGTTAGATTATTTAAATGTTTGCCTCTAAAATTTGAGTGATAAAAAAAGAGAACATTTTCCACAACTGTTTGAAGCTGGCCTGCCAATTTTGATTTCGCATGATAACAACGTTTAGTACTTGCTTTGTAATTCTATGTTGAGTGTATGCAAAAACAGTGTGAATGTTTTATATCGACGATGGAAACTTTAACTTGAAACTTGTTGTTTATTTAGTTATTTGGTTTAACTTTCTGCCACACAGTCCCATGTTTTAATGACCCCAAGAAAGAAGGCTTTCGAAATTATTTACGGAAAAGGAGAAAATGCTGGTAAACAGCATTTTCTCCTTGTCCTTAAATGTTTCATATCCTTTCAAGACAAATTCAATCATTTGAGCCTATATTGAAATTTTATCTGCAGACTCCCTCAGTTTGGATGGGTTCACAATTTTGTCATCTGGTAAAGAGTTAACTCTTTGCCAAACAACAAAAGTTTAGACTAGTCCAAAATGAAAGCTTTTGCAGACGACAAATTAGATGCAAATTAAAAATGGAAATTTGTTATGGGACGGGTAGAAAACATTGTGGGAAAAGGAGAAAATGCTGGTTACCAGCATTTTCTCCTTTTCCCACTATGTTTTCAAAAGGCTTCTCATTCGGGGTTGTTAAAACCCGTGATTGTGTGGTAAAGAGTTGAGCATTGATTCATTGAAGTCTGTATACTAATCAAGGAACAAGTTGAAAGTTAAAGGTAGCTTGGTTTTATGGAAAGTGTTTGTCGGACATTAGCATTGACTTAACCCTTTACCACACAACAAAATTTTAGACTGGTCCAAATTGAAAGCATTTGCATACGACAAAATAAATATGACTAAAACATTGAAATTTGTTTTGGGAAGGGTAGAAAACACATTGTGGGGAAAGGAGAAAATGCTGGTTACCAGCATTTTCTCCATTTCCCACAATGTTTTCAAAAGGCTTCTTTCACAGGGTCGTTAAAAGCCGGGATTGTGTGGTAAAGAGTTATCCCTTTACCCCTCAATGCCGCCTTTTAATGACCATGAGGAAAAAGCCTTTTCAAAACATTGTGGGAAAATGAGAAAATGCTGGTAACCAGCATTTTCTCCTTTTCCCACAATGTTTTCCAACCTTTTAAATATAAATTCCAATTTTTGAGTCACATTTATTTTGTCATCTGCATATGCTTTTAATTTTGACAAGTCTAGAATTTCGTCGTTTGGTAAAGCGTTAATTGTCAATATCTAGTGTTGACAAATGGATTGCACGAAAAGGTATGAATCAATTAATTTTAAGTTTCTCTCAGGTATTCCTAGTAATGGAAATTTATGGAGATACATGTAGTGTGTTTAAGTTTGAATCTTTGTGCTTAATTTTAGGTTTGAATGTTGGAAAAAGCTGTTCACTGCCAATGTGTAACAATAAAAAGTTAGTGACATGCAAATATTAGTATGAGCCATGCTGTGTGAAAAGGGAGCTTAATGCATCTGCAAAAAGTATTCACCCAGGTCAGCCCATGAGGACTGCGCAGGCAGACCTTGGCCTAAACTTTTCCTTGTTGGCCAATTTTCTGTTTGTCCAAGGACCAGTCTACCTTGTGATTCAGTTGGTTGTTAACTCTTTCCCAAACAAGCCCTGGTTTTCACGTGTCTGCAGTACAAGTCTTTTGAAAACACTGTGGGAAAAGGAGAAATTGCTCGTAATGAGCAATTTCTCCTTTTCCCACAGTGTTTTCTACCCTTTTTGATAACTTTCTGCCATTTTCATCAAATTTAAAATTGTCGTCTGCAAACTCTTTCAATTTGGACCAGTCCAAAATTTGTCGTTTGGGAAAGGGTTAAAAAAAGTGGCCATTATGGATCCAGAACTGTTTGATTAGATCCAGAACTGTTTGATTACATGCTTGGTACAATGCATCACAGACATGAATTAAGCCTCCTTTTGCTAGAGCATGTTTTGTATGTGTGTGAGTTTAAGACGTGTTCTTGTTAGCAAGTGATACATAAGTTGTGTTTTGTTTGTTTTGGGATAGAAGAGAGATTGTCGGTGAACTGTTAACAAGTGAATGGAAAGCCAGAGAAGTACTTATTTCTGGTTGGCTGTTATTTGAATATCTGGTTCATAATTTCAAATCTGTTTGAAGTTTCTGTTCTTATTCATTCCTGCAATACACCGTTTTCAAAATATTTAACCCTTTACCACACGATCCCAAGTTTCAGCAACTCTGAAGAAGAAAGGTTTTGAAGACATAGTGGGAAAAGGAGAAAATGCTGGTAACCAGCATTTTCTCCTTTCCCACTACGTTTTCTACCCTATCAAATATAGATGTCATCATTTGAGCTACATTTAATTTGTTTCTTGCTAATGCTTTCAATATGGTCGAGTCCAACCTTTTCTGTTAAAGATGTAACTTTGTGATTTGCATTGAGCTTCAAGAAATAATTGTGTTTCATAACTCTGCAAAAGTTAGACCAGGACCCTTTTCACTAACCATTCTTAGTGACAGTCCAATTCACAATTATTTTCTGAGTTTGAAAGCAACACAACTTTTGACTGGCTAAACCATTTGGTTCAGCCAATCAGAAGTTTCATTACTTTCTTAATCTAGAATATGACCAAGATTCCAATTTCAGATCTCTATTCATCTCCCTTTCTATTTATGTTGCTCTACTTCGAAATGACGATTCTGGCAATGCGAGACAGAAAGTGTCAGCCAAACAGATGGCTGGTACTGATATTTAGAATTAACATTCAGTTTAAAATTGTTCAAATATGGTACTCTATTCCTTGTGCATGTGCACACAATTAGTTTTGTTTCTTTTGTACTTTATGAGGTAACTTCCTTTTAGTCAAATATGTGACCTGTGACAGTGGAAAGATAATGGTTTTGAACACCCTTTGTTTATTACATAAAAGCACACAGACAAAACTATCTTGTCATGGACATATAATCCCATAATGCTTTGTTACTGTTAACAAGGTGTTTTTGTTTTCAAGTTATGTTGTAAAAACTAGTCTTGTTTTAGTTTCTGAGTGAATCATACCCCCATCTTCATTGTTCAAACCATTTCAGAAAGATCCTGTTCTTTTGTGACCATGTAGAAGGTTTTTGAAAACACTGTGAGGAAAGTATAAAATGCTGGTAACCAGCATTTTATCCTTTTCTCACAATGTTTTCTAACTGCTCAAAGACAAAAACAATCAATTTAGCCACTCTTACCAAGGATAAATGCTTCTAAATAGGAGTAAGCCTGAATTTTTTCCTGTTACAAAGAGCTAAACCTTTATATCCTAAAAAAAGTATTGGTTAATCTGAAGTGCAGAGCTTTTGAAGAGAATTTGGCAATTGAAGAAATTGCTTTGACTTCTAAAAATTAATTTAACACTTATTTATGGTCAAACAGATGCCTTGAATTTCCCAGAAAATCATGTTGGAAGGAGGATATATATATTTTTTCTATTTTATTTAAAAAAAAAAAAAAAAGAAATACACAAAAAAAAAACATGTAATGACATTTTTCTTGTAGACTTCATACTTGTTAATTGGAAAAGGGCATGTGCCGATCTTCCTAAGATCATCTATACATCATAGATCTACTATTTCTTCACAAAGTGAACCATAAAACATTCATTCTCATTTTGGTATAAAAAGAAGTAAAAAAAAAAGTGTTTATAAAAAGGTTTTTGTAATTAATGTTCTTAGAAAAAATGTAAAAAAAAAAATGCAAAAAAAAAGTAAAATGTTTAGAAAAAACTGATAAAAAGATACAAAAAACTGCAATAAATGAAAAACACTGCCACAACAAATCTTGTTCTTTGTTTTTCACCCATCTCCCCCATTCAGATTTGTATTTAACCTTTACCAGTCCTGTTACCACTCCAAGGACCTTGGGAAAGAAGCATTTTGAAAACATGGTGGGAAAGGATTTGTTTTGGAGTTTAATGCCATTTTAACAGCTTATGTCATATCACCGTGGTCAGTTGATCTACACATTTGTTTCCTGGCTTTCTCACACCAGTACTGACACATTTTTTTTCCAAGTCACTACTTTTCTAACATGCATCAAAGGTGAGAGGTGAAAAATTGCCAGAAAGAAAATTTGCCTCAACTGGGTATCTAACCCACAGCCAGCAGGTAACGAGTCAAATACGCAAACCACTGAGCTACCTGGTCGGGCTGTTTGAAAAGGAGGAAATGCTGGTAACCAGCTTTTCCTCCTTTTTCCAAAATGTTTTCTACCCTTCTACAGACATATCGTCGTTAGCCACATTTATTGTGCTATCTACAAATGTCTTCAGGTATGGATGAGTTTAGAATTTTGTAGTTTGTTACAGAGTACATTGTAGTACATGTATCACCTTGCCTAAATCTTGGGTTGAAAGAAAGAAGTACTGGAAAAATGCCTGTACTTCTTGATTTTCTGTGTTCATCTCTTATATACCTCACAGACTCTTTCTTCCTGTAAAGGACTTTTATTTTCTTGAAACAAACCATTTCTTAACTCTTTACCAAACGACAAAATTTTAGACCAGTCCAAATTGAAAGCATTTGCAGACGATAAAATAAATGTGACCCAAAAATTGAAATTTGTTTTTTGAAAGATAGAAAACATTGTGGGAAAAGGAGAAAATGCTGGTTACCAGCATTTTCTCCTTTTCCCACAATGTTTTCAAAAGGCCTCTTTCTCAGGGTCGTTAAAACTCGGGATTGTGTGGTAAAGGGTTAACTCTTTACCACACGACAAAAATGTAGACTTGTCCAAATTGAAAGCATTTGCAGACGACAATGTAAATGTTACTCATATGATGGAATTTGTCTTTGATATGGTAGAAAACATTGTGGGAAAAGGAGAAAATGCTGGTTACCAGCATTTTCTCCTTTTCCCACAATGTTTTCAGAAGGCTTCTTTCTCAGGGTCGTTAAAACTCGGGATGAGTGATACCTCCCTTAACGAAAATGCTTTCACAATACATGTATATCTTTGTATAAAAATCGTCACCCCTGCAGGTTATCAGTATTTTATAAGATTTTTTTCAAAGATAGAATTGGTGGAGAGGATTTTTAGCCTAACATTTGACTTTGTGGCCGATGTATGTCAAGATCAGACTGCACAAAATACGCAATCTGATCTTTTTATCTACACTATCCACTTTGCCGAGACTTTCGGGACAATAGCAACCTTGAATCATACATCAAGATTTAACCATAAAGGTGCTTTTTTCACTGAAGTTGCTTTTGTAGCCAGTACCATTGTAGATCAAAAGCAGACTGCACAAAACGTGCATTTGCTCTTTGACTGTCTGCCTTGCCGAGGCATTTTGGGCACAAGCAACCTTGACATTGCAATTATTAAGGTCTTATTTCTAGACTGAACCTGTCTGTTGGGTTTATTGGGCACTGTAAGAGTTGACCCTTTACCACACAACCCTGAGTTTTAACGACCCCGAGGAAGAAGCGTTTTGAAAACATTGTGGGAAAAGGAGAAAATGCTGGTAACCAGCATTTTCTCCTTTTCCCGCAATTTTTTCTACCCTATCCAAGCCAAATTTCACCATTTGAGCAACAATTAGATTGTCGTCTGCAAATGCTTTGAATTTAGACAAGTCTGAAATTTTGTTGTTTGGTAAAGAGTTAAGTAAAGATACAACCACATAGAAATGACCCTTTTCCTTTATAAAAATCCGAATAGCTCCTTATTGACCCTAACGACGATACGCCATCCCAAACATGTACGCTATTGACGATAAACTACACTCGTCACAACTCGGCCGATTCCGTACCTACATCTGATCACCGGATCACCCGAGGTATGCCGAATGGATAAACTGGTTAATATCGTCGTAATAATTTATCCAGCCACATCATGTGATACAGTGCTGCTTTAGATTCATGGATGAAGATGACTTTGAGTGTCATAGACACTCTCAAATTTAGAAACTAGTCTTATTCACGTGAGAGCTCGATTTGTGAAATTTCTTGTAATCAGCAAATTTCCTAAAAACGGAACAGCCTTTAACCCTTTACCAGACATGTAACGACCCTGGAGATGACACATTTTGAAAACATTGTGGGAAAAGAAGAAAATGCTAGTAACCAGCATTTTCTTCTTTTCCCACAATGTTTTCTCCATTATCTAAAACAGATCCTATCATTTGAGTCACATTTACTTTGTCGTCTGCAAATGCTATCAATTTGGACTTGTATGAAATTTGCCGTTCGGTAAAGAGTTATATGTTGTGTCCCTAAAGATTCTTGTACTGGACCGGTACTTTTCAAGGCGCTCGTTCATCGCTGCTCTCACAAAGGTCTGAAAGGCAAGTACTCAAAAGAGCTGTTTGGTCAGGCATTAAGAACTCATATGAAAAATATAAGGGAAAGTGTTGTACAGCAAACTCTTTAAATGCTTGTTCTTTGATATTCTATTCTCATAGAGGTCTTGAATGTGTCAGTATTGAATGAATATATAACAGCATTAAAAAATCTTAACCCTTTACCACACAATCCCGAGTTTTAACGGTCCTGACAAAGAGAGCTTCTGAAAACATCGTTGGGAAAGAAGAAAATGCTGGTAACCAGCATTTTCTGTTTTTCCCGAGATGTTTTCTACATTAACAAACCATGCTTTCCGTTGTTCTAATCTTTAAATCCTCAACCGACCATCTGGTTAACGGAGACATTCTGTCCCGGCCATTGAGCTAGTTTTCGCGTCTGGAACCAGTATTCAGTTCCTGCGATGTGTCTGAAAATACATGTAGACTGTACAAGTAGTGTATAAATAAGAATCCCGCGGCCATCTTGAAAGGATATGCTTGAGTGATTTCAAGATGGCTGCCGAATTCAAAGATGGCCGACGTATCGAGACTGTGGCCATCTTGGGAGAAGCGCTTGGTTGATTTTGAAAATGACGGTTTTTTTTTCCAAATCTATTGTTGGGTATAGAATTACATGTTATTGGATAGGTATGCGTTGGTGGTATTGTTTTTTCAAAACTTGAATATTTGAATCGATAAAAGCGTCGTCTGCTAGCTACTGAGATTTGTTAGAGAGAAAAGACGTTGCTCTTTCTTCACATTGGCATAGTAGAGCATAGTCAAGTCTTTCTGAACGTAAGATGGAGCACATTGAAAACGACAAAATTCTAGAGTATTCAAATCTGATATTAAACTGGGAGATTTTTGCGTTGCACCTTGGCTTTAAAATGGACCAGATTAATGCTTTAGCTGATAAGCATGGAAGAAATCTGGATTTCTTGTGCTTTGTATTACTTCGTAAATGGTTCGATGTTGTTGCAAAGTACGAGTTCAAGCCACACTGGTTTTTAGCAGCAGCTTTCTCGAAGGTGAAAGACAATTTGGCTGCTGGAGATATTCTGGGGGATAGAGACTTGTTCGATAAATTAAACGAGTTAAAGTTTCAGCCACAGACTTTGCGAGACATTCGCAAGATCACATTCAACTAGCAAACATTTTGTTGTTTATGCAGCGATGGCACAAGCACAGTTAGACTTTACCAACAATTCTCTGGCGTTTTTACAGGGATATGGAATTTCGAACATTGCATGGTCACCAAGCTCAAAAACCATTACATGTATGATAGATGATAAACTGTCTATGGTAATTTCTAAACGACGAAATGGGCTAAATTTCACATTGAGAAAGGGCACCCAATCATTGTCACTACCCCATTCGACAATTTCAAGCTTGTGTGATTTAAAGGAAAGTATTGAACTAGTGGCCTCATTTTTAGACGGACAATCAAGGTGATTAAAGATGACCAGTTGTAAATCTTTTGGATTGAGTTTTTGTTGTCCTGATTTGAAATTCTATGAAGACAGACTTAAACACTTTCGACTCTTGGCCTTTGCAGATAGTTCCAAATAAATATCAACTTGCTTCTGCAGGCTTTACATACACGGGAAAAAGTGACATTGTTGAGTGTTTCTCATGTGAGCTAAGACTGCATCGATGGAAGAAAGAGGACGATCCTATTAAAGAACATACAAAGCTATCTCCAAATTGTTATTTTATTAAAATGATTGGACATTCAAATTGTGAAGCAATACAGGGACTTGACGTCTGTTCGAAGAATGGCGGGTTTTTGAGTCCATGGAGTACATCGAATCAGTCACAGGGTTCTTTGCTGGACCTGAAAAACATGTAAAAGACCGTTAAATGAAAGTTAAATTCAAATGCTTACTTTGAAAATAGCCGCCAAATTTGTAGTCAGTCATACTAGATTCAAATATAACCGTTAAATTTGAAGTTGAATATATAGAAAAGTGAGCATTTCAACTTAGACACTCTTCGAGATCACACTCTTTGAGATCACATCATGGCTAATGCTTGTAACAGTAACGTGCTTACTCTTGAACTTAAGCAAGATGACAACAGCTCAGATTCAATGACAACAAACTATGATGAGACGGAGTTTGAAAGTGTTCCAGTTGATTTTTCGATAACAAGCGGTTCTATGACATTGTTGATGAGATCTTATTTTGATTTCATATACGCTAAAGCCTTATGCGAGGTGAAAAATGTGGTACGAAAGAAACATTGTTATGGCTGCTCAATAGATCATCCATCGCAGAAACAACACACCTGTCTTACAGACTCCGATGACGAGGACGAAGAATACTTTATTGACTTTTACTTCGACAGCATGCTGCAAGAAGTGGATGAAAGTGATATCCTAAAATCATGGGAGGATGTCATGAAAATTTCCAACATTTCAACAGAACTCATGGAGTTACACAAAATGGTGATTTCCAGCAAGGACTTTCTAGAGTCAATGAAAACAGAACAGTGGAAACGAAAAATGAAAAAAATGGTCTTGACAATTATTCGCTTAGAGAACAGACTATTTCGTGTTTAAAAAGAAAGTGGTTTTGACAATAATTTGTTTAACAGAAAAAAGAACTGGTCATGTTTTTAACAAATGGTTCATACTGTATTATTTCAATTTGTGTGTTGAATTTTTAAAAACCATTACTGAATTTGACTAATATTATATGTACAGTTAACATGTTCAAATTGTATATTTCAATTTTGATATATTGCTAGTGTTTTGCTTAAATTCATTTCATGATTTTATGAAAAAAATAAATGAGTAAATAATAAATTGTCTTTAAATCCTTGCTTAATCCAATGGCCCCTAATCCATGAGATGATCCAAGTAATAAAACTATTTATAAAACATCGTTGGGAAATGGTCAACAAGCATTTTCTTCTTTTCTCGCTATGTTTTAACTATTTTCTTCTTTTCTCACAATGTTTCAGCCATTTTTCTTCTTTTCTCGCTATGTTTTAACTATTTCTTATTTTCTCACAATGTTTCAACCATTTTTCTTCTTTTGCATTGTATTTTTTCTATGTTAAAAATTATTGAGAGAAAAAGTACAATGCAAAATTCCTACCTGAAATGGTAAGAACTCTGTTTTGATAAGTTTTCATCTCTATAATTTTGTAAAACGTCTGTCTCCATTACCCTGCCCCAAATCCACCCTTAAAATTGTTTCCATAAAACAATTCACATCAACATCGAAACAATCAGAAAGCCTTGATGATGGATAAGAAACAGAAGGAAAATATTTTATCTGAATATTATTTCGATGTTAAATTACCAGGCAGTTATCTTGGAGCGAAAAAGCTACATAGGATTTTGGAAAAGAAATATCCCAAAACATTTACTGTTTATTTTATTCAGAAGTGGTTGAACAACCAGGATTCATATGGTTTACAAAAACAAGTTAGACATAAATTCAAAACTGCACGTGTTGAAGTCTCCGGGTTAAATGATCAGGCAGACATTGATTTAATGTCTGTTGAAAACATTGCAAAGGATAATGATGGAGTTAAATATTTGCTTATTGTCATTGACATTCTTTCTCGCTTTTTGATAGTCAGACCATTGATGAATAAAAAGACAAGCACTGTTGTTTCTGCAATGCAAGATGTTTTAACTCAAAAACATTTCACTAAAATTCGATCCGACAAAGGAGTCGAGTTTTTGTCCAATCAATTCAAATCTTTACTTAAAGATAAAGGCATTTACTTTTTTATTGCACAAAATGTACCAAAAGCCAATTATGCTGAACGAGTTCAAAGAACATTAAGAAACATGATTTTTAGACTTTTGCGACATCAAAGGAACTATAGATACATAGACAAATTGCAGGATTTAGTAAATGTATATAATCATAGCCCACATCGAAGTTTACATGGCTTAAGTCCCAGTGAAGTAACACGAAAAAACGAAGCAGATGTCTGGGCTTCTCAGTATTTAGTGCCAAAATCAATGAAGAAAACTCCAATAACTTACAAATTCAAGATTGGAGATTTAGTTCGGTTGAGCTATTTAAAGCACCCATTTCGGCGTACCTATCAACAGCAATATACCACGGAGGTATTTAGAATAAAAAGCAGATTAATCAAACAAGGTGTGCCATTTTACAAAATAACTGATCTCAATAATGAACCCATTAAAGGATCTATGAATGAAAATGAAATGTTAAAAATTGAAAAGGATGAAAACAGTTTATGGTTTATAGAAAAAGTTTTAAAAAAAAGACAATTTAGAGGAAAAGATCAGTATTTTGTTAAGTGGGAAGGATTTCCATCTTCATTTAATTCTTGGGTGAATGCTGAACAGATTAAAGATAAGTAGAATGGAGCGTTTTGTATACATAAAAGATAGTGATAGTACCAATATTTTTAAAGATAACACACCTTGTAAATTTAAGGTACAGTTTAATTTACCTTTAACATTTGATGGGTTTTGGAAAGTTGCATTGTGTGAGATTAGTTTACAAGTAAACACAAAAACGCCTAAGAAAAAATTAAATGACACTTTATACATTTATTTCAACATATGCAAAGAAAGTGTTGTAAATTGCGGGGAATATAGTCTTTTAAGGTGTGTGAAAAAAAACATGAGAAACGGTTGGCATTACATCTTTGATGCTCCATTTTATTTACCTTTAAAAAAAACAGAATTTCAAGACTTTGAGTTTGTTATAAAAACAGATGAGGGCGACACCGCATCATTCTTAGAGACACCTTCATACCTTACACTTCATTTTAAGCGTTCATTTTCACCATACTCATGAGTAATTTGTATGTTGGAAATCCAAATGTTTGGATTAATCATTTGAAGAAAAAAAATCATATAAAGCATGATAATTTTCTCCTTCATAAAGACAAAGCTTGCGATTTGTCGGTAAAAGCTGTCTTACCTGCTGAACAAACTGTAGAACAGGCAAAAAGCGAGGTAAACCATGCCAAATATAATCTGTCTAACGCTGGAATTACCAATCAGTCGACACCAAACCACAGAAGAAGATGGTCTTCAAACAAGCGTAGACATTCTGTGAAAAATACAAATCATAAAAAAGTGAATCATAAAAAGAGAAGAAGAGAACAATCTAAACAAAAAGTTGGTGGAAAAAATAAAAAACTGAAAAAGAGACAATTGAAGAAAAGAAGCAAAAATAAAACACATCAAGGAATAACTGACATTTTCGACAAGTAAACATGTCCTTCTTTACACAAGATAGTTTTACAGAGGGTATACCAGACGATTTATCATTGTTCGATTTACCCCCAACGCAAGTAGCCGTCAATGATGTTTATTACCAAGAAGTGAGACCTATATCACAGGTCTCGGAAGACACTCCCATTGAATTTCGTATTAGTGGACAAAATGCCATGAACTATCTAGACCTTAAAGGAACTCAGATCTATGTAAAACTGAAAGTAACAAACCCAAATGGAACTAATATTACCAGCAAGAAAGTGGGGCCAGTTAATCTATTCTTACAGTCCTTGTTTTCTACAACAGAAGTCACGCTTCAGAACAAAACAATCATAACATGTAATTATAATCCTTATATCGCTATGATTCAAACGTTACTGAATTATGGTGCTGATACAATTAATTCACAGCTGCTGACTCAGCTTTTTATCAAGGATGATTCAGATCATCCTGAAGATTGTGATCCCACTGGTGCTAACAATGGATTGTTCTTGAGACAGCGTTATATTGACGGATCTAAAGTGTTAGACTTACAAGGTCCCATTTACCATAGCCTTTTTACCACGAAGAGATATTTATTAAATCAAGTGGATGTAAAACTAAAACTCTATCGAAGTTCACCAGCATTTTGTCTATCTTCTGGTGATGTATCACCTAACTTCAAGGTGAAAATCCTGGACGTTTACTTACTTGCTAGGAAGATTCGAGTCAATCTTGCTTTAGTCATTGCTCATGCGGAAATGTTAAAGACAACCACTGCCAAGTATCCATTCAATCAAATTGAGTGCCGCTCTCAGAGTCTTGCATCTGGAAGTACAGTATTTACATGGGATAATATGTTTCAAAGTCATCGCCCTAGCAGAGTTATTATCGGTTTTGTATCATCAAAAGCATTGTCAGGAGATTATAAATCTAACCCATTTCATTTGTTGGTGGAAATCCATTGCATTTAGATTTTGATCCATCAGATGGCACCGCATCTGTGAGAGCTTATGCTAATTTATTTCTCACCACTGGTAAATGGGGAAGAGACCAAGGGTTAGATCTTAGTAGATTTGACTTTGCAAAAACATCAGCATTATTTGCTTTTCAATTGGAGCCTATCTTCCCAGAAAATAATTCATTTTTGTCCCTGGTTAAATCAGGACATGTTCGTTTGGAAGTTCAATTCAGACAAGCATTGGCAGAAACAATAAGCTGCATTGTATATAGTGAATCCCCTGGTTTCTTTCAAATCAATAAAGAAAGAGACATTTTAACAAATTGAATTTTATGTAAACATTATATTCAAATAGTGACAAAACTGTTGAAAATAGCATTAAATAATTCATTGGTTGCGATGTCTCTTTCTTTAAAACCACTTTTATAGTAATATAGATTTTTATTGTTTTTTAATACTGTTTGTAGTATTATAGATTTGTTTGCTTTATCATACATGTAAAAATAGTCTTGAATAAAATACATTGTGTCATGAAAATATATAGTTCTTGGTGCTTTTTTAAATGTCATTTCAGAACAGGATATTGTTTAGAAAACATCATGTCAAATGTGGTTATCAAATTTGAATGTCCTACTACTTGTATTTTGGCAGGACCAAGTTCAAGCGGTAAGACAACATTTTTGCATAAACTGTTGAAGCAGAATAAACATATGTTTCAAAAGGTTCCAAAAAAAATCATTTACTGCTATTCAACCTACCAACCCCTTTATGATGATATAAAAGATGATGTTGAAGATATTGAGTTTTTCAGAGGATTACCAACTAAAGAAAACATGGATTTATGGGCACTGGAAACTGGTTTTAAGCTTTTAATATTGGATGACATGGCGCAGATTGCTTCTCAAAGCCTCGACATTGTGAATCTTTTCACGATTTATTCACATCATAAAAATTTTTCAGTATTTTTCGTTGTGCAAAACTTATTTACTGGTGGCAAGTATTTCAGAACAATCAGTCTTAACTCACACTATTTTGTCCTATTCAATAATCAAAGGGACAAGCTTCAGATTCAAACTCTAGCTAGACAAATGTTCCCTGGTGAGACCTCCTTTTTCATGAGTGCATACAAAACAGCCATGGAAAGGAAAAAATATTCATATCTGGTTGTGGACATCAGCAGTCATTCAAACTCTCTGTATAAATTACGTACAGACATTTTTCCTGACCAGACTTTGACAGTATTTCGTCCAGTAAACGAGAATTATGAGTGAAAAATTAAGAAAGGAAAAATACTTTCTACAGTTCTTACTCGTGACTAATATCAATCAACAACGTGCTATAATTAAACATATAACAAAAAGTCAAATGAGTGTCATTATTGAAATAATCTTCAATGCATTAAGAGGAAATATCTCTCTTTTAAAAGACATTAAAAACAAATTGAAACGCTACCGACATGTCATTCGTCAACTAGTTTTGAAGAGACTTGCTTTTAAAAAGAGAAAAATATTATTACTTAAATACTGGAAACAAGTGATTCAACTTATTACACCGTGTAAAACATGGCTCAAGAGTTAGTGCTAATACCAAAAGTAAGGTATGAACATTTGAAGAAAATATACAATTCTACAGAAAGCAAAGACAGTGTTCCAGAAAGTACAAATTTAGACAAAAAAGATGAACCTGAGGTTGGAAATCATCAACAAAAAAAAACTGAAAACGAAATTAAAGATAATCAGAAACAAAACATTTCGAAAGAGAAAAAAGGTTCAAAAACAAAGTCTGTTTTTTCAGATCAAAAACAATCTAAAAACTCTGAGAAAATGCTTTATGTTAAACAAAAATTTAATTATCTTTTTCCAAACCAACTGAAAAAGAGGAAAAAAGTAAAAAAAGATCAACAGTTAAGGAGGATAAACCTAAAGGAAAACTCTCAAATTACAAGACAAAAGAATTTTCCTACGGATAATGAAAAACGAAACAAACAAAAGTGGATTCAATATCACATATGAATACAATTTGAAATGACAGATATCACATATGAATACAATTTGAAATGACAGATATTGATTATTGAAAATATGAAATTCTATTGGTTAATGGAAATTTGCATATGAGTGTTCAAAAACTTTGGGGTGTGGTTATATACTTTGGTCGATCAAATAGTTTTGTCATAGTGATTGAATTTCACTTTGAGTGAGGGTGTGCTTTAGTACCAAAGAATTTTAAGCAAGTTAAATATGGATTCTAAAAGGAAAAGAGAAGATGAGGAGGAAAAAAATAAGAGAAAAATTTTAAAATCTCTAAATGAAGTTACATTTCACAAATGTAAATATTGTGATGCCAAGTTTAGAAGAGCAGATTACCTGAAAAAACATGTCTCTCTGAAACATCAAACAGTGGGGCATAATGAAGTTCCTTCAACATCGATCACCAACAATCAGCGGGAGGAGAAACTCAAAACAGTTGAACCTTCATCATCGATGTCGATCAGTTCACAAACCATGGAGCGGGAACATCAGTCTGGAAAAGCGGACCATAACTATTCAAAACCAGTAACACATAGTGACCATGATTATCACAGGTCTTCTGGAAACTCTATCATTCACAATGATCATGATTATCACAAGTCTTCTAGAAACTCCGTCATTCACAATGATCATAATTATGTGAGGCAAGTCAGAACTGCAGTCAATAACCCTCATATTACCTCTACAACTACAGCAAGCAACAGAAGAGTTCAAGACCATCAAATACTACCAAATGGTAATGAACAGTATGATATGTTAACTTTTCTTGCAAATGTACAGTCAGATGTTGTACGTTTTTTGAAGTCGCGAGTAATGCAAAATGGGGTAAAGTGGTACCTATCTATTCAGGTGGAATTGACCAAGGAAAATCCTGAGCAAAGGACTGCAAGACCTCATTTCAGAAGCAGAACTTATATAACTCTCAATCTAGAAACATTCGAAGAACATATGCTAAATGAAAGCTATCAAAAAATGTTTGAGAGTTTTGAGAAATACATAAGGGAATCTTCAGGGTGGACATTAAAGAGAGTTGAAAGTCTAATTGTTCACACAGTGGACTATACACCACTTACAGCCTCAAGTTTTATGGAGCTACCTAAAGAAATACGACATGTGAGGGGTCTTTTAAACATAAGAAATTTGGACCAAAAATGTTTTCTTTGGAGCTGTTTAGCTTCCTTACATCCCTTTGATTCACCTTTGGTAAGTGATTATGAACCTTTTGAAAATGAATTAAACATCAAAGGCATAAACTACCCAGTTTCAATTCACGAAGTCGCTAAATTTGAAAACCAAAACCCAAATATATCAGTCAACATTTTCACGTTTGAAGATGGAGAAGTCATACCATTGCGAATAAGTAAGCAGATAGAAAATACACATCACATTGATTTATTGCTTTTGCATTCAGAAAAGAACTCCCATTTTATTTTGATAAAAAATCTGAATAACTTCCTGAGTTTTAGAAATGGAAAACGTAATAAAAAGTTTTTTTGTAGATACTGTTTACATGGTTTTGTCAATGAGAAATTGCTCGAAGATCATACTCCATACTGTCAGGTTTATGGAGAACAGAAAGTTGAATTACCAGCCTCTAAAGACTGTTGGCTTGAATTCAAAGATTTTGAAAAAACATTACGTATCCCATATGTTATTTATGCAGACTTTGAAACACTCAACAAACGTTTAGATGAACATGATGATGATCAGTCATCAACAAAACGCACACAATTGTTAGAACCTTGTTCTTTTGGTTACAAGGTTATTTCAACAGATCCTAATTTTAGCAAGGAAACCGTTATCTATAAAGGGAGTGCGTTTTGTTGATGACTGATCATCATCATGTTCATCTAAACGTTTGTTGAGTGTTTCAAAGTCTGCATAAATAACATATGGGATACGTAATGTTTTTTCAAAATCTTTGAATTCAAGCCAACAGTCTTTAGAGGTTGGTAATTCAACTTTCTGTTCTCCATAAACCTGACAGTATGGAGTATGATCTTCGAGCAATTTCTCATTGACAAAACCATGTAAACAGTATCTACAAAAAAACTTTTTATTACGTTTTCCATTTCTAAAACTCAGGAAGTTATTCAGATTTTTTATCAAAATAAAATGGGAGTTCTTTTCTGAATGCAAAAGCAATAAATCAATGTGATGTGTATTTTCTATCTGCTTACTTATTCGCAATGGTATGACTTCTCCATCTTCAAACGTGAAAATGTTGACTGATATATTTGGGTTTTGGTTTTCAAATTTAGCGACTTCGTGAATTGAAACTGGGTAGTTTATGCCTTTGATGTTTAATTCATTTTCAAAAGGTTCATAATCACTTACCAAAGGTGAATCAAAGGGATGTAAGGAAGCTAAACAGCTCCAAAGAAAACATTTTTGGTCCAAATTTCTTATGTTTAAAAGACCCCTCACATGTCGTATTTCTTTAGGTAGCTCCATAAAACTTGAGGCTGTAAGTGGTGTATAGTCCACTGTGTGAACAACTAGACTTTCAACTCTCTTTAATGTCCACCCTGAAGATTCCCTTATGTATTTCTCAAAACTCTCAAACATTTTTTGATAGCTTTCATTTAGCATATGTTCTTCGAATGTTTCTAGATTGAGAGTTATATAAGTTCTGCTTCTGAAATGAGGTCTTGCAGTCCTTTGCTCAGGATTTTCCTTGGTCAATTCCACCTGAATAGATAGGTACCACTTTACCCCATTTTGCATTACTCGCGACTTCAAAAAACGTACAACATCTGACTGTACATTTGCAAGAAAAGTTAACATATCATACTGTTCATTACCATTTGGTAGTATTTGATGGTCTTGAACTCTTCTGTTGCTTGCTGTAGTTGTAGAGGTAATATGAGGGTTATTGACTGCAGTTCTGACTTGCCTCACATAATTATGATCATTGTGAATGACGGAGTTTCTAGAAGACTTGTGATAATCATGATCATTGTGAATGATAGAGTTTCCAGAAGACCTGTGATAATCATGGTCACTATGTGTTACTGGTTTTGAATAGTTATGGTCCGCTTTTCCAGACTGATGTTCCCGCTCCATGGTTTGTGAACTGATCGACATCGATGATGAAGGTTCAACTGTTTTGAGTTTCTCCTCCCGCTGATTGTTGGTGATCGATGTTGAAGGAACTTCATTATGCCCCACTGTTTGATGTTTCAGAGAGACATGTTTTTTCAGGTAATCTGCTCTTCTAAACTTGGCATCACAATATTTACATTTGTGAAATGTAACTTCATTTAGAGATTTTAAAAATTTTCTCTTATTTTTTTCCTCCTCATCTTCTCTTTTCCTTTTAGAATCCATATTTAACTTGCTTAAAATTCTTTGGTACTAAAGCACACCCTCACTCAAAGTGAAATTCAATCACTATGACAAAACTATTTGATCGACCAAAGTATATAACCACACCCCAAAGTTTTTGAACACTCATATGCAAATTTCCATTAACCAATAGAATTTCATATTTTCAATAATCAATATCTGTCATTTCAAATTGTATTCATATGTGATATCTGTCATTTCAAATTGTATTCATATGTGATACTGAATCCACTTTTGTTTGTTTCGTTTTTCATTATCCGTAGGAAAATTCTTTTGTCTTGTAATTTGAGAGTTTTCCCTTAGGTTTATCCTCCTTAACTGTTGATCTTTTTTTACTTTTTTCCTCTTTTTCAGTTGGTTTGGAAAAAGATAATTAAATTTTTGTTTAACATAAAGCATTTTCTCAGAGTTTTTAGATTGTTTTTTATCTGAAAAAACAGACTTTGTTTTTGAACCTTTTTTCTCTTTCGAAATGTTTTGTTTCTGATTATCTTTAATTTCGTTTTCAGTTTTTTTTTGTTGATGATTTCCAACCCCAGGTTCATCTTTTTTGTCTAAATTTGTACTTTCTGGAACACTGTCTTTGCTTTCTGTAGAATTGTATATTTTCTTCAAATGTTCATACCTTACTTTTGGTATTAGCACTAACTCTTGAGCCATGTTTTACACGGTGTAATAAGTTGAATCACTTGTTTCCAGTATTTAAGTAATAATATTTTTCTCTTTTTAAAAGCAAGTCTCTTCAAAACTAGTTGACGAATGACATGTCGGTAGCGTTTCAATTTGTTTTTAATGTCTTTTAAAAGAGAGATATTTCCTCTTAATGCATTGAAGATTATTTCAATAATGACACTCATTTGACTTTTTGTTATATGTTTAATTATAGCACGTTGTTGATTGATATTAGTCACGAGTAAGAACTGTAGAAAGTATTTTTCCTTTTTTAATTTTTCACTCATAATTCTCGTTTACTGGACGAAATACTGTCAAAGTCTGGTCAGGAAAAATGTCTGTACGTAATTTATACAGAGAGTTTGAATGACTGCTGATGTCCACAACCAGATATGAATATTTTTTCCTTTCCATGGCTGTTTTGTATGCACTCATGAAAAAGGAGGTCTCACCAGGGAACATTTGTCTAGCTAGAGTTTGAATCTGAAGCTTGTCCCTTTGATTATTGAATAGGACAAAATAGTGTGAGTTAAGACTGATTGTTCTGAAATACTTGCCACCAGTAAATAAGTTTTGCACAACGAAAAATACTGAAAAATTTTTATGATGTGAATAAATCGTGAAAAGATTCACAATGTCGAGGCTTTGAGAAGCAATCTGCGCCATGTCATCCAATATTAAAAGCTTAAAACCAGTTTCCAGTGCCCATAAATCCATGTTTTCTTTAGTTGGTAATCCTCTGAAAAACTCAATATCTTCAACATCATCTTTTATATCATCATAAAGGGGTTGGTAGGTTGAATAGCAGTAAATGATTTTTTTTGGAACCTTTTGAAACATATGTTTATTCTGCTTCAACAGTTTATGCAAAAATGTTGTCTTACCGCTTGAACTTGGTCCTGCCAAAATACAAGTAGTAGGACATTCAAATTTGATAACCACATTTGACATGATGTTTTCTAAACAATATCCTGTTCTGAAATGACATTTAAAAAAGCACCAAGAACTATATATTTTCATGACACAATGTATTTTATTCAAGACTATTTTTACATGTATGATAAAGCAAACAAATCTATAATACTACAAACAGTATTAAAAAACAATAAAAATCTATATTACTATAAAAGTGGTTTTAAAGAAAGAGACATCGCAACCAATGAATTATTTAATGCTATTTTCAACAGTTTTGTCACTATTTGAATATAATGTTTACATAAAATTCAATTTGTTAAAATGTCTCTTTCTTTATTGATTTGAAAGAAACCAGGGGATTCACTATATACAATGCAGCTTATTGTTTCTGCCAATGCTTGTCTGAATTGAACTTCCAAACGAACATGTCCTGATTTAACCAGGGACAAAAATGAATTATTTTCTGGGAAGATAGGCTCCAATTGAAAAGCAAATAATGCTGATGTTTTTGCAAAGTCAAATCTACTAAGATCTAACCCTTGGTCTCTTCCCCATTTACCAGTGGTGAGAAATAAATTAGCATAAGCTCTTACAGATGCAGTGCCATCTGATGGATCAAAATCTAAATGCAATGGATTTCCACCAACAAATGAAATGGGTTAGATTTATAATCTCCTGACAATGCTTTTGATGATACAAAACCGATAATAACTCTGCTAGGGCGATGACTTTGAAACATATTATCCCATGTAAATACTGTACTTCCAGATGCAAGACTCTGAGAGCGGCACTCAATTTGATTGAATGGATACTTGGCAGTGGTTGTCTTTAACATTTCCGCATGAGCAATGACTAAAGCAAGATTGACTCGAATCTTCCTAGCAAGTAAGTAAACGTCCAGGATTTTCACCTTGAAGTTAGGTGATACATCACCAGAAGATAGACAAAATGCTGGTGAACTTCGATAGAGTTTTAGTTTTACATCCACTTGATTTAATAAATATCTCTTCGTGGTAAAAAGGCTATGGTAAATGGGACCTTGTAAGTCTAACACTTTAGATCCGTCAATATAACGCTGTCTCAAGAACAATCCATTGTTAGCACCAGTGGGATCACAATCTTCAGGATGATCTGAATCATCCTTGATAAAAAGCTGAGTCAGCAGCTGTGAATTAATTGTATCAGCACCATAATTCAGTAACGTTTGAATCATAGCGATATAAGGATTATAATTACATGTTATGATTGTTTTGTTCTGAAGCGTGACTTCTGTTGTAGAAAACAAGGACTGTAAGAATAGATTAACTGGCCCCACTTTCTTGCTGGTAATATTAGTTCCATTTGGGTTTGTTACTTTCAGTTTTACATAGATCTGAGTTCCTTTAAGGTCTAGATAGTTCATGGCATTTTGTCCACTAATACGAAATTCAATGGGAGTGTCTTCCGAGACCTGTGATATAGGTCTCACTTCTTGGTAATAAACATCATTGACGGCTACTTGCGTTGGGGGTAAATCGAACAATGATAAATCGTCTGGTATACCCTCTGTAAAACTATCTTGTGTAAAGAAGGACATGTTTACTTGTCGAAAATGTCAGTTATTCCTTGATGTGTTTTATTTTTGCTTCTTTTCTTCAATTGTCTCTTTTTCAGTTTTTTATTTTTTCCACGAACTTTTTGTTTAGATTGTTCTCTTCTTCTCTTTTCATGATTCACTTTTTTATGATTTGTATTTTTCACAGAATGTCTACGCTTGTTTGAAGACCATCTTCTTCTGTGGTTTGGTGTCGACTGATTGGTAATTCCAGCGTTAGACAGATTATATTTGGCATGGTTTACCTCGCTTTTTGTCTGTTCTACAGTTTGTTCAGCAGGTAAGGCAGCTTTTACCGACAAATCGCAAGCTTTGTCTTTATGAAGGAGAAAATTATCATGCTTTATATGATTTTTTTTCTTCAAATGATTAATCCAAACATTTGGATTTCCAACATACAAATTACTCATGAGTATGGTGAAAATGAACGCTTAAAATGAAGTGTAAGGTATGAAGGTGTCTCTAAGAATGATGCGGTGTCGCCCTCATCTGTTTTTATAACAAACTCAAAGTCTTGAAATTCTGTTTTTTTTAAAGGTAAATAAAATGGAGCATCAAAGATGTAATGCCAACCGTTTCTCATGTTTTTTTTCACA
Source organism: Tridacna gigas (assembly GCA_945859785.2). Classification (NCBI taxonomy): domain Eukaryota; kingdom Metazoa; phylum Mollusca; class Bivalvia; order Cardiida; family Cardiidae; genus Tridacna; species Tridacna gigas. Next base: position 18,661,861 of record OX244035.2, read on the forward strand.
CACCTTAAAAGACTATATTCCCCGCAATTTACAACACTTTCTTTGCATATGTTGAAATAAATGTATAAAGTGTCATTTAATTTTTTCTTAGGCGTTTTTGTGTTTACTTGTAAACTAATCTCACACAATGCAACTTTCCAAAACCCATCAAATGTTAAAGGTAAATTAAACTGTACCTTAAATTTACAAGGTGTGTTATCTTTAAAAATATTGGTACTATCACTATCTTTTATGTATACAAAACGCTCCATTCTACTTATCTTTAATCTGTTCAGCATTCACCCAAGAATTAAATGAAGATGGAAATCCTTCCCACTTAACAAAATACTGATCTTTTCCTCTAAATTGTCTTTTTTTTAAAACTTTTTCTATAAACCATAAACTGTTTTCATCCTTTTCAATTTTTAACATTTCATTTTCATTCATAGATCCTTTAATGGGTTCATTATTGAGATCAGTTATTTTGTAAAATGGCACACCTTGTTTGATTAATCTGCTTTTTATTCTAAATACCTCCGTGGTATATTGCTGTTGATAGGTACGCCGAAATGGGTGCTTTAAATAGCTCAACCGAACTAAATCTCCAATCTTGAATTTGTAAGTTATTGGAGTTTTCTTCATTGATTTTGGCACTAAATACTGAGAAGCCCAGACATCTGCTTCGTTTTTTCGTGTTACTTCACTGGGACTTAAGCCATGTAAACTTCGATGTGGGCTATGATTATATACATTTACTAAATCCTGCAATTTGTCTATGTATCTATAGTTCCTTTGATGTCGCAAAAGTCTAAAAATCATGTTTCTTAATGTTCTTTGAACTCGTTCAGCATAATTGGCTTTTGGTACATTTTGTGCAATAAAACAGTAAATGCCTTTATCTTTAAGTAAAGATTTGAATTGATTGGACAAAAACTCGACTCCTTTGTCGGATCGAATTTTAGTGAAATGTTTTTGAGTTAAAACATCTTGCATTGCAGAAACAACAGTGCTTGTCTTTTTATTCATCAATGGTCTGACTATCAAAAAGCGAGAAAGAATGTCAATGACAATAAGCAAATATTTAACTCCATCATTATCCTTTGCAATGTTTTCAACAGACATTAAATCAATGTCTGCCTGATCATTTAACCCGGAGACTTCAACACGTGCAGTTTTGAATTTATGTCTAACTTGTTTTTGTAAACCATATGAATCCTGGTTGTTCAACCACTTCTGAATAAAATAAACAGTAAATGTTTTGGGCTATTTCTTTTCCAAAATCCTATGTAGCTTTTTCGCTCCAAGATAACTGCCTGGTAATTTAACATCGAAATAATATTTAGATAAAATATTTTCCTTCTGTTTCTTATCCATCATCAAGGCTTTCTGATTGTTTCGATGTTGATATGAATTGTTTTATGGAAACAATTTTAAGGGTGGATTTGGGGCAGGGTAATGGAGACAGACGTTTTACAAAATTATAGAGATGAAAACTTATCAAAACAGAGTTCTTACCATTTCAGGTAGGAATTTTGCATTGTACTTTTTCTCTCAATAATTTTTAACATAGAAAAAATACAATGCAAAAGAAGAAAAATGGTTGAAACATTGTGAGAAAATAAGAAATAGTTAAAACATAGCGAGAAAAGAAGAAAAATGGCTGAAACATTGTGAGAAAAGAAGAAAATAGTTAAAACATAGCGAGAAAAGAAGAAAATGCTTGTTGACCATTTCCCAACGATGTTTTATAAATAGTTTTATTACTTGGATCATCTCATGGATTAGGGGCCATTGGATTAAGCAAGGATTTAAAGACAATTTATTATTTACTCATTTATTTTTTTCATAAAATCATGAAATGAATTTAAGCAAAACACTAGCAATATATCAAAATTGAAATATACAATTTGAACATGTTAACTGTACATATAATATTAGTCAAATTCAGTAATGGTTTTTAAAAATTCAACACACAAATTGAAATAATACAGTATGAACCATTTGTTAAAAACATGACCAGTTCTTTTTTCTGTTAAACAAATTATTGTCAAAACCACTTTCTTTTTAAACACGAAATAGTCTGTTCTCTAAGCGAATAATTGTCAAGACCATTTTTTTCATTTTTCGTTTCCACTGTTCTGTTTTCATTGACTCTAGAAAGTCCTTGCTGGAAATCACCATTTTGTGTAACTCCATGAGTTCTGTTGAAATGTTGTAAATTTTCATGACATCCTCCCATGATTTTAGGATATCACTTTCATCCACTTCTTGCAGCATGCTGTCGAAGTAAAAGTCAATAAAGTATTCTTCGTCCTCGTCATCGGAGTCTGTAAGACAGGTGTGTTGTTTCTGCGATGGATGATCTATTGAGCAGCCATAACAATGTTTCTTTCGTACCACATTTTTCACCTCGCATAAGGCTTTAGCGTATATGAAATCAAAATAAGATCTCATCAACAATGTCATAGAACCGCTTGTTATCGAAAAATCAACTGGAACACTTTCAAACTCCGTCTCATCATAGTTTGTTGTCACTGAATCTGAGCTGTTGTCATCTTGCTTAAGTTCAAGAGTAAGCACGTTACTGTTACAAGCATTAGCCATGATGTGATCTCAAAGAGTGTGATCTCGAAGAGTGTCTAAGTTGAAATGCTCACTTTTCTATATATTCAACTTCAAATTTAACGGTTATATTTGAATCTAGTATGACTGACTACAAATTTGGCGGCTATTTTCAAAGTAAGCATTTGAATTTAACTTTCATTTAACGGTCTTTTACATGTTTTTCAGGTCCAGCAAAGAACCCTGTGACTGACTCGATGTACTCCATGGACTCAAAAACCCGCCATTCTTCGAACAGACGTCAAGTCCCTGTATTGCTTCACAATTTGAATGTCCAATCATTTTAATAAAATAACAATTTGGAGATAGCTTTGTATGTTCTTTAATAGGATCGTCCTCTTTCTTCCATCGATGCAGTCTTAGCTCACATGAGAAACACTCAACAATGTCACTTTTTCCCGTGTATGTAAAGCCTGCAGAAGCAAGTTGATATTTATTTGGAACTATCTGCAAAGGCCAAGAGTCAAAAGTGTTTAGTCTGTCTTCATAGAATTTCAAATCAGGACAACAAAAACTCAATCCAAAAGATTTACAACTGGTCATCTTTAATCACCTTGATTGTCCGTCTAAAAATGAGGCCACTAGTTCAATACTTTCCTTTAAATCACACAAGCTTGAAATTGTCGAATGGGGTAGTGACAATGATTGGGTGCCCTTTCTCAATGTGAAATTTAGCCCATTTCGTCGTTTAGAAATTACCATAGACAGTTTATCATCTATCATACATGTAATGGTTTTTGAGCTTGGTGACCATGCAATGTTCGAAATTCCATATCCCTGTAAAAACGCCAGAGAATTGTTGGTAAAGTCTAACTGTGCTTGTGCCATCGCTGCATAAACAACAAAATGTTTGCTAGTTGAATGTGATCTTGCGAATGTCTCGCAAAGTCTGTGGCTGAAACTTTAACTCGTTTAATTTATCGAACAAGTCTCTATCCCCCAGAATATCTCCAGCAGCCAAATTGTCTTTCACCTTCGAGAAAGCTGCTGCTAAAAACCAGTGTGGCTTGAACTCGTACTTTGCAACAACATCGAACCATTTACGAAGTAATACAAAGCACAAGAAATCCAGATTTCTTCCATGCTTATCAGCTAAAGCATTAATCTGGTCCATTTTAAAGCCAAGGTGCAACGCAAAAATCTCCCAGTTTAATATCAGATTTGAATACTCTAGAATTTTGTCGTTTTCAATGTGCTCCATCTTACGTTCAGAAAGACTTGACTATGCTCTAATATGCCAATGTGAAGAAAGAGCAACGTCTTTTCTCTCTAACAAATCTCAGTAGCTAGCAGACGACGCTTTTATCGATTCAAATATTCAAGTTTTGAAAAAACAATACCACCAACGCATACCTATCCAATAACATGTAATTCTATACCCAACAATAGATTTGGAAAAAAAAAACCGTCATTTTCAAAATCAACCAAGCGCTTCTCCCAAGATGGCCACAGTCTCGATACGTCGGCCATCTTTGAATTCGGCAGCCATCTTGAAATCACTCAAGCATATCCTTTCAAGATGGCCGCGGGATTCTTATTTATACACTACTTGTACAGCAATGGGTTGAAAGGTAGCGTATTTTAAGAAATATTAAGTTACTAATCGGTATAAGAACTAGATTATCCATAATAATAACCATTTGCTAAGGTATGGATAAGCGCCGCGGGGTATCGATTAACGGTTGCAAACCCTATATAACTTATTTATGTCATAGCAGGGATCGTATATTACGATCCCTGGTCATAGGCGAGAAAATGGACCCGCACAATGAACATGTCTACGTGTTTTTAACCAATCACAAATAACTATTCATTTATTCGAGTCTAATACCTAGAAGTAGGTCAAAAGCTAGCTTATACAAATACGCCGAAACCATTGTTTCTTTTTCAATGTAAAATTAAGTTCTGGCGTACGACAGAAGTGCGTGCGAATCGAACTTTTTTTGTGACCTACTTTGAATATTTTCGGAAAACAGGTTTCTTTTCGAGATCTTTTAAATAATTAGACAGTGTTCTAGATTTTAGTCCCATTTCACAGTGAAGAAGTTATATCAGGTGTGTAGCTTGCCCAAAATAAAGTATACGCAAAAGTAATACCGAAAGTATTGCCCGAGGCGCCAAGTGCCCAGAGAGACAGAGAGAGAGAGAGAGAGAGAGAGCGAGAGGGTGCCAGGAGATTCTGGAGAGACTCCCCCAGGACATATTTGAATTGTAGAAACTATTTGGTAGCCTCTGGTGACATTTTTGGCAAAAAAATGTGTTTCTTTTTTTTCTTTATCTTTTTGTAAAGTATGCAACTGCGTTTTTGCGCGCAGGTAGCTACACACCTGGTTATACCAGATGTCTTTTTAAAACTGACAATTTCGTAATGAAGTTCCTAATTTTCTGCATGTATCTATATTGCTAGACTATAAAATTGTTATTTTCCAAAGAAATGCATGAGGAAAGACATGATATGGCAATATTCCAACGAATCGTCCCTACCTGTAAATTGTATTGGTGTCTTTCAAAGGTATGAGCCATGCTCTGTGAAGAGGGGGCTTAATACATCTTCGATATGAAGTGTACAAAGCAAGACATCACATTGTAAGGGATCCATAAAAATCGACTTTGTCAACAAGCGACTGAATCGTGAGGTACACTGGTCCTTGGATATACAGAAAATTGACGAATAGCGAAAAGATTCGGTCCATGTCAGCCAGGTCAGCCAGTTAGCTTTTTTTTTTTTTTTGAAAGAGGTCCATTCTGATTTTTTGAAATCAATAAGCCGATATTAAAGAAGACCGATCAAAATTACGTAATCTTAAATCTGTACCCGACGACAAATATTTAAACGGATCCAAAATCAAAGCATTAGACAACTCATACATTCTTCAAGTTACAGGGTTGACTTTTCAGAGAGAAGAAAACATTGTAGGAAAAGAAGAAAATGCTGGTTACCAGCATTTTTTTTTCTTTTCCTATACTGTTTTAAAGCCTTTTCTCTCCAGAGCCGTTAAAAAACAGATTGTTTGGTAAAGGGTTAGAGAATTCAAAGAGGATTGGTTTATGGTCATAATACCTTTTATGGTTATTGTATTTAAGCTGTGCTATGGGAGAAGGGGTTTAACCCTTTCCCAAACAAGCCCTGGTTTTCACGTGCCTGCAGTACAAGTCTTTTGAAAACACTGTGGGAAAAGGAGAAATTGCTCGTAACGAGCAATTTCTCCTTTTACCACAGTGTTTTCTACCCTTTTTGAGACCTTTCTGCCATTTTCATCAAATTTAAAATTGTTGTCTGCAAACTCTTTCAATTTGGACCAGTCCAAAATTTGTCATTTGGGAAAGGGTTAATGCATCTTCATGGTGCATTATACCAAACACGTCGCCCTGTAAGAAAGATCTACTTTTCCTGAAAGCAAATTGAATCATGAGGTAGAATGGTCTTTTATGCTGAATATATGCTGAAAATAGACCAAAACTTTCGACCCAGGACTGCGCAGGCTGACAAAAACCGATAATTTATAAATGTAGATGTATTAAAGTGTTAAATCCCCTTTTCACAGAGCATGACTCGTTGGTAAACATGGTTTGACGATTTGAATCGTTTCGTAGAATTGGGATATTTGATAGCTTACTTTTTTACAATCACCGAGTTCTTAGAAACCGCCTTTTCCATATTTCAGTCTGAAAAATAAAATCTTGTTTTCTTGAAAAAATCCAATGACTCTTCGTGAAATTATGGAGATGGAGGGGGTGGGCGGGGGGAAAGATGAAGAAATGCAATGCTAACGATCTATTGCATTCTCTAGACAAATATATCTCTGCACAGAGCAAAACCTGTACACAAGGCAAATTCTATGTTTCCAAATACAGCATCGTTTAAGGCTTTTAATAAGATTTGTCTTGAATTCACCATTTTGTATACTTAAACAATTTGTTCTTTGTTCAATGACAGCTCCTACTGATAACAGTCCTTCTTCTCGTAGCAGTGAATATAACGCCAGCTGTTCATACAGCGTCAGCAGTGAACATAACGTTAAGAATGATATAACGTCAGTAGTTAATGTAACGGAAGTAGTTAATATAATGTTAGTCTGGATTACCTGCCCCTACCACTACGTTATCGGGTCAGGCAAAGCACAATAATGGTCTCCAAGGCGTCCTTAAGCGTAGCCCCTCATGCTTCCCTGTTTTTTTTGTTTTTGTTTGTTTTTTTTTCCCAGTTTCATGTGATCCAGTTTGATCAGTGAATAAGATGAGATCAATTTTGTACAAAATATACATACAAAATCAAAAATGTGCTGTTGGGGTATGGTTTAAATATAAATTTGACTGTGATTATTTTAAAAGTAGCCCTATTTTCGGACCTTATATAGGTCCATTGACATTTCGGATACTAATAGCATTTCTGATATGTAGTCTTTTCTCGCTGAATAAGAACGACAGTTAAAAAAAAAAACACAAAAAAAACCTGCCATTACTTTATTTTAAGCGATCTGTTTTGAATTCAGCATATGATCCGATTTGATCAATTGAAATAACAATATCCCGTTACCTCTGCATATTACTAACGAGGGCCGCCATTATTGCGCTTTGCCTGACGTACTCTTGAAGTACGGCGGGGCAACAGACTAATATAACGTCAGCAATGAATATAGAGAATAAATGGTTGGTGTCTTGGATGGGTTAAGTTTATCGGGCAAGGCGGAGGAATTTATCTGGTGAGCCGAAGGCGAACCGGATAAATTCCGGAGCCGAGCCGGATAAACTTAAACCATCCAAGACACCAACCATCTATTCTATTTATCCTGTCACGCACTGTAAATGAACAAAACAAAAAAACAGACATGATACAAAGACTACATACCTTTTATTCAATATCTTATGGTACTGATACCATAAAATTCCCGAGCCGAGCCTGACAAAATTTCCTGGAATCAAAGACACTACTGTCTATTCTTCAAATTTTCAAATCCACGACACTATTCTGTTTATTCTGTTTCACATTTACAAACATAAATCCGACTAGATAGAATATTTCGCTCGAAATTAAGCCACGTATTGACATCTTTCGCACTATGAAAAAAAAAAAAACACACTTGTATGGGGAACTGTGCAAAGCGCTTTTGGTATGCAGCTGTAATAATGACGTCATGAATAATATTGACTACGTCATAAACGCGACGTAAACCCTCAGAAGAATGTTGTGGCGAAGAATTCTAATTTATTTTAAATAATAAGAAAAAGCAACATGTGCATCGAATTTTAAGCGATAATTTTACTTTGAAATACTGATTTCGTGTACCGGTACCTAAAAAAGGAGTTCCGGCTGGTCACATGACCAACTAGCCTAATAAACCTTGATCACGTGACCAACTGACATAATAAACCTAGTCACGTGGTCAAGTGACCGTATATCACCAAGTTTATATGACCCCCTGTTATACGACGGAATTTATAGGAGGTGACAGGATAAATAATGTTATTACGTCAACATTTATTATAACGTTAGCACTTAACATAACGTCAGCACTTAATACAACGTCAGCGGTGAATATTACGCCAACAGTCTGTACTTGTACATTTGCAGTTGATATAATATTGGTCCGCAACATGCGAAATGAGACCTTGGGACATTTGCGTAAAGCGTCGTCCCGGATTAGCCTGCGCGGACTGCGCAGCCTAATCCGAGACGGCACTTTACGATTACATAAGGTTTTTTCATGCAGTAGGCTTTCGTGAAACAGAAAATCGCACAAAAACGGAAAGTATCGTCTCAGATTAGTCACAGACTGCACAGGCTGATCTGGGACGACACACTTTTACGTACATGTCCGAAGGCCCCTTTTCGTGTGTTGCACGCCATATAACGTCAGCGCTTAATATAACGTCAGAAGCGAATATAACGAAAGAAGTTGGTACGAGTAAGTCATTAATGTAACTTGAGTGGTGTTAATGCAGTGTCAGTAGTGAATATAACGTCAGCAGTTAATATACTTGTTTCGACACTTCTCGAGTTTGAAAGTAACCAGTTGCCTTGGAATACTTGCTTCTTTATCATACGATAAAATCTTAGCCTTGTCCAGGTGCGAAGCAAAATTACCGACGACAAATCAAACGCCCCTAAAATGATGAAATTTGTCTTTCATAGACAGTGAATAAAACACAATGTGAAAAGGAGAAAAGGTTGGTTATCGGAGTTTTCTGTTTCCACGATGTTTTCAAAAGCGTCATCCTCAGCATGTCTAAAACACAGGATCGTTTGGTAAAGGGTTTAAGTTGTTTCGGTGGGCAGATATCAGGGATCATACTCGTCAGCCTTCAACTTAAATTCCAAGACTAGCTCTCTGATTGGCTGAGACGTTATATAGAATTTAGCATTCTGGTAATATGTTGTTTAACAAACCTTTAATTCTTTACTAAATGACAAAATTTTAGACGAAGGAAAGTGTTTGCAGACGACAAATTAAAGGTGTTCCAAATGACAAAATTTGTTCTTGATATGGTAGAAAACAATGTGGGAAAAGGAGAAAATTCTGGTTACCAGCATTTTTTTCCTTTTCTTACATTTTTTTTTTTTCAAAAACCTACCTCAGGGTCGTAATAAGTCGGAATTGCAAAGGATTAACAGAAGTGTTTTTAAGCTGATGCATTTTTCAGTAATCATTACCAACGATACCATGACGGGACAGCCCTGTGCTTTTCACAACAATTATGTTGTACACTGCTCTTTGTAACCAACATTTCCCCTTTTTCCAATTATACTTTTTTAAAGGACAAATTTCATCATTTGAGCAGAAATTTCAAGAGTCTTAGAATTTTTCGTCTCTTGTAGACAAAAAGTTACAATTTTTCGAAACTTTTCTCTACACCGGGTATCAGTTTTAACATTTCAGTCGTGGAGTGCTGAATAGACCCAAGACACAATTTCAATCAAGAAATTAGACCGAAATAAATGCAGTGTCAAAGTTGCTTTTGTCCAGAATGTCCAGTTAAAACGGATAGTGTAGATCAAAGATCAGACTGTACGTTGTTTTGTGCAGTCTGGTCTTGATGTGCATTGGCCGCACTGGCAATGGGAATTGCGGAAGGCGCTATAGGGGTAACTAGTATTCACTGTAAAATTAAAAGCCATGCTGTTGCAAAACGGGGTTTAATACATCACATAATTATGGATCCATGATTACCGATTTCATTTAAACAACCGATTGAATCATGAGGTAGACTGGTCTTTGGACATACTGAAAATTGAGCAATAGCGAGAAGTTTCGTCCCAGGTCAGCCCCTGCACGCGGACCTGAGTCGATACTTTTCACAGATGCATTAAGCTCCCTTTTCCCAGAGCATAGTTTTTTTTTTTTTTGTCGTGTACATGTTAACATAGTTTTAAGAAACGTTACTTTGCGTGTGCAAAATTGCTTGGGTTTGCTTGTTACGCCGTTTTTAACATTGTTTCAGTCAGTGTCACGTTGATACCTAAAATATTCATGTCTATCCTTGCTAATTTTACCAGTACTAGGTTGGAACTCTGAACTCCCTTATCGAGGGACACTCCCACGTCACCATTCCCTCAATCATTTATTTATTTATTTTTTTTAATTTTCTTCCTTTTAGAACTCGTCTCTGCGGAATTAATGACACGTCGATTTGGAAATTAAGACATAAGTTCGTGTATTGAAAAACTCACAGACTTTTGTGTATTGGTATGTCAGTATTTTATATACCTGTGTATTGCATTTCATAAGTTATAACTCCCTTAATCTTTACCAAACGACAAAAATGTAGACTTGTCTAAATTGAAAGCATTTGCAGACGACATTTCAAATGTGGCTAAAATGATGGAATTTGTCTTTTATGGGGTAGAAAACAATGAGGGAAAATGAGAAAATGCTGGTTACCAGCATTTTCTCCTTTTCCCACAATGTTTTCAAAAGACTTCTTTCTGCAGGGTCGTTAAAACTCGAAATTGTGTGGTTAAGAGTTAATTCTTTACCAAACGACAAAATATAAGACCTGTCCAGATTGATTTCAAGCATTTTGAAGATGGCAGAAGAAATATGACTCAAAAATTAAAGTTTTTTTGGAAGGTTAGAAAACATCGTGGGAAAAGGAGAAAATGCTGGTAACCAGCATTTTCTTCTTTTCCCACAATGTTTTCAAAAGTCTTCTTCCCCAGGGTCGTTAAAGTCGGGATTGTTAGGTAAAGGGTTAACACTTTTCTAAACAAACCCTACCAGCAGTTTCTCCTTGTTAACCCATTGCCACACAATCCCGACTTTTAACGACCTTGAGGGGAGAAGGCCTTTGAAAACATTATGGGAAAAAGAGAAAATGCTGGTAACCAGTATTTTCTCCTTTTCCCACAATGTTTTCTATCCTATCAGGGACAGGAATCATCAATTCAGCAACATTTATTTTGTCGTCTGTAAATGCTTTGAATTTGGCCCAGTCCAAAATTTTATCGTTTGGTAAAGAGTCTTAACACTGAACTTTTCCATTCCAGTGCGATATTCCATCATTCGAGCCACATTTAATTTGTCGTCTGCAAATTCTTTCAATTTGGACAAGTCTCAAATTTTTGTCGTGCGATAAAGAGTTGACATTAATTATTATTTGTTTTTTGGTCTTGTTGCATACGAAAGGTGCACCGGCTGCCGCGATATAACTGAAATAATGTTGAAAACGGCGTTAAACACCATACGTTGTATCATCCATGCTTTTCTAGAGTATATTTTACCAGTACTGCGCATAATATTCTTCCCAAGCCACTGGCTGCTTTCCAGGATAACTATCGTCGAAAAAATGGTCGCGGTGAGAGAGGAAATTAATCCTGTCGCAATGACTATCATCAGTCCTCGGAAAGACATTGGCCGAGCCGGGAATCGAACCAGCGACCTCCCCGCAACCCTGCCGACTGAGCTATCGGGGCTCGGCTTTTAACCCTTTATCACACAGTCCCGAGTTTTAACGACCCTGCAGAAAGAAGCCTTTTGAAAATATTGTGGGAAAAGGAGAAAATGCTGGTAACCAGCATTTTCTCCTTTTCCCACAATTTTTTCTACTCTATACAAGACAAAATCCATCATTTTAGCCACATTTGAATTGTCGTCTGCAAATGCTTTCAATTTAGACAAGTCTAAATTTTTTGTCGTTTGGTTAAGTCAGTATATAAAGTCATGCGGTTCTGTTGCAGACCTTGCAGGTCAAGATCGAACAGCACAATGCACACAGATCGTACAGTCTGATCAAACACGTGCATTGCCGGATATTTTTCAGAGGTATGCTTCTGAAAATAACGTCACAAGTTACTACGATTTGGATTTGGTCTACCGACTTAACCCTTTCCCAAACAAGCCCTGGTTTTCATGTGTCTGCAGTACAAGTCTCTTCAAAACACTGTGGGAAAAGGAGAAATTGCTCGTAACGAGCAATTTCTCCTTTTCCCACAGTGTTTTCTACCCTTTTGGAGAACTTTCTGTCATTTTCATCAAATTTAAAATTGTCGTCTGCAAACTCTTTCAATTTGGACCAGTCTAAAAATTCATCGTTTGGGAAAGGGTTAAGATATGAGCCATGCTCTGTGAAGAAAAAAGAGAGCTTCAATCATCTGCACAAAAAGTATCGATGCCGGTCAGCCTACGCAGTCCGCGTTGATTGACCCCGGTCGAACCTTTTTGCTATTGGTCACTATTTTCTCCATGACAAAGGACCAGTCTACTTCACGATACTGTCGGTTACTATACAAAATGGATTACATGGATCCATTGAATAATGTGATGACTCGCTTGGCATAATGCATGACGGAGATGCATTAAACCCCTTTTAGCCAGAGCGCTGCTCATACTGATTTTCGTATTAATTAACCCTTTACCACACAATCCCGTCTTTTAACGACCCTGAGGGAGAAGCCTTTTGAAAACATTGTGGGAAAAGGAGAAAATGCTGGTAACCAGCATTATCTCCTTTTCCCACGATGTTTTCTACTCTTCCCATGACAAATTTCAAATTTTGAGTCACATTTAATTTTGTCGTCTTGCAAAAGCTTTCAATTTGGAGTGGTCTAAAATTTTGAGGTATGGTAAAGAGTTAAGTAAATGGTCTAAGCGTTGAAAACATTTGGATCTCTTTGGTAATTTCCATACAGTAGGATAAAGGGTAGCACACGCAATTTAGGAATAATGTCCTTTTGTCCTATACAAATATACAAGGCTTTATCCTTAGCGCGTTACCTCATTGTACAAGTTTTAACTGGCTTGTATGAAAACCCTTAGACTGCTAAGCGCAACTTAATGACCTTTGGCGGACAGTGTAGATCAAGATCAGACTGCACAAAACGTGCAGTCTGATCTTGGATCTACACCGTCCGATATACGGAGATATTCCTCCTCCCCCCACAAAAAAGTACCTTTGAAAAAGCAAAATTTGGGTTTTTACTATCGGAGAGAAAGTTTCATTTTATTTATTTAGCAGGATGAGGGTTAACATTCATTCTGGTGTGTACAGTTTTTTGTTGGTTGGTTGTTTGCGCCGTCTTCTACAATATTTCCGTAATATCATGGTTGCCAGTGCACCTTTCTTTGCAGTCCTTGTGTTTCCTATTATTTCTATTACCAGTATGCAAACACTTTTAAGAAGCCACCGACTGCTTTCCTAGACAAACAAAACTGAAGCTATCGCAAGCTTTGAGAGAATCACGTCACATTGGCTATCATCAGTCCTCGAGACGGGTTTGGTGGAGCTTAGGTTCGAACTAGCCACTCCTAGGGAACAAGACAGACTGAACAACCGAGCTCGGCCCTTGCTGTATAATTACAATCAATCGATCGACCGACCGGCCGAAGGATCGACCGACAGACCTACCGACCGACAGACCGAGCGAAGGAATGAACGAAAGAACGAACAAACGAACATAGTATATGTACTTAACCTTTGGAGCACCAAGTTAATAAAAAAGGACCTTTTCACGTTAGAAATTAGACCTAAATTGCAATTTCAAGTTGATTTTGTCAAAAAAGTATCAGCAAAGCGGACAATGTGGATCAAAGCTCAGCAGTCTAGAATGTCTCACCAAAGCGAACGGTGTAGATCATTGATCAGACTGCACGTTCTGTGCAGTTTGATATTAATCTACACTGTCCGCAAAGGTCACTACAGTTGTGATAGGCAGGGTTCCCGCTGGGCTTCGCATTTGGCGCCATTTGCGATAGATTTTGTAATGTGGCGCAAGAAAAAGCCAAATGGCGAAAATGACTGGCGCCGATATTTTTCACATCGGGGTGCCGTACATTTTGATACTGGTCCCGTCACCTCAATGCGTGAAAGCGTATCTATGACCGAAAAATCGATTAGCAGTTTGTAAATTGTCGCCAATACACCCCGTCACGGCAGGTGATCTAAATAACAGTCTGTATATTACATGGGATTTGTCTAGTTACACACAATACACGCATATACACCGTGCAATGCTAATAATCAATCAAATATCAATGTCGCCACGCCCCATCTGCATCCAAGGGTGTGAAAACAGAATTTTTACACAACGTGAAGCACTGCGAACCAATCGGGAATCACATACGAGATTTAGTCGCCGCCCATAATTTCTAAAGCCACGCCTTCATTCTGTGTTGTATGCATGATACATGCGGGGCATTATGGTTCGTATTTAGCGACGACCACACCATATTTAGGTGGATTAAGTTCGGTAATTAACACATCAATGAAAGAAGATTGGACCTCAGAATAACTGATTTAACGGCTCGCCGTTTATGTTTGCAAACTGGAATTTTGCGATTGCTTATTCCTTTCTCAGTTAAAGAAGTCGGTCGCTATTTTTTTTATGTAAACAGTGATCGGTAGATTACGATTATGATCTTATTGCCCATTAATGTTTTCTACCTTTCAAAAGACAAGATTTATCTCTTGATCTATGAATAACTCAGTAATTTTTTGTCTGCCAGAGCTTTGAATACGGACAAGTCAACATTTTTAGCTCGGCTGTTTTTGAAGAATACGTCGAGTTATATTGCCGTAGCCCTGTCGTTGTCGTGCAACAAGTTTGAATTTTTTGAATACCTCTGTTATTACTTAACTCTTTACCATACAATCCTGACTTTTAACGACCCTGAGGAAGAAGCCTTTTGAAAACATTGTGGGAAAAGGAGAAAATTCTGGTTACCAGCATTCTCTCCTTTACCCTCAAAGCCCGCCCGGGTAGCTCAGTGGTTAGCGTGTCGGACTCGTGACCTGTTCGTTGCGAGTTCAATACATGGTTGAGGCAAATTTTCTTTCCGGCGAATTTTCGCCTCTCACCTCTGATGCATGTGAGGAAAGTAGTCAGTGGCTTTGGAAAGAAAGTTGTGTCAGTGCTGGTGTGAGAAAGCCAGGAAACAAATGGGTGCGTCGCTGACCGCCATGATATGATCTAAGCTGTTAAAATGGCGTTAAACTCCAATACAAACCAAACCAATCCTTTACCCACAATGTTTTCTACCCCTTCCAAAACAAATTTCAATCTTTAAGTCACATTTATTTTTTCGTCTGCAAGTGCTTTCAATTTCAACCAATCTAAAATTTTGTCGTTTGGGAAAGAGTTAAGATATTTACTTAAAACATGGGCAAGTTAGTAACTATCAAAAGGGGAATCTATACAACAAGCAGGTAACAATCAAAGCAATTTGAAGCACAGCCATGCCCGTTTTTCACCTTAGGATTTTCCCTGAAAATCAAGCACCTGCTGCTGAACTATATTCACGCAATGAATATAGATATGGGTTAAAAAACTAATCAAATGGAAAAATGTTTTCTCATGTATTTCATTGCTCATGATACAAACAAAGAAAAGATATTTTATTAACCAATTTTTTACCCTGGCTGACCCCATGTACTTTCATTTTAAAAATGGCACCAACTGGCTCCAATTATTTTAATGTGGCGCAAACTTTTCTCATTTGGCGAAAGTGGTGGCGCAAGAAAAAAAATGGCCAGGGGGAACCCTGATAGGGATTCTAAGGGTAAATTGGGTACCGCAGTAAGACAATATACGAGACCCGAAAGAATGCAAACTTTTTGTCTGGTCTTCATTTCCCGCCCACGTTTGTCGAGTTGTTACGACTTGTTAGTTCTCTTTTATCTAACCCCTTAACCCTTTCCCAAACAAACCCTGGTTTTCACGCGTCTGCAGTACAAGTCTTTTGAAAACACTGTGGGCAAAGGAGAAATTGCTCGCAACGAGCAATTTCTCCTTTTCCCACAGTGTTTTCTACCTTTTTTGAGACCTTTCTTCCATTTTCATCAAATTTGAAATTGTCGTCTGCAAACTCTTTCAATTTGGACCAGTCCAAAATTTGTCGTTTGGGAAAGGGTTAAGTTGCTAAGAGCGCCTCACTGACCTTTTGCGGACAGTGTAGATCGAGATCAGACTGCACAGAACGTGCAGTCTGATCTTGGATCTACTCTGTCCGGTAAGGAGATATTCTTTCTCCAAAAAAAAAAGTTTGAAATATTATTATTCGGGTTTTTTATTATAGGTTTGAAAGTTTTATTAACCTTGTTTAGCAGGATAAGGGTTAACCGTTCACCAAACAATTCCGTCTTTTAACGACCTTGAGGAAAAAGGGGCATTTGAAAACATTGTGGAAAAAGGAGAAAATAATGGTTTCCAGCATTTTCTCCTTTTCTCACAATGTTTTCTAACCTTTAAAAGATCAATGATTTCTTTTACTGTTTGAGGAACGTTAAATTTATCGTCTGCAAATGCTTTCAATTTGGACAAGTCTAACATTTTGTCGTCTGGTAAAGAGTTAATCCTTTATCAACTGACAAAATTTAGATTTGCTAATATTCAAAGCTTTTGCAGACAACAAAATAATCGTGATTCAAAAAAGAAATTCGCCTCCTTGAAGGTTAGAAAACATTGTGGGAAAAGGAGAAAATGCTGGAAACCAGCATTTTCTCCTTTTCCCACAATGTTTTCAAAAAAACTTTTCATCAGGGTCGTTAAATCTCGTGGTTGTGTGGTAAAAGGTTACCTCTTCATTCAACAAGCCCTGTAGATCAATATCAGATTGCACAGAAATTGCAGTCTGATCTTATATCTAGACTGCCCGATACTTTGGGATTTTTTCCGACCGAGAGGAACTTTCAAATCGCTTTCAAAATATTTCATTTTTTTTTTTTATTACAGACGTGAAATTTCATTTACTTAAGTGGAAATTTGACCCTTTACCAAACAATCTAGAGTCTGATCGACGGTGAGAAAGACGTCTTTTGAAAACATCGTGGGAAAAGGAAAAAATGCTGATAAATGTGGGAAAAGGAGAAAATGATGGTAATAAGCTGCTTTTCCAACGACGTCTTTTACCATTTCCGAGACAAATATCATCAACTGATTCACACTTTATTTGTTGCTTGCAAATGCTTTCAATTTGGGGGAACAAATGGCTTTTGGTGAAGAGGTTAATCGCTAGATGTGCAGCGATCTAAGTGCCTGTGATCACATCCATTGGTATGTGATTTTACAACCTACTTCCAAAAACAAAGGGGTCCTGCGTGGCTCAGTGGTAACGTGTAGGACTCGTAAACCGGAGAACCCGGTCCGAGCCTCACTGGAAGTACCGGGTTTTTCGTGGGCGTGTCTTTTGGCAAAACACTTTAGAATCCTAGCCTCGTACTGGTGAAACCCAGGACATAAATGAATATGTGTCCTGTCGCCATGATATGACTTAACCCTTTACCACACAATCCCGACTTTTAACGACCCTGAGAAAGAAGCCTTTTGAAAACATTGTGGGAAAAATGGTAACCAGCATTTTCTCCTTTTCCCACAATGTATTCTACCCTAACTAAGGCAGAAATCACCTTTTTAGCAACATTTAATTTGTCGTCTGCAAATGCTTTCAATTTGAACATGTGTAAAATTTTGTCGTTTGGAAAAAGAGTTAAATAATTGAAAACGGCGTAATTAATCCAGAATCAAAGAAACATGTACGTGAAAACAATGAACGAGGAAAATAAAAGTACTGAAAGTGTTCTTTTCGTTCGGCTAAGTCCGCATTCGCATACTTGGATATTTTCGAATAATTTGGTAAACTCTTTGAACGCCATAAGGCAAAAGAAGGGGGATTGTACTAACTGCATACATCAAGATCAGACTGTACAGAACTTACAGTCTGATTTTTTTTTTTATCTATACTGTAAAATCAAAAGGAGAGGGAGGAGAAAGAGAAGCGAGGAAGTAAGGGAGCAGGAGGCCGACCGACCGACAGACAGGCGGACGGACGGACAATCATTGTCATAAACAGCGAACAGCTGTGCACAATTAATATTTACATGCAGAACTTGCAATAACTCTAGTGAGCATCGTGTATTGATAACACTGCCGGTATAAACTTTGCTACAAGTTTGAGAATTAATATACAAGCAAATTCTACTTTGGCACACTGTTCTGTGAAAGCTGTCTGCTGTAAAATGCAAAATTGTCGTCTGAAGAGGGAAACATTATGTCATCTTTACTAAATAACCCCGTCTTAAACGACCCTGGGCAGAAAGAGTCTTGAAAACAGTGTAGGAAAGGAGAAAAAGTTGGTAACGAGAATTTCGTCCTTTTCTCGTAGAGTTTTCTTCCTATCAAATTTATTACGGAGACCAGCCATTGCATAGGATCGTCACATGTGGTCAGTCTATACTGACTGAACAGTTTACCTGCCAAGTGCGACTCAAGGTGCTTTTCCTGACAGTGTGGATCAAGATCATACTGCACAGAACGTGCAGATCTACACTATCCGGTACAGTGACATTACTCCAGGAAAAAGAACTTGAAACCACAATATGTTGGGTTTTACTCTCTGTTTCGAATTCGAATTATTCATCATATTTCATTCAACAGTTTATGGCTCGTACAATGAATCACGTAGGTATGCAAGTGTGTAGGCCAAGATCAGAATGAACGCATGTGCATGCTGATCTCGATTTATTCTCCTCTCAAAGGACGTCAGAGCCCGTATTCATCAACATTCTTAGTCTACTTCTCCAGAGTTTTTGCTTTAACGTTCAAAGTTTCTAAATGGCTAAACCCAATGAGCCAAACTCTGGCAAAAGGGGGTTTCATGCATGGCGAGTCATTCCATAATTATGGATACATAACATCAATTTGTGTGGGAGGTGACTGAATCACTAGGTACAATGGTCCTTTGACATGCAGAAAATTGACCAATAGCAAAAAGATTCGACCCCCCCACCCCCAGCCTGCGCGGAGTGTGTAGGCTGACATGAGTCGATTTTTTTGCAGATGCATTTAGCTCCCTTTTCACAGAGCAAATAGTTTGGTCCTTAAAGGTATTGCGTTACTTATCCAATCGAGAATCAGACTAAAAATGCAATTCACAATGTTTGGCTCTAAGGTCGTCGTCAAACATGACCGGCAGGGTAAAAAATACCGTCTTCGTCGCCTTAACTCTGTGCTACACAATCCCGACTTTTAACGACCCCATGAAAGAAGCCTTTTGAAAACATTGCGGGAAAAGGAGAAAATGCTGGTAACCAGCATTTTCTCCTTTTCCCAGAATATTTTCTGCCCTTCCCAAGACAAATTCCACTTTTTCAGTTACATTTATATTGTCGTCTGCAAATGCTTTCAATTTGGACCAGTTCAAAAT
The DNA here is from genome assembly GCA_945859785.2 of Tridacna gigas. Taxonomy (NCBI): domain Eukaryota; kingdom Metazoa; phylum Mollusca; class Bivalvia; order Cardiida; family Cardiidae; genus Tridacna; species Tridacna gigas. Next base: position 18,681,096 of record OX244035.2, read on the forward strand.
TTTGTCGTTTGGTATAGAGTTAATTTGGAAGAGTCACAAAGAAATATGATATAATTTATGGTGTAGATAATCAGCCCAATAGACAAATATTGATAATAGATAAAGATCGAACAATTCAAAAACTCCGCGTGAGACGATCGGTTTTCGAGATTATGTCACAAATATGGTCAATTATCTTTGTATAATTGTTTTAAGATTTTTTTTTCCTTCTTTCTTTTTTGACTAATTAGGATTACAGCCAAATCACGTGGCACCAAATTATACGACCTTTCTCGTCCTTCAAATTCGAACGCGCACACTACAGAGTTAACCCTTTACCACACAATCCCGAGTTTTATCAACCTTGACTAAGACAGCTGATGAAAAAAATTGTGGAAATTGATACAATGCTGGTAACCAGCACTTTCTCCTTTTCCCACGATGTTTTTTTTTTAATTTATCAAAGTCCATTTCTATCATTTGAGGCACATTCCATTTGTCGTCTGCAAATCCTTTCAATTTGGAATAAGTCTGATTTTTTTTTTTCGTTTGGTAAAAAGTTAATCTTACTTTTCGAGCATCAAAAGGCAAAACTCAAACTTATTGGTTTTCATTTTAAACCAAAACGCTCCAACAATATTTCAGTCTCGAGGTTGCTATTGGCCAGAATGCCTCAGCAAAGCGAACAGTGAAGATCTAAGATCAGACTGCACTTTCTGTGCATTCTGGTCTTGATCCACACCAGCCGCAAAAGATCTTGATTCAATCTGGCCGCAAAAACGGTGTCGTTAAAGGCACTTTGGGAGTTAAAGAAACGCTAAAGAAATCTCTTTGCGCATAACCCTTTACCAAACAATCCCGAGTTTTAATGACTTCGGGTGAAAAAGCTTTTGAAAGAATTGTGGTAAAAGGAAAAAATGCTAGTAACCAGCATTTTCTCCTTTTTCTACAATGTTTTCTACCCTTTCTTAGACTAATCCCTCTGATCGAGTCATATCAATTGTGTCTTCTGCAGATGTTTTTAATTCGGACTAGACTAACATTTTGCGTTTGGTAAAGGGTTAACCCTTTCCCAAACGACAAATTTTGGACTGGTCCAAATTGAAAGAGTTTGCAGACGACAATTTTAAATTTGATGAAAATGGCAGAAAGGTCTCAAAAAGGGTAGAAAACACTGTGGGAAAAGGAGAAATTGCTCGTTACGAGCAATTTCTCCTTTTGCCACAGTGTTTTCAAAAGGCTTTTACTGCAGACACGTGAAAACCAGGGCTTGTTTGGGAAAGGGTTAAGAGACATTGTAGGTACAAATCTTAACCCTTAACCCGGTCTCTTTGTTTTAAACAAGCCTTCTTCCTCATGGTCGTTAAAAACAAGGAAGCCCTATTGTTTGGTAAAGGGTTCAAGTGCTTAGCGAGTTTTATTGGAATTTTTATCCGGTAGACTTTAAAACCAAAATATCACTTTTAAAAGCACTTTTCATAACAAAAAAAAAAAACCTCAACACATCTTACACTGCACGTTCTGTGCAGTCTGATCTTATCTACACTGTCCGCAAAAGCAAGAGTCGTGCCTAGCAGCCTAGGGTAAGTTTAAATAAAAAATTCATTAGTGAATTTACAGCAACACGAATTTCTTGGTTTGTCCATACAGTAGCAACAAATGTAGACACTTTTGCAAGATGTTCGAGCCAAGGAAAGAAAAAAAAAAAGCAATAAAGTAGACGAGGGGGAAAAAAAAAAATGGTTCCGCTGGGGCTCGAACCCAGGACCTCTCGCGTGTGAAGCGAGCGTGATAACCACTACACTACGGAACCGGCTGAGTAGCATCGTCAATTATTAACTATCTAAACATTTGTAGACACACCTCATTCACATTTTCATTTGCCATGCGTCTATTAATGTCTACGGGTGGGCTTTATGAGTCAATTACTTTTAAAGAAAGATGTAGTGATGCCAGCGCTGATCAGCAGAGCTCAATAAATGTTAACATTGTTTAAAATTCGATGAATCCCATTCTCATTAAAGAAGAGTTGTCGGATGCGCCTATATGCGGATACAATGTTATTGAGACAGTTTGTGGGAGTTTTTACCTTGTCTCTTTTCAAGATGTATTTTTTTCCATTTGTATTGTATATTTTATACAGATTATATTTAAGAATGAATATGACGTCCTCATATTTTATACAGATTATATTTAAGAATGAATATGACGTCCTCAGTGAATGCAGTCTATTCGATAGATCTAGCAGAGCAATTAGTATACGTGTAGCCTTTATATCTAGATAAAGTTCTGTCCCCGAAGGCGATTTTAGTTTTCGATGTGTCTGTAAATTAGTCCTTGGACATGCAGAAAATTTACAAATAGCAAAAAGTTTCGACCAGTGTCAGCCCGATAGAACTGCGAAGGCTGACCTTGTCGACAGGTTTGGCAGATGCATTAAGCTCCCTTTTCACAGAGCATGACTCAGGTTATTATACTCCTAATATCATGTGGTATGGTGGTTTCCGTAACAAATTTTTTGTAAACTTACTGCAGAACAGAGTTATTTGCACCGTGGCGTTTTCACAATCAACACCAGGCTTCGATTACTTCATCATTTCACTCATACAACTTTTTAACTGCTGAGCATTTTTCGTAGACAAGAGGATTTCTAGATCTACCTTTTTATCTAGGTTTCATTCACAAAAAACAAATCAAGTCCGGGAATTTAGTGTGGAAATCGCAAAGCTGCATTAATCTTACATAATCACCTTGTCAATGATATATATTTAGTTCTCTATATTCTTTTTTTCTCTAACCGGTCAACAATGGCTTTCTTTGTATCGTGTCAATATCTAAGGGAGAAAACTCACACACCTTTATACTATAGTTACGGAGAGTGACCTCCCATTATGCACCAAGTAACCGTTCAAGACGTTCAAAATCCTGTTGAAATCAACTCGTTTGTCAATACTGTCGATAGTAAAACACTTAAACAGTACTGTCTTCATTCTCCATATACAATTTGCATGTCTCAATCAGTAATGGAGAGGTTTCAACTCTTTACCAAGCGACAAAATTTTAGAATGGTCCAGATTTAAAGCATTAGCACACGGCAAATTCAATGTGGCTCAATCGATGACATTTTCCTCTAAAAGAGTAGAAAATATCATGGAAAAGGGGAAAATGCAGATTTTTTACCAGCATTTTCTCCTTTTCAAACAATGCTTTCAAAAGCCTTCTCCCTCAAAGTTATTAAAACTTGGCATTGTGTGGTGAATTTTAGTAGGATGAAAGACAGTTCCTTAACTTTTTACAAATTAACCCTTTACCAAACGACAAAATTTTAGTCTGGTCCAAATTGAAAGCATTTGCAGATGACAAATTAAACGTAGCCCAGATGATGAAATCTGCCTTTGATAGATTAGAAAACATTGTGGGAAAAGGAGAAAATGCTGGTTACCAACATTTTCTCCTTTTCCCACTATGTTTTCAAAAGGCTTCTTCCCCAGGGTCATTAAAAGATGGGACTGTGTGGTAAAGAGTTAAAAAAATTTAAGACTGGTCCAAATGAAAAGGTTTTGCAGACGACATTCCAACTTTAGCAAAAATGATTGTTATTGTCTGTGAAAGTGTACAAAACCTTGGGGGAAAAGTAGAAAATGCTGGTTACCTCCATTTTCTCCTTTTCCTGTAAGGTTTCCAAAATGCTGTTTCCTCAGGGTTGTTAAAACTTGGGAATTGTGTGGTAAAGTGTTAAAAATTATGAGAGTTGGAGAGCCTTCTTTTGTTCCTTCTGAATTATGGGTTGAATGTAGATGGACTTTTAACCCTTTCCCAAACAAGCCCTGGTTTTCATGTGTCTGCAGTACAAGTCTTTTGAAAACACTGTGGGAAAAGGAGAAATTGCTCGTAATGAGCAATTTCTCCTTTTCCCACAGTGTTTTCTACCCTTTTTGATAACTTTCTGCCATTTTCATCAAATTTAAGATTGTCGTCTGCAAACTCTTTCAATTTGGACCAGTCCAATATTTGTCGTTTGGGAAAGGGTTAAGAAAAGAGGAAATGAAAGCCTTTCATAGTTCTGACTAATATAAAACAAGAGCATCGCATGTTGGTGCCAAAGCTTGACTGTGGTTGCTTGATTTTTACTGAAAATTCTAAGTCAAAAAAGGGGCATAACTGTGTCAAAAATACTTTAATGGTTACCTTTAATGGTCACAATGACTATTATCAATCATCAGAAAGAACTACAGTACATGAAATTAGGAATTGAACCAGCTAAGCCTGGGATTCAAGCTCTGTACTTTACTGACTGAGCTTCACGGCTTGGCACAATACAGTGAAAACAAGTTGGCAAAGCTTACAACTCCCTATAGGAATTCTGTCACAATGACTATCATTAAATCTTGGAAGCAATTTGGCTGAGCTTGAAATCGAACCAGCAACCTCTGGGCTGCAAGTCCATGATGGATTGAGCTACTGGGCTTGACAAGGTGCAAAGAGAACAAGCAGATATCGCAAACAAATTACATACAGAATATCAGTCTGAACACTTTAATCAGATTAATACACAATATGGTAAGTACATGTATAAAACAATGATATAACCCTGGAAGTGCCTTTCTCATCTATAGTTGCCTATGCAGCCGTTGACGATTAAAAATCAGACTGCACAAATTATGCATTGTGATCTTTGATCTCCATTGTCGACTTTGCTGAAATACTTTGGACAAAAGCAACCTTTTGATTGAGGTTCCAGGCATATGAGTCATATTCTTATACCAAAAATGTCTAGAGGGTTGATTCGGCACTGTAGGGTTAACTCTTTACCACACAATCCCGACTTTTAACGACCCTGGGAAAGAAGCCTTTTGAAAACATTGTGGGAAAAGGAGAAAATGCTGGTAACCAGCATTTTCTCCTTTTCCCACAATGTTTTCTACCCTTTCCAAAACAAATTTCAATTCTTGAGTTGCATATAATTTGTCGTCTGCAAATGCTTTCAATTTGGACAGGTCTAAAATTTTGTTGTGTGGTAAATAGTTAATCTACATAATAACAGTGTACTGGATATTTGAGCCATGCTCTGACAAAAGGGGGTTTAATGCATCTCAGTGCTACATTATACCATGCATGTCATCACATAAGTATGGATGCATTCTAACATACAACCAACTGAATCCTAAAGTAGACGGGTCCTTTGACAGGCAGAAAATTTACCAAAAGTATACTGTTTCGACCCAGGTCAGCCTGCTCAGTTAGCGCAGGCTGACCGGGGGTGATACTTTTTGCAGATGAATTAAACCCTCTTTTGACAGAGTATGACTCATTTATTTTACATAACCCTTCAAGTGTTGAGCACAACATTCAGTCTGATCTTGATCTATCCTGTCTACAAAATGATTTGAAATTAGGCCAGATCATGAAGAAAGTTTGGACCATGGGGTTATGGGAGTGGAGCACCAGTCTCCTGTACCAGAGGTTCCTTGTTTGAAACTTGTGGTGATCAGGTTCAATCCTCTTTTATAAACACAAGTTAGCATATTTATGCAGACATTTTCTTTTTTGTCTAACAGACCTATTTGATTATTGCTAATTCAACAGGATGTCTTTAAAGGCATTTGTGGGGATTTTGTTTCTCATAACTAAGGTTTTACATGTAAACCACTAATCACAAACTCTTGATATATAGATGCCATTTGAAAACACTGTGACAAATGAAAAAATTCTTTCTGAAAGAGGTGATACTCCTTTCGGTCACAATATTGTCTTGATTGTTCCCCTTGTTCATGTTTTCTGTTAAGCCTTGCCTTGATGATGAAATTTGGAAAGACAGAAAACATTGTGGGAAAAGGAGAAAATGCTGGTTACCAGCATTTTCTCTTATTGCCACAATGTTTTCCAAAGTCCTTTTTCCTCGGGCCCATTAAAAAACTCAATTGTTAGGTGAAGGGTTAAATTGATGATAGAGAAAAACTAACAGAAAAGAAAAAAGAGTACCAATACATCTTACAAAAAACAAGAAATATTTTTAAAATGGATAAACAGCGTAAATTTGCCTGCAAAAAGGCAGGGGCCGTTAAAATAAACATATCTACATTTTTGACCAATCACAAATTTCTATTTATTCATTTTTTATTGGTATCAAAAAGTAGGTTAAAAGGCAGCACAAACAACTTTTGAACTATGCCAAAAAAACAGTTTACACAATTTACTACAGTATAAAATGATCTATACAAGAATTGTAATACTGGTATTTTGTGTTGTTTGATTAAACTTTTTATGAATATAAACCTTACCCTGAAAAAGCAAAGAACTGAATTATTTTTGAAACCAAATTGTAGTGAAAACTCTCTTATCCCTCTACCACACAATCCCGAGTTTTAAACAACCCTGGGGTAGTCAGCTTTGGAAAACATCATTTCCCATGATGTTTTCTTCCTTTTCCAAGACAAATATCATCATTTTGGCCACATTTAATTTGTTGTCGGCAAATGGTTTCAATTTGGACCAGTCTTAAAGTGTTAGAGTATCAAATAAACCTGACACTTTCAGTCTAGAAACAATACACAAATTATTTCAATTTCAAGGTTGCTCTTGTCAAGAATAACTTGGCAAAGCAAAGCAGACAGTGTAGATTAAAGATCAGACTGCATATTTTGTGAGAAGAATCTTTCTTAGTTGTCTGCAACAAATTTATTTCGGGAAATACTGAGTTACAGTAATTGATGACCAAGTAGAAACTGCTAGCTAATATGGAACCGTTAAAACCTGACGAAGGCCTTTGAAAATATTATGAGAAAAAAAGAAATGCACATAACCAGCATTTTCTCCTTTTCTAATGAAATTTTCTGCTCTGTCATTGACAAAACTGATCATTTCATTCATTTTGGCCATACTGATGTTTGTCATGTACATAAGATTGCAATTGGACAAGTTTAAAAATTTTGCCATTTGGTACAGAATTAACTCTTTACCAAATTAGAAAAAATTTGGACTCAACCAAATTCAAAGCATTTGCAGATGATAAAATAGACTTAGGTCAAATGATGATTTCCGTCTTTGATATGGTAGAAAACATGGTGGGAAAAGGGAAAAATGCTGGTTACCAGCATTTTCTCCTTTTGCAGCCATGTTTTCAAAAGTCTTCTTTTTCAGGGTTGTTAAAACTCGGTGTCGTGTGGTAAAGGGTTAAACAAAAATACATGTACTTAAAGGCTGAAAAAAAAAAGTTAAACTATCAAACAAGTAATACTGAAAGTTAACATTATGAGCGTTAGAGTATATAAAATGTACAAACTTCAAATTGACAAAACAAGAGTAAAGAAACAAATGAACTGAAAACAATGTTAAGTATAAAACACAGAGTAAAATGTGTAAATAAAACAGAACATCAAATGTCCACAAAACATAATATAAAACAAACTTCATTTACAAATTATTATCATTACATACCACCAAAGGTATGAGCCATATGCTTTGTGAAAAGAATGTTTAATGTATCTGCACACAGTATAGACTAATGTCAGCCTGCGCAGTCCACGCAGGCTGACACAAGTTGAAAGTTTTTGCTTTTTGTAAGTTTTCTGTAATACTATGTCAAAGGACCAGTCCACCACCCAATGATTCAGTTGATTGTTTGACAAAATGGATTTCATTGATCCATAAGTGAGCCATTCTTTGTGAAAAAGGGGCTTAGTGCATCTGCAAATGGTATCGGCCCAGGTCAGCCAGCGCAGTCTGTGCAGGCTGATCTGGATCGAAACTTTTTGCTATCGGTCAATTTTCTGCATGTCCAGGACCATTCTACCTTATGATTCAGTCGATTGTTAGACAAAATGGACTTTATGGATCCATGATCATGTGATGACTCGCTTAATAGCATGCATCACAGAGATGTATTAAGCCCCCTTCTGCCAGAGCATGGCTCAATTATATGATGACTTGCTCGGTATAATGCATCAAGGAGATGCATTAAACTCCCTTCTGCCAGAGCACTGCTCATATAGAAACAACTACGATATAATCATGGTGCCAAATAAAATAGACAAAATACACGGGCATGGGGTACCCAGGAACATAACAAAGACGAAGCCCATGACTACACCAGCTTCCATGTGTATGGCTATTTTATTGGCATTTTCCTCCTCCAGATGGTGACCTTGAAGCCGTCGATCTTGAAGAAAGGGCATCAAGGCTTCTGCATGACCACATAACTGCCCAGATATCACCTTTTCATGGCATTTGTGGTCAGCATAACGTAACAAAAAGTGATCAGTGAAAATCAAAGATCAGACTGAACAATATTATAATTACATGCATTATCATGTCAATCTAGTCTGATCTTTTCTACTATTACTGAAGTTACATGTACTGCAATTACTGCAGTATGATGATTATAAGTGTGCACGGTATCCTGTTATCTCTTCACCAAATGACAAAATTTTAGACTTGTCTAAGTTGAAAGCATTTGCAGATGACAAAATAAATGTGACTCAAAAATTGAATTTTTTGTGGGGAAGGGTAGGAAAAAATGTGGGAAGAGGAGAAAATGCTGGTTACCAGCATTTTCTCCTTTTCCCACAATGTTTTCAAAAGGCTTTTCTATCAGGGTTGTAAAAACCCAGGATTGTTAGGTAAAAAGAGTTAAAAAACTTATGGACGTTCATTTTATGCAGAAGTTTTCCGATAATTTTACCCATTATCAAATAGAAAAGCTGTTGAAAATTTAGTGAATAGTGAAAAAAAAAAAAAATGCTGGTATCCAGGCATTTTCTCAATTTTGTACAATATTTTCTAACCATTCATGGAAAAATACTAACATTTGACCCATGCTGAATTATTTTGGGGGTCCTGCGTGGCTCAGCGGTAGAGTGTGGGACTCGTAACCTGGGGGCCCCGGGTTCAAGCCTCACCTGATCCGCTGGGTTTTTTCGTGGGTGTGTCCTTGGGCAAGACACTTCAGAGCCCTAGCATAGTACTGGTAAAACCCAGGAAATACATGAATATGTGAGTTGTCACCGTGATATGACTGAAATAATGTTGAAAGCGGCGTAAAACACCATTCAGTCAGTCAATCAATCAATCGATTGATCGATCAACCGAACGACCCATCGATCGACCAATAAATCGATCGATTGATCGATCGGCCAACCGACTGACCGATCAATCAATCAATCAATCAATCAATCAATCAATCTGAATTATTTGTCTGCTTTCAATTTGGATAAGCCTATTTTATATTGTATAGCAAGTGAGGGTATTGGGATAGTTAACCTTCTTACAAGAAGCATAATTACCAGTCTCGCCAATAAGTAATGCTGTTTTTAATCCTTTACCAGACGACAAAATTCTAGCCTTGTCCAAATTGAAAGCATTTGCAGACGACAATTTCAATGTGGCTCAAATGGTGCTATTTTTCTTTGACTGGGTAGAAAACATTGTGGGAAAAGGAGAAAATGCTGGTTACCAGCATTTTCCCCTTTTCCCACAATGTTTCTCAAAAGGCTTCTTTCCCAGGGTCGTTCAAAGGCGGTACTGTGCGGTAAAGGGTTAAAATCTAAATCAGCCACTCTGCATAAAATCATGCCATGGCTTGGTTTCACCAAAACATGGCTTGACTCTACACAGTCTTGCCCAAGGACATATGATCAGTGAGCCACGGAAGATCCTATGCATGCATGATGTATGGAAATAGGAGTAAAAATATAGTAGAGGAAAGGAGGCATGGATTGTTGGGAACATTTTACCACAATATTTGAAAGCTGGCTTATCACACCATCTGCAAAGGCTAATTAGTTACTGTGAATCATTGTAGGCCATGGAAAAAATGAATCTCGAGTATTTGGCAGCATATAAAAAGGAACCTTAACTCAGTAATGATAATCCACAGAACACTATGCACAACAAAGGTTACTTTGTGTGGACAGTGTAGATCAAGATCAGACTGCACAAAACATGCAGTCTGATCTTGGATCTACACTGTCCACTATTTTGTTACATAATGTGGCAAAAAAAAAATCCCTTGCAATAACATTATTTTGGCTGTTTTTCTGAATTGGAAAGGTTCATTTTATTAATTCAGCACGGTATACGCTGATAGGTTTTCAGAACACCAAACACTGTTCATTCATGAGTAATATAATATTATACATGTATCTATATAATATGTATTTATACTACAAGCAATAAAAATAAAATGTGTGAATTATACTTTGAAAAACATGTTGGCTTAAAAACGAATGATTAAAAAAAAGGCTAAATGCATGTTTAACTCGAACTTTGTGACTTTGGCGCTTCTAATGGAGTTTTACGTATCTGAGGATTTACGTATCCAGCTCTGGTGGTTGTTTCCCAGCTGTTGTATATACTTTTCAGTGCTGCACTGTCTGTCTCTGGTTGGTGCCCAGGGAAGGCATTTGGATGAGGAGCTACAAATAAAGTTAAACCTGTATGATGCAAGCAACAAGAAGGTATAATCAAAAAGTGCTTGCTTAACTTTTTACCAAAAGACAAAATTTTAGACTGGTCCAAACTGAAAGCATTTGCAGACGACAAATTAAAACTGGCCCAAATCATGAAATTTGTCTGTAATTGACAAAATTTGTCCTTAATGGGGTAGAAAACATCGTGGGAAAAGGAGAAAATGCTGGTTACCAGTATTTTCTCCTTTTCCCACAATGTTTTCAATAGCTTTCTTCCTCTGGGTCGCGGAAAGTCGGGATCGTGTGGTAAAGATTTAAAGGGAGCTTTCACATTTTTATAATCCCACCAAATTTAAAAAAAGATTAACGCTTTACTACACAATCCGAGTTTTAATGACCCTGGCGAAAAAGGTGTTTGAAAACATTGTGGAAAAAGGAGAAAATGCTTGTAACCAGCATTTTGACCTTTTTTCATTATGTTTTCTGTCCTTTCAAGTATAAATGTTATCATTCGAACTGCATTTAATATGTATTCTGCAAATGTTTTCAAACTGAACAAGTATAAGATATAGTCGTCTGGTAAAGAGTTAATCCTTAATCTGCTAAAGGCGACCCACTGACCTTTTGCGGACAGTGTAGATCAAGATCAGACTGCACAGAATGTGCAGTCTGATCTGTGATCTACACTGTCCGATACAGTATTTTCTTTCCGGAGAAATCAACTTTGAAACTGCAATGTTTAGGCTTTTAGTATTGAGTAGAAATTTGCGTTTCATTTATTCAGCAGCTTAAGTGTTAATTAAGGTGATAGCGAGTTATTGCAGCCATATTGTTTTACAAGAAGAAATGACGTCATCTCTGTTACGCAATGTCAACGTTCCTGCGCTCTTTCAAACATCAATCAACGTTATATGAAATTGCATGTCTTTGATGTTACAACCCAGCATTTTAATCCATGCTGATTCATGTGTGTTTGACATTCTGTTTTGTCAGGATTGTGAATTTTAGGTTGGAACTCCTAAGAGTCGAAACATGGCTTTGTTTTGTAGAGGGTGAAATTGCTACTTCTAGAAACACATCAACATTAGACACTTTGAAAACAGCCTAGTAAATCAGGATCTATATTCATGAATTAATTCATAAATTAAGATTTAACTCTTTACAACATGACAGAAATGTAGGGTTGTCCAAATTGGAAGCATTTGCAGACGACAATTTAAATGTTACTCAAATTGTGGAAGTCGTCTTTGACAGGGTAGAAAACATTGTGGGAAAAGGAGAAAATGCTGGTTACCAGCATTTTCTCCTTTTTCCACAATGTTTTCAAAAGGCTTCTTTCTCAAGGTTGTTAAAAGTCGAGATTGTGTGGTATGTTAACACATGCATACACCTTAATATGAACCATGCTCTGGTAAAAGGGGGCATAAAGCATCTCCATGATACCAAGTAAATCATTGCATAATTATGGATCCATTAAATTCCTGTAGTCTAACAACTGACTGAAGTATGATCTAGAATGGTCCTTTGACATGCAGAAAATTGTCCAAAAGCTAAAATTTCGGCTCAGGTCAGCCTGCGCAGGCTGACCTGGGTCGATACTTTTTTGCAGTTGCATTAAACCCCCTTTTCACAAAGCATGGTTAATATATTTTGGCCATAGGAGAAATCGCTTGAGACAATTTCTGCTTTTGCCACAATCATTTTCAAAAGTAGTCTGCTTTGTGAGCAAAAATGTTATCTGCTGATAGTGATAGGTTTCAGGGTCAGTCAAATAGGAGTTGTTCCTAATTTTATTAAAGGGGAAAATTGGTTACCAGACCTTATCACACAATCCTGCGTTTTACCGACTCAGATGAAGAAGGCTACTGAAAACTTTATCAGAAAAGGAGAAAATGCTGGTAAACAGTATTTTCTCCTGTACCTACAATGTTTTCTACAGATAAAAATACTTTCAATATGCATGAATGTCTAAAATACTGTATTTGTTGGTAGAAAAAAGTCAGTTTCATCTTTTACCAAACATTCACATGTTTTAACAACCTTGATGGGGAAGATTTTTGAAAGCATTGTAGGAAAAGGAGAAAATGCTGATAACCAGCATTTTCTCCTTTTTCCACAATGATTTCTACCTTTTTAAAGATAAATGATTTAAATCATCTTTTGAATCACTTTTAATTTGTCGTCTGCAAATCTTTTGAATTTGGACAAGTTCAAAATTTCAGTCATCTTTTAAAGACTTAACCCTCTACCACACAATGCCAACTTTAAGGACCCTGGGAAAGAAGCCTTTTGAAAACACTGTAGGAAAAAGAGAAAGTGCCGATTACCAGCATTTTCGTCTTTTCTCATAATGTTTTCTACTCAATCAAAGCAAAATTGCATCATTTCAGCCACATTGAAATTGTTGTATGCTTTCAATTTCGACAAGGCTAAAATTTTGTTGTCTGGTAAAGAGTTAATACGCACCTTTTAAATGTTTTAGCTCCTTAGGAACCTCATATGGTTTAAAGTTGTAACTTTGATCGTAAGTTGACTCATAGTAGTGGTTATTCTGAAATCAATAAAGATAATAAGATTAGACAATTGATAGAGTTAAAACTGTTGAAAAGAAAATCACTTTCATAGTTTACTGTAGCAGCATACAGCCACAAAGTCTCAAACTAAAAGTCTCACTAGAACTGCACTCATTTTTGTTTTTATTCAACCTAAGTTTCAGATGCCAAGAGTGTTTTTCATCTCATATAGACACTTTATTTATCCAATCCTACATAAGACCAAATTGAAAAAGTTGTGGTAGAGGTGTTGTGATATTCAGTAACGTGGATGTCAACTGGTCCAACAAGGGTGAAGGTCTAGTCTCTTGAAATCTTTCAAATGATAAATTCTACTTTTCTATATATATATAATTTTCAATACGTAAATTTTATGCTTAGAAATCTTAATTAACATGTTATCTACAATATATTGAAGTATAACTGGGAAGTTATATGTATCTTGATAGAAATTTGATCTTGAAAGACAGCAATATCCTGTGTTACTTGCGTGTCGCTTGTGATCTCAATGATGTTATGACTCAAGAAAATAACTCGTCTGATCCATTCTACAGATTTAATAATTATGAAATCAAAACAATATAACCGTAAGGAAGTGACGTTATAGAAAATGCGCATGACGTAACGTTGTGCACGTCGCGTAAATGCACGTGATAATTACCGGGCGCGGTTAAGGATATAACATCTCTCCATTTCTTAATAAAAAAAAATAAGAAAAGAAAATAATAATAAATAATGGAAAATGGATTAATGAAATGAAATTTAGTGGTTAATCAAGTAATTGTCTCTCAAGTCCATACTATCATTCATAAAGTCCTTATATGCATTAACCTAAAATAATTCACTTTCGCGGTTAATCACTATTAGCTCTATTCCTATCCGTATCAATGTTCCTTATCACACTTCTTTCTTTTATAAATATTAGGCTAATACAAGATTTTAAGGTTATCTAGTCTCTATATCTAGCCGGTAGTCGTCTGTTCCGTTCAGGCATCTGTCGTCTGGTATAGTTCTCTACCCTCTGGTCTGTGCCTCGTATCATGGGTTGATTGTTTAGTTCTTGATTTGTTGTAGACTTGTCACGGTTTCTCATCCTCCCAAGTAACTTTTCTCGCCAATTTTCAGAATGTTTATCTATCAGGAAGTTCTTTGTTAATTTGAATTGCGTGGCGTCTCGATACACTTCTCTCCCATCACTGGCTCGTCTAGCAGCTATACTTGATCCGTCAACCCTGATGACGGTATACGGCTCGCTTTCGTATGCTGTAGACCACTTGTTTCGCTTCTTTTGTTGTAGTAGCACTACGTCACCTGGCACAATTTTGTGTTGTGTATCTTTCTGTCGGCAACCACTGGTGATCCATTTTCGTTTATATTCCCGGTCATTTGTAGTAATTTGGATTTCCATTTCCGGTATCTGAATATTTCTTGGTTTGTGATCCAATTTGGTTCGGATCTCCCTTCTCATCAATGCATTGTATGGACTGACACCTGTTGCCGGGTGTGGAGTTGATCTGTAGCCCATCAACATGTCATATATAGCATCCTGGCTCTCTCTCCCTTGACTATGGGCTATCTGCTCGGTCTTGTTCAACAATTTCATAAAACTCTCGGCTTCTCCATTGGCTCTAGGATGATGTGGTGTAATTCTATGATGTTCGAACCCCATTTCTTTGGCAAAGTCTTTGAACTTTTCTGAATTGAATGGTGGGCCTGAATCTGATTCCAACCGTCTAGGAACTCCGTGTGTTGAGAATATTTTCCTCAATTTTCTTACTGTACTTCTAAATGATGTCGAATAGACTTGTTCAACCTCTGGATATCTAGTACGTTTGTCTATGACTACGAGATTGTAGTGACCATCCGGAAATGGTCCACCAAAATCCACAGATACTGTATCCCAAGGTTCATCGGGTATCTCTGATGGTTTAATTACTTCTTTTCTATGCTCTTTTGTTGTAATTTGACAATTTACACACTTGTCAATCATTTCTTCTACAATTGCATTCATTGCTGGGAACCAATATTTCGATCTTAGCATCTGCTTCGTTCTTGTCTTCCCAAAATGACCAAGATTGTGGGCTGTTTTCACTAAACCTCTCTGTAATCGTTCTGGCATTACAATCTGATTTCCTCTAAGTAAAAGCCCTTCACATACAGATAACTCATCTCTAACCATGTAAAATGGCAATATTTCTTGTCTTCTCTTGTATTTCTCCCAGTCGTTGTTCAGAATTCTGTCTATTACGTCTTGCAGTATCCTGTCTTTACGGGTTTTATTTACTATGTTCGGCAATATTAAAGCATTTTCTGCTTCTATCACTTGACGTATAACCTGCTCTGTATCATCTCTCTCCGTACCCGGTAGAGGGTGTCTCGATAAATAGTCTAATGGGTCTGCTTCATCTTTTCCTGGTTCATACACTAACTCATAATCAACATCCTGCATGTCCATTACCCATTTCTCTATTCTTGGTGGTAATTTAATGTTTGATTTATTGAACATCGGTATCAATGGCTTATGGCTTGTGATGATCTTAAATCTCGGTGCCCCAAGTAAGTACATCCTGAATTGGTTTTTCGCCCATTTTACTGCTAATGCATCCTTCTCCGTCTGACTGTATCTTTTCTCTGTTTCTGTCATGGATCTACTTATAAAATGTACTGGTTGTAAGCCCTTTGCTGTCCTTTGGAATAAACCTGCTGATAAGCCTTCATGAAAACTTGCTTCTACCCGAACAATAATCGGTCTCCTAGGATCAAAGAATGCTATTGTGTTTTCGTCTGTTATACTGTCTTTTAACTTTTGGAATGCCTCCTGCTGTTCTTGTTTCCATACAAACGGAACTTCTTTCTTTGTTAGCATGCGTAACGGTGCTGTTAAAATTGAATATCTCGGTATGAATTTTGATAGATAACCAATCATACCCAGAAAACTTCTCACGGCTTCTTTTGATTCTGGAGGCTTACATTGTTTAACAGCTTTCACTTTGTCCAGTGTTGGTTTAAGTCCATCTTTTGTAAATTTGTATCCATAAAACTCGAGTTCAGTCACTCCAAACTGGCACTTTTCCTTATTGAATGTCACTCCAAATTTGCTGGCCCTCTTTAAAACTGTTTCAAGTGTCTTATTATGTTCTTCAACCGTTCTTCCTCCAATTAGAATATCATCTCGTTGATTCAAGCACTTCGGAATGTCTCCAAATATTCTGTACATAGCCTCGTCAAACAGATCTTTTGATGATTTTGCTCCGAATATAAGTCTCTTTGGTCGCATATTTCCCCATGGTGTGCTAAACGTCGCGATATGTCTCGACTGTGGATCAAGCACCAACTGGTGGTATCCTTGTTTGAGGTCCATCTTCGAAAATATAGTACAATCATGGAACATGTACGTAAAATCTTCAACAACCGGTGCTTGTAAAATTCTATTTCTTTCCATCGACCTATTAGGAATCCTTAAATCTACACTGGCACGTATCATATGTGGTTCTAATTTCTCTTTCTCGACATCACAGAATCTAGGTTTTGGTTGAACTACTAATGGAGAACACCAAGTTATTGCTTCATCACCTTGAACTCTTTCGAAAATATCTTCCTCCAGGCACTGATCTAACCATTTCTTTAATGGATCTTGCAGGTAATATGGCACTGGTCTTGGTTTCTGTGCGACCGGTACTGCATCTGGTTTCATCGAAAATTTCACTGTAAAGTCGTTACTATTCTTCTTGTCTGTAATTTTTCCTATACCCTGGAATACCCCTTGATGTTTCTCTAGTAGCTGGGCAATTTCTGCTGGTTGCTTTTGCTGGTTGTATGATACACTTTTGACATCCTCGTTCCTAATTCTTAACTCATTTGGTTTCTTTAAGGTTCCATCTGCCTTGATTTCCAACATCCCAAGTTCAGTGAGAGTTTGTTTTCCCTATAATGGAGGTGAATTAATCCTTCCTTTGATTACCACGAATTTGGTCTGGCACCCACGTGT
This sequence comes from Tridacna gigas, assembly GCA_945859785.2. NCBI lineage: Eukaryota > Metazoa > Mollusca > Bivalvia > Cardiida > Cardiidae > Tridacna > Tridacna gigas. The sequence continues at coordinate 18,698,021 of OX244035.2, forward strand.
CTGATTACGTACAATGGTAGTAAATTCTCCTTTCACGAACAATCTATTTTGCAATGTACTTAACTTTGCTTTACTTTGCGATAAGAATGTTTTCTGTTGTGTTCTATGCTTGTATGCTCTATATTGGTATTCATCCATCACATTAACATCAGCCCCGCTATCTGGTTCTACTTTTACTAATACATCATCTAACATTACGGGGACAGTCTTATAATGATCACTTAACTTGCGAATTCGAAACTTCCTCACATTGTGGATATTATGGACTGTGTTCAAGAAAAATTCTTCATCAGAGATTGATTCATTGTCAGAACTTATACATGACTCTCTATCACCATCCCTATCTACAGTCCTAATATTTCGAGGTTTCCTCTTCTGTTTTTGTCCGTATTTGCTCTTACTTAAATCATCACCTTTTCTGCCATTACCAGCTCCATTTGCATATCTAGATCTTTTTGTGCATGCACTAGCAAAATGATTCCAGCCTTGACAGTCATTACATTGCTTTCCATATGCTGGACAATCCTCACGTCGATCAAAAGAATGAAAATAATGGCAGTACTTACATTGTCGGCGATGTTTTCCTTGCTTGTTATAGTTACCTACATCTCTTCTTTTGTCTCTTCCTTTTTCCACCTTAGCTACTTCTCTGTGATCATACTTCTCTGTCATATCTGTAACCTGCACTAAAGTGTCCTCTAGCTGATGAACTTCTAATAACATCTCCTGTAGCGACCATTTCCTGTTGATAGCTTTCTTGATTAATGACTGGTTCTCCGTGGTTTGAATTATGTGTTCCAATATTCTATCATCTTCATTCAAAAATTCACAATCGTGCGCTTTCTCTCGTAATCTAGTAGCATATGCTACAGTCGTTTCATCTTTATATGGTCTCATCTTCAAAAATATATATCTCGCATAATGTTTATTCTTCCTTGGCACAAAATAGTCATTTAATTTCTCTCTTAACCTTTCATATTGGTCTAATCGTTGTTCCTCAGTGTTTTCCGGATTTGGCAAACTCTTCTCCAATCTTGCAATTTCCTTTCCTCCATAAATAATCAAAGCGTCTTTCTTATCCTCTGGATCAGTTATCCTGAAAAATCTGAATTCTCTCTCAATGCCTTCAAGCCAATTTTCCCACTGGCTTCCAACTGAAATTTGATCCCCATCAGGAATAAATTGAGTTGCTCTCAAATTCCTACTTTCTGTTACGACTGTAATGCATTCTCCCATTTCAATAATTATTTTGATTCATCAAAAAGTATTTCATCCCATCCTCGTCGCCAATGTTATGACTCAAGAAAATAACCCGTCTGATCCATTCTACAGATTTAATAATTATGAAATCAAAACAATATAACCGTAAGGAAGTGACGTTATAGAAAATGCGCATGACGTAACGTTGTGCACGTCGCGTAAATGCACGTGATAATTACCGGGCGCGGTTAAGGATATAACAAATGACACCATAGTTGTATAATACATTAATTTCTTAAAGATGTTTGTCTGTTCAATAGACTTATTTTCAATTCTTAGGATATTTAACAATGCTTAGCATTAAATCATCACTTTGTAAACCATTTCGTCTCCAGACTAACGATTAAATTGACAGGTATCAAACTTTCAAAGATCCGAGTTAACACATTGAAGTCTGGAGACGAAATAGTTTACAAAGTTACAGTTCAATTCTTAACATCATGAAATATTCTTAGAATTGAATAATAAATCTATTTAAAGTTGCACAATCTACATCTTCAAGAAATTGATATTTTATACAACTATGGCATAATTGAGATCATGACTCGGAGTATGGCTGTCTTTCAAGATCAAATCTCCATCAAAATACTTAAAATTTCTCAGCTAAACTTAAATATACAAAAGATAACATCTAAAGATATTTAAACATAAAAAATACACATTAGGTGTTATCTATGTGCTGTGGCATATCACTTTCTCCCTATGGCGTACCTGTGGCGTAAATTACTCCTGTGGCGTATTTTAGTGTGACCGGAAATAAAGCAGTAGGTCTTTATTCAAGAGGGAAATGAAAATTAAGAGAACAGACGGATGGTAAGACGGACGGACAGACAGTTAGACTGACCGACGGACAGAATGCACTTACTTGAGATGGTAAAGGTTTTGCTTGCACCACGCGACTATTGTCGAATCTGTCCTCATTCCAGTTTCCAATCAATGTACAGTTGGTATAAGATGACTCCTTATTAGTACATCGCCAGCCGAACTGATTGAATTTTTGCGATTCCGTCGAATGCGTCCATACTTCTGCTAGCCCACTAGCTCTTACCATCGCCTGAAACGAAGGACTGTTGTCGAATTCTGACATGTTGATTTTCTTTAAATTAATCTTGTAAATAAATGTGTACAAACTGTAACGATAAAATAGCTACTGTTTTCCGGTGAATGACGTAGCGTCCTTAGTAACTGTGTGGGGAGTATCACATGACAGTCACGTGATCTATTTTTAACTAAGGGAGATAACAAAGTATCATCTCCGTTGCAACAACGCTACAGAAAGTATTAACGTATCCAAACATGTGTTATCAAAATTGGCTGTAAAACATTTCTTTGCAGATATTTATCATCACATATTACCACCAGCTGTCATATTATTGCCTAGCTTCAGAGAACTTAAATCTTTATCAAACGATATGATTTCCGACTTCTCCAAACTGAAAGCATTAGCAGACGACAATTCGGATATTGATCAGGTAATGGTTATCTTTCTTTTCAAGGGTAGAAAATGCCGTATGCCAGCATCTAATACTTTCCCCACAATGTTTTCAAAAGTTCCCTTCTTTAGGGATGTAAAAACAAGAAATTGTATAGTAAAGAGTAAAAAAGACCTTGATGCCCACTACCAGCCTTGGAAAATATTGGCCAAAATATCTGTTTTTTTTTTTTTAACTCTGCCCAACTACAGTGGCCTACAAAATTTTAGATTGGTCTAGTTTAAAAACACTTGCGGACGAAAATTTAAAGGTAGCCTAAATCATGAAATTTGTCCCTGATAAGAAAGAAAACATTGTGGGAAAAGGACAAAATGCTGGTTACCAACATTTTCACCTTTTCCCTCATTCTTTTCAAAAGCCCTCTTCCTCGGGCCCTGAAAATTCTGGATTGTGTTGTATAGAGTTAAGAAATGGAGAAGAAAAATACCTAGTCCCAAGATCAAGCTGCAGTGATCTGATCTTGATCTGGACTCTAAGCCATGATAAATGTCTGCGCATATGCCTGGCTGGTTAGACCGACAGGCTGAATACCGAATGATGTAAGGAAAAGTCTGCATATCTTGACGCAGTTTGAGAGAATTAACTTGAAGATGAAAAAAGATATGTTGGTTAGATCGACATAAACCCAGTGGTGCAGTACGCGACATTAGTCCACATGAAAATGTAGATAGAGAGCATTAATCTCCAGGCTTCACAAACACGGCACAGAGAGACAGAGAGAGAGAGAGAGAGAGAGAGAGAGAGTGAGCGAGAGCGAGAGACGAACTGGCAGCCTGTTGTCGATCTTCGTATCAACTATGGGACGGTTACGGGAGATACAACGGGTTCCAGTTTAACCCTTGTCCTGCTAAATAAGCCGTTAAATAAAACTTTCAAGCCGATGGTAAAACCTCGAATAAAGTTATTAAATGTTCACAAACTTATATTTTTGGAGAAAAATATCTCATTATCGGACAGTGTAGACCCAAGATCAGAATGCATGTTCTGTGCAATCTGATCTTGGTCTACACCGTCCGCAGAAAGTCAGTGAGTCGGGCTTAGCAGCTTAAAGATTACTAAAGAGAGGAAGGGACGAATGGGTGGTACGTTTCCTTCACTGATTTATGGAATTACCTTTCTATCATAGCCAGACATGGTTTGCTAACCAGTTTGATGAAAACTGTAAAATCACAGCAGTATTCATGTTTCATACGAGTCGCCGATTGAGCACTATCGTTGAACGGGTGAAAAATATTGTGAGAAAAGGAAAAATGCACGTTACCATCATTCTATGCATTCCACTCCCACCCCCCCATATTTTCAAACGGCGACATGTTCTTGAGGGTCGCTAATACACGAAATCGTTTATTAACCCTTAGGCTGCTGAAAGCGATTCACAAACCTCTTGCAGACAGTGTAGATCAAGATCAGACTGCACAGAACGTGCAGTGATCTTTGATCTACAATGTTTGATCAGGTGATATTTTTCTCCAAAAAATGAGTTTGAAGTATCATTCTTCGGGTTTTTACTATCGGCTTGAAAGTTCCGTTTATCTTATTTAGCAGGATAAGGGTTAAAAGGTTGTAAGACTAAATGTTCATCGTTATTTCTGACAGCACACCCTCCGATCTGTTTGTGCGTCCGTCTGACCTCGTGTCTCTTCCTCTCTCTCCCGAAAATTTATATCAGTTTCTTTGCACTGGAAACTCGGCCAATATGGAACACATCGATTTTGGAGACATCTTGTTTACAGGTAGCCAGTTATACAAGCTTTTCATCTGCGGTGAACGAGTATTGAGTGGTTCAAGGCAGAAAAAATTCGATAGTGATTACACTCATCTAGAGGAAAAAAATCTGCGAGCCCAGCTGCCTGTCGAATTAGGTCAGTGACCTAGTAATGCAAAAAGAAACAATGCAAAGGAACCCTGAGAATGTATTTTTTTAATTTGTATCCACTAGCTTCTTTAACTTTGAGTCATTTCAGGGCAGGGTGAATGGTTTGGACACCACATGCAAATGACCTACATTGATGTGTAACGCATGCAACGCGTAAACATCTAGAAATTGTAACAGTAGGCCCTGAAACAAGGATAAATAAAATCTTCGCATAGAGATTGTTGTACTCTGTTTTTTATTCTCTTTCTGTCACGGTCTCGAGCTGGCTGTGATTGGATATCTACATGATGATGATGTCATGACGAACCTAAATTTGGAACAACAATAAAATTTGTGTCACATGAAAATACAATACATTTACATTTGCATTATTAAAAATTCTATTTGCATAAGCTAGAAAAGATTTAAAAGATTAGGATGCAATTATTTTTGTATGTAACACTTTTCTATCAGCATAGCATTTTGACAAAATAATTTTAAGGAGAATAACTATGACCTTGATTTCTAAATATAAATGAGCAATAATTGGTTGTAGTAGAACTATTCCGTCCAATGAACGTTTATGCCATATCACGTGGCTAGAATGAACCAATTACCGACATGTGCCCATTCCATCATTCACCATTTATAGGCATTATCGTAATTACGGGACCCTGGAAGAATGGCGTAGCAATCCCTTTCAGCATTTCTAATTTGTGAAAATGCACTCTGGGTAGTAAATAAACTAAATCAAATCTTTAGGTTTCTGGTCATTTTATGAATTCTCGACAAAATGACTTTTCCCTGTATTTATCCGATAGCTAGGTGCTCTGTGTATTCACGGCGCACATCTCATTGTATTGTGCGGCCCTGGAAAATATGCGTGTTCTACTTTACAGACGTAGAATAGACAGCCGTTTGGGTGTACAACTCAGTGGAGCCGAATTCAGGATACGTCGTAGCTAAAATGTCAAAATTTGATCAAATGGTCGTTGATGATAACGATTAAATACTCGGAAAAGGTAGTGTAAGTTTTCTTTATTTATACGGGATCTATAGTTTACCAATAAACACAATCTATTTGACAGAATTTGTATTTTTTCACGAGCAGCTATGGTTGATTGTTCATAACAGTGGAATGTGGGAGGGGGGGGGGTCGAATATAGCACAATCTCTGTGTCGACTGAGATGTCGAACAGAAATTGGGATTCACTAACGTGTACAGCGTATAAAAACTGCATATGATCCTCTTTCACGGCACACATTACCTACTGGTAACACTGAATGTACAAAACTGTGTCAAAAACAGGAGGGAGGATGTTGCTATTCCTGTTGCTGATCAAATTTTTTGGGAATTTACATGGAATGTTCATGTACAGGGCAAAGGGACTTGTAACAATGCTTCTGTTGTCCAAGTTTTAATTGACTTTTAACCGGATAGCAATGCTTCCCTTTCTGCAATGTTTCATTATCTTTTTACACGCGATAACATCCTGTCAAAGAAACATTGCGACAAAAGAAAGATTGCTACAAGTTCCTGTGGAACAGGGTGTGAGGGCAAATATGTATGATGTGTAACACATATGAGTTGTAGATCTGCTTGTAAATATTGTAACATATACGGTATGCATGTTTATTTCTTGTGTTGAAATTTAAGCAATAATGCGCAATGTACAAGACAATCTGAGTCATTAACTCTTGGAATGCCTTGAACAAATTAATTTGTGGATAGTGTTGTGTAGATTGAGATCAGACTACATGAAAGTTAGTCTGATTTTGGCATGATTAGATCCATGTGTAAAAAACAGTCTTGAACTTGCTGTAGTATTGTATGGTGGAGGTGATATAGAGTGGTAGATCTACTGGTAGTCCTGTACTTAACTCTGTCAAACGACAAAAAATTTGACTGGATCAAATAGAAAGCATTTGCAGATGTTAAATTTGTTGTAGGTTCAATGCTGATTTCTGTGTTTCTTAGGGTAGAAAACATTGTGGGAAAAGGAGAAAATGCTGGTTACCAGCAATGTCTCCTTTCCCCACAATGTTTTCAAAAGTCCTCTTTTTCAGGGTGGGTAAAACTCGGGATGGTGTGGTAAAGAGTTGAAGCACTTGCTATGTGACTGAAGAGTCCCATGTTTGAGTCCATTACGGGTTGCGCTTTTTCTTGTTTGAAAACTTTAGATTGTAATGCTACACGTGCATCAGAACCGGTTGTAGTTTGAGAAATTTTGAAGTGGGGAAGCCCATCAAAGGTAAGAAGGGATAGGTGACCAGTATGTAGAGAGGTCTTGGCAGCTCAGTGGTCACAGTGCTCATTCACTGTCTGAGTGAGGGATTCTGAGTTTTATTAACCCTTTACCAAACGACAAAATTTTTGACTGGTCCAGACTGAAAGCATTTGCAGACAACAAATTGAATGTGACTGAAAAATTGAAATGTGTTTTGGAAAGAGCAGAAAACTTTGTGGGAAAAGGAGAAAATGCTGGTTACCAGCATTTTCTCCTTTTCCCATAATGTTTTTAAAAGGCTTTTTGTTCAGGGTCATTAAAACCCATGATTGTGTGATAAAGAGTTAACTCTTTTACAAACGACAAAATTTTAGACTTGTCCAAATCGAAAGCATTTGCAGATGACAAAGGTGGCTCAAAATTGGAATTTGTTTTTGGATGGGTAGAAAACATTGTGGGAAAAGGAGAAAATGCTGGTTACCAGCATTTTCTCCTTACCCATCAATGTTTTCAAAAGCTTTCATTTTTAGGGTTGTTAAAAGTTGGAATTGTGTGGTAAAGGGTTAAAGATACATCCTTACAGTCAGAGAGGAATGAACACTGTTAATATTTGATAGACCATAGAATGGTACAGAATTTAATCAGTTGTGTAAACATAGATAAATTACCAATATAAGCGGTATAACGTAATAATGAAACTGAAAAGATTTGGTCAGTAGAAAACTGGATTACGCTCAAAGTTGTAAACAGTGGCATAGCATCATGGAATTATATCGCTAGATTCCGTCAAGAGCTGGATACAATGTAATTTGCACACACTTTCATTCTTCCATGCTTAAAAATTTTGTTTTCTATTTTCTGCGTTTACATCATTAAACACGAGGCGAAGTTCAAACATAGTCACATGACAGACTGCATAATTATCATTCCATTAACAGAATGTATTACTGGAAACAACAACATTTATTCCTTTGATAGTCTCCAAAAAATGAAATGCATTTGTAGTCGACTGTAATCTAGGCAACTTTGCAACCGTCGTGGTAATATTTAGCATGAATATTTATGAATGATTTTAGTTTAATACAATAAAGATAAAATGGGTTTAAAAATAACCGGCTGAAAACAAGTACAGATGTATCCTTAAAGCCACACCTTTCTTCCTTTGAAATTATCACATGTCAAGAATTGATTTGGCTTCTTTTAATATTGTAACTAAAATATCCCTTTACCATACAATCCTGTGTATAATTATCTCTTTACCCCACGACAAAATTTTTGACTGGTCCAAACTGAAAGCTTTTGCAGACGACAAATTAAAGGTGGGTAAAATGATGAAATTTGTCCTTGATATGGCAAAAAGCTTTGTGGGGAAAAGGAGAAAATACTGGTTACCAGCATTTTCTCCTTTTCCCACAATGTTTTTAAAAGCCTTCTTCACCAGGGTCGTTAAAACTCGGGATTATGTGGTAAAGGGTTATAGGCCTGAAGGCAGAAGGCATTTTGGTAACATTGTGGGAAAAAGTAGACAGCAATTTCACCTTTTGCCCACAATATTTTCTCCCCTTTCAAAGACGAAGCCTTTCAATTGAACCACATTTAGTATATTGCCTGTGGCCACCAAAGTTTTCAATATTTTGCAGTATGGTGAAGAGTTAGCCTGCCAACTAATGATATCTCATAAAAGGTTTGGTTTGCTTGTTTGTTTGTTAATTTGTTGTTTGATGCTGTTTTCAACATTTTTTCAGTTATGTCCATGCTTTCCAGGAGTTTCTTTAACCCTTTACCACACAATCCCGACTTTAAATGCCTCTGAATGAGAAGCCTTTTGAAAACATTGTGGGAAAAAGAGAAAATGCTGGTAATCAGCATTTTCTCCTTTTCCCACAATGTTTTCTACCCTCTCAAAGACAGATATCATCATTTTAGCAACATGTAATTTGTCGTCTGCAAATGCTTTCAATTTGGTTCAGTCCAAAATTTTGTTGTGCCATAAAGAGTTAACAAGTACCATGCACAACATTTTATCCAAGCCACTTACTGCTTTCCCACATAAAATTGTTGAAGCAGTGCAGGGGGTTGAGAAAGGAATGAGTCCTGTCACTAGTCTTTTATCCATCCTTGGAGAGAATATGTCCAAGCTTGGGAAATGGATGAGTGACCCTTGGGTTTCAAGACCTTTATGTTACTGCCAGAGTTCCTGGGCTCAGCCCAAGGAAAGTTTTGACTTTTCAGCCTATGATGTAGGGAAAATTCTGAAAATAAAGCTTGACTCTTTACCACACAATCCTGAGTTTTTAACGACCCTGAGGATTAAGACTTTTGAAAACATTGTGGGAAAATTAGAAAATGCTGGTAACCAGCATTTTCTCCTTCCCCCACAATGTTTTCTCCCCTATGAAAGACATAATTTGAGCTACACTTAACCCTTTACCACACAATCCTGACTTTTAACGACCCTGAGAAAGAAAGCTATTGAAGGTTTTCTACTCTTGCCAAAAGACATTTCAGTTTTTGATTTACATTTATTTTGTCGTCTGCAAATGCTTCCAATATGGACTGGTGTAAAATCTTGTCGTTTGGTAAAGAGTTAATTTGTTGTCTGCAAATGTTTTCAATTTGGTCCAGTCCAAACTTTTGGTAAAGACTTAACTTAAGTCAAAGCTAGTAAATTCTGAAATTGTGAAAATGAAAGCAAAGCTAATATAATTACATGTACAACCCTTTACCAAACAACAAAATGTAAGACTCAACCAAATTGAAAGCATTTGCAGATGATGAAGTGAGTGTCACTCAGAATCCGATTTTTTTTTCTTGGAAGGCTGAAAAATATTGTGGGAAAAGGAGAAAATGCTGGTTACCAGCATTTTCTCTTTTATCCACAATGTTTTTGAAAGCTTTCTTTCTTTAGGGTAGTTAAAAGTTAGGATTGTTTATTAACCCTTTCCCAAACAAGCCCTGGTTTTTATGTGTCTGCAGTACAAGTCTTTTGAAAACACTGTGGGAAAAGGAGAAATTGCTCGTAATGAGCAATTTCTCCTTTTCTCACAGTGTTTTTTACCCTTTTTGAGACCTTTCTGCCATTTTCGTCAAATTTAAAATTGTCATCTGCAAACTATTTCAATTTGGACCAGTCCAAAATTTGTCGTTTGGGAAAGGGTTAAAAGGTAAAAATGGAACAAGATGTAAGCCATAACCTAATAAGTTAATCTTTCATTACCATCGGAGAAATGACTTTTGAAAACATTGTGCCGAGCCTTCGTAGCTCAGTTGGTAGCGTACAGGACTTGAGAATGGGGGGGGGGTCGCAGGTTTGAGCCCTGGCTTAACCAATATCTTTCCAAGGATTGATGATAGTCATTGCAATAGGATTCATTGCTCTCTCACTGCTGACCATTGTTTCGATGATAGTTATGTGGGAAAGCAGCCAGAATATTATGCATAGTACTGGTAAAAGAAACTCCAGGAAAGCATGGATAGGTGTGCTGGCCACTGCTATATAACTGAAATAATAATGTTGAAAATGGCATTAAACACTATAGAATCAATAGAATAGAAATGAAAATATGTCGGGGAAAAAATACTTATCAGCTGTTTATCAGCATTTACCCCTTTGCCAACAATGCTTTTACCCTTTCAAAAAGAAATCAACTGAGCAATATTTTAACTTCAACAAGCTGAGATGATGGGACCTGTCTTTGAAAGGATAGAAAACAGGAAAACTGTGGGTTACCTGAATTGTTTCCTGTTCCCACAATGTTTTCAAAACCTTTAATGCAAAAAAAAAACAACAACAACATGTTTTAAAAACCCTGTTGAAGAAAGCTTTTGAAAACAATGTTGAGAAAGGAGAAAATGCTGGTAACCAGCATTTTCTAGTTTTACCACAATGTTATCTACTCTTTGAAAGACAAATCTCACTACACTTAACCCTTTACCACACAATCCCAACTTTAAACGACCCTGAGAAAGAAAATTTTTGAAAACATTGTGGGAAAATGAGCATTTTCTCCTTTTTTTCCACAATGTTTTCTACCCTTGTGAAACAAATTTCAATACATGAGTCACATTCATTTTGTCGTCTGCAAATGCTTTCAGTTTGGTTTAATCCAAAATTTTGTCATTTGGGAAAAAGTTAGTGTCGTCTACAGATGCTTTTTCTAAGGACAAGTCTGAAAAACAGTTGAAGAAATACCCAGAACACATTCAAAGGAGCACTGGTTGCTGTGATGTTGTTATGAAATATCGTTGGTAACATCAGCTACCAAACAATCAAACCAAAGTTTAAATTGAGTGGAAAAAGACTAAATCCTTACACATAGCTTTCTATGTGGGCAGCGTATAAGTACATACATGCCATAAGGTATAGATTATATATGTATATTTGGAATGCCTTTGTTTAGCTCTAAATGGCTCTAATCAAGTGAGAAACAGTTGCGAATTGGATCAGCTGACGCCTTACTGTTTTATAATGGTTCATTATGTGACCATATTTTTTTCTTTTCTTATGCCAGTGTTATGCTGTGCAGTCATATCAATTTGTGATTTTGTCTGCTTATGTAAAATCACACCGTTCTGCATTACATTATTAACCCATTACTTTGCATGCTATTTAGAGCGCTACATTTTAACTCTTGACCAAACAACAAAATTTTAGACTGAACCAAATTAAAAGCATTTGCAGACGACAAAATAAATGTGACTAAAAAATTGAAGTTTGTTTTGGATAGGGTAGAAAACTTAGTGGGAAATGGAGAAAATGCTGGTCATTTTCTCCTTTTCCCACAGTGTTTTGTCGTCATAAGTTTGGATTTTGTGGTAAAGGGTTAAGCTGAGGGCACATATCATAAGGAAGGGGAACTCACTGTTTTTACCAAAACAGGAAATATTGTGAGAAAATAAGGAATGTTTTTTACCTGCATTAACTCCTTTTCTTGCAGTCTTTTTCGAAGCTGTCATAGGTCACCTGTAACTCAGTAGTAAACTGTTTACCAAACAAAAATTGAAAGCCAACCCAAATTGAAAGCATTTGCAGGTGACAAATAAAAAGTCTCTCAATTAATGTGATTTTTCTATGAAAGGGTAGAAAACATTGTAGGGGAAAGGAGAAACTGCTGATTACCAATTGGTGTAAATAAACTGAAGCTCTTTGACAGGGTAGAAAACATTGGGGGAAAAAGTAGAAAATGCTGGTTACCACCATTCTCTACTTTTCCCACATTGTTTTCAAAAGCCTTCTTCCTAAGGGTCACTAAAATTCAGGATTGCTTAGTAAAGGGTTAATTGCGCATAATTTGCATAGGTTGATGGTATTGATGAAGATCAGACTGCATAGAACATACAGATCTTAACCCTTTACCATACAATCCCGACTTTTAATGACCCTGGGGAAGAAGCCTTTTGAAAAAATTGTGAAAACAAATTTCCTTTTTGTAGTCACATTTATTTTGTTGTCTGCAAATGCTTTCAATTTGGATGTGTCTAAAATTTTGTCGTTTGATAAAGAGTTAAATCTACACTATCCACATCTTTACCAGATATTCTGACCAAATAAAGCTTTGACATGTGACATCTGCATTTTAGGTACAGTACTATATCGGTTAACACCATACTGTGCAATACTGGGCTTTCACGTCTCTGGGAAAGAAGGCTTTTGAAAATATTCTGGGAAAAGGGACACATGCTGGTAAGCAGCATTTTCTCTTTTTGCCACAATGTTTTATGCACCATCAGAGAACTTAAGCTCATTTGTACTAATGCTGAATTTGTCGTCTGCAGGTGTTTTGAAGTTGAAAGAGTCTACAGTTTGTCATTTGGGAAGGGGTTAACCCTCCACCACTCAACGTAATTTTAGACATGTCCGAATTGAAAGCATATGCAGACGACAAATCAAATGCTTCTCAAATGATTGCATTTGTCTTTGATTGGCTGTTTACCAGCAATGTCTTCTTTTTCCACAATGTTTTCAAAACTCTTCTCCATAAGAGTTTTTACCAAAAGACAAAATTATAGAAGGGCCAAAAATGAAAGCATTTGCAAGCAGCACTTTCTTCTTTTCGCGCACTGTCTTCAGAAGCCTTCTGCCAAGCCCCCATAGCTCAGTCGGTAGTGTACAGGACTTGAGAAGAGGAGGTCGCTGGTTCGATCCCTGGCTTGGCCAATTTCTTTCCGAGGATTGATGATAGTCATCGCGACAGGATTCATTCCTCTTTCATCGCTGACCATTGTTTTGATGATGGTTATGTGGGAAAGCAGCCAGTGGCTTGGAAAGAAAAGTGTGCAGAGTACTGGTAGAAGAAACTCCAGGAAAGCATGGATAGGTGCACTGGCTGCCGCGATATAAGTGAAATAATGTTGAAAACGGCGTTAAACACCATACAATCAATCAATCATTCAGAAGCCTTCTACCTTAGGGACAATTAAAGTCGGAATAGCGTGGTAAAGGTTGAACTCTTTCTTAACCAGTTGACAAAATTTTAGACTGGCCCAAATTCAAACCATTTGCAGACGGCAAACTAAACATGGCTCAAATGATAGGATTTGTTTCTGAAAGGTTAGAAAACATCGTGGGAAAAGGAGAAAATGCTGGTTACCAGCATTTGATCCTTTTGCAACAATGTTTTCAAAAATCTCATTTTCTCGAGGCATTAACCCTTAGGCTTCTAATCGCGACTCACTGACCTTCTGCAAACAGTGTAGATCAAGATCAGACTGCTTAAAATCTTGAATCTGATCTTGGATTCACACTGTCTGATAAGAAGATATTTTTTTCCAAAAATATAAGTTTGAAATAGCATCGTTCGGGTTTTTACTATCGGCTTAAAAGTTTCAATTTATTTAGTAGGATAAGGGTTAAAAATCATCAGTATGTGGTAAAGGGCTAACTGTTCAGGGTATGGGTTTATAGTTATGTGTGTGGGTTTACATGTGTGGGTGTGAAATATCCTGCCATGAATTTGAATCACCCGACCAATAACTACAAAAGGCCTATTATCTCTTTACCACATGACAAAATTTTAGACATGTCCAAATTGAAAGCATTTGCAGACAACAATATCAGTGTAACTCAAATGATGTGATTTGTCTTTGATAGGGTAGAAAACATTGTAAGAAAAGGAGAAAATGCTGGTTACTAGCATTTTCTCCTTTTACCACAATGTTTTCAAAAGGCCTTTTCCTCAGGGTTGTTATAAGTGTAGAGTTATGGGACCAACAAAAATACAACACAACTCGCTCAACCCAGCATCACTGGAGCAAAAGAAAAGTATCTTGTTTGTTTTTATCGCTTTAGCAGACGAAAATATTCTTTTCTTGACTTGTGCAAGTTGAAAGCATTTGCAGACAACAAATGAAAGGTGGCTGAAATGAACAAAAAGTTCTTACAGGATAGAAAACATTATGGAAAAAGGAGAAAATGCTTGTTACCAATATTTGGCTGCTACTAATTTTGAAATTGTAGTCTGCAGATGCTCTCAGTTTTGTACAGTGTAAAATTTTGTCAACTGTTGAAAAGTTTACTTCATACCGGCCGAAAAAATGTTTGTTTGAAGTCCACCCCAGAATTTACTTGCAAAGATAGCTTTAACCCTTAACCCTTTACCAAACGACAAAATTTTGGACTGAACCAAATCGAAAGCATTTGCAGAGGACAAATTAAAAGTTGCTAAACTGATCATTTCTGTCTTTGATAGGGTAGAAAACATTGTGGGAAAAGGAGAAAATTCTGGTTATCAGCAATTTCTCCTTTCCAACAATTTTTTCAAAAGCTTTCTTGCTCAGGGTCGTTAAAATTTGGGATTGTGTGGTAAAAGGTTAAAGCATCTTTCAATACTGTAGTTTCCTTTGCGGCCAGAGTTTAAGCAATATAAAGCAATTGCAGATGACAAATGAAGCTCAAATGATGATTTCTGCCTTTGATGAGGTAGAAAATATTGTGGGAAAACGAGAAAAATGTTGGTTACCAACATTTTTTCCTCTTCCCACAATGTCTCCAAATGCTTTTTCTTCTAAGAGTTAAGGGATAACTACATTTCAATCTGTATACTAGGTGACAAAAATTTAGACTTGTCCAGATTCAAAGCATTTGATGACGACAAGTCAGATGAGGCTCAGCTAATGAAATTTGACTTTGAAAGGGTCTATACATTGAGGGACAAGGAGAAATTGCTTATTACAAGCAGTTTCTCCTTTTCCCATAATATTGTCAAAAACCTCTGTCTGGGTCGTTAAACCTTCTCCAAATCAAACTAACTCTTTACCACATGACAAAAATTTAGCCTTGCCCAAACTGAAAGCATTTGCAGATGACAAAATAGATGTTACTCAAAACACAAAATTTGTCCGTCAAAGGGGAGAAAACATTGTGAGAAAAGAAAATGGGGATTACCAGCATTTTCTCCTTCTCCCACAATGTTTTCAATAGCCTCCTTTGTTAAAAGTTTTGATTGTGTGGTAAAGGGTTAAACATTGTTCAAATGTTGAAAATTGTCATTAAAAGGTTAGAAAACATTGTTACCAGCACTTTCTCCTTTTCCCACAATGT
This sequence comes from Tridacna gigas, assembly GCA_945859785.2. NCBI lineage: Eukaryota > Metazoa > Mollusca > Bivalvia > Cardiida > Cardiidae > Tridacna > Tridacna gigas. Next base: position 18,713,396 of record OX244035.2, read on the forward strand.
TTTCATTTTTATTTATGGTACCGGTATATCATGGTGGCCAGTACATCTACCCATGCTTTTCTGGAGTTTCTTGTACCAGTACTGTGCACAATATTCTTCCCAGGCCACTGGCTGCTTTCTCACATAACCATCGTCCAAAAATTTATCAGCAGTGAGAGTATGCCCAGGTTGAGGTGTCTGTTAGATTTATACAGTGCTCTAACAATGAAACTGAATGAGTGAATAAATGTTCATTGACTGTTTATTGACTTTTACATGTACCGTAGTACATAGCCAAGTATTAGATAATAACCAACAGTATCTCCTTTTCCTTCAATGTTTTCTGCTCTTTCAATTTCAAAGAAAAATCCCATTTAACCCTTTACCACACAGTCGCAAGTTTTAACGACCCTGAGGAAGAAGCCTTTTGAAAACAATGTGGGAAAAGGAGAAAATGCTGGTAACCAGCATTTTCTCCTTTTCCCACAATGTTTTTTACCCTATCATAGACAAATCTTTCCATGCAAACAATACTTAATTTGTCTTCTGCAGATGCTTTCAATTTGGACCAGTCTAAAATTTTGTAGTTTGGTTAAGGGTTAAGCCACTTTTCGTGTCTCATCTGCAAATTTTCAGGTTGCTTGAAGCAGCCTTGAGCCATCATGTTTTGAAGCTACAATCCAATCAATGGTAGAAGTCCAAGGTCAGACTGCATGCTATGTGCAGTGTGATCTTCTTTTATATTGTTAACCCTTTACCACACAATCCTGACTCTTAATGACACTTACAGAGAAAGCTTGGAAAAACATTATTGGAAAAAGAGAAAATGCTGGAAACCAGCATTTTCTTCTTTTCCCATAATGTTTTCCACCCTTCCCAAAACAAATTCCAATCCTTGAGTCACATTTATTTTGAAATCTGCAAATGCTTTCAAGAGTCCTGATTGGCTCAGTGGTAAAGTGTAGGACTCATAACAAGGAGGTCCCTGGTTCAGGTCTCACTAGAGCACACCATGGGAGTGTCCTAGGGCAAGAGCCGCTAGACACTGCAGAGCCCTGGCCTAGTGCTGGTGAAACTTAGGACATACATGAATATATGAGCTGTCATGGTGAAATGACTGAAATAATGTTGAAAGGGGCATGAAAGACCATTTAATCAATCAATAACTCTTTACCAAATGATAAAATTGTAGACTTGTCAAAATTGAAAGCATTTGCAGATGAAAATATTAAATGAGACTCAAATTGTTTAATTTCTCTTGATATGTGAGCTGTTGCCGTGATATGACTGAAATAATGTTTGAAAGCAGCCTAAAACACCATTCAATCAATCAATCAATCAATCAATTGGACAGGCCTAAAATTTTGTCATTCGGTAAAGTGTTAACAAACCACTGATGTTGGCTATTGGCTGCAAATGGTTGAAAAGACTTAGTCAGCCATTTGTTAGCCAGTACTTGTATGTGGTAAAATTATTGACCTGAGATTTATTTGTTTAGGTATTTATTTCATAGGTAAAGAATGAGCACAAGGTCACGCAGAGGTCAAGGTCAGCCCATAAGCTCGTTAGCAGCACCTGCCAATGTGACAAAACCGAATGGTATGTAAAAGAATGCACATTTTGCTATATTGTCTTGATGCATGGCATTTGTGTAACACAATCCCAAGTTTAAATAACGGTGAACCCTTGAAAAAATCTTTTGAACACATGGTTGGCTAAGGAGAAAATGCTGGTAACCAGTATTTTCTCCTTTGGCCATCATGTTTTCAGTCCTGTCATAACCAAAAACAATTATTTGATGCACAATTAATTTGTCTCCTGCAAATGCTTTCAATTTGGACAAGTCTAAATTTTTGTTGTTTGGTAAAGTGTTTGTTTAACCCTTTACCACACAATCTCAAGTTTTAACGTCGCTCGAGGAAAAGGCTTTTGAAAATATTGTGGGAAAAGGAGAAAATGCTCGTAACTAGCATTTTCTCCTGTTCTCACGACGTTTTCTACTCTTTCAAAGAAAAAAAATCCTAATTTGTACAACAGTTAGTTTGTTGTCTGCAAATGCTTTCAATTTAGATCAGTCTAAAATTTTGTCGTTTAGTAAAAACTTCAGAGACAAGTCTTATGATTGGCTATTAAATGTTTACCAAACAATTCCGGGCTTTTAACAACCATGAAGAAGAGGGCTTTCAAAAACATTGTTTCCACAATGTTTTGTACCCTTTTGAAGATTGATTTCTTTATTTGAGTCACATTTAGCCCTTTACCACACAATCCCATTTTGAACGACCCTTAAGAAAAAGGTTTTTGAAAACATTATGGGAATAGGAGAAAATGCTGGTAACCAGCATTTTCTCCTTTTCCCACAATGTTTTCTATCCTTTCATAGACAAATCCAATAATTTCAGACACGTTTGAAAAGTTGTCTGCAAATGCTCTCAGATTGGACAAGTCTAAAATTTTGATTGTGTGGTAAAGAGTTAACCCAGTACTAAAAAATCCTGTGTTGCTGACCTTGAGATAGAGGGCTTTTAGAATAGAATAAAATGCTGTTTACCCTTTACCAAACAACAAATTTTAGACCTATCTAAATTGAAAGCATTTGCAGACGAAAATTTGAATGTGACTCAAATTTGTCTTTGATAGGGTAGAAAACATTTTGGGAAGAGGAGAAAATGCTGGTTACCAGCATTTTCTCCTTTTCCCACAATGTTTTCCAAAGGCTTTTTGGTCAGGGTCGTTAAAAGTCAGGATTGTGTGGTAAAGAGTTAAGCAGCATTTTTTCCATTTCTCACAATGATTCTGCTCTTTGAAGAACAAATTATAATATTTGATCCATGATTAATTCATCATCTGCAAATGCTTCCAATATGGACCTGTCTAACATTGTTTGGTAAAAAATATTAACTCTTTACCACACAACAAAAATGGAGACTTGTCCAAATTGAAAGCATTTGCAGACGACAATTTCATTGTGGCTCAAATGATGCAGTCTTTCTTTGATAGTGTAGAAAAAATTGTGAGAAAAGGAGAAAAAGCTGGTTACCAGTATTTTCTCCTTTTCCCACAGTGTTTTCAAAAGGCTTCTTCTTCGGGGTTGTTAAAAGGCGCCATTGTGCGGTACAGGGTTAACAGTGTTCCGATACAATGCACTTTCAATTTGGACAAGGCTGAAATTTCATTTTCTGTTAAAGAGTGAAGCATAAACCGCCTAATTATAAGACTGGTTACTGAATTTTGATCCGACTTTTTTGTGCGTTATTGTAGGATGTGTTATAAATGTGTGCTTATGCATAATAATGTGCATTTTGCTATGCTGAATCTTTTTGTCGCATGTTTTAGCTTCTAACCCTTAAAGCGCTTTTCATTACAATAGTTGCCATTGTGGGCAGTGTAGATCAAGATCAGACTGCACAACAAATGCAGTCTGATCTTTGATCTACACTGTTCACTTTGCCAAAACACCAGAGATAAAAGCAAGCCAGTTGCATTTATCACGATCAGTCTCATTCTAGGATAAAAATGTCCATTGGGTTTATTCGGCGCTTTAAGGGTTACTGGTAATATTAACATTCCAGTTGCCGAACACTTTGTTAGTTTTTTTTGCAAAATAAATGAGAAAAAAGATCGCTACATTCTCGCTATATTCCATCATATTTTTCAAGGGATTAACTCTTTACCAAATGACAAAATTTTAAGACTTTTCCAAATTGTAAGCATTTGCAGATGACATGGTATGTGTGACCCAAAAACTGAAATTGGTCTTTGGAAGGGTAAAAAAACATTGTGGGAAAAGGAGAAAATGCTGGTTACCAGCATTTTCTCCTTTTCCCACAGTGTTTTCAAAAGGCTTCTTTCGTAGGGTTGTTAAAACTCAGGACTGTGTGGTAAAGGGTTAAGGCACATAACACACAGTAAGCAAGTGCCTAATGTAAAATACGGCATGGAAAATGGGATGCTAACCATGTGTCTCTTTAGTAAATGCAGGAAGAAAGCTTTTGATAACATGGTAGGGAAAGAAGAAAATGCTCATAACCAGCACCTTTTCCTTTTCCCACAATATGTTTTTTACCCTTTCAAAGACAAATCCCATCATTTCAGCCATATTTAACTCGTGGTATGCACATGCTTGCAATCTCGGTAATCCTTAGATATAGTCACCTGGTAAAGAGTTAACCCTTACCCAAACAAGCCCTGGTTTTCACGTGTCTGCAGTTCAGGTCTTTTGAAAACACTGTGGGAAAAGGAGAAATTGCTCGTAACGAGCAATTTCTTCCTTTCCCACAGTGTTTTCTACCCTTTTTGAGAACTTTCTGCCATTTTCATCAAATTTAAAATTGTCGTCTGTAAACTCTTTCAATTTGGACCCGTCCAAAATTTGTCGTTTGGGAAAGGGTTAAACTGTAGTTTTAAGCTCCACTGGCAGAAGGCCAGCGGGCTTATGTCATGGCCTGGTGTCTGTCGTGCGTCCGTGCGTGCGTGCGTGCGTCCGTCTGTCCGTCTGTCCGTCCGTCCGTGCGTTAACTTTTATTTCAAACATCTTCTTCTCTGAAACTACCCATCCAATTTTCATGAAACTTCACAGAAATGATCCTGCCATGGTCCTCTTCAGAATTTCTTGAAAGAATTTGATTCCTTCAAAAACTCTGGTTGCCATGGCAACAAAACTGAAAAATATTGGAAATCTTTAAAAATCTTCTTGTCTGAAACCAAAAGGCATAGGGCTACCAAATTTGGCATGTAGCTTTATGTAGTAGACCTCTATCAAGTTTCTTCAAATTATAGCCCTGGGGTCAAAATTGGCTCTGCCCCAGGGGTCACAAGTTTTACATAGGCTTATATAGAGAAAACTTTAAAAATCTTCCTGTACCTAGCCATAAGGCCTAGAGCTACCAAATTTTGCATGTAGCTATATCTAGTGAGCCTCTACCAAGCGGGCCAAAATTTTAGCCCTGGGGTCAATATTGGCCCCGCTGCAGGGGTCACAAGTTTTACATGGGCTTACATAGTGACAACTTAAGAAATCTTCCTGTTTTGATTTTTTTTTTTTGAAATTAGCCATGCATCAGGGGTCTTATGTTTTACAGAGGCTTCATATGGACAAAACTTGAAAATCACCTTATTTATAACCATACAGCATAGACTTGTATTATTTTGGCATGTGGCTTTATCTTGTGGACCTCTACCAGGGTTCAAGTAATTATAGCTCTGGGATCAAAAATGGCTTTGCCCTGTGGGTCTCAACTTTCACATGGGCTTTTACAGAGAAAACTTTGTAAGTCTTCATTTTGAAACCATTTGTCTCAGAATTGAAATGTGTAGTATTTATGGTTTATATTTATAAGCCAGTGGAGCGATACAGGGCCATCATGGCCCTCTTGTTATTCGGTTATCCTGGTTATGTCCATGTTTTTCCTGATCATCTCCACAATGTGCTGACTGTGTGTAACCATTAGAATTGTATTGATTGATTGTATGGTGTTTAATGCCATTTTCAACATTATTTCAGTTATATCACGGCGACCAGTGCACCTATCCATGCTTTCCTGGAGTTTCTTTTACCAGTACTCTGCACAGTATTCTTTCCAAGCCTCTGGCTGCTTTCCCACATAACGATCGTCGAAACAATGGTCAGTGGTGAGAAAGGAATGAATCCTGTCGCGATGACTATCATCAATCCTGGGAAAGAAATTGGCCAAGCTGGGGATCGAACCAGCGACCTCCTGTTCTCAAGTCCTGTACTATACCTACTGAGCTACGGGGGCTTGGCGTAACCATTAGAAATAGTCCTCAGACAGCCCTTTCCCCATCAAAACCTAGTTAGCTCCACTGGCCGAAGGCCAGCGGGCTTATGTCATGGCCCGGTGTCCGTCGTGCGTCCGTCCGTCCGTCTGTCCGGTCGTCCGTCCGTCCGTCCGTCTGTCCGTTAACTTTTATTTCAAACATCTTCTTCTCTGAAACTACCCATCCGATTTTCACGAAACTTCACAGAAATGATCCTGACATGGTCCTCTTCAGAATTTCTTGAAAGAATTTGATTCCTTCAAAAACTCTGGTTGCCATGGCAACAAAACTGAAAAATATTGGAAATCTTTAAAAATCTTCTTGTCTGAAACCATAAGGCATAGGGCTACCAAATTTGGCATGTAGCTTTATGTAGTAGACCTCTATCAAGTTTCTTCAAATTATAGCCCTGGGGTCAAAATTGGCTCTGCCCCAGGGGTCACAAGTTTTACATAGGCTTATATAGAGAAAACTTTAAAAATCTTCTTGTCTGAAACCATAAGGCATAGGGCTACCAAATTTGGCATGTAGCTTTATGTAGTAGACCTCTATCATGTTTCTTGAAATTATAGCCCTGGGGTCAAAATTGGCTCTTCCCCAGGGGTCACAAGTTTTACATAGGCTTATATAGAGAAAACTTTAAAAATCTTCTTGTCTGAAACCATAAGGCATAGGGCTACCAAATTTGGCATGTAGCTTTATGTAGTAGACCTCTATCATGTTTCTTGAAATTATAGCCCTGGGGTCAAAATTGGCTCTTCCCCAGGAGTCACAAGTTTTATACATAGGCTTATATAGAGAAAACTTTAAATATCTTCTTGTCTGAAACCATAAGGCCTAGAGCTACCAAATTTGGCATTTAGCTTGATCTAGTTGGAGTCTACCAAAAGTGCCCAAAGTATAGTCCTGGGGTCAATTTGGCCTCATACTTGGAGGGGGGGGGGGTTCACAAGATTTACATAGGCTTACATAGGGAAAACTTTTAAATCTTGGTGTACATAGCCATAAGGCTTAGGCTACCAAATTTTGCATATAATTATAGCATTATTTAGTGGACAGTTACAAAGAGGGCCCAAGTTACAGCTCTAGGATCAAGTTTGGCCCTGCACCAGGGATCACAAGTTTTACATGGGTTTATGGAGTGAAAAGTTCAGAAACCATCTTGTTACCAGCCATAAGGCCAAGAACTCCCACATTTGGCATGTTATTCTTCTAATACAATATTCCCCATTTAGTCAGACTGTAGCCATGAGGTCAGAGTTTTATAAGGGCTTATATAGTGAAGACTTTTCTTCGTGGTTTATATTTATAAGCCAGTGGAGCGATACAGGGCCATCATGGCCCTCTTGTTTTAACCCTTTACCAAACAATCCCAGGCTTTAACAACCCTATAGAAGAAGCCTTTTGAAAACATTGTGGGAAAAGGAGAAAATGCTGGAAACCCACAATGTTTTCTACCCTATCAAAGACAAATCTGAACATTTGAATATCATGTAATTTGTCGTCTGCAAAATGCTTTCAAGTTGGTCAAGTCCAAAATTTTTTCGTTCGGTAAAAGGTTAATAACCTAGAGGAAGGAGGCTTTTGAAAACATTGTGGAAAAAAGGAGAAAATGCTGGTAGCAAGCATTTTTTCCTTTTCCCACAATGTTTTCTGCCCTTTCAAAGACAAATTCTATTATTAGAGCTACATGCAATTTGTAGTCTGCAAGGGCTTTCATCTAGAAAAGTCTTTTTTTTCTTCCTTTCTCACTGATGTTCATTGTTTTCACATTTGTTGTATGGCAAAGCCGCCACTGGTTTGGGGAGAATATTGTGTGAAGCACGGGTAAAAGAAACCCTATGAAACCTTGGATAGGAGCACCGGCTGCTGCGATATAACTGAAATAATGTTGAAAAGGATCTTGAACAACATACAAACAAAGAAAAATTTTTTGTTGTCTGGAAATGGTAAATAAAACTCCATGGCTTTTTCAGGATTTTGGGTTGAGTTATTTCCTTGCACAGAAAAGGTCGGTTTCATTAAAAAGAGATTTAGCTATTTTCCCCCCCCAAAATTACCTGGTCTATTTTGAGCTCACCTGAACCCAAAGTGGTGTGTCCGTCTTGCATCGTCTGTCATGTGTCATCCAGGCATCAACAATCACCTTGTGTACACTTTATAAGCCACATTTTCAGTCAAATACTCATGAGACTTAGTCAGAATGTTTTTCTTGATAACATTTCGGACAAGTTTGAAATTGGGTCACGTTGGGTCAAAAAGTAGGTCACCAGGTCAAAACCTTATGTGCACTCTAGATGCCACATTTTTAGTCCAATACTCATGAAACTTGGTCAGAATGTTTGGCTTGATGAAATCTCGGACAAGTTCGATATTGGGTCATGTTGGGTCAAAAAGTAGGTCACCAGACCGAATTTTAGAAAAACCTTGTGTGCACTCTGGAGGCCACATTTTCCATTAGATACTCATGAAATATTGTCAGAATGTTTGTCTCGATGATATCTCTGACAAGTTCGAATATAGATAAAAAAATAGGTCTCAAACACTCACTCATGTATTTTGCATCATTACAACCAGGATCGCTTCAGCTTTATCAATCCTAGATGACTTTACTCAGTTGAGCGTTTAAGGGTCAATGGCCATCTTGTTATGAAGGTTGTCCTTTCCTGGTCCCCTTTGTTTTTTAAACTTTCTTGTTTTAAACGTGAACCACAAAATCCGGAGTTTTCTATCCTTCCAAGGGCAGTTCCCTCTATTTGAGCCACAGTTAATTTGTTGTCTGATAATGTTTTCAATTTAGACAAGTAAACAATTTATTGTCTGGTAAAGTAATAATTTAGTGTTGTATCAAGAGAGGTTATTTTCAAAGCGACGAAATTTTAGATGTGTAATTTCAAATTTGAAGCATTTGTGGACAACAAACAAAATGTAGGAATGATCTTTGAAAGTTTGAAATCATTGCGAGAAAAGGAGAAAATGCTGGTTACCAGCATTTTCTCCTTTTTCCACAATGTTTTCAAAAGGCTTTTATCTGAAATTTGCTAAAACAGGGAATTACATGTATTTGATGGAGCAATTGAACAACAACACCGCTACCAGTTGTTTCTTTGAACTTTTTGAGTCCAGTGTAACTGCATGAAGTTAAAAGGGCAGTAATTTTCCTATAATGAGAAATCTGTTACTTTCCAAGGATTTACTTAAAGAAATGAATTTTATTCAATACATCCCCCCCTTTCAATTTTGTGGCTTTTTTGGTTGCAACTATGCACAAAATATCGAATACAGTATACCCAAGATCAGACTATACTATGGGCAGTTTTGTCATAGTTTGCCCTGATACTATGACGCAAAAAGCAACTATAGTAGCCTTTGGCAGTTGAAGATAGAGCAGTATTACCCAATAAATCAATGTTTCTAGGCTAGGAGTAGCAGGCGTGTTATATTCAAGCTCCCTGGTTGTGGATACTTTGCTTCCCTTCTGTTCAGTGCTTGCACTATGCTTTCTTCAATACTGTCATCTCTAGCAAAAAGGGGTTTAACTCTTTATCATACAGTCCTGACTTTTGACGACCCTGAGAAAGAAGCCTTTTGAAAACGTTGTGGGAAAAGGAGAAAATGCTGGTAACCAGCATTTTCTCCTTTTCCCACAATGTTTTCTACCCTACCAAAGACAGAAATCATCTTTTGAGTTACATATGAATTGTCATCTGCAACTGCTTTCAATCTGAACCAGTCTAAAATATTGTTGTTTAGTAAAGAGTTAACCCTTTACCATGTGACACAATTTTGAACCTGTTGAAATTAGAAGCAGTTGCAGACAAAAAATTAAGTGTGGCCCAGATGATAGCATTGGTCTGTGAAAGAGTAGAAAACATTGTGGGAAAAGGAAAAAGTTGCTGGTTAGCAGCATTTTCTCCTTTTTCCACGATATTTTCAAAAGGCATCTTCCTCAGGGGTCATTAAAAGTTGGGATTGTGTGGCAAAGGCTTAGCTCTTTACCAAATGACTTTTTTTTGTACTCGACCAAATTGAAAACATTTGCAGATGACAAAATAAATGTAGCTTAAGTGCTGATTTCTATCTTTGATAGGGTAGAAAACACTGTGGGAAAAGTAGAAAATGCTGGTTACCAGCATTTTCTCCTTATCTCACAATGTTTGTAACAGGCTTCTTCCTCAGGGTCGTTAAAACTCAGGATTGTGTGGTAAAGATTTAATGCATCTCCCTGATCCATTTATACCAAGCAAGTTGTTGCATAGTTATTGATCCATACTTGCTGAATCCTGAGGTAGAGTGGTCCGTAGACCTGCAGAAAGTTAACCAATAGCAAAGTTTCGGTCTAGGTCAGCCTGAGCAGACTGCACAGACTGACCTGGCCCGATACTTTTTTACCCCTCAATACAGACTTTTAATGACCCTGAGGAAGAAGCTTGTTGAAAACATTGTGGGAAAAGGAGAAAATGCTGGTAACCAGCATTTTCTCCTTTTGCCACAATGTTTTCTGCCCTATCAAAGGAAAATCGCATCATTTGAGCCACATTTAAATTGTCGTCTGCAAATGCTTTCAATTTGGATGGGTCTAAAATTTTGTTGTCTGGTAAAGGGTTAAGTCCCCCATTCACAGAGCATGGCTCACTTATAAGAGACAGCTTTCCTGATTGGCTGAGGGGACTTGAATAAATCAATGAAAAGAATGTGTTTTTTTCTGACTAGCAAAGCTAGTCTATAGGCATCAAGACTGACCTAGATTCAAAGTAAACAAAAAAACCCACAGTTGACAAATACTGCCTCACAGAAAATACTTCTTTCTGTTAGAAATCTTAATTCTGTTATATATGACAATGTAGACAAAAACAACTAAATCTCTACCTCTCTAAGTTGAACATGTTGTCTTACAAAGTAATTAAGTGAACAAGATGTCATTTATAAGGTACATGATCTTTGCTTATATGTAAATTAAGTGACCTATGCAAAGCAGAGAATCACTTATTCCTACACCACTGTAACATTATGAATGAATCTATTAATGGATACACCTAGGTATTAACTTGTAGCAAATGCCAGGCTATATCAACCCTCACTGGACAGAGAACCCTTGTCATTCATTATTTAGATCATTGTGTACAGTTAAACTGTTACGCTGAACTGTTATTCTACCTCTTGAATATTAACCCTTTACCAAACAATTCCAAGTTTTAATGACACTGGGGAAGAATCCCTTTAAAATTATTGCGGGAAAAGGAGAAAATGCTGATTACCATCATTTTCTCCTGTTCTCACATTTTTTTTCTGCCCTTTTGGAAACATGTTTCATCAGTTCAGCCACATTTAATTTATGGTCTGCAACAGCTTTGAATTTGGACGAGTGTAAAATTTTGGGTTTTGTAAAGAGAGTTAAATAGTTAACTACCTCTTGTGCTACTGGATATTGACTAATTGATTGTATGGTGTTTAACGCCATTTTCAACATTATTTCAGTGATATTGCGGCGGCCAGAGCACCTATCCATGCTTTCCTGGAGTTTCTTTTACCAGCACTTCCGCAACTCAATGACCTTTTGCGGAGAGTGTGGATTAAGATCAGACAGCAGAGAGCGTGCAGTCTTATCTTGGATCTACACTGTCCGATAAGAGGAGAAAATGTAACTTTGAAATAGTAATATTCAGATGTTTACCGTCGGCTTAAAAGTTTCATTTAACATTTTTAACAGGTTAATAGTTAAACTTATATTGGATTATAGTTAAACAATAGCAAGCAAAGCCCCGGCAGCTCGGTCGGTAGCGTACAGGACTTGAGAACAGGAGGCCGCTGGTTCAATCCCCGAATCTGCAAATTTCTTTCTGAGAATTGATGATAGTCATCGCGACAGGATTCATTTCTCTCTTTCATTTCGACAATGGTTATGTGGAAAGCAGCCAGTGGCTTGTGCGGAGTATTGGTAGAAGAAACTCAAGGAAAGCATGGATATATGTACTGTCCACCGCTACATAACTGAAATAATGTTGAAAATAGGGTCAAACACCATACAAACAATCAATCAATCAAATTCGCTAGTCTGTCAGTACTTTCAGTACTTTGATTTAATTAAGCCCTAAAGCACCTTTCACGACTATAGTTGCCTTTGTAGTAAGTGATAATCAAGACAAGATTGCACAAAACATAAAATCTGATCTTTGGAAGAACCCTTATGTTATAATCGATTAACCCTCTTCCTGCGTTTTCACAACCCTGAGTATTAAAGCTTTTGGAAAAATAATATGGAAAAAGGAGAAAATACTTATAGCCAGCATTTTCTCCTTTCCCCTCTATATGATAGTCATTGTGACAGGATTCATTCCTCTCTCACTGCTGTCCATTTTTTGGACGATGGTTATGTGAGAAAGCAGCCAGTGGCTTGGTAAGAATATTGTGGGGAGTACTGGTAAAAGAAACTCCAGGAAAGCATGGATAGGTGCGATATACATGTAACTGAAAAAATGTTGAAAACGTCGTTAAATACCATACAATCAGTCATTCATTTCCCTCAATGCTCCCCCGTTCAAAGACAAATCATGCTCAGAATTAAGCCCTTTTCTTGCACAATCCAGAGTTTTAAGGTCTTTGAGGAAAAAGGCTTTTGAAAACATTGTAGGAAAAGCAGAAATTGCTGGTAACCAGCATTTTCTCCTTTTCCCACAATGTTATCTACCCTTTCAGAGACAAAATTCCATCAGTTATTTTTAGTAGCATATGATTTTTCAACTGCAAATGCTTTCAATTTAGACAAGTCTAAAATATTGATATGTGGTAAAGAGTTAGTTTTCTGTAATTTTTTTTCTGGGAATTCATTTGTCTTCTGGCAATGATTTAACTCTTTACCGCACGTCAAAATCCTAGACTGGCCCAAGTTGAAAGCATTTGCAGACGACAAATTAAATGTTGCACAAATCATGAAATTTGTCTTTGAAAGGATTGAAAACATTGCGGAAAAAGGAGAATATGCTGGTTACTAGGTCAGTCTGCGCATTCATCACAGGCTGACCCAGGAGGAACCTTTTTTATATCAGTGAACCAGTCTATTCATGGGGTTGTTGCTTGGTACCAGCATTTCCTCCTGTTCCCACAGTGTTTTCAAAATTAAGGCCTTTTCCCCAGGGTCACTAAAACACAGGATTGTTTGGAAATGGGTTAGAGTATTCTTCCTGTTAAATGATTGAATAAAATATTGATGAAAAATATTGATGAAAAAAATTTGCCCACTTTCAGTGAAGACCCGTAGACGAGGAGTTTCGGCCGCAGATGAAGACCCGCCAGGGGATAAAGAGGTACAGAATAAAGACAAGAATGAACCAAGCGCAGCTAAAAAACCAAAAACAGGTCATTGTTGGAATCTTGTATTCTTACATATTTCAATTAAACCCTTTACCAGACAATCTGACTTTTAACAACCTTGAGAAGAAAACCTTTTGCTAACCAGCATTTTCTCCTTTTCCCACAATGTTTTCTACGTCATGAAAGACAAATTTTATATCTTGAGTTACATTTAACTTTGTCGTCTGCAAATGCCAGCAATTTGGACAAGGGTAAAATTTTGTTGTTAGGTAAAGAGTTAACGCATTATACACAAAACCATATTTTCACAACCCTGACAAGAAAGTCTTTTGACAGCTTTGCCTCCTTTATCCACAATGTTTACTACTTTATGCATTTAACCCTTTACCACACAATCCCGACTTTTAATGACCGTAAAGAAGAAGGCTTTTGAAAACATTGTTGGAAAAGGAGAAAATGCTGGTAACCAGCATTTTCTCTTTTTCCCACAATGTTTTCTACCCTTTCCAAAACAAATTTCAATTTTTGAGTCACGTTTATTTTGTCGCCTGCACTTGCTTTCAATTTGGACAAGTGTAAAATTTTGTTTTTGGGTAAAGAGATTACCCTTTACCAGACGACAAAATTTTAGCCTTGTCAAAATTCAAAGCATTTTTAGATGACATTTGGGGAAAACATTCTGGAAAAAGGAGAAAATACTGTTGACCAGCATTTTCTCCTTTTCCTAAAATGTTTACCACCTTTCCAAAGATTATTTTCACTGTTTAAGCCATATTTAATTTGTCACTAGCAAATGCTTTCAATTTGGACATGTCTACAATTTTGTCGTCTGGTAAAGAGTTAGGCTTTTACCAAATGACCCCTTGTTTTTACGGATCTGTGGAGGAAAGCTAAACAAAAATATACTTTGGGAAAGGGAGAAAAATACTGATAACCATGTCATATTTGACACATAACCCTTTCATAATTTTTTCCAGAAATAATTGTTTTTGTATAGATTTATACAAAACCAATATACACGTAGGTATTGATGATTTATTTCATTACTGATCAGGTATTTTTCATGAAAATTTTAGAATGAGTTCTGAATCTTGGAATCAGGGCTTTTTACTTTCTCTCAAGTCAGTATTCACCAACCATTCTTAAGAATATTCTTGGCCTTAATCTGAAGAATTTTCTGAATTTTGAAAGTAACGCATCTTCTGATTGGCTAAACCAAATACCAACCCTGGCTTAGGGTAATTGCAGACATTTTTAGAGACACTGTGGATCAAGATCAGACTGTAGGATCAGCAATGTCCATATTGTGGTATTTTAGCAAAAGGGTAATTACCAGTAGGGCAAAAAATGCAATACATGGTTAACCCTTTACCACACAATTCCAACTTTAAATGACTCTGAGGGAGAAGCCTTTAAAAAACATCATTAACCATCATTTTCTCCTTTTCCTACAATGTTTTCTACCCTTTGAATGGCAAATGTCATATTTTAAGTAACATTTAATTTGTCACTTGCAAATGCATTCAATTTGGACCAGGCTGCAATTTTGTTGTCTGGTAAAGGGTTAATTATAGGTCCTTCCTGCTAATTTTGGGGGCATTTATCAAAGTTGGAGCCATCATCTCTGTTAGCCTGGCTATAGTTGTAATCAATCTTAACTCTTTACCAAACGATAAAAGTTCAGACTGGTCCAAATTGAATGCATTTGCAGATGACAAACTTAATGTTGCATAAATTATGAAATTTTCGTTGAAACGGGTAGAAAACTTTGTGGGAAAAGGATAAAATGCTGTAACCAGCATTTTCTCCCTTTTCCCACAATTTTTTCAAAAGGCTATTTTCTAAGGGTTGTTAAAACTTGGGATTGTGTAGTAAATGGTTAAGACTGCCAATTATTTCAATAAGTTGTATCTATGGACAGTGTAGTTCAAGATCTGACCTTAATCTACACTGTATTGTTTGTGTCGTAATCAACTGACATAAAAGCCCCCTGATTTAAATAGTAAATTGTATACCATACAATCCGAAGTTCTTACTATCTTGTGGGAGAAAGCTTGCAAAAACATTGTGGAAAAAGGAGAAAGTGCTGGAAACCAGCATTTTCTCCTTTTTGCCCAGTGTTTTTACCCTATCAGAAAATTACATCTCTTTGTACCAATTTTGAATCTGTCATCTACAGATCTGATGTTCTGAATTTGGAAGAGTCTAAAACTTGTCGTTTTGGTAAGGGTAAAAGTCATCTGTGTTATAGTACAGGGAAAATCATAGTTTGTCCATTTTCTTTCCAGGAAAACTAGTAAAATTAGACAGGACCGATACACCAGAGAAAGACAGTGAGGAGTATGAGCCAAAGTCTACGCCCTCCAGCAGTCGGCCGCCTTCTAGTTTAAGTATCAGTACGACACAGTCAAATACGACAACGCCCACACCAACCCCACCCCCAGCCAATATTCAGCGAACTGTGTCTTTTGATAGTCCTGACCTTACTGCAGAACCGTCTCCAGTGATGAAGTCGCCACTAGAAGATGACACAAGGCGTAACATCGCAAAGCCTCCGAAAAAACGAAAGGCGATTGACGATATAGAGAATGATGTTCAGATGGGATATCAGCCTGACGATAAAAGATTTTCAATTGATTGGACACAGTGGCATAACCAGAGAGTCCTTGCAAAAAAGGATCTTACATATCAGTCTGGAAAGATTAGGAATATTATTCAGAATCGGAGTATTGGTGTTCTCTTTGATGGGGAAGCAGAGTGTACGTATTTCACAAACATTTTTGACTCAAAGACCTGTAACATTATAGGTGACAACCCACCCCCTGCTATGTTGATCTCAGTTGGCTGTCAGGTGTGTGTTAGGATTAATCCGGAACATAATATTTTTTACGAAGGACAAGTGGTTGGCAAGAAAGTCCAACCGATTTTGTACCAAGTGAGACTTTTACATCATACGCATGTGGAAAGGTTTGGACAAGATGTCTGGATGCCGCGGGCGGCTATCCGACTTCTACAACCACCGTGGTATGAGGATTTGGAAGACGGGTTACCGGAGCAGCCCTCTCCACATCCTGTGACACCTACGTTGGTGCAGTCACCCTATCAGTATCCAGTAAGTATAAATCTTAAATCTAACATTTTGACAGCTCAGAAAATGAAACATATGAGCCATGCTCTCTGAAAAGGGGGTTTAATGCATCTGCAAAAGAGTATGGATCCATGTCGGACTGCGCAGGCTGACAGGGGTCGAAACTTTTTAAAAACTTTTTCTGCTTTTCTGCATGTCCAAGGACCAGTCTCCATCATGATTCAGTTGTTTGATAGACAAAATGGATTTTATGGATCTATGACTGTAGAAAGACCAGCTTGGTGTATTGCATCACAGATAGAGATGCATTAACCCTTTACCACACAATCCTGACTTTTAACGACCCTGATGCTGAAGCCTTTTGAAAACATTGTGGGAAAAGGAGAAAATGCTGGTAACCAGCATTTTCTCCTTTTCCCACAATGTTTTCTACCCCATAAAAGACAAATTGCATCATTTGAGTCACAATGAAATTGTCGTCTGCAAATGCTTTCAATTTGGAGAAGGCTAAAATTTTGTCGTGTGGTAAAGAGTTAAACCGCAGGGAGACCCTTATATATTTTCTGTCAGTAGATAAAATCCACTTGTAGTATTTGCTAGCCTGTTCTGACCAGAATATCTAAAATATGAGATCCATCTTCCATTGCAGTGTGATCTGAATTGTCCACAAAAGCAAGACATTTCAACTGTAGTTTGTTTTATGTAGACAGCCCTGCAGTAGACTTACCAAACAATAAAGTTTTAGACTTGTCCGAATTGAAAGCATTTGCAGACAACAACTTAACCCATAGCACATATTATTATTGAGTTTTAATGACACTGACAAAGAAAGCTTTTGGAAACATTATGGGAAAATAAGAAAATACTGGTAAACAGCATTTCTTCTTTACTCTCAATGTTTTTGAAAACCTCCATCAGGGTTGATAAAAGACGGGATTGTTTGGTAAATAAAGGGTTAAATACAATCTAACGAATCACAGAAATACTGAAAATCCACTGAAATACCCTTATTTTTATGTTATTGAATTCAGATTACCAATATACGAGTAGATGTTTATACAAAGATGAAAGGTTTTTTAAAACAGAAAACATGTCTAATTAACATATCAGAGCTCCAGATAGAGGGAGTGATTTTGATTTCAAAATTGAAAATATAAATCACTCTCCACGAAACCCTATGTTATGGGTACTCATTAGAATTGTCTCATTGAGACGATTCTAATGAGTACCCAAAACATAGAGTTTGGAAGAGGAATAATGGATTTAGAATACTATCACTCCCTCTTATCTGGAGGTCTAAACATATTGATAACTAATGAGTAGAATGATACGTGTACTGTTGATTATCGTTAACAATTTTACAGAGAGATTAATCAACGTAACACTTATGTGTCTACTCGTATATTGGTAATCTGAATTCAATAACATAAAAATAAGGGTATTTCAGTGGATTTTCAGTATTTCTGTGATTCGTTAGATTGTATTTAACCCTTTATTTACCAAACAATCCCGTCTTTTATCAACCCTGATGGAGGTTTTCAAAAACATTGAGAGTAAAGAAGAAATGCTGTTTACCAGTATTTTCTTATTTTCCCATAATGTTTCCAAAAGCTTTCTTTGTCAGTGTCATTAAAACTCAATAATAATATGTGCTATGGGTTAAGTTGTTGTCTGCATATGCTTTCAATTCGGACAAGTCTAAAACTTTATTGTTTTACACATCAGAATACCCAGATCTTTAATTTTCTCCTTTTTCCATTTTGTTTTCTATCTTAAATCAACTCATTTCAAACGTACATTACTTATATTGAAATCTGATTACTCATGTGCGCATGTCTTAAATTTGGAAAAGTAAAAAATTCAACAATGGTTAACCACAGATTAAAAATGGCTGACAGTTTTGTAATTTGGTAAAGTCTGTTTCAATATTACAGTATATTCTCAGTATTGGAAAGTAAGAGAATGCTTTTCTAGCATACAAATGGATCTTAATGAGACAAATCAAACTTGTACAAAAGCTGCAATGGTGAGAGTGTGGGAGTAAATATATTGCGCCGGATTGACAAAATTTATTGTGTCAAATGGGTATTTTGGTTAACATTTATGAGTACAGTAGACAGTGTATAAATGCACATTTTGCATGGCGGTTCTCAATGACATGTCATAATTGCATAATTACTTTTTAAAACTGATCCAACCTCCTTAAAGGCCCAGTAGCAGCCAAAAAGAATGCAGGTGTTAAAATGCATTGAGATTTAAATCATACCATTTAAAAGTGTGGAAAATATTGTGAAGATGACAATCTGTTATTGTGTGGTCCATCCAAGTGTTAGTTTCTGGCAGAAAAATGAATTTTAAAACCAGGCAAAAAGTGAAGATAGAGTGACTTGGCAACTTTTAACCTAGTTTTGAATTTATTTCTCTGCAAGCGACTATCAGTTGGACCAACTGTAAGGTATATTAGTATTTTTGGTGGTATTTTGGTATATCAGTGATTTTTTTGACCTGTTTAACCCTTTACCACACAATCTCGAGCTTTGACGATCCGAAGAATGAAAACTATTGAAAACATTGTGGGAAAAGGAGAAAATCCTGGTAACCAGCATTTTCTCCTTTTCCCGCAATGTTTTCTACTCTACCCAAAACAGAAATAATCATTTTAGCCACATATAATTTGTTTTCTGCATATGCTTTCAATTTGGCCCAGTCCAAAATTTTGTCGTTTGGTAAAGAGTTACAGTAATATCTACCTGGGAGATAACTCATACAATTGGTATTTTGATTTTTCTGTCATTTGTAGCACTCTCAACAAGTCCCTCATTCACAGTCACAGCTGCAACATCACTCTCAGCCCCACCCTGGTTCAGGTACCTTGATGACCCACCAGGCTGCCCTTCCAGGGTCAGGCCTGGCCCAGCAGCCCCCTCATCACTACATGGACATGAGCCATTCACCAAGATTTATTGAACATCCATCTCCCTCCATCAACCAAAATGCGAATTTGGAACGTGAATCAACAGACGATGAAATGCAGAATGAAGATGTGTATTTTGACTCGTCTGGGTTGAGTACACCAAGGTCAGGGAGTGCAACCCCAGGGTCAAGGTCAGTTCAGAGTTTAAGTGATAACAAAAATAGGCATCCGCTTAAAAAGCGTGACAATGCACGCAGCAGGAGTGCTCAGTCGTGTGAAAGCAGCAGGTCAAGCACGCCTCGCTCTCCCACCACAAATCAGAAATATAAGAAAGGGGATGTTGTTTCAACCCCAAATGGAATACGCAAAAAGTTTAATGGCAAACAGTGGCGAAGATTGTGTTCTAAAGAAGGCTGTGCAAAAGAGTCTCAGAGGCGTGGATTTTGTTCTCGGCATCTTTCATCTGGCAAAGTGCCAAGGTCAGCCCCATCATTTCCTGGTCTGATGAGGGGTGACATCAAGGATGGACAGATTGAATGGACTGATGCACATAGTTCCAGAGACACAGACTGTGACCCAAATCACATGGATGATACAGAAGCAGCTAACATGCTGGTATCTCTTCAGAATTCAAGGTCAACTACACCAGCTTTTTCACCCACACCATCATCTATCAGTAGTTTATCTCCACGGAAACGTCATCCCTCATCACCACAGAGCAACGCAGCAACAGGCCTTCGGAGCATGTCTGCAGCGTTTACGCCAATCTCACCCCACCCACAGAACCCCAACAATTCCTACATGGCATCACCAACACGAAGTTGGAGTTCTGGAAATTCTAACAAGTCAGGAAGCTCCTCATCAGAGCTGGTATCACCTATCACACCCAGGTTTCCACAAGCGGAGAGAAACTCAGCCTTTCAACGGCCATCTCTGATGGATAGACCAAGGAATCAAAATTTAGCAATGTTGAACAAAGACCACATGAGGAGCACTGATTCAGGAATCGATGTCTCGTCACCTCGTGTAATCAAGTCAGTGCCATCATCTCCAACCCCGCGACCCTCGTACCAGGGCTCAAGCCATCAAATATATCAGTCCACAATCCAGCAACATTTAGCTGCCCAGCCCCACCAGGCTGCCCAACCAATACCAGGGGCACGAACTGGAAGTTTGTCAAGTTTAGAGCTGCAGCATCAACAACAGCACATGGCTGAGATCAAGCCAAGGTCTGGTACTCAAAGTGTGTCAGAATGGGGAAGCGGACGCACTGTTACAATTAATGCACAGCTGATTCCCGTTACAAACGTTCAGGGATTTATTACTCATAACCACATAAAAGAAGGAAATCTTGCAGGGAACAGGCTTCCTATTTCTCAGTCGTACAAGGTAACCGAGCCAACCAATGAGCCAGCAGCTGCTACTTCCCTGCTTCCTGTGATGCAGTATAACAACATTATTAAAACAGAGGAACCAGCACCAGCAGGTACTTGTGTAAAAATGATAAAATTTGATTCAGCATATCTCCCTTAGTCACAGAATTCTTGAAAACATTGTGGCAAAAGGACAGTTTATGCAGGAAAGTTGCATTTGGCTTTAACCCTTTACCTCACTATCTCGAGTTTTAAAGACCTTGAAGAAAAAGCCTTTTGAAAACATTGTGGAAAAAGGAGAAAGTGCTGGTTACCAGCATTTTCTCCTTTTCCCACAATGTTTTCTACTCTTCCCAATATGAGTGTTAGTTTTTTCAGTCAAGTTCATTTTGTTGTCTGCGGGTGCTTTCAATAATCAATTTGGACAAGTCTCAAATATTGTCGTTTGGTAAAGGATTAAAAAAGAGTTGTTCATGGTATTGCTACAGAAACAACAGGAGAGCATGGATAGGTGTACTGTCTGCTATAAAGTACTGTAGAAAACTGTTCACCAGAGGACAAAATTTTAGACATGTCAGTTTTGCCTACAACCAATGAAATGTAGCTCAGATGGTTGGGTTTATTCTTTAGCTCTTTACTGGATGATTTAATTTTGGACCCGTATACATGTATATTGAAAGTAACTGCAGATCATAATTCGAATGTTGCTTTTACAATTTAGCCATGCTCTGTAAAAAAGAGGGCTTGATGCATCTGCAAAAAGTATCGACCCCAGATCAGCCTGCACAGGGCTGAGCTGATGCTGTTTGCTATTGGTCAATTTTCTGTATGTTAAAGGACTAGTCTAATTTATGATTCAGTCGCTTGTTACACAAAAAGGACTTAATGGATCAATGATCATGTAATGACTTGCTTATCATGCATTACAGAAATGCCCCCTTTTGCCAGAGCATGACTCAAGTGGACTTATCATATGATAAAAAAGAAAGCATTGTGAGAAAAAGAGGAAAATGCTCGTTACCAGGTTTTTTCACATTGACAATGTTTTCAAAAGCCTTCTTTCTTGGGGTATTTAATCATTTACCAAATGACAGAATTTTAGACTGGTCCAAATTGAAAATATTTGTAGATGACAAAATAAATGTAACCCAAAAATTGAAATTTGTTTTGGGAAGGGTAGAAAACATTTTGGGAAAAGGAGAAATTTCTGGTTACCAGCATTTTGTCCTTTTCCCACAATGTTTTCAAAAGCTTTCTATTTCAGGGTCGTTAAAAGTCAGTATTGTGTGGTAAAGAGGAAAAGCATGAGATTGTTTGGTAAAGTGTTAAAGGTTAGAAAACATTGTGGTAAAAGGCCTTCTTTCTCAAAAATGTTTAACTTTTTACCAAACAACAAAATTTTAGACTTATCCAGATTGAAAGCATTTGCAGACGACAACTTCAGTGTGGCTCGAATGATGTTACTTTCCTTTGATAGCGTAGAAAACATTGTGGAATAGGAGAAAATGCTGGTTACCAGCTTTTTCTCCTTTCCCACAATGTTTTCAAAAGGCTTCTTCCTTAGGGTTGTTTAACCCTTTCCCAAATGACAAATTTTGGACTGGTCCAAATTGAAAGAGTTTGCAGACGACAATTTTAAATTTGATGAAAATGGCAGGAAGTTCTCAGAAAGGGTAGAAAACACTGTGGGAAAAGGAGAAATTGCTCGTTATGAGCCATTTCTCCTTTTCCCACAGTGTTTTCAAAAGACTTGTACTGCAGACACGTGAAAACCAGGGCTTGTTTGGGAAAGGGTTAAAGTCAGCATCGTGTGGTAAAGAGTTAAAGCTTGAATCACTTGATGAAAGGTGAACATACAAAACAAACTAACACAAAGCATTTAGAAGCACATCTGCTCACATTGAGAGAATAAATGTTGCAACTTAACCCTTTCCCAAACAAGCCCTGGTTTTCACGTGTCTGCTATACAAGTCTTTTGAAAACACTGTGGGAAAAGGAGAAATTGCTCGTAATGAGCAATTTCTCCTTTTCCCACAGTGTTTTCTACCCGTTTTGATACCTTTCTGCCATTTTCATCAAATTTAAAATTGTCGTCTGCAAACTCTTTCAATTTGGACCAGTCCAAAATTTGTCGTTTGGGAAAGGGTTAAGTGGCACTCTGGCAAAAAGGGCTTTAATGCATCTCCATGATGCAGTGATCATAGATCCATAAAATCCATTTTGTCTAACACCCAATTGAATCAGAATGGTCCTTTGACCTGCAGAAAATTGACCAATATCAAAAAGTTTTAACTCAGGTCTGCCTGCACCCACATATCACCCACTGCAGGCTGATATGGGTTGAATTTCATTAAACCCGTCATCACAGAGTATGGTCCATTTATATGAGCTAATGGTGACATTTTTATATTGGGAAGTTTTAACTGGTTAAAACCACTGGTAAAATCAGGGATGGTTTTAACCAACTAACCTTGATACTAGTAACCGGCATTTTCTCTTTTTCCCTTGATGTTTTTGAAAGCCTTCTTCCTTGGGGTCTTTGAAATATGGACATGTGTGGTCTAAGGTTAATGCTGCTTTTAACAAGAATGCTATACATATGAGAAAATGTAAAACCCAGATCAGACTGCATGTTGTGTATAGTCTGATCTTGATTGCATTTTGTTCAAAGGATTGATATAATTGATCTGTATTTGAAAAACAAGTCTGAATAATAGTCATAAACTAATGATCTTTCTGTTTATAGAAATTGCAAAGGAATCCAAGCAGGTACCTCTGTACCAGTGGCATTCTCTGGTCCCTTATTTGACCCCATCTAAACCACCCATTCACCTTGAAGCCAGCCCGAAGAAATCCAGCACCCCAGTGACAGAGCCCAAGGCAGCTAAAAAGATGGTTACTCTTCAGTCGAAAAGGCCCACAGCAATTCATCAAAGTATTTCAGACAACAGTGAGTTCGCTTATCTGAATGATAGCTGAGAATTGTGTTAGCATAACCCTTTACCAAACAGATATCCTATGTTTTAACAATGGTGAGGCAGAAGGCTTTTGAAAACATTGCTGGAAAAGGAGAATATGCTGCTTACCAGCATTTTCTCCTTGTCCAACAATATTTTTTATACCGGTACTTCCAAAGACAAATCTCATCATTTGAGCAACACTTAATCTATCATCTGAAAATGTGTTGAAAATAAACAAGTCTAAAGTTTTTTTTTGTCTGGTAAAGAGTTAATCCACTTATCCATTGATTGACATAAACACACAGTGTAGATGAAGATAAGACAGCACATCAAACTGCACAGAATATGTAGTCTTTCTAGGATCTTCTCTGCTATATTTACTGAGATTTTTAACTCAGTTTTCCCTCAGTTGTTTTCATATTAAAGAAATATAGATTCTGTGCAGTCTGATCTTGATTTAGACCATGTGCAGGGTAGCTTAAGCTGTACTTTATGGGTTTAACTCTTTACCAGACAACAAGATTTTGGATTTATCCAAATCCAAAGCATTTTCAGACTGTGAATTAAATGTTGCTCAGTTGTTTGTTCTTCAAAGGCTAGAAAATATTGTGGGAAAAAAGGAAATGCTGATTAACAACATTTTTTTCTGTTTCCCCCAATGTATTCAAGAGTCCTCTTCCTTGAGCTTTTTAAAACTCAGGATTGTGTGTTAATGGGTCGAGTCTTGAGTGAGATGTAAAAAGTAGATTTTTGTCTTGTAGTTCCAAAAGATGATGATGATGAATTGCCTGATGCTGATTATGATGATGATGACGTTTTTGATGATGAGGTAACCGCCAAGAAAATTGTTCCAGCAAAGCGAAGGTCCCAATCTCTGAGTGCCTTAAAGGACAAGGAAGACACAAGGAGCCCTAGAAAGGTAAATGGGTTTTATCGTGTTACACCTAGACACTGACTTGTATCAAACGACTTTACTTTGTTTGTTTGTTCATATAGGAACTAACACTATTTTACCAGCTTAGGTCATATCATGGCAGTCAGTGCACCTTCACATGCGTTTCCTAGCTTTCTCATACCAGTACTGACACAACCTTTCCGAGTCACCAACCACTTTCCTCACATGAATCAGAAGTGAGATGCAAAAGAAAGAAAGTTTGCCTCAGCTAGGTATCAAACCCACAATCACCAGATAACATTATAAGATACGCTAACCACTGAGCTACCTGGCTGGGTGAAACGACATTATACCACAATGCTTCCTACCCCCTATGTTACTGTGAGAAGAAAGGCTTTTGGAAGCATTGTGGAAAAAGGAGAAAATGCTGGTTACCAGCACTTCCTCCATTTTGCACAATGTTTTCTACTCTTTTAAAGAAAAATTGCATAATTTGAGTCACATTAAAATTGTCGTGTGCAAATGCTTTTAAGGCTAAAATTTTGTTGTTTGGTAAAGGGTTAAGCAACATTAATTTGTTGTCTGCAAATATGTTCAGTTAGCATGGGTCTGAAGTTTTGTCTTTGATAAAGAGTTAAAGCATTCCAAGAAATGTACTGAGGTAATGCTATGATTTTAATGTCTTCTTTGAAGTCCAGTGTAATGTACTGATGTAGTGAAATCAGAATTGATTGGTATTAAAATTTTTGGGAAAAAAACCCCCAGAGTTAAAAATCCATTATTTGAATTTTATAGACAAAGGACAAGGATCACATCAGGCGGCCAATGAATGCCTTCATGATATTCAGCAAACGACATCGGCCACTGGTGCACCAGAGACATCCAAACCAGGACAACAGGACGGTGTCAAAAATCCTTGGGGAGTGGTGGTATGCACTGGGCTCTAAAGAGAAACAGGAGTACCATGATTTGGCTCATCAGGTACCTACAGTTGAATATTTAACAGCACTGTCCAAATTCATCCTTTCACAAACATCCCTTCTTTTAAAGACACGTCTATACTTGTTTTAAACAAATTGTTAAACCATTTCATCTTTATTCTATCATTCCTGTATCTTCATGCCAAATGTTGCCCCTAACGGTTGCAAGGTTGCACAGATTATGATCAATAGAAAATGCACTGAGATTGTCTGATCTCGGTCTACGTCCTGTATTTTTCTTTCAGTTTAACCCTTTACCGCACAATGCCGCCCTTTGACGACCCTGGGAATGAAGCCTTTTGAAAACATTGTAGGAAAAGGAGAAAATGCTGGTAACCAGCATTTTCTCCTTTTCCCTCAATGTTTTCTACCCTATCAAAGAAAAATTGCACTGTTTGAGCCACATTTAAATTGTGGTCTGCAAATGCAAATGTAAAGAGTTAACCCTTTCCCAGACAAGCCCTGGTTTTCACGTGTCTGCAGTACAAGTCTCTTGAAAACACTGTGGGAAAAGGAGAAATTGCTGGTAACGAGCAATTTCTCCTTTACCCACAGTGTATTCTACCCTGTTTGATAACTTTCTGCCATTTTCATCAAATTTAAAATTGGCGTCTGCAAACTCTTTCAATTTGGACCAGTCCAAAATTTGTCGTTTGGGAACGGGTTAAACATATTTTATCGAACTGAACCAAGTACATTTTGGCAAAGTTGTCCTGGGTACCAATAAAATTATTGTCCAGGTACAAATTGTCCAAGTACAAATTGAGATAAAACTGCATGCATGATCAGGGGTTAACATTGATCATGACTGTTTCCTCATCTTCAATCATAGGTAAAAGAAGCCCATTTTAAAGCCCACCCAGAATGGAAATGGTGCTCAAGAGACAGGAAAAGATCAAGTACCATTGCAGCCACGCTGAAACAACGATCACACAGTCAGCGGATTGGATCATCGGACATGATGGATGATGGTCAGTAGACATATTTTACACAAGTAACCATTTTACTACAGTGAAAACTAGGCCAGTCTATACAACTGAATTATCAATATTTTAGCAAATAGAGAAGTTTCAAGTTACAGTTGATCTTTTATATCTGGATCTTTTAATTTTTTACCAGGGTCCATATTCATGAACCATTCTTAATTTCATTCTAAGCCTTATTGTAGATTTAAGAAAGTAACACAACTTCTGATTGGCTAAACAAAATGGTTTAGCCAATCAGAAGCTGTGTTACTTTCATATTTAGAAAATTCTTGAGAATAAGACTAAGAATTTTTGATGAATAGGAACCCAGTGGACCAAATTTAAGATTCACTAGAAGCATTTCAGATGGCAATTTGAACATGGTATAGTGTGACTTGTCTGTGAAGGAACAAAAAACATTGGGAGAATTGAAATTAATGCTGGCTACCAGCATTTTCTTCTTCACCCATTATGCTCCAAAAGCCTTCTACATATTGGTAATAAAGCCTTTGCCAGGCGACACAGTTTTAGTTTTGTTCAGATTGAAAGCATTTTCAGGCGATAATTTCAATTTGTTTAAGGAGATGGATGTTGTCTTTGGAAGGGTAGAAAACTTTGTGGGAAAAGGAGAAAACACTGTTTTTTACAACCATTTTCAACTGTGTTTTCAGTGGTCTTTTCTCTCAGAATTGTGAAAACATGGGATTGTTTTGTAAGGACTGAACACTTTACCACAGAACAAAAATGTAGACTCGTCCAATTTGAAAGAATTTTGCAGACGACAATTTACACGTGGCTCAAGTGATGGAATTTGTACGTAATAGGGTAGAAAACATTGTGGAGAAAGGAGAAAATGCTGGTTACCAGCATTTTCTCCTTTTCCTACAATGTTTTCAAAAGGCTGTTTCTTTGTGGTCGTTAAACCTTGTGATTGTGTGGTAAAGACTTAGAAGACTGGATAATTTGGTAAAGAGTGTAGAAGTCTATCTATACCCTGTTTGGTAGATGAAGGTGGGGTACCATGTGACTTAGACGATAAGGACGATGCCTTTGAACCGGAGGATTCGGAAGCGAAAAGTGCATTTGAAGTTAGGAAAGGACGTTCTCAAAGTCTGTCTGCATTTCCTCCGCAAGAAGAAGCTGAAAATCAAGGAATGTCTGCATTAAATTTACCATCTTCAGATTATGTAAGTGAAGAATTTTCTCATTACTCCTTAGAAAAAGCTTTTGCATTGTTAAAAGATGTTTGTAACTGATGCTATATAACCTTTGTGATTTTGATACACAATTAACTCTTTACCACACAATACTGACTTTTAACGACCCTGTGAAAGAAGCCTTTTGAAAACATTTTGAGAAAAGGAGAAAATACTGGTAACCAGCATTTTCTTCTCTCCCCACAATGTTTTCTACCCTTCAGCTCACTTTCAACGTCTCTTGGGTTGCTTAATACAGGTTGGAATAATAAGTAATCAAAGCTCACATAGACTGAGGTCACAGACCTAGGGTCAACTCCTTTTGTGGTCAGTATCCGAGAGTATTTATTGGAACTACTTTACCAGTGCTTATGGCTGTATTTTAATGACCCTTAGAAAGAAAGGTTTTGAAAACATTGTAGGAAAGAGAGAAAATGTTGATAACCAACATTGCTTTCTTTTCCTGTGATGTTTTCTACAGTTACTAAAGTAAGTTTTGTTAGTTAACTCTTTACCACACAATCCTGACTTTTAACAACCCTGAAGAAAAACGCTTTTGAAAACATTATGGGAAAAGGAGAAAATGCTGGTAACCAGCATTTTCTCCTTTTCCCACAATGTTTTCTACACGTCACAAGACAAATTTCAATTTTTGAACCACATTTGATTTGTTGTCTGCAAGCGCTTTCAATTTTGACCAGTCTAAAATATTGTCGTTTGGTAAAGAGTTAAGCAACATTAGTTTAGACAGATCCTATCAAACCACATTCTATTTCTTGTCTGCAATTTCTCTTAACCCTTCTC
This sequence comes from Tridacna gigas, assembly GCA_945859785.2. Classification (NCBI taxonomy): domain Eukaryota; kingdom Metazoa; phylum Mollusca; class Bivalvia; order Cardiida; family Cardiidae; genus Tridacna; species Tridacna gigas. The sequence goes on from OX244035.2 coordinate 18,741,639, forward strand.
CTGCTATGTAACTAAAATAAAACTTTCCAGCCGATGGTAAAAATCCAAAATGTTAATATTTCAAAGTTATGAGGGTTTGGGAAACATCTCTTTATCGGACAGTGTAGATCCAAGATTAGACTGCACGTTTTGTGCAGTCTGATCTTGATCTACACTGTCCGCAAAAGTTCCGTGAGTCGCGCTTAGCAGCCTAAGGGTTTATATAAACATGTCTTAACCCTCACAGCATCGAATAAACCAAGGAGACATTTTCAGTCAGGTAGGAAGAGCCAAATTTTTACAATTTCAGGCTTGATTTTGTCCAAAATAGTCAAAGAAAATGGACATTTTAGATCAAAGATAAGACTGCACATTTTGTGCAGTCTGATCTTGAGCTACACTGGCTTCAAAGGCAACTACAGTTGTGAAAAGTGCTTTAAGTTTTGTTTTTTTTTTATCATCTTGTAAAGAATTTGCATGAAATATGTTAGCTAAGTTAACATGTTGATTTACACAGAAACAGAAAGAGCGTCAAGCATCGCCGCGAAGACCAGAACCTCCACAGAACAAAAGAGATGAGATGGATGACCTAAGTAGTGATGATGAAAAAATGGTCATCTGTGAGAACGAGAAGTTGTCAGACAGTGGTTAGTATCTTACAGCTTTCAATTAATGTTCTAATCTAATAACAGTTTTCATTTACATTTTTTATTTTCTCTTGTCATCCATTTTAAGCTTGGCTGTTTTTGTAGAAACATCCACCCTAGTTTCATTGTTGTCGTCTGCAACATGGTGATTGTTGTAGCCCTGGTGTCATTGTTGTCGTCTGCAACATGGACATTTTATAAAAATATCTCTGTTATTACCGAAGATATTTGCTTCAGACTTTGACATGTTGTTAATTATCAAAAAGGGAAGCTATACAACAAGGGCCGGTAACTATTAAAGTATTTTAACAGAGTTATGCCCCTTGTCCAACTTGAAATTTTTACTGAAAATCAAATATTGGCAACTGAGTGTTGGCACCTGCATGTGGTCCTCTTGTTTTTATTCATATGAGGGGCACTCTGAAAAAAGAGCGTTCAACCCTTTACCAGACAATCCAGACTTTTAATGACCCTGAAAGAAGGGCTTTTGACTTGTGACACAAGTTGTGTAGCTCCTTTTTTGCCCCTTCCTCAAGGGGTAGCAGGGACAGGATAGGCCTTTGAACAGTTACCTTTTGCCCCATCCCAACACCTCAGTCTGAATCCCAAATGATAAATGACATCTAGATGCCTGTTTAAAGTAGTGAAGGAAACATGTTTTTAAGTTTTTATCTTTAAATTTACTTGATTATCCCTTTCCTTCACAATCACAGGTTTAACTCTTTTCCAAACGACAAAATTTTAGACTTGTCCAAATTGGAAGCATGTGCAGACGACAAAATTTATGTGGCTCAAAAATTAAAATTTGTGTTAGGATGGGTAGAAAACATTGTGGGAAAAGGAGTACCATCATTTTCTCCTTTTCCCAAAATGTTTTCAAGAGTTTTTCTTTCTCTGGGTTATTAAAAGTAGGGATTGTGTTATAGGGGTTAACAACCCTGCAGAAGAAGGCTTTTGAAAATGTTGTTTACTTGAATTTTCTCCTTTTCCCAGGGTCATTAAAATGAGCCATGCTCTGGCAAAAGGGGGCTTAATGCATCTCTGTAGTGCATTGCACCAAGCACGACATCACCTAATTATAGATCCATTAAATCCATTTTGACTAACATACGACTAATGCATGAGGTAGAATTATCCTTTGACACGCAGAAAATTTAAAGATAGCGAAAAGTTTCGGCCCATGTCAACCTGCGCAGACTGCACAGGCTGACATGGGTTGATACTTTTTGCAGATACATTAAACCCCTTTTCACAGAGCATGATTCAAATATGATTGTTAGTTAATGGATATAGGTAGTAAGATATGCCTGAGATCGAATTTCATTTCATTGAGTGAACATCATCGGTAATATTTTCACGAGCGGCACAGCCACAAGTGAAAATATTACTAATGATGTTCACGAGATGAAATAAATTTTGATCTTTCACTGAAAAATACAAATATTCTATTTATTTAATGCTTCTGACCCCTATTCTGTTGGGACTTTCATCAAAATCCAGGACAGTTTTTTTATGGTAATTCCCCATGATGTACCTCCCTCACATAACGGTGCATTACAATATTATGTAAAGCGCGAGATGTATAGCATAAATTTTGTCATATTTCCATCCATTTGAATGGCAAGCGCTGATTACCTAAGTAACTAATGCACGGGAACTACCGTTTTGCCTTCAATTGAAGAATTAGAAAATATTAACACAGTATTTTCACTGGTGGGAACCATGAAATATCAAAAACTAATTCACCATTATTTCTTGATAAACTACTGCAAAGCATGAAATAATAAGTTGTATCTTTTGATTTTTAGACAAGACTCAAGGAAATAAAGATGATATAGATCTAAACTGTACGGAACAAGTCAGTGATAGTGAAACAGACAGCACACCGGAGGATGACATGATTGAGAACAAAGCATTTCCACAGCAAAGGTTTTCACCAGTTATGAAACGCCATGGAATTACTACTCCATACAGGCCTAAACCAATCAAAGGAATCCCTGACTCTTCAGGAAATCGAGGTCCAAAAAGTCCTGTGGGAGTTGTTGCTGGGCACCAGAATTTTAGTGATAGACAAATCCCAAGACCATCTAGTAATGGTTCCAATTTTCAGCCAACTGGAGCAGTTTTTAAAGCGAAAACAAAACATGCACGGTACATGTCAACAGGAAGTATGCAGGATATTAACTCTACACATTATGAACATGGAGGTGGGAGGACTGAGCGTGTGGGATCCACCAGAAATCCCAATCAGCCTGTTAAAATTCATAACATCACCATGGCAACTGGTAGTGAGCAAAGAATTATAATGTCTTCGAATTTGGAAACAACGGTGGGACAAAACAACAGAGTTTTAATGGGTAAATACTCCAATAAAAAACCACTTCCTGTCACAACAACACAGTCTATCTTACAACAGACGCTCCAGTCTGGTCCACAGTCAAGTAGAACAATTACAACAGCAGCTCTACAGATATTGGCATCACCACATGCAGCAAGTGTTAGTAACAGTAATGCTGGAGAAAGCAGCGTTGTTCCAACATTTACAACTGTTGGGAAACCTATCTCTGCTCCAGGTCTGAAGGCTGCTCTACAACAATCATCTACAGTGACCATGAGTGGGCAGCCTCATGCTATTCTGCCAAACACTTCAACAGCAAATCTGAAAAATGTTGGTGGAACAATATTACTTCAGGGTATTCCTACTTCACAGTATGGCATGATCATCAGTTCACCAAATCTTGCCTCTCCCACCATTAATAAGGTCAACCAGGTGTCTTCGACTGGTCCTACACAGTATTTCAGTGGGTTACAGAACATTGTTCCATCTGTTGCTTCCCAGGCCCAGACTGTCATATCCCAGGCAATGCCACAACAAGCGGTATTTACAAACTTCATTGTCAAGCCAAACCAGTCAATGCAGCCTACTGTCAACACATCATCAAGAAGTCAGACCATACAACCAACACAGGTCCAGTGTTTGTTACCTTCTCTGAGAATGAATGCACAGCAACAGGGGAACCATGTCATACAGATGGCATTGCCTGGGAACCAGCTGCCTCAAGGTTGTATTCAGTTAACCTTTACCGGGAACCAGGGTGCCTCTCCACCACAGTCAGTAGCACAGTTGCAGCAAGTTCAGTTGTCTCCACAGCAGGTCCAGCCTGGGAAAATTCAGATTCCTAATTCTTTTAAAGTAATGCCAAGTCCCATCAAACAGCAGCCCTCCCCTGCGGCCTCTCCTCAACTCAATACAGGGCAGACTATCCAGGTAATGAGCCCTAACATACCAAATAACAAACAGACTGTGACACAATATGTAACAGTGAACCAGTCTCCAGCTCTCCTCACACCACAACAAGTACAGATACAGTCTGCAGCAGTCAGTCAACCAGTCAGTTCCAGGCAACCAAGTCATATACAGGTATATGTATAATTATCTATCACTTGTATGCTGATTTTTACTGAAGAAGAACTCTGATTATTGTTCACAAATATAAGAGCTATGCTTTATGAAAAGGGGGCTTAATGCATCTGCTAAAAGTATTAATCCATGTCAGCCTGTGCAGACTCGCACACTGACATGAATAGAAACTGTTTGCAGTACTGTTCATAAATTTTTGCATGTCCAAGGACCAATCTAGCTCCATATCCAGTCAGTAGTCAGACTAAATGGATTTTATGTGATGTCTTGCTTGGTTTGATACATTACAGAGATGCATCAAACCCCCTTTTGCCAGCACATAGCTCAGTGAAGTATGCTGTGCCCTGGCAGCTTGTATTCCATCTATTGAGTGTTCATGGCTCCACTCATCTGAAATTGTTCTCACAAGTTATTACATAATTATCTAGTATGCTGAAAAAATGTTTTCATGCTTTTATAACACCACGGGTCAAGATAAGCCTTAGAAGAACATGCAATCTGAATTTGGATCTTTGATATATTGGACCTACTGTTGTCAGACCAGCCTTCAACCCTTTACCAAACAATCCCGAGTTTTAACGGTCCTGATTAAAGAAAAAAAAACATTGGAAAACATTGTGTGGAAAAAGGAGAAAATGCTGGTAACCAGCATTTTTTCCTTTTTCCACAGTGTTTTTTTTTTTTTTCTGATTAAAGACAAGCTCAATCAAGCCATGTTTAAAATGTCATCTGCAAATGCTTTCAATTTGGACAAGTATCTACTGAAACAAATCTGCTATAGAAAACTTTTGAAACATCCTGACAAGTATTGATAGTCAAGATGAAATTCGGTTTGATACTTGAATTAAAAAAAAAAAAAAAAAAACCATCGTGGCAAAAGAAGAACTGCCCAGCCTAAGAATTTTTTTTATTATTTTTAGCTCCACTGGCCAAAGGCCAGCGGGCTTATGTCATGGCCCGGTGTCCGTCGTGCGTCCGTCCGTCCGTCCGTCCGTCCGTGCGTTAACTTTTATTTCAAACATCTTCTTCTCTGAAACTACCCATCCAGTTTTCATGAAACTTCACAGAAATGATCCTGCCATGGTCCTCTTCAGAATTTCTTGAAAGAATTTGATTCCTAAAACTCTGGTTGCCATGGCAACAAAACTGAAAAATATTGGAAATCTTTAAAAATCTTCTTGTCTGAAACCATAAGGCATAGGGCTACCAAATTTGGCATGTAGCTTTATGTAGTAGACCTCTATCATATTTCTTGAAAGTATAGCCCTGGGGTCAAAATTGGCTCTGCCCCAGGGGTCACAAGTTTTACATAGGCTTATATAGAGAAAACTTTAAAAATCTTCTTGTCTGAAACCATAAGGCATAGGGTTACCAAATTTGGCATGTAGCTTTATGTAGTAAACCTCTATCATGTTTCTTGAAATTATAGCCATGGGGTCAAAATTGGCTCTGCCCCAGGGGTCACAAGTTTTACATAGGCTTATATAGAGAAAACTTTAAAAATCTTCCTGTACCTAGCCATAAGGCCTAGAGCTACCAAATTTTGCATTTAGCTTGATCTAGTTGGGGTCTACCAAAAGTGCCCAAATTATAGTCCTGGGGTCAATTTGGCCTCATGCTGGGGGGCGGGGGAGGGGGGGGTTCACCAGATTTACATAGGCTTACATAGGGAAAACTTTTAAATCTTGGTGTACATAGCCATAAGGCTTAGGCTACCAAATTTTGCATAATTATAGCATTATCTAGTGGACAACTACAAAGAGGGCCCAAGTTACAGCCCTAGGATCAAGTTTGGCCCTGCACCAGGGGTCACAAGTTTTACATGGGTTTATGGAGTGAAAAGTTCAGAAACCGTCTTGTTACTAGCCATAAGGCCAAGAACTCCCAAATTTGGCATGTTATTCTTCTAATACACATATTCCCCATTTAGTTTGACTGTAGCCCTGGGGTCAAAGTTTTATAAGGGGTTATATAGTGAAGACTTCTCTTTATGGTTTATATTTATAAGCCAGTGGAGCGATACAGGGCCATCATGGCCCTCTTGTTCTACATTGTTTATAGAATTGGTCTGTAGCAAGTTGGGGAAAAAAAGTCACTTTCTTTAACCTTTACCAAACAATTCCAATCTTTAACAACCCAGATATAGATCGTTTTTGAAAACACTATGTGCAAAAAAGAAAATGCTGGTAACCATTATGTTTTCTGTTCCGACACGTCTTCTTCCCTTTCTTAGATGAATCTTGCTGAGCCCCTTTAGCTTAGTTGGTAGCGTACAGGACTTGAGAACAGGAGGTCCCTGGTTTGATCCCCGGCTTGGCCAGTTTCTTTCCGAGGATTGATGATAGTCATTGCGACAGAATTCATTCCTATCTCACCACTGACCATTGTTTCGATGATTGCTATGTGGGAAAGCAGCCAGTGGCTTTGAAAGATATTGTGCATAATACTGGTAAAAGAAACTCCAGGAAAGCATGGATAGGTGCACTGGCCGCCGTGATATAATTGAAATAATGTTGAAAACGGTGATAAACAACATAAATCTTTCAACAACAGATGAATTTTACCATTTGAGCCACATTTAATTTGTCATCTGCAAATGCTTTCATTTTGGACTGTTCTGAAATTTTGTCATATGGTAAAGAGTTCTAACTTGCATTTTTGATGTCTTTTTTAGAGTCAGTTACAGCAGCAGTTACAATCTATTCAACCTGTGCCACAAGTTCAGACTATACAAACACAGGTGGGTTTATAAACTGTCAGAACATTATAATGTACTTAGTATAAATATGATCAATTTAATGAAATAAGGATTAACCCTGTACTGCACAATGCCAAGTTTTAACAACCCTATAAAACAGAATGACCTGCATATTTCAACAAAATTCACACATAACTTTTCAAACATGATAAAATTTGAAAGACCAATCAATAATCTGAGCATACCATAGTATGAAACTGATTCTTTAACTCTTTACCAAAAGTCAGCAGTAGGGCCATTGGCCCTAAAGTGCTCACCTGAGTAAAGTCATCTGCAGTTGATAAAGCTGAAGAGAGCCTGGTTTTAATGATGTAAAACAAATGAGTGTAAGTGACCTACTGTGTGTGGCCTCTACAGTGCACACAAGGTTTTTCCAAGATTTTGCTCAGTGACCTACTTTTTTTACCAGACATGACCCAATTTTGGAACTTCTACAAGATATCATCAGGACAAACATTCTGACCAACTTTCATGAGTATCAGACTGAAAACGTGGCCTCTTGAATGCACACAAGGTTTTTTTAAGATTCAGTCATGTGACCTACTTTTTGACCCAACATAGGCCAATTTCAAACTTGTCCGAGATATGATCAAGACAGACACTGTAGAGAAAAGGAGAAAATGCATGATAACCCACCTTTTCACTTTTCCTACAGTGTTTCAATAAGCTTTTTTCATCAAGGTCGCTCATACCAATGGATTTTTATACCCCTCATCTATGAAGTGGAGGAGAGTATACTGGTTTCAGTGTGTCTCTCTGTCTGTCCTTCAGTCTGTCAATCCATCGGTCTGGAGACTTTTTCATTTCCATGCTCTGACTCAAAAGCCATTAAATTTTGGCCTGGGAACCTGAAACTTTACACAGTGTTGCTCATGACCCAAGGAGGTGCCCAATTGATTTTTGGTCACATGGGTCAAAGGTCAAGGTCACAGTTGAATTCTGATTGTGCTGCTTCGCTTCAGTGTCAAGGTGCTGGTGGGGGGGAATTTGTCTGCTTCGTGACAGTTCTAGTTTGGTCCGTGGTTATTTAAATGATTTCTTTAACTTAATAAAAGTAAAAGCCAATAATGGGAACATTGTTAGAAAAGATTAAATGCATTATAGATTACATAGATAACATTGTTGTTCCTTGTTTTAACCCAAGAGAAAGCATATTGTTATTTCTTTCTCTTTTCAGTTAGGTGTAAATAGATGTTTGGGTGATGGTTATCTAATTGATCCTTTAACCCTTTACCAACCGACAAAATTGTAGACTTGTCCAAATTGGAAGCATTTGCAGACGACAATTTAAATAATAGAATTGATCTTTGATAGAGAAGAAAATATTGTGGGAAAAGGAGAAAATGCTGGTTACCAGCATTTTCTCCTTTCCTACAATGTTTTCAAAAGGCTTCTTTCTCAAGGTCGTTAAAACCCAGGATTGTGTGGTAAAGAGTTAAGACATTACATAAGCTGCATACAATCCGTGTATTAATCACACACAGTCCATGCCAAGTATGGTACACTTGCTTTATTAGCCGGTGGAGCTATACGGGGCGATAATAACCTTCAGTTAGCTCTGCTCTTTATCGTTAGAAAACTGGAGGTATTGCCTTAGTCATGTCATGTCTGTGACAGGGCAGAATACATTGGGAAAAAATGTGATAATCTTTGTTTCCATTATTTTCTCCTTTTTCCACAATATTCTGCCAGAGTCATTAAAATTATGTGGTAAAGGGTTATGGAAACCAGAGGGCAGAGGCATTGTCATAGGCCAGTCACTGTCTGCATCGTAGTGCCATTTGACAAATTGATTGACTTTTTCAGCCACTGCAGACAATCCAGCAGGCATTACAGCAGCCAGTACAAAGACCAACACTAGCACAGGCCCTGCAGTCACCAATACAGCCTAGCAGTCAACAGCAGCAGGCAACACAGAGACCTACATTAGCACAAGCGCTACAGTCACCAATACAACCTAGCAGCCAACACCAGCAGCCAATACAAAGACCAAACTTCCTTCAGACACAAGCAACAAACCAACAGCAACAACAACAACAGCAACAACAACAAAGAGTTCTTTTGCCATCAACACCAAAGTAAGTTTAGTGTTGTATTTCAAGCATTATTTAGTTCTAGGTTCTGGTCTTTTACCTTTTAAACATGGGAAAATTATCTAAGACTGGTCCGAATTGAAAACATTCACAGGGGACAAATTAAAATTTGCTAAAATAATGGAATTTGTATTTGTAAAGGGTAGAAAACATTGTGGGTAAAGGAGAAAACACTGATTATCAGCATTTTTTTTTTCGTTTCCATTGTTTTGTAAAGCCTTCCTTCATTAGAATTTGAGTTAGTGTGGTAAAGGGATAAACATAAACATGTGCAAGTCTTTTCAATCTTTGGATGGTTGATTAGCAGTCAAAGCTTGATCATTGTAGCACACAGATATACCAGCTTTCCTGAACACTTTAACAGACGACAAAATTTTAGCCTTGTCTAAATTGAAAGCATTTGCAGATGACAATTTCAATGTGGTTCAAATGGTGCAATTTTTCTTTGATAAGGTAGAAAATGTTGTGGGAAAAGGAGAAAATGCTGGTTACCAGCATTTTCTCTTTTTCCCACAATGTTTTCAAAAGGCCTCTTTCCCAGGAGCGTTAAAAGGTGGCATTGACAACTTGACAACTTTCATCAGACCTATATTGAAAGCATTTGCACACAAAAAGTTAAATGTGACTTCAAGACAGGATTTGTCTGTTTGGAATAGGAGAAAATACCAGTTTCCAGCATTTTACCCTTTTTCCTCAAGATTTTCAGAGCCTTTATTTCTCAGGGTTGTATGACACTGGTTACTAGTATTTGCCCTTTTTTGACCATGTTTTCACAATCCTCCTATGTCAGAGTTGTTAAATCTCAGGATTGTGTGGTATAGGAACATTCAGGAAATCCTACCCAAGCCAAGCTTGTCATGTTGAAGTGTGCAAGGCACAGATCACCAGCTTAGTGGGGATCAAATCTGGGATAGAAATGCATAAGTTGGCTTTCACTGTAATATATTTATATGGTTTACTTGAATGATGTTAATCGCCATTTTCAGCGTTATTTTAGTCATAATGTTGGCCAGTGCGCCTAGAGTTTCTTTTTACCAGATCTTCACTCAACATTTATCAATGTCTCTGGCTGCTTTCCCACATAACCATTGTCAAGGCAAAGATCAGGATTGAGGGCAGGTAGATCCCATCATGATGATTATCATTCGTTGGAAAGAAATTGGCCAAGCTGGGATTCAATCCTTCGACCATCTGTCTCAAGCACTGTATACTACTGACTGAGCTACTGGGTTTGGTAACTGAGATGTGACTGAATATTATTAGATGTGAGGTGTAAACACCATTTAAATATATGAGTCATGCTCTGACAAAAGGGGGGCTTAATGCATCTTTGTGATGCACGATACTAAGCAAGTCATAACATAATTATCGATCCATAAAAACCATTTTTTCTAACAACTGACTATATCATAAGGTAGCCTGGTCCTTTGATGTACGGAAAAATTGACCGATAACGAAAAGTTTTGGCCCATTTCAGCCTGTGCAGACTGCGCAGGCTGACCTGGGTCAATACGTTTTGCTGATGCATTAAGCCCCCTTTTTACCGAGCATGACTTATATACAGTTGGTGCTCAAGGTGTCACATACCAAAAGCATTTCAGCTTTTGATTTGACCTCTCACAATGAAGCCCTTACAAAACAAACCCTGATTTTTAATGGCCCAGAGGAAAAAGGCTTTTGAAAAACATTGTGGCAAGTTGAGAAAATACTGGTTAACAAGCATTTCTCCTTTACACACAAGGCTTTCCAATCTTGGTTCCAAAAACAAATTTCAATTTTTGAATAACAATTATTTTGTCAAATGCAAATGCTTTCAGTTTGGATAAGTCTAGAATTTTGCTGTTTGGTAAAGAGCGAATACCCTAGTTTTAACTCCAACATATTTCTATAGATGAAAAACAAATTTATTACAGTAGAGTGACCTATGTCCAGCCGGTCAGTAGTGGGTCAGTGCCCCCAGCCACATCTCCCAGTATCAAAATAGACCGGGTACAACCTGTTGCTTCTCCGGCTTACATACCAATACAGTATGCTGTACCAGGTAGGAATCTTATTGATTGTAGTTTACCTATGAATGTTTTTACTAAATTACGCACATTATCTAAAGTACATATGAGCCATGCTCTGTGAAAAGGTGGCTTAATGCATCTTCAAAAAGTTTCTACACATGTCAGCCTGCGCGGACTGCGCAGGCTGACATATATAGAAACTTTTTGCCATTGTTAAATTTTCTGCATGGCAAAGGACCATTCTTTCTCCAGATCCAGTCACTTGTTAGAATAAATGGATTTTATGGATCCATAATAATGTGATGGCTTGCTTGGTATCAACAGATCACGGAGATCCACTTTGCCAGAGCATGACTCATACACAACAGACCAGAACGTATTTTCCATACCATGTACTCTGTGTAGGTTTTTCCGTATTTATGCATACTCTGTGTAGAACATCATTGTGTTCAAGGAAGACTCCCATATACATGTATTCATGTTTGACTCTTTCCGTCAAATCTGGAAAATGTGTGGCTCTTTCATTTTTCTATTGTTATTTACTTTATTTTGTGATTTTTTTTTTTTTTTTGTTCATTTATAAGGTATTTAAGTTCTTATTTCGTGTGTATATACATTTCCATCAGATTTGGTCTTCAATGTCATTTAATACCCACCTCTTTACACATGCTATTCTACCTGGGTCTGTATTCACCAACCATTCTTAAGAATGTTCTTTGTCTTATTGTCTAGAATTCCCTATATTTGAAAGGAACATAACTTCTGATTGGCTAAACCATTTGGTTTAGCCAATCAGAAGTTTCGTTACTTTTAAATTTAGAAGATATTGGAGATTAAGACTAAGAACATTCTGAAGAATGGTTGGTGAATACAGACCCTGATCCCACTACACAGAAATGCATACTGTTGTAATATTTCATTTTTTATTACATGCACGGACTAAGAATGCATTGATTTGCAATTTGATTAGTCGAAATGTTACGTCATAATATTCATCCACTATTCATAAAAACGTTACGTTGTAACATCCATCTGCCATTCGTAAAAAATTGTTACTCTCCACATATTTTGTTTACTGTTTTTGAATAAATTGTCAATATTGCTAAATTTTGTCTTTGAAAGATATACATATATAATAAAAGGAATATTATGTTGTACGTGTAGTAACATTCCTGGTGTTTATATTTACTTTTCGCTGTGTAAGAAAATTTTGCCATCTCGCTCGACCTTCAGTCTCGCGCGATATCAAATTTTCTCATGCTGCTCAAGGAAATGCAAGCACCAGGAAAGTTACTACAACATAATATTCCGTATTTACCACATAACTACCCTTATTTTCAGTGTAATACAGCCTTTACAAATTTTCTCATCTTACAATTATTTGGAATAAGCAAATGGTGCTGTTGGGGGTCAAAGCTCTGTAATTATACTCCTTATTGTAAAACATTGCTGATCCAGATTTCTCTGTAAAAAGCTGCCAATTTTATCATTGTTGCATTCCAAACAACATTAATTTTGAAATATTTTTTGTCAGTGATACTGACAAATTACTTGTACTTTTTTCAAAAAAAAAATACTTTTGAAGAGAATGTGGGAAATGGAAAGGACGCTGGTATCCGATGTTTTCTTATTTTCCCACATTGTTTTCCACCCTTTCAGAGACAAATCCCATGTGATATGTGATTTATATTTCTGTACAGAATGTTTCAATGCATTTTGTGTGACACATATTAGCAATGGTCCAGAAATAGAAATTTTTAAAGCTGCTCTGTTTTTATTTTCAAGGTCAACCTGTCCTCATACAGAGCCCACGACCTTCATCAACGGGTTCAAATGGTGTTACCATACCAACATCCCAGACTACCCCACCCAATATAGCACCAAAGCCATTGCCAGTGTTAAGCAAAGCTGCCAGTCCACCACAGGTTCAAAGCCCAATGTTTTATCAAGGTAAGAAAAATTCTGTTGACTTCTTTCTTCAGACAGGCTATTAATTCATTACCAAACAATCTGAAATTTTAACATCCTTGGAAAAGAAGCTTTTGAAAACATTGTTGAAAAAAAGAGAAAATGCTAGCATTTTCTCCTTTTCTAACGATGTTTCCTTCTTTTCCACAGACAAACTTGATCATTTGAGCCATATTTTATTGTTTGTCTGCAGACGCTGTCGATTTGAATGAGTCCAAAATTTTGCCGTCTGGTAAAGGGTTAACCTTTTAAGTGCCTTTCACTATTATAGTTGCCTTTGTGGCCAGTGTAGATCAAGATCAGACTGCACAAAATCACAGTCTGATCTTTGATCTACACTGTTCTGTTTGCTAAAACACTGCAGACATAAGGCAGCTAAGAACTTGCATTTAAATGGGTGTTTTTCTTAACTGAAAATGTCTATTGGGTTTATTCGGCGCTTTAAGGAGTAAGGCAATCATATGAGTTAATTCCAACAATCTCCAATAACAAGTGTGTGATTGCCACAGTATTTTCCAGCCCTGTACTTCATGTGTTAATCTAGAGTATTAACCTAGGGAAGTAAAGGGTTCTGAAAACATTGTGGGAAAAGGAGAAAATGCTGGTAACCAGCATTTTCTCCTTTTCTACCCTTTCAAAAACAAATTTTATCATGTTAGTCACATTTACTATGCTCTATTCAAATGCTTTCAATCAAGAGTGATCTAAAATCTTGTTGTCTGGCAAAGTATTAATTGATTGAAATATTACATGTACATTGTACGAGATGATACTAACAAGCAGCATCAACATGGGTTGGATTGAAGACTTTTGAAAGAATTGCTGCTGCACCTTTTTAAAATTCTGTCACATTTGTGTAAGGACATATGACCAAATAAGTGCTGTGTGCTTGTCAAATAAAAGCATTCCGGAAGTTTCAAGGGAGTTGACCTTGACCCTTAGGCAAACAGTCCTGAGTTTTAATGACTCTTAAGAATAAGACTTCTGGTAATCAGCAGTTTCTTGCCCAGCCTGTTTTCTACCCTTCCGAATACAAATCTCATGATTAGAGCTGTGCATGATTTGTCTTCTGCAAATGCTTTAAATTTGGATAAGTCTAACATTTTGTTGCATGGTATAGAGTGAATTTATGTAGACTGGTTGACCCTTTTACCAAATGACAAAATCCAAATTCAAAGCATTTGCAGGCGACAAAATAAGTGTGACTCAAAAGTGAAATTCGTTTTTGGAATGTTAGAAAACATTGTGGGGAAAAAGAGAAAATGCTGGTTTCCAGCACCTTCCAAAACAGCATTTCTAAGGGTCATTAAAAAGAGTAATTAGACTTTATGTTTTGGTTCTGGAACTACAATATATTTTGGGGCTGTCAGTGTATTGTGTTATTTACGTAGATTTTTCTGAAACAAATTCCTGTGTTGCTTGTTGCTGCCACACTTATGTTACTTTTGAAGGGTAGTTAAATATAAGACTGTGTGTCCCTGTGGTGCTAAGATTCTTAGAATTCTGTCTGCAGATCACAGAGACACAGTCTAACATAACCACATAGAGGGTCGTCAGTGCTTTTCAACCTCTTGGACACCACAAGATATTCCAACTGTTATTTTACCTGGCAACACATAAACATACAGATGAGAAAAGGCAGCAAACATTTTCTGACATAAATTTGAGGTAATAAATTTTCACTGAAATAATGTGATTTTTGTCAGTAACAATAATTATTTGTTTCACTTCATACTTTCCAGGTGTTGTGAAGAACCAGAACTTTGTCACAATGGCCTCTGACATGAAAGGTGAAATTGGGTACATAACAAGCTTGAACCTGCAACCAAGGCCGCAGAAGGTTAAAGCCACCATAGCCAACATTCCCGTGGCAACAGAAAGCTTGCAGAAATTCTCCACATTACAATGTAAGTGCAGATGTAGACATTTTTGTTTTGTTATGAACCAAGTATTGTGTAGGCTAGAGTGGGCTGTATTAACTCCTTACCAAACAACAAAATTCTAGGCTTACTCAATGTGAAAGCATTTGCAAATTAACTCTATACCGAACAGCAAAAGTTTAGGCTTACTCAGTGTGAAAGCATTTGCAGACCGCAAATTAACTCTTTACCAAACAACAAAATGTTAGGCTTACCAAGTGTGAAAGCATTTGCAGACAGCGAATTAAATCTTAACCAAAACAACAAAATTTTAGACCGGTTAAAATTGAGAGCATTTGCAGACAACAAAATAAATGTGACTTTAATATTGAAATTTGATTTAGAAAGGGTAGAAAACATTGCGGCAAAAGGAGTAAATGCTGGTTCCAAGCATTTTCTCCTTTTCCCACAACAATTTCAAAAGACTCCCTCCTCAGAGTCCTGAAAAGTCGGGATTGTGTGGTAAAGGGTTAAAGATGGTTGAAATGATGGAGTAAGTCTTTGATAGTGTAGAAAACATTGTTGGTTACCAGCATTTTCTCCTTTTCTGACAATAATTTCAAAGGCTTTCTTTGTCAGGGTCATTAAAAGTTGAGACTGTGAGGTAAAGGGTTAACTCTTTACCAAATGACAAATTTGGACTTGTCCAAAATGAAAGCATTTGCAGGTGACAAATTCAGTGATGCTAAAATGATGATTACTCTCTTTGATGGTGTAGAAAACATAGTGGAAAAAGGAGAAAATGCTGGTTACCAGCACTCTCACCTTTTCCCACATTGTTTTCAAAAGCCTTCATCCCTAAGGTCATTAAAAGTCAGGATTGTGTGGTAAAGAGTTAAACACCATGTAAAACTTCAAGAATTAGAAAAGCATGTAAGTGAAGAAATAGATAAATATCGCTTTTAAATGGTATAATGATAACTGGTAAAAGGAACAAGCAATTCCTGCTTTTCTACAATGTTTCATGAAGAGAAGAGCAGAGGTCTAGGCAATATGCTTTCAAAGATATGAAAGTTGCCGTTTTGAAAGCGCTTAACCCTTTACCGAACAATGCTGCCTTTTAACGACCCTGGGAAAGAAGCCTTTTAGTAAACATTGTGGAAAAAAGGAGAAAATGCTGGTAGCCAGCATTTTCTCCTTTTCCCACAATGTTTTCTATCCTATTAAAGAAAAATTGCACCATTTGAGCCTCAGTGAAATTGTCATCTGCACGTGCTTTCAATTTGGACAAGGCTAAAATTTTGTTGTCTGGTAAAGGGTAAACCAAACAATCCCTTATTCTCATTATTCTTTGAAAGAAGACTTTTGAAAACATTTGTTGCTGGCAAGTGCTTTCAGTTTGTACAGATATAAATTTTTCTCATGTGGTAAAGAGTTAACTTCTGATAGCATGTAAAATAGCTGAAGTTTCCTTTCTTTTTGTTACAGCTCAAAAACCATTTGCAAGTGCATCACTTACTAAACCAATCAGCCCTACCTCATCCATGGCCACTCCTTTATCCTCTCCACATCCAATGGCAAACAGTGAAAGCTTTGGTAACCATGGTAACATGATGGCACATGACCATGGTCAAGATCATCGTCCCCATAAACCATCCCCACTCATTCTGTCTCCGATGCCTGTGAAATTGTCTGTACCTGAATCCTCAGAAAATCAAAGATCTGAAGGTCAAGGCCAGGAGCCTGAGTTGGATGCCAATGGGAAGCCACAAAGGCAGGGCAAGGGAAAGAGATACAAGGACTTTATTGCTGAAAATGGAATCAAGCCAATTAAAAAAGACAGAAAGGTACAAACTTTATTCTAGAAGACAAAATTTTAGACTGGTCCAAATTGAAAGCATTTCCAGGCAAAAAATCAAATATGATACAACATCTGAAATTTGTCTTGGGAGTGTAGAAATGTGGGAAAAGGAGCAAAATGCTTATAGTTATCAGCATTTTCTCCTTTTTGCCCCCTCAGTGTTTGCAAAACCTTGTTCTTCAGGGTTTCTAAAATTCAGGATTGTTTTGTAACGGGTTGAATTAAAGATGTACAAAAACTGATTTTTATCTTTGGAAGTGTAGAAATCACTGTAGGAAAAGAAGAGAATAGCAATTATCTGCAATTTCCCCTTTTCCTACAATGTTTGCAAAAGCCTTGTTCTTCAGGGATTTTTAAACTCAGGATTGTATGATAAGGGTTTAACTCTGTACCAGACAATAGCAATTAGACCTGGTCCACATTGAGAGTTGTTGCAGACTAACAATCAGATCTTGCTTTATTGATGAAATTGTCTTGAAAGGGTAGAAAAGAATGTGGGAAAATGAGAAATAACTGGTTAATAATTTAGCCTTTTATTTTCCACATTTTGAAGATAGAACTTTTCACATATTCATTATTTTGACTCTTTGATTTATCCAGATTCCCAAAGAATAAATATATATGAACCATGCTGTGTGAAAAGGGGACTTAATGCATTTGCAAAAATGATCGACCCAGGTCAGTCTGCGCAGGCTGACCTGGGCCGAAACTTGTTGCTTTTGGGCAATTTTCTGCATGTCAAAGGACCAGTGTACCTCATTATTTAGAAGGTTGTTGTACAAAACAGATTTTAGGGATACATAATACTGTGATGACTTGCTTAGTACAATTCATCACGGAAATGCATTAAACCTCCTTTTGACAGAGTATGGCTCATATATACCTACTGGCCCATTGATGGCACATTTGCGCTTGCATGAACCTTCTCTGTGCTGTGTGAGACCTATTTTATGAAATAATTTTATGAATGATACATTCAAGGCTGGACCTTTTTTTAGCTCACCTGAGCACAAAGTGCTCAGGATGAGCTATTGTGATCACTCACCGTCCGTCGGCGTCCGTCGTCCGTCCGTCCGTCGTCCGTCCGTCGTCCGTCCGTCCACATTTTTTTGTTTACGCTCTAGCATCTACAAATATTAACCAATCAGCACCAAACTTGGTCAAAATGTATATGACCATAAGATCTCGGATGAGTTCGATTATGGGTGTAATCGGACCAGAACGACTGGAGTTATTTGCCCTTGAATTAGAAAAATTGCTATATTTGACTTTGTTTACACTCTAGCATCTACAAATAATAATCAATCGGCACCAAACTTGGTCAAAATGTATATGACCATAAGATCTCGGATGAGTTCGATTATGGGAGTAATCGGACCAGAACAACTGGAGTTATTTGCCCTTGAATTAGAAAAATTGCTATGTTTGACTTTGTTTACACTCTAGCATCTACAGATAATAACCAATCAGCACCAAACTTGGTCAAAATGTATATGACCATAAGATCTCGGATGAGTTCGATTATGGGTGTAATCGGACCAGAACGACTGGAGTTATTTGCCCTTGAATTAGAAAAATTGCTATGTTTGACCTTTGTTTACACTCTAGCATCTACAAATATTAACCAATCAGCACCAAACTTGGTCAAAATGTATATGACCATAAGATCTCGGATGAGTTCGATTATGGGTGTAATTGGACCAGAACGACTGGAGTTATTTGCCCTTGAATTAAAAAAAATTGCTATATTTGACTTTGTTTACACTCTAGCACCTACAAATAATAACCAATCAGCACCAAACTTGGTCTAAATATATATGACCATAAGATCTCGAGTGAGTTTGATTGTAGGTCTAATAGGACCAGTTATTGCTGTGTCATGGAAAAAGGGGGCTTGACGTATATTTTCATTGTGGACCAATATCTCTTTAACTACAGGACAAAATGTCATGAAACTTCATCTTCTTATTGTTTATTGCAAGCCACAGACAATAGTTATTTGTTTTTATTTCATGAAACGCCATGTCATGAAAAAAGGGGGCTAAATGTTTAATTTCGTCATGGACCAATGACCATCTGTTTGTCCATCTTTCAGGACAGATATCTTCTAAAATCCTTGACAAAAATTAATAGAAATTCATGCAGGTGTTCCTAATGATGTCTGCTGATATGTATTGTTTTTTTTTTTTTTTTTGATATCAAATACTGTCTCATAGGAAAAAGGGGCTTCATGTATATTTCTGTTAAGGATCAATATACATGTATCTTCAACTCAAAATCCTGGACAAAAATTTGTGAAACTTCATATGTGTGTTCCTTATGATAGTTCGCCAATATCATTAGTTCAGCTTTTTAGCTCACCTTAGCACAACGTGCTAAAGGTGAGCTATTGTGATCGCCCTATGTCCGGCGTCAGTCGTCCGTCAACAATTTCTTTAAACATCTTCTTCTCCTAAACCACTGGGCCAATCTTGATGAAACTTGGCAGGGATGTTCCTTGGGTGAAGCTCTACCAAAATTGTTCAAAGAATTAAATTCCACCCACAACTCTGGTTGCCATGGCAACAAAAAGGAAAAAAAAGCAAAATCTTTGAAAATCTTCTTCTCTGAAACTAGAAGGCGCAGAGCTTTGATATTTGGTATGTAGCATCTCCTAGTGGACCTCTACCAAGTTTGTTCATTTGATGCCCCTGGGGTCAAAACTGGCCCCGCCCCAGGGGTCACAAGTTTGAGCATAGTAACAAAGAAGGAAAACTTTAAAAATCTTCTTCTCTGAAACTTAAAGGCATAGAGCTTTGATATTTGGCATGTAGCATCTCCTAGTGGACCTCTACCAAGTTTGTTCATATGATGCCCCTGGGCCAAAACTGGCCTCGCCCCGGGGGTCACAATTTCCAACATAGGAACAAAGAAGGAAAACTTTAAAAATCTTCTTCTCTAAAACTAGAAGGCATAGAGCTTTGATATTTGGCATGAAGCATCTCCTAGTGGACCTCTACCAAGTTTGTTCATATGATGCCCTTGGGGTCAAAATTGGCCCTGCCCCGGGGGTCACAAGTTCGAACATAGGAACAAAGAGGGGAAACTTTAAAAATCATCTTCTCTGAAACTGGAAGGCGTAGAGCTTTGATATTTGGTATGTAGCATTGCCTAGTAGACCTCTTCCAAGTTTGTTCATATGATGCCCCTGGGGTCAAAACTGGCCCAGTCCCTGGGGTCACAAGTTTGAGCATAATAACAAAGAAGGAAAACTTTAAAAATCTTCTTCTCTGAAACTTGAAGGTGTAGAGCTTTGATATATGGCATGTAGCATCTCCTAGTGGACCTCTACCAAGTTTGTTCATATGATGCCCCTGGGGTCAAAACTGGCCCCGCCCCGGGGGTCACAATTTCCAACATAGGAACAAAGAAGGAAAACTTTAAAAATCTTCTTCTGTAAAACTAGAAGGCATAGAGCTTTGATATTTGGTATGTAGCATCACCTAGTAGACCTCTACTAAGTTTGTTCATATGATGTCCTTGGGGTCAAAATTGGCCCTGCCCCGGGGGTCACAAGTTCAAACATAGGAACAAAGAAGGAAAACTTTAATTTTTTTTTTCTCTTAAATGGGAAGGCATAGAGCTTTGATATTTGGTATGTAGCATCTCCTAGTGGACTTCTACCAAGTTTGTTCCAAGGATGCTGCTTGGGTCAAAACTGGCCCAGTCCCTGGGGTCACAAGTTCAAACATAGGAACAAAGAAGGAAAACTTTAAAATTCTTCTTTTCTGAAACCGAAAGGTGTGGCGCTTTGATATTTGGTATGTTGCATGTCAGAGTGGACCTCTACCAAGTTTGTTCATATGATGCCCCTGGGTCAAAACTGGTCCAGCCCCGGGGGTCACAAGTTCGAACATAGGAACAAAGAAGGAAAACTTTAAAATTTTTTTTTGAAACTGGAAGGCGTAGAGCTTTGATATTTGGTATGTAGTGATTCTCTTCTAAGTTTGTTTGCCCATCTAAGCGCAACAAGTTCATTGAGTTCAAAATTGGGTCATCTTGGGTCATAAACTAGGTCACTAGGTCAAATTAAAGAAATACCTTGTTGGCACTCTCGAGGCCACATTATTTGCTCAATTGCCTTGAAAATTAGTTAGAAAGTTTGTCTTTATTAAGTCTCACATAAGATTAATTTGGGTCAACTTGGGTCATAAACTAGTTCACTGGGTCAAATTAAAGAAATACCTTGTTTGCACTCTGGAGGCCACATTAATTGCTCAAATGACCTGAAATTTGGCCAGGAGGTTTGTCTTGATGAAATACCAGATGAGTTTGGATTTGGGTCACCTGGAACCATAAACTAGGTCACTAGGCCAAAATAAAGAAATACCTTGTGGACACTCTAGAGGCCACATTCTTTGCTTAATTGCCTTGAAAATTGGTCAGAATGTTTGTCTTTGTAAAATCTCACATGAGTCTGAATTTGGGTCAACTGGGGTCATAAACTAGGTCACTTGGTCGAATTAAAGAAATAGCTAGTGGGCACTCTAGAGGCCACATTTATTATTCATATGATTTGAAAATTGGTTAAAATGTTTCTTTTGATATAATCACCTGGGGTCATAATCTAGGTCACTAGGTCAAATTAAAGAAATATCTTTAGGGCACTCGAGGCCACATTTTTTGCTCAATTGACTTGAAAATTGGTCAGAATGTTTGTCTTCATGAAATATGAGTTTGAAATTGGGTCACCTGCGGTCAAAAACTAGGTCACATGGTCAAATTAAAGAAAAACCTTAAAGGCACTCTACTAAGGTGAGCGACCCAGGGCCATCATGGCCCTCTTGTTTGATTAAATGTTGTGTCATGGAAAAAGGGAGCTTCACATATATTTTCATTATGGATTAATATCTCTTTAACTACAGGACAAAATGTTATGAAACTTCATTTTTATGTTGTTTATCACAATCAACAGACAATGGTTAGGCCTTTTTGTTAGCTCACCTGAGCACGAAGTGCTAGGTGAGGTATTGTGATTCGTTGTTGTCCAGCGTCCGTCTTTCCACAATTCCTTTAAACATCTTTTCCTCCGAAACCAATCATGTTGAAACTTGACAGGCATATTCCTTGGGTGAAGTTGTACCAAAGTTGTTAAAAGAATTGAATTAACCCTTTAACTCCAGGGGCCACAATTTTGGGCAAAATTGTATACAGAGCAAACTTTAAAAATGTTTTTGTCTAAAACTAGAAGGCCTAGAGCTTTGATATTTGGTATGTGGCATTTCCTTGTGGACTTCTACCAATTTTGTTCAAATGATGCCCCTGGGTCAAAACAGGACATAAAGGTATACAGAATGAACTTTAAAAGTCTTGTTCTATTTAACCCTTTACCACACAATCCCAAGTTTTAACGCCTGTGAGAAATACGGCTCTTGAAAATATTGTAGGAAAAAGAGGAAATACTTGTAACCAGCATGTTTTCCTTTTTCCACAATGTTTTCCACCCAACCAAAATCAAATTTAAATTTTTGAGTCACATTTATTTTGTTGTCAGCAAATGGTTTGAATTTAACCCTTTAAGCGCCTTTCACTACTATAGTTGCCTTTGTGTCTAGTGTAGATCAAGATCAGACTGCACGAAATGTGCAGTCCGATCATTGATCTATACTGTCTGCTTTGTTGAAACACTGCAGACAAAAAGCACCCACGCAGTTGTTATCATCTTGGACTCATTCTGGAATGAAAATGGCCTTTGGGTTTAAGGATTAAATTTTGTTGTTTGTTAATGATTTGAGCCAAGCCTGTTAGCTTATTACCTACAGGGATGTCAAGTTTAAATCTCAGTTGGGCCAAGCACTCAGGTAACCAGGATTTTTTTAAACTTTTTCCACAATGTTCTCTACTCATCCCAAATCTAAGTTCATTTTCTGAGACAAATTTATTTTGTTGTCTGCAAATGCTTTGAATTATAGACCAGTCTAAAATTTTTGTTTGGTAAAGAGATAAAGATAGACCAAGTAATATGCATTTCAAGACTGTGTTGTAGGCAATACTATCTTGCAGAATATAAGGCATATTATCCATGATCCAACTGCAGTCTGATCTTTATCTACACTGTCTGATAAAACGTCCTGTCTTGCGTACCCCTAGCCTTGGTTCCCACCAGATCATTTTTAGCTCCACTGGCCGAAGGCCAGCGGGCTAATGTCATGGCCCGGTGTCCATCGTGCGTCCGTCCGTCCGGTCGTCCGTCCGTCCGTGCGTTAACTTTTATTTCAAACATCTTCTTCTCTGAAACTACCCATCCAATTTTCATGAAACTTCACAGAAATGATCCTGCCATGGTCCTCTTCAGAATTTCTTGAAAGAATTTGATTCCTTCAAAAACTCTGGTTGCCATGGCAACAAAACTGAAAAATATTGGAAATCTTTAAAAATCTTCTTGTCAGAAACCATAAGGCATAGGACTACCAAATTTGGCATGTAGCTTTATGTAGTAGACCTCTATCAAGTTTCTTCAAATTATAGCCCTGGGGTCAAAATTGGTTCTGCCCCAGGGGTCACAAGTTTTACATAGGCTTATATAGAGAAAACTTTAAAAATCTTCCTGTACCTATCCATAAGGCCTAGAGCTACTAAATTTTGCATGTAGCTATATCTAGTGGGCCTCTACCAAGTGGGCCAAAATTTTAGCCCTGGGGTCAAAATTGGCTCTGCCCCAGGGGTCACAAGTTTTACATAGGCTTATATAGAGAAAACTTTAAAAATCTTCCTGTACCTAGCCATAAGGCCTAGAGCTACCAAATTTTGCATGTAGCTATATCTAGTGGGCCTCTACCAAGTGGGCCAAAATTTTAGCCCTGGGGTCAAAATTGGCCCTGCTGCAGGGGTCACAAGTTTTACATGGGCTTACATAGTGACAACTTAAGAAATCTTCCTGTTTTGATTTTTTTTTTTAAATTAGCCTTGCATCAGGGGCCTTATGTTTTACAGAGGCTTCATATGGACAAAACTTGAAAATCACCTTATTTTTATGGCTTTATCTTGTGGACCTCTACCAGGGTTCAAGTAATTATAGCTCTGGGATCAAAAATGGCTTTGCCCTGCGGGTCTCAACTTTCATATGGGCTTTTACAGAGAAAACTTTGTAAGTCATTTTGAAACCATTTGGCTCAGCATTGAAATGTTTATTATTTATGGTTTATATTTATAAGCCAGTGGAGCGATACAGGGCCATCATGGCCCTCTTGTTTCCTTTTATCTATTCAGTACGGACGGATGCAGTTTAAATTTGACATGAAGCCCCCTTTTTCCATGACACAGCAATAAATTCCAAAACCCTGACAATATGCGCTAGGTCACTTGATGTGTGAAAATCTCGTCCAAATCTGTTGAGATATGTCCAGTAATTAAAGAGATATTGGTGAAAAATGAAATATAACATGAAGACCCTTTTTTCATGATGCAGCTATAAATTGCAGAACCTTGACAATATGCGCTAGGTCACATGATGAGAAACATTCTGTGAAAACTTTTGAAAACATTGTTGGAAAAGGAAAAAATGCTGGTAACCAGCATTTTCTCCTTTTTCCCACAAAGTTTCCTACCCTATCAAAGAAATATTGTGTCACTTGAGCCAATATGAAAATGTTGTCTGCAAATGCTTTCAATTTGGACAGATCTAAAATTTTGCCATGTGGTAAAGGGTTAAAGGCTTTGACAGCATTTTTCTCTCTGGCTGTTAGGATGTATCTTTGAACATTGTGTTCATTGTATTTTGAGTTCATTTTTGTTCATTCATTTAACTCTGTAGTACAGATTTCATCTTGTAAACCTTAGAAGTCATTATAATTTTTGTTCTTCAGTTTGTGGTGTTTGTCTTAATTTATAAATAAGTTTATGACCCCCCCCCCCCCTAGACTTTGGGCATATACGCCACCATGAATTGAAGTACCATTTGAAAGATCTGTTCAGGTAGGGCCAAGGTCAATGTCACACTTGAAGGTCAAATTTTTGTAAGCTGGACGCATTGAAAGGTTGGAACAAGACTATTGCAAGTGTAAATACATTGTTTATGTGTTTACAATAGCAATTACCCATGAACATGTCCCTTGACAACCACTGTAGTTGTTGGTGTATTTAACCACATTATAATGCTAACTTGTATAGAAAGTCTTGAATCGGCAAACATTCTCTACTAAGTTTGTTCAAATCAGGCAACTTTTTGCCACACACCAAAAGGCCAAGGGCTTTGTTATTATTCCTTCAAAACTCTGTTCTGGAGGTATATAGGAGTCAGCTTGTCGGTCCATCCATCCAGCCATCCATCCATCAGTCTTTCTGTAGCATTTTCTTGTCAGAGCTACTACAGGACAGATTTCATTCAAACTTTAGAGAGACTCGGTGCCAAGCAAGAATGTGCATATTATATTTTGGTGACGGTTCATTGAACTTTTACCAAGTTATTTTCCTTTGATGAAATTTCTTGTTCTCCCTATTTTTCAACAACTATTTGACAAATATCATTCAAACTTCTCAAATATCTGTATAACCGGGTTTGGTTAAGAAAGATTATCTTCTTGTCTAAACCAAGAAGACCTAGAGCTTTGGCCTTGCACTTCGATATTTGGTATTTATCTTCATTGTAGACCTTTACTGCTTGGTACTCAGGTGAGCGATATAGGACCATCATGGTCCTCTTGTTTAAATTGAAAGGACAAGATGAAGTCTGCATTTGGATTAACCCTTTACCAGACGACAAAATTTTAGTATTGTTCAAATTGAAAGCATTTGCAGACGACAATTTCAATATGGTTCAAATGGTGCAATTTGTCTTTGATAGGATAGAAAACACTGTGGGGAAAGGAGAAAATGCTGGTTACCAGCATTTTCTCCTTTTCCCACAATGTTTTCAAAAGGCTTTTTGACCGGTGACGTTAAAAGGTGGCATTGTGCAGTAAAGGATTAATTTTTTACCAAACCACAAAATCTTAGATTTGTCCTGATTGAAAGCATCTGAAGACGAGAAAAAAAATATGACTTAAGAATTGGAATTTGTTTTAGGAAGGGAAGAAAAGGTTTTCAAAAAGCTTCTTTCTCGGGTTGTTGAAATGAGGGATTGTGCAGTAAAGAGTTAACTCTTTGCCACACAATCCCAACTTTTAATGACCCTGGGAAACAGGGCTTTTGAAAACATTGTGGGAAAAGGAGAAAATGCTGGTAACCAGCATTTTCTCCTTTTCCCACAATGTTTTCTAATCTATCAATGGCAGATTTCATCATTTGGGCAACCCCTTAATTTATCGTCTGCAAATGCTTTCAATGTGGACCAGTCTAAAACTTTGTTGTTTGGTAAAGGGTTAACAAAAAGGCATAAAATGCTTTGTTGCGTTTCAGGTGTATGCCAGTAAAACTGGGACACAGGATGTTTTAAATGAGAACAGGAACCAATCTGGGTCACATGACCATGAATCAGGCTCCTCAGTGACACAGATTACAGTCACTGGACCAGATGAAACAAGCTCTAAAGTGATATCCCAGCAGGACATAACAGGCACACCTACAAATGTATGTGATGGCATTAAAAAAATGCATTTTCGTAACTCTCTCTAAATGACAGCATTTTAGACATGTCCAAACTGAAAGCATATGCAGACAGCGAGATGAGTGTGACTCAAACACTGGAATTTTTTAATAGGGTAGAAATCATTGTGGAAAAAGGAGAAAAAGCTGGTATCAAGCATTTTCTTCTTTTTCTACATTGTTTTCAGAAGTCTTCTTTGGCAGGATGGTAAAATTATGTGATCAATTGTTTAACCCATTATCGCACAATCCCGACTTTTAACGACCCTGTGAAATAAGCCTTTTGAAAACATTGTGGAAAAAGGAGAAAATGCTGGTAACCAGCATTTTCTCCTTTTTCCACAATGTTTTCTACCCTTCCTGAGACAAATTTTAACTTTTCAGTTACGTTTATTTTGTCGTCTGCAAATGCTTTCAATTTGGACTAGTGTGGATGACTAGTGCGGATGTCAACTTTGGGACTGTTCATTGGCCCACACATTTGACGTGGGTACTGGTGTAAATTCTAGGGGGCAGAATCGAGAGAGATTAGTATAAGTTGTAAGAACTTGTTTCTCAATCGATGTAAAATAAATATGTTTAAAGTAAACCATAGAACAAAATTTTAGGCTTGTCCAAAGGGAACATATTACAACATATTACGTGTGTCTCAAATGATTGTATTTGTCTTTGAAAAAACATTGTGGGAAGAGGAGAAAATGTTGGTTACCTCTATTGTAACCTTTTACCAAACAATCCCGAATTTTAACTACCCAAAAAAAGAAGGCTTTTGAAAACATTGTGGGAAAAGGAGAAAATGCTGGTTACCAGAATTTTCTCCTTTTTCTACAATGTTTTCTACCCTATCAAAGACTGAATTCATCATTTGAATTACAATTATTTTGTTGGCCCCAAATGATTTCAATTTGGTGGAGTCCAAAATTCAGTTGTTTGACAGAGAGTTAAGAGGCACTTTAGCCCTTCACTATACCATCCTGTGATTTAACAACCCTGATAACTAAGGCTTTGATAACATGGAGTGAAACAGAGAAAAAGGGGGTTATCAGCATTTTCTTTATTTCCCCCCATGTTTTCTAATTTTTCAAAGACAAATTCAATCATTTGAGACACATTTAAATATGTTGTCTGCAACTTCATTCACTGGTTACCAACATTTTCTTATTTTTCCAGAGTGATTTCCCACAATGTTTTCAAAAGCCTCAATGTCAGGGTTGTTAAAAAATGGTTGGTATGGTAAGCAGTCAAAGGGCCTGATAACTGAAAGAGATCTTTCAGACAGTCAAAATGCTCCAGAGATATTGCAAAGTGGAGACTGTTTTGCTCAGAGTATCCCATAGATTATAGAACAGTATTGAGAAAGGATCAGTGTGCATGTTCTGTGTAGTTTGATCTTGTTCTGCACTGTCTGCTAAAAAGTAAGATACCTTGGGATTTGTTCATTAAAAGTTAACATGCTACGTTGTTCATTGACAGACCATGGAGAAGGTGAAACACAAACCCCCGCCTCTCCCGTCTCCAGGGCAACTCAATATCCCATCACCAATGCCATCACCAGGTTTGAACAGCCCTAGGAAGACCATTTTTAAGAAGAACATAGATGATGGAATGGATAAGTTAGTTGCATAAAATATTTAACCATTTAACCCTTATTCTGGCAAATAAGTTAAAGAAAACTTTCAAGGCAGTAGTAAGAACTCATATAAGGTTATTTCAAACTTATTTTTTTGAGACAAATATCTTCTTATCGAACAGAGTAGATTCAAGATCAGACTGCACATTCTGTGCAGTCTGATCTTGACTTACACTGGCTGCAAAAGGTCAGTGAGTTGCACTTAGCAGCTTAAGGGTTAATTTTGCATTTTCAGTCATGTGATGAATAGTCACAACAAAGCAAAACTGAAGAAACTCAGCAGCCATAAGCCAGTACAGCCTTATCAGTAAGCTTGGGCACTTAATCCAGACAACACACCAAGGCATACAACATTTCAATATTCAACCCCACTATATATACACCAAATCATACATTCACTTTACTGTAAATAGGCTAATCTGATTTGCATATTACAAAGCTGTGCATTAACAGGAGGTAGAATTCTGAATCATAACAGGAGCCTTTAGGATGGTTTAGTCCTTTTTTGTGCCTCAGCAGACAGGCTGATCAAGATTGCTTGGACCCAACATTGGATCCACACTGTCAGATATTTTAAAAGATAATCCTGGTGGCCATTCCACAAATTTGGCTTTTTCTATCTATCAGATTAGAATTTTTTGATAAGATATAGTTGGCTTCGTCTCTCATTTTTAGCTCAACTGTTTTCGTACAAAATGTTGAGATATTACCATAGCCCTGGCTTCATCTGTGTCATCGTCTTTGTTGTCATGCCAAAACTTTGAAACTTTATCATATCTCGATTATTACTGAAGATATTTGCTTCAAACTTGGCCAAGCTGTCAATTATCAAAAGGGGAACCTATACAACAATTTTGATGGAGTTATACTCCTTTTCAACTTAGAATTTTCATTGAAAATCAAGCATCTGTAGCCGAGCGTTAGCACCTACATGTGTTGCTCTTGTTTGTAGATATAGAGATCTTTTTAGAAGTAAAGATATGTAAAATATATACAATTACAGAGTGCTAGAGAAAGTTAACTTTGATGAAAGATTCCATGAGTTACCACAATTTAACCCTGAGGCTTCAGACAGTGGGACACCATTGCCGCAGAGTCCTCGTGCTATCATAGTACAGTACAAGAAGAAACGGAAGATGTCTACACTTGGTATGCATCTTTTTTAATAACAGTAAATATGTAAACAGTAGAGGATTGTGGGTTCAAGTTCCAAATGATATTCCAAATAATCTTGGGTTTTAACAACCCTGAGGAAGAGGCCTTTTGAAAACATTGTGGGAAATGGTGAAAATGTTGGTAACTGGGATAAGCAGATGACAACATTTTAGACTAATCAGTATTGAATGCAACTGCAGACAACAAACTTACTGTGGCTAAATTGATGAGGTTTGTCTTTGAAAGGGTAGACCCACAATGTTTTAAAAGGCCCTCTTTCTCAGGGTCATTAAAACCAGGAATGTGGTAAAGGGTTAATTACACATATTATTTTAATTTCAATTCCAAGATGAGTTAGGAGACTAGCCAATTAGAATTGAGTTTGCAGTGGTTGGTGAATATTGACAAAGATTTATCTCTTCACCAAACAACATAATTTCAGACTGATTCAAATTGAAAGCATTTGCAGATGACAAAATAAACATTAATGAAAAATAAAGATTTGTTTTTGGAAGGGTAGAAAACATTGTGGGGAAAGGAGAAAATGCTAGTTACTAGCATTTTCTCCTTTTCCCACAATGTTTTCAAAGGGTTTCTTTCACAGGGTCGTTAAAAGTCGGGATTGTGTAGTAAACAATGTAAGCAGTCACTCCTGATGTTACGACATTTTTTATTCACTGTCCACTTCAATTTTTCAGCTAAGCCAGACAATGCAGATGGAAGTTCGGACCACACAAGTACAGATACGCCCCAGACTCCTCACACACCCATTGCTTCCCTACAAAATACACCCAAAACCCCACGCTCTGCCCGGTTCGAGGATAATCAGTTCTTTGGGAAAAGTTTCAGCTTGGAGACTTTAGCGGATGCTGCAATATCAAGACCAGGTACGTTGATATACTTAGTAGCTCTTCCAGATGGCCCAGATTTTAGAAATGTCCAAATTAAAAGGATTGACGAGACATTAAATGTGGCTCAAATGATCATTATTTGCCTTTAAAAAGAGTAGAAAGATTGTTGGAACCAGCATTTTCTCTGTTTAGCACAATCTGTGTTAAGGCCTGCATCCTTAGTGCTAAAACACAGGATTGCCTGACAAAGAATTAAAAGCATTATGTCTTTACCAACAGCAAAATTGGTTACTAAGTATATGAGCTGTGCTCAGTGAAAAGGCATCTGCGAAAAGTATCAACCCAGGTCAGCCTGCGCAGTCCATGCAGGCTGACCTGAAATATTGGTCAATTTTCTGTATGTCCAAAGACCAGTAGCTATTATGGATCTAAAATTATACGATGGCATTTAGCATTTAGCCTCCTTGTGCCAGAGCATGGCTTATATATTGAAAACATTTTGCATATGATGGGTTTATTGATTATGACCAAAATTGTTGGACTGGTTATTGAAAAGGTTGAAAATATTGTGGTAAATGGATTAAGTGCTGGTAACCATTATCTCCTCCTTTTCCGGTGATGCTTTCAAATACATGTTCCTTGAGGTAGTAAAAACGTGGCAGTTGGATAGAAGGTTAATGATGGAAAAAATAGGGCCACAACTTTACATTTGATTGTGACATCAACTGTGGTTGACCCCTAATGTAGTACACTGGTCTATCCCACAGATAGATATGAATGTATAGTTGTGTTTGTATAAGGGGACACTTATACTGCCATGCTGTAGAGCTAACAACAAAAATACGAGTCTTTTCTTCACATTGATAATGTTAACCTACTACTAAGCAATGTCGAGTTTTAATTACCTTGAGGAAAAAAACTTTCAAAAACAGTGTGGAAAACGAAAATGCTATCACCAGCATGTTCTCCTTTTCTCACAATGTTTTCCAGGTTAGCAAAGATAAATTCCTTCCTTTTGGCCATCTGTTATCTGTAAAGGCTTTCAATTTGGAACAGTCTATAATTTTTAGTCTGGTAAATGAGTGAAGAAATAATTGTAAAACTGACTTTCAATGACCCTTTGGTTGATTGCTTTGGAAGCATGGTAGGTAAAAGAGATAGTGCTTGCAAAATTACTATGCTTGTTTTTCCACTATATGTTCCCTACTTTCCATACTAATGTGACCGGCTTCGGTTGCTCTGATAATAGCATGTTCTGTGATTTATTACAATATATAACTGTCGATATGTTTACAGATCCATTTGGTGAGGGTGACCTTCATTCTCCTAGAACCCCCAAAACACCGAATTCTCCTGGCCAGTTCTCCTCTCTGCGTAGAATACTCGATCAACGCAGACAGCTAGTGATGCAGCTGTTTGATGAAAATGGCCTCTTCCCTTCAGGTATTGTTCAGTTTGTTTTTGCCATGTGATTTTGTTGAATCCATTACCAAACAATCCTTAGTTTTTACAACTCTAAGAAAGAAGGTTTTTGAAAACATGGCGGGAAAAGGAGAAAATGCTGGTTACCAGCATTTTCTCCTTTTTCCCACAATGTTTTCTACCCTATCGGAGACAGAAATCATTGTTTTACAAAGTTTAAATGCATTAGATTAGTACCAGTCTCAAAATTTGTCATTTTGTAAGGAGTTAACCCTTTACCACACAATCCCGACTTTTAATGACCCCGAGGAAGAAGCCTTTGGAAAACATTATGGGAAAAGGAGGAAATGCTGGTGTCCAGCATTTTCTCCTTTTCCCACAATAGTTTCTAATATAGATTTCCATTTTGTTGTCTGCAAAATCTTTCAATTAGTACTAGTTTAAAAATTTGTCATTTGATAAAGAGTTACTCAATACTACATGTATACATTCTATTTTGTGCATCTGCTGGTACGGTAAAGTGAAGGCTTGGCAAAATTCAAGTAGACTTGCTCAAATTGAAAGTTTTCAGAGGTGACAAATATGACACACTTGATGACATTTGTTTTACAGGCCTCATGCTTTTCTGGCTTTTGTCGCAATTCTGGCGTTTAGCATGCCGCAGATCGATTCTGAGATCATGCCAAATCTGGGGGAAAAATTCAGAGGGGGGGGGGTGTTAAGAGGCTAGTTTGTTGCTTAACCCTTTATCATTTTTAATGACCCTGAGGAGGAAGCCTTTTGAAAATATTGTGGTAACCAACATTTTCCCCTTTTCTTCCTACAATTTTTTCTACCCCCCCCCCTCCCCCCCCAAAAAAAAAAAAAAAAAAAAAAATCATCATTTATACTACATTTAATTTGTTGTCTTCAAATTCTTTCAATTTTGACCAGCCTAAAATTTTGTTGTTTGGTAAAGTGTTTAGACTACGGAGTTCCCAAAATAAAAGCATACCTTGCAGAAGCTTGTTTGCAACAGTTATTTTGATTGGCTAGATTGGTTTTCATCGTTATCTATCTTCCTTAGGGTCATTAAAACTCAGGATTGTGTGGTAAAGGGTTATTCTGTATTTATTTCAGCTCAAGCTACAGCCACCTTCCAATCCAAGTACCAAGAGGTGTTTCCTACTAAGTCATGTCTACAACTCAAGATCAGAGAGGTCCGCCAAAAAATGATGGCTCAGTCAGCCGCTCAGGAGGCGGCAATGAAGGACGGGGGAGGTGATGGAGCAAGTGCTAATAATGGTGTGGAAACAAGCTCCTCTGGGAGCCAGATGGCTGTGTCAAGTGCCGCAGGTTCTATTACGTCACAGGCATAGGTTATATAGAAGATGAATTCCATTATATTTTTTGTTGTTGAAGTTATACAGATAAATATAAAGAGCATATTGTTATGACTTTATGAATTTTTAATGATTTTTTTTTTAAAGCAAGTTGATATGTGCATTAAGATTTTACTTTAAAATGGGAGATATGCTGTAGAGTGTTGTAGATGGCTTTTGGTAATTATTTGAGCAGTGCAGATCAAGATCTGACTACAAAGAATACATAGTGTAATCGTTATTGTACACTATCTGCTATTTTGATAGATATTATACATTTTATTACAAGTGTATCCATTAGCTTTATCCCTTTACCACACAATCCTATGTTTTAATGATCCTGAGAAAGAAGATTTTAGAAATCATAGTGCAAAAAGGAGAAAATGCTGGTAACCAGTATTTTCTCCTTTTCCCACAATGTTGTCTACCCCATCAAAGATAAATTCCATCATTTGAGCAACACTTAAATTGTAGTCTGCAGATACTTTTCAATTTGGTTAAGTCTACAATTTTGTCGTGTGGTAAAGAGTTATTTAGGACTTTAAGCTTGTAGAACTAAACATTTTATCCGACAACAAAATGTAAGACAAATTCTGATTGAAAGCACTTGCAGATGATTGACAAATGCCTCTCAAATGAAGGCTTGCCCAAGGTTTGATGGACAATACCTAGGCCTTGTATAATTCTTCAACCAATTATGAGCCGTATGATATTCAGGTAAAATGTAAGCTTTCTGTTATGTTAGATATTACAGTGTAGTGCATTCTGTTCAGCTGTGAATACTTGCATACATATTTGATAATCAGTATGAGCCATACTCTGGTAAAAGGGGGTTTATTGCACCTCCATGATGCATTGTACCAAGCAAGTCATCATATAATTATGGATCCATTATATCCTGTGGTAGACTGATCCTGTGACATGCAGTTGATGGATAGCAAAAAGTTTTGACCTATGTCAGCCTGTGTGAACTGCGCAGGCTGACCTGAATCGATACTGTTTGCAGATGCATTAAACCCCTTTTTCACAGAGCATGGCTGATAAGCTGTTAGCTCTGCTGTTTTCGAAAAAAGTGTTGAAGTATTGGCATACCCCTCGGGTCACCATCTGTGTTGTTGTCATCGTTTGGAAACTTTTACATTATCTGATATCTCTGTAATTACTGAATACATTTGAGCTATGCTTTATGAAAAGGGGTTTAATGCATCTGTGAAAAATTTGACCAAGGTCAGCCTGCGCAGTCCACGCAGGCTGACCTGGGCCAAAACTTTTCGCTTTTAGTCAATTTTCTGTATGTCCAAGGACCAATCTACCAAATGATTGAGTTGGTCGTTAAAAAAAGTGGCTATTATGGATCCATGATTATGTAATGGCTTGATTGGTATAATGCATCACAGACATGCATTAATCCCCCTTTTGCCAGAGCATGGCTCATTTATTTCATGAATTGGCCAGTCATTTACTATCAAAAGGGAAACCCTTATAAGAGGGGCAAGTAAATCTCTACACATTTTTGACAGAGTTATGCCCCACTTTTTACTCATAACTTTCAGTGAAAAAACCGTTTGTAGCCAAGAGTTGGTACCCATGCGCAGTGCTCTTGTTTTGACTTTGAGTGTAATAAGGCAATGTGAAGTACAAATTGGAATATGGGAAAGATGAGCTATATCAAAAACAGCATGGTGTTGTGCAAAGAAATGTTTTACAGATAAACGTATGGATCATAATTGGATGGGTCGGAGTTTTAGACAACTCCATATCTATCCTTATATGGAACAGAATTTTGAAGTTTTACCATTATGTGACCTGCTCAGAGACAGCTCAGTTTTGATCGAGTAGCATGACTTATGAAAGTTGAAGTACCCTTTACTACAGGCAGATTAGACACGGACTAAAATCCCACCCCATCCAGTTATAGAGTGTTGTTGGTATCTATCACACTTAACCCTTTACCACACAATCCTGACTTTTAACGACCCTGAGCAAAAAGCCTTTGGAAAACATTGTGGGAAAAGGAGAAAATGCTGGTAACCAGCATTTTCTCCTTTTCTCACAATGTTTTCTACCCTATCAAAGAGAAATTCCATCACCTGAACCATATTCAATTTTTCATCTGCAAATGCTTTCAGTTTGGACAAGTCTAAAATTTTGACGTTTGGTAAAAGGTTAACTTTTTTATCATACAACAAGTGTTGGATTTGTCCACGCAGTCCGCGCAGGCGGACCTTGGCCGAAACTTTTTGCTATAGTCAATTTTCTGCATGCCAGAAGACCACTTTACATTGTGATTTAGTGGGCTGTTAGGCAAAATGGATTTTGTGGATTACTAATTACGTGATCTTGTGCTTGGTACAATGCATTATGAAGATGCATCAAGCCCCCTTTTCACAGAGCATGGCTTGTCAATGTAATTGATATTTTACCTCATAGATTTTGTTGAAGTTGTTACCAGTTTTTTCAAGAATTGTTTATGATCTATGAAAGATTTCACAAGAACTATTTAGGTGAGCAACTATAGTGGCGACCTGATCTTTGATCTATACTGTATGCTTTGCAGAAACTCTACATACAAAGACAGCCTGCATAATGCTGATAACCAACATTTTCTCCTTTTCTCACAATGTTTTCTACCCTTTCAGGCTGTCTTTCTAAGGGTCATCAAAACTTTGGGTTGATTTTTAAAGGGTAAGCACATCATTCCATCATTGTTCTTAAATGTTTCGTAAAGTAGAAATGGTAGTTTTTACTTTATTGTTTATAATCTTGTGTGTCTATTGCTTTTCTACGGTATAGATTTATTACCTTCTGTTACAAGTTTGCAGCAAACAACTTCGAAAACAGGTCTTTAACACGCTTACCACACTGTCCCAAGTTTTAACAACTCTGAAGAAGAACCCTTCTTAAAACATTGTGGGAAAAAGAGAAAATGCTGGTAACCAGCAATTTTTCCTATTCCACAATGTTTCTTACCCTTTCCGATACAAATACCATCATTTCAGTATCATTTTATTTGTTGTCTTTCACATGCTTTCAGTTTGGTTGAGTCCAAAATTTTGTGGTTTGGTAGAAAGTTAAATGGTTGGTTGTATAGTGTTTAATGCCATTTTCAACATTATTTCAGTTATATCACGGTGGCCAGCGCACCTATCCATGCTTTCCTGGAGTTTCTTTAACCAGTACTCCGCACAATATTCTTTCCAAGCCAATGGCTGCTTTCCCACATAACCATCGTCTAAACAATGGTCAGCGAAAAAGTTAAATGTGAATTATCAGCAAAAACATAGGTTACAAGTAAAACTTAATGGTGACAGAAGAAATTGCTGGCAAAGGGGAAAAAGCTTGCATTGCATTTGGAGATCGTTTAGAATTCTTTACAGAGGGACAAACTTATAGACCTGTCCATATTGAAAGTGTTTGCGGCTAAAAAACAAATGTGACTGGAATAATAAATGGGATTTGACTTAGAATGTTTTAACCCTTAGGCTGCCAAGCGCAACTTAATGACCTTCTGAGGTCAGTGTAGATCAAGATCAGACTGCACAGAATGTGCAGTCGTATCTTGGATCTACACTGTCTGATGAGGAGATATTTTTCCCACAAAAATACCCTTGAAATAGCAAAAGTTGGGTATATAAACTACAATTGACTTGAGAGTTTCATTTTATTTATTTAGCAGGTTAGGTTTAATTGTAAAATTCAAAACTAGCCATCTGATTGGTTAACTCTTTACCAAACGACAAAATTTTAGACTGGTCCAAATTGAAAGCATCTGCAGATGACAAATTAAAAGTAACCCAGATAACAAAATTTGTCTTAATAGGATAGAAACATTGTGGGAAAAGGAGAAAATGCTGGTTACTAGCATTTTCTCCTTTTCCCACAATATTTTCAAAAACTTTGTACCTCGGGGTCGTTAAAAGTCTGGATTGTGTGGTAAAGGGTTAAGACAATTTTGTCTCAGCCAATGATATGCCAGGTTTTCTTTTAATTTTAGATTATTTGTATTTGTGAAAATAACCCCAGAATGATAATGGCTTTTTTAATTCAGAAATGTTTCTTTGTCCCCTTTCTGTTTAAATTATAAAGGTTTTTGACATGTTTGTTTGGACCTGTTTTGACACAAAGGGGACAACTTTTGACAATATGAAACAAAAAGGGTCTGTTTGCATTTATTCCTGGTTTATTTCCTTACAGCTTTCATTTCACTTCTGTGTGTTACTTGTATTAGGGTTCTGATTGGTTGGTTTTTAAGTCTTAACCAGAGGACAGAATTTAAGACTGGTCCAAAATGGAAGCACTTGCAGCAGACGACAAAGTGAATGTTGTTCAAATGATGGCAGGTCTCTGTGAAAGGGTTTAAAACATTGTGAGAAAAGGAAGAAATGCTGGTTACCAGCATTTTCTACTTTTCCCAGGGTGCTTTTACAAACCACCTACCTCAGGGTCATTAAAACTTGGACTATGTGGTAAAGGCTTATTATGTAAAGTAATAAAGTAAGTAAAGGACAATAGAAAAGATTTGAGCTTTGAGTGCCTTGATAGCCAATATGGCGTGTTAGTGTTTGCTGCAGGATATAGAGAGGTGATTTCCAAGGGAGAGAATTCAGTCTCTTCCTTCCTATACATCTAAAACTGAGTATACAATGATCTCTTGTTAAATACCTCTCCATCTATGTCATTTCATTTTTTATCTACATTTGTACTGGCATAAATGTCATTTTCATGTTGAATGCACTGATTAACTCTTTACAAGACGACAAAATT
Organism: Tridacna gigas; assembly: GCA_945859785.2. NCBI lineage: Eukaryota > Metazoa > Mollusca > Bivalvia > Cardiida > Cardiidae > Tridacna > Tridacna gigas. The sequence goes on from OX244035.2 coordinate 18,778,978, forward strand.
TTAGACTTGTTCAAACTGAATTACCTTGCAGAAGACAAATTAGATGTTTCTAAAGTAATGGAACTTGTCTTTGAAAAAGTAGAAAACATTATGGAAAAAGGAGAAAATGCTAGTTACCAATGCTTTCTACCATATCAAAGACAAATTCAATTATTTGAGTCACCTATTTGTTAGTCATCTGCACATTTCTTCAATTTAGACATGGCTAATCTTTTTGCAGTTTGGTAATAAGTTAAATGTACCGGTATGTCATTTTCATGTTTAAGGCACACATTTCTCATTTTTAAAGCACATCTGAAAATACGTCATTTTCATTGTTTTAAAAGCTCTCCAAGCATTCATGATTGTCATTTTCCAGTTTGTGCAGTTTTAGAATGGCCTTTTATCATGTTTCACATCTTCTCATGCAATTCTTTTGTAACATCAGTTTTGCTCCATAAATCTAGTATCATGTTGGAAGTTGTTTGGATAAAACATGAAATTTTGTGGCAGTTAGAAAATGTCCTGAATATGAAGCTTAAACTATAGAATTTACATAGAACTATTTTAGGGAATTAAATACATATTTAGATCTTATAGAAGTTACTACATGTATTATTAGTTTAACCTTTGAAGCCCTCAACCATGATTTAGTGACTTTTTAGGACAGTGTAGATCAAGATCAGACTGCACAGTATGTGCAGTCTTATCTTTGATTTACACTGTCTACTTCTTTGCCAGATATTCTCACAAAAACAGCTTTGAAATATCAGTGCATGTATTTTTAGTACTTTACAAAGGAGAATGTCCATTTTATTTATTTAGCAGTACAAGGTTTATATATAATATATAATAATAATTACATGTATTATAATATTTTGCACATTTACCCTTTACCACATAATCTCAAGTTATAACAACAGCACGGAGGAAGGCTTTTGAAAACATAGTTACCAGCATTTTCTCCATTTCTCACCATGTTTTTCTATCCTTTCAAGAAAAATCCAACAATTTTAGCCAGAATTTAATTTGTTGTCTGCAAATGCTTTCAATGTGGTCAAGTCTAAAATTGTGGCATTTGGTGAAGAGAGTGAAATCTTGATGACTTGAAAATACAGTGTTTAACCCTTTACCATAGGACAAAATTTTGGACTGGTCCAAATTAAAAACATTTGCAGACAACAAAATAAATGTGACTGAGAAATTGAAATTTGTTTCGGAAAGGGTAGAAAACATTGTGGGAAGAGGAGAAAATGCTGGTTACCAGCATTTTCTCCTTTTCCCACAATGTTTTAAAAAGGTTTCTTTCACAGGGTCATTAAAAGTCGGGATTGTGTGGTAAAGGGTTAACCCTTATACTGCTATAAGTCCAAAGTATAAACCCAATTATTGCCATTTCAAAGTTATTTTTTGGTGAAAACATGTCTTCTTATCGGACATTGTAGATTCAAGATCAGGCTGCTTGTTCTGTGCAATCTGATCTTGATCTACAACTGTTCACAAAAGGTCAGTGGGTCGGGAGCCTAAGGTTAAAACTTTTTAATTATGCAATGGACTAACCTTAAAAAAGAAAGGAAAAGAAAAATTCTCTTCTCATGAAAAACTGTTGGAAAAGGAGTAATTTTTTTTTTTTTGAAATAATTGCTCCAAGAGCTCCAGATAAGAGGGAGAGATGGCATTCTAAATCCATTATTTCTCTTCCAGACCCTATGTTGTGGGTACTCATTAGAATCATCTTGATGAGATGATTCTAATGAGCACCCATTACATAGGGTTTAGTGGAGTTATTAATATTTTCAATTTTGAAATCAAAATCACTCCCTCTATCTGGAGCTCTGATTGCTCCCTATCTTGTGATGAATTCCAAAAAAAGTCAAATGAAGTGTAGTAAATATTTGTACTTAAACTATAGTGCATAGATGAAATGAATGTTTTTACAGGGGTTAGTACATGGAAATATGATAGAATGAAAATATGACACTTACTGCATTTTATCAAAATAGTTCACATAAATTTCAACCTGAATACATGTATGAATTTTTTCTATGTAAATGATTTATATTTTTGGTACCATGAAAAAATCATGTTTTTATCATGTTGCTATAAATAGATTAATACAATCCCAACGTTTTGGACACATTATATTCTTATTTCAGCTTAGAGGATGCCAAATAAACAAAAGGGATGTCTTTGCTCTTTACTAAAAATCCCTTGTTTTAACAATTTGTAGAAAAAAAAAAAATTGTGAAAAATGGAGAAAGTGCTGGTGGATAGCATATTCTTTTCCCAGAATGTTTTCTGCTCTGTCAAAGACAAGTCTCTTTGTTTAACCCTTTACCACAAATGACCCTGAGAAAGAGGCCCTTTGAAAACATTGTGGAAAAGGAGAAAATGCTGTTAACTAGCATTTTCTCCTTTTCCCACCATGTTTTCTGCTCCATCAAAAACAAATTCTATCACTTGAGCCACGGTTAAATTGTCGTCTGCAAATGCTTTCAGTTTTGGTCAGTCTAAAATTTTGTGGTTTGGCAAAGAGGCAAGCCACATTTGTTATCTGCAAAGGCTTTCAGTATGGTCCAGTCTAAAATTATGTTGTCTGGAAATAAAACTGTTTCAAGTGAGTAAATTCTCCTTTTGTGACAATGTTTGCAAATAAACGTACAACAAGAAGTAACAAAATGTACATGAATGTGGGAAAGAAGTATCGAGCAATCTTGCCCATGTTGAGATTGTGTTAGTTTGTTTATGAGTTTCGTTTTTCATACCATACCAATTCTGTGACAGGAAAGTAAGGAATAAATGGTTGTGATTGTTTTTTCAATGCTCTAAATTTATAGCAAATTAGTTATAGAGTATAATCATTGTTTGTAAATCATTACTGTATGTACAAATTTTTATTTAGTTTAACTGTCTACCAGAACACAAAACTTTGTCTCGTCCACATTGTCGTGTCTATATTGAAAGAATTTGAGCCATGCTCTGTGAAAAGGTGGCTTAATGCATCTGCAAAAAGTATCGACCCAGGTCAGCCTGCGCAGTCCACGCAGGCTGACCTGGGCCGAAACTTTTTGTTTTTGGTAAATTTTCTGCTTATCAAAAGACCAGTCTGCCTCATGATTCAGTTAGTTGTTGGCGAAAATGGGATTCATCCACCATTATATGATGACTGGCTTGGTATCATTGATCATGGAGATGCATTAAGCCCCCTTTTGCCAGAGCATGGTTCATTTGCAGATGACAAATACGTATAATGTGGATCAGTTAATCCTTTACCAAACAATCCGAACTTGTAATGACCCTGGGGAAGAATGCTTTTTAAAACATTGAGGGTGAAAGAAAAAATGCTGGTAACCCAGTATTTTCTCATTTTTCCACAATGTTTTCTTCTTAGAAGTTTCATGTTCTGACTAATTTGTTGTCTGCAAATGCTTCTCAATTTAAACAAGGCTATTATTTTGTCATTTGGTAATGGATTAATTGGATTTGCCTTTGGGTAAAAAACATTGTGGAAAGGGGAGGAAATGCTGGTTACCAACATCTTTTCCCTTTTCCACCATGTTTTCTAAAATTTTCTTTGTCAGGATGGTCAAAATTTGGGAATTTGTGATAAAGGGTTTTAAAAAAGCTGTTTCCTCTTGAAACAATTGAAGTGAATAACTTGAAAACATTCTGGTATAAAATAGACAATTATCTCTTTACCAAACAGGACAATTTGTGGACTTTACCAAATTGGAAGCATTGCAGACGACAAATAAAATGTAGCACAGTTTATTAAATTTGTCTTTGATAGGGTAGGAAACATTGCGCAAAAAGGAGAAAATGCTGATTACCAGCAGCATTTTCTCCTTTTCCTGCAATGTTTTCAAAAGTCCTTTTCCTGGGGGTCATTTAAACTCGGAATTGTGTGGTAAAGGGTTAACACGCCTTGTGTGTTGATAGATGAATATATTTGAAAACATTGTGGCAAAAGAGGAAATTATTTGCCAAAAGCAATTTGCCAAAATGTTGTCAGAAGTGTTTTTAACCCTTTACCACACAATGCCGCCTTTTAACGCCCCTGGGAAAGAAGCCTTTTGAAAACATTGTTGGAAAAGGAGAAAATGCTGGTAACCAGCATTTTCTCCTTTTCCCACAAAGTTTTCTACCCAATCAAAGAAAAATTGCACCATTTGAACCACATTGAAATTTTCGTCTGCAAATGCTTTCGATTGAGACAAGGCTAAACTTTTGTCGTCTGGTAAAGGGTTAAAATGGAAAGTGGTAATACGTGAAAAAATAAGCCTATGAAGGCTTGCAGTTGGTGGGTTATGGGATTACCTGTAGTAACCTTTTCGCTACTTACGTTGCCTTTGCCACCAGTTTAGGTAAAGATTAGACTAACAAAAGATACAGTCTAGTCTTTGATCTACTATGTTGGCTTTGCTGAGACATTCTGGGCACAAGCGACCTAAATATAGGGCTTGTAAGGGTTTTATGTCTTGTTTGAAATCTTCTATGTTGTTAATTTGGCACTCTAAGGGTTAGACCTTAATTTAAATTGTGCAAAAGGATATTTCTAGCATAGAACCAGAACAAAATGAAAAAGAACTTCAAATATAAGGCGGGAGGGGATGGAAATAACCTTTAGCCTCTCACACAAAAGCCCAGGGGGGAGGTGGAGGCTGCCTGTTCCATGCTGGGTATGTCGTTTCCATTGCCTAGGGTGGTAAAAGCATGTTTTTAACAAAGCACATATACCTGTAAATATTTTTGTACATAATTGTGTAAATAATTTTGCTCTTTTCCAAACACATGCTAGTGCAATGATCATATTATTGTTGATAGAGAATTAGCTTATTTGTTAAGGTTTTTTGGTTTCTCATTTTGTGCCAAGGTCTTTAATTTCTTTCTGTCTTGACAAGGTGTTTTGGGTTAAATGTTGCAATGCTTGTTTTATCTTTTACTGGTCAAGGCAGGGGTATGCTCAGGTGACACAATGAGGAAAAGACAGGGGCTTTGCCAAAGCTATATTGGTCGAGTGTATCACGAGATTTCAGAATGATAAGATAAAGATCAGGCAGCATGTTTACCATCAGAAACAATGACTGAAGTCAATCCTTTACCACACAATCACATGGACTTTCACCCTTTACCACAGAATCCTGAGTTTTAATGACCCCGAGAATGAAAGCTTTTGAAAACATTATGGGAAAAGGAGAAAATGCTGGTAACCAGTATTTTCTCCTTTTCCCACAATGTTTCATACCCTTTCCATATCAAATTTCAACTTATGAATCACATTGAATTTGTTGTCTGCAAATGCTTTGAATTTGGACCAGTCTAACATTTTGTCGTTTGGTAAAAAGTTAAGATGGCTTTTGAAAACATGATGGGAAAGGAAAAACCAGCATTTTCTCGTTTTCTCCTTTTTTGCACAATATTTTGCAACATTTCACAGATATTGATTGTTGTTAAAGATTGTTAGAGATATATATGAGCCGTGCTCTGTGAAAATGGTGCTTAATGCATCTGCAATAAGTATCAGCCCAGGTCTGCCTGCGCATTCTGCGCAGGCTGACCTAAGTCGAAAATTTTTGCTAATGATAAATTTTCTGCATGTCAAAGGACCGCGCTACCTGATGATTGAGTCCATTGTTATTTGGATTTTATCGATCCACAATTATATGATGACTGGCTTGGTATCATGGATCAAACAGATAGATCATTAAGTCCCCTGCTGCCAGAGCATGAGTTATTTAATAATGCATGTTTTGTCTGAAAATGCTTTCAAAATGGAAGAGTCAACAAATTTTGTCTGCTTTGAAGGAGTAATTCTTCATTTCCTAGGGGTGTAGAATCCATTATTTGTCATACACACAATTTTTCACAAACAGTTCTAAATCAGATGCTTATACAGAAAGTCTAAACCAATCAAATGTTAGTCTTACAATTAATCCAAAACTAGAATTTGATGCAACATTATGGTGTATTTGGCCTTATTGAATATTGTGTTTGAGTCTTTTTGTGTTTTTAACTACCGAAGGATATTTTAAAGCATTTGCAGATGGCAAATAAGATGTGGCTCAAAAGATAGCATTGATCTTTAGAAGGTTAAAAATCATTTTGGGCAACGGAGAAGATGCCTGCAACCAGCATTCTCTCTTTTTCTAACAATGTTCTCAAAACCCTTTCCCAAGATCATAAATACAATGGATGGTTTGGGAAAAAGGGTGAAGGTCTTTCAGTACCCTTATGGTGGGGAGTTTTTGTATAAATTGTGGTTAAAAAAACCCCAATTTTTCACGGAACCATGAAAAAGTAATTTTTCTTTGAAAAGTTTCTTCTTTGTGTGACTTGTAATTGGTTTAAGTAGGGTTAAATCATTTTACATAGAAATTGATTGACCTTTTACCAATAAATACCACATGCTCACAACCCTGAAAACATTGTGGGAAAAGGACAAAATGCTGGTGAACAGCACTTTCTCCTTTTCCTCTATTCTTTTTCCAATACTCAAGACCTTGAGATCATTTTTACCGATTTTGAATTGGTTATCTCCTTTAAATTTAGAAGAGTCTACAATTTGTTATGTTGGAAAGGGTTAAGGAATATGAAGTAATAAAATGATGAGTAATGCCCACAACCTTAGACCTTGGCACTATTTGAGTAAAACTTGGCATATAGTTTATAATAAATATGTCATCAAATATGTTTTGTGTTTTCTCTTGTTTTCGTCCAAAATTTCAACTTTCCTGCCAATACTTTATACTCTACTTGTCAAAGGCTGGGTGGGGGTAGTTGTATGTAGATGGTCCAGTCATGTTTCTGTTTAACCTGTCTGTCAACTTTTGCCTGTTTGAATGATAATTCCCATATTAGTGATCAGATTCTATTGAAACATGATCACATTATTGTGTAATATCAAAGACTTGTGAATCCTGATTGGCCCGGCCAGGTAGCTCAGTGGTTAGCGTATTCGACTTGTCACCTGGTGGTTGGGAGTTTGATACCCAGTTGAGGCAAACTTTCTTTCCAGCAATTATTTGCCTCTCACCCGTGATACATGTGAGTAAAGTAGTCAGTGGCTTGGAAAGAAAGCTGTGACAGTAATTGCATGACACAGCCATGAAACACAAGCATAGGTGCACTGATAGGTGCACTGACCATGTGATATGACCTATAAGCTATGAAAACTGCGTTAAACTCCAATACAAATGAAATGAACCCTGATTCAGGCTGGATGTTACATGATTGCTCTCGATAGTGTTTCAGCCACATAACGGACGCTCACTTATCCCTTTACCACACACTCTCGAGTTTTAAGTACCCTGAAGGACAGGGCATTTGAAAACATTGTGGAGAAAAGGAGAAAATGCTGGTCACAGCATTTTCTCCTTTTCCCACAATGCTTTTTATCCGATCAAAGACTGTTGATTGATTGTATGGTGTTTAAGGCCGTTTTCCACATTATTTCAGTTATATCACAGTGGCCAGTGCACCTATCCATGCTTTCCTGGAGTTTATTTTTACCAGTACTCCGCACAATATTCTTTCCAAGCCACTGGTTGCTTTCCCACATAACCATCGTCGAAACAATGGTCAGCGGTGAGAGAGGAATGAATCCTGTCGCGATGACTATCATCAATCCTCGGAAAGATATTGGCTAAGCCAGGGATCGAACCAGTGACCTCCTATTCTCAAGTGCTGTACGCTACCGACAAAGGTACCAGGCTTGGCCCGATCAAAGACAGAAATTACAATTTAAGCTACATTTTCTGCTCACCCTTTAAATTTTGTAGAGTTCAAAATTTTGTCGTTTGGTAGAAAGTTATGTGTTCTCTGGTTTAACTACTACTATACTGGACCTGTAGTGCCCTTGCCCAAGGATGATCCCAAGTTACCTGGGGTTTTGGGATTTTTAACAATTTCACTGAAATAATCACCACTGTACCATAGAAAACATTAAATAAGCTGTTGTGGAAAAGGAGAAGAGAATTTTTACTTATTTAACACTTCACTCAACAGCAAATTTTGGGCTTGTCTGAATTGAAAGCAAATTGCTGACAACAAAATAAGTGAACTCAAAAAATGAATTTTGTGTTTCGAAGGGCAGAAAACAATGTGGGACACGGAGGAAATGCTGGTTATCAGCATCTTTAGCTCAAGGTTAGCTTTTGTGATCGTGCCCTGTCTGGCGTTCGTGGTGCAGTTCTCAACACTTAACTTGTGTGCACTCTAGAGGCCACACTTTTAGTCAGATACTCACGAAACTTAATCAGAATGATTGTCTTGATAAAATCTTGGACAAGTTGGAAATTGAGTCATGTCGGGTCAGAAAGTAGGTCACTGGGGTATATCTTACAAAAACCTTGTGCACTCTAATGGTCATATTTTCAGTCTGATACTTTTGAAACTTGGTCAGAATCTTTGTCTTGATGATATCTAGGTCAAGTTTGAAATTGGGACATGTTGGGTCAAAAAGTATGGTAAGCACTGGGCCAAATCTTAGAAAAACCTTGGCACTGTAGAGGCCAAATTTTCAGCCTGGTACTCATGAAAATTGGTTAGAATGCTTGTCCTGATAGTATTTTGGACAAGTTTGGAATTGGGTCATGTTGGGTCAAAAAGTAGGTCACAGGATCAAATCTTAGAAAAACCTTGTGTGCACTCTAGAGGCCACATTTTCAGCCAGATAAATTAGGTCAAAATATTTGTCTTTATATCTTGGACAAGTTTGAAATTGGGTCACATTGGGTCATAAAGTAGGTCATAGTGCAAAATCTTAGAAAATCCCTGTGTGCACAGTATAGGCAACAGTTTTAGCACGATACTCAACTTAATCAAAACTGTTCTTGATGATATCTTAGACAAATTTGAAACTGGTTCATGTCGGGTCTAAAAGTAGGTCACTTACACTTGTTTTACATCATTAAAACCAGGATCTCTTCAGCTTTGCAACTGTAGATCACTTTTCTCAGGTGTGTGCTGTAGGGCCAATGTCCCTCTTGGCTCCTTTTCCCACAATGTTTTCTAAAGGCTTTTTCCTCAGGGTTGTTTAAACTTGGGATTGTTTAGTAAAGGTTTAAAGCATGGGGTAAATCCTGCTGCACCTTTTGTTCATTTGATAACTTTCTTCAATAATTTACTTTTTATCAAACAATTCTGAGTTTTAATAACCCCGAAAAAGAATGCACTTGAAAACATTGTGGGAAAAGGTAACCAGCATTTTCTCCTTTTCTCGCAATGTTTTCTATCTTTTCTGGGTCTAATCTTATCACGCAAGTCATATTTGTAATCTGCACATGCTGTGAATTTGGACAAGCCTTAGATTTTGTAGTCTGGTAAAGATTTAACAGCAGGACTTGGAAGTGTCACCACTGCTCTCTTTTAAGCTCACCTGAGCACAAAGTGCTCAAGGTGAGATTTTGTGATTGGCTGTGTCTGGCATCTGCAGTCAACTTGTAGCTTGTGTATGCACTTGAGGCCACATTTTCACTCCGATACTCATGAAACTTAGAATGTTTGTCTTGATGATATCTCAGTCGAATTAAAAAATGGGTCATGCAGGGTCACAGACTAGGTCACTACGTCAAATTTTAGAACAAACCTTGTGTATTCTCAAGAGGCCACATTTTCAATCCAACATCCATGAAACTTGGTCAGAATGTTTGTCTCAGACGACTTTGAAAATGGGTCATGTCAGGTCAAAAACTAGGTCAATAAATCAAATCTTAGAAAAAGCTGGTGTACACTCTAGAGGCCACACTTTCAGTCCAATGCTGATGAAAGTTGGTGCAAATGTTTGTCTTAATATCTCAGACGAGATCCAAAATTGGTCATTTTGGGTCAAAAACTAGATCACTGGTTCAAATCTTAGAAACGGCTTGTGTTCACTCTAGAGGCAACATATTCAGTCCACTACTCATGAAAGTTGCTTAGAAGGTTTGTCTTGATAGTATCATAGATGAGTTTGAAGATGGGTCATGTGAGAATAAAAAATAGCCCACTTGGTCAAATCTTAGAAAAGGCTTGCGTACATTCTTAGAGCCTAAGAGGCTTAAATTTAAGTCCAAAACTCATGAAAGTTGGTCAGAATGTTTGTCTTGATAATATCTTGGACAGGTTTGAAGGTGGGTCATGTGGGATCAAAAGTTAGGTCACAAGGTCAAATCTTGGAAAAAGCTTGTGTACACTCCAGGGGCCATATTTTCAGACTAATACTCATGATAACTTGGTCAGAATATTTGTCTTATCATATTTCAGATGAGTAAGCAAATGGATCACACTAGGTCAATAGCTAGATCAGTTGGTCAAATGTTTGAAAAAGCTTGTGTACATTCCAGAGGCCACATTTTCAGTCCAATACTCATGAAAATTAGTCAGAATGTTTGCTTTGATTATATCTTGGACAAGTCTGAACATGGGTGACTTTAGGTTGAAAATAGGGTCACAAGGTCAAATCTTGGAAAAGTCTTGTATATGCAGTAGAGGCCACATTTGTATTACAATACTCATGATGGTCAGTCTTAATGTTTTTCCTGATCAGATCTAGAATAAGTTTCAAAATGGGTCATATGGGGTCAAAGATTAGGTCACCAGGTTGAATATAAGAAATAGCATCTGTATGCTCTAGAGGCCACATTTTCAGTCCAACAGTCATGAAAGTTGGTCAGAATGTTTTTCTGGATGATATCTTGGATAAGTTTGAAAGTGGGTCACATGGAGTTGAGTGGTCACTAGGTCAATTCTTAGAAAAAGTGTGTGTACATTCTTGAGGCCACATTTTCAGTCCAATACTCATGAAAGTTGGTCAAAATCTTTGTCTTGATGAGATCTAGCATGACTTTGAAAATAGATTATGTGGGGTCAAAAACTAGGTCACCGGGTGAAATCTTAGAAAAACCTTTTGTTCACTCTTGGGGCCACAATTTCTGTTCAATATTCAACAAAGGTGGTCAGAATGTTTGTCTTGTTAATATTTACATGGGTTCGAAAATGTGCTATTTGTCTCTAAAAAGGTCATTGAGACAATTCTAGAAAAATTTTGTGTATGCTCTAAAAGCCACATTTTCAGTGCAATACTCATGAAAGTTTGTTAGAATATAATTATGTCTAGATAATATCTTGGAAGAGAATGGGAAAAAGTCATGTTGGGTCAAAAGGCTCAGTTGAGCAACTTCAGGGCCATTATGGCCCTCTTGTTTAATTTCTTTCTTCCTTTCAATCATTTGAGCACATTGTACAACATTAATTGCTTTGCTGACAGTGTAGGTCAAGATACCGGTAGTTTACATAGAACTTGCAGCCCGAGCCCAGGATCTGTGTTCACCAACCACACTTATGAACATCTGTATTGTTAATTTCAAGAATTTTCTAAATTTGAAAGAAACATAACCTCTGATTGGCTGAACTAACTGGTTTAGTCAATCAGAACTTGTGTTACTTTCTAAATCCATAATTAGACATATAATAAAATCAAGATTGGTTGGTGCATATGTACCCAGATCATAAAATGTGCTATCTGATCCTAGACTATGCTGGAGGACATATTCAGCTGTACTAACTGAAGGCCAGAAAAGCTACATTAAAAGGGTTGTTCAGTCCAATTCTAAGGCTACTCAACAAAATAACAAGAGCACTGGATAGAGGTGCCAGTGCTTGCCTGTGTTTGCCTTTTCCAATAAATATTCTAACTTGGAAAAAACAATAGGGCCATTGGCCCTAAAGCGTTCACCTGAGTAAAGTCATCTAGGATTGATAAATCTAAGAGATCCTCGTTGTAACGATGTAAAACACATGAGTGTTCGTGACCTACCTATTGACCTAATTGACCTAATTTTGAACTTGTCAGAGATATCATCAAGACAAACACTCTGACGATGTTTCTGAGTATGGAAGAGAAAACGTGGCCACCAGATTGCACACAAGATTTTTCTAAGATTTGTCTGAGTGACCTACTTTTTCACCCAACATTTTAATCTTGAACTTTCTGACCAATTTTCATTAGAACTGGTCTAAAAATGTGGCCACTAGAGTGTTCACAAGTTTTTCTAAGATTTGCCCCAAAGACCTACTTTCTGACCTCACATGACCCAATGTTGAACTTGTGCTAGATTTCAAGACAAACATTCTGACCAAGTTTCATGGGTATCAGGATGAAAATCTTGCCTCTAGGGTGCGAACAAGGTTTTTCTAAAAATTGGCAGAGTGACCTACTTTTTGACCCAACATGACCCAATTTCAAACTTGTCACAGATATCATCAAGACAAACATTCTGACTAAGTTTCACGAGTTTCTTGTTGGAAATGTGGCCTCTAGAGTGCACATAAGGTTTTCCACGATTTGTTCTAGTGACCTGCTTCTTGACCCAGCATGACCCAATTTCAAACTTGACTGAAACATCAAGACAAGTATTCTGACCAAGTTTCATAAGTATTAGACTAAAAATGTGGCCTCTAGAGTGCACACAAAGTTTTTACAAAATTTGATCTGGTGACCTAATTTTTGACCCATCATGACCCAATTTTAAACTTGTGCCAGATTTCATCAAGACAAACATTCTGACCAAGATTAATGAATTTTGGACTAAAAATGTGCCCTACAGAGTGCACCCAAGGTTTTTCTGAATTTTGACCTGGTGACCTGCTTTTTGACCAGACATCATCCAATTTCTACCTTGTCCGAGATATTATCAAGACAATCATTCTGATCAAGTTTCATGAGTATTTGACTGAAAATGTGGTCTCTACAGTGCACATCAGGTAATTGTTGACGCCTGGACAACCAACACCATGCCGCATGACGGACACAGCACGACCACAAAAGCTCACCTTGATCATTTTGTGCTCAGGTGAGCTAAAAAGGGCATAACTGTGACAAAAATGTTTTGAGGGTTCCAAGCCCTCCTCGCACAGGTTCCCCCTTTAATAGTATACAACTAGCCTTAGTTTGTTGTAAGGATCCACAATGTTTTAAAAAACCTCCTTCCTCAGAGTAAAAAGGTTACAGTTCCTGAAAGAAATGAGGTCAGGTAACAAGAACAAGTGTAAGACAGATTTGTGTTTGACACTTTATGACATGATTATCACACACACTAACAGGTATTATACAACATAAGCTTTTTGATCTTGTTATATCTGATTTAGAGTAAACCTGAGCACAGCCTTAACCCTTTACCACACAATGCCGCCTTTTGATGCCCCGAGAAAGAAGCCTTTTGAAAACATTGTGGGAAAAGGAGAAAATGCTGGTGACCAGCATTTTCTCCTTTTCCCAGAATGTTTTCTACCCTATCAAAGGTAGAAATCATCATTTTAGTAACATTTATTTTGTCGTCTGCAAATGCTTTCAAATTGGATCAGTCTAGAAAATTGTCGTATGGTAAAGGGTTAACCAAAGTGACATCATCTGCATCCCAAACTTTTTGAACAGTTTCATCTTAAGCATGTCAAAAACAGGATGAATTTAGTGTACCATTTTGATCTGTCATGGTCAAAGTGTCAAATGGCATGTTGTGATGCTCCATTTTGTAATGATACCACATGATACCACAGGCTCTAGTCATGGCATGTGTACTTTCCCGAACAATCCTTGACAAATGGAGAGAAAACATTAGGAAGGCAATGCTGGCTCCTTTTCCTATTATGCTTTCCATAAAAAACCATGTTTATGTTTCCTTCATGTGCCTCTCGAATCATGTGATTTGAAATAATTTGTAGAAGGATAAAACAGCAATTGCTGCTTTTTCCATGTTATTTTCCATGCTGCAGAAAAATTATTATTATACCTCTACTTTGATATTGTATGTGTCACTTGCATGCAAATAGAAAAAAAAATAACACAAGTGGGTATTATTATTATATGAATTTCAGAATTATTTTATGTGTAAACATGTATTTAGATATTTTAGTGATAGTTTGAAATAATTATTTAAGTTTCATTCTATATATTTTCAGCCGAAAATCAACATGATTGAACCCTCACCAAGAGACATTCTATCAGTGTTCTACAGCACCCACTAACATCTACTCCATGACATTTGTAATCTTTATAATGGCTAAAATTAATTCTCTGTCATTGACTAATACAGTAATTTTGTGATAGTTTTTGGTATTTCTCAAAATAGTTTGTGTAATAATGCATTAACCCTTTACCAAACAACCCTGAGTTTCAGACCCTGAGAAAGAAGGCTCTTGAAAACATTGTGTGAAAAGAAGAAAATGCTGGTTACCAGCATTTTCTTCTTTTTCCTACATGTTTTCTACCCTTTCTGGTACAAATCTCATCATTCAAGTCACATTTAATTTTTTGTCTGCAAATGCTTTGAATTTGAACCAGTCTAATATTTTCTTGTTTGGGAAAGGGTTACCTGAGTATGCCTGCCACATTGCCATGGTTATTGTTTTATGGAGTATGATAGCTATGGTCTCTCAGTGCACATGGCAGGTAAAGTGGTGGTAAAAGGATGTAAAATGTCAAAAGAATGCTACAGTGGAAATGCTTATGTTTGGATTTAACCCTTTACCACACTCTCTCGAGTTTTAACATCCTTGAAGTTGAAGCTTTGAAAACAATGTGAGAAAAGGAGAAAATGCAGGTAATCACCATTTCCCCTTTCCCCACAATGTTTTCTAGTCTTTCAAAGATGATTTCTCCATTTGCGCCACATCTGATCTGTCATTTGCAAATGCTTTGGATTTGGACAAATTTTGTAGCTTGATAGAGAGTTAATTCCAAAATTAATATAACAGTGAAAAATGAAAAAGGTTAGGGTATGATTTTGTTATGCACAAAGACATTATTAACCCTTTACCACACAATCCCGACTTTTAACGACCCTAAGAAAAAAGCCTTTGGAAAACATTGTGGGAAAAGGAGAAAATGCTGGTAACCAGCATTTTCTCCTTTTCCCACAATGTTTTCTAGCCTTCCAAAAACAAATTTTAATTTCTGATTCACATTTATTTTGTTGTCTGTAAAAGCTTTCAATTTGGAAAAGTCTAAAAATTTGTCCTTTGGTAAAGAGTTAAGTGGCTGGGCATTCCCTGCCTTCTTATAAAGCCTGTTTAGTTAAATAGTAAATTTAGATCAAATGGATACAGAAATATGTCTAAATGATAAAAGGGTGTTAAACAAAGCTCATAAGGAAGGATTATACAGATAATAAAACAGTATCACAGACTTAGTAAAAGAAGATGGATTGATAGCAAAAAGATAGTGAAAAAAAGTATACATAAAACTTAAAACTGTTGACAGTATTGATTGATAGGATGAATAGAACGGTGGGGTGGGGGTGGGGGGAAAGAAGGGTACAGACAACAGCTGCAAAGGATAAATACCCCATAGGACAAAAAACCCACAGACAAATTCCCTAATCACATATTTGAGAACATCCTTGTAAAGTAGGAATAACCAACAGAAAATAAGGTTCATCCCCAAATGAACCAATCCTGTCTGATGTTTTCAAAACGTTATAGATCAGAAGCCATTGCTCAACTTATGTGTTCATATATCTCAGATCACTTGAAAACACAAGGAAAGTACCCAAAAGTAGTTTCTCTGTTGCTAAAACATAGAAAACAAATTACTTTAACCATAATGAGTTTTCAAATTTGAGGATATGAAGTCATTAATTTATTAAATTACTTTACATATTATCTAATATATTACTTTATTGGTAACATGGGGCTTTTGTCCCTTGGGGCAATGTCCTAGGGGGCTTTTGTCCTACTGCATTTTTTTCATGGAGCTTTTGTCCTTCATGGCCATTGTCCTATAGGGCTGATTGTCCTACACATGCTGAATGGTGTTTTACACCGCTTTACAGAGAAAGCTTATGTTTTTATGTACTGGCTTTCATCAGAACTAGGCTACAGTTCTGAGATTTGCCAAAGAGAAGTTGTGTTACTTTCCAGATAGAAAAATCTGGAGAATATGACCAAGAACATTCTTGAGAATGGTTGGTGAATACCGACCCTGGTTTCTTTTCCAGATCAAGTTTGACAACATTAATCGGTATGTTAACCCAAAGAAAAAGTATTTTGAAACATTGTGAGAAAAGAAGAGGATGCTAGAAAAGAGCAATTTCTCCTTTTTCAACAGTGTTTTTCTCCCTTTCAAAGAAAAATAAAATCGTTTGAGATATCTCAATTTTTCATCTGCAAAATGCTTCCAAAATTGACCATTCTGAAATTTTGTCATCTGCTAAAGTTAAATTTGAGTTACCTTACTCTGTTTCTCAGATTGGTGCTTACTAAAATGATTCAGTTTCAGCAAAATAAAAAAAGGTGATACTATTTGAGATTCATTTTAGGGAAATACATAAGACTATTAAAAAAATTAAACTCTCTTTATGATGATGCCGGTGAGTGATTATGTTTACAATTCATTTCTTTGTCAGCATAGAAATGATATGCTTTCAGGTACACTTGGTAATCAAAGGTGCATGTAACTAAAAAATCATACAGCAGTGAATTAAAAAAGTTTAAAAATCATGGATATGTTTTAGTTCACAGAGGCCCTCTAAAATTTTGGTCTAAGCAGCAATCATTATACATATTTCCGATTCCTTCAATGCAAAAAAAGTAAATTTTCCAATATACTACTGAAAATAGATGCAAATCTTTGGGTTAGTGTTGCGTATTTTATCAGGTCAAATCATTTTTTTGCAATATCCATGACTAAATTTAACCCTTGACCACACAATCCCAAGTTTTAACGATTCTGAGGAAGATGGCTTTAGAAAACATTATGGGAAAAGGAACGAAGAGGGCCATGATGGCCCTGGATTGCTCACCTGAGTCAATAGGTGAAATTTCACTCCTGGGTCATAATGACCCAATTTAAAACTCATCTCAGATATTATTAAGACAAACATTCTGACCAACTGTCAGGTCAATTGAGCTCAAAATGTGGCCTCCGGAGTGTCCAAAATGTATTTCTTCAATTTGACCTAGTTTATGACCCTATGTGACCATATTTCAATCTAATCCGAGATATTATCAAGACAAACACGCTGACCAATTTTCAGGGCAATTGAGCAAGAATTGTGGCAACTAGAGTGCCCACAAGATATTTCTTTAAATCTGACCTAGTGACCTAGTTCATGACCCTATGTGACCCAATTTTGAACTCCTCCAAGATTTTATCGAGACAAACGTGCTGATCAATTTTCAGGTCACTTGAGTAAGGATTGTAGCCTCTAGAGCGCCCAAAAAATATTTCTTTTAGTTGACATAGTGACCTAGTTTATGACCCAAGGTGACCGAAATTCAAACTCATCTGAAATTTCATCAAGAAAAACATTCTGACCAATTTTTAAGTCAATTCAGCCATAAATGTGGCCTTTACAGTGCCCATAAGGTATTTCTTTAATTTGACCTTGTGACCTAGTTTATGACCCAAGGTTTCCCAAATTCAAAGATTCTGACCAATTTTCAAGACAATTGAGCGATAAATGTGGCCTCTAGACTGCCCACAAGGTATTTCTTTAATTTGACCAAATGACTTAGATTATGTCCCCGGGTGACCCAATTTTGAAGTTATCCAAGATTTCATCAAGACAAACATTGACTGATTTTCAGGTCAATTGAGCAATAAATGTGGCCTCTAGAGTGCCCACAAGGTATTTCTTAAATTTGACCAAGTGACCTAGTTTATGACCCCAACTCATCCGAGATTTAATTAAAACAAACATTTTAATCTATTTTCAAGTCAATTGAGCCAAAAATGTGGCTAATAGAGTGCCCACAAGGTATTTCTTTAATTTGACCTAGTGACCTAGTTTTTGACCCCACATGACCCAATTTCGAACTCATCTTAGATTTTATCAAGACAAACATTCTGACCAAGTTTCATGAGTATCGGACTGAAAATGTATCCACTAGAGCACACACAAGGTTTTCCTAAGATTTGACCTGGTGACCTAGTTTTTGAACTGAGGTGACCCACTTTCAAACTCTTCCAAGATATCATCAAGACAAAGATTCTGACTTAGTTTCATTAGTATGGGACTGGAAATGTGGCCTATAGAGTGCACACAAGGTTTTTCTAAGATTTGACCTAGTTTTTGACCCCACATGACCCAATTTCAAACTCGTCCGAGATTTTATCAAGACAAACATTCTGACCAAGTTTCACAAGTATTGGACTGAAAATAAGGCCTCTACAGCCCACACAAGGTTTTTCCAAGATTTGACCTAGTGACCTAGTTTTTGACCCCACATGACCCAATTTCAAACTCATCTGAGATTTTATCAAGACAAACATTCTGACCAAGTTTCACAAGTATCTGACTGAAATTGTGGCCTATAGAGTGCACACAAGGTTTTTCTAAGATTTGACCTAGTGACCTAGTTTTGACCCCACATGACCCAATTTCGAACTTGTCCGAGAATTTATCTAGACAAATATTCTGACCAAGTTTCACAAGTATTGGACTGAAAATGTGGCCTATAGAGCGCACACAAGGTTTTTCTAAGATTTCACCTAGTGACCTAGTTTTTGACCCCACATGACCCAATTTTGAACTCGTTCGAGATTTTTTTAAGACAAACATTCTGACCAAGTTTCACAAGTATCTGACTGAAAATGTGGCCTCTAGAGCGCACACAGGGTTTTTCTAAGATTTGACCTAGTGACCTAGTTTTTGACCCCACATGACCCAATTTCAATCTCATCCGAGATTTTATCAAACCAAACATTCTGACCTATTTTCATGAGGATCGGACTGAAAATGTGGCCTCTCAAGCGTACACAAGGTTTTTCTAAGATTTGACCTAGTGACCTAGTTTTTGACCCCATACGACCCAATTTTTAACTTGTACGAGATTTTATCAAGACAAACATTCTGGCCAAGTTTCATGAGGATTGGACTGAAAATGTGGCCTCTAGAGAGTACACAAGGTAAAAAGTTGACGACGGACGACGCACACTGCACACTGGACACAGCACGATCACAATAGCTCACCATGAGCACTTTGTGCTTAGGTGAGCTAAAAAATACTGGTAACCTGCATTTTCCCCTGTTCCCACAATATTTTTATCTACTTCAGACAAACTCTATCATTTGTGTCGCCTTAACTTTGTGGTCTGCAAATGCTTTGTCCACGAGAATTTAGGTGTTAAGTAAACAGTTAATAAAACATGTCAGTTGCCCTTTTCTACAAGTAGGTTAGGTGATTGTTGCTAGTGCTAGTGTTCATAAGCCCAGGGATGAACAGCTATTAATTTGCATCCATGTTGTACTGTAAAAGTATTTTTTAATTTTTCTTTGTTTGTTTAACATTTACCATATTTTTTGTCAGCACTGTTTGTCCATATGGGTTAAGTCCCCAGAAGGCCATCGGTCATTTTAGTGGGGAATAGTGCAAGATATGCAGGACAAAATCCATCCTAAATTACACCTGGTTCTTTAACATGCTCAGTGTATAGCATTAAGACCTGGATTTGAAGTTTCATCCAAAAGGCACTTAGTAATTTAAATTGGCCAGCCATAGGAATGGGTACATTATCTAGTATCCTGAGATTACAAGTCCTATGCTTTAAAACTTGAGCTAATCCAGCTTACAATTTTTCAAATGATGTCACTTCAAGTTTTCATTAATGCATGCCCACTAGCTGATAGATTTTGGGATGGTCAAGCAAATCAGAAATCAGGATCCGTACTCGGCAACCATTCTTAAGAACATTGTTAGTCTTGTTGTCCAAAATTTTCTAAATATGAAAATAACACAACTTCAGATTGGCTAAACCATTAGGTTTTAGCCAATCAGAAATTGTGTTACTTTCAAATTTAGAAAATCTTTCAGATCAAGAATGTTCTAAAGTATGGTTGGTGAATACGGACCCAGTAAATCACACAAACTCAAATTGCAATAATTTCTCTTACAAAGAGTATGGACTGGTCATGTTAGCTACGTTATTATTTTGGTTTTACAACATTGAGTAGTTATATAACCAGAACTTCTAGAAAGTTTAATATTTATGGTCAAATGCCACCTAAACTAACAGCTTTTAAAAAACCATTGCAAAAGAAGCATTTGCTTGTAATAAGCAACTACTCCTTATCCCTCCATGTTTTCATAACAATCAACTCTTTCACAACTGAATAAATAAATCACATACAGTACTTTCAGTAGCTACAAATATAATTCTGCTACATGATCAAGGGCCAGGTCATTCATAATCTAGAATAAAGCTGTGGACACTGTACAGCAGACATCAGACTGTGCAGTTTGATCTTAATCTACACTGTCCACAAAGGCTTCTGCTGTCATCTGTGGTATGGAAAGCATTAACCCTTTACCAGATAACAGAATTTTAGACTCAATCAGCATGGTTACCAACATTGAACTTGATATGATATACTCGTACAGGTACATGAAATTTTTGGTTATAAAAGTTGAGCCATGCTCTGAGACATGAAAAATAAGACGTAAAATTCTGCCATGCTCTGTAAAAAGGTGAAAGTTGAGACATGGTATGTGAAAAAAAAAAAATTGAGATATAAAACTGAGCCATACCCCTTGAAAAGAGGTTTAAAGCCCCAATACCGGCCAAAAGTAAACAATGCAGGGGTTAAAATGCATTAAAATCATACCATTTAAAAGTATGGAAATTATTGTGAAGGCAACAATCTGTTATTGTATGGTAAGACCAAGTGTAAGTCGCTGGCAGAAAAATGAATGTTAAAAGTAGGTTAAAAGTTCCTAGGTTGCTCAATCTTTTTACGCTTTACCTGGTTTTGAAATTAATTTTTTCTGCCAGCAACTAACACTTGGACCAACCGTACAATGACAGATTCTCATCTTCACAAAATTTCCATACTTCTAACCCTTTACAGCACACTGCCCACTTTTGACGACCCTGAGTGAGAAGCCGTTTGAAAACATTGTAGGAAAAGGAGAAAATGCTGATAACCAGCATTTTCTCCCTTTCCTACAATGTTTTCTACCTTATCAAAGGAAAATTGCACCATTTGAGCCACACTGAAATTGTTGTCTGTTAACACTTTCACTTTGGACAAGGCTAAAATTTTGTCGTCTGGTAAAGGCTTAAATAACATGCATTAACCCTTTACCAGACGACAAATTTTTAGCGTAGTCCAAATTGAAAGCATTTGCAGACGACAATTTCAATTTGGCTCAAATGGTGCAAGTTTTCTTTGATAGGGTAGAAAACATTGTGGGACAAGGAGAAAATGCTGGTTACCAGCATTTTCTCCTTTTCCCACAATGTTTTCAAAAGGCTTCTTTCCCAGGGGCGTTAAAAGGCGTCATTGTACGGGAAAGGGTTAAATATAAGAATTATTTAGTTTTAACCTATACCAAGTGACAAAATTTTAGACTGACAATAATTGAAAGCATTTGCAGACAATAAATTTAAGGCTAAAACAGTGGTCTTTGCCTTTGAAAGGATAGAATACATTGATGGAAATGGAGAAAATGCTACTTGCCACAATGTTTTCAAAATCCCACCATTTAAGGGTCATAAAAACTTGGGATTGTTTGGTAAAAGGTTTGCCCATTACCACATAATCCAGAGTTTTCACAACCCTGAAAAAGATGGCCTTGAAAACATCATGGGGAAAGGAAAAAATGCTGTGACCAGATGTTTTCCTATTACCCATAATGTTTTCTGCCCTGCTAGGGATAGATTTTATTATCTGAGAGATACTAAAGTTATTGTCTGCAACAGTTTTGAATTTGGAGAAGTCTAATTTTTTGTTGTTTGGCAAGGGATTAACCCTTTACCGCACAATGCCGCCTTTTGACGCCCCTTGGAAAGAAGCCTTTTGAAAACATTGTGAGAAAAGGAGAAAATGCTGGTAACCAGCATTTTCTCCTTTTCCCACAATGTTTTCTACCCTATCCAAGAAAAGTTGTACCATTTGAGCCACACTGAAATTGACGTCTGCAAATGCTTTCAATTTGGACAAGGTTAGAATTTTGTCGTCTGGTAAAGAGTTTTAAGGAGAGATGATTATTAAATGCATTAATACTTGAAAATTGTGTCTTGCACACCTACAATTTTGCAGCTTAAAACATTGTGCAATATTTCATTACACTGGCAGCATAAATTGATTTGTTTGTTTGTATTGGAGTTTACCGCTGTCTTAACAGCTTAGGTCGTATCACAGTGGTCAGTGCGCCTATGCATGTATTTCCTTCATTTTTCACACCAGTAACTGACTCAACTTTCTTTCCAAGTCACTAACTACTTTTCTCTCATGTACAGAGCAGAAAGGCAAAGAATTGCCAGAAAGAAAGTTTGCCACAACAAGGTGTCAAACCTGCAGCCATCAGGTCATGAGTCAGATATAAGATATACTAACTACAGAGCTAACCGGCCAGGTGGTAGCGAAATTCTGTGACACATATTACCTGTGGGAATGTCCACAGACAGATGAACAGGCAGGCAGACACATCGACAGGCTAATTTGATTTTACACTCCATAACCTTTTGTCAGGGGTATGATTATAAATAAGAGCTTTGAGCTCTGCCTCAAACTAACAAACAAAACCTCTCCTTCATAAGTAGTTTCACAGATTTTTCACCTACATGTAGAATACTCATGTAAATTTCTAAAATTTTTCACTAACATGAAACACAACATTAAATGGTACGAGGGACACTTTTTAAGTTCGTAGAGTAAGCCTATAACTTTTTAACGCAATTATGAAATTGCACGATTTTTTACACAGAACTTGCGTAATCATTCCTCTCTCGAACGGTGCCAGGGTATGCGGTGTACGAGGTCCACGTGCGCGCTGCGCTGGGTATTTTCAACACGTGGTTTTATACACTATAGTAAAATATAGCGTTCAATATGGATGTAAAAATCTGTGAACAGAGGGCATATTGTAAGATTCGAGCACAGCTCGGGTTTCCGCCAAC
Organism: Tridacna gigas; assembly: GCA_945859785.2. Classification (NCBI taxonomy): domain Eukaryota; kingdom Metazoa; phylum Mollusca; class Bivalvia; order Cardiida; family Cardiidae; genus Tridacna; species Tridacna gigas. Next base: position 18,801,833 of record OX244035.2, read on the forward strand.
AGAAATTCATGCTGATTTGCAAAAAGTTTATGGGAATGGTGCTTTAAAATATGCTAAAGTTTGCAAGTGGGTACGTCGTTTTAATGATGGTCGGGAGTCAATTGAAAATGACCCTCGGGTGGGTAGGCCGGTTTCCGTTTTGACGGAAAAGAACGTTGCTACTGTGAAAACGTTAATTGAGGAAGACGCACGTTATACCGTGCAAGAGATAGAAGAATTAAGTGGCATTCATTCGTCAAGTGTTTTGAAGATCTTACGTGAACGACTTGGGCTACGTAAGATCTGTGCGCGTTGGGTGCCCCATTTGCTCACTGACGAGCAGAAACAAAGTCGGGTTAGACTTGCATCGCAAGTTATAGAAAATATGATAAATGTGACCCACGTCGTTTGGAAAAGACAGTTACAGGTGATGAAACCTGGATCTATCATTTTCAACCCGATTTTAAGGCTAAAAATAAGGTTTGGGTTTCATCTGAGGGCGACAGACCTGTCATTGCGGGCCGTTGCAAAACATCAAATCGCATGTTGTATGCGATATTCTTTGATTCGAAAGGTCCAGTCCTTCACATTCCAGTCCCGAAAAGTAGTTCTGTCACTGGAAAGTTTTACAGAGAAAGTGTTCTTACTCAACTTGTTAATTTCTATCAGAAACGCAGACTGCGCACCGGTGTCTGCAGCATCAAATTACTCCATGATAACGCACCAGCCCATAAATCCGCTACGGTACAGGAATATCAGAAAGAATCTGGGCTCGATGTCTTAGATCATCCCCCATACAGCCCTGACCTGTCCCCCTGTGACTTTTGGTTGTTCCCAAGACTAAAGGAAATGCTGGCAGGGCACCGTTTTGAATCCCGTTGTGGTATAGGCAGTGCGGTCTACCAGTGTCTGCAACATATACCTAAAGAGGACTACCGGGCGGCGTTCCGGAAATGGGTAGATCGCATACCGTAACACCATTCGAGAGAGGAATGATTACGCAAGCTCTGTGTAAAATATTGTGCAACTTCATAATCGCGTTAAAAAGTTATAGGCTTACTTTACGAACTTAAAAAGTGTCCCTCGTATATTGGCATTTTTCTATTAAAAAAAAAAAATTAAGAAAACAGGTATGTAGACATTTATAAAAATATGAAAAAGAGCTTAAAACTTGACATAATATGAACTTAAAATAACAGCGATATCTGTCTAAATGTATATAATTATAACTGTTTACAGCTCTGATGCAGACGGCTTTAGAAAACATTGTGACAAATGAAGCAAGGCTTGTTTTACAATACACTGCTCCTTATCTCATAATGGTTTTTTCCTTTAAATATCTTTCAAATACTTTTCCTTTGTGTCATTCAAAGTAGTTATAAGTGTTTATCTAACAGCCAGAATCAACGCTTTACTGCCTAATCCCACGTTTTAACAATCCTGAAGCAAAAGGCTTTTAGAGCTATAAACTGAACATCCTTAGCATATATACATGTACTTCCTCTTAACGAAGCTACATATGAGTATTAAGTGTAACAGCTTGAGGCCAATTGATTTGAAAACGGGAAACATTTTAACCCTTTCCCAAACGACAAATTTTGGACTGGTCCAAATTGAAAGAGTTTCCAGACGACAATTTTAAATTTGATGAAAATGGCAGAAAGTTATCAAAAAAGGTAGAAAACACTGTGGGAAAAGGAGAAATTGCTCGTTACGAGCAATTTCTCCTTTTCCCACAGTGTTTTCAAAAGACTTGTACTGCAGACATGTGAAAACCAGGGCTTGTTTGGGAAAGGGTTAAAGTGCATCAAGCCCTTCTAACGCTTGTTCATCCTAGTGTCTGACAAACCTTCACCCCAGGGCTATTATATGAACAACCTTAGTAAAAGTCTACTACATGAAGCTAACTGCTAAATTAAGTAGTCCTATGCGTTTTGGCAGGAGACAAAAATATTTGAGCCATGCTTTGGCAAAAGGGGGCTTAATGCATCTCCATAATGAATCATACCAAGCAAGATATCACATAATTAGGGATCCATAAAATCCATTATATCTACCAACCGACTGTACCATGAGGTAGACTGGTCCTTCGACATGCAGAAAAGTGACCAACTGCGAAAAGTTTCTGCCCAGGTCAGCCAACGGGGACTGCGCAGGCTGACCTGTGTCGATACTTTTCGGAGATGCATGAAGCCCCCTTTCCTCGCAGCATGGATCATTTTTAAGGTTTTCACTATAAGAAGCTGATGTAAAACTTGTAAACAGCATAGTTTGACACAACCCCTTCCCTTCTGCTGAAATTTGGACATTATTGGTGCTTGTTCACTCGATGAAGCTACATGCCAAATTTGGAAGGTCTAGGCCTTCTGGGTAGGAACAAGATTTTTACACTTTATTCTATTATATAGGCCCATGTAAAACTTGTGATGCCAGAGAATTAATCTTCGACAAATAAAATGATACTGACTGTAACAGAGAAAGCTGTAAATTTTCACTAACAAAACAATGAAGGAGATGAACATTTTCAGTCTGTAAATTTGACACAGATACTGCAATCAAGCCCTTACCACACAATCTAGACTTTTAACAGCAGTGTGGGAAAACGAGAAAATGCTGGTAACCATCATTTTCTCCTTTTCAGACAATCTTCTTTACTGTAAGAAAGGCAAGATTAATGTTTTGAGTTGAATTTAATTTGTCATCTGTATTCCTTTCAGTTGGGACAAGACTTAAATCTTATTGTCGGGCATGTAAGACTTTCTGCAGAAACCATGCCATGGCATAGTGGATAATTGGACTGCACATTCTGCTGAAGCCATGCCATAGCAGAAGCTGTTCTGGCCTTAAGCCAGTAAAGCCAATAAATAAAAGAAAAATTAATCACAGATCCTAGGGAAAAAAAAAAATCTAAAAGGTGAAAAAATAAGAAAAAAATTCTACAAAAGTGTAAGATCTTACAGCTAAAGATCTTTTTGATAAACAAAAATTTAGAGATAGAGAGAAGACTCCTCAATTTATCCTTATCATTTGAATGAAATAACTGTAAACCACCACTGCAACTTGTTAAGCACTCTGAAAGAAAGAAATAGATGAATGAAAAAAATACATGACCCATTAAAACAAGAGAGAGAGAGAGAGAGAGAGAGAGAGAGAGAGAGTGGGGAGGCAAGCTGACAAGGAGATATATCCAGTCAGAGACATACAGGGATTGACAGAGAAGACCAATCCTTTTTGTATGGTGTGTAACACTGTTACATTATTTCAGTTATACTGCAGCAGCTATGCACCTTTCCATGCTTTCCTGGAGTTTTTTTTTACCAGTACTTCCAACAATATTCTTCTAAAGCTACTGGCTGCTTCCTACATTTAACTCTGTAACCAGACAAACTTCAAGACTAGTCTAAATCAAAAGCAAATGAAGAAAACAAATTCAGTGTGCCTTAAATGATTGCTTTTGTTTTCAGACAAGGAGAACACATTGTGGGAAAGGGAGAAAATGGTAGTTACCAGCATTTTCTCCTTTCCTTACATTGTTTCCTAAAGCCTTTTTTGTCCTGGTACTTAAGTCTTTACCAAACGACAAAATTTTAGACTTTTCCAAATTCAAAAGCTTTGCAGACAACAATAAAACGTGACTCAAAAATTGAAATTTATCCTTGGATGGGTAGAAAACACTGTGGGAGAAGGAGAAAATGCTGGTTACCAGAATGTTTTCAAATTTCTTCTCCCTTAGGGTCATTAAAACATGGGTTTGTTCGGTAAAGGGTTAAAGCTCTAGATTCCTTGGTATATGGTTGATGCCATTTTATTTGATGACTGGTTGCCAAGAACATATCTCTATTCTGTCACGCTGAATGATGATGTCAAACCTAATTTACTGGTGCTTCACTTTCTCTTATGTCAATAATAATAAAGGAACCATGATTTGTGAAAAGGGGGCTTAATACATCTGCAAAAAGTATCGACCCAGGTCAGCCTGTGCAGTATGCGCAGGCTGACCTGGACTGATACTTTTTACTATGGGTTAATTTTCTGCATGTCAAAGGGCCAGTGTACCTCATGATTCAGTTGTTATACAAAATGGATTTTATGGATCCATAATTATGTGATGGCTTGCTTAGTATGATGTACCACCGATATGCAATAAACCCCCTTTTGCCAGAGCATGGCTCAATTTCATATCAAACCCAAAATTGTGGTTATTAAGATTTTACAAAGTAAAATATCAGGTTATACAAATTGTGCAGTCTGTTCTCAAAATTTTAACTAGAGGCCCTTGAGGGCCTGAAATCGCTCTACTGGCAGTGATTTTGCTTTTTTTCCAGCATACATTATGAATTCATGATGCAAAAAGGTGAAAGACAAACCATCCCCCCCCCCCACAAAAAAAAAAAGGAGGTGTTGTTGCAACACTGGGCTTGAACCCACAAAGAAAGCACAAGTATGCATGTTGAACTCAACAAATAGTGAAAAAAAATTGAAGTACAATTTCTCAAAACCACCTGTTTGGAATCCAGCCAAATTTGATAGGGTTTCAGTCTTCATTGTATTAAACAATCCCTGCAAATTTCAAAGAAATATGACTAATAACGTGGACTATGTTGAGTAAACAATACATCAAATGGCTGCTTTTCCTAAAGTGATTGCTAGATTTTCTTCATTTTTAATAGTTCAATCCCTTGATGACACAAATAATCTTTGCAAGTTTCAAAAGAATTGGATCTAAAATGCGGACTTAATTGCGTGAACAAGAAATGTAAAATTTCAACTTTAAATAGCTCCTTTTCCCATACTGATTGTCAAATGTTTTTCAAAATCAATAGGGTTCAAGCTATTGATAAAATAAAGCAACTGTACAAGTTTAATGAAAATTTGACCACAAATGCCGAGTCGCTGTAGCATAAATAAGAAATGTAAATTTTCGAACTTAAATGGCAACTTTTCCCATACTGATTGTCAAATTTTTTTCAGAATCAATAGGGTTCAAGGTTTTGATGATACAAAGCAATTATGCAAGTTTCATGAAAATCCAATAATAAATGCTAAATTTACCATGTAAACAAGAAATGAAAATTCTGAACTATAAATGGCTACTTTTTCCATACTGATTGTCAGATTTTTTTCAAAATCAATAGAGTTCAAGCTATTGATGAGATAAACAAACTGTGCAAGTTTCACGAAAATCTGATCACAAATGAAGATTTAAACACATAAACAAGAAATGAAAATGATGATCTTTTAATGGCTACTTTTCCGACACTGATTGTCAGATTTTTTTTCAAAATCAATAAGGTTCAAGCTATTGATGAGATAAACAAACTGTGCAAGTTTCGTGAAAATCTGACTACAATTGCAGACTTTATTACTTAAACAAGAAATTGAAATTTTGAACTTTAAATAGCTACTTTTCCTACACTGATAGTCAGATTTTTTTCAATATCAACAGGGTTCCAGCTATTGATGAGATTAACAATCTGTGCAAGTTTCGCAAATGTCTGACCACAACTGCAGACTTTATCGTGTAAACAAGAAATTTAAATGTTGAACTTTAAATGGCTACTTTTCCTACATTGTTTGGCCAAGCCCCTGTAGCTCAGTTGGTAGTGCACAGGACTTGAGAACAGGTGGTCGCTGGTTCAATCCCCGGCTTGGCCAATTTCTTTCCGAGGATTGATGATAGTCATCGCGACAGGATTCATTCCTCTCTCACCGCTAACCATTGTTTCGACGATGGTTATGTGGGAAAGCAGCCGGTGGCTTGGAAAGAATACTGTGCGGAGTACTGGTAAAAGAAACTCCAGGAAAGCATGGATAGGTGCACTGGCCGCCATGATATGACTGAAATAATGTTGAAAACGGCGTTAAACACCATACAATCAATCAATTTCCTACACTGATTGTCAAATTTTTTACAGAACAATAGGGTTCAAGCTATTGATGAGATAAACAATCTGTGCAAGTTTCATGAAATTCTGACCACAACTGCAGACTTAATCATGTAAACAAGAAATTTACATGTCTAATTCTAAATGGCTACTTTTCCCACACTGATTATCAAATTTTTTTTAAAATCAATAGGATTCAAGCTATTGATGAGATAAACAAACTGTGCAAGTTTCACGGAATTCTGACCACAACTGCAGACTTTATCGTGTAAACAGGAAATTGAAATTTGAACTTTAAATGGCTGCTTTTCGTAAACTGATTGTCAGATTTTTTTCAAAATCAATAGGGTTCAAGCTATTGATGAGATAAACAAACTGTGCAAGTTTAAAAAAAATCCAACAACAAATGAAGACTTTATCGTGTAAACAAGAAAAAGACTAATGGACGGACAGACGGAAACCATTCCATGACATAAGCTCTGCTGCCTTACAGCCAGTAGAGCTAATAATAATAATAATAATAATTTTTGATAAAATTTTACACTTGTTAAGGACAATAGCTCACCTGGACAATAGCCAACTAGGACAGTATCACACTGGACAACAGTAAACTAGGCCAAATCTCACTAGACAATACCCACTGGGACAATAGCCCACCTATATGGACTACTGAGCATTTAATTAAGAAATCATGTATATTATGAGCTTAAAACATAATTATGTATTCATCAATCAGTGGTACTATTTTTTTCTGACGTTTCTGTTTAACTGTTTACCGCACGACAAAAATGTAGACGTCCAAATTCAAGGCATTTGCAGACAACAATTCAAATGTGGCTCAAATGATGAAATTTGTCTTTGATAGGTTAGAAAACATTGTGGGAAAAGGAGAAAATGCTGGTTACCAGCATTTTCTCCTTTCCCTAAAATGTTTTCAAAAGGCATCTTCCTCAGGGTCGTTAAAACTTGGGATTGTGTGGTAAAGGGTTAAATATGCAGCAGATCCAGTGAATTTTTTTATCTGCTGTATGTATACTTTTTTACTCATGTTTTACTGGGTATAAAAGAGACACTGGATATAAAAAGAGTAAACACACACGGTAAAGTTAAATATGAAAATTAATGTTTTGTCTATAAACAGACAAAAGATTGAATTTGTATTTAAAATATACAGATGTAAATATTACTTTCTCATGAAAATTATCAAATTTGATTTTTGAGCCCTTTTTGATAAGCAGTGGGCTATCGTCCTCCTGCCAAAATTAGCTGTGGGTTAGTGTCCTAGTAGGCTATTGTCCCAGTGGGCAATTGTCCATTACCAGAAATTACATGTGGCTGAAGTGTTGGGCTTTGTTTTATAGAAATCATAATGGGGATATGACAAAACCCAGTTTTCCTGCCTTTTCTCCTTTTCCCAGTGTTTTCACCAGACCACTTCTTCAGGGTTATTACTCTTACCATACAATCTCAAGTTTTAATAACCCTGAGAAAGAATGATTTTGAAAACATTGTGGAAAAAGGAGAAAATAACAGTAAGCAGCATTTTCTCCTTTTCCCACAATGTTTTCTAGATACTGTAATAAATGACAAACTATCATTTGAAAAAAAAAAAACATTTGAATTGTTGACTCTAAATTCCTGTAATATGGATGAGTCTAAAATTTTGCTGTGTGGTAAAGGGTTACAATGCTGGATTTTTGGGCAAGGAGATAACCCTTTACCACACAATGCCACCTTTTAACGACCTTGGGAAAGAAGCCTTTTGAAAACATTGTGGGAAAAGGAGAAAATTCCTTGTATGGCCTATCAAAGAAAAATTGCACCATTTGAGCCACATTGAAATTGTCTGTAAATGCTTTCAATTTGGACAAGGCTAAAATTTTGTTGTCTTGTAAAGGTGGCGTAACATTTGCAAGAAAAGTATCAATACCAAGTTGTAGCAAGCAGACAAAGGCCAAGCTGAGGGATAGTTGAGTGATTCCCCCAGGACATGTACTTACCAGTCTATGTGCTAAAATCCTGTGCTCAACCATCAGTCACGCTCATGTTTTTTCCTTAAAACTTTATACTGCATCATCTATAGAAAAATGATGAAAAGAATAAAATCAGTGTTTGATTACTCTTTTAGGCATAAGCTGTATTAACCCTTTACCGCACAATGTTGCCTTTTAACAAACCTGTGGAAAAATGTGTTTAAAAACATTCAGGGAAAAGGAGAAAATGCTGGTAACCAGCATTTTCTCCTTTTCCCACAGTGTTTTCTACCTTATTGAAGTCAGAAATAATCACTTGGGATATATTTGTTTTGTTGTCTGAAAATGCTTTCAATTTGGTCAGGTGCAATTTTTTTTTTTCTTTGCTAAAGGGTTAAATTGAGCTTCATGAATCGATGCAATGTTGGCAAATGAAGGCAGTGGAAAAACAATTGTTTCCTTGATTATCAAAAACTGTTTTAGGATACAAGGGCCATTTTGGAAGTTCTGATAATGGAGGTATAACTCTGCACATACACTATCAATTTTTATAAAACATACCTCTACAGAAAGCTTAAGGAGTGGTGCATTCTATGGTTACCATTTCTCTCGTGCTAAGCGTAATGATTTGTTACTGCTGCACTTCAAAAAAGGACATGGTTTTATGCATTGACGATTATTGCGTTTTGATTACAAAAATGGCTAAAGAAGAGAAGAGGGACTATGTAAAAAAAGGGTCATTACTTAATGAAAAAAAGGTCATTACTTAACTGTTCAGCACTGGAAATAAATATTATTTTTTTAGGTATTAAAAGTAATAATCATTTTGGCTGAGTGTCACTGTTTACCTTGGTGACGGTGGCAGAGATACATAGTAGTTTTGATTGCCTCATACCATCAGAATAAGATCGCTAGCTGTATAAAATCCTGTGCTCAACCGTCAGTCACGCTCTTTTACAACGAAAAAGCATCATAGAAACAGGTCTGACAAACTTTTGGGGTGTTTTGACGCAGTTATGCCCCCATTTTCGACTTAGAATTGCACGGAAAATCGATCAATGTCTAAAAGCAACTGCAGCCGTGTGTTGGTGCACATTACAATTAGTACAAAGTGAAGTTCTTTTTCTATTTCAGACTCAAGATTAATATGGTTTACTTCAGGTGAGCTTATTAACTGCTAGCTATGGGCAGATGTTAAGTGTCCATCTTTAACATCAGAGGTATCTTGTTTATGTAAACAGTAAGGTCATTCCGCTAAAAATTAAGTAATGCAAAAGGAAACAAACTGGTTTTACACTTACTTAAATTCCAACTGAAAGTTAAAAATAAAAGTGACATTTCTACATGAGATTCCCCCCCTCCCCCGCTCTGATGGTCTTCACCTATGTTTTGCGGGCCCAGAATCTTATTTTACACGTACTTCCCCTTTAAGGAATTCCTATCAGAACTGTAAGGTATATCTTTATTGTAAAAAAAAAATCAAGCAATCTTTTAAAGTGAGATTTGGCAGGTAAATTTTGTGCCCTTGGTAAAATTTATTGTGGCGGAAACTTGCTTGGAGAAGTTATAAAGTTGTTGTTAAAGGTTTTCCGATGTGTTTTGCATGGGTAAAATTTTCAAGCTGACTTGGACATCTTAAGTGGCAACAGGGCTGGTTACACTTCGCCATGCTGCCAATCTATGCCGCTATCTTTACGCCACCTTTTTGCTTTATTTATGTGTATAGTGGAAAGTTTTCATATCGAATGTAGTAACGTTAAATATGTTCTATATAACTTGTCCGTCTTTCTGTTGAGTCATAAAATAAATATTATAATTTTTAGGCTTTAAAAATAATAATCGTTATTTTGGCAAAACAAAGGCCGAGTGTCACTGTTTACCTTGGTGATGGTGGCAGAGATACATAGTTGTTTTGACTGCACCCGATCAGAATAAGATCGTTGGCTGTACAAAAGCCTGTGCTCCACCTCAGTCACGCTCTTTTACAATGAAACAGCATCATAGAAACATGTCTGACAAACTTTCGCCCGCCCATATCCCAGTTATCAGCTGTTTATCTAGTTCCTGCTGAGTCTGTAACTTCATTTTTTTGTTGGTAGTGTCTTACATAGTCGTTGCACAAACCCTGTTCAAACAGGTAGATAGATTATGGTTGTAGTTGACTGTCTTGTTCTGTCTGGTGTTACAGATCTTACTATGCTGTCGTGGTCACTGGCACATTAAATGCATCCATGGGATAGTTAAAACTCATCAAGCATGCTGAGATGACATTCCTGAACAGAAAATCGACCTTTGCAGTTTAGGCTCAACAACACAACAGCCACTTTTTTTGACAACTAGAGAATTAACAGTGCTGTGTAATTGTAATGATCTCAGTTAAAGATTTCAATGATGTTAAATAGGTACAGTTAAGTTCAATAATAAATATGTGTAGGGGTTAAAACATTTGAAAGTATCCAGTTCTAAGTTCTTTTAAGGTCTTTAAAAAAAATCTGGTCATGGTTAAGATCAATATTAAGTCTTTATATTGGAGAACCAAGTAAGCCATTCATTCTTTTGTGATTGCGTGATACTTCTTTCAAAATGTATCCAATGAAATGCAATGTGCTTCCTAGGCTTCAACACTCTCAGTTAGTGCAATGCATTTCCCACTGATCTCAAAATACATTTGTGATACGTGTGTAGTCCTTGGTACATATTTCGGGTATTTGTATTTAAAATGAGTAATGCTCTTTGGCATAATTAAAGCAGTGACATTTCGAGCTGACAGTCTGTAGATGATCCCACATGGTGTTATTAGCGGTCACCTGAAATAGTGTTGGCTACAGGTTTCAAGCGGTGTTGTTGGTGATTACCTGAAACAATGTTGAGCTACATTTTTCAGGCAGTGCGGTTTGTGCTCACAAGCAGTAGTAGAAGTCATATGAAGAACTGTTGGCTACACTCTTCGGGCGATTTTATTGGTGACCACCTGAAATAATGTTGGGCTACATTTTTCAGGCAGTGCAGTTAGTGCTCACCAGCAGTAGTAAATGTTGTATGTTCTGTTAATGTTCCTGTGTTGTCACCTGGGTTTGTGTTCGTAGTCACACATTCGTTCCAGGCACTGTTTCTTGTTTTCACCTGGGTCAGTGTTAGGTACACATGTAGGTACTGTTAAGGTATTTGTGAGCTACCCATTCGATTTGTGTGCTGTTCAGGTTCAGTACAAAGTTATATGTGAGGAAGTAAGAGTTGTCAGCGGAAACTCGCTTGGAGAAGTTATAAAGTTGTTGTTAGGGGTTTTCTGACATGTTTTGCACGGGTAAAATATTCAGGCTTACTTTGACATCTTAAGTGGCAACAGGGCTGGTTACACTCTGCCATGCTGCCGACCTCAGCCGCGATTTTTACGCCACCTTTTCGCTTTATTTGTGTCTATTGTGGAAAAATTGTACAAAGAATGTAGTAAAGTGAAATATGTTCTGTATAACTTGTTCTGTTGAGTCATAAAATAAAGGCAGATATGGACAAAGTATATGGAAATGATGCTCTGTCATATTCTGCTGTTGCTTGATGGTCAGTTTGATTTAAAGGTGGCAGAGAAATGGTCAAAGATGACCCACATGCAGGATATTGGTTGACAACATTTTGTGAGAATGACATCATTTGCGTGAAGAAGGCTATGGATAAAGATGTGCATTACACTGTTGAGGAGCTAGCTGACATGTAGTATAACATAATTCAGGGGCGGGGGGGGGGAGCAGTTTATGAGACCTGTAATGAAAGATGGTTATTTGACATTGTAACAGGTGATGAAACATGCCAGTATTGTTCTTTGAGCCAGACAGAAAGGAGAATAAAAAAGTTTGGGTCAGACAAAAAGGAGAATGGACCCAAATTGCCCAGCGTTCTAGAAGTGTCAAGCAGATTTTGTATGCATTATTTTTTGATGCTCTGGGTATGGTTCTTCAGTTTCCAGTCCCAGAACACACCACTGTTACTGTAAAGGCTTATGCTGAAAAAATCTTACCTTCTGTTGTTAACCATTACACAGAGGCCAGTCCATGAACCAGAATGGAGGACTTAACCCTTTCCCAAACGACATATTTTGGACTGGTCCAAATTGAAAGAGTTTGCAGACAACAATTTTAAATTTGATGAAAATGGCAGAAAGTTATCAAAAAGGGTAGAAAACACTGTGGGAAAAGGAGAAATTGCTCGTTATGAGCAATTTCTCCTTTTCCCTCAGTGTTTTCAAAAGACCTGTACTGCAGACACGTGAAAACCAGGGCTTGTTTGGGAAAGGGTTAAACTGCTCCATGATAATGCGCCTGCACACAAGTCAGCCCTCGTTACAGATTATTTGGAAGCCAACAGGCTTCACACTTTTCCACATTCAATCATACAGTCCAGATCAGGCAGCTTGTGATTTCCGGCTGCATGAACCCAACTTCATACTTGCCACATTCAACCATACAGTCCAGATCTGGCATCTTGTGATTTCTGGCTGAACCCATACATTAAACAGTGTCTAGGAGGACAGAAGTTCAAGACCCGCACAGATATTGGATGTGCGTTATATCAATGCACTGGTACCGTACCCAAATTGGACGGTGAAAAGGCATTTGCAGTTGGATCAAACGTTCAGAAAAGTGTGTTCAGGTCAAGGGAGGGTACTTCTAAACTGCAATTGGCAATTTTGAGTAGGTAAAAGCAGTTTTACTAACCAGCACCCATTATCAGAACTTTCAAAATGGCCCTCATATTTAAACTCAATACAGAAGTTTAATCCTTCGTTAAACAATTCTGTGTTCAGTGGCAATACAGAAAAAAAGCTTTTAAAAACAAAGTGAGAAAGAAAAAAATGCTGGTAAACAGAATTTTCTCCTTTTACCATAATACTATCCAACCTTTTCAAGACAAACATGAAAAGGAACCTGGTATTAAAAATAAAAATATTCCAAATGATCAAGGAATGATGTTTTGCAAATATGATATTCAACAAGTTAATTACAGAGTAGGAGTGTGTTGTTTATTTTTAGACAAGAGGACCATGATATTCATCTATTTCTTATCTAAGTATACATAGTAAAATTAGTGTTGCACCCCTGTGTTTTTAACGTGTTTAATTTTCTGGTGTGAATGATATGAAACGGGTTGGAAATTAGAATCTTGCTGCTGTATACAAGAACAAACAAGAGTGTTGTCTCTGAAATGGAATGAACTGAGGTATCCCTTAACCTCATGGCAGCAGCTACTGATCGAGCTGTTTCAACCTCTCGTGAGAGGTGTGAGACAAAGACTGCAAGCTGTTTTGCATGCCCAGGGCGGAAGTACCCAATATTGCCTGATTTTGTGTGTCCATTCTCTGCAGGTCACTTTCAACCTGTCGTAAGTTTTGTTTCAACGTTAAATTCCCTGTTTTAACCAAACTTAAACGCTTCTCGTTTTTCTTAAATTTGAAAGCAACATCTAGGCAAAAGATTCCCACTTACCATGAGGTCAAGGGATACCCCAGTTCAGTTCATTTTATGGGCAAAAGACGAGTCTGTTGGTGTATGCAGCAGCCGAATTCTAATTTCGACCCAATTTTATCTTATTCACGTTAGAAAATCAAACCCGGTAAAAAACACAGGGGGTGCAACACTAATTTTACTATGTATAGATATGAGCTGGAATATGCAAGCAAAAGAAATTCTCCTGCAAAAAAATAAAGAGTACACTATAGTGTCACCCTTCACTTAGAAGAGCCAGCCAATATACGGTTACGAGACACTTTCTGTATAACACATTCCCAAGTTGTAACTTAACCTTTTACCAAACAATCCCCTCTTTTTAAGATGCTGAGGAAGAAGCTTTTTGAAACAATTTGGGAAATGGAGAAAATGCTGGTAACCAGCATTTTCTCCTTTTCCCACAATGTTTTCTAACCTATCAGAGAACTTAAACTAATTTTTATCAAATTTGAAACTGTCATCTGCTGATGTTTTGAACTTGGGAGAATCTAAAATTTGTTGCGTGGGAAAGAGTAAACATCTAGGCATGTGGCAGGCAGGTATATGGAAGAAATTACTGAATTAGCTGTTGGCTCAAAAACAGGCTACATCAGAATGACACCACCTGTCACCTTGACTCCATTTTCAACCTCCCACTCCTTAGGCAGATGCTTTAACCCTTTACCAAACAATTTTAACAACTCCAAGGAAAAGGACTTTTGTAAATATTGTGGGTATGGGAGAAAATGTTGGTAACCAGCATTTTCTCCTTTTCCTCCAATGTTTTCTACCATTGCAAGGACAAAAATCATTATTTGAGCTATATTAAATCTGTTTTCTGCAAATGCTTTCAATAGGGACCAGTCTAAAATGTTGTCGTTTCATAAACATTTAACCACTAGGCCACAGTGATGGTACCCGAGGCATACTTTGAACAACTCTGATAAAGCACCACCCTATAGTGCAACATACAAAATAGCAACTCTGTGGATTTTGGGGTTTTAGACAGAATTTTACAAAGAATCCTTTTCAGATCCAGGGGATGGGCCATCTTTGGCCAAAAAGGCACAGTTTAATAAACTTCCTAATAAACTAAAAGACCATCCTATGATACTACTGTTGAACCTGCTCAGATGACCACCTGCAATAAGTGACCCCCCTGTTGTACATGACCACATGAAATTACCTACAAATTTCCTATATAAATGACATGTTATAAGCGACCCCCTGGTGTTTAAGACCAGCAACCATGCAAGTTTCAACTTTTTAGGACCATTATACCCCTATGAGCCACCACTGAATTTCATTTAAAGCTTAAAACCTATATCAGACTGTTCATCTGCTTGTGCAAGCGACTTTGCAAAACATAAAGATTCCATCATTAAACTGCGAGAAGAGATCAACCCTTTCCCAAACAATCACGTGTTTTCACGACCTTGAGGAAGAGGCCTTTTGAAAACATTGTAGGAAAAGGAGAAAATGCTGGTAACCAGAATTTTCTCCTTTCCCACAATGTTTTCTGCCCTTTCAAAGAACTTTAGTTCATTTGTACCACTTTTAAATTTGTCATGTGCAGATGCTCTCAATTCGGAAGGTTCTAAAATTTGTTACTAGGGACAGGGTTAATAAAACAAGAGGACCATGATGGCCCTGGATCGTTCACCTGAGTCAATAGGCGAAATTCACTCAACGTGCATAATCCAATTTCTGACCAATTGTCAGGTCAATTGAGCTAAAAATGTGGCCTCTAGAGCGTCCAACACCCCACGTGACCCAATTTAGAACTCATCAAAAAATTTATCAAGACAAACATTCTGAACAGTTTTCAAGTTAATTGAGCAATAAATGTGGCCTCTAGAGTGCCCACAAAGTGTTTCTTAAATTTGACCCAGTAACCTAGTTTATGACCCCAGCTGACCCAATTTCAAACTCGCCCAATATTTCATCAAGACAAACATTCTGACCAACTTACAAGTCAATTGTGCAAGAAATGTGACCTCTAGAGTGCCCTAAAGGTATTTCTTTAATTAGACCTAGTAACCTAGATTATGAGCCCAGGTGACCAAATTTTGAACTCATCCTAGATTTCATCAGACAAACATTTTAAGCAATTTTCAAATCAATTGAACAATAAATGTGGCCTCTAGAGTGCCCTAAAGGTATTTCTTTAATTTGACCTAGTGACCTAGTTTATGACTCCACATGACCCAATTTAAAACAGTTTTAACTTATCTGAAAGTTTATCAAGACAAACATTATGAATAATTCTCAAGTCATTTGAGCAATAAATGTGGCCTCTAGAGTGCCCACAAGGTATTTCTTTAATTTGACCAAAAGAGCTAGTTTATGACCCCAGGTGACCCAATTTCAAACTTATGCCATATTTTATCAAGACAAACATTCTGACCAATTTTCAAGTCAATTGAGCAAGAAATGTGACCTCTAGAGTGCCCTAAAGGTATTTCTTTTAATTTGACATAGTGACCTAGATTATGACCCCAGGTGACCCAATTTTGAACTCATCCTAGATTTCATCAAGAGAAACATTTTAACCAATTTTCAAATCAATTGAACAATAAATGTGGCCTCTAAAGTGCCCACAACGTATTTCTTTAATTTGACCTAGTGACCTAATTTAAGATCCCACATGACCAAAATTCAGACTCATGTAGGGTTTATCAAGACAAACATTTGGATCAATTTTTAAGTCAATTGAGAAATAAATGTGGCATCTAGAGTGCCCACCAGGTATTTCTTTATTTTGACCAAGTGACCTAGTTTATGACCCCAGGTGACCCAATTTCAAACTCATCCGATATTTCATCAAGACAAACATTCTGACCAATTTTCAAGTCAGTTGAGCAAGATATGTAGTCTCAAAAGTGACCACAAGGTATTTCTTTAATTTGACCTAGTGACCTAGATTATGACCCAGGTGACCCAATTTTAAACTCATCCTAGATTTTTTCAAAAGATTTTATCAAAACAAGCATTCTGAACAATTTTCAAGTCAATTGAGCAATAAATCTGGCCTCTAGAGTGACCACAAGGTATTTCTTTAATTTGACCTAATGACCTAGTTTATGATCCAAGTTGATCCAACTTTGGACTCATGTGAGATTTTATCAAGACAAACATTTTGACCAATTTTCAAG
This sequence comes from Tridacna gigas, assembly GCA_945859785.2. Taxonomy (NCBI): domain Eukaryota; kingdom Metazoa; phylum Mollusca; class Bivalvia; order Cardiida; family Cardiidae; genus Tridacna; species Tridacna gigas. The sequence continues at coordinate 18,818,302 of OX244035.2, forward strand.
TCAATTGAGCAAAAAATTTGGCCTCTAGAGTGCCCACAAGGTATTTCTTTAATTTGACCTAGTGACCTAGATTATGATCCCAGGTGACCCAAATCCAAACTCATCCGAGATTTTATCAAGACAAACATTCTTACCAAATTTCAGGTCAATTGAGCAAAAAATGTGGCCTCTAGAGTGCCCACAAGGTATTTCTTTAATTTGACCTAGTGACCTAGTTTATAACCCCAGGTGACCCAAATCCAAACCCATTCAAGATTTTATCAAGACAAAAATTCTGACCATATTTCAGGTCATTTCAGCAATAAATGTGGCCTCTAGACTGCCCACAAGGTATTTCTTTGACCAAGTGACCTAGTTTATGACCCCAGGTGATCCAATTTCAAAATCATCTGATATTTCATCAAGAAAAACATTCTGACCAATTTTCAAGTCAACTGAGCAAGAAATGTAGCCTCTAGAGTGCCCTCAAGGTATTTCTTTAATTTGACCTAGTGACCTACATTATGACCCCAGGTGACCCACTTTTGAACTCATCATAGATTTCATTAAGAGAAACATTTTAACCAATTTTCAAATCAATTGAACAATAAATGCGGCCTCTAGAGTGCACACAAGGTATTTCTTTAATTTGACCTAGTAACCTAATTTACAACCCCACATGACCTTAATTTGGACTCATGTGAGATTTTATCAAGACAAACATTCTGACCAATTTTCAATTCAATTGAGCAAAAAATGTGGCCTCTAGAGTGCCCACAAGGTATAATGTTAATTTGAACTAGTGACCTAGTTTATGATCCCAGGTGACCCAAATCCAAATTCATCCGAGATTTTATTAAGACTAACATTCTGACCAAATTTCAGGTCATTTGAGCAATAAATGTGGCGTCTAGAGTGCCCACAAGGTACTTCTTTAATTTGACCTAGTGACCTACATGTAGTTTATGAACCCAGGTGACCCAATTTCGAACTGACTGAACATGTTGTGCTCAGGTGGGCTAACAAACTTAGAACAGGTTCACTACATACCAAATAACAAAGCTCTATGCCTTCAAGGTTTAGAGAAGAAGAATTTTAAAGTTTTCCTTCTTTGTTCCTCTGTTAGAACTTGTGACCCCCGGGGCAGGACCAGTTTTGACCCAAGGGGCATCGTATGAACAAACTTGGTAGAGGTTCGCTAGGAGATGCTACATAACAAATATCAAAGCTCTACGCCTTCCAGTTTCAGAGAAGAAGAATTTTAAAGTTTTCCTTCTTTGTTCCTATGTTCGAACTTGTGACCCCCGTGGCAGGGCCAGTTTTCACCCCAGGGGCATCATAAGAAGAAATTTGGTAGAGGTCCACTAGGAGATGCTAAATGTCAAATATCAAAGCTCTACGCCTTCCAGTTTTAGAGAAGAAGAATTTTAAAGTTTTCATTCTTTGTTCCTATGTTCAAAACTTGTGACCCCCGGGGCGGGGCCAGTTTTCGCCCCAGGGGCATTATATGAACAAACTTGGTAGAGGTTCACTAGGAGATGCTACATAACAAATATCAAAGCTCTACGCCTTCCAGTTTCAGAGAAGAAGAATTTTAAAGTTTTCCTTCTTTGTTCCTGTGTTCGAAACTTGTGATCCCCTGGGGCAGGGCCAGTTTTGACCCCAGGGGTATCATATGAACAAACTTGGTAGAGGTCCACTAGGAGATGCTAGATGCTAAATATCAAAACTCCACGCCTTCCAGTTTCAGAGAAAAAGAATTTTAAAGTTTTCCTTCTTTGTTCCTATGTTTGAACATGTGACCTCCGGGACGGGGCCAGTTTTGACCCCAGGGGCATTATATGAACAAACTTGGTAGAGGTCCATTAGGAGATGCTGCATACCAATTATCCAAGCTCTACGCCTTCCAGTTTCAGAGAAGAAGAATTTTAAAGTTTTTTTTCTTTGTTCCTATGTTCGAAACTTGTGACCCCCGGGGCGGGGCCAGTTTTGACCCCAGGGGCATCATATGAACAAACTTGGTAGAGGTCCACTAGGAGATACTACATTCCAAAATATCAAAGCTCCACGCCTTCCAGTTTCAGAGAAGAATTTTAAAGTTTTCCTTCTTTGTTCCTATGTTTGAATTTGTGACCCCCGGGGCAGGGCCAGTTTTGACCCCAGGGGCATCATATGAACAAACTTGGTAGAGGTCCATTGGGAGATGCTACATACCAAATATCAAAGCTCTACCCCTTCTAGTTTCAGAGAAGAAGATTTTCAAAAATTTTGCTATTTTTTTTTCCTTTTGGTTGCCATGGCAACCAGAGTTATGGGTGGAATTCAATCTCTTGTACAACTTTGATAGAGCTTTACCCAAGGAACATCCCTGTCAAGTTTCATAAAGATTGGCCCAGTGGTTTAGGAGGAGAAGATGTTTGAAGAAATTGTGGACGACGCTCCACACACGACTGACATTGGGCGATCACAAAAGCTCACCTTGAGCAATTCGTGCTCAGGTGAGCTAAAAAAGCAACATCTCAATAATTTCCATCTTTCTCTTTAAAACAACAACTATCATTTCAGTGCACTCCTCAAAATATCATCTAGACAACCATACAAATACAAAATATTCCTGTCATCAAATTTCACGAAGAGATATAAAGGATCTGACATGAGTTGGCATTTGAGATAAAATTTTATCAAACAAGTCTGAAAAATTTTTATTAAGCGAGCCCCTGGTGAGCTTTATAACATTTTTAGATGAGTTTAACAAAATTTTACCTCATAAGCCAACAAATGTCAGATTCTTTTCATCATATAATCATATTTAGAAGATGCAAAACCACCTACGTGTAATTTTCATAAACAAGAGGGCCATTGGCCCTAAAGCGCTCATCTGAGTAAAGTCAGCTGAAAAAGCTGAAGAGAGCCTGGTTTTAATGATATAAAAATACATGAGTGTAAGTGACCTACTTTTTGAACCAATGTGACCCAATTTCAAACTTGTCCAAGATATCATTGAGAGAAACATTCTGACCAAGTTTCATGGGTATCAGGCTGAAATTTGGCCTCTACGGTGCACACAAGGTTTTTCTATGATTTGGTCCAGTGACCTACTTTGTGACCAGATGTGACCTAATTTGGAACCCGTCAAAGATATCACAAAGACAAATTTTCTGACCACGTTTCATGAGAATCAGACTGAAAATGTGGCCTCTATGGTGCCTGCAAGGGTTTTCTAAGATTTTTCCCAGTGACCTACTTTTTGACCAGCCATGACCCAACTTTGAACTTGTCCAAGATATCAAGACAAACATTCTGTCCAAGTTTCAAGAGTATAAGGCTGAAAATGTGGCCTCTAAAGTGCATACAAGGTTTTTCTAAGATTCAGCACTGTGACCTACCTTTGACCCAATTTCACACTTGCCCAAGATATCATCAAGACGGACAATCTGACCAAGTTCCATGAGTATCAGGCTGAATATGTGGCCTCTAAGGTGCACACAAGGTTTTTCAAGGATCTTGTCTAGTGACCTACTTTTTGACCTGACATGACCCAATTTCACACTTGTCGGAGATTTTATCAAGAAAAACATTCTGACCAAGTTTCATGATTTTCAAGCTGAAAATGTAGCCTCTAGAGTGCACAAAAGGTTTATCTAAGATTTAGCCCAGCAACCTACTTTTTGACCTAGCATGACCCAATTTCAAACTTGTCCTAGATATCATTAAAACAAGCATTCTGACCAAGTTTCATGAATTTTGTGCTAAAAAATGTAGCCTACAGTGTGCACACAACGTTTTTCTTAGATTTAGCATAGTGACCTACTTTTTGACCTGACATGACCAAATTTCACACTTGTTTAAAATATCATAAAAACAAATATTCTGACCAAGTCTCAAGAGTATCAGACTGAAAATGTGGCCTCTAGAGTGCACACAAGGTTTTTCTATGATTAAGTCCAGTGACCTACTTTTTGTCCCGGCATGACCAAATTTCACGCTTGTCTGAGATTTTAACATGACAAATATTCTGACCAAGTTTCAAGAGTATCAGGCTAAAAATGTGGCCTCTAGAGTGCACACAAGGTTTTTCTTAGATTTAGCCCAGTGACCTACTTTTTGACCTGACATGACCCAATTTCAAACTTTTCCGAGATATCATCAAGACAAACATTCTGACAAAGTTTCACCAGTATCAGGCTGAACATGTGGTCTCTAAAGTGCACACAAGGTTCTTCTAAGATTTCGCCTAGTGACCTACTTTTTGACCCAACATGACCCAATTTCGAACTTGTCTCAGATTTTATCAAGACAAACCTTCTGACCAAGTTTCATGAGTATCTGACTAAAAATGTGGCCTCTAGAGTGCACACAAGGTAAATGTTGACGACCGCACGACATATGCCGGACACAGGACGATCACAATAGCTCACCTTGAGCACTTTGTGCTCAGGTGAGCTAAAAACTCATTCACTTCCCTCAAATACGTATAAAAATGACATCACAAAAGACATCACACAAATCTGATATGAAATGTGTATAGGATATGAAAACTGTAATGGGTATATTACACTGAAAACAAGGGGGTTTATGTGATAAAATAAATTTCCTGTGTACACCTCTCTTGAATATGGCAGAGAGCAAAGCAGAACACCTTGTGATTGCTGCTGTGCTATTATAAACTAGAACTTGTCACAGGATGTGACTTAATACCCCCGCAAGAGCTGTAATTGAGCAATGTTTTTTTTCAGGAATGTACTCATTTAATTAAAAATGTTGGTAAGGAACAGATAATGGTGTCTATCTTCATAATTATATATAAACTGCCATGTGAAGGAGTTTTAGAATGGATGCATAAGGCTCCCTTTTCATAAAACATGACCCATATAATTGACAAATTCTTCATGATTTTTCAAATTAGAGCTCACAACGTAACAGAATACTCAAAAGGAACAAAATATTTGTCACGAGTGTTTACAAAAACACAATCATTGGCTTAACCAGGAGGACATTTGAAGTTTGAGTCTTGCAAACCTCCAATATATGATCAATGTATGTTCAAAGTGTCAATACAAATTATTCACGCACACAATATCATCCTTGACTTTGTAATGTTTGAGAGACACTAAAATAAAAACATGTTTAAGTCAAAGGGGAGATAATTGTTCAACCAGGAAAAGTTAATACTTTAAATTGCATTTTAAAAACCTTCAATATACGATCATGTATGTGCAAAGTTTTAAAACAATTGCAGAGAAACTTTTGTGGGAGTTCGCGACACAAAATTACTAGTATTTCATATGGAGATGGATGTTAAGAGAAAAAAAAGTGTCAAGTTCAGGACACTTGAAAATTGCGTCTTGCAAACCTTCAATATATGATGAATGTATGGGCAAAGTTTCAATACAATTGAAAGAAAACTGGAGGAGGAGTTTGTGACACAAAATTAGTAGTATTTTGTACACAGACGGACACACAGACACAAGGACGGACAGACAGGCTGATTCCAGTATACCCCCGAAAACATTCGTTTTGCAGGGGTATAATAATCTGGGTGTATGTTATAGATAGTGCAGTAAACTAGACAATCAATAACTGAATGAAGAGCGGTGTAAAGTTCTGTCATGTCCATGTGGAAATATTTGAAATTTCTAATTGTCCACGGACAAGTAAATTGCAAAAATCTACTTGTCTGCCAGTGTGCCTCACTTGTCCGAAACAAAATGATTTTAAACAGCAAACATAAAGTGACATGTCAGCAATATGGGGATATTCCCGACTTACAAAAAACATTGTTACGATCGTCTGCATTCAACCACGGGAATTCTTTTAACTACACCTCGTTAAAAAACATGTTTTTGTCATATTTCTTGTCATGGTCAGTTTTAGATTTATGTTTGGTGCTGCGAAATGGTTCCGGAGTCTCAGACTTTATCACTTTCGGTTTGCATCGAAGATTTGATTAAAAAAAAAAAAAAAAAAACAAGAGGACCATGATGGTCCTATATCGCTCACCTGAGTACCAAGCAGTAAAGGTGTACAATGAAGATAAATACCAAATATCGAAGTGCAAGGCCAAAGCTCTAGGTCTTCTTGGTTTAGACAAGAAGATAATCTTTCTTAACCAAACCCGGTTATACAGATATTTGAGAAGTTTGAATGATATTTGTCAAATAGTTGTTGAAAAATAGGGAGAACAAGAAATTTCATCAAAGGAAAATAACTTGGTAAAAGTTCAATGAACCGTCACCAAAATATAATATGCACATTCTTGCTTGGCACCGAGTCTCTCTAAAGTTTGAATGAAATCTGTCCTGTAGTAGCTCTGACAAGAAAATGCTAAGGAAAGACTGATTGATGGATGGATGGATGGATGGATGGACCGACAAGCTGACTCCTATGTACCTCCAGAACAGAGTTTTGAAGGAATAATAACCAAGCCCTAGGCCTTTTGGTGTGTGGCAAAAAGTTGCCTGATTTGAACAAACTTAGTAGAGAATGTTTGCCAATTCAAGACTTTCTATACAAGTTAGTATTATAATGTTGTTAAATAGACCAACTACTACAGTGGTTGTCCAGGGACATGTTCATGGGTAACTGCTATTGTAAACACATAAACAATGTATTTACACTTGCAATAGTCTTGCACCAACCTTTCAATGCATCCAGCTTACAAAAATTTGACCTTAAAGTGTGACATTGACCTTGGCCCTACCTGGACAGATCTTTCAAATGGTACTTCAATTCATGGTGGAGTATATGCCCAAAATCTATGGGGGGGGGGGGGTCATAAACTTATTTATAAATTAAGATAAACACCACAAACTGAAGAACAAAAATTATAATGACTTCTAAGACTTACAAGATAAAATCTGTACTACAGAGTTAAATGAATGAACAAAAATGAACTCAAAATACAATGAACACAATGTTCAAAGATACATCCTAACAGCCAGAGAGAAAAATGCTGTCAAAGCCTTTAACCCTTTACCACATGGCAAAATTTTAGATCTGTCCAAATTGAAAGCATCTGCAGACAACACATTCATACTGGCTCAAGTGACACAATATTTCTTTGATAGGGTAGAAAACTTTGTGGGAAAAAGGAGAAAATGCTGGTTAGCAGCATTTTTTCCTTTTCCCACAATGTTTTCAAAAGTTTTCACAGAATGTTTCTCATCATGTGACCTAGCGCATATTGCCAAGGTTCTGCAATTTATAGCTGCATCATGGAAAAAGGGGGTCTTCATTTTATATTTCATTTTTCACCAATATCCCTTTAATTACTGGACATATCTCAACAGATTTGGATGAAATTTTCACACATCAAGTGACCTAGCGCATATTGTCAGGGTTTTGGAATTTAATGCTGTGTCATGGAAAAAGGGGGCTTCATGTCAAATTTAAACTGCATCCGTCCGTCCTGAATAGATAAAAGGAAAAAATGATCAGGTGGGAACCAAGGCTAGGGGTACGCAAGACAGGATGTTTTATCAGACAGTGTAGATAAAGAACAGACTGCACTTGGATCTTGGATATATATGCCTTATATTCTGCAAGATAGTATTGCCTACAACACAGTCTTGAAATGCATATTACTTGGTCTATCTTTATCTCTTTACCAAACAAAAATTTTAGACTGGTCTATAATTCAAAGCATTTGCAGACAACAAAATAAATTTGTCTCAAAAAATGAACTTAGATCTAGGATGGGTAGAGAACATTGTGGAAAAAGTTAAAAAAATGCTGGTTACCTGAGGGCTTGGCCCAACTGAGATTTAAACTTGACATCCCTGCATAGCTAGCCCTGTAGGTAATGAGCTAACAGGCTTGGCTCAAATCATTAACAAACAACAAAATTTAATCCTTAAACCCAAAGGCCATTTTCATTCCAGAATGAGTCCAAGATGATAACAACTGCGTGGGTGCCTTTTGTCTGCAGTGTTTCAACAAAGCAGACAGTATAGATCAATGATCGGACTGCACATTTCATGCAGTCTGATCTTGATCTACACTAGACACAAAGGCAACTATAGTAGTGAAAGGCGCTTAAAGGGTTAAGACTTGTCCTAATTCAAAACATTTGCTGACAACAAAATAAATGCAACTCAAAAATTTAAATTTGATTTTGGTTGGGTGGAAAACATTGTGGAAAAAGGAAAACATGCTGGTTACAAGTATTTCCTCTTTTTCCCACAATATTTTCAAGAGCCTTATTTCTCACAGGCGTTAAAACTTGGGACTGTGTGGTAAAGGGTTAAATAGAACAAGACTTTTAAAGTTATTCTGTATACCTTTATGTCCTGTTTTGACCCAGGGGCATCATTTGAACAAAATTGGTAGAAGTCCACAAGGAAATGCCACATACCAGATATCAAAGCTCTAGGCCTTCTAGTTTCAGACAAAAACATTTTTAAAGTTTGCTCTATATACAATTTTGCCCAAAATTGTGACCCCTGGAGTTAAAGGGTTAATTCAATTCTTTTAACAACTTTGGTAGAACTTCACCCAAGGAATATGCCTGTCAAGTTTCAACATGATTGGTTTAGGAGGAGAAGATGTTTAAAGGAATTGTGGAAAGACGGACGCTGGACAACGACGAATCACAATACCTCATCCAGTACCTCATGCTCAGGTGAGCTAACAAATAGGCCTAACCATTGTCTGTGGCTTGTGATAAACAACATAAAGATGAAGTTTCATAACATTTTGTCCTGTAGTTAAAGAGATATTAATCCATAATGAAAATATATGTGAAGCCCGCTTTTTCCATGACACGACATTTAATCAAAAAAGCTAAACTAATGATATTGGCAGACTATCGTAAGGAACACACATATGAAGTTTCACAAATTTTTGTCCAGGGTTTTGAGTTGAAGATACATGTATATTGATCCTTAGCAGAAATATACATGAAGCCCCCTTTTCCTAAGAGACAGTATTTGATATCAAAAAGGAAAACAAGAGGGCCATGATGGCCCTGGGTCGCTCACCTTAGTAGAGTGCCTTTAAGGTTTTTCTTTAATTTGACCATGTGACCTAGTTTTTGACTGCAGGTGACCCAATTCCAAACTCATATTTCATGAAGACAAACATTCTGACCAATTTTCAAGTCAATTGAGCAAAAAATGTGGCCTCGAGTGCCCTAAAGATATGTCTTTAATTTGACCTAGTGATCTAGATTATGACCCCAGATGACCCAAATTTGAACTGGTCTTTGACTATACCAAAAGAAACATTTTAACCAATTTTCAAATCAAATGAATAATAAATGTGGCGTCTAGAGTGCCCACTAGCTATTTCTTTAATATGACCAAGTGACCTAGTTTATGACCCCAGTTGACCCAAATTCAGACTCATGTGAGATTTTACAAAGACAAACGTTCTGACCAATTTTCAAGGCAATTAAGCAAATAATATGGCCTCTAGAGAGCCCACAAGGTATTTCTTTATTTTGACCTAGTGACCTAGTTCATGGTTCCAGGTGACCCAAATCCAAACTCATCTGGTATTTCATCAAGACAAACATTCTGGCCAAATTTCAGGTCATTTGAGCAATAAATGTGGCTTCCAGAGTGCAAACAGGGTATTTCTTTAATTTGACCCAGTGAACTAGTTTATGACCCAAGTTGACCCAAATTAATCTTATGTGAGACTCTATAAAGACAAACTTTCTAACTAATTTTCAAGGCAATTGAGCAAATAATGTGGCCTCAAGAGTGCCAACAAGGTATTTCTTTAATTTGACCTAGTGACCTAGTTTATGACCCAAGATTACCCAATTTTGAACTCAATGAACTTGTTGTGCTTAGATGGGCAAGAAATTTAGAAGAGAATCACTACATACCAAATATCAAAGCTCTACGCCTTCCAGTTTTAAAGAAGAATTTTAAAGTTTTCCTTCTTTGTTCCTATGTTCGAACTTGTGACCCCCGGGGCGGGGCCAGTTTTGACCCAGGGGCATCATATGAACAAACTTGGTAGAGGTTCACTAGGAAATGCTACATACCAAATATCAAAGCTCTACACCTTCCCATTTAAGAGAAAAAGAAATGTAAAGTTTTCCTTCTTTGTTCCTACCTTCGAACTTGTGACTCCCGGGGCGGGGCCAGTTTTGAGCCAGGGGCATCATATGAACAAACTTGGTAGAGGTCCACTCTGAGATGCAACATACCAAATATCAAAGCTCCACACCTTTTGGTTTCAGAAAGAAGAATTTTAAAGTTTTCCTTCTTTGTTCCTATGTTCAAACTTGTGACCCCAGGGGCTGGGCCAGTTTTGACCCAAGCAGCATCCTTGGAACAAACTTGGTAGAAGTCCACTAGGAGATGCTACATACCAAATATCAAAGCTCTATGCCTTCCCATTTAAGAGAAAAAAAATTTAAGTTTTCCTTCTTTGTTCCTATGTTTGAACTTGTGATCCCCGGGGCAGGGCCAATTTTGACTCCAAGGGCATCATATGAACAAACTTGGTACAGGTCTACTAGGCAATGCTACATACCAAATATCAAAGCTCTGTGCCTTCTAGTTTTAGAGAAGAAGATTTTTAAAGTTTTCCTTCTTTGTTCCTATGTTGGAAATTGTGACCCCCGGGGCGGGGCCAGTTTTGACCCCAGGGACATCATATGAACAAACTTGGTAGAGGTCCACTAGGAGATGCTACATGCCAAATATCAAAGCTCTATGCCTTCAAGTTTCAGAGAAGAAGATTTTTAAAGTTTTCCTTCTTTGTTACTATGCTCAAACTTGTGACCCGCGGGGTGGGGCCAGTTTTGACCCCAGGGACATCATATGAACAAACTTGGTAGAGGTCCACAAGGCAATGCTACATACCAAATATCAAAGCTCTACGCCTTCCAGTTTCAGAGAAGATGATTTTTAAAGTTTCCCCTCTTTGTTCCTATGTTTGAACTTGTGACCCCCGGGGCAGGGCCAGTTTTGACCCCAAGGGCATCATATGAACAAACTTGGTAGAGGTCCACTAGGAGATGCTACATGCCAAATATCAAAGCTCTACGCCTTCAAGTTTCAGAGAAGAAGACTTTTAAAGTTTTCCTTCTTTGTTACTATGCTCAAACTTGTGACCCGCGGGGTGGGGCCAGTTTTGACCCCAGGGACATCATATGAACAAACTTGGTAGAGGTCCACTAGGCAATGCTACATACCATATATCAAAGCTCTACGCCTTCCAGTTTCAGAGAAGATGATTTTTAAAGTTTCCCCTCTTTGTTCCTATGTTTGAACTTGTGACCCACGGGGCAGGGCCAGTTTTGACCCCAAGGGCATCATATGAACAAACTTGGTAGAGGGGCACTAGGAGATGCTTCATGCCAAATATCAAAGCTCTATGCCTTCTAGTCTTAGAGAAGAAGATTTTTAAATTTTTCCTTCTTTGTTCCTATGTTGGAAATTGTGACCCCCGCGGCGGGGCCAGTTTTGACCCCAGGGGCATCATATGAACAAACTTGGTAGAGGTCCACTAGGAGATGCTACATGCCAAATATCAAAGCTCTACACCTTCAAGTTTCAAAGAAGAAGATTTTTTAAAGTTTTCCTTCTTTGTTACTATGCTCAAACTTGTGACCCCCAGGGCGGGGCCAGTTTTGACCCCAGGGGCATCAAGTGAACAAACTTGGTAGAGGTCCACTAGGAGATGCTACATACCAAATATCAAAGCTCTGCGCCTTCTAGTTTCAGAGAAGAAGATTTTCAAAGATTTTGCTTTTTTTTTCCTTTTTGTTGCCATGGCAACCAGAGTTGTGGGTGGAATTCAATTCTTTGAACAATTTTGGTAGAGCTTCACCCAAGGAACATCCCTGCCAAGTTTCATCAAGATTGGCCCAATGGTTTAGGAGAAGAAGATGTTTACAGAAATTGTTGACGGACGACGGATGACAGACGCCGGACGCCGGACATAGTGTGATCACAATAGCTCACCTTTAGCACGTTGTGCTAAGGTGAGCTAAAAAATAAATAAATATCAGCGGACATCATTAGGAACACCTGTATGAATTTCTATTAGTTTTTGTCAAGGATTTTAGAAGGTATCTGTCCTGAAAGATGGACAAACAGATGGTCATTGGTCAATGACGATATTAAACATTTAGCCCCCTTTTTTCATGACATTGCGTTTCATGAAATAAAAACAAATAACTATTGTCTGTGGCTTGCAATAAACAATAAAAAGATGAAGTTTCATGACATTTTGTCCTGTAGTTAAAGAGATATTGGTCCACAATGAAAATATAGGTCAAGCCCCCTTTTTCCATAACACAGCAATAACTGGTCCTATTAGACCTACAATCAAACTCATTCCAGATCTTACGGTCATATATAATATTGACTAAGTTTGGTGCTGATTGGTTTAAATTTGTAGATGCTAGAGTGTAAACAAAGTCAAATGTAGCAATTTTTTTAATTCAAGGGCAAATAACTCCAGTCATTCTGGTCTGATTAGACACATAATCGAACTCATCCGAGATCTTATGATCATATATATTTTGACCAAGTTTGGTGCTGATTGGTTTAAATTTGTAGATGCTAGAGTGTAAACAAAGTCAAATGTAGCAAATTTTTTAATTCAAGGGCAAATAACTCCAGTCGTTCTGGTCCGATCAGACACATAATCGAACTCATCCGAGATCTTATGGTCATATATATTTAGACCAAGTTTAGTGCTGGTTGGTTAATATTTGTAGATGCTAGAGTATAAACAAAGTCAAATATAGCAATTTTTCTAATTCAAGGGCAAATAACTCCAGTCATTCTGGTCCGATTAGACCCATAATCGAACTCATCTGAGATCTTATAGTCATATACATTTTGACCAAGTTTGGTGCTGATTGGTTAATATTTGTAGATGCTAGAGTATAAACAAAGTCAAATATAGCAATTTTTCTAATTCAAGGGCAAATAACTGGTGCTGATTGGTTAATATTTGTAGATGCTAGAGTGTAAACAAAAAAAATGTGAACGGACGGACGGACGAACTGACATACGGACGGACGACGACGGACGGTGAGTGATCACAATAGCTCATCCTGAGCACTTCGTGCTCAGGTGAGCTAAAAAAAAAAAAAAAAAAAACAATTCTCCGACTTTATGCACCAATATTGATCCCAGAATTGAAAACTTTTGGATTGAGACAGCTTCCTGCAGAGGTGTTAAATCACGGCCCATTTTACACCAAAGCTGTTCAAAATCGGATTAAAATGAATGAATGAATGTTGTTTTATGGCGCATCGACAGCTTTGGTCACTTAGCGCGCATATCTGTGTTGAAGGAACGGTTAAGACAGATTTTTTTGGCTAAAAAGATTTGAGACATGCTGACAGTGAAAGAGCTGAATTAAGAAGGATCATGTGTGATCTAAGTATGTATAAAACATATAACTGAGCAACAGGGCTTCCCTATTAACTCAAAAAGGTTTTGAATAATGATGTTAAGATTGCGATAAAAAGATTTGAACAGTCTTAAATTGATAATAAAGGAGTCTTTAAATGAAGAAAGGTTATGTGTAACTGATAATGTGCATAAAGTATAATATTGAGTGGCTGGGCAATCCCTGCCTACTCAAAGTTTTAGATGAAAAAGTTAACAATCTGAATAGTAGTTTAAAAGAAATGAAAGTTTGAAATTGAGAAAGGGTGGAGCCTCCTATGGGATCAAAATACTCCCATTAAAGAGGTCCCGTCTGCAATGAGATAAGATGCTCCCAAGAGAGCCAGTCCTCCCATTAAGGAGATGCAAACTGGAGATAAAAAGGATTCAGTGTTAGAAATATGGGTTTACAGAACAGGTTAAAAGGTAATTAAGGAAATATCACAGCTTGTTGTATAGACCAATCTCTTTGATGAAGGTGATAATTAAATCAATGTTGACTGTTTCAAAGAGATTGTGCATACTGTCAACATTGTAGTATTTTTCACGAATTGGCTGAAAATCAATGCAATCTAATAAAATATGTTTAATTGTGAGGTGTTTGTTGCATTGAATACATTCTGGTGCATCTTCTCTGGTTAAAAGCCAGGAGTGTGTAAGCCGAGAATGTCCGATTCGGAGCCTTGTGATTATCACCTCTTCTTGACGAACAGACCTGTAAGAGGGGTACCATTCGCCAAGGATTGGTTTCACAGAATGAAGTTTGTTGAAATGATCTGCATCCCACTGGGACTGCCAAAGAGATTGGATGAAAGGTAAAATGGACGCTTTAAAATCTGTGTAAGGTATTTTAAAATGAGATATGGGTAGAGACAATGCTGACTTGGCAAGTTCATCGGCTTTTTCATTGCCTCGAATACCCATGTGACTAGGAAGCCAGCAAAATACAAACTTGTTTGTATCGGAGAGAGAGGAAATTCTCTCAAGAACAGCACAAATAGATGGGTTCTCAATTTTCTGATTATAAAGAGCCTGGAGTGTAGAGAGAGAGTCTGAGAACAGAAGAAAGCGATTAGACCTACTTTCCTCTGCAAGACTCAGGGCAAGGTCGATTGCTGTCACTTCAGCAGAAAAAATTGAAGAATTGTCAGGGAGGCGACATTTTTTACTTTTGTTATCAAATACTGCTGCTGCTGAAACAGCGTGCCCATCCTTAGATCCATCTGTATAGATGGTTTTATAGGAGTTGTACTGTTCTTTTATTTCCTGGTACTGAGTTTGGAAAACAACTCTATCTGTGGTTGACTTCTTGTGGGCTAGAAGGTCAAAACGAAATTCAGCAGCCTTTATCAACCATGGAGGGGTATCAGGAATTTTGTTTTCACAAATGGCATCCATGTCTAGATGAGGTTCCATGCGGATACCAAATGGAGTTATTGCATTTGGCTTCCTAGCAAATAAATTTTTGCAGCCAGGGTTAAAAACAATTTTGTGTGTAGGGTTGGATGGGTTTGCTTTCAGTTTTAACAGATATTGAAGGGATAGCTTGAGCCTTCTATGAGAGAGAGAAGGCTCATTGGCCTCTACATACAGGCTGTTAATGAGAGAAGTTCGAAAAGCCCCAAGGGCCAAACGTAAACCCTGATTGTGGATTGTGTCGAGGATCTTCAAGTAAGATTTACGGGCTGAGCCATACACGATGGAGCCATAGTCTAGTTTGGAGCGAATAAGGGAGCGATAGAGACGTAGAAGAACTTTCCTATCAGCTCCCCATTCTGAATGAGCAACTGTTTTTAAAAGATTGAGTGCCTTATAGCATTTCTTTTTAAGTTTAATGTGGGGCAAGAAGGATAATTTCTTGTCAAAGATGACACCTAAAAATTTAAATTCTGATACAACTTCAATTCTTGTGTTGTCAAGATGTAGCTCCGGGTCTGGATGATGACCTCGTAACTGGCAAAAGTGAACACATTTTGTTTTGGTCTTTGAAAACTTAAAACCGTTCTCATCAGACCATATCTGCAGTTTGTTTAAACACTGTTGAAGCTGTCTTTCAAAAATGGCCATATGGCTTGATCTAAAACACATGACGAAATCGTCCACATATAAACAACAATCCACACCAGGGTTAATAGCCTTTATTATGCTGTTTATTTTTATACTAAAAAGTGTCACAGAGAGGATACATCCTTTTGGCACACCCATTTCTTGTTCCCTTGCATCTGACAAGGTTGTGCCAACCCTCACACGAAATAGGCGATTATTTAAAAAGGAAGATATAAAAGAGGCAAGCGGCCTCTGAGACCAAAGTCATGCAAGTCCTTTAAAATTCCGTATTTCCAGGTAGTGTCATAAGCACTCTCCAGGTCAAAAAATACTGATACAACATGTTGCTTTTTTATGAAGGCTTCTCTAAGAAAAGTTTCAAAGCGTACAAGGTGGTCAACTGTACTGCGTTGACGTCTAAATCCACTTTGAACATCAACAATGAGGTTATGTTTTTCTAAAAACCAAACAAGGCGGGTGTTGACCATTCGCTCTAAAGTTTTACAGAGACAACTTGTGAGAGCTATGGGTCTGTAGCTGCTTGGGTCGGAAGTATCTTTCCCTGGTTTTGGAATTGGGATTACCAAAGCTTCTTTCCAGGAGGAAGGTAAATCACCTTTTTGCCAGATATCATTGAAAATATCAAGTAAGATTGATAGAGTGGTCTCTGGTAAATGCTTTAGAAATTGATAATGTATTTTATCCTGACCTGGAGAGGAATCATGGGCTTTATCTAAAGCGGACTTGAGTTCTATGAATGAAAACAGTTTATTGTAAAACTCAAGATTGTTGGATTTGAAATTCAGCCTTTTCTTTTCTTCTTTAACTTTATTCCTCTGGAACTTTTCAGAGTAGTTCTCAGAGGAGAAAGAATCGGCTAAAGTATCTGCGATATCTTTAGGGTTTTCAATATTTGTATTGTTTGTAGAAAGATGTTTAATAGGCGAAGAAGCACTGCCTTTAATCTTTCTGATCATGTCCCAGACTTTTTTTGTAGTTGTTCTAGCATTAAGTCTGGAAACAAAATGCCTCCAAGACTTACGCTTACTACTTTCAATGGTTTGTCTGGCTTTTGCCCTGGAAATACGGAAAAGGTTATGGTTTTCTGGAGTGGGTCTCAGGTTGAATTTTCTGAGAGCTTCTTTCCGTTCTTTTATAGCCGACTTACATTCATCAGTGAACCACGGCTTATTTGGGCGTTTTGGCTTTGTCGAGGTCTGTGTGACTGACTGTTTTGCCACATCAATGAGCAGACGGGAAAATAATTCTGCAGGGTCAGCACAATCTACAAGTTTATCTCTTGTAATATTTTGTTCACAGAGAACTTGAAAAAGGTCCCAGTTGGCTTTGGAGAGTTTCCATTTCTTTGGACGTTCACATGTAGATGGCTCAGAAGATGTAATAAAAATTGGAAAGTGGTCACTTCCACAAAGGTTGTCTCCCACTTTCCAATTAAAATCCTGAAGTAAGGCTGGGCTACACAGAGAAAGGTCAAGGGAAGAGTAAGACCCAGTTGCTGTATGAAGATATGTTTTTGAGTTATTGTCGTTCATAATTGACAAAGAGTTGTTAGAAATAAAGTTCTCCAGTTGTAACCTCTTTGATTTGTATCATTGCTACCCCAGATAATATTGTGACCATTAAAATCTCCTGCCAATATGAAAGGAGATGGTAGTTGTGAAATGAGATCATTGAGCTTGTTTTCATTGATAGGAGAACTTGCGGGAAGGTAAATAGAGCATAGGGTAATGGTTTTATGAAGGGAAAGACGAACAGCAACAGCTTGTAGAGTGGAGTTTAACGGTATTTGTGTATGGGGGATGTTGTTATTTACAATAACTGACACGCCGCCCTGGGCCTTATCACCCTCTTTGTATATTTTATTATAAATTGAGTGATACCTGAAAGAGACAGTGTCAGATTCCTTCAGGAAAGTTTCCTGTAAACAAATTGCAACAGGATTGTGGTCATTGATTAAAAGTGAAATCTCTTCATGGTTTGACTTTAGACCTCGACAGTTCCATTGTGTAATATTGTGAGCCATTATGCCCATTAAAAGAATGTAAACATGGGTTATGAAATGTTTCTGTAGGTATTTCATATACCCTATGTATTTATATGGACTATGACTTCAGTCTCAGGTTTTGAGGTTGACCAGGAATCTACGTCCTTATCCCAGTCAGTTTGAAGAGGGGTGAGTTCAGAATCGGAGAATTCTCCCTCCAATTCTTCTTCTTCCATATTTTCTTCCTGCTCATTTTGTTCCGTCAGAGGCTCATACCTATTTGAAATAGGCATTGAATCCTCATTTTTGGATTTCTTGTCACCAGGAGAGATGGAAACTTTTGACTTCTGTGATGATGATGTCTTTTTCTTCGGTGACTTCGACTGAGGTTTTGCTTGGTTCTTTTGGTTGGTAGAAACAGTTGGCTGTTTCTTTACTGATGTTGATGTGAGTTTTTTTGAGTCAGATGAGTTTGTATCTTGCAAACTTGTTTTGTTTTTTATTTTTGCAAGAGGCGGATGATGATTTTTGGGTAGAGGATGGAGCTGTGGGTTTGGGTTCAGGTTGTGTCTGTTTGGATGGTTTGGAAGGTTGAATGCCTGGGACTAAGCTCTTCAACTCATTGGCCATTTCTGGAAACTTTTCAAGAAGTTTCTTTGCCAAGAGTTCACAGTTTGAGCAATGTCCTTGTGAAGATATGGGAGATGTGACTTTGGCATAAGAAGTTGCACTAGTCAGCAATGTCTCATCATTTCTCCGGTTTGTAACAATTTTTCTGGCTTCCAAGAAACTGATGTTTTCTTTAAATTTGATGGATAAAATTTCCTTCTCATCCTTTCATACTGAGCAGTTTTTCGAGAAGGTTGGATGAGAAGACTTGCAATTATAACAGAGAACTGGATTGTTGCAAGTTTTCGGATCATGGTCGAGGCCCTCAAAAGCACATTTTGGGCAAACAGGGGTGTTTGTGCAATTGCTTTCATGATGTCCATACCGCTGGCATTTATAGCAACGCAGCGGGTTTGGCACATATACATCGACATTCACCGACTGATATCCTATCTTGATGGAAGCAGGTAAGGAGGGTGTAGAGAAGGTTAAAATATATGTGTGAGTATCTCTACGTACTCCATCTCTAAAAACAGAGATTCTCCTGACATCAGACACAGCCTCAGATTGTAGATTAGTTTTAATCTCTTCTATGGAGTCACAGTAAGACAGTTCTTTGCATCTGATGACTCCTTTGCTGGTATTCAATGACTTATGAGGATATATTTTTACATCTAGGTTGAAAAATTTTTTGTATCCTAAAAGATTTTTTGCCTGCTGTTGGGTAGAGCATTCAACAAGCAGGGTTTCATTTTTCAATTTCTTTACGGATTTTGGGGTACCTAAGATGGAAGAGATTGTTTTTTCTATAAAAAAAGGTGAGAGCTTTGTGATAACTTTTGATGTGTTAGCTGACTCAATTACAATAAACCTAGCAAAATTTGAATGTGAAGTAAAAGGAATATCTGATTCTGAATCAGAATCTGAAAGAACGTGCTTGGCTGTTTTTAGGGTTGCCATGATAGTTGTTATTAATTCATTGCCGATGCTCCCCACCCGCCTCGGAGCCCAACAAGGGGACATGATCTGGGGAAACCAAACACAGATCATGACAAGGATACATCGGCAATATACTCGAAGTGAAAGGGCTAGACCGGACAAATGTAGGCCCTCAGAATGTCACACCAAGCATAGACTGTCTTTGGGCGGTTACAAGTGTCAATCAAATACCAACTTTCACCCGATTAGCCCATGAGCCACCGCCTTCTAGGGCATTTATTTATATCTTTGACAGAGAGGAAAAAGATATTCTTCTGTGAATTTTTGTGTACGATAAAACGATACACAGTTAAGAGAAATGCCCTAGGGCTAGGCATGACCAGCCGATTGATCATATTTTACCGATCTTGTCATATGAGGTGAATGTGGTGGTAGACCAAATGCATATTTTGGGTTTCAAGAAATCAGTGATCACCTTAGGACAGTTTATCATTCAAAATGTCATTTTGTATGAAGTGAAAACATGTGTATTTTACTGGATCTGTATATACAACATATCTCTGTTTCAAAGTTTTTCTCATATTTTCTACTTGTTCGCGGACAACTAGACTGAAAAAGTCACGTGTCCGACACTGGATTTTCCCCCGAGTCGGACGAGTCGGGCATATTATTTCCACATCGCTGGTCATGTCTATATTCAGCTGTATTCATGAATCATTGTAATGCTAGACTGATAGCTGGTGCAGATAAAAATGAAGTTGATTTGTATTCGCATGACAACGTAAGAGGGGTTTTTGTCTATTTTTCTGATAGCAAATCCATATTTTAAATGTTTGTTTGATCTTTAAATGAAAGGCTCTGCATGATGGAAAGTTTTAACTAGAGGCCCTTGGGGGCCTGAATAGCTTTACTGACTGTAATTTTGCTAATTCTCTAGCATACATCATTAATGCATGAAGCAAAAAGGAACAAACACACACACAGAGCAGGGGGCTGGGAGGTGTTGGGTGGGGTGAACTGAATAAATA
Organism: Tridacna gigas; assembly: GCA_945859785.2. Classification (NCBI taxonomy): domain Eukaryota; kingdom Metazoa; phylum Mollusca; class Bivalvia; order Cardiida; family Cardiidae; genus Tridacna; species Tridacna gigas. Next base: position 18,838,275 of record OX244035.2, read on the forward strand.
ATAAGGGCAATTTCTCAAAACCACTTGTTTGGAATTCAGTCAGATTTAATAAGGTTTGAGGTTTTAGTACTCCTTGTATGCAAATGAAAATTTTCAGATTTAAATAGCTACTTTTCCCTTACTAATTGTCGCATTTGTTTCAAAATCAGTTGCGTTCAAACTATTGTTGATGTAGAGAAAATGGACAAGTTTCATGAACAATGCAGACTATCATGTAAACGAGAAATGCAAATTTTTAACTTAGAATGGCTAACTTTTGCCTTACTAATTGACAGACTTCTTTTCAAAATCAATGGGGTTCAATCCCTTGATGATACAAAAACAAGAGGGCCATGATGGCCCTGGAATGCTCACCTGAGTCAATAGGCAAAATTTCACTCCAGGGTCATAATGACCGAATTTAAAACTCATCTGAGATGTTATTAAGACAAACATTCTGACCAACTGTCAGGTCAATTGAGCTGAAAATGTGGCCTTTGAAGTGTCCAAAATGTATTTCTTCAGTTTGACCTAGTGACCTAGTTTATGACCCTCTATGACCATATTTCATACTCATCCGAGATATTATCAAGACAAACACGTTGACCAATTTTCAGGACAATTGAGCAAGAACTGTGGCCACTAGAGCGCCCACAAGATATTTCTTTAAATCTGACCTAGTGACCTAGTTTATGACCCTATGTGACCCAATTTTCAACTCATCCAAGATTTTATCAAGACAAACATTCTGACCAAGTTTCACAAGTATCTGACTGAAAATGTGGCCTCTACAGCCCACACAAGGTTTTTCTAAGATTTTACCTAGTGACCTAGTTTTTGACCCCACATGACCAAATTTCGAACTTGTCCATGAATTTATCAAGACAAACATTCTGACCAAGTTTCACAAATATCTGACTGAAAATGTGGCCTCTAGAGCGCACACAAGGTTTTTCTAAGATTTGACCTAGTGACCTAGTTTTTGACCCCACATGACCCAATTTCAAACTCGTATGAGATCAAGACAAACATTCTGACCAAGTTTCACAAGTATCTGACTGAAAGTGTGGCCTATAGAGCGCACACAAGGTTTTTCTATGATTTGACCTAGTGACCTAGTTTTTGACCCAACAGGACCCAATTTCAAACTCGTCTGAGATTTCATCAAGACAAACATTCTGAGCAAGTTTCATGTGGATCGGACTGAAAATGTGGCCTCTAGAGCGTACAAAAGGGTTTTCTAAGATTCGACCTAGTTTTTGACCGCACATGACCCAATTTCAAACTCGTCCAAGATTTCATCAAGACAAACATTCTGACCAAGCTTCATAAGGATCGGACTGAAAATGTGGCCTATAAAGCATTCACAAGGTTTTCCTAAGATTTGCCCTAGTGACTTAAGTTTTTGACCCAACATGACCCAATTTCAAACTTGTCCGAGAATTTATCAAGACAAACATTCTGAGCAAGTTTCACAAATATCTGAATGAAAATGTGGCCTATAGAGCGCACACAAGGTTTTTCTAAGATTTGACCTAGTGACCTACTTTTTGACCCCACATGACCCAATTTCAAACTCGTCCGAGATTTTATCAAGACAAACATTCTGACCAAGTTTCATGAGGATCGGACTGAAAATGTGGCCTCTAGAGCGTACATAAGGTTTTTCTAAGATTTGACCTAGTGACCTAGTTTTTGACCCCACACGACCCAATTTCGAACTCGTCCGAGATTTCATCAAGACAAACATTCTGACCAAGTTTCATGAGGATTGGACTGAAAATGTGGCCTCTAGAGCGTACACAAGGTAAAAAGTTGATGACGGACGACGCACGACGGACACAGCACGATCACAATAGCTCACCATGAGCACTTTGTGCTCAGGTGAGCTAAAAATTGGGAAAGTTTCACAAAAAACTCAACCCAAATGCAAACTTTATCGCATAAACAAGAAATGTAAAGTTTCAACTTTAAATGGCTACTTTTCCCTTACTTATAGTCAGATTTGTTTAAAAAATTAATAGGGTGCAAGCTATTGATGATACACGTATAAAGACGCTGTGCAAGTTTCGTGAAATTCTGACAACAAATGCGGACTTTCTCTCGTAAACAAGAAATGCAAATGACTAACTTAGAATGGCTATTTTTCCCTTACTAAAGGTCAGTTCTTCTAAAAATCGATAGGGTTCAAGCTATTGATGATATAAAGAAACTGTGCAAGTTTCACGAAAATCTGACGACAAATGTGGACTTCATTGCGAAAACTAGAAAAAGACTAACAAACGGACAGAAGGACAAAAAACGGAAACCATGCCATGACATAAGCTCTGCTGGCCAGGCCAGCAGAGCTAAAAATTAGTGAATATGTGTCATAAATTTGCAACATGCCAATTTTTATGGCTCACTCTAAAAATTATGACACGTTAACGTTGATAAGCATATTAGAACTGGTTAAAACTTAATAACGACAGAGAATTTGTGTATGTGGGTGGTTTTGTGGGGTTTCAAATGAAACAACAACAAATTGATTTTAAAACTGCTGAAAAGGAAACTGTACAGGCAGATTAATGTGATAGATGTTATCACTTTTTTTGTAATATTTCAAGTGCATGTATTAATTAAGTAATTGAACATTTTACATTTAAAGTCAGATAAACAAGCATTTTCATGTTGGAAAATGATCGAAAATTAAAGTCAAATTGCTATATTTTTTTATTTTAACATTTACAGTCGACCCTCGTTTATCTGGCCACTTCTGTTTCCTATGAATGTTTCCGGATCAGCCGTATTTCCGGATCAACGAACTGGGATTGCTGGCATGGCATCCAACTTAAGCTAGGTCCATGTTGATAAGGGACACCGTGCATCGTAAGAATTACAACAGCATATGTTTTACACAACCACTTGTATACATGTCATTATTGCTCCTACGATTGTTCAGGTTTATAAAATAAAGGGTGTCATAAATTTGCATTTTGCCTTTTTGTTATTTGTCTGTTTTTTGTACATGTCTTTTTACTTGTACCTAATTACATGCACATGCATACCTATTGTGCAAACAGGTGCGCTTGTAAAGCTTGGCACATTTATGACTTTTGAAAACACCATGAAAAGGGCGAAACAAAAAGAAAACATGATATGCACAGTATTTTAAATGTACATGACGTGTTGTCGAATTCCTGCGATAGTGTTTTTTTGGATGGTCTTCTTTGTACTGACAAATGTCTTTTTTCAATGGAAGTCGAAACTTCAACTCGTCTTTTGCTGGTGGTGTAGACATTCTGTTGGCTTCTGATAGTTGTACTTTCAAAGTGGTAAAATGGCAAAGACTAATTGAGAATATAGATTGCCAATTGATTCGATATCGAAGACAGGCATATTTTCAATCATCTTTATAGTCTGTTAGGAGTAAAATATTTTCGAAAAACCTAACAAAATTTATCGTGTTTGGCGGCCATTTTGTGTGTACTTTGGGGAACATAAACATCTCGAGTAACACATGAATCAAACTGGTTTTTTTTCCTATGGTTTACCATTTAAATTGAAAATATTTGTTTTTGAAATGAAGGATTATTGAATATGCAAACAGACGGTATGTTCATATTTTAGTTTTGCGTTTAATTTTGAAAGATAAGTTTAAAAATGCACACAAAATCTTTGCGGACATTTCAGTTATTTTTTTTAGTGATCGTTACTGTAATCAAGTAGATCCAGTAATAATTAAACAACAAAAGCGTGGAATTGTCACTTCAGTACTATGTGTATGGATAATCTGTTAAGTTGGCAATTATCGATGGCACGAGAACGTCATTTAACAGTTTTCGAAAACACTACTAATTAACATGCGTGTTTTCAAAACGTGTGAAAATCGTCTGCAACAATTGACACTATTTAGACTGATACCCGTGTTATTCACAACGCACCAGTCCGAAATCGCTCGAAGTAGACTGTATTTATGATATTTATGATAACCAGTCTATGGTCCCGGGGAAAATAACAAGTCAACATTGTGTGTAAACTGGTAGCCAGTTATCGATTTTTGAATCTATCGGACGGTAATGGGAGATACAAAGGGTTACTAGTTTAAATTGTGTAATACACAGTCGGGCCACGTCCGGTTTCTCGGATAAGGTTTTTACGAATTTTTAACCCTTCGTTCCCGATTTTTTCATTCCGGTTCCTGAACGCGGAATTCCAGAATAAATAGTAAAATTTGTACAGAAAATATCCTGTTTCCTGATGTTTTTGTCCGGATCCTGAGATTTCCGGAATTATGGAGTCAGGATAAACGCGGTTCGACTGTACTAACCTCAACTTACAGTTGTCACAGTACAATCATTCTTTACGTACCTGACCATTGAACAAGAGGGCCATGATGGCCCTGGATTGCTCACCTGAGTCAATAGGCGAAATTCACTCAACGTGCATAATTCAATTTCTGACCAATTGTCAGGTCAATTGAGCTAAAAATGTGGCCTCTAAAGCGTCCACAAGGAATTTCCGTAAGTTGACCTAGTGACCTAATTTATCACCCCACGTGACCCAATTTAGAATTCATCAAAAAATTTATCAAGACAAACATTCTGAACAGTTTTCAAGTTAACTGAGCAATAAATGTGGCCTCTAGAGTGCCCATGAAGTGTTTCTTAAATTTGACCCAGTAACCTAGTTTATGACCCCAGCTGACCCAATTTCAAACTCACCCAATATTTCATCAAGACAAACATTCTGACCAACTTTCAAGTCATTTGAGCAAGAAATGTGACCTCTAGAGTGCCCTAAAGGTATTTCTTTAATTAGGCTTAGTGACCTAGATTATGAGCCCAGGTGACCCAATTTTGAAGTCATCCTACATTTCATCAAGACAAACATTTTGACCAATTTTCAAATCAATTGAACAATAATTGTGGCCTCTAGAGTGCCCACAAGGTATTACTTTAATTTAAACTAGTGACCTAGTTTATGATCCCAGGTGACCCAAATCCAAACTCATCCGAGATTGTATCAAGACACACATTCTGACCAAATTTCAGGTCAATTGAGCAATAAATGTGGCCTCTAGAGTGCCAACAAGGTATTTCTTTGATTTGACCTAGTGACCTAGTTTATGACCCCAGATGACCCAATTTCAAACTGACTGAACATGTTGTGCTTAGGTGGGCTAACAAACTTAGAACAGGTTCACTACATACCAAATAACAAAGCTCTATGCCTTCAAGGTTTAGAAAAGAAGAATTTTAAAGTTTTCCTTCTTTGTTCCTATGTTAGAACTTGTGACCCCCTGGGCAGGGCCAGTTTTGACCCCAGGGGCATCATATGAACAAATTTGGTAGAGGTCCACTAGGAGATGCTACATACCGAATATCAAAGCTCTACGCCTTCCAATTTCAGAGAAGAAGAATTTTAAAGTTTTCCTTCTTTGTTCCTATGTTAGAACTTGTGACCCCCGGGGCGGGGCCAGTTTTCACCCCAGGAGGATCATATGAACAAACTTGGTAGAGGTCCACTAGGAGATGCTAGATGCCAAATATCAAAGCTCCATGCCTTCCAGTTTCAGAGAAGAAGAATTTTTAATTTTTCCTTCTTTGTTCCTATGTTCGAAACTTGTGATCCCCCGGGCGGGGCCAGTTTTGACCCCAGGGGCATCGTATGAACAAACTTGGTAGAGGTCCACTAGGAGATGCTACATACCAAATATCAAAGCTCTACGCCTTCCAGTTTCAGAGAAGAAGAATTTTAAAGTTTTCCTTCTTTCTTCCTATGTTAGAACTTGTGACCCCCGGGGCGGGGCCAGTTTTGACCCCAGGGGCATCATATGAATAAACTTGGTAGAGGTCCGCTAGGAGATGCTACATATCAAATATCAAAGCTCTACGCCTTCCAGTTTCAGAGAAGAAGAATTTTAAAGTTTTCCTTCTTTCTTCCTATGTTCGAAACTTGTGACCCCAGGGGCGGGGCCAGTTTTGACCCCAGGGGCATCGTATGAACAAATTTGGTAGAGGTCCACTAGGAGATGCTACATGCCAAATATCAAAGCTCCACGCCTTCCAGTTTCAGAGAAGAAGAATTTTAAAGTTTTCCTTCTTTGTTCCTATGTTAGAACTTGTGACCCCCGGGGCGGGGCCAGTTTTGACCCCAGGGGCATCATATGAACAAATTTGGTAGAGGTCCACTAGGAGATGCTACATGCCAAATATCAAAGCTCCACGCCTTCCAGTTTCAGAGAAGAAGAATTTTAAAGTTTTCCTTCTTTGTTCCTATGTTAGAACTTGTGACCCCCGGGGCGGGGCCAGTTTTGACCCCAGGGGCATCATATGAACAAACTTGGTAGAGGTCCACTAGGAGATGCTACATACCAAATATCAAAGCTCTACGTCTTCCAATTTCAGAGAAGAAGAATTTTAAAGTTTTCCTTCTTTGTTCCTATGTTCAAAACTTGTGACCCCCGGGGCGGGGCCAGTTTTGACACCAGGGGCATCATATGAACAAATTTGGTAGAGGTCCACTAGGAGATGCTAGATGCCAAATATCAAAGCTCCACGCCTTCCAGTTTCAGAGAAGAAGAATTTTAAAGTTTTCCTTCTTTGTTCCTATGTTCGAACTTGTGACCCCCGGGGCGGGGCCAGTTTTGACCCCAGGGGCATCATATGAACAAACTTGGTAGAGGTCCACTAGGAGATGCTACATACTAAACATCAAAGCTCTACACCTTCTAGGATCAGAGAAGAAGATTTTCAAAGATTTTCCTATTTTTTTTCCTTTCTGTTGCCATGGCAACCAGAGTTATGGGTGGAATTCAATCTCTTGAACAAATTTGGTACAGCTTCACCCAAGGAACATCCCTGCCAAGTTTCATCAAGATTGGCCAAGGCGGTTTAGGAGGAGAAGATGTTTAAAGGAATTGTGGACAGACGGACAGATGGACGCCGGACAACAACCCATCACAATACCTCACCTTAGCACTTCGTGCTCAGGTGAGCTAATAAAGACACTGGAACACATAGAACTTGAAAAAACTTATGTGAACACTAAAACTATTAGATACTGTATTTAGCAAGGTCTATGTATCCTTATACCGTAAAGCATGTAAAAACAAATACATAACTTATTCCTGCTCAGTTTTAAGATGTCATCAACATACTTCACAAAACATTTCCCCATGAAGTTTCTGCTGGATACGAAAGGTGTACCAGAAAATGTAGAACTTAATTAGGGACAAGCACACATTGGGCATTAATATAGATACATTCAATTGTAAAATCAGGAAAGAAAACTGTCAAAACCACAATTCAGTGCATGTACCTGACTTCCATGTTCTTGACTGTATGTATCATTATTCATTTTCTACCACAAACATATTAAGTCTGTGAAACCCTGGTGTAATTTTAAACAGGAGATGGCAATGAAACCTTTTGTCTTAACATTTAAAATACAGTTGTCCAGTTTTCCTAAGCACACTGTATCACGTACTTGACAATTCTGAATGCCCCACTTTTGAATATCATGACTATTATGCAATCGTCATTTCTTACTTACACCAATGCAAGTTTTGCTTGCAGTTGTTCAAATCCATATTAATTACTTTTTTTTTTCCACTTTAATTTTATCCATCTGATGGTATGTTTGTATGTGACGAAAATGTGTTAATGTCCTTGACTTGAATATTTGTGACAATGTGCGTGGTTGGATTTGGAAATTAACATGTGGGTCAGTAATTTTCCAAAATCAAATATCATCTTAGCTTGAAAAAAAATGACAAAGTTTGGGGCTATGTGTCAAATTTATCTTACGGAAACAGTCAGTTTTTCCAATCCACTTTGCAACAGGCAAGTTTTCATCATTTTCTGGCAGTCATCTGAAAAATACTCTGACCAACTTTTAAAAGTATTGGAATGAAAATGTGGCCTCTGGAGTGTACACAAGATTTTTCTAAGATTTGACCTGGTGACCTAGTTTTTGAGCTCATTATGACCCATTTTCAAACTTGTCTGCGATATTATTAAGAAAATTATTCTGATCAAGTTTTATGAGTATTGGACTGAAAATGTGGCTTCTAGAGCCTGCACAACGTTTTTCAAAGATTTGGCCCAGGTCCTAGTTTTTGAATGGACATAAACCATTTTTAGATCTCAACCAAGATATCATCAAGACAAACATTCTGACCAATGTTTAAAACTATTGAACTGAAAATGTGGGTTCTAGAGTGTACAGCCGAGCCCCCATAGCTCAGTCGGTAGCATACAGGACTTGAGAACAGGAGGTCGCTGGTTCCATCCCTGGCTCGGCCAATTTCTTTCCGAGGACTGATGATAGTCATTGCGACAGGATTCATTCCTCTCTCACCGCTAAACGTTGTTTTGACGATGGTTATGTGGGAAAGCAGCCAGTGGCTTGGAAAGAATATTGTGCGTAGTACTGGTAAAATAAACTCCAGGAAAGCATGGATAGGTGCACTGGCCGCCGCGACATAAATGAAATAATGTTGAAAACAGTGTTAAACACCATACAATCAATCAATCAATCTAGAGTGTACATACGGTTTTTCTAAGATTTGAATTAGTGACCTAGTTTTGGACTACAAATGACCTATTTCAAACTCGTCTGAGATATCATCAAGACAAAGATTCTGACCAAGTTTCATGAGTATTGCACTTGAACTGTGGCCTTTAGAGGGAACACGAGGTAATAGTTGACGACGCACAACACAAGACAGAGGACGATCACAAAAGCTCACCTGGAGCTCTTCGTGCTCAGGTGAGCTAAAAATGCAAGTAAAGAGGAATATATGCTATGGTTTCAAATGTGGTGTTTCTTTCCATGTAATTTTTTCCAGTTTTAGATGATAAAGAAATAACATGTGTTATGATGGTTGAATGATTGGATACCAATGTACGTACCATTTTCCTGTTTACCTTGTTCTTTTAGGGGGGTTCCTGATACATCAAGTCCCCCAGCTCCAGATTCATCCAGTCCCTCAGCTCCTGAAATAAAAATTACAAGAAAGAACATATTTTTACTCTCTAAAGTCCAAACAGATTTTATTACACTTTCTCCCATGTGTAGATATTCATTAAATCCATACATGACAGATTTTGGAAACTGGTGGGAAATGCAAACTTTTATATATCCAACCCAGGTCCTGTTCTAAAATTATTAGTTAGACTTTTTTCATTTACTGTTGTGAGTCAAGCCTTTGATGAAGTAAAATGCAAGCCATACTCTGTAAGAAGGGGGTTTGATGCATCTACAGAAATTTTCCAGCCATGTCAACCTGTGCAGTCTGTGTAAGCTGACCAAAGTCAAAACTTATTGCTATAGGTTGATTTTCTGCATGTAAAAGGACTAGTCTATCTAACTCTTGAGCCAGTTTTTAGATCCACATTATCAAACTGCTTAGACTGTAGATTGTAAAGTGTTTAATGCCGTTTTCAACTTTATTTCAGTTATATCACGGCGACCAGTGCACTTATCCATGCTTTCCTGGAGTTTCTTTTACCAGTACTCCGCACAATATTCTTTCCAAGCCACTGGCTGCTTTCCCACATAACCATCGTCGAAACAATGTTCTGCAGTGAGAGAGGAATGAATCCTGTCACGTTTCTTTTACCAGTACTCCGCACAATATTCTTTCCAAGCCACTGGCTGCTTTCCCACATAACCATCGTCGAAACAATGTTCTGCAGTGAGAGAGGAATGAATCCTGTCACGTTGACTATCATCAGTCCTCGGAAAGAAATTTGCCAAGCCAGGGATCGAACCAGCGACCTCCTGTTCTCAAGTCCTGTACGCTACTGACTGAGCTACGGGGGCTTGGCATCAAACTGCTTACTCTGTACAGTGCATTGCGAAGATGCATTGACTCTTTACCACCAGAGAAAAATTTAGACTGGTCCAAATTGATAGCATTTGCAGATGACAATTTAAATGTGACTCAAATAATGGAACTTGTCTTACAAATGGAATGGGTACAAAACATTGTGGGAAAAGAAGAAAATGCTGGTTACAACCATTTTCTCCCTTTCCCACAATGTTTTCAAATGGCTTCTTTCTCAGGGTTGTTAAAAGTCGGGATTGTGTGGTTAAGGGTTAAGGACCTTTTCATAGAGGGCCTTCCAGATATTTTCTTCTGCAAGGTCCTAAGAATTTGATGAAAAAAAAAACAACATTACATTATGCAAGAAAAAGTTTTACAGACTGATAAGGATTATGTCATGACAGTAGCTCTTCTGGCCTTCATCTCATTACAATAAAAAGCTAAGCAAAAAAAAAAAAAAAAGCTAAGAATTATAATAACTATAAGACCTTTTGAAAATCAAAAGTAAAATATTAAAATTCCAATTTACAGGATTTCTGGGATTTCAGAAATCCTGTAAATTGGAATTTTAATATTTCTCTATTGTCAAGCTTGCTTTAACCCTTTATCAAACAATCCTGTGTTATAATGCCCTTGCTGGTAACAAGCATTTCTTCTTTTACCACAATGTTTGTGAACACCTTTTTAAGACAAAAACCATTGCTTGAGCCTCATCTTTTTTTACCTCTGCAGATTTTGTCAATATAGAAAAGTTTAAAATTTCGTCATATGGTAAAGCATAATGTAAATCAGAATCACAATGCAAATGTGTGCAATCTGGTATGTTATTTTTTGATACTATCAAGTATTTCTTGAGATATTCTAATCAAGGAGCCTTAGAATTGGAATGAGATCAAGTGGAAAATTGGACACTTAGGTTTGCCTTCACTAGCCTAACTTTTAACAATTAGCAAATTTTACACTTGTCCAAAACTGGACACTTCTGCTGATGACACATTAAATTGGCTCTGATGGTGGCACTTGTCTCTGAGACGGCAGAACATTTTGTGGGAAATTTTCTGGTTTACAGCATTTTCTCCTTTTCCAAAAATACTTTCCAAAGCTTTCTCCCTCAAGATTGTTAAAACTCGGGGTCGTATGGCAAAGCTTTAAAACATATTTGGTACAGAAAGGTTTAAAAAAAGTCGAGGGAGAACAGCTCGATCTTTTTTTAGATAAATATTTATTGAATAGTTTAAATGGTTTTTTACACCACTTTCAACACTATTTCAGTCACCAAGGACACTCCCAGGAAAAAATCCCTTTCAGACAAATAATATTGTGGTACAACAAACAAGAGGACCATGATGGTCCTAAATCGCTCACCTGAAATGCAACTCAGCTGTCATTGTTATGGCCACTTGCCTCTTGTTTTTTGCTGGAATGTTTTAGTTTTGAAAATGATTCATCCATATGACAATACCAACAATCAGCGCAGGTAAGAAAATGAAAATCGAAATTATAGTCCCTAGAGTGTAAACAATGGAATTGTCATCAAGATCCCCTATTTTGATGCTTTTAGCTTGTCCCCATTTTGATCAGATTTGTCCTTAGGTCATTATGAACATCCAGGGAAATTTTGAGTATGACTGAGCCAGAATTGGGGTTGCTGAGTGTGGTCATGTTCATGTTCACAACCTTACAAACATTCTGGGCGATGGATCAAGATTATGCTCAAATTATGATACTTATATCATGAACAGTGGAATTTTGGCGATGCATATTCAAGGATACATAAAAGCTAACCATGAGTATGTTATGCTCAGGTGAGCTGATAATGGGTTTTCAGACAGAATCACATGCCAAATGTATGTTGTGGGCCATACAATATGAAACAGGAGGATTCCAAGAATACACTCTTTACATATTTTATCCCACATTGTGACTACAAAGGACTTTTTGTGATTCCAAGGAAGAAATTTGGTAAATGCTATTAGCAAACAAGAGCCGTCAAGTGGTTGTTGAGAAATCGCTTTGGACGGACAGACAGACAGATGAAGTGGCGACTATATGCTCACTTTTACGGGAGCATAACTATCCACCAGTCCATGCTGAATATGAAAGTTCTAGGGTTAATGTTTGGATGAAAGAATATTTTTAAAGATCTTTATTTGGATGTGAAAACTGGGATCAACAACAAAGCACTTTTTTTTTTCCTATGGTCATAATTTGATGTACTTTGGTAGAGTGCTACTGTTGCCAATTAAGTTGTAGGCTTTGTGTTTGGGTTGATTTTTTTTTCCGCAGGTGACATGGAAACCAGAGTTGTTCATGAATTCCAATTTGTCAAAGGGCAATACAGTTGATCTTGCTTAGCTAAGCGACTACGTTTATTAAGCCAACACTTTTATTAAGCGATAGGAATTCCAATGTCTCTGTTGAAATATATAAGACTAGCTGGAACTGAATGCCCCATGGATTAAAGCCTTTATGCTGAGCTAAATCCTACGTTGTTAGTACTTATTACAGTCATCTTAGTGAGAGTATTGTAATGAGTATTACCAACAAAGGCTTTTCTAGAAAGTAAGGTATTATTTGAGTGCAAGAACTGTTGCTACTCCATGTAATCTGAATAAGTTTTTGTTGCATTAACCCTTTCCCAAATAATAAAATTTAGACTGGTCCAAATTGAAAGAGTTTGCAGACGACAATTTTAAATTTGATGAAAATGACAGAAAGTTCTCCAAAAGGGTAGAAAACACTGTGGGAAAAGGAGAAATTGCTCGTAATGAGCAATTTCTCCTTTTCCCACAGTGTTTTCAAAAGACTTGTACTGCAGACACGTGAAAACCAGGGCTTGTTTGGGAAAGGGTTAAGAGACCATTTTCTAAAGTGACCAATTTTGGCAGTCCCTTGAGTGGTCGCTTAATAGATGTTTTACCCATACAAAGACCCAAATCCAACACTATTGGTGTATATAAATTGTAAATTATCAAAATGTGTTTGTGAATTTAAATGCATATAACCCATCGTTCACAGATATGGCCTTGATATTCAGTCTTAATATTGTGATTATACCTTTTTTATCAGTAGGTCCAAAAATAAATTAGATATGCAATGACCTTTTGATAGACAGGCAAATGAAAAGTTGACAACAACTAGACAATAATTGCAGAAAGCAGTTAAAAGACTCAGTGTTTCCCAATAGTGGCACATACCTGGTACGGGTTGACATCTGCGACAGCCCAAAATAGGGTTCCACTTATAATGATACTCAGGGGACCGAAGAAATCATATCATTTTATCTGAGTATCGTTTTAACTGATGTATATTCTTATAAAAAGAGACCCTGTTGGGACCAAGGGATTAACGTCATTATAAGCAATATATAGTATTAAGCAATGTAGTAATAAGCAAAGTTTACTGTAATTGTTGCAGAGATGCTCAAGAAATTAATTAATATTTTAGCAGATCAGTATTGAGTTGACTCTTTTCAAGATATAATGGTGATCAACCTCTTTCCCACAACCACTTGCAAGAAGACTCAACACCATAATGCTACATGCCAAATATGAAAGCTCTAGCCCTTACGGTTTGGGACAAGAAGATTTTTAAAGATTTCCTTCTTTATATCTATGTGAAATCAGAGACCAACAAAATATGGCTAACTTTCACACCAGGGCCATAATTTTAAGTGTTTTGGTAGAGGGCCACTAGATGATGCTACATGCCAAATATGAAAGCTCTAGCCCTTACGGTTTGGGATAAGAAGATTTTTAAAGATTTCCTTCTTTATCTCTATGTGAAATCTGAGAACCCACAACATAGGGCCAATTTTTAACACCAGGGCCATAATTTGAAGTATTTTGGTAAAGGGTCACTAGATGATGCTACATGCCATATATGAAAGCTCTAGCCCTTACGGTTTGGGACAGGAAGATTTTTAAAGATTTCCTTCTTTATCTCTATGTGAAATCCGAGAACCCACAACATAGGGCCAATTTCCACACTAGGGCCATTATTTGAAGTATTTTGGTAGAGGGCCACTGGATGATACTACATGCCATATATGAGAGCTCTAGCCCTTACGGTTTGGGATAAGAAGATTTTTAAAGATTTCCTTCTTTATCTCTATGTGAAATCCGAGAACCTACAACATAGGGCCAATTTTTAACACCAGGGCCATAATTTGAAGTATTTTGGTAGAGGGACACTAGATGATGCTACATGCCATATATGAAAGCTCTAGCCCTTACAGTTTGGGACAAGAAGATTTTTAAAGATTTCCTTCTTTATCTCTATGTGAAATCCGAGAACCCACAACATAGGCCCAATTTCCAGACTAGGGCCATAATTTGAAGTATTTTGGTAGAGGGCCACTAGATGATGCTACATGCCATATATGAAAGCTCTAGCCCTTACAGTTTGGGACAAGAAGATTTTTAAAGTTTTTTCTTTCGGTTGCCATGGCAACCAGAGTTCTTCACTGATTTCAATTCTTTGAAGTATTTTGAAAGAGCATGACCTAAGGATCATTTCTGTGAAGTTTGATTGAAATCTGATTGTTAGTTTAGGGGGAGAAGATTTTTTTTGTAATTGTGAACGGACGGACGACGGACATTGACCGATCACAATAGCTCACTTCGAGCACTTCGTGCTCAGGTGAGCTAAAAATAACAATAATACTAAACTAATCCATTATCACACTTAACCATTTACCAAACAACCCCTTACTCAACAAACCTAAGGTAGAGGCATTTTGACAACAATGTGGAAAAAGGAGAAAATGCTAGTAAACAGCCTCTTTCTCTTTTTCCCACTATGTTTTCTACCTTTTCAAGCACAGAAATCATTATTTAGGTTGTATTTCATTGTTATCTGCAAATGCTTCCAATACATGGATCCGTGGCGATGAGATAAACCGACTTCGCTAATGGCTCCCAAACAACCGCAATAAATACATATACAGTATAGCGGAAAGGCTACTTAAATCGTGCTGTCATGAATGTTTCTATCGATTATATTCCGCAAAAAATATCCCCTTTCATATGTTTCTGCTGCTGATGATGAATTCTTGGTAAGAAATTTATGGATACTTGAACTAATTAACACAAGGATATGTAAACAAGAGGGCCATGATGGCCCTGGATCGCTCACCTGAGTAAATAGGCGAAATTTCACTCCAGGGTCATAATGACCCAATTTAAAACTCATCCGAGATATTATTAAGACAAACATTCTGACCAATTGTCAGGTCAATTGAGCTGAAAATGTGGCCTCCAGAGTGTCCAAAATGTTTCAATTTGCCCAAGTGACCTAGTTTATGACCATATGTGACCATATTTCAAACTCATCCGAGACATCAAAACAAACTTGTTGACCAAGGTTCAGGTAAATTGGGTAAGAACTGCCGCCTCTAGAGTGCCCACAAGGTATTTCTGTAATTTGACCAAGTGACATAGATTATGACCCTATGTGACCCAATTTCAAATCCATTTCAGATATCATCAAGTCAAACATGCTGACAAATTTTCAGGTCAGTTGAGCAAAACTGGCCTCTACAGTGCCCACAATACATTTCTTTAATTTGACCCAGTGACCTAGTTTATGACACGATGAGACCCCCCAATTTCTAATTGATCCGAGATATCATCAAGTCAAATATGTAGACCAATTTTCAGGTCAATTCTGCTAGAATTGTGGCCTCTAGAGTGCCCACAAGGTATTTCTTCAATGTGACCCAGTGACATTGTTTATGACCCTATGTGACCCATTTTTGAACTCCTCTGAGATATCATCACAACAAAAAATGTGGCCTCTAGACTGCCCACAAGGTATTTCTTTAATTTGACCTAGTGACCTACTTTATGACCCCAGATGACCCAATTTCAATCTCATCCAAGATTTAATTAAGACAAACATTCTGATGAATTTTCTAGTCAAATGAGTAAAAAATGTGGCCTCTAGAGTGTCCACAAGGTATTGCTTTAATTTGACCTTAGTGACCTAGTTTATGACCGTAGGTGACCCAAATTCGAACTCATCCAAGATTTCATCAAGACAAACATTCTGACCAATTTTCAGGTCAATTGAGTAAGAAATGTGTCCTCTAGAGTGTCCACAGGGTATTTCTTTAATTTGACCTAGTGACCTAGTTTATGACCCAAGGTGACCAAATTTCCAACTCATCTAAGATTTAATTAAGACAAACGTTTTGACCAATTTTCAAGTCAATTGAGCGAAAAATGTGGCCTCTAGAGTGTCCACAAGGTATTTCTTTAACTCTTTACCACACAATCCTGACTTTTAACGACCCTGTGAAAGAAGTCCTTTGAAAACCTTGTGGGAAAAGGAGAAAAACTGCTGGTAACCAGCATTTTCTCCTTTTTCCACGTTTTCTATCCTACCCAAAACAATTTTAAATTTTTCAATAACATTTATTTTGTCGTCTGCAAATGCTTTCAATTTGGACCAGTCTAAATTTTTGTTGTTTGGTAAAGAGTTAATTTGACCTAGTGACCTACTTTATGACCCCAGGTGACCCAATTTCAAAGTTATCCGAGACTTAATTAAGAAAAACATTCTGACCAATGTTCAAGTCAATTGAGTGAAAACAAGAGGGCCACGATGGCCCTGTATCGCTCCACTGGCTTATAAATATAAACCATGAAGAGAAGTCTTCACTATATAAGCCCTTATAAAACTTTGACCCCAGGGCTACAGTCGGACTAAATGGGGAATATGTGTATTAGAAGAATAACGTGCCAAATTTGGGAGTTCTTGGCCTTATGGCTAGTAACAAGACGGTTTCTGAACTTTTCACTCCATAAACCCATGTAAAACTTGTGACCCCTGGTGCAGGGCCAAACTTGATCCTAGGGCTGTAACTTGGGCCCTCTTTGTAGTTGTCCACTAGATAATGCTATAATTATGCAAAATTTGGTAGCCTAAGCCTTATGGCTATGTACACCAAGATTTAAAAGTTTTCCCTATGTAAGCCTATGTAAATCTTGTGAAACCCCCCCCTCCCCCAGCATGAGGCCAAATTGAACCCAGGACTAAAATTTGGGCACTTTTGGTAGACCCCAACTAGATCAAGCTAAATGCAAAATTTGGTAGCTCTAGGCCTAATGGCTAGGTACAGAAAGATTTTTAAAGTTTTCTCTATATAAGCCTATGTAAAACTTGTGACCCCTGGGGCAGAGCCAATTTTGACCCCAGGGCTATAATTTCAAGAAACATGATAGAGGTCTACTACATAAAGCTACATGCCAAATTTGGTAGCCCTATGCCTTATGGTTTCAGACAAGATTTTTAAATTTTTCTCTATATAAGCCTATGTAAAACTTGTGACCCCTGGGGCAGAGCCAATTTTGACCCCAGGGCTATAATTTCAAGAAACATGATAGAGGTCTACTACATAAAGCTACATGCCAAATTTGGTAGCCCTATGCCTTATGGTTTCAGACAAGAAGATTTTTAAAGTTTTCTCTATATAAGCCTATGTAAAACTTGTGACCCCTGGGGCAGAGCCAATTTTGACCCCAGGGCTATAATTTCAAGAAACATGATAGAGGTCTACTACATAAAGCTACATGCCAAATTTGGTAGCCCTATGCCTTATGGTTTCAGACAAGAAGATTTTTAAAGATTTCCAATATTTTTCAGTTTTGTTGCCATGGCAACCAGAGTTTTTGAAGGAATCAAATTCTTTCAAGAAATTCTGAAGAGGACCATGGCAGGATCATTTCTGTGAAGTTTCATGAAAATTGGATTGGTAGTTTCAGAGAAGAAGATGTTTGAAATAAAAGTTAACGCACGCACGGACGGACAGACGGACGCACGACGGACACCGGGCCATGACATAAGCCCGCTGGCCTTTGGCCAGTGGAGCTAAAAATGGCCACTAGAGTGCCTACAAGGTATATCTTTAATTTGACCTAGTGACCTAGTTTTTGACCCCACATGACTCAATTTCAAACTCATCTGAGTTTTTATCAAGACAAACATTCCTACCATGTTTCACAAGTATCTGACTGAAAATGTGTCCTCTAGAGTGCACACAAAGTTTTTCTAAGATGTGACCTAGTGACCTAGTTTTTGACCCCACATGACCCAATTTTGAACTCGTTCGAGATTTTATCAAGACAAACATTCTGACCAAGTTTCACAAGTATCTGACTGAAAATGTGGCCTCTAGAGCACAGACAAGGTTTTTCTAAGATGTGACCTAGTGACCTAGTTTTTGACCCAACATGACCCAATTTCGAAATCGTCTGTGATTTTATCAAGACAAACATTCTGACCAAATTCCACAAGTATCTGACTGAAAATGTGGCCTATAGAGTGCACACAAGGTTTTTCTAAAATGTGACCTAATGACCTAGTTTTTGACTCCACATGACCCAATTTCGAACTCATCCAAGATTTTATCAAGACAAACATTCTGACCAAGTTTCATGTGGATTCGGACCGAAAATGTGGCCTCTAGAACATACACAAGGTAAAAAGTTGACGACGGACGACAGACAACACATGACGGACGCCGGACACAGCACGATCACAATAGCTCACCATGAGCACATTGTGCTCAGGTGAGCTAAAAAACATAAGTCGAACAAGAGCACCACATGCAGGTGCCAACAATTGGCTGCTGTTTTTCGACAGATAAAAATTTCCCTAACAATTTTGAAACAAGAGGACCATGATGGTCCTATATCGCTCACCTGAGTACCAAGCAGTAAAGGTCTACAATGAAGATAAATACCAAATATCGAAGTGCAAGGCCAAAGCTCTAGGTCTTCTTTGTTTAGACAAGAAGATAATCTTTCTTAACCAAACCCGGTTATATAAATATTTGTGAGAAGTTCGAATGATATTTGTCCTATAGTTGTTACAAAATAGGGAGAACAAGAAATTTCATCAAAGAAAAATAACTTTGTAAAAATTCAATGAACCGTCACCAAAATATAATATGCACATTCTTGCTTGGCACCAAGTCTCTCTAAAGTTTGAATGAAATCTGTCCTGTAGTTGTTGAGAACTAGCTCTGACATGAAAATGCTACAGAAAGACTGATGGATGGATGTATGGATGGACGGATGGATGGACCGACAAGCTGACTCCTATATACCTCCAGAACAGAGTTTTGAAGGAATAATAACAAAGCTCTAGGCCTTTTGGTGTGCGGCAGAAAGTTGCCTGATTTGAACAAACTTAGTAGAGAATGTTTGCCGATTCAAGACTTTCTATACAAGTTAGTATTATAATGTTGTTAAATACACCAACAACTACAGTGGTTGTCCAGGGACATGTTCATGGGTAATTGCTATTGTAAACACATAAACAATGTATTTACACTTGCAGTAGTCTTGCACCAACCTTTCAACGCGTCCAGCTTACAAAAATTTGACCTTCAAGTGTGACATTGACCTTGGCCCTACCTGAACAGATCTTTCAAATGGTACTTCAATTCACGGTGGAGTATATGCCCAAAATCTAACGGGGGGGGGGGGTTCAGGGGTCATAAACTTATTTATGAATTAAGACAAACACCACAAACTGAAGAAGTCCCCTTTTTGGATGGATGGATGGATGGATGGATGGACCGACAAGCTGACTCCTATATACCTCCAGAACAGAGTTTTGAAGGAATAATAACAATGCTCTAGGCCTTTTGGTGTGTGGCAAAAAGTTGCCTGATATGAACAAACTTAGTAGAGAATGGGGGGGGGGTTTCATAAACTTATTTATAAATTAAGACAAACACCACAAACTGAAGAACAAAAATTATAATGACTTCTAAGATTTACAAGATAAAATCTGTACTACAGAGTTAAATGAATGAACAAAAGTGAACTCAAAATACAATGAACGCAATGTTCAAAGATACATCCTAACAGCCAGAGAGAAAAATGCTGTCAAAGCCTTTAACCCTTTACCACATGGCAAAATTTAGATCTGTCCAAATTGAAAGCATTTGCAGACAACATTTTCATATTGGCTCAAGTGACACAATATTTCTTTGATAGGGTAGAAAACTTTGTGGGAAAAAGGAGAAAATGCTGGTTACCAGCATTTTTTCCTTTTCCAACAATGTTTTCGAAAGTTTTCACAGAATGCTTCTCATCATGTGCCCTAGCGCATATTGTCAAGGTTCTGCAATTTATAGCTGCATCATGGAAAAAGGTGTCTTCGTGTTATATTTCATTTTTCACCAATATCTCTTTAATTACTGGACATATCTCAACAGATTTGGATGAAAATTTCACACATCAAGTGACCTAGCGCATATTGTCAGGGTTTTGGAATTTATTGCTGTGTCATGGAAAAAGGGGGCTTCATGTCAAATTTAAACTGCATCTGTCTGTCCTGAATAGATAAAAGAAAAAAATGATCAGGTGGGAACCAAGGCTAGGGGTATGCAAGACAGGATGTTTTATCAGACAGTGTAGATAAAGATCAGACTGCAGGTGGATCTTGGATATATATGCCTTATATTCTGCAAGATAGTACTGCCTACAACACAGTCTTGAAATGCATATTACTTGGTCTATCTTTATCTCTTTACCAAACAAAAATTTTAGACTGGTCTATAATTCAAAGCATTTGCAGACAACAAAATAAATTTGTCTCAAAAAATGAACTTAGATCTAGGATGGGTAGAGAACATTGTGGAAAAAGTTAAAAAAAATCCTGGTTACCTGAGTGCTTGGCCCAACTAAGATTTAAACTTGACATCCCTGCATAGCTAGCCCTGTAGGTAATGAGCTAACAGGCTTGGCTCAAATCATTAACAAACAACAAAATTCAATCCTTAAACCCAAAGGCCATTTTCATTCCAGAATGAGTCCAAGATGATAACAACTGTGTGGGTGCCTTTTGTCTGCAGTGTTTCAATAAAGCAGACAGTATAGATCAATGATCAGACTGCACATTTCGTGCAGTCTGATCTTGATCTACACTAGACACAAAGGCAACTATAGTAGTGAAAGGCGCTTAAAGGGTTAAGACTTGTCCAAATTCAAACCATTTGCTGACAACAAAATAAATGTGACTCAAAAATTTAAATTTGATTTTGGTTGGGTGGAAAACATTGTGGAAAAAGGAAAACATGCTGGTTACAAGTATTTTCTCTTTTTCCAATAATATTTTCAAGAGCCTTATTTCTCACAGGCGTTAAAACTTGGGATTGTGTGGTACAGGGTGAAATAGAACAAGACTTTTAAAGTTCATTCTGTATACCTTTATGTCCTGTTTTGACCCAGGGGCATCACTTGAACAAAACTGTCCACAAGGAAATGCCACATACCAAATATCAAAGCTCTAGGCCTTCTAGTTTCAGACAAAAACATTTTTAAAGTTTGCTCTATATACAATTTTGCCCAAAATTGTGACCCCTGGAGTTAAAGGGTTAATTCAATTCTTTTAACAACTTTGGTAGAACTTCACCCAAGGAATATGCCTGTCAAGTTTCAACATGATTGGTTTAGGAGGAGAAGATGTTTAAAGGAATTGTGGAAAGACGGACGCAGGACAACGATGAATCACAATACCTCACCCAACACTTCGTGCTCAGGTGAGCTAACAAATAGGCCTAACCATTGTCTGTGGCTTGTGATAAACAACATAAAGATGAAGTTTCATAACATTTTGTCCTGTAGTTAAAGAGATATTAATCCATAATGAAAGTATATGTGAAGCCCCCTTTTTCCATGACATGACATTTAATCAAAAAAGCTAACCTAATGATATTGGCGAACTATCATAAGGAACACATGTATGAAGTTTCAAAAATTTTTGTTTAGGATTTTGAGTTGAAGATACATGTATATTGATCCTTAACAGAAATATACATGAAGCCCCTTTTTCCTATGAGACAGTATTTGATATCAAAAAGGAAAAAAAACCCAATAAATATCAGCGGACATCATTAGGAACACCTGTATGAATTTTTTGTCAAGGATTTTAGAAGATATCTGTCCTGAAAGATGGACAAACAGATGGTCATTGGTCCATGACGAAATTAAACATTTAGCCCCCTTTTTTCATGACATGGCATTTCATGAAATAATAACAAATAACTATGTATTGTCTGTGGCTTGCAATAAACAATTAAAAGATGAAGTTTCATGACATTTCGTCCTGTAGTTCAAGAGATATTGGTCCACAATGAAAATATACGTCAAACCCCCTTTTTCCACGACACAGCAATAACTGGTCCTATTAGACCTACAATCAAACTCATTCGAAATCTTATGGTCATATATATTTTGACCAAGTTTGGTGCTGATTGGTTTAAATTTGTAGATGCTAGAGTGTAAACAAAGTCAAATGTAGCAATTTTTTTTAATTCAAGGGCAAATAACTCCAGTCGTTCTGGTCTGATTAGGCACATAATCAAACTCATCTGAGATCTTATGGTCATATATATTTAGACCAAGTTTAGTGCTGATTGGTTAATATTTGTAGATGCTAGAGTGTAAACAAAGTCAAATATAGCAATTTTTCTAATTCAAGGGCAAATAACTCCAGTCGTTCTGGTCCGATTACACCCATAATCGAACTCATCCGAGATCTTATGGTCATATACATTTTGACCAAGTTTGGTGCCGATTAATTAATATTTGTAGATGCTAGAGTGTAAACAAAGTCAAAATATAGCAATTTTTCTAATTCAAGGGCAAATAACTCCAGTCGTTCTGGTCCGATTACACCCATAATCGAACTCATCCGAGATCTTATGGTCATATACATTTTGACCAAGTTTGGTGCCGATTGGTTAATATTTGTAGATGCTAGAGTGTGAACAAAGTCAAATATAGCAATTTTTCTAATTCAAGGGCAAATAACTCCAGTCGTTATGGTCCGATTACACCCATAATCTAATTCAAGGGCAAATAACTCCAGTCCTTCTGGTCCGATTACACCCATAATCGAACTCATACGAGATCTTATGGTTATATACATTTTGACCAAGTTTGGTGCCGATTGGTTAATATTTGTAGATGCTAGAGTGTAAACAAAGTCAAATATAGCAATTTTTCTAATTCAAGGGCAAATAACTCCAGTTGTTCTGGTCCGATTACACCCATAATCGAACACATCCGAGATCTTATGGTCATATACATTTTGACCAAGTTTGGTGCCAATTGGTTAATATTTGTAGATGCTAGAGTGTAAACAAAAAAATGTGGACGGACGGACGGACAGACAGACGGACGGACGACGGACGCTGAGTGATCACAATAGCTCATCCTGAGCACTTCCTGCTCAGGCGAGCTAAAAACCAATAAATATCAGCAGACATCATTAGGAACACCTGAATGAATTTCTATTAGTTTTTGTCAAGGATTTTAGAAGATATCTGTCCTGAAAGATGGAGA
Organism: Tridacna gigas; assembly: GCA_945859785.2. Taxonomy (NCBI): domain Eukaryota; kingdom Metazoa; phylum Mollusca; class Bivalvia; order Cardiida; family Cardiidae; genus Tridacna; species Tridacna gigas. Next base: position 18,861,432 of record OX244035.2, read on the forward strand.
AACAGATGGTCATTGGTCCATGACGAAATTAAACATTTAGACCCCTTTTTTCATGACATGGCGTTTCATGAAATAAAAACAAATAACTATTGTCTGTGGCTTGCAATAAACAATAAAAAGATGAAGTTTCATGACATTCTATCTTGTAGTTAAAGAAATATTGGTCCACAATGAAAATATACGTCATGCCCCCTTTTTCCATGACACAGCAATAACAAGTCCTATTAGACCTACAATAAAACTCACACGAGATCTTACGGTCATATATATTTTGACCCAGTTTGGTGCTGATTGGTTTAAATTTGTAGATGCTAGAGTGTAAACAAAGTCAAATGTAGCAATTTTTTTAATTCAAGGGCAAATAACTCCAGTCGATTAGACACATAATCGAACTCATCTGAGATCTTATGGTTATATATATTTAGACCAAGTTTAGTGCTGATTGGTTAATATTTGTAGGTGCTAGAGTGTAAACAAAGTCAAATATAGCAATTTTTCTAATTTAAGGGCAAATAACTCCAGTCATTCTGGTCTGATTAGACCCATAATTGAACTCATCCGAGATCTTATAGTCATATACATTTTGACCAAGTTTGGTGCTGATTGGTTATTACTTGTAGATGCTAGAGTGTAAACAAAGTCAAATATAGCAATTTTTCTAATTCAAGGGCAAATAACTCCAGTCGTTCTGGTCCGATTAGACCCATAATCGAACTCATCCGAGATCTTATGGTCATATACATTTTGACCAAGTTTGGTGCTGATTGGCTAATATTTGTAGATGCTAGAGTGTAAACAAAAAAATGTGGACGGACTGACGGACGGACATACGACGGACGGTGAGTGATCACAATAGCTCATCCTGAGCACTTTGTGCTCAGGTGAGCTAAAAAGTCACCCTATGAACATTTCTGTGAAATTATTTCAAAATCTGACCAGCCATTCCAGAGAAGAAGAATTAAGAAATTCCTCTTCATGTCCTTATAGTGCAAATAGCCCCCACCACCAGAGCCATGTTTCTTGACAGATCACAATTTTGCGAACACTTTTTGAAAAGAGTCACCCAAGGAACATTTCTGTGAAATTATTTCAAAATCTGACCAGCGGTTTCAGAGAAGAAGAATTTTTAAGAATTTCTTCATGTCCGTATAGTGTAAGTAGCCCACAGCCATCAGAGCCATGTTTCTTGATGGATAAAAATTTCTCAAACAGTTTGCGAAAAGGGTCACCCAAGGAACATTTCTTGAACTTGTCCAAGATATCAAGACAAACATTCTGACCAAGTTTCAAGAGTATAAGGCTGAAAATGTGGCCTCTAAAGTGCATACCAAGTTTTTCTAAGATTCAGCCCTGTGACCTACTTTTTGACCCAACATGACCCAATTTCACACATGTCCAAGATATCAAGCAGACAATCTAACCAAGTTCCATGAGTATCAGGCTGAATATGTGGCCTCTAGGGTGCACACAAGGTTTTTCAAGGATCTTGTCTAGTGACCTACTTTTTGACTCGACATGACCCGATTTCACACTTGTCAGAGATTTTATCAAGACAAACATTCTGACCAAATTTCATGATTTTCATGCTGAAAATGTGGCCTCTAGAGTGCATACAAGGTTTTTCTTTGATTTAGCCCAATGACCTACTTTTGACCTAACGTGACCTAATTTCTAGCTTATCCAAGATCTTATCAAGACAAACATTCTGACTAAGTTTCAAGAGTATCAGGCTGAAAATGTAGCCTCTAGAGTGCACACAATGTTTTTCTATGATTTAGTCCAGTGACCTACTTTTTGACCCAACATGACCCAATTTCACATTTGTCTGAGATTTTATCAAGACAAATATTCTGACCATGTTTCAAGAGTATCAGCTAAAAACATGGCCTCTAGAGTGCACACAAGGTTTTTCTTAGATTAAGCCCAGTGACCTACTTTTTGACCTGACATGACCCAATTTCAAACTTTTCCAAGATATCATCAAGACAAACATTCTGACCAAGTTTCAGGAGTATCAGGCTGAAAATGTGGTCTCTAGAGTGCACACAAGGTTTTTCTAAGATTTAGCCTAGTGACCTACTTTTTGACCCGACATGCTTCAATTTCGAACTTGTCTCAGATTTTATCAAGACAAACCTTCTGACCAAGTTTCATGAGTATCTGACTAAAAATGTGGCCTCTAGAGTGCACACAAGGTAAATGTTGACGACCGCACGACATATGCCGGACACAGGACAATCACAATAGCTCACCTTGAGCACTTCATGCTCAGGTGAGCTAAAAACTCGTTCACTTCCCTCAAATACGTATAAAAATGACATCACAAAAGACATCACACAAATCTGATATGAAATGTGTATAGGATATGAAAACTGTAATGGGTATATTACACTGAAAACAAGGGGGTTTATGTGATAAAATAAATTTCCTGTGTACACCTCTCTTGAATATGGCAGAGAGCAAAGCAGAACACCTTGTGATTGCTGCTGTGCTATTATAAATAAGCTGGGTGTATGTTATTGATAGTGCAGTAAACAAAAAAATCAATAAGAATGAAGAGAGGCGTAAAGTTCTGTCATGTCTATATTCAGCTGTATTTATGAATCATTGTAATGCCAGACTGATAGCCCGTGCAGATAAAAATGAAGTTGATTTGTATTTGCATGACGACATAAGAGGGTTTTTTTCTTTTTTTCTGAGAGCAAATCCGTATTTTCATTGTTTGTTTGATCTTTAATAGAAAGGGTCTGCATGATGGAAAGTTTTAACTAGAGGCCATTGAGGGCCTGAATGGCTCTACTGACTGTAATTTTGCTTATTCTCTAGCATACATCATTAATGCATGAAGCAAAAAGGAACAAACACACACATAGAGCAGGGGGCTAGGAGGTGTTGGGTGGGGTGAACTGAGTAAATGGTGAAATAAGTAAGCGCAATTTCTCAAAACTACTTGTTTGGAATTCAGTCAGATTTAATAAGGTTTGAGGTTTTAGTACTCCTTGTATGCAAATGCAAATTTTCAGATTTAAACAGCTACTTTTCCCTTACTAATTGTCATATTTGTTTCAAAATCAATTGCGTTCAAACTATTGTTGATGTAGAGAAAATGGACAAGTTTCATGAACAATGCAGACTATTACGTATACAAGAAATGCAAATTTTTAACTTAGAATGGCTAACTTTTGCCTTACTAACTGACAGACTTCTTTTAACAAGAGGGCCATCATGGCCCTGGATCGCTCACCTGAGTCAATAGGCAAAATTTCACTCCAGGGTCATAATTGAAAGTACTACATGCCAAATAAATATGATATTTGGCCCAATTTCGAACTCATCCAATATTTTATCAAGAAAAACATTCTGACCAATTTTCAAGTCATTTGAGCAAGACATGTGACCTCATCCTAGATTTTTTCAAGTAATTTTATCAAGACAAGCATTCTGAACAATTTTCAAGTCAATTAAGCAAAAAATGTGGCCTCTAGAGTGCACACAAGGTATTTATTTAATTTGACCTAATGACCTAGTTTATGATTCCAGTTGACCCAAATTTGGACTCATGTAAGATTTTATCAAGACAAACATTCTGACCAATTTTCAAGTCAATTGAGCAAATAATTTGGCCTCTAGGTTGCCCACAAGGTATTTCTTTAATTTGACCTAGTGACCTAGTTTATGATCCCAGGTAACCCAAATCCAAATCTGTTCAAGATTTTATCAAGACAAACATTCTTACCAAATTTCAGGTCAATTGAGCACAAAATGTGACCTCTAGAGTGCCCAAAAGGTATTTCTTTGACCTAGTGACCTAGTTTACAATCCCAGTTGACCCAAATCCAAACCCATTCGAGATTTAATCAAGACAAACATTCTGACCAAATTTCAGGTCATTTGAGCAATGAATGTGGCCTCTAGAGTGCCCACAAGGTATTTCTTTAATTTGACCAAGTGACCTAGTTTATGACCCCAGGTGATCCAATATCAAACTCATCCAATATTTCATCAAGACAAACATTCTGACCAATTTTCAAGTCAATTGAGCAAGAAATGTAGCCTCTAGAGTGCCCTCAAGGTATTTCTTTAATTTGACCTAGTGACCTAGATTATGACCCTAGGTGACCCACTTTTGAACTCATCATAGATTTTATCAAGAGTAACATTTTAACCAATTTTCAAATCAATTGAACGATAAATGTGGCATCTACAGTGCACACAAGGTATTTCTTCAATTTGACCTAGTGACCTAATTTAAGACCCCATATGACCCAAATTCGGGCTCATGTGAGACTATATCAAGACAAACATTCTGACCAATTTTCAAGTCAATTGAGCCAAAAATGTGGCCTCCAGAGTGCCCACAAGGTATTTCTTTAATTTGACCTAGTAACCTAGTTTATGACCCCAGGTGACCCAATTTCGAACTGACTGTACATGTTGTGCTAAGGTGGGCTAACAAACTTAGAACAGGTTCACTACATACCAAATAACAAAGCTCTATGCCTTCAAGGTTTAGAAAAGAAGAATTTTAAAGTTTTCCTTCTTTGTTCCTATGTTAGAATTTGTGACCCCCGGGGCAGGGCCAGTTTTGATCCCAGGGGCATCATATGAACAAACTTGGTAGAGGTCCACTAGGAAATGCTACATACCAAATATCAAAGCTCCACGCCTTTCCAGTTTCAGAGAAGAAGAATTTTAAAGTTTTCCTTCTTTGTTCCTATGTTCAAACTTGTGACCCCCAGGGCAGGGCCAGTTTTGACCCCAGGGGGATCATATGAACAAATTTGGTAGAGGTCTACTAGGAGATGCTAGATGCCAAATATCAAAGCTCTACGCCTTCCAGTTTTAGAGAAGAAGAATTTTAAAGTTTTCCTTCTTTGTTCCTATGTTTGAAACTTGTGACCCCCGGGGCAGGGCCAGTTTTGACCCCAGGGGCATCATATGAACAAACTTGGTAGAGGTCTGCTAGGAGATGCTACATAACAAATATCAAAGCTCTACGCCTTACAGTTTCAGAGAAGAAGAATTTTAAAGTTTTCCTTCTTTGTTCCTATGTCCGAACTTGTGACCCCCGGGTCAGGGCCAGTTTTGACCCTGGGGGGATCATATGAACAAATTTGTTAGAGGTCCACTAGGAGATGCTAGATGCCAAATATCAAAGCTCTACGCCTTCCAGTTTCAGAGAAGAAGAATTTTAAAGTTTTCCTTCTTTGTTCCTATGTTTGAAACTTGTGATCCCCCAGGCAGGGCCAGTTTTGACCCCAGGGGCATCATATGAACAAACCTGGTAGAGGTCCGCTAAGAGATGCTACATCCCAATACCAAAGTTCTACACCTTCCAGTTTCAGAGAAGAAGAATTTTAAAGTTTTTCTTCTTTGTTCCTATGTTCGAAACTTGTGACCCCTGGGGCAGGGCCAGTTTTGACACCAGGGGCATCATATGAACAAACTTGGTAGAGGTCCACTAGGAGATGCTAGATGCCAAATATCAAAGCTCCACGCCTTCCAGTTTCAGAGAAAAAGAATTTTTAAGTTTTCCTTCTTTGTTCCTATGTTTGAACTTGCGACCCCCAGGGCGGGGCCAGTTTTGACCCCAGGGCCATCATATGAACAAACTTGGTAGAGGTCCACTAGGAGATGCTACATACCAGCTCTAAGCCTTCTAGAATTAGAGAAGATTTTCAAAGATTTTGCTATTATTTTCCTTTCTGTTGCCATGGCAACCAGAGTTATTGGTGGAATTCAATCTCTTGAACAACTTTGGTAGAGCTTCACCCAAGGAACATCTCTGCCAAGTTTCATCAAGATTGGCCGAGCGGTTTAGGAGGAGAAGATGTTTAAAGGAATTGTGGACAGACCGACAGACGGACGGATAGATGGACGCCGGACAATGACCGATCACACTTCCTTACCTTAGCACTTTGTGCTCAGGTGAGCTAAAAATCAATAGCGTTCAATCCCTTGATGATACAAGAGAAATTGGGAAAGTTTCACAAAAATCTCGACCCAAATGCAAACTTTATCGCATAAACAAGAAATGTAAAGTTTCAACTTTAAATGGCTACTTTTCCCTTACTTATAGTTAGATTTGTTTCAAAATCAATAGGGTGCAAGCTATTGATGATACATGTATAAAGACACTGTGCAAGTTTCATGAAATTCTGACAACAAATGCAGACTTTATTTTGTAAACAAGAAATGCAAATGACTAACTTAGAATGGCCATTTTTCCCTTACTAAAGGTCAATTCTTTTAAAAATTGATAGGATTCAAGCTTTTGATGATAAAAAGAAACTGTGCAAGTTTCACAAAAATCTAACGCCAAATGTGGACTTTATTGCGAAAACTAGACAGAGACTAACAAACGGACAGAAGGACAAACAACGGAAACCATGCCATGACATAACATAAGCTCTATTGGCCATGCCAGCAGAGCTAAAAATTGGTGAATATGTGTCATAAATTTGCAACATGCCAATTTTCATGTCTCAGTCTAAAAATTATGACTCATTAACTGTGATAGTTGATCAGCATATCAGAACTGGTTAAAACTTAATAACGACAGAGAATTTGTGTATGTGGGTGGGTTTGTGGGGTTTCAAATGAAACAACAACAAATTGATATTAAAATTGCTGAAAAGGAAACTGTACAGGCAGATTAATGTGATATTTTTTTTTTTTGGTAATGTTTCCAGTGCATGTATTAATTAAGTAACTGAACATTTCAAAGTCAGTTAAACAAGCATATTTCATGTTGGAAAATAATCGAAAATGAAAGTCAAATTGCTATATTTTCTACTTTATTTTAACATTTACTAACCTCAACTCACAGTTTTCACAGTACAATCATTATGTACCTGACCATTGAATAAAGACACTGGAACAGGTAGAACTTTGAAAAAACTTATGTGAACACTAAAACTATTAGATGCTGTATTTAGAAAGGTCTACCTATCCTTATACCATAAAGCATATAAAAACACATACATAACTTCCTCCTGCTTAAGTTCAAGATATCATCAACATAGTTCACATAACAATTCCCCATGAAGTTTCTGCTGGATACCAGAAAATGTAGAACTTAGTTTGGGACAAGTACACATTGGGCATTAATATAGATACATTCAATTGTAAACTCAGGAAAGAAAACCGTCAAAACCACAATTCAGTACATGCACCTGACTTCCATGTTCTTGACTGTATTTATCATTATTCATTTTCTACCACAAACATATTACGTCTGTGAAACACTGGTGTAATTTTAAACAGGAGATGGCAATGAAACCTTTTGTCTTGACATTTAAAAAACAGTTGTCCAGTTTTCCTAAGCACACTGTATCACATACTTGACAATTCTGAATGTCCCACTTTTGAATATCATGACTATTACGCTATTGTCATTTCTTACTTACACCACTGCAAGTTTTGCTTGCAGTTGTTCAAATCCATATTAATTACGATTTTTTTCCACTTTAATTGTGTTTGTTTTTATCCACTTGATGATATGTTTGTATGTGACGAAAATGTGTTAATGTCCTTGACTTGAATATTTGTGACAATTCGCATGGTTGGATTTAGAAATTAACATGTGGGTAAGTAATTTTTCAAAATCAAATATCATCTTAGCTTAAAAAATGACAAAGTTTAGGGCTATGTGTCAAATTTATCTTACGCGAAATAGTCATTTTTTTCCAATCCACTTTGCAACAGACAAGTTTTCATCATTTTCTGGCAGTCATCTGAAAAATATTCTGACCAACTTGAAAATGTGGCCTCTGGAGTGTACACAAGATTTTTCTAAGATTTGACCTAGTGACCTAGTTTTAGAGCTCATTATGACCCATTTTCAAACTTGTCAGAGATATTATCAAGAAAATTATTCTGATCAAGTTTCATGAGTATTGGACTGAAAATGTGGTCTCTAGAGCCTACACAACGTTTTTCAAAGATTTGGCCCAGGTCCTAGTTTTTGAACTGACATAAACCAGTTTTAGATCTCAACTGAGGTATCATCAAGACAAACATTCTGACCAATGTTTCAAACTACTGAACTGAAAATGTGGGTTCTAGGGTATACATAAGGTTTTTCTAAGATTTGAATTAGTGACCTAGTTTTTGACTCCATATGACCCCTTTCAAACTCACCTGAGATATCATAAAGACAAAGATTCTGACCAAGTTTCATGAGTATTGCACTTGAATTGCAGCCTTTAGAGGGAACACAAGGTAAAAGTTGGCGACGCACAACACAAGACAGAGGACGGACACAGCACGATCACAAAAGCTCACCTTGAGCACTTTGTGCTCAGGTGAGCTAAAAATGTAGAACTAACAATTTATCACTTACAAGTAAAGAGAAATATATGCTATGGTTTCAAATGTGGTGTTTCTTTCCATGTAATTTTTTCCAGTTTTAGCTGACAAAGAAATAACATGTGTTATGATGGTTGAATGATTGGATACCAATGTACGTACCATTGTTCTGTCTGTCTCTGTCTGTTAGGGGAATTCCTGAATCATTCAGTCCATTATCTGCTGAAATAAAAAATACAAGAAAGAACATATTTTCATGTTTAAAGTCCAAATACATTTTATTACACTTTCTCCCACGTGCAGATATTCATTAAATCCAGACATGACAGGTTTTGAAAACTGGTGGGAAATGCAAACTTTTATATATCCAACCCAGGTCCTGTTCTAAAATTATTAGTTAGACTTTTTTTCATTTACTGTTGTGAATCAAGCCCTAGATGAAATAAAATGCAAGCCATACTCTGTAAGAAGGGGGTTTGATGCATCTACAGAAATTTTCCAGCCATGTCAACCTGTGCAGTCTGCGTAAGCTGACCCAAGTCAAAACTTATTGCTATAGGTTGATTTTCTGCATGTAAAAGGACTATAGTCTATCTAACTCTTCAGCCGGTTTTTAGACAAAATGGATCCACATTATCAAACTGCTTACTCTGCACACTGCATTGCAAGATGCATTAACTTTTTACCACCACAGAAAAATTTAGACTGGTCCAAATTGATAGCATTTGCAGATGACAATTTAAATGTGACTCAATCATGGAACTTGTCTTAGAAATGGAATGGGTACAAAGCATTGTGGGAAAAGAAGAAAAAGCTGGCTACCAGCATTTTCTCCTTTTCCCACAATGCTTTCATATGGCTTCTTTCTCGGAGGTTTCTAAGGGTTAAGGACCTTTTCATAGAGGGCCTCCCACATATTTTCTTCTACAAGGTCCTGAGAATTTGATGAAAAAAAAAAACATTATTACATTATGCAAGAAAAAGTTTTACAGTAAGACTGACAAGGATTATGTCATGGCATTAGCTCCTCTGGCCTTCATCTCATTACAGTAAAAAGCTAAGCAAAAAAAAGCTAAGAATTATAATAACTATAAGACCTTTTGAAAATCGAAAGTAAAATATTAAAATTCCAATTTACAGGATTTCTGTAACCTCTCTATTGCCAAGCTTGCTTTAACCCTTTAACAAACAATCCTGTGTTATAATGCCCTTGCTGGTAACAAGCATTTCTTCTTTTACCACAATGTTTGTGAACACCTTCTCAAGACAAAAACCATTGCTTGAGCCTCATCTTTTTTTACCTCTGCAGATCTTGTCGATATAGAAAAGTTTAAAATTTCGTCATGTGGTAAAGCACAATGTAAATCAGAATCACTATGCAAATATGTGCAATCTGGTATGTTATTTTTTGAAACTATCAAGTATTTCTTGAGATATTCTAATCAAGGAGCCTTAGAATTGGAATGGGATCAAGTGGAAAATTGGACACTTAGGTTTGCCTTCACTAGCCTAACTTTAACCAATTAGCAAATTTTACACTTGTCCAAAACTGGACACTTCTGCAGATGACACATTAAATTGGCTCTAATGATGGCACTTGTCTTTGAGAGGGCAGAAAATTTTGTGGGAAATTTTCTGGTTTACAGCATTTTCTGCTTTTTCAAAAATACTTTCCAAAGCTTTCTCCCTTAAGATTGTTAAAACTCTGGGTTTTACGGCAAAGCTTTAAAACATAATTGGTACAGAAAGGTTTCAAAAAAGTCAAGGGAGAACAGCTCGATCTATTTTTTAGACAAATATTTACTGAATAGTTTAAATGGTTTTTTACACCACTTTCAACACTATTTCAGTCGCCAAGGACACTTCCAGGAAAAAATCCCTTTTAGACAAATAATATGGTGGTACAACAAAATGTATCAATGATGCTAAACTAATCCATTATCACACTTAACCATTTACCGAACAACCCCTTACTCAACAAACCTAAGGTAGAGGCATTTTGAAAACATTGTGGAAAAAGGAGAAAATGCTAGTAAACAGCCTCTTTCTCTTTTTCCAACTATGTTTTCTACCTTTTCAAGGACAGAAATCATTATTTACGTTGCATTTCATTGTTATCTGCAAATGCTTCCAGTACATGGATCCGTGGCGATCAGATAAACCGACTTGCTTGGTTACCTTCGCTATGGGCTCCCAAACAACTGCAATAAATACATATACAGTATAGCGGAAAGGCTACTTAATTCGTGCTGTCATGAATGTTTCTATCGATTAAATTCCGGAAAAAATATTCCCTTTCATATGTTTCTGCTGATGATGAATTCTCGGTAAGAAATTTATGCATACTTGAACTAATTAACACAAGGATATGCAAAAAAGTGTGAATTTCAGAGACTACGGACGATGTAATACCTGTGCCAGCAGTTTTGAACTTTAATGAGAATGAATGAAACACCTTATAAACCTCAGTTTTGCCTAAGAATTATAGAATTAAAGGTGCTTAATTCACATTTTCATTAGGCTTGTTAGGTTGTCCCAACATCATATTCAATAATAAATTACACTAAATTACAGACATTTTGAAATATTTAATAGATTGTCTGATTCAACAGAGAGGTAGGTGTAAGTCTAAGAAAAGTTTCAATTTCAAGTTAAGGGAAAATGGTTGCCTGATGATTTTAAAATGTTGAAAGTGTGCTGTCAATTAACAAATTTGTTAGTTTCACTGACGGTAGTTTGTTTTATCTTATGATATACTGAAGAAAATGGGTGGTCAAGTAGATTATAGCAGCAATCAAACACACATCCTATCAGTTAATAGTTTACCCACATACCTTTGAAATAGCAGATGTGCTAATTCACTTAAATATGGCTAAATCAAAAGTTAAATTAATTAACGTAAGTTGCTTTTTGAGCTGAACTTCCAAAACTGTATAGAACAGAACTTAGTCTATTTCATAATTGAAATCTCTATCTACTTTCAGTAAAGAATACACATAAATGTCCTTAATTTAAGTAGCAAATGGTTTGAATCCAAGAATAAACTGCATGTTTTTTTGCACTCTGATCTGTAGGTACACATTCAGCATTTTTCACGCACCAAAGTTTAACCTTAACGTCAAACTGAAACACTGATGACAAATGCCGCTTTTTGGATATGTAGAGGTTATTAAACTAGGTTAGATATTATCTTAAATGTATATTCTTTTTATATATTTTACCTTTGTTTTCCACTGTAAAATATTTTATATCTCTTTCAGAGAGTTTCAGAGGAAAAAAAACTAGAGGGCCATGATGGCCCTGTATTGCTCCACTGGTTTATAAATATAAACCATAAATACTAAACGTTTTAGTTCTGAGCCAAATGCTTTCAAAATGAAGACTTATAAAGTTTTCTCTGTAAAAGCCCATGTGAAAGTTGGGACCCGCAGGGCAAAGCCATTTTTGATCCCAGAGCTATAATTACTTGAACCCTGGTAGAGGTCCACAAGATAAAGCCACATGCCAAAATAATACAAGTCTATGCTGTATGGTTATAAATAAGGTGATTTTCAAGTTTCATCCATATGAAGCCTCTGTAAAACATAAGACCCCTTATGCAAGGCCAATCTCAAAAAAAAAAAAAAAAAAAAATCAGAAGTGATCCAGATTTGGTAGCCCTTGGGTTTGCAATTAGGAGCAAAAAGATATTTTGAATTTTCACGCTATAAGAACATGTTTATGATCCATTAGATAGGACTAATTTTGACATAACTTGAATAACTTTGGAAGAGGTTATTTAGATTACACTCATACAATATTACTGCTGTAACTCAAGGCAAGGAACAAGAAGACCTATTAAGTTCTCACTATATTAGCCTATGTAAAGCTTGTGACTTACTGGGTGAAGCAGTTTCAGAAACAATAAGCTTAATGGCCTTAGGCCTGTGGAGCTAAAAAGCATTATCTTTTTCATGAGCTACAATGACCTTAGTATATACAAGCTTTTAGAAAAGATTTTTAACGTTTTTTCAATACTTTTCAGTTTTGTAGCCATAGCAACCATAGCTTTTAACAGAACTTAATTCTTTGAAGACATTCTGAAGAACATCATGGCAAGATGATATCTGTAAAGTTTGGTCAAAATTGGAAGAGTGGTTTCAATGAAAAAGATGGAACAGTCTTGGTAGAAGTCTACAATATGAATCAGCATACCAAATTTTTATAGCCCTAGGCCTTACAGTAAGGACAAAAAAAGATATCTTAAGTTTGCACTATGTAAGCCTATCTAAAATTTGCGAACCCTGGAGTGAGACAAATTTTGATCCCAAGGCTCAAAATATGCCAAATTTGTTAGTACGATGCTTTATGGTTAGAAACATGAAGATTGTCGAGAAGTCATCACTATATATGCCCTTATAAAACTTTGACCCCAGGGCAACGTCGGACTAAATAGGAATATGTGTATTAGAAGAATAACAAGCGAAATTTGGGAGTTCTTGGCCTTATGGCTAGAAACAAGACTGTTTCTTAAGTTTTCACTCCATAAACCCATGTAAAACTTGTGACCCCTGGGGCAGGGCCAAACTTGATCCTAGGGCTGTAACTTGGGCCCTCTTTGTAGTTGTGCACTAGATAATGCTATAATTATGCAAAATTTGGTAGCCCTAAGCCTTATGGCTATGTACACCAAGATTTAGAAGTTTTCCCTATATAAGCCCATGTAAATCTTGTGAACCTCCCCCCCCCCAAGCATGAGGCCAAATTGGCCCCAGGACTGTAATTTGGGCACTTTTGGTAGACCCCCACTAGATCAAGCTTAATGCAAAATTTGGTAGCTCTAGGCCTTACGGCTAGGTACTGGAAGATTTCTTAAGTTGTCACTATGTAAGCCCATGTAAAACTTGTAACCCCTGCGGCGGGGCCAATTTTGACCCCGGGGCTAAAATTGCCTGCTTGGTAGAGGCCCACTAGATACAGGTACATGCAAAATTTGGTAGCTCTAGGCCTTATGGCTAGGTACAGGAAGATTTTTAAAGTTTTCTCTATATAAGCCTATGTAAAACTTGTGACCCCTGGGGCAGAGCCAATTTTGACCCCAGGGCTATAATTTGAAGAAACTTGATAGAGGTCCACTACATAAAGCTACATGCCAAATTTGGTAGCCTTATGCCTTATGGTTACAGACAAGAAGATTTTTAAAGATTTCCATTATTTTTCAGTTTTGTTGCCATGGCAACCAGAGTTTTTGAAGGAATCAAATTCTTTCAATAAATTCTGAAGAGGACTATGGCAGGATCATTTCTGTGAAGTTTCATGAAAATTGGATGGGTAGTTTCAGAGAAGAAGATGTTTGAAATAAAAGTTAACGCATGGACGGACGCACGGATGGATGGACGGACGGACTGACGGACGGACGCACGATGGACACCGGGCCATGACATAAGCCCGCTGGTCTTCGGCCAGTGGAGCTAAAAACCTAACTTTAATTAATCCATTGTGTAATATAGCATTGACTGAAACTCTTTGCTCATGTCCCATCATCAATCATAATGCAAACTTGTAGCCTCTGTGTATATCTCACGTTAGCCTCACACATTCGCAAAGCACATCTTTTAAACTTTTTCCTAAAATTCCAGCATTGTAAACACACATAATATCGCAATTCTCAAACATTAATAGTCACTTGTTTGGGAGCAAAAATAGCAGACAGCAAGGCTGCACATCAGGCCAAATAATGTGATGACCTGATTGGTCAAATATCGATTTCCATGGATCCATGTATTTGGACAACTCTAGAATTTTGTCATTTCATGAAAGGATATAGAACTTAAAAACAACTAAAAATGTCATTTTTTCAAAAGATCTTTTTCTTTTAATATAAAACATGATCTTACCATTGTTTTCCCCATTATTCTGGCAGGGTAGTCTTTTTTTTCTGTACAATAGTACAACCACAACCACAACCACACCCAAAACAACAAACACACCCAGAGAGGCTGGTATGAATATAATAGGGTTTGGGTTGTCAGAACTCTGGTTTTGATCTGTTGAAGAAACACAAAATGTTACCATAGTTCAGTAACTTCTCACCATGATGAATGCTTGAGATGTATTCATGAACCATTCTCGTAACTGAACTCTTTACCACACAACAAAATTTTAGACTTGCCCAAATTCAAAGTATTTGCAGATGACAAAGCAAAGGTGGCTAAAATGCTTTTGATTGAGTAAAAAGCATTGTTTTCCAAGGCTTTCCTTTTCAGGGATGTTAAAACTCTGGGCTGTGGTAAAAGGTTAATTAGGTTGTTTTTGCTAATTAGAATTGAGCCACTCTCACATTTGGTCAATTTTCTGTGTGTCCAAGAATCAATCTACCTCATGATTAAGTGGGTTGTTACAAAAAGTGGCCATTATGGATCCATAATTATGAATAGTCAGCTTAGTATTATGCATCATGAAGATGCAATAAGCCTCCTTTTGCCAGAGCATTGCTCAATTCAACAAGATGTCTGTTAGTAAAACAGTCATGCTCCCCTACTGCCACATTGATACAGGAAGTGGCACAGTTCATAAACTGATATCAATTGCTGAAAAACATCCACATAATTTGATCCTTTAACTGCCGATAATTCGTTGACAAGTCCATCTTTAATTGGAGATGGGTCAAAGTACCGACATGCGTCGGCAATAATCGCTAATCAAGTAATTAACATCCTTTAATTGTCTGATCTATAGCCCACTTCAATTGTTAAACAGTTTGCATAATTATACACACCGCCGTGTGTATACATACAAAGACTGTAAATAGTCACCGATACACAGACTGGGTTATCGATTTTCTTCTCAACATGCACGTTTGACTTCCGCTTTTTCCCAGTCGACTTCGATGCTTACTACGTCCCCAATAATACTGTAAACCAGGAAATCATTTCGCGCTTTTTTGTTAGCGAGATTCGCGACAGGGTATCCAATTGTTTCCCAACAATGTCTGAATACCACAAAGTAAACTGGCGTTTCACTTCATCCTTAATTTGTGCGTTTCCGGACAGATCGTGGTAACCATCATTTTCTCCTTTTCCTACAATGTTTTCTACCCCACCCAAATCCATTTGGACCAGTCTGAAAATTTGTCATTTGATAAAGTGTTAATCTATTGTCCGCGTGATTTACAGTAATTGACGTCGTCACGGGGATTGACTTCTCACTATAGGTTGTGACCAACAACTTGAAAAGGTGAGATGTTCACCATAGAAATATAAAGTTACAAACTAACTGTAAGTTTGTAATCTCGATCATATCATACAATACTGCTTCCTTTAACCCTTTCACACATAACAAAATTTGGACTACCCCAATTGAAAGAGTTTTGAGACGACAATTGTATATGTGACAGAACTTGTGGAGTTAGAAATCTACGTATG
This sequence comes from Tridacna gigas, assembly GCA_945859785.2. Lineage (NCBI taxonomy): Eukaryota > Metazoa > Mollusca > Bivalvia > Cardiida > Cardiidae > Tridacna > Tridacna gigas. The sequence goes on from OX244035.2 coordinate 18,877,145, forward strand.
GACATTTTGATAAAGATATACCGACTGATACACGTTGCACACATACTATTATAATACGATCTCAGTTGAATGAACAGTTCTGACTTAAAACTGTTCACTCATACATTTAAATTGAAATCGAAATTTAAATTGAAAGGTTTTCCTAAGATATGGACTTGTGACCTCCTTTTGACCCGACATGACCCAATTTAAAACTTGTCCAAGATATCATCAAGATAAATATTCTGACCCAAGTTTCAAGGGCATCAGGCTGAAAATATGGCCCCTAGAGTGCACAAAATGATTTTCTTAGATTTAGCCCAGTGACCTACTTTTTGACCCAACATGACCCAATTTCGAAGTTGTCCGAGAGTTTATCAAGAAAAACATTCTGACCAAGTTTCAAGCATATCTAACTGAAAATCTGGCCTCTAGAGTGCACACAAGGTTTTTCTAAGATATGGCCTTGTGACCTCCTTTTGACCCGACATGACCCAATTTCAAACATGTCCAGGATACCATCAAGACAAATATTCTGACCAAGTTTCAAGAGTATCAGGCTGAAAATATGGTCTCTAGAGTGCACACATAATTTTTCTTCATAGATTTAGCCCAGTGACCTACTTTTTGACCCGATTTGACCCAATTTCAAAATTGTTCAAGATTTTATCAGGACAAACATTCTGACCAAGTTTCAAGCATGTCTGACTGAAAATGTGGCCTCTAGAGTGCACAAACGGTAAAATGTTGACGCCGCATGACGGACACAGGACACAGCACAATCTCAATAGTTTACCATGAGCACTTCGTGCTCAGGCGAGCTAAAAAGAGTAAATGCTGGTTAGCAGCATTTTTTTCCTTTTCCCACAATGTTGTCAAATGCAACAGGTTGTTGAAAGTTGTGATTGTTTGGGAAAGGCTTAAATCAAATGGTCAAGAAAAAGAAGACCTACAAACTTCAATTTTAAGGTTGTTTTTGCAAACCTAACAAATTTTCAGACAGTAGAGATCCAAGATCAGACTAATCTTGTTTTGTTATATAATCCATTCAATACATTATGAAGAACAATTTTTGAGTCGCCTGGCTGCGTAGCAACCAGGTTCTCATTGTTATCATCCTGATCCATGGGGTGACGTAAGCATATCTCCGGCCTTGTACTGCTTCCTGGCCGAGTTCCGGTTTACAAGATAAAACATAGTTTTCTAATAATTCGGTAAACAACCCAGTTTCTGTTGTAAATAACTTACAATTGTGCCTCTGTGATAATGAATATGTCTATAAAGACTGAGCTATTTAACGGTTCAAACCTTTGAAACAATAATTTTGTCCACATGGGTACAGGATAGCCTATCGCTTACACAGACATCATCTCTAAAAATAGCGCATTATGTATGTATCTAACAAGAGGGCCATGATGGCCCTGGATTGCTCATCTGAGTCAATAGGCCCAACATTTTGACCAAATTTCACAAGTATCTGACTGAAAATGTGGCCTCTATAGCGTACACAAGGTTTTTCGAAGATTTGACCTAGTGACCTTGTTTTTGACCCCACATGACCCAATTTTCGAACTTGTGTGAGATTTTATCAAGCCAAACATTCTGACCAAGTTTCAGAAGTATTTGACTAAAAATGTGGCCTCTAGAGCGCACACAAGGTTTTTCAAAGATCTGACCTAGTGACCTAGTTTTTGACCCCACATGACCTAATTTTGAACTCGTCCCAGTTTTATCAAGACAAACATTCTGACCAAGTTTCATGAGGATTGAACTGAAAATGTGGCCTCTAGAGCATACACAAGGTTTTTCGAAGATTTGACCTAGTGACCTAGTTTTTGACCCCACAAGACCCAATTTTGAACTTGTCCGAGATTTTATCTAGACAAACATTCTGACCAAGTTTCATGAGGATTGAATTGAAAATGTGGCCTCTAGAGCGTACACAAGGTTTTCCTAAGATTTGACCTAGTGACCTAGTTTTTGACCCCACAAGACCCAATTTTGAACTCGTCCGAGATTCTATCAAGACAAACATTCTGACCAAGTTTCGTAAGTATTTGACTGAAAATGTAGCCTTTAGAGCATATATAAGGTTTTTCAAAGATCTGACCAAGTGACCTAGTTTTTGACTCCACATGTTCCAATTTCGAATTTGTCCGAGATTTTATCACCACAAACATTCTGACCATATTTGACAGGTATCGGACTGAAAATGTGGCCTCTAGAGCATACACAAGGTTTTTCAAAGATTTGACCTAGTGACCTAGTTTTTGACCCCACAAGACCCAATTTTGAACTCGTCCGAGATTCTATCAAGACAAACATTCTGACCAAGTTTCGTAAGTATTTGACTGAAAATGTAGCCTTTAGAGCATATATAAGGTTTTTCAAAGATCTGACCAAGTGACCTAGTTTTTGACTCCACATGTTCCAATTTCGAATTTGTCCGAGATTTTATCACCACAAACATTCTGACCATATTTGACAGGTATCGGACTGAAAATGTGGCCTCTAGAGCATACACAAGGTTTTTCAAAGATTTGACCTAGTGACCTAGTTTTTGACCCCACAAGACCCAGTTTTGAACTCGTCCCAGATTTTATCAAGACAAACATTCTGACCAAGTTTCATGAGGATTGAACTGAAAATGTGGCCTCTATAGCATACACAAGGTTTTTCGAAGATTTGACCTAGTGACCTAGTTTTTGACCCCACAAGACCCAATTTTGAACTCGTCCGAGATCTTATCAAGAAAAACATTCTGACCAAGTTTCATGAAGATCAAACTGAAAATGTGGCCATTAGAGCGTACACAAGGTTTTTCTAAGATTTGACCTAGTGACCTAGTTTTTGACCCAACATGACCCAATTTTGAACTCGTCCGAGATTTTATCAAGACAAACATTCTGACCAAATTTGACAAGTATCTGACTGAAAATGTGGCCTCTAGAGCGTACACAAGGTTTTTCGAAGATTTGACCTTGTGACCTAGTTTTTGACCCCACATGACCCAATTTGAAACTTGTCCCAGATTTTATCAAGACAAACATTCTGACCAAGTTTCATGAAGATTGGACTGAAAATGTGGCCTCTACAGTGTACACAAGGTTTTTCAAAGATTTGACCTAGTGATCTAGATTTTGACTCCAAATGACCCAATTTCAAACTCATTCGAGATTTTATCAAGACAAACATTCTTACCAAGTTTCACGAGTATCTTACTGAAAATGTGGCCTCTAGAGCGTACACAAGGTAAAAAGTTGATGACAGACGACGCACGACGGACACAGCACGATCAGAATAGCTCACCATGAGCACTTCGTGCGCTAAAAATAGCCGTCGTAAACTAAACAAGTTTGCGGACACGCTGAAAAATACTCTTTGACGACAAGCGTCTTTACAACGGCACGCTTCTGTTGTCAGCAGAAATGGTTTGATAATTACCCATTAGAAGTACACTCTAAATCTTACAATCCATCCTTAATTGTAAGTCTTATTTCAATTCAACACTCAACCTATGGATGGAAAGAGACAGGTGATACCGAGCTGACATGGAAGCTTTCAATGGACGTTTTTCCCAACAGTAGGCTATTTTTTAAAACAAATTTATAATGACTTGGAATGGTTGTGTTGCCTTCTTAGACATTCTTACACGTTGCTTCTTTCAAGCTTTTTGTTCTAGACTTTAAATACTTTGAACACCCATATTCTAGGTTTACAGAGGCCGTACATAGCGTATGTAATGCGCACAGTTCTAGGCTGTACCAAGTCATCGCTTAGCAGGTGCTTTCTGGAATGTAGAGCTCTGTGCGACAAATATAGATCTTATAATCACGTCATTTGCACAACGGAATTCTTTATAAATTTACATATTTATGAATGAGTCACTGAAGCGGCCTTTATTTTCAGCTTAAACCGACCTAGTGCTTCACCGACCCATGCAGAGAGAGTGTTTATTAAAGTATACTGTGTTTGATTAATTGTTTTTTGTTTTTAAAGAGGTGAATTTTTCAAAGACTGCTGTTGTTTTTTTTAAATGTGCGATTAACCTAGATCTAGTATTTATGAAACAATTTATTTCTGCGGGTGTCAAAACGCAAAGTGCTTTCGTAACTGCCAAAATATGAATTCACACGGGAATTCAACTTGAAACTACGCAGTTCTAACAACCAGCAATCTGAGAACTTGACTTTTTACTCCACTTTATTTCAACAATAGAACAAATCAATGTTAACCCACTCAAACAACAAGTTCTTTATTGGAGTGTTTGTAATCTTGTAAAGGGTTGTTGTAAAGGGTAATAGAGCCAATCACAAACATTTAGTTTACATGAAAGCAATATACATGTAGATCTCTACAATTTTCAATTGGTGTGGAAGCAGTACTAATTCCTGGGACGTTATAAAGTGCAGACCAAGTTAAAAGTCTGATGATCATGCTATTGAGTTATATTGTTTTTCATGAGCTGTAGCAGCCACATTCTTAGAGTCCACTGTGGACAAAACTTGAACCCGAACAGCAACAAATACAAATTATTTCCAAAGGACAGGTAGATTACTGAGTCAAATATTTGTGTGTGCTCCAGAGCCTACATTTCAGTCCAGTGATCATGAAATTGCCCAAATGTTTGTCTCGATAATATTTTTGACAAAACTGAATGTAGGCCACCTGGGGTTAAAAGAAAAAGGTTGTCACTAGGTCAAATTAGATGGAACCGTAATAGATCTAGTGCTGTAGAATCCATTTACGTTCAGTCCAATGCTCACGAAACTTTGTCAGACTGCTAAGATTAGATATGGGTGAGTTGCAAAAGGGCATTTTTGGTCTAAAAGTATATCACTAGATCCTATACCAGAAGACAAGGTTCATTTGAGTTCCATACTAATGTTGCCTACACGGTCCTCTTGTAAAATTGTTCAAGTGGTTCACCTCTGTTTCTATAAACTTCACAGAAGCTTCAGAACTGAGTAGTAACATTTCAAAATCACCACCTCTGAAACTGTATAAGCAATTATACCCAAATTTCATATCTAGCATCCTGTTTTTGGAAAGGACAATTATTCAAATTAAACGATATAAGTATAACCACGTGGTCCAATTTTAGAAAATTTGTGTCATATAAAAACAACTTGCTCTAAATCTGTAGAGAAACTGTATGCCCTATTCTACTGAAATTATTTAGAATGTTCGTTTTAGCAATATGTGTAAGAATTAAGATATGCATGTAAGTTAAGTCACCCAGATTCTGTGTTAGAAAAGCATTTTTATCAACCTAGAAGCCTAATTTTTGTCCACATTCTTTACAGGCATTTTTAAGCTAGGGAGGAACTACAAATATTTATGGAACTTCGACAGTTATTATGCCCCGCCGAATTTCCGGGTGGGGGGAGATATAGTTTTCATGTCTGTCCGGGCAAACATTCAGGGGTTTAGGGGCTAAAATCTGTCTATATTTATATGGAATATAGAACAAATAGCCCCTAAACCTTGTCAGATTAGGGGCTAAATAGCTCATAAAGAACACAGAAAATAGCCCGTAAACCAACAAGAGGGCCATGATGGCCCTGGATCGCTCACCTGAGTCAATAGGCCAAACATTTTGACCAAATTTCACAAGTATCTGACTGAAAATGTGGCCTCTATAGCGTACACAAGGTTTTTCGAAGATTTGACCTAGTGACCTAGTTTTTGATCCCACATGACCCAATTTTGAACTCGTGAGAGATTTTATCAAGCCAAACATTCTGACCAGGTTTCATAAGAATTTGACTGAAAATGTGGCCTCTAGAGCATACACAAGGTTTTTTTGAAGATCTGACCTAGTGACCTAGTTTTTTACCCCACATGACCCAATTTTGAACTCGTGTGAGATTTTATCAAGCCGAACATTCTGACCAGGTTTCATAAGAATTTGACTGAAAATGTGGCCTCTAGAGCGTACACAAGGTTTTTCGAAGATCTGACCTAGTGACCTAGTTTTTTACCCCACATGACCCAATTTTGAACTCGTGTGAGATTTTATCAAGACAAACATTCTGACCAAATTTGACAAGTATCTGACTGAAAATGTGGCCTCTAGAGCACACACAAGGTTTTTCTAAGATTTGACCTAGTGACCTAGTTTTTGACCCCACATTACCAGATTTCAAACTCGTCTCAGATTTTATCAAGACAAAATTCTGACCAAATTTCACAAGTATCTGACTGAAAATGTGGCCTCTAGAGCAATCACAAGGTTTTTCGAAGATCTGACCTAGTGACCTAGTTTTTCACCCCACATGACCCAATTTTGACGTCGTACGAGATTTTATCAAGACAAACATTCTGACCAAATTTCACAAGTATCTGACTGAAAATGTGGCCTCCAGATTTTATTAAGACAAACATTCTGACCAAGTTTCATGAGGATCAAACTGAAAATGTGGCCTCTAGAGCGTACACAAGGTTTTTCGAAGATTTGACCCAGTGACCTAGTTTTTGACCCCACATGACCCAATTTCAAACTCGTCCCAGATTTTATCAAGACAAAGTTTCTGACCAAATTTCACAAGTACCTGACTGAAAATGCGGCTTGATGTCTTTCTGTCTGCTTGTTTTGTTTTATTTTGTTTTTCATGTGGTGTCACGGAAAAAGGGGGGTTGATGTATATTTCCATTCTGGACCAATATCTCTTTGACTACTGGACAAAATTTTATGAAACTTCATATTTATATTGTTTATCATAAGCCACAGACAATCAGTATTTGTTTTTATTTAATGAAATGCCGTGTCATAGAAAAAGAGGGCTTAATGTATATTTTCACCAATAATGAAAAAGGCCATTTACATGCAAAACAAAATACCTCTTATAATTATGTTTCTATCAAAAAAAATTTTTTTTTCGGCGGTGGATACCATTACCACAAAATGACTTGTTTTATACTGATTGTACCTTTTGAAAACCATTTTTTAAATGAAGTCACACGGGGTAAGAGACTTTGAACTTTTTAAACCTGTTCCTAGTGCCTAAATTTTAATTCTAACCACATATTTTTTTTCATGTAAATTTTAATATTAATGTTTGTAATTTTAGGATGACAACTTAGAAATATGCTTGCATATAATACTGTCTTATGGTTAAGTTATTTTGTGTCATTTTGTATCTTGAATGCTTTTAATAGATTTGAACAAAAAAGGGTGAAAACTTCTAACCCATTAACTTCCAGGTGACTCTCAGTCCTTTAATGTTCTTTTTTCATTGTGCTATATTTTCAGAGTTGAGGTTTTATCTTGGTACAGGGGTTGCAGGTGCATGTATTTTCAACCATGCATGTATTACCCATTTTAATTCTTAATTCATCAAATTGTAAAGGTTAAAAAAAAAAGCATCATATTTTATTTTCTATCTTATCCCTTTAACCCTTTACCACAAAATCCCAACTTTTAACGATCATAAACATGAAGTCTTTTGAAAATATTGTTGAAAAAGGAGAAAATGCTTGTAACCAGCATTTTTCTTCATTTGCCACAATGTTTTCTACCCATTTGTACACAAATTACCGTACCATTTTTCAATTGTATTTTTGTTGTCTGCCAAATTAGTGTTTCAATTTGGTGACAAGTCTTAAACTTTATCATTTGGCAAAGAGTTACCTATTTAATTTGACCATTTAAAATCAACACATTTGGACATATTAACACTTGAGAAGCCATTACTCTATGCATAATGAACGTCGAGAATGCTTAAACTTGTAATGCTCTTAACTTGCTATGATACGACAAAATTTTAGACCTGTCCAAATTGAAAACATTTGCAAACGACAACTTCAATGTGACTCAAATGATGTGATTTCTCTTTGATAGGGTAGAAAAGATTGTTGGAAAATGAGAAAACGCTGATTACCAGCATTTTCTTCTTTTCCCACAATGATTTCAAAAGGCCTCTTCCTCTGGGTCATTAAAAGTAGGGTCTGTGTGGTAAAGAGTTAATTGCAAGAGGGCCATTGACCCTAAAGTGCTCACCTGAGTAAGGTCATCTAGGACTGATAAGGTTGAAAAGGTCCTAGTCATGATGATGTAAAACACATGAGTGTAAGTGATTTACTTTCTGACCAACTTAGCCTATTGTTGAATTTTGAATCTGGCTCAAGGGGTGCCCTCTAGAGGTTTTTCTAAGATTTGGCCCCATTACCTACTTTTTGACCTGACGTGACTTGATATCATTCTTTTCCAGGATTTCATCCAGACAAACATTCTGACCAAGTTTCATGAGTATAATGCTGAAAATGTGGCTGTTAGAGTGTACACAAGGTTTTTCTAAGGTTTGGCCCATGACCTACTTTTTGACCCCAAGCTACCCAGTTTCAAACCTGTCCAAGATTTTATCAAGACAAACATTCTGACCAAGTTTCATGAGTATCAGGCTGAAAATGTAGCCCCTAGAGTGCACACAAGCTTTCTCTAAGATTTTGCCCAGTGACCTCCTTTTTTACCCATAGTGACCCAATTTCAAAGTTGTCCGAGATATTATCAAGACAAACATTCTGACAGTTTCATGAGTATCAGGCTGAAAATGTGGCCTCTAGAGTGCACACAAGTTTATTATAGATTTGGCCCCATGACCTACTTTTTGACTGGACATGACTCAATTTTCTATGTGTCAAAGGTTTTATCAAGACATACATTTTGGCCAAATTTCATGAGTATCATGCTGAAAATGTGGCCTCTAGAGTGTACACAAGGCTTTTCTAAGATTTGGCCTAGTAACCTACTATTTGACCCAACGTCATCGAATTTCAAATTTATCTAAGATTTCAGCCAGACAATTATTTTGACCAAGTTTCATTAGTACTAGGCTAAACATGTGGCCTCAAAAGTGCACACAAGGTTTTTCTAACATTTGGCCCCCATGACCTACTTTTTGACCCAATTTCAAACTTGTCCAAGATCATATTGGGACAAACATTCTGACCAAGATTCATGAGTATCAGGCTCAAAATGTGGCCTCTAGAGTGCACAGCTTTTTCTAAGATTATGCCTTGTGACCTACTTTTTGATCCCACGTGACCCAATTTAAAACCTGTCTAAGATTTTACCAAGACAAACATTCTGACCAAGTTTCATGAGTATTAGACTGAAAATGTGGCCTTTAGAGTGCACACCAGGTTTTTTTCTAAGATATGGCCCCATGATCTTCTTTTGGACCCTACATGACCCAATTTTGAAGTTGTACGAGATTTTATCCAGACAAACATTCTGATTAAGTTTCATGAGTATCAGGCTGAAAATGTGGCCTCTACAATGCACACAAGCTTTTTCTAAGATTTGGCCCAGTGACCTACTTTTTGCATTGACATGACCAATTTCGAAATTGTCCAAGATTTTATGAAGACAAACATTCTGACCAAGTTTCATGAGTATCTGGCTGAAAATGTGGCCTCTAGAGTGCACACAAGGTAAATGTTGACAACCGCACTCCTGACGCCACACAACGGATGCCAAACACAGCATGATCACAAAAGCTCACCTAGAGCACTTCATGTTCAGGCAAGCTAAAAATGTTTGATGTTGTTGTTGCCTATGATTATGTAAATTCAATGTTTTCTACTCCATCAAGGACAAATTCTATAATTTGAGCCACATTTAAATAATCTTCTGCAAATGCTTTCTATTTGGACAAGTCTAAATTTTTGTCATGTGGTAAAGAGTTAAAGCAGACAAAACATTGTGATCAAAGGAAAAAAAAAGTTATAAGAAAGCAAACTAACCTTTTTCCACACAATCCAGAGTTTTACTAACCCTGAGGAATATGCCTTTTGAAAATGTGAGAAATGGAGAAAATGTTGGTGACCAGCATTCCTCTTTTTCCCAAAATGATTTCTACCCTTTCAAAGACAAATGTAATCATTTGATCCACATTTTATTTGTGGTCTGCAAATGCTTTTAATTTGAACAAGTCTAAAATTTTTTCACGAGGTAAAGAGTTCAATAACTACATTTACTATTATTACCTTCATCAAGTTCTAAAATTAATGACAAATGTTAGCTTCAAATAGAAGCTTCACTTTAAATTAACTCTTTACCAGACATTGATTTTCTAAGTCTCATCGACAATGAAAGCATTTGCAGATGAAAAACTAAATGTGACTCCAATCATGGGGCTTGTCTTGGAAAGAGTAGAAAAACACTGTGGAGGAGGAGAAAATGTTGGTTGGCGATTTTCTGCTTTATCCTACAAGCATTTTTCTCCTTTCTCACACAATGCTTCCAAAGGCCTTCTTCCACACAGTTGTTCGAACATGGGATCCTTTAAGTGTTAACAAAATGCCTACTAAATGTGGGCATAGTTGGATGGAGGTAATCTCACAAGAAATACATACCTGCAGTTATAGTTTCATTCAGTAGTGTCTCGTTGGTCAGGCCATCATAGACAAGTAAAAGTACTTCATTTGAGACATCCCTCCATGTAAGGGCAGCATCATCAGCCTGATTGGCGACAGGTTTTTTACCTGGACATCCTTTCACACATGAGAAGTGTAAATTGTCCCTATTAAACTGCCCCACAGTAGTAAGAGTCAAGGTGTGTTTCTTTGTATTCAGATTGGCGTGGACAACTGGAAAAAACAAAACAGATTACTAGGTAATTTATAACATGATACTCAACAAACATTTTATTATATAAAGACATCACTTACATCAATTGAAAGATTCTGGTAAAACATGGAAAGGTTATCAAGCCAAACGACATAGTTTTAGACTGTTTCAAATAAAAAGCATTTGCAGACGACAAAATAAACATGACTGAAAAATCTAAATTTGTATTGGGATGGGTAGAAAACATTGTGGAACAAGAGCGGCAAATTGTCGCAAGATACGCCCGTCTTACCCCAAGTTGTAAAGTTGGGGCATAATAATGATAAAGGGGAGGTATAGAAAAATAGTAGTGCAGAATATTTTTTTTACTGTTGATTGAAGATAATGGCAGTGTATTTGTGTTGACGGAACTCTTGTTTATACACTTTATGTTGATATCCATAGATACGATAGTGTTGAATTTAAGCCTGAATCAAAGGACTGATAGCCCTGAGAGTCGCCTGGTGTGTGATGGTGTGTAATCTCATCTGCTTTACATCACCCTTTTTTGAATTTCAAAACAAAAATCTATTAACAATATTCAAAATACCAAGTAACCTGACCGCAAAAAAATTGTAGATGTAAGCATAGGTTCTGAATTTGTCATCCTAACATTACAAACAAAAATATCAAACTTCACACGAAAAAGAAATATGTAAAGAGAATTGTGCTTTATGTATCAGTAATAGCTTTGAAAAGTCCAAAGTGACCTAGTCTTTTACCCTGGTGACTTCAATTAAAAAAGAAAAGATTATCAAAAGGTATCGTCAAGATAAAATAACTGATGAAGTTCTATCATTATTTGCAGTTCTTCCTTAGCTAAATGCCTCAAAAGAATCTGGGAAAAACTAAGGCCTCTGGGTGGCTGCATGAGAAATCTTCCCGTGTAGAAATTGTCCCTAAATTGAATTTTGGAAAAATTGTCCACATATTCAAAATTCTTTTATAGCGTTTGTAAAGATGCCTTAGAAAACTTTTTTTTTTTAAACTTTTTCTTCCCTGCTACGTAGGTTTTTTTAATTCAAGTGCTATAAACTGTCATTGTAAATACAGCAATGACTAGCAATGTCGCTGCTACAGCACAAGCCAAACAATATGGCCCAATAACCTGACCATCGGCCTCTGAGGCCCACGCAACCCTTCTCTTATGTCTGGCCTAGTGAGCCACATTTTCACCAGAGGCAACCAATTTACAACATGTGCAGTATTTCATCAAAATAAACATTTCAACCAAGTTTGATGTCCGTTGGACTGGAGACTCTACTATACAGTGAGACAGTACTATACAGTGCCCATAACTTTCATCAGCGTAGCTGACTACGCTGGTCTACTTCATGGTTTTGACATACTGGAATGAATAACTACAATTTTGAGAATGATAAAAAATGTTGACATATTTATTCTGCGTCCCCCCTTCTCAGGCCTGTTTGAAATCACGAAGCTTGCAACCGCTAATTAATATCTTTTAACTTTTTAAATGCGTTACCCTGTAACCCATTACCATATGGCTACATGTATTTTCAGGCACATCAATTTTAGCAATAACTAGTCACTGTGCAACCCTTCTTGTCACTTCTTGGCCCCGTGCATTTAAAAAAAATATTGAGAACGATCTCATGCTTAGCACAAAACCGTAGTCAACGGCCTGGGTTTTGATCACGGGAGTTTTGAACTCAGATGATGCTAATAAACATTTAGAACGTTTTCATCTGAGCACAGTATGCACTAAAATTCGTTCACGAACGTAAGCGACCCAACATCTGAAAATAAACTATACTAGAAGATTCGGCCATAAGAAGATTCAGCCCATGGCCAACCACGTTTTTAGAGAAGACTCGACCCAAAAATTCTGAGAGTTCGGCCCCGAAAATGAGACGATTCGGCCCAATTACTTTTCTTAATTATGATTATGCTTGTCATGATTTATGGTACTACAGGTTCGGAAAATGGCAAGTTCGGTATAAATTATCTATACAGTAAATGATCTGGAGGTTTCCATGCAGTAAATGATTTGGAGGTTTCCATGAAACAGCGAGTTATATAACTATAGAAGTTAAGTATATTTTTAGTACTTTATTATCATTATTTCTTAATGTGCCCAAGACCCCCACCCCTACCTCCCCACACACATCCTTAAGAAGGTCTGACACTGATGCTGTTGTCATTGATTGGGTTTCGCTCCAATGATTGGAGACTGGTGTTTGATATGAAAGCCATGTAAAGGTGTGATAAATGCCATTCTGCAGCATCTCTTTCCATTATCTACACTTTAAATCAATCAACCCTCCACTTCCTTTTGACCGAACTTCGTTGTCATTTACCCATTGGGTCGAATTATCTTGAACCTAAAAATTACATATTCAGATGCTGAACATTGACAAACATGGAGGCTTTGACAGCTGATGCTAGCTAGTGTCGATCCAGCTAGTTTGCCGGATCCTGCAAACAAAAATAAATTGAATTCTTACCCTGAACAGTTAACAAAAAAGTGATTTGGGGGGAAAATTATCGTAGTTTTAGCAGTTTTAATAACGAAATCAACTCAAACACTAGCTTCGGTGGTATTTTCTTGAAATTAGTAGCCCCCTACCTTAAAATGTAATGACTACAGAGGTAGCAACCAACCTTAAAACGTAGTGTTTACGTGGCAACCAATCAATTTCCGTTTAAAAATAGAATACCATCGATTTTTAACATCGATTATTACCAGCATATTATCTGGAAGATCTCATGTATTGTCCTCCCAGCTACGATTCGGATGGGGAAAGCGATATTTTAAATCTGTTAGCAAAACATTTAATCAACACCTCTTTTCTTCGGATACACTGTCCTGCCGTCGTTCTGCACAAAACTATGAGTCAGACTACTGAAGACGAGCAAGAATGCGCTCCTTGAGCATGAGATCGAGCTCAAACAAGTTTTATAAGCACGGGGCCTGGACGTGATGTTGGACCGCCACAATCACTAATTAGTAGGATTTAGAACTGCGTCCACACCAGTTAAAAGCTGTAGACCTATATATTGCATTGGTATATAAACTAAATATTCGCGATTCACAACCTACGTGACGTTATGTCCACCTTTTACAAACACTGCGATAAAGTTGTAATTTGTGTGGGTTACTGCAGATCTATTTTGGGGTATTTGAATTCCGGTGGAGTGAAGAGTCAAGCCCTCAGATTGGTGGTTGTAAGAACTGCGCAATTTCCACTTAAATTCCGAATCCACACAAAATCAAAAGCCGATGAGGGACAACGCAAATAACGGCGATTGATTCATAAATATGTAAATTTATGAAGAACCTCTGGCCAGTACACATGACATCATGATCACGTGATCACAATATCTATATTTGTCCCACAGCTATACTTAAACGTCGATTTTATGTCACTTATATACACACACAAAATCTAAACAAACAACATTGAACGGTTATTATAAATTTTGGAGCTATTGCATATGTTTATTCAAGAATTTAGGTAACTGTTTGTAAGATTTTTTTGCCATTCATTTCAATCGAAAAAGACATTTCGTTTAATCCTTAACAAGTGGCATAGTATCGTTGTTCAACTATACATTCCATCTTAAGAAGCACCTGCTGAGCGGTGATTTAGTGCAGCCAAGGTTCCATGCACGTTACATACGGCATTTACCACAGTGTTTTGGTTCAGCCAAAATATGCGAGTGCAAGGAAATAATGTAAAGTCTAGAATAAAAAGTTGTGTAGTTCTAAGCTAACAATTCTTCCACAAATAGAAGCGTGTTGTAGAAAAGACGATTTCAGTCGTAGAGTATTTCATTTTAGGCGTATCCGGAAACTGTTATAATATATGCAAATTATACTTGATGCTTGTGTAAACGATTGGTTATCGTATATGCAAGTGGACGAAATGGTTGTTTCGAACTGTTGAAATAGTTCAGTCTTTAAAGACATATTCATGATCACAAAATGCACCATTTCCGAGTTATAATTTTACAACGGAAAAAAAAACTTGCTTGTTCACCGAATAATTACGGAACTAGGTTACGTCTCGCAAACCGGAACTGGGACAGGAAGCAGTACAAGGCCGGAGGTATGCTTACGTCACCCCATGGATCAAGATGATAACAATGAGAGCCTGGTTGCTACGCAACCAGGCGACTCAAAAATGACTAAGGACAATAAGAAAAAGTTAAGGAAGCAATAGTTATGTTTCTAATAATCTGAGATGTATGCATCACTGAAATTTCATATACATAGGTAGTGTAGTAAGAGAGATATGCTGCTGACAAAATTTAAGTATGAAAAAGAAGAAAGGGCAATTACTCACAAGGAAGGAAGATTTATTCTTTGTGTACACTGCACCCCATATGATTACAACAAACACAACTGTCAAATTTAAAGTTAATAGGTTTTAAGATGTGTAAGTTATGCTACCTGGATGCCTGTACGCCATGGCTGATCCCATAATACATCCTGTCTTGAAAGGGTGCATAAAAAATAAGCAATTTATATTTCATGTGCACTGCACTACCCCTTGATGAGATGTATCCAGCCCTAAAATTTCATAACCCGAGGTAGTATAGTTTGAGAGATATGCATCATACAAAATTCAAGTTCGAAAAAAAAAACAAGAAAGGGCAATAACTGAAAAATTAAGCAAGCAAGAGTTGAAATTTATATGCACAGCACTTCCCGTTGATGGAATGTATCCACGCATGAAATTTCATATCCTTAGCTAGTATAGTTCTGAAGATATGCACTGGACAAAATTAAAGTTTCAAAATAAAGAAAGAGCAATAAGTCAAAAATTAAGCAAGAGTTATGGTTCATGTGCACTGCACTCCCAGTTGATGAGATCTATCTACGCATGAAATTTCATAGCCATAGGTAGTATAGTTTTGGAGATATGCTCGAGACAAAATTCAAGTATGAAAATAAGTCAAAAATTAAGGAAGGAAGAGTTATGATTCCTGTGCACTGCACTCCCCCTTAATGAGATGTATGCAGGCATGAAATTTCATAACCCTAGGTAGTATAGTTTTGGAGATATTCACCGGAGAAAATGCAAGTATGAAAAAGAAGAAAGGGCAATAACTGAAAAATTGAGGAAGCAAGAGTTATGATTCCTGTGCAATGCACTCCCCCTTAATGAGATGTATGCAGACATGAAATTTCATAACCGTAGGTAGTACAGTATTGGAGATATTCACCGGACAAAATTCAAGTATGAAAAACAAGAAAGGGCAATAACTGAAAAATTAAGGAAGCAAGAGTTATGATTTCTGTGCACTGCACTCCCCCTTGATGAGATCTATCCATGCATGAAATTTCATAACCGTAGGTAGTATAGTTTTGGAGATATGCTCCGGACAAAATTCAAGTATGAAAAACAACAAAGGGCAATAAGTCAATAATTAAGGAAGCAAGAGTTATGATTCCTGTGCACTGCACTCCCCCTTGATGAGATCTATCCACTCATGAAATTTCATAACCCTAGGTATTATAGTATTGGAAATGTTCAACGGACAAAATTCAAGTATGAAAAACAAGAAAGGGCAATAACTGAAAAATTAAGGAAGCAAGAGTTATGATTCCTGTGCACTGCACTCCCCCTTGATGAGATCTATCCACTCATGAAATTTCATAACCGTAGGTAGTATAGTTTTGGAGATATTCACCGGACAAAATTCAAGTATGAAAAACAAGAAAGGGCAATAACTCAAAAATTAAGGAAGCAAGAGTTATGATTCCTGTGCACTGCACTCCCCCTTGATGAGATCTATCCACTCATGAAATTTCATAACCGTAGGTAGTATAGTATTGGAGATATTCACCGGACAAAATTCAAGTATGAAAAACAAGAAAGGGCAATAACTCAAAAATTAAGGAAGCAAGAGTTATGATTCCTGTGCACTGCACTCCCCCTTGATGAGATCTATCCACTCATGAAATTTCATAACCGTAGGTAGTATAGTTTTGGAGATATGCTCCTGACAAAGAACTGGACGCCGCCCGGACGCCCACCCGCCATGGGTGATCCCATAATACGTCCCGTCTTCGACAGGCGTATAAAAAGGAGAAAATGCTGATAACCAGCATTTTCTCCTTTTCCCACAATGTTTTCAAAAGGATTCTTTCACAAGGTCGTTAAAAGTCGGGACTATGTGGCACAGAGTTAAACTGAAAATGGCACTGGGAAACAAGAATACTCAAATAATTCAAATGGGACACAATCATAATGAGTTGCCACTTGGAACATGTTAAGTTCTCTCTTTACCAACCTGAGGAAGACAGCTAATGACAAGAGGACCATGATGGTCCTATATCGCTCACCTGAGTACCAAGCAGTAAAGGTCTACAATGAAGATAAATACCAAATATCAAAGTGCAAGGCCAAAGCTCTAGGTCTTCTTGGTTTAGACAAGAAGATAATCTTTCTTAACCAAACCTGGTTATATAAATATTTGTGAGAATTTTGAATGATATTTGTCCAATAGTTGTTGAAAAATAGGGAGAACAAGAAATTTCATCAAAGGAAAATAACTTTGTAAAAATTCAATGAACCGTCACCAAAATATAATATGCACATTCTTGCTTGGCACAGAGTCTCTCTAAAGTTTGAATGAAATCTGTCCTGTAGTTGTTGAGAACTAGCTCTGACAAGAAAATGCTACAGAAAGACTGATGGATGGATGGATGAATGGACCGACAAGCTGACTCCTATATACCTCCAGAACAGAGTTTTGATGGAATAATAACAAAGCCCTAGGCCTTTTGGTGTGTGGCAAAAAGTTGCCTGATTTGAACAAACTTAGTAGACAATGTTTGCCGATTCAAAACTTTCTATACAAGTTAGTATTATAATGTTGTTAAATACACCAACAACTACAGTGGCTGTCCAGGGACACGTTCATAGGTAATTGCTATTGTAAACACATAAACAATGTATTTACACTTGCAATAGTCTTGCATCAACCTTTCAATGCGTCAAGCTTACAAAAATTTGACCTTCAAGTGTGACACTGACCTTGGCCCTACTTGAACAGATCTTTCAAATGGTACTTCAATTCATGGTGGAGTATATGCCCAAAATCTATCGGGGGGGGGCGGGGTCATAAACTTATTTATAAAATTAAGACAAACACCGCAAAGTGAAGAACAAAAATTATAATGACTTCTAAGATTTACAAGATAAAATCTGTACTACAGAGTTAAAATGAATGAACAAAAATGAACTCAAAATACAATGAACACAATGTTCAAAGATACATCCTAACAGCCAGAGAGAAAAATGCTGTCAAAGCCTTTAACCCTTTACCACACATCAAAATTTTAGATCTGTTTAAATTGAAAGCATTTGCAGACAACATTTTCAAATTGGCTCAAGTGACACAATATTTCTTTGATAGGGTAGAAAACTTTGTGGGAAAAAGGAGAAAATGCTGGTTACCAGCATTTTTTCCTTTTCCCACAATGTTTTCAAAAGTTTTCACAGAATGTTTCTCATCATGTGACCTAGCGCATATTGTCAAGGTTCTGCAATTTATAGCTGCATCATGGAAAAAGGGGTCTTCATGTTATATTTTTATTTTTCATCAATATCTCTTTAATTACTGGACATATCTGAACAGATTTGGATGAAATTTTCACACATCAAGTGACCTAGCGCATATTGTCAGGGTTTTGGAATTTATTGCTGTGTCATGGAAAAAGGGCGCTTCATGTCAAATTTAAACTGCATCCGTCCATCCTAAATAGATAAAAGGAAAAAATGATCAGGTGGGAACCAAGGCTAGGGGTACGCAACACAGGATGTTTTATCAGACAATGTAGATAAAGATCAGACTGCAGTTGGATCTTGGATAAATATGCCTTATATTCTGCAAGATAGCATTGCCTACAACTCAGTCTTGAAATGCATATTACTTGGTCTATCTTTATCTCCTTACCAAACAAAAATTTTAGACTGGTCTATAATTCAAAGCATTTGCAGACAACAAAATAAATTTGTCTCAAAAAATGAACTTAGATCTGGGATGGGTAGAGAACATTGTGGAAAAAGGTAAGAAAATGCTGGTTACCTGAGTGCTTGGCCCAACTGAGATTTAAACTTGACATCCTTGCATAGCTAGCCCTGTAGGTAATGAGCTAACAGGCTTGGCTCAAATCATTAACAAACAACAACAAGAGGGCCATGATGGCTCTAGACGCTCACCTGAGTCAATAGGCGAAATTCACTCAACACGCATAATTCAATTTCTGACCAATTGTCATCAAAAAATTTATCAAGACGAACATTCTGAACAGTTTTCAAGTTAACTGAGCAATAAATGTGGCCTCTAGAGTGCCCACAAAGTGTTTCTTAAATTTGACCCAGTAACCTAGTTTATGACCCCAGCTGACCCAATTTCAAACTCAACCAATATTTCATCAAGACAAACATTCTGACCAACTTTCAAGTCAATTGAGCAAGAAATGTGACCTCTAAGGTGCCCTAAAGGTATTTCTTTAATTAGACTTCGTGACCTAGATTATGAGCCGAGGTGACCCAATTTTAAAGTCATCCTAGATTTCATCAAGACAAACATTTTCACCAATTTTCAAATCAATTGAACAATAAATGTGGCCTCTAGAGTGCACACAAGGTATTTCTTTAATTTGACCTAGTGACCTAATTTAAGACCCCACATGACCCAAATTCGGACTCATGTGAGATTTTATCAAGACAAACATTCTGACCAATTTTCAAGTCAATTGAGCCAAAAATGTGGCCTCTAGAGTGCCCACAAGGTATTACTTTAATTTGAACTAGTGACCTAGTTTATGATCCCAGGTGACCAAAATCCAAATTCATCTAAGATTTTATCAAGACAAACATTCTGACCAAATTTCAGGTCATTTGAGCAATGAATGTGGCCTCTAGAGTGACCTAGTGACCTAGTTTATCACCCCAGGTGACCCAATTTCGAACTGACTGAACATGTTGTGCTCAGGTGGGCTAACAAACTTAGAACAGGTTCACTACATACCAAATAACAAAGCTCTACGCCTTCCAGTTTCAGAGAAGAAGAATTTTAAAGTTTTCCTTCTTTGTTCCTATGTTCGACACTTGTGACCCCCCGGGGCAGGGCCAGTTTTGACCCCAAGGCCTTATATGAACCAACTTGGTAGAGGTCCACTAGGAGATGCTAGATGCACAATATCAAAGCTCCACGCCTACCAGTTTCAGAGAAGAAGAATTTTAAAGTTTTCCTTCTTTGTTCCTATGTTTGAACTTGTGACCCCCGAGGCGGGGCTAGTTTTGACCCCAGGTCCATCATATGAATATACTTGGTAGAGGTCCACTAGGAGATGCTACATACCAAATATCAAAGCGCTACGCCTTCTAGAATCAGAGAAGAAGATTTTTAAAGTTTTCCTCCTTTGTTCCTATGTTCAAAACTTGTGACCCCCGGGGCGGGGCCAGTTTTGACCCCAGGGGCATCATATGAACAAATTTGGTAGAGGTCCACTAGGAGATGCTATATACCAAATATCAAAGCTCTACACCTTCTAGAATCAGAGAAGAAGATTTTCAAAGATTTTCCTATTTTTTGCCTTTCTGTTGCCATGGCAACCAGAGTTTTGGGTGGAATTTAATCTCTTGAACAACTTTGGTAGAGCTTTACCCAAGGAACATCCCTGCCAAGTTTCATCAAGATTTGCCGAGCGGTTTAGGAGGAGAAGATGTTTAAAGGAATTGTGGACAGACGGACAGATGTACGCCGGACAACGACCCATCACAATACCTCACCTTAGCACTTCGTGCTCAGGTGAGCTAAAAATTAATCCTTAAACCCAAAGGCCATTTTCATTCCAGAATGAGTCCAAGATGATAACAACTGCGTGGGTGCCTTTTGTCTGCAGTGTTTCAACAAAGCAGACAGTATAGATCAATGATCAGACTGCACATTTCATGCAGTCTCATCTTGATCTACACTAGACACAGAGGCAACTATAGTAGTGAAAGGCGCTTAAAGGGTTAAGACTTGTCCAAATTCAAACCATTCGCTGACAACAAAATAAATGTGACTCAAAAATTTAAATGTGATTTTGGTTGGGTGGAAAACATTGTGGAAAAAGGAAAACATGCTGGTTACAAGTATTTCCTCTTTTTCCCACAATATTTTCGAGAGCCTTATTTCTCACAGGCGTTAAAACTTGGGATTGTGTGGTAAAGGGTTAAATAGAACAAGACTTTTAAAGTTCATTCTGTATACCTTTATGTCCTGTTTTGACCCAGGGGCATCATTTGAACAAAATTGGTAGAAGTCCACAAGGAAATGCCACATACCAAATACCAAAGCTCTAGGCCTTCTAGTTTCAGACAAAAACATTTTTAAAGTTTGCTCTATATACAATTTTGCCCAAAATTGTGACACCTGGAGTTAAAGGGTTAATTCAATTCTTTTAACAACTTTGGTAGAACTTCACCCAAGGAATATGCCTGTCAAGTTTCAACATGATTGGTTCAGGAGGAGATGTTTAAAGGAATTGTGGAAAGACGGACGCTGGACAACGACGAATCACAATACCTCACCCAGCACTTCACGCTCAGGTGAGCTAACAAATAGGCCTAACCATTGTCTGTGGCTTGTGATAAACAACATAAAGATGAAGTTTCATAACATTTTGTCCTGTAGTTAAAAAGATATTAATCCATAATGAAAATACATGTGAAGCCCGCTTTTTCCATGACACGACATTTAATCAACAAGAGGGCCATGATGGCCCTGTATCGCTCCACTGGCTTATAAATATAAACCATGAAGAGAAGTCTTCACTATATAAGCCCTTATAAAACTTTGACCCCAGGGCTACAGTTGGACTAAACGGGGAATATGTGTATCAGAAGAATAACATGCCAAATTTGGGAGTTCTTGGCCTTATGGCTAGTAACAAGACGGTTTCTGAACTTTTTACTCCATAAACCCATGTAAAACTTGTGACCCCTGGTGCAGGGCCAAACTTGATCCGAGGGCTGTAACTTGGGCCCTCTTTGTAGTTGTCCACTAGATAATGCTATAATTATGCAAAATTTGGTAGCCTAAGCCTTATGGCTATGTACACCAAGATTTAAAAGTTTTCCCTATGTAAGCCTATGTAAATCTTGTGAAACCCCCCCCCCACCATGAGGCCAAATTGACCCCAGGACTATAATTTGGGCACTTTTGGTAGACCCCAACTAGATCAAGCTAAATGCAAAATTTGGTAGCTCTAGGCCTTATGGCTAGGTACAGGAAGATTTTTAAAGTTTTCTCTATATAAGCCTATGTAAAACTTGTGACCCCTGGGGCAGAGCCAATTTTGACCCCAGGGCTATAATTTCACGAAACATGATAGAGGTTTACTACATAAAGCTACATGCCAAATTTGGTAGCCCTATGCCTTATGGTTTCAGACAAGAAGATTTTTAAAGTTTTCTCTATATAAGCCTATGTAAAACTTGTGACCCCTGGGGCAGAGCCAATTTTGACCCCAGGGCTATAATTTCAAGAAACATGATAGAGGTCTACTACATAAAGCTACATGCCAAATTTGGTAGTCCTATGCCTTATGGTTTCAGACAAGAAGATTTTTAAAGATTTCCAATATTTTTCAGTTTTGTTGCCATGGCAACCAGAGTTTCTGAAAGAATCAAATTCTTTCAACAAATTCTGATGAGGACCATGGCAGGATCATTTCTGTGAAGTTTCATGAAAATTGGATGGGTAGTTTCAGAGAAGAAGATGTTTGAAATAAAAGTTAACGCACGGACGGACGCACGGACGCACAGACGGACGCATGACGGACACCGGGCCATGACATAAGCCCGTTGGCCTTCGGCCAGTGGAGCTAAAAAAGCTAAACTAATGATATTGGCAGACTATCATACAGAACACACATATGAAGTTTCACAAATTTTTGTCCAGGGTTTTGAGTTGAAGATACATGTATATTGATCCTTAACAGAAATATACGTGAAGCCCCTTTTTCCTAGGAGACAGTATTTGATATCAAAAAGGAAAAAAAAACCCAATAAATATCAGTGGACATCATTAGGAACACCTGTATGAATTTCTATTAGTTTTTGTCAAGGATTTTAGAAGATATCTGTCCTGAAAGATGGCCAAACAGATGGTCATTGGTCAATGACGAAATTAAACATTTAGCCCCCTTTTTTCATGACATGGTGTTTCATGAAATAAAAACAAATAACTATTGTCTGTGGCTTGCAATAAACAATAAAAAGATGAAGTTTCATGACATTTTGTCCTATAGTTAAAGAGATATTGGTCCACAATGAAAATATACGTCAAGCCCCCTTTTTCCATGACACAGCAATAACAGGTCCTATTAGACCTACAATCAAACTCATTCGAGATCTTACAGTCATATATAATATTGACTAAGTTTGGTGCTGATTGGTTTAAATTTGTAGATGCTAGAGTGTAAACAAAGTCAAATGTAGCATTTTTTTTAATTCAAGGGCAAATAACTCCAGTTGTTCTGGTCCGATCAGACACATAATCGAACTCATCCGAGATCTTGTGGTCATATATATCTAGAACAAGTTTAGTGCTGATTGGTTAATATTTGTAGATGCTAGAGTGTAAACAAAGTCAAACATAGCAATTTTTCTAATTCAAGGGCAAATAACTCCAGTCATTGTGGTCCAATTAGACCCATAATCGAACTCATCTGAGATCTTATTCAAGGTCATATAAATTTTGACCAAGTTTGGTGCTGATTGGTTAATATTTGTAGATGCCAGAGTGTAAACAAAGTCAAATATAGCAATTTTTCTAATTCAAGGGCAAATAACTCCACTCGTTCTGGTCCGATTAGACCAATAATCGAACTCATCTGAGATCTTATGGTCATATACATTTTGACCAAGTTTGGTGCTGATTGGTTAATATTTGTAGATGCTAGAGTGTAAACAATGTCAAATATAGCAATTTTTCTAATTGAAGGGCAAAATACTCCAGTCTTTCTGGTCCGATTAGACCAATAATCGAACTCATCCGAGATCTTATGGTCATATACATTTTGACCAAGTTTGGTATTGATTGGTTAACATTTGTAGATGCTAGAGTGTAAACAAAGTCAAATATAGCAATTTTTCTAATTCAAGGGCAAATAACTCCAGTCGTTCTGGTCCGATCAGACCCATAATCGAACTCATCCGAGATCTTATGGTCATATACATTTTGACCAAGTTTGGTGCTGATTGGTAAATATTTGTAGATGCTAGGGTGTAAACAAAACAAGAGGGCCATGATGGCCCTGGACGCTCACCTGAGTCAATAGGCGAAATTCACTCAATTCAATTTCTGACCAATTGTCAGGTCAATTGAGCTTAAAATGTGGCCTCTAGAGCATTCACAAGGAATTTCTGTAAGTTGACCTAGTGACCTAATTTACCACCCCACGTGACCCAATTTAGAACTCATCAAAATATTTATCAAGACAAACATTCTGAACAGTTTTCAAGTTAATTGAGCGATAAATGTGGCCTCTAGAGTGCCCACAAAGTGTTTCTTAAATATGACCCAGTAACCTAGTTTATGACCCCAGCTGACCCAATTTCAAACTCAACCAATATTTCATCAAGACAAACATTCTGACCAACTTTCAAGTCAATTGAGCAAGAAATGTGCCCTCTAGAGTGCACTAAAGGTATTTCTTCAATTAGACCTAGTGACCTAGATTATGAGCCGAGGTGACCCAATTTTAAAGTCATCCTAGATTTCATCAAGACAAACATTTTCACCAATTTTCAAATCAATTGAACAATAAATGTGGCCTCTAGAGTGCACACAAGGTATTTCTTTAATTTGACCTAGTGACCTAATTTAAGACCCCACATGACCCAAATTCGGACTCATGTGAGATTTTATCAAGACAAACATTCTGACCAATTTTCAAGTCAATTGAGCCAAAAATGTGGCCTCTAGAGTGCCCACAAGGTATTACTTTAATTTGAACTAGTGACCTAGTTTATGATCCCAGGTGACCCAAATCCAAACTCATCTAAAATTTTATCAAGACAAACATAGTGATTAAATTTCAGGTCATTTGAGCAATGAATGTGGCCTCTAGAGTGCCAACAAGGTATTTCTTTTATTTGACCTAGTGACCTAGTTTATGACCCCAGGTGACCCAATTTCGAACTGACTAAACATGTTGTGCTCAGGTGGGCTAACAAACTTAGAACAGGTTCACTACATACCAAATAACAAAGCTCTATGCCTTCAAGGTTTAGAAAAGAAGAATTTCAAAGTTTTCCTTCTTTGTTCCTATGTAAGAAATTGTGACCCCCGGGGCAGGGCCAGTTTTGACCCCAGGGGCATCGTATGAACAAACTTGGTAGAGGTCCACTAGGAGATGCTACATACCAAATATCAAAGCTCTACACCTTCTAGAATCAGAGAAGAAGATTTTCAAAGATTTTCCTATTTTTTGCCTTTCTGTTGCCATGGCAACCAAAGTTTTGGGTGGAATTCAATCTCTTGAACAACTTTGGTAGAGCTTTACCCAAGGAACATCCCCGCCAA
This sequence comes from Tridacna gigas, assembly GCA_945859785.2. NCBI lineage: Eukaryota > Metazoa > Mollusca > Bivalvia > Cardiida > Cardiidae > Tridacna > Tridacna gigas. Next base: position 18,902,298 of record OX244035.2, read on the forward strand.
GTTTCATCAAGATTGGCCCAGCGGTTTAGGAGGAGAAGATGTTTAAAGGAATTGTGGACAGACGGACAGACGGACAGATGAACGCCAAACAATGACCCATCACAACACCTCACCTTAGCACTTCGTGCTCAGGTGAGCTAAAAATGTGAACGGACGGACGGACGACGACGGACGGTGAGTGATCACGATAGCTAATCCTGAGCACTTCGTGCTCAGGTGAGCTAAAAACATCCATTGAAAAAGAAAATTAATTTTGGTTTCCAGCATTTTTTCTTTTCCATCAATATTTCTATCCTTTCAATAGACGTAATAAGAATGGACCCTGCACTTTTGTCTGAGAAAAAAGAATTACAGTGGAAATGCATTATCTGGGCTCCACTGTTCCGGATATCCTGCAATCCACAAAAAATATCTGGGAATGATATATTTTCTGTACAGATTTTACTCCCTAATCTGGAAATCCATGTTGCGGAACTGGGGAAAAAAATATCAGGAACAAAGGGTTGATAAACAGTACAAACTATATACAACTAGAGGCCCTTGAAGGCCTGAAATTGCTCTACTGGCACTGATTCTGCTTTTTTTCTAGCATACATTATGAATTCATAATGCAAAAAGGTGAACGACAAACATCCTCCCCTTGAAGTACAATTTCTCAAAACCAACTGTTTGGAATCCAGCCAAATTTGATAGGGTTTCAGTACTCATTGTACTAAAAAATCCCTGCAAATTTCAAAGAAATGTGACCAAAAATGTGGACCGTGTTTAGTAAACAATATTAAGTCTTCAAATGGCTGCTTTTCCTAAACTAATTGCTAGATTTTCTTCATTTTTAATAGAGTTCAATCCCTTGATGACAAAAATAATCTTTGCAAATTTCAAAAGAATTGGATCTAAAATGCAGACTAAATTGCGTAAACAAGAATGTACATTTTAAACTTTAAATGGCTCCTTTTCCCATACTGATTGTCAAATGTTTTTCAAAATCAATAGGGTTCATGCTATTGATAATATAAAGCAACTATGCAAGTTTAATGAAAATTCCACCACAAATGCCGAGTTGTTGTAGCATAAACAAGAGATGTAAATTTTCGATTTTAAATGGCTACTTTTCCCACACTTATAGTCAAATTTTTGTCAAAATCAATAGGGTTCAAGCTTCTGATTATACAAAGCAACTTTCATGAAAACCCAATCACAAATGCTGGATTTATTGCGTTAACAAGAAATGAAAATTTTGACTTTTAAATGGCTACTTTTCCCATACTGATTGTCAGATCTTTTTCAAAATCAATGGGGTTCAAGCTATTGATAAAGTAAACAAACTGTGCAAGCTTCACGAAAATCTGACCACAAATATAGACTAAAACACATTAACAATGAAAGGAAATGGTGAACTTTAAATGGCTACTTTTCCCACACTGATTGTAATTTTTTTTCCAAAATCAATAGGGTTCAAGCTATTGATGAGATAAACAATCTGTGCAAGTTCACATAAATCTGACCACAAATGCAGACTAAATCATGTAAACAAGAAATTGAAATTTTGGACTTTACATGGCTGCTTTTCCTACACTGATTGTCAGATTTTAATTTTTTTTTCAAAATAATTAGGGTTCAAGCTATTGATGAGATAAACAAACTGTGCAAGTTTCACGAAAATCCGACTGCAAATGCGGACTTTATCATGTAAACAAGAAAAAGACTAACGGATGGACGGACTGACAGACGGACGACAGAAACCATGCCATGACATAAGCTCTGCTGGCTTACAGCCAGTAGAGCTAATAAACCAGACATGGCCTGATTTTGTATAACACAATTAACCATTTACCAAACAATCCCGGGTTTTCATGACCCTGAGAAAGAAGCCTTTTGAAAACGTAGGAAAAAGAGAAAATGCTAGTAACCAGCATTTTCTCCCTTGTCCACAATGTTTTCTACCCATCCCAAAACAATTTCAATTTTTGAGTGGCATTAATTTTGTCATTTGCAAACGCTTTCAGTTTGGACAAGTCTAAAATTCTGTTGTTTGGTAGAGGGTTAACTCCTTACCAAACAACAAAACTTTAGACCGGTCCAAATTCAAGCCATTTGCACGCAACAAAATAAACCCGACACAAAAATTATTTTTAGTGTGGGAAGGGTAGAAAACATTGTGGGAAAAGGAGAAAATACTGGTAACCAGTATTTTCTCCTTGTCCCAAAATATTTTCAAAGGGCTTTTTCCTGAGGGTAGTAAAAAGTCGGGATTACGTGGTAAAGGGTTAAACTAATATGTTGTATCTCCTGTAATTGTCTGACAGAGGTTCAACAGGTTACAGGTTGCCAGTTAATCACACAATGACACAAGTTATTTTTCTTGGTATCGCTGCAGACTAGTTTCATAGATTGATAGAGACTGCTTCATTCAGACCGGTACACAGTACATACAAATAACACCGGTGTCAATCTAGTATTGTTGCAGACAGATTTTCACACATTTTGTTGACACTTGTATCAGGCAGACAATCCCTTTTAGATGTTCTTTTTAGATACATCTATTGTCACTACTAAAGTGTTAGATTATTGGGTCATTTTTTTTTACTGACTGGAAAATACTTGGTGCTTAACTCTTTACCAAATGACAAAATTTTACACCAGTCAAAACTTAAGCTTTAGCAGATGCAACAAGAGGGCCATGATGGGCCCTGTATCGCTCCACTGGCTAATATGTACAAACCATACACACCAAATATTACAACTCTTGGCCTAAAGGCTTCTTACAAGAAGACTGATAAAGTTTCTATATAAAAGCCCATTTGAAAGTTGTGACCCTGGGGCGAGTCCATTTTTTACCTATGATTACAATTTCAAGCTATATTTATGAGCTATAATCAGTTGAATCCTGGTTGAGGTCAACAAGATACAGCCACATACCAAGTAATATAGGACTAGACTGCATGGTTATAAACAAGATTTTCAGATTCCTTAATAAACCATAAGGGGGTTTTATTAAACTTGAACAATGGCTAAATTTTGAACAAATTCAGACAAGTTCCACAAGATGGTGAAGCTTTATGCCAGCTTTGGTAGCCCTAGGCCTAACAACTAAGAACAAAAAGACTAATAAAGTTTTCACTATAAAAGTCCTTGTAATACTTGTGACCCATCGGACAGGGCCAATTTTGACCCAAGGGTTATAATGTGTAGACTCTTAGTAGAGGTCGATTAGGTGAAGCTTCATACCAAATTTAGTAGCCCTAGGCCATATGGTTTAGAACCGGAATATTTTCAAAGTTTTCCCGGTATAAGCCCATGTAAAACTTGTGACCCAGGGGTGGGGCCAATTTAGGAGAATTTTGAAGAATCTAAGTAGAGGTCTATTAGATGGAGCTACATGCCAATCTTGGTAGCCCTACGCCATATGATTTAGAACCAGAATATTTTCAAAGTTTTCCCTGTAATAATCCCATGTGAAACTTGTGACCCCCATGGCTATAATTTGAAGAATCTAAGTAAAGGTCCATCAGATGAAATTACATGCTATTTTTGGTACCCTAGTTCATATGGGTTAGAAGGAAAAGATTTTTAAATTTTTACCCCAGAATAAACCCATGTAAAACATGTGACCCCCAGGGTAGGGCCAATTTTGGCCCCAAGGCTATAATTTGAAGAATTAAGTAGAGGTCCATTAGATGAAGCTACATGCCAAACTTAGTAGCCCTAGGCCATATGGTTAAGGCCAAGAAGATATTTAAAGTTTTTACTATATAAACCTATATAAATCTTGTGACCCCCCCCCCTTCAGGGCAGGGCCAATTTTGACCCCAGTGCTGTAATTTGACGAGTTTTTGTAGAGGTCTATTAGATGAAGGTAAATGCCAAATTTGGTAACCGTAGGCCTTATGGTTTCGGACAAGAAGATTTTTAAAGATTTTCAATATTTTTCAGTTTTGTTGCATGGCAACCAGAGTTTTACTAGGAACCAAATTCTTTGAAGAGTTTCTAAAGGGGGCCATGAGAGGATCATTTCTGTGAAGTTTCGTTAAAATCTGATGGGCAGTTTCAGAGAAGAAGATGTTTGAAATACAAGTTAACGACGGACAAAGGGTCATGACATAAGCTAGTGGAGCTAAAAACTATATCCTCTTGCCTTCGGCGGGGGATAATAAGGCAGGAAACGGAAAGCATGCTGATAAATAGTTGTTTCTCCTTTTCCCACTATGTTTTCCATCCTTTTCAAGAATACCGGGGCTGATTAAAAATACGCGGAAAAGTACTGTCATTCTCTCAAAAATTTCTTAAATACACCGAAATGTATACATATAGTAGACAAAATAATTCTGTATCAGCAGTGTAAATTTCATGTCAATATCTCAAGAACTTTTAAAGATATAGTAGTCCTGGCAACGTCATCGCTCAAACACCGGCCCAACGTCATCCAGCGTCAATTTTACGTGGTGTTATTTGCATTGGTTTATCCACATGCCTAGGTGAGACAATTGTCTAAAGAATTTCATCTTTCCACATGGCACATTGTTCCTTTGTTTCAGGTTTGTATCCATGTTATACAGGCTTAATATCCATGTTTCATCATTTTAACAATAGTAACGATTACAAAGCTTCCCCTTCCCGTTCAAATCGCAGAACAAAGCGCCGATACATTTCCACCCTCTTCTCTTTTTAAATGTCCAACATCATTTTCAGCATTCACCAAACGCATAGTCTCCATATATTCAAAGTGCCATGAATAATGTGATGTACAATCCCAAAACTACAGCCTATTTCTCTGACAGTAATGCGTCTATCATTGTCCAGAAGTTCCGTGATTTACTGTTCTTTACGTTGTGTCGTTGACGTCGGCCACCCGCTTCTCTGGTCATCTATTTCACTTTTATGACCGTCTTCGTAGGGTGCATACCATTTGAAAAAAGCCGTCTTTTTCATTGCTGATTCGCTGTATGACTTAGTTAACATTTCCATTGTTTCTTTTCTTGATTTTCATTAAAAGCACAAAATTTACACGCAGATCCCTGCTCGATACTCATTTTTGACGGACACGAATAAACAAAATAGCTGCCGAATGCTCAAATGAACCTCATGCTCAAAGTTGGTGCCAATTGAGACAAAAATTCGGTGATGATACCTGATCACAAAAGACACAAAAGAGACATGCCGTTTTCCGAACAGCAAATGCTTTCGTTTCACTGCATTTTGGGCCGGATTTTGGAACATGACGTTGCCATATCTACCATTTCTTTATAAGGAGATGAAACATTAACTTGAAATTTATACTTTCAATACACTATTAAAATGTCTATGATATGTATCAATTTCACTGTATTCAAGCAATATTTGAGAGAATTACAGTACTTTTCCACATATTTTTTGAACACCCCTCGTATATCCCATCATTTCAGCCATACTGAAGAGTTTATTGAAAAATGCTTTCAATATGACAAAATATTGTTGTCTGGTAAAGAGGTAACTGTTCAGAATCATACAGTAAAGCAAAACAGTTTGACAACATGGCTTTTATCAACTTTCCAGAATAAAACAATTTAGCAAACTTACCTACAACCTCCACTTTTCCTTTCATGCAGCCTTTCAAATCCGATTTTGTTGTGTCGTAAGGGCAAATCCAGAATATACGAGGGCCAGCATCACTGTCACCTAAAAAACCAAACAACATCCTATGCAAGTTAAAACGTTTATTTGGTGGTTACCTGTAATGGTAGCCTATGCAACTATCTCAGCAGTCTTGTGTCTATATTCACCAATCATTATAAATATTGTTCTACATCTGAATTCCAAGACTAGCCATCTCATAGGTCTAGACATTCTGCCTCAGCCAATCAGGTGGCTAGGTTTGCAACTCACAATGACAAGAACACTTTGAATTGTCAACAGGGTAAATACAAATTCTGGCATTTCTTGCTGGTGTAACTCACAGCACTCTTTCCAAGCTTTTTCTTGCTCTTCCATTGAAAGGATCTCCATAATAGATTGGCCACGATCTGGCAACAGGGATGTTTAACCTTTTACCACAATATCCTGAGTTTTAACAACACTGTGAAAGAAGCCTTATGAAAAAATGTGAGAAAAGGAGAAAATGCTTGTAACCAGCATTTTCTCCTTTTCCCACAATGTTTTCTATCCTTTTAGACTAAGGTTTCATAATTTAAGCCACATTTAATTTGTTGTCTGATACAGTTTTGAATTTGGACGAGTGTACAAAAAATTGTTTAAAAAGAAGAAAATGCTGGCAACCAGCATTTTCTCCTTTTCCCACAAGGTTTTCAACCCTTTTAGACTCAGATTTCATAATTTAAGCCATGTTTAATTGTTGTCTGTAACAGTTTTCAATTTGAATGAGTACAAAATTTTGTCAATTTGTAAGAATTTAACACATCTCCATGATATACTATGTTAAGCAAGTCATCACACACTTATGGGTCCATATAATCCACTTTGTCTAATAATTGATTGATTGAATAGTGATTGATTGAATTGTGCTTTACCCCGCTTTCAACATTATTTCAGTCATATTATGGCAACAGCTCACATATTCATGTATAACCTGGGTTCCACCAGTACTAGGCTAGGGCTCTGAACAAACAAACTGATTGAATCTTGAGGTAAAATGGTCCTTTGACAAACAGAAAACTTACAAGTAGAAAACACATTAGACCAATGTCAGCCTGTGCAGGCTGATATGGCTTGATACTTTTTGTAGATGCATTAAGCTTCCCTTTTTTTTTTTAAGAGTATGACACAGATGTTTTAGCAAACTCATTTTTTCCATGCATTTTTTCAGTATCCAGTATTACCTCTGCGAACATGGTTTGACTGCCTAAACATGATACTTTCTCAAAAATCAAGAAAATCAGAGACATACTGAAGTTAAAAACAAACAAACAACCACACACACACATTGTGCAATGTCAGACTGAATGGAACAATTATGATGAAAAACAAAATTTAACTCTTTACCAATTGACAAAATTTTAGGTTGTCCAAAATGAAAGCTTTTACAGACAACAAAATAAATGTGGCTCAAATTTTGACATTCATATTTGAAAGGTTGCATAAAGGAGAAAATGCTGGTTATCAACATTTTGTTCTTTTTCCACAATGTTTTCAAACAGCTTCTTCCTCAGGATCATTAAAATTCAGGATTGTATGGAATGTCTTTAAAGGGTTAAGCAAACAAATCCCCAATGTTTCCTCTAGATACATATGGTACTTATGAATCAAAATTTTTATAATTTGGACTAATATCAGATTTCAAAAATAGAAGTTGTCATATTAAGATTCGTAAACTTAATTATCAACACTAAGAAATTCAATTCTTTTATTGGCCACAAACTAGAGGCCCTTGAGGGCCTGAATTGCTCTACTGGCAGTGATTTTGCTTCTTTTTCTTGCATATATTCACGAGTTCATGATGCAAAAAGGAAAAAGACAAACACACCGCAAAAAAAGGGGGGTGTTGTTGTAACTTGGCTTGAACCCCCTAAGACAGCACAAGTATGTGTTGGTGAACTGAACAAATAGTGAAACAAGAGGGCCATGGTAGCCCTGGATCGCTCACCTGAGTCAACAGGCGAAATTTCACTCCAGGGTCATAATGACCCAATTTAAAACTCATCTGAGATATTATTAAGCCTTTACCACACAATTATGGCTTTTAATTACCATGTAGAAGAAGCCTTTTGAAAACATTGTGGGAAAAGGAGAAAATGCTGGTAACCAGCATTTTCTCCTTTTCCCATAATGTTTTCTTCCCTATCCATAATTAATTCCAAATTTTCAGTCCCATTTGTCTTCTGCAAATGCTTTCAATTTGGACCAGTCTAAAAGTTTGTCGTTTGGTATAGAGTTAAGAAAAACATTCTGACCAATTGTCAGTTCAACTGAGCTGAAAATGTGGCCTCTGGAGTGTCCAAAATGTATTTCTTCAATTTGACCTAGTGACCTAGTTCATGGTCATCCGAGATTTAATTAAGGCAAACTTTCTGACCAATGTTCAAGTCAACTGAGCAAAATATGTGGCCTCTAGAGTGCCCAAAACAGGTATTTCTTTAATTTGACCTAGTGACCTAATTTATGATCCTAGGTGACCTAAATTCGAACTCATCAAAATTTCATGAAGGAAAACATTCTGGCCAATTTTCAGGTCAATTCAGTAAGAAATGTGGCCTCTAGAGTGCCCACAAGGTATTTCTTTAATTTGACCTAGTGATCTAGTTTATGACCCCAGGTGATTCAAACTCAACCGAGATTTCATGAAGAAAAACATTCTGACCAATTTTCAGGTCAATTGAGTAAGAAATGTGGCTTCTAGAGTGTCCACAAGGGATTTCTTTAATTTGACCTAGTTTATGACCCCAGGTGACCCAAATCCGAACCTATCCGAGCTTTTGTTTGCAGTTTGTTAGAAGGTGAGAAAATTATAAAGAAGTTAGGCTTAATGAAATTGTGAGGAATCATTCATTTGTAGTTATTATGATGGTTTGGCGTTTTTTTATTAGATTTTAATTGACATTTAAATTGACCGTCAGATTTGTCCAATCATCTTTCGTTCCTTCAACTTTTTGGACTGGCGATCATTCTAAAGATGAAAACTTCTTCTTTTTCATCTCCCCATCTGTCATTTGTATTATTGACTCACAATTGTTAAAATCTGAAATAGAATTACATGTATCATGGCTACGTCTAAGAGAAAAGTGTTAACATAAGAGAAAAGTGTTAACATAAGAGCAAAGAGTTGATGCACATGTACCTACATTTTCTGTGCATGCATGTACATGTTCATGTATATGGACACTTATATGAGCCCAGTAGGAAAAGGTAACTCTGTCAATCAAATTCCTGTTGACCTCTTTTAAGCAAGCACCTGTCTGAGGCAAGTGATTTTGGAAGTCTCCTTGGCCACTAGCTTAAGACAGGTTAGACTGTACCTAACTATATTTTGAGCATACGTTGTTAGAATTTTACTAGGAAAAAAAAAATGCTTATTCCATATAAATAGTCGGGAACAAATATACAGTCACTGTTTAGATTAAAATAGATGAAAATGTAAATGATCTAAAAGAAGAACTTTAAAACCGTTTAAATTCACTAGTTCATAGAACTAGATCAAACAGTTTTTGATCAAAGACCCTTCACTTTCTTCAACTGTCACTGTGCTTTGTACATCGAAAGCGTATAATTTCTATGCTAAAACTGAAACAATCACTCCTCATTGTATGTCAGACGGCACTTGAACTTACAAAAAACACAATATCAACCTTTCTATAAACAAAGCTTTTTGTTATAGCCCCCCTAAAAAACATATTCCCTGTGATTTTTCCTGTGTTAACTCTTTACCAAACGACAAAACTTCAGATTGGACCAAGTTGAAAGCATATTCAGACGACAAATCAAACGTGGCTCATAAATTAAATTTGTTTTGGGCAGAGTAGAAAATATTGTGGGAAATGGAGAAAATGCTTGTTGCCAGCATTTTCTCCTTTTCCAACAGTGTTTTGAAAAGCTGTCTTTCTCAGGGTCATTAAAAGTTGGGATTGTGTGGTAAAGGGTTAAAGGTGATACAATTTTATTATATTCTTCTATGTTATTTGTTGTTTACTAAGACACAACAAAGCTTGATTAGGACGATTCCCTTCCTTTCTAGTTTGCCAACGGGTGTAACACCAATTTTGATTACAAGGCATTAAGAGTAGTTGTTAATTGGCAGGGTCATAAATTACATTAACTTAATTCTACCAAACACAGGGCACCCCTTTAGCCCTATACCAAACAGTCCTGGGTTCAACGATCCTATTAAGCAAAAAAGTTTGAAAACATTGTACCATTTTCCAAAATGTTTTCTATCAAGACAAAGCTCATATTTTGCGTAACATTTAATTTGTCATCTGCAAATTTGGACAAGGCAAAAATTGTGCAGTTATTTTTTTTAAACAGTTAATCCCACTTAACATCTTTTCATTCAACCAATTGATGTCCCCTTACAGAGGTTTTGTTTACTCTTTACCAGATCACAAAGTTTTCCCCTTGTCCAAATTGTAAGCATTTGCAGATGGCAAATCGGTGTAACAAAAAGTATTGATTTTGTCTTTTATAGGGTAGAAAACATCGTGGGAAATGGAGAAAATGTTGTTTAACAGCATTTTCTCCTTTCCTCCACAATATTTTCCAAAGCTTTCTCCCCTTGGGTCGTTAAAAATCGGAATTATCTGTTAAAGGGTTATGTCGGCTTTTTCCCCCCTTATTCACATAATCAAGTTACCCTTATGTCCTGAAATTGTTATTTGAACATACATGTGCTAGACAATATCACAAAACAGACCTTTGTTCAAAGGTAGTGAAAATATTAAATATTGTAATAAGGAAAGTGAGGTTGAAAAAATGGGCACTGTGCTATTGCAACCGACGGAAAACTGTCAAAGTAATAGGAAAAGTGGCATTGGGACAGATTTGAGAAGATCATTTTTAATCTATGAAGGATGCAAGTTTAAATATGTGTTTTCTGAACATCAAAGAATGTGAAACCACATTGCACAAATTCTAGCACCAATATTCTAGTTCCATAGAACATGCAATTTCTACACCCGAATACAAGGAAAAAAATTCTTCCCGACTGTGTATGTTATACGAAACTTGTGCCTGGTACAGGGTAGCCTGGGTTCCAGTCCGATCATTTTTTCCTTTTCTATATTTGAACGTTACTTTGCCAAGAATGATGATGTCTTTTTTGACAAAGCAAATGATTGATTGAATAGTTTTTTACGTCGCTTTAAACAATATTTCAGTCATGTCATGGTGACAGCTTACATATTCATGTATTTCCTGGGTTTCACCAGTACTAGACTAGGGCTCTGAAGTGTCTTGCCAAAGGACACTCCCACGAAAAACCCAGTGGATCCAGTGCGGCTCAAACCCGGGGCCTCCAGGTTATACTTTACCACTGATCCACACAAGATCCTGGCAAAGTAAAGTCAGACTATATTAAAGAGGAAAAACTGATCGGACTGGAACCCAGGCTAGGTAAAGGGTGATGGGTTTAGAATATCTGATGCATCAGTAAACTAGAAATAGGTGTGTCAGAGACACAGATGCCCCCGCTAAATGGTATTGTTCACAGGTATGTTATATGAGAGAATCATTAGGTATTAGAGAACATTGTAGAACAAACTTTTTGCATGGCTCTAAAACTCTTAAAGCACAACAGCTATACAAATTTACTTGAAGTCTATATGTTAATTTAGTAGATATGCTCTGGACAATATGAATTTTGTCTTTTGACCTTTAATGTTATCTTGACCTTGAACCCATTAGAAGAAAATTCTTGCATGACACTAGTAAAAATGGAGAACAAGTTTGCCAAGTTATTTTGAAATTCATTGATAAATGTAGAAGTGGTGCTCCGGACAAGGTCAATTTTATCATTTGACCTTCAACTGTGACCTTGACCTTGGGCGTATCGAAACAAACTTTTCGCATGACACTAGTACTTGTTAAGGAGAACAAGTGTGCAAAATTCTTTTGAAATCCATTGATAAATGTAGAAGTTATGCTCCGGACAAGGTCAATTTAAACATTTGACCTTCAACTGTGACCTTGACCTTGGACGTATCGAAACAAACTTTCCGCATGACACTAGTACTTGTTAAGGAGAACAAGTGTGCAAAGTTTTTTTGAAATCCATTGATAAATGTAGAAGTTATGCTCCGGACAAGGTCAATTTAAACATTTGACCTTCAACTGTGACCTTGACCTTGGGCGTATCGAAACAAACTTTTCGCATGACACTAGTACTTGTTAAGGAGAACAAATGTGCAAAGTTTCTTTGAAATCCATTCTTAAATGTAGAAGTTATGCTCCAGCCAATGTCAATTTAAACATTTGACCTTCAATTGTGACCTTGGCCTTGGGCGTATCGAAACAAACTTTTTGCATGACACTAGTACTTGTTAAGGAGAACAAGTGTGCAAAGTTTTTTTGAAATCCATTAATAAATGTAGAAGTTATGCTTTGGACAAGGTCAATTTAAACATTTGACCTTCAACTGTGACCTTGACCTTGGGGGTATCGAAACAAACTTTTCGCATGACACTAGTACTTGTTAAGGAGAACAAGTGTGTGATGATTTTTTTGAAATCCATTGATAAATGTAGAAGTTATGCTCCGGACAATGTCAATTTAAACATTTGACCTTCAACTGTGACCTTGACCTTGGGCGTATCGAAACAAACTTTTTGCATGACACTAGTACTTGTTAAGGAGAACAAGTGTGCAAAGTTTTTTTGAAATCCATTGATAAATGTAGAAGTTATGCTCCGGACAAGGTCAATTTAAACATTTGACCTTCAACTGTGACCTTGACCTTGGGCTTATCGAAACAAACTTTTCGCATGACACTAGTACTTGTTAAGGAGAACAATTGCGCAAAATTAATTTTGAAATCCATTGAAAAATGTAGAAGTTATGCTCCGGACAAGAATGGGACACACACACTAAAGCACACACACACGCACACACACACGTACGCAGACACATGCACCCACACACGCACACACTAACACACAGCCGGACACAGGTAACTGTACATCCCCCCCATTTCATGGCGGGGGCATAATAAAAGTGAAGGGTTAGTTGATTGCTTCACTTTAAACAAACTGTGATTCTGTTCTTAAATGGAAGATAGGTAAATAATGGATATTAATGTTAGGTAGGTAAATAATTCTTTATTTCTACATAATAATTTCTTTTCTGGCAGTTTGTTTTATCTAGTTACTTTGAAATATTCAAATTGTCTCTTTTGTTAATGAGACTTGACATTTCAAAGCTGAAAATTGGCTTTGTAAATGGGTGTCAGAATTCCTCTGGTTGGTAACTGCTGCTTTAGTAAATTTGTGTTATGATAATTGTGGGCTTAAAAATAGACTATCACCATAACTACACTTGCAGCCAGCAAGCATAGCATTTTATCTTCTGAAAAGAACAAAATAATTTTAGACAGTACAACAACAACAAAACTAGAGGCCCTTGAGGGCCTGAAATTGCTCTACTGGCAGTAATTTTGCCTTTTTTCTAGCATACATTATAAATTCATGATCCAAAAAGTTGGAAGACGAACACCCTCCCCCCCCCCACACACACACACACAAAAGGTGTTGTTGCAACTGGGCTTGAACCCACTAAGAAAGCACAAGTAGGCATGTTGAACTGAACAAATAGTGAAAAACAATTGAAGTACAATTTCTCAGCACCAACTGTTTGAATTCCAGCCAAATTTGATAGGGTTTCAGTTCTCATTGTATTAAACAATCCCTGCAAATTTCAAAGAAATGTGATTAATAATGTGGACTGTGTTGAGTAAACAATACTAAGTCTTCAAATGGATGCTTTTCCTAAACTGATTGCAAGATTTTCTTCATTTTAAATAAAATCCAATCCCTTGATGATACAAATAATCTTTGCAAGTTTCAAAAGAATTGGATCTACAAAGCAACTGTGCAAGTGTCATGAAAATTCGCAACAAATGCTGAGTCGTAGCGTAAACAAGAAATGTAAATTTTTAAATTTAAATGGCTACTTTTCCCATACTGATTGCCAAATTTTTGTCAAAATCAATACAGTTCAAGCTTTTGATGATACACAGCAAATGTGCAAGTTTCATGAAAATCCAATAACAAATGCTGACTTTATAGGGTACACAAGAAATGTAAATTTTGAACTTTAAATGGCTACTATTCCCATATTGATTGTTAGTTTTTTATCAAAATCAATAAGGTTAAAGCTATTGATGAGATAGACAAACTGCGCAAGTTTCACGAAAATCCAACCACAAATGTATACTAAAACACATAAACAAGAAAAGGAAATTTTGAACTTTAAATGGCTACTTTTCCCATATTGATAGTCAGATTTTTTCCAAATTCAATAGAGTTCAAGCTATTGATGAGATAAAAAGACTGTGCAAGTTTCACGAAAATCAGACCAAACTGCAGACTTTATCGTGTTAACAAGAAATTGAAATGCTAAACTTTAAATGGCTACTTTTCCCACACTGATAGTTAAATTTTGTTCAAAATCAATAGGGTTCAAGCTATTGATGAGATAAACAAACTGTGCAAGTTTCTCAAAAATCCAACCAAAACTACAGATTTTATGGCGTAAACAAGAAATTGAAATGTTGAACTTTAAATGGCTACTTTTTCCACTCTGATTGTCAGGTTTTTTTTTTCCAAAATCAATAGGGTTCAAGCTATTGATGAGATGAACAAACTTGGCAAGTTTCACGAAAATCTGACCACAAATGTAGACTAAAACGCATAAACAAGAAAAGGAAATTTTGAACTTCAAATGGCTACTTTTCCCATACTGATTATCAGATTTTTTTGATAATCAATAATGTTTAAACTATTGATGAGATAAACAAACTGTGCATGTTTCGAGAAAATCTGACTTCAAATGCAGACTTTATCGCGTAAACAAGAAACTGAAATTTTGAATTTTAAATGGCTACTTTTTCCACAGATTTTTTTCAAAATCAATAGGGTTCAAGCTATTGATGAGATAAACAAACTGTGCAAGTTTCATGAAAATCTGACTACAAATGCGGACTTTATCGCATAAACAAGAAAAAGACTAACAGACAGGCGGAAAGACGGACAGACAGATGGACATCTGAATATGATGTATGAATATGATGGTTTGCATGTGTATATTGGAAATATACCTTTATAATGTTTTTCTATGTGCATGTTATATATGTTGTAGTTTATGTAATATCACAGTATGTCTACATAAAAGAAGAGGTTATGCTAAAAGAAGGTAAATGTGCTGAACATAGTAAACACTCGCCTTCATCCCAGACTTGCCTGAAATAAACATGATTTTGTTGGTTTAAAATGGTAATATGTGGCAAATGACATTAATCAAAGATGCACTTTCTTTTCAGTCTGATTTTGATCTATGTCATCTGCAAAAGCTTCCTATTTTCATCCGCAGAAGCTCCATAATTTGACTATCGCACTGAAAGGGTCAAACCTGATATTTACCGTTAACAGAATTTCCGTACCGTCCGATTATAAGCGATGATAAAAATATTCACTCTCTAATTATTCTTCGCATAGAGGTCAATTTCAGGTCAATCTGTTTGATTAATACAACAGAGTTGCACTGCTCTGATAAGGTAAAAAACATTGTGGGAAAAGGAGAAAATTCTGGTGACTAGCATTCCCTCCTTTTCCCATGTTTTCAAAAGCCTTCTTCCTCAAGGTTGTTAGACTCAGAACTGTGTGGTAAAGGGTTAACACATTACCATGAGAAGACAACTTTTTGCTTCTTGCAGCACACCACTTTTGAAAACCTTGTGGTAAGTGGAGAAATTACTGAAAGTTTAAACACATTTATTTGTAAATATATATTACAAATTCCTCATAACAAGCAATTCTCCTTTTGCTGCTGATAGTTTCAGATGTAATCAGTGTTTGAAATATTGATGTCAATATGTGCCACAAGAAAGTTTCAAAGAGATCTCCTGCAGTTAGTGAGCTCACATAGATATTAAAACAAATCAATCTTCCCCTTTGGTTGCATGTTGGAGGTTCACTCGATTAGCTGATCCAGACATAAAACACTTCCTGTAGTTTGCATGGGTAATCAAATAAACATTTCATTAGCTGTATGAACATGTAATCATGGACATAAATGACACATTTTTTGTACATGATGTGTCAATGCATATTTTGCATGGTACATCTGAAATGGCAGTGTTTGAGTCCTTTCTTTACAAAACAACTAAATATTAAACCCATCCATTTGGAAAGCTTTTGCAAATGAAATGTGGCTTAACTCTTTACCAAACGACAAAATTTTAGACTGGTCCAAAATGAAAGCACTTGCAGACGACAAATCAAATGTGGTTCAAATATTGAAATTTGTCTTGTGAAGGGTAGACAACATTGTGGGAAAAGGAGAAAATGTCGGTTATCAGCATTTTCTCTTTTTCCCACAATGTTTTCGAAAGGGTTTTTCTTCAGGGTCGTTTAAAGTCAGGGTTGTGTGGTAAAGAGTTAAATGATGGGATTGGTCTTTAAAAGGGTAGAAAATATTGCAGGAAAGGAGAAAATGCTGGTTACCAGCATTTTGTCCTTTTAATAGAGTATTTTCAAATGCCATCTCCATCAGGGATGTTAAAACTCATGATTGTGTGGTAAAGGGTTAATTAGGGGCCAGATATTAAAAAAAAAAAAGTTTTGATTGCACAGATCTGAAACAGATGAAATGAAACATAATAACTCAATAATTTATGATGATGACCCTTCTTCTTGATGCTCTAGGACAAGTTGTACCCCGACAAGTTGCACCAGGACATTGGTTGTAGACAATTTGTATCCAGGACAACTTATACCTGGACAATTTGCACAGGTACAATTTGTATCAGACAAATTGTACCCCTGACAACTCGTACCTAGGACAACTAGAACTGTTGCAAAGCTAACAAATAACGCCCACCAGCACTTTGTTACTGAAGCAGCACAATCAGGGAACAGAAATGATTTTGAATACAAAATTCACCTGTGACCATGATCTTTGACCCATGTGACCCTAAAACTATAGGGCACCTCCTTGGATCATGAGCAACATTTGTATAAAGTATCAGGGTCCTAGGTCAAAAGGCTTTTGAGTTAGAGCACAGAAACGAAAATATGGATGGATTGATGGATGGACGGACGGATGGACAGACAGGTAAAACCAGTATACCCCCCTTTACTTTGCAGGTAGGGGTATAATTAATACCCAGGACAACTTGCACCTGAGACAATTTGTACCCAGGACAACTTGCACCTTGGACACTTTGTACTCACGATAATTTGTACCTGGACAATACTGGTATCTATGACTCAGGACAACTTTTACCCTAAAGTATTTACACCTGCCACCGCCATTATTACCTGTTTTTCGCAAAGGAATTGTCCTTGAGACGACTTTTCCTGAGTACAAATTGTCTGGTGTGAATTTTCCTCGTACGAATTGTCTGGGTACAAGTTGTCATGTTATCCTTCCTTTTAATGTTAAGTTCTACCTTACTATAGTGTTAGTTTATCCACAATTTTCCTAAGCATGTTGACCACCAAGCTGCTCTGCCCAACTCAATGAGCTTGTGGGGTCAAACTAGGTCAAGATCATACGACACAGCATGGACATTCTGATCTTTGATTGACACAGTCTAAATACAGTAAGATTTGCTTGTGGAAAGTTAGGTCAAAATTGCAGAACTTTTTTCTTTTCTTTCAATTGGCTGGAGGCATGTTTTTATCATTCAATTAAGCCATCTCCGACCTGATATCACCTGCATGATAACAAAATGTTATCAGGCAGGACCTAATTTGCATATTCAACTCTGACCTGCCGAACTATTTTTGACCTATATAAAGACCTCATTGGGCAAACCTCTGGTGATCCGGTGATCAAGTCCCTCGGCTGTATCACTTAGTGTTGATATGCACCTACGAGGTACATTTCTTCGACAGGAGTATGCCATTTTACCATTATTAACAATGTAAGGCTCCTAACACATGAGTCACAATTTTCCATCAATATCTTTCTAAGAACATTTCCGTTGGCAAATAGTTTGTACATACAGTTTTTGGCAAGGTCTATCAATTCTGTTTGGAGCTTTCATCGGCATATTGATAGATGTGAGTAACTTCAACATGGTCATTAATGTCGTTGTTAAGCAATTTACATGGACACCGCCATGTTTAAGATCATGTGATTGGTAGTTCAAAATGGAAACCTTTATACGGACAAGGTTAGATGTAGGTACGGAATCGGCTGAGTTGTGACAATGACCTTAACAAAATTACAAATTTCTGGACACAAAGATTTACAGTCGGCATAAATTACTCCAGCACCTCTGCCAAGACCCAGAAAAAATGTTCCAGACTACTACCAAATACAAAAAATAATACCCCATTGGTATTAAGCCCTCCATTGGCCACTATTTCATCGTCGGAACTTTTGGCATTTAAACCACAGCATCATGCCAAAAGTGAGTTATGTTTTTTAATGGCCGATGTAAACAACATCACACTGCACTGAACAGTCCAACAAGACACTTTTACTGGTGTAACTTTTTTCAACTCTGTTATTTCCTGTTTGATTGAACAATTCTTCCTAAAACACATTCACATGAATCCGTCAACATTTTTTGTCTTCCAGTTCTAACCCTGGGCTTGTATTCAATATAAGCCTCCCGTGCTAATATTTTAAAATTCTTGACACTGTGAACTCACTTATTTCAAGCCTTTCTACAACATTCCTAGCTTTCAAACTTCTTTCTATTAACCCTTTATCACACAATCCCGAGTTTTAATGACCCTGAGGATGAAGCCTTTTGAAAACATTGTGGGAAAAGGAGAAAATGCCGATAACCAGCATTTTCTCCTTTTCCCACAATGTTTTCTACTCTATCAAAGAAATATCATATTATTTGAGCCACATTGACATTGACATTGTCATCTGCAAATGCTTTCAATTTGGATGAGTCTAACATTTTTTCATGTGGTAAAGGGTTAAATCTACGATGAGCTTTTTCTGGTCAAAAGATGGCTGTTTGCCATGCTTGCCAATGATAAAATCCTTGCTATAAACAAACTCAAAATAACTCACTCGTGAAACAAGACATCAACTTTGCTAACACGAATAAATTATCTGTGTAAACAGTGCACTAAATTTTACTCAGTGACCTCGATTTCATGACAAGAGGGCCATGATGGCCCTGTATTGCTCCACTGGCTTATAAATATAAACCATGGAGAAAAGTCTTCACTATATAAGCCCTTATAAAACTTTGACCCCAGGGCTACAGTCGGACTACATGGGGAATATGTGTGTTAGAAGAATAACATGCCAAATTTGGGAGTTCTTGGCCTTATGGCTAGTAACAAGATGGTTTCTGAACTTTTCACTCCATAAACCCATGTAAAACTTGTGACCCCTGGTGCAGGGCCAAACTTGATCCTAGTGCTGTAACTTGGGCCCTCTTTGTAATTGTCCACTAGATAATGCTATAATTATGCAAAATTTGGTAGCCTAAGCCTTATGGCTATGTACACCAAGATTTAAAAGTTTTCCCTATGTAAGCCCATGTAAATCTTGTGAACGCCCCCCCCCCCAAGCATGAGGCCAAATTGACCCCAGGACTATACTTTGGGCACTTTTGGTAGACCCATACTAGATCAAGCTAAATGCGAAATTTGGTAGCTCTAGGCCTTATGGCTAGGTACGGGAAGATTTTTAAAGGTTTCTCTATATAAGGCTATGTAAAACTTGTGACCCCTGGGGCAGAGCCAATTTTGACCCCAGGGCTATAATTTCAAGAAACATGATAGAGGTCTACTACATAAAGCTACATGCCAAATTTGGTAGCCCTATGCCTTATGGTTTCAGACAAGAAGATTTTTAAAGTTTTCTCTATATAAGCTTATGTAAAATTTGTGACCCCTGGGGCAGAGCCAATTTTGACCCCAGGGCTATAATTTCAAGAAACATGATAGAGGTCTACTACATAAAGCTACATGCCAAATTTGGTAGCCCTATGCCTTATGGTTTTTGACAAGAAGATTTTTAAAGTTTTCTCTATATAAGCCTATGTAAAACTTGTGACCCCTGGGGCAGAGCCAATTTTGACCCCAGGGCTATAATTTCAAGAAACATGATAGAGGTCTACTACATAACGCTACATGCCAAATTTGGTAGCCCTATGCCTTATGGTTTCAGACAAGAAGATTTTTTAAAGATTTCCAATATTTTTCAGTTTTGTTGCCATGGCAAGCAGTTTTTGAAGGAATCAAATTCTTTCAAGAAATTCTGAAGAGGACCATGGCAGGATCATTTCTGTGAAGTTTCATGAAAATTGGATGGGTAGTTTCAGAGAAGAAGATGTTTGAAAGAAAAGTTAACGCACGGACGGACGGACGGACGCACGCACAGACGGACGGACGGACAACGGACACCGGGCCATGACATAAGCCCGCTGGCCTTCGGCCAGTGGAGCTAAAAATGGCCACTGATATACTGAATGATGTAACTGATGACATCAGCCATCAAAAAACTTGAACCACTCTTGGCACAGTGTTGTGCAGAACAAGGTTTCCCCATCTTAAGCGAACATGTAATTTTACTTTCGATATTCCATAATTGAGCATAAGAAGCACAAGTAATACCAGAAATATAAGATCAATTTTCAATGGAGTGGTTCTGATTGTAGGCACACTGAATGTTGGCTTCTTAGCGCCCCCCACAGAACCAAAATTGAGGGATTCCATTTTTTGTGCTAGCCTGTAATTCGATAATGGCAATCCGAGTCAAAATGTATGATGCAAGCAAAAATCTAGATATGAATTAATGATTTGAAGTCAGACGATATGTTGTTTTGTCTTGTTTATTTTTGGAATACTTTGCCTGTTTTAAAATCAATATGCACCCTACACACAATATACATTCATGAAAAATATTAGCACATTTTTTGCTCTCCATTTTTCCATTTTATTCCCCATTTTCAAACAAATAACACCTAGATTGCATGATAAATACAATAATATGGTACTGCCTCAAAATATCGATGTTACCTGGCTTGGCTGGGAGAAATTATCATGACTCAGCACAGCCTTGTCAAGATAAGTTCTCTCGATCTCGCCGGATAACACTGATGTTACAAGACAGTACCATTATTATTCATTACATCCCTTTTCTTTACAAAACAATAAAATTTTTGACGTACCTGTGGCTCAAATGGTGGACAATGCTTTCGAAAGAAAACATTGTATGAAAAGGAGAAAATGCAGGTAACAATGTTTTTCAAAAGGCCTCCTTTCCCTGGGTCATTAAGAACTTTCCCGAGTCGGACAAGTTGGGCATAGTATTTCCACACCCCTGCTTTTAGGTTTTATTGCATCTGTTTAGGTTTAATTGCATCCTTTAAGGTATTAAAACTTTGCATCCTTTCTGATTTGTTTTGTATCTGCTTAGATTTTATTTTTTTGTTATGGGGAAAATTAGGTACACGTAAGTATGAATTCCTTCTTTATTATGTTAACTCTTTACCAAATGACAAAATGTTAGCCTAGTTCAAATTTAAAGCATTTGCAGACGACAAAATAAATGCGATTCAAAAATCGAAATTCCTCTTTGGTAGGGTAGAAAACATTGTGGGAAATGAAGAAAATACTGGTTACCAGCATTTTCTCCTTTTCCTACAATGTTTTCAAAACTTTTCTTTTTCAGGGTTGTTAGCTTTTCACTGTTACAAACTTTTTAGACCCCATCATGGTATGATTCCCATTCTTTTGATATACGCTTGGTTTACTTGTCAATGTATGTGTGCCACTGTAAAACTAACAGTGGTGTATTTGCTACTGCACACTATTACAATAAAACAAGGCAAGGTACCTTTTATACTATTGCAAAACTAGCACAGCCATGGCATAAATGCTGTATTGGCTATAATGAAGCTAGTAAACGTAGATCTGCTGTGATAAACTAAATGTACATGGATACTGATTTTACAAAACTTCTACAGCAAAGTATACACAAGCTGGGCAGGGAATATTTTGCCATCATGCATTACCGAATTAACCAAAGCGTTTTCTGTTATTAGGAAATACAACATACAGTAAAATCTCGGTAGTTCGTAGCGCAAGGGACCAGAGTATTTTATTTGAATTAACCATAGTACGAACCAAAAAGCGTGACTATTTTCGGGTACTTTTGGTGCCGTATATATATGGAAATAGAAAAACAGATTAACGCAGTCTGTCTTGCAGTACCCTGAACTAGTACCAATTATACATGTATATCTCCCATTCCTTTTACCTTAAAGCTTGATCCGATGTTATTTTTGTAATTGTTTTTCCGTTCATCTAGAGAAAACATGTGTAAAAAAAACAAAAAAAACATCTGAGCAAGCTGCCGAATCGCGGGTAATCTCACGTGACCATCCAAAACAAGAAAGTTTACTATCTTAATTTTTCATCCATCTATAAATAAATGTTTATCATAATAAACATGTAAAACAAGCCACTATTTATGCGTTTGCTGGATTCCGCTGGAGTGATTTCCCCTCCTAGAAATCACTTTAGACCGGGTCACCAGCAGAAACACCGAAAACACCTGTGTTTTCCGGCATATTCGGTAAGTAAAAGGTAATATCCTGCCCCCATATCCCTAATGACTAGATAACTGTAACCAAACGAAACCCCTCCACCTATATGGTGTGCTTTTTTTTTTCGAATTTTTTGGGGGCTATGCAATGATTTTCGGCGATAAAAATGGAAAAGGATGAGGTAGTATCAATGTTTTTCTCGGTGAGCATAGGTTGACAACTTCTTTTCCCAATACCCTTTTTTAACATATAACCCTACCCTTTCGACCCCCTCCCCATTTCGATATGTATTCTGCTATATTTTGGGTGTTTTCTGATGTTTTACGGCATTTTCCTGCGTTTTCCGGTCATAAGGTGTTTTCCGGTCTTTCTAGTAACCGCTCCAAACTGTTATGCGTTTATGCCTTGTCAGATGTTTTAAGGAATTTCGGAATCATTAATTGTCTTTTTATCCATTAATTGATGTGACAAACCAAATAACACCTTTAATTACATTCGCTCGCAGTTAACAACTGAATGATACCAGTCGACATCACCAGGTGTGAAAATCAAGGTTGGTCACAGGTTTTCACACCTTCGCAAGTTCAAGTTTGAATGATACCAGTCGACATCACTAGGTGTAAAAATCAAGGTTGGTCACTGGTTTTCACACCATCACAAGTTTGCATGCGGATTACTTATATACCAATTAAAGGTAGGAGTTTGTGTTCAAAAACTGCTTTTGGGGCATGAAATACACTACGAACTACGGACCACTGACGTTCGAAATATTCGGAGGAATTTAACAATGATAAAGAAGGATAAATATCAGGACCGGAGATAGCATACGAACCAACACATAATTTCCGTAGAAGCGATGTGCGAGTTAATGGAATTCTACTGTATATTTGCTCTCACTTAACTAAACAACAGGCCCTTTTTATTACACATTACTATGTGATATATGTCTGCAACTGAAAAACAAACTATGATGTAATTATATAATCATGCTACTAGTAAACTCTTTACCAGATTTAGACTTGTCTCACCAAAACCAATTGCAGATGATAAAATAGGTCTTTAAATTGGTAGAAAACTTTGTGGAAAAAGAAGAAAATGTTGGATACTGGGATTTTCTCCTTTTCCACAAAATTTTCAACATCATTCTTCTTTAAGATTCTTGAAAAAAAAAGTTTGTCTGGGAAAGAGTGAGCCCTTTATCCAATGATTCTGAGTTTTAACAAACCTCAGGCAGATGAGCTTAGAAAAAAATGTGGGAAAAAGAGAAAATGCTAGTAACCAGAATTTTCTCCTCTTCCTACAATGTTTTCCACCATAACAAAACAGAAAAAAGAAAAAAAAAAAAAAAAAAAAAAAACAAGAGGGCCATGATGGCCCTGGGTCGCTCACCTTAGTAGAGTGCCTTTAAGGCTTTTCTTTAATTTGACCATGTGACCTAGTTTTTGACTGCAGGTGACCCAATTTCAAACTCATATTTCATGAAGACAAACATTCTGACCAATTTTCAAGTCAACTGAGCAAAAAATGTGGCCTCGAGTGCCCTAAAGATATTTCTTTAATTTGACCTAGTGACCTAGATTATGACCCCAGGTGACCCAAATTTGAACTGGTCTTTGACTATATCAGAAGAAACATTTTAACCAATTTTCAAATCATATGAATAATAAATGTGGCCTCTAGAGTGCCCACTAGCTATTTCTTTAATTTGACCAAGTGACCTAGTTTATGACCCCAGTTGACCCAAATTCAGACTCATGTGAGATTTTATAAAGACAAACATTCTGACCAATTTTCAAGGCAATTAAGCAAAGAATGTGGCCTCTAGAGTGCCCACAAGGTATTTCTTTATTTTGACCTAGTGACCTAGTTTATGGTTCCAGGTGACTCAAATCCAAACTCATCTGGTATTTCATCAAGACAAACATTCTGGCCAAATTTCAGGTCATTTGAGCAATAAATGGGGCCTCCAGAGTGCAAACAAGGTATTTCTTTAATTTGACCCAGTGAACTAGTTTATGACCCAAGTTGACCCAAATTAATCTTATGTGAGACTTTATAAAGACAAACTTTCAATTGAGCAAATAATGTGGCCTCGAGAGTGCCAACAAGGTATTTCTTTAATTTGACCTAGTGACCTAGTTTATGACCCAAGATGACCCAATTTTGAACTCAATGAACTTGTTGCGCTTAGATGGGCAAACAAACTTAAAAGAGAATCACTACATACCAAATATCAAAGCTCTATGCCTTCCAGTTTTAAAGAAGAATCTTAAAGTTTTCCTTCTTTGTTCCTATGTTCGAACTTGTGACCCGCGGGGCTGGGCCAGTTTTGACCCAGGGGGATCATATGAACAAACTTGGTAGAGGTCCACTCTGAGATGCAACATACCAAATATCAAAGCTCTACACCTTCCCGTTTAAGAGAAAAAGAAATTTAAAGTTTTCCTTCTTTGTTCCTATCTTCGAACTTGTGACCCCCGGGGCGGGGCGAATTTTGACCCAGGGTCATCATATGAACAAACTTGGTAGAGGTCCACTCTGAGATGCAACATACCAAATATCAAAGCGCCACACCTTTCGGTTTCAGAAAAGAAGAATTTTAAAGTTTTCCTTTTTTGTTCCTATGTTCGAACTTGTGACCCCAGGGGCTGGGCCAGTTTTGACCCAAGTAGCATCCTTGGCACAAACTTGGTAGAAGTCCACTAGGAGATGCTACATACCAAATATCAAAGCTCTATGCCTTCCCATTTAAGAGAAAAAAAAAATTAAAGTTTTCCTTCTTTGTTCCTATGTTTGAACTTGAGACCCCCGGGGCAGGGCCAATTTTGACCCCAAGGGCATCATATGAACAAACTTAGTAGAGGTCTACTAGGCGATGCTACATACCAAATATCAAAGCTCTATGCCTTCTAGTTTTACAGAAGAAGATTTTTAAAGTTTTCCTAATTTCTTCCTATGTTGGAAATTGTGACCCCCGGGGCGGGGCCAGTTTTGACCCCAGGGGCATCATATGAACAAACTTGGTACAGGTCTACTAGGAGATGCTACATGCCAAATATCAAAGCTCTACGCCTTCAAGTTTCACAGAAGAAGATTTTTAAAGTTTTCCTTCTTTGTTACTATGCCCAAACTTGTGACCCCCGGGGTGGGGCCAGTTTTTACCCCAGGGGCATCATATGAACAAACTTGGTAGAGGTCCACTAGGCAATGCTACATACTAAATATCAAAGCTCTACGCCTTCCAGTTTCAGAGAAGATGATTTTTAAAGTTTCCCCTCTTTGTTCCTATGTTCGAACTTGTGACCCCCGGGGCAGGGCCAGTTTTGACCCCAAGGGCATCATATGAACAAACTTGGTAGAGGTCTACTAGGAGATGCTTCATGCCAAATATCAAAGCTCTATGCCTTCTAGTTTTACAGAAGAAGATTTTTAAAGTTTTCCTTCTTTGTTTCCATGTTGGAAATTGTGACCCCCGGGGCGGGGCCAGTTTTGACCCCAGGGGCATCATATGAACAAACTTGGTACAGGTCTACTAGGAGATGCTACATGCCAAATATCAAAGCTCTACGCCTTCTAGTTTCAGAGAAGAAGATTTTTAAAGTTTTCCTTCTTTGTTACTATGCCCAAACTTGTGACCCCCCGGGTGGGGCCAGTTTTGGCCCAGGGGCATCATATGAACAACCTTGGTAGAGGTCCACTCTGAGATGCAACATACCAAATATCAAAGCTCTACGCCTTCCAGTTTCAGAGAAGATGATTTTTAAATTTTCCCCTCTTTGTTCCTATGTTCGAACTTGTGACCCCCAGGGCAGGGCCAGTTTTGACCCCAAGGGCATCATATGAACAAACTTGGTAGAGGTCTACTAGGAGATGCTTCATGCCACATATCAAAGCTCTATGCCTTCTAGTTTTACAGAAGAAGATTTTTAAAGTTTTCCTTCTTTGTTCCTATGTTGGAAATTGTGACCCCCGGGGCGGGGCCAGTTTTGACCCCAAGGGCATCATATGAACAAACTTGGTAGAGGTCTACTAGGAGATGCTACATGCCAAATATCAAAGCTCTATGCCTACAAATTTCAGAGAAGAAGATTTTTAAAGTTTTCCTTCTTTGTTACTATGCTCAAACTTGTGACCCCCGGGGCGGGGCCAGTTTTGACCCCAGGGGCATAAAATGAACAAACTTGGTAGAAGTCCACTAGGAGATGCTACATACCAATTATCAAAGCTCTGCGCCTTCTAGTTTCAGAGAAGAAGATTTTCAAAGATTTTGCTTTTTTTTTCCTTTTTGTTGCCATGGCAACCAGAGTTGTGGGTGGAATTTAATTCTTTGAACAATTTTGGTAGAGCTTCACCCAAGGAACATCCCTGCCAAGTTTCATCAAGATTGGCCCAGTGGTTTAGGAGAAGAAGATGTTTAAAGAAATTGTTGACGGACGACGGACGACGGACGCCGGACATAGGGCGATCACAATAGCTCACCTTTAGCACGTTGTGCTAAGGTGAGCTAAAAAAAAAGAAAAAAAAGGGGCCATGATGGCCCTGTATCGCTCTACTGGCTTATAAATGTGGTTAAGTCTCATTTTCAATGCATTTTATCAACCTGAGGAAAGAAAAAAAAATACTCTTCCCTGTTTTTTTCCAAAAAAAGGATACACATAGGTTATACAAATACATGTACCAACATTTACACATTTTCCCATCATAGAGCTCTCAGACCTTTGACCACGAGATCAACATAAAAGATACATGTAGGTGGGCTGAAAGTGGCCCCCATCCTGTATTGATTTTCAAAATTGCAAGTTGGCCATCAGATGAAATATTCAACACATCATCATGACATCATGGCAATACAAGATGCAATAATAAATTCTGAAAATAGCCAACCAAAGCATTTGTGTCCAATAACACTCTTTTTGATATGAAGATATTCACGATTTACTTCAGACTATAAATTATAGAGATAATATAATGGGGCCCCCTTTTGGTAGACCCCCACTAGATCAAGCTAAACGCAAACTTTGGTAGCTCTAGGCCTTATGGCTAGGTACAGGAAGATTTCTTAAGTTGTCACTATGTAAGCCCATGTAAAACTTGTGACCCCTGCGGCTGGGCCAATTTTGACCCCAGGGCTAAAATTTTGGCCTGCTTGGTAGAGGCCACATGCAAAATTTGGTAGCTCTAGGCCTTATGGCTAGGTACAGGAAAATTTTTAAAGTTTTCTCTATATAAGCCTATGTAAAACTTGTGACCCCTGGGGCAGAGCCAATTTTGACCCCAGAGCTATAATTTGAACAAACATGATAGAGGTCTACTACTTAAAGCTACATGCCAAATTTGGTAGCCCTATGCCTTATGGTTTCAGACTAGAAGATTTTTAAAGATTTCCAATATTTTTCAGTTTTGTTGCCATGGCAACAAGAGTTTTTGAAGGAATCAAATTCTTTCAAGAAATTCTGAAGAGGACCATGGCAGGATAATTTCTGTGAAGTTTCATGAAAATTGGATTGGTAGTTTCAGAGAAAAAGATGTTTGAAATAAAAGTTAATGCACGGACGGACTGACGGACACACGGATGAACGGACGCACGACGGACACCGGGCCATGACATAAGCCCCCTGCCCTTTGGCCAGTGGAGCTAAAAAATCCATTACTTAAGCCACCTTCAAATTGGTGTCTGCAAATGCTTTCAAATTGGACACATCTTAATTTTGTATGTTGTTATACCCTTAAGGTTAGTCCAACTTCCAAAGTCAACACAAAATCATACCTGCATTTTCAATCTGTAACTTACAGTCCCCAAAATCTGGGTTTACGATGGATTCAGACTGGTTGCCAAACACACATGACAGGTTATATGTGTATGGGGCATGAATCTGTTGACTCTTTGTCTCTCCAGCCATTACAAAGAAGGGTCCCTTCTTTTCTGAAAAAAAAAAAAAAAAAACAACAAACATTAACCCTTTACCACACAATCCCGACTTTTAACGACCCTGAGGAAAAAGGCTTGTGAAAATATTGTGGGAAAAGAAGAAAATGCTGGTAACCAGCATTTTCTTCTTTTCTCACAACTTGTCTACCTTTTGGAAAACAATGCATTAAATATGTTGTCTGTAAATGCTCTCAATTTTGACCTGGCTAAAATTTGGTCATTTGGTAAAGTGTTAAAATGTAAGTATCAATGGCCACAACTGAGTATCTAAGAAAGCAGATAAGAAGCAAAGATGCTACTAATAGTTCCAGGTAAATGTAGATTATCATTATCATTTAGCCTTTTACCACACAATCTAAAGTTTGACAACCTTTGAAAACATTGCGAAGAGCACTTTCTTTGTTACAGCAATGTTTTTCTACTCTTTAAAGGCCAAATAGTGGCCAAAAGTCAATGTAGGTGATAAAATGCATTTAATTCAAATCATACTATTTAAAAGATGGAAAATATTGTAAAGATGACAATCTGTTATTGTGTTGTCGGTTCAAGTGTTAATCACTGGCAGAAAAATTAATTCTAAAATCAGGCAAAAAGTAAACAAAGGATTGAGTGGTCTGGCAGCATTTAACCTACTTAGAAATTAATTTCTCCACCAACAAATAACATTTGTACTGACTGCACAATAACAGATTGTCATCTTCACAATTATTTCCATACTATAAATGGTATGATTTTAATTTAAATGCATTTTAACACCTGCTTTGTTTATTTTTGGCAGCTGTTGCTACTGTAAGAACCAAATCCCATCATTTCAGCCCAACATAATTTGTAGTCTACAAAAGCTTGCAATTTTGACAAGTCTAAAAAATTTTTGTGATTTGAGTTTAAGCTACTATAGTACTCCTTTTTAGTGAAATATAACTATTTTGCATATACAAAACAATCCCAAGTTTTGACAACTCTGAGGAAAAGGCCTTTTGAAAACACTGTGGGTAAACAGCATTTTTTGCTTTTCCCACAATGTTTTCTACCCTTCTAAAGGCAAATTTCAGTTTCTAGATCACGTTCAATTTGTCATCTGCAAAAGCTTTCAATTCTGAAAAGTGTAAAATTTGTTGTTTAGTTATGGGCTCATCTATAGAACTATAGTCATTCTTCTCGCTTCAGGACAAATATTACCCATATGGTAATTGCAAGATTACATAGATTACAGCAAAAAGAATTTACAATTAAAGAGCACCTCTGACCCAAAAATAAATTTTATGATTTCTTTATATATTATAGATAATAAAAATGAGATCGCATTTGTGTTACTCTCTTTCAAAGAAAACATGTAATTTGTCAGAAATCGCAGTTTGAAAATTGTATTTGTACCTGTATAACCCCGACTTCACCATGTTATTGACTGAACTACGAGAGATTACACGTGATGTCATAGCATGTACCCTGCATGTTATTTTACTGATATCTCTACATAACACTTAGACTTTAAAACAGGGGGAAAATGGACTCTGATGGCATTCCAGACAATTCTGAGAGCAGCTATGATTTATTACTTTCTTGTTGCTCTTCCTCTTTTGGTTCTTACATGGAAAATTCAGATTTTCTAGCGACTAGCGAAGAAAATCAGCGAACGAATACCTTATACCGAATCAGTTCGAACCATACGATTTTGAGAAAGAAACCACCTTTTCAGATGAAAATGATTCAGATGGTGAAGATAGATTACTAAATAACGATAGATAATTTCTTCTATTGTAAAATATCAAATTCAGTCCATTATTAATATTGGTTGTCATTAAGTATTTGTCACTTTCGAAGAGACAAAAAAGAAATTTCATAGTATCAATTTCACAATAGCCTACAGAAGAGAGTCATACAAGTTTAAGACGAGCCCTATCTCCTGTTGGGCGGTATGATAAAAGTTTTTGTATGCAGACTACATTAATAAGTAAAGAAATACATGTAATATATATCCTGCAAACTGCCTTGGTTTTACAGGACTAGAATTAAAAAAAAAAACAATGAACTCCAATATGCAGTGCATTTGGAAGCAAAAAGTGCTCGAACCAAAAAAATGTATCATTAAAGGGCAAATCAACAGGTTTCAGAAGATGTTAATTTTCAAAACTACATTTATCAGTTGGTAACCTGGTAATTTTGTAATTAGAAAAAAAAAAAAAAAAAAAATCAGAAAAAATACTTTATTCCAATTTGAATTTCTGCTTATCAGTTTTTACGACATCACTTATCTCCCTTACTTATTTGTTGCATCCCTTGATATGTGACGTCATAGGTGTACTTGGTTTCAGAATGGACGTTGTTTGATAGCA
The DNA here is from genome assembly GCA_945859785.2 of Tridacna gigas. Taxonomy (NCBI): domain Eukaryota; kingdom Metazoa; phylum Mollusca; class Bivalvia; order Cardiida; family Cardiidae; genus Tridacna; species Tridacna gigas. The sequence continues at coordinate 18,932,725 of OX244035.2, forward strand.
ACTTGAGCAGTACTGAAGACGAAGAAATAGATGATTCCGGTCCCGTAAAGCCATACACATACGAACCAATTCGTAGAGGAAATAATGTAGTTTCGGAGGAGGGGGATGAGAGTAATTCTTTGTTTGGTGAAGACTATAAAATTGACGATTTTGTGGTGGACGTTTCAACATGGTGAGTATTGCACATCGGTAAATTTGGATATGACGAGGCTGATATTGCTTATTGAAACAAGAGGGCCATGATGGTCCTGGATCGCTCACCTGAGTCAATAGGCGAAATTTCACTCCATGGTCATAATGACCCAATTTAAAACTCATCTGAGATATTATTAAGACAAACATTCTGACCAATTGTCCAATTGAGCTGAAAATGTGGCCTCCGGAGTGTCCAAAATGTCTTTCTTTAATTTGACCTACTGACCTAGTTTATGACCCTATGTGACCATATTTCAAACTCATCTGAGACATCAAAACAAACTTGTTGACCAAGGTTCAGGTGAATTGGGCAAGAACTGTCACCTCTAGAGTGCCAACAAGGTATTTCTGTAATTTTACCTCGTGACCTAGATTATGACCCGATGTGACCCAACTTCAAATCCATTTAAGATATCATCAAGACAAACATGCTGACAAATTTTCAGGTCATTTGAGCAAAAACTGTGGCCTCTACAGTGCCCACAATACATTTCTTTAATTTGACCCAGTGACCTAGTTTATGACTCTGAGACCCAATTTCTAATTGATCTGAGATATCAAGTCAAATATGTAGACCAATTTTCAGGTCAATTTAGCTAGAACTGTGGCCTCTAGTGTGCCCACAAAGTATTTCTTCAATGTGACCCAGTGACATTGTTTATGACCCTATGTGACCCAATTCTGAACTCCTCTGAGATATCATCAAGACAAAAAATGTGGCCTCTAGAGTGCCCACATGGTATTTCTTGAATTTGACCTAGTGACCTACTTTATGACCTCAGATGACTTAATTTCAATCTCATCCAAAATTTAATTAAAGCAAACATTCTGATAAATTTTCAAGTCAATTGAGCAAAAAATGTGGCCTCTGAATGCCCACAAGGTATTGCTTTAATTTGACCCCAGTCACCAGAGCCATGTTTCTTGATGGATCAAAATTTCGCGAACAATTTTTGAAAAGGGTCACCCAAGAAACATCTCTGTGAAATTATTTTAAAATCTGACCAGCGGTTTCAGAGAAGAAGAATTTTTAAGAATTTCTTCATATCCGTATAGTGCAAGTAGCCCCCATTCACCAGAACAATGTTTCTTGACGGATCAAAATTTCGCGAACAGGTTTTGAAAAGGGTTACCCAAGGAACATCTCTGTGAAACTATTTCAAAATCTGACCTGCCGTTTCAGAGCAGAATAATTTTTAAGAATTTCGTCATATCCGTATAGTGCAAGTAGCCCCCAGTCACCAGAGCCATGTTTCTTGTCGGATCAAAATTTCGCAAACACTTTTTGAAAAGGGTCACCCAAGGAACATTCCTGTGAAATTATTTCAAAATCTGACCAGCAGTTCCAAAGAAGAAGAATTTTTAAGAATTTCTTCATGGCCGTATAGTGCAAGTAGCCCCCAGTCACCAGAGCCATGTTTCTTGACGGATCAAAATTTCGCGAACAGGTTTTGAAAAGGGTTACCCAAGGAACATCTCTGTGAAATTATTTCAAAATCTGACCAGCCGTTTCAGAGAAGAAGAATTTTTAAGAATTTCTTCATTTCCGTATAGTGCAAGTAGCCCCCATTCACCAGAGCCATGTTTCTTGACAGATCAAAATTTCGCGAACAGTTTTTGAAAAGGGTCATCCAAGAAACATCTCTGTGAAATTATTTTAAAATCTGACCAGCGGTTTCTGAGAAGAAGAATTTTTAAGAATTTCTTCATATCCGTATAGTGCAAGTAGCCCCCATTCACCAGAGCCTGTTTTTCGACACATCAAAATTTCGCGAACAGTTTTTGAAAAGGGTCACCCAAGGAACATTCCTGTGAAATTATTTCAAAATCTGACCAGCGGTTTCAAAGGAGAAGATTTTTAAAGAATTTCTTAGAAAATTCCATTTTGTTGCCATGGCAACCAGAGTTTTTGATGGAATCAAATTTTGTGAACAATTTTTAAAGAGGACCTCCCAAGGACATTCCTGCCAAGTTTGGTCCAGATTGGCTCAGTGGTTTAGGAGGAGATGATGTTTAAAGAATTGTTGACGCACGATGAACGACGCACGACGCATAATGAACGACGGACAACGGACACCGGGTGATCCTAAAAGCTCCCCTTGAGCATGTTGTGCTCAGGTGAGCTAAAAAATGATTTATAGATGATAGAATTAAATATATTGCATAAAATTTGTTTGATTTGAAGAAGTTTTAGTCCGTCGATGGGCGGAATTAGGAGAAAAAACTTGTGAAACATTTTTAATATACTTTCATAATTTCTGGATTAATTTCTGTTTCGGTATTTGGAACAATTGTTTCATCTAATTATACCGTCTACAGAGATATATATATACGTGACAAATTTTCTTGCAATGAGATTTGTATCGCTATTAATTAACCTTTTACCACACAAATCCTACTTTTAACGACCCTGAAGAAGAAGGCTTTTGAAAACATTGTGAGAAAAGAAAATGCTGTAACCAGCATTTTCTCCTTTTCCCACAATGTTTTCTACCCTATCAAGGACAGAAATTGTCATTTGAACTATGTTTAATTTGTCTTCTGCAAACGCTTTCAATTTGGTTGAGTCTAAAATTTTGTCATTTGGGAAAGAGTTAAGAAAGGGAAGAAGAACAAGAGGACCATGATGGTCCTATATCGCTCACCTGAGTACCAAGCAGTAAAGGTCTACAATGAAGACAAATACCAAATATTGAAGTGCAAGGCCAGAGCTCTAGGTCTTCTTGGTTAAGACAAGAAGATAATCTTTCTTAACCAAACCTGGTTATATAAATATTTGAGAAGTTTGAATGATATTTGTCAAATAGTTGTTGAAAAATAGGGAGAACAAGAAATTTCATCAAAGGAAAATAACTTGGTAAAAGTTCAATGAACCGTCACCAAAATATAATATGCACATTCTTGCTTGGCACCGAGTCTCTCTAAAGTTTGAATGAAATCTGTCCTGTAGTAGCTCTGACAAGAAAATGCTACAGAAAGACTGATGGATGGATGGCTGGATGGATGGACCGACAAGCTGACTCCTATATACCTCCAGAACAGAGTTTTGAAGGAATAATAACAAAGCCCTTGGCCTTTTGGTGTGTGGCAAAAAGTTGCCTGATTTGAACAAACTTAGTAGAGAATGTTTGCCGATTCAAGACTTTCTATACAAGTATAATGTGGTTAAATACACCAACAACTACAGTGGTTGTCAAGGGACATGTTCATGGGTAATTGCTATTGTAAACACATAAACAATGTATTTACACTTGCAATAGTCTTGCACCAACCTTTCAATGCGTCCAGCTTACAAAAATTTGACCTTCAAGTGTGACATTGACCTTGGCCCTATCTGAACAGATCTTTCAAATGGTACTTCAATTCATGGTGGCATATATGCCCAAAATCTATCGGGGGGGGGGGGTCATAAACTTATTTATAAATTAAGACAAACACCACAAACTGAAGAACAAAAATTATAATGACTTCTAAGATTTACAAGATAAAATCTGTACTACAGAGTTAAATGAATGAACAAAAATGAACTCAAAATACAATGAACACAATGTTCAAAGATACATCCTAACAGCCAGAGAGAAAAATGCTGTCAAAGCCTTTAACCCTTTACCACATGGCAAAATTTTAGATCTGTCCAAATTGAAAGCATTTGCAGACAACATTTTCATATTGGCTCAAGTGACACAGTATTTCTTTGATAGGGTAGGAAACTTTGTGGGAAAAAGGAGAAAATGCTGGTTACCAGCATTTTTTCCTTTTCCCACCATGTTTTCAAAAGTTTTCACAGAATGTTTCTCATCATGTGACCTAGCGCATATTGTCAAGGTTCTGCAATTTATAGCTGCATCATGAAAAAAGGGGTCTTCATGTTATATTTCATTTTTCACCAATATCTCTTTAATTACTGGACATATCTCAACAGATTTGGATGAAATTTTCACACATCAAGTGACCTAGCGCATATTGTCAGGCTTTTGGAATTTATGCTGTGTCATGGAAAAAGGGCGCTTCATGTCAAATTTAAACTGCATCCGTCCTGAATAGATAAAAGGAAAAAATGATCAGCTGGGTACCAAGGCTAGTGGTACGCAAGACAGGACGTTTTATCAGACAGTGTAGATAAAGATCAGACTGCAGTTGGATCATGGATAATATGCCTTATATTCTGCAAGATAGCATTGCCTACAACACAGTCTTGAAATGCATATTACTTGGTCTATCTTTATCTTTTTACCAAACAAAAATTTTAGACTGGTCTATAATTCAAAGCATTTGCAGACAACAAAATAAATTTGTCTCAAAAAATGAACTTAGATTTGGGATGAGTAGAGAATATTGTGGAAAAAGTTAAAAAAATCCTGGTTACCTGAGTGCTTGGCCCAACTGAGATTTAAACTTGACATCCCTGCATAGCTAGCCCTGTAGGTAATGAGCTAACAGGCTTGGCTCAAATCATTAACAAACAACAAAATTTAATCCTTAAACCCAAAGGCCATTTTCATTCCAGAATGAGTCCAAGATGATAACAACTGCGTGGGTGCCTATTGTCTGCAGTGTTTCAACAAAGCAGACAGTATAGATCAATGATCGGACTGCACATTTCGTGCAGTCTGATCTTGATCTACGCTAGACACAAAGGCAACTATAGTAGTGAAAGGCGCTTAAACGGTTAAGACTTGTCAAAATTCAAACCATTTGCTGACAACAAAATAAATGTGACTCAAAAATTTAAATTTGATTTTGGTTGGGTGGAAAACATTGTGGAAAAAGGAAAACATGCTGGTTACAAGTATTTCCTCTTTTTCCCACAATATTTTCAAGAGCCTTATTTCTCATAGGCGTTAAAACTTGGGATTGTGTGGTAAAGGGTTAAATAGAACAAGACTTTTAAAGTTCATTCTGTATACCTTTATGTCCTGTTTTGACCCAGGGGCATCATTTGAACAAAATTGGTAGAAGTCCACAAGGAAATGCCACATACCAAATATCAAAGCTCTAGGCCTTCTAGTTTTAGACAAAAGCATTTTTAAAGTTTGCTCTATATACAATTTTGCCCAAAATTGTGGCCCCTGGAGTTAAAGGGTTAATTCAATTCTTTTAACAACTTTGGTAGAACTTCACCCAAGGAATATGCCTGTCAAGTTTCAACATGATTGGTTTAGGAGGAAAAGATGTTTAAAGGAATTGTGGAAAGACGGACGCTGGACAACGACGAATCACAATACCTCACCCAGCACTTCGGGCTCAGGTGAGCTAACAAATAGGCCTAACCATTGTCTGTTGCTTGTGATAGACAACATAAAGATGAAGTTTCATAACATTTTGTCCTGTAGTTAAAGAGATATTAATCCATAATGAAAATATATGTGAAGCTCCCTTTTTCCATGACACAACATTTAATCAAAAAAGCTAAACTAATGATATTGGCGGACTATCATAAGGAACACATGTATGAAGTTTCACAAAGTTTTGTCCAGGATTTTGAGTTGATGATACATCTGTATTGATCCTTAACAGAAATATACATGAAGTCCCTTTTTCCTATGAGACAGTATTTGATACCAAAAAGGAAAAAAAAAACAATAAATATCAGCGGACATCATTAGGAACACCTGTATGAATTTCTATTAGTTTTTGTCAAGGATTTAAGAAGATATCTGTCCTGAAAGATAGACAAACATATGGTCATTGGTCCATGACGAAATTAAACATTTAGCCCCCTTTTTTCACAACATGGCGTTTCATGAAATAAAAACAAAAAATAACTATTGTCTGTGGCTTGCAATAAACAATAAAAAGATGAAGTTTCATGACATTTTGTCCTGTAGTTAAAGAGATATTGGTCCACAATGAAAATATACGTCAAGCCCCCTTTTTCCATGACACAGCAATAACTTGTCCTATTACACCTACAATCAAACTCATTCGAGATCTTACGGTCGTATATATTTTGACCACGTTTGGTGCTGATTTGTTTAAATTTGTAGATGCTAGAGTGTAAACAAAGTCAAACATAGCAATTTTTCTAATTCAAGGGCAAATAACTCAAGTCGTTCTGGTCCGATTAGACACATAATCAAACTCATCCGAGATCTTATGGTCATATATATTTTGACCAAGTTTAGTGCTGATTGGTTAATATTTGTAGATGCTAGAGTGTAAACAAAGTCAAATATAGCAATTTTTCTAATTCCAGGGCAAATAACTCCAGTTGTTCTTGTCCGATTTCACCCATAATCGAACTCATTCAAGATCTCATGGTCATATACATTTTGACCAAGTTTGGTGCTGATTGAATATTATTTGTAGATGCTAGAGTGTAAACAAAGTCAAATATAGCAATTTTTCTAATTCAAGGGCAAATAATTCCAGTCGTTCTGGTCCGATTAGACCCATAATCGAACTCATCCGAGATCTTATGGTCATATACATTTTGACCAAGTTTGGTGCTGATTGATTAATATTTGTAGATGCTAGAGTGTAAACAAAGTCAAATATAGCAATTTTTCTAATTCAAGGGCAAATAACTCAAGTCGTTCTGGTCTGATTAGACCCATAATCGAACTCATCCGAGATCTTATGGTCATATATATTTTGACCAAGTTTGGTGCTGATTGGTTAATATTTGTAGATGCTAGAGTGTAAACAAAAAAATGTGGACGGATGGACGACGGACGGACGACTGACGGACGACTGATGGACGGATGCCGACGGACGGTGAGTGATCACAATAGCTCATCCTGAGCACTTTGTGCTCAGGTGAGCTAAAAATAGCCATGTATTGTATTATGTGATCTGTAAGGTAATACTGTAGAGTATTAGGATAATGTCAAACAGCATCAATTGACTGCAAAGTAAGACAACATTCAGATTGATTATTTACTGGTCTAAAGTATTCACATAAGGAAAGTAGGTTTTGCTAGAATTAGAATAATTTTAATTAAGTCACTGAAATCTTTCCCCATTCTCAAAATCAAACTTCTGTGCACAGACAGCAAAAGTCAATGTTAACACTAGCCACAAATTCCCCAGTATCAACAACTCAAGGAAAAAAAACTTTTCAAACATTGGAAAAAGCTTTATACCTTCATCCAAAATATTTTCTGTCCTTTCAAAGACAAATTGCAATCCATATTTTATTTGTTACATGTATATTCAAATGCTTTGGATTTGGACAATTCCATCCTCGTTAACCCAGTTCTGATGTATTCCCTAAACTACATTCATTGCCCCTGGGTTATCTCGTGTATGCTTTCTTGTTCTCATGAATTATTCATGAGGCAGTTTGATTGGTAATCTCAGTTTTTCAGTGAGAAAATTTAATCTATTTTAATTTATCAACATTTCTATTTTTACCTCATCTACAACCAATCAAATCGATGAATGTAGTTTATGGAATACATCGGAACTGGGTCAACGAGGATGATATCACCCCCTGCTACATAAACCTAAGAACTGCAATAGCATGCTGTAGTTGGTTGGTTATTTCCGTTTATTTATCGTCGCTACCGGTTGCCCATCTGAGCGACGCTCCCAGAAGACGGTTAGTTGTTACGGGGGATAGTGCAAGGATACAGGTCGAAACTACTGAGAGCTTCGCCTGGTTCTTTAATGTGCTCGGCGTATAGCACCGTCACACGGGACCTCGGTTTAATGTCTCATCCGAAAGACTATTAGTAATTTTTAGTTGGCCAGCCGGGGATACGAACCCACAATCTGTAGGACATTGTGTTCACGAGTCCTACGCTCTACCTACTGAGCTATATCGGCCGGTAGAGCATGCTGTATTTCTGAATATTTGCCTTTGTATACAAGGATGTTGGTTGGTTATTTCCGTTTATTTATCGTCGCTACCGGTTGCCCATCTGAGCGACGCCCCCAGAAGACGGTTAGTTGTTACGGGGGATAGTGCAAGGATACAGGTCGAAACTACTGAGAGCTTCGCCTGGTTCTTTAACGTGCTCGGCGTATAGCACCGTCACACGGGACCTCGGTTTAATGTCTCATCCGAAAGACTATTAGTAATTTTTAGTTGGCCAGCCGGGGATACGAACCCACAATCTGTAGGACATTGTGTTCACGAGTCCTACGCTCTACCTACTGAGCTATATCGGCCGGTATACAAGGATGTAATGACTGCCCTGGATTGTCATAAGGCAAATGCAACAGAAGGAAGGCCCACCACAATTCGATTGGCTATTGGGTGCAATTCGAAATCTTATGAATATTCATAGAAACAACGGTTTCGCAATTGAATGTCCCAGGGGTGATGAATGGTAATACTTCACACCTGGGTTAACGAGGGTGGACAATTCTAAAAATCTTATAATTTGGTAAAGGGTTAACCCTTTACTCCCTTTACAAAACGGTAGAATTTCAGACTTGTCCACACTGAAAGTATTTGCAGACGACAAATGTGGCTTTGACAATGGGAAGGGTCTCACAAAGGGTAGAAAGCATTGTAGGAAAAGGAAAAGATGCTGGTTTCCAGGAATTTCTCTTTTTCCAACCAAGTACTCAAAAGCTGTCTCCATAAGCATTGTTAAAATCTGGACTGTGAGGTAAAGAGTAAAAGCACTGATTTGTGAAGCTGGTCAGGCACATTCTGATTCCTATGAACTTTTTTCCACTTTACAGAATATAAATCGTCCAAACTGAAAGCATCTGCAAACAACAAATTTACTGTGTTTCAAATGATGAAGTTTGTCTTCTAAAGGGTGTAAACATCGTGAGAAAATGAGAAAATGCTTGTTACCATCATTTTCTCCTCTTCCCTCAATGTTTTTCCAAGGCTTTCTTTCTTAAGATTGTTAAAATGCAGGATTGTGTGATGAAGTGTAATTTCAGCAAAATGCAGATCTGTACCTTTTTTCCATTTGCAAATGTCTTTCTGATTACCAGAGAGGATGACTTGTATCAAAAAGTTCAAATTTCACAATGTTCATACTTACACATGAATTAAAAAGATTGGTCTCAAGGGTTTGGAATATATCATATGGATGTAAACAAGGGAATGCTTTGCAAAAACCAAAATTACATACAGAGGTTGTTTAAAAAGAGGTTACAAATCGATTTTCAACCAAAGTGAAGAGAGTGACATTGTCACAAACAAACATAACAGTGTAAAGGGGTGAGATATGCAAGTGTTATGTAATCATTTCCTGTATTGTTTTAACTGGTTGGTGATAATTAACATTGATGACCATGACCAGGGGAAGCAAGGGTCTGAGTTCACCCTTTACCAAACAAACCTAGTTTTGACTACATGTGCCCTTAAAAAGAAAGTGTTTGAAAATCATTGTGGGGAGAAAAAGATCCCAAATGTGCTGGGTTTTCCCTTCATTTTCTAATATGGGGTTTATTGGCCTCCCTTCAAAAGAATAAAAGAAGGCGAATCATTTGAATTTTGGGAGGCCATTAAGAAAATTTGGGGGTCCAAATTCAAGGAACCTGGCAGGCAAGGCAAAAACCCTTCACAAATGTAACCGGCATTTTTTGCTCTTCCAACAATAATTGTTATCTTCTGAAAGACAATTAACCTTTTACTACACAACCCCGATATTTAACTGCCCTAAGGAATATTGCTTTTGAAAACATAGTGGGAAATCGAGAAAATGTTGGTAACCAGCATTTTCTCCTTTTTTCGCAATGTTTTCTATACATCCAAAGACAAAAACCATCATTTTATTCACTTTCATTTTGTCGTCTGTAAATGCTTTCAATTTAGGCAATTCTAATATTTTGTCATCTGGTAAAGAGTTACCATAAATCATATGATCAAAATTGAACTTCTTGTCAGCAAGATTTTGAAATCAGATGAATCTGAAATTTTGTTTTCTGGTAAAGAGTTATGCTTTAGAACATAACCCAACCCCCGAGATAATGCAGAAAATGGTAAAAGAGTACAAATACCAATTCAAAATATCTTCATTTCAAAAAAAAAGGTTTTTACCTCATGCTGAAGTTTCTTTTTGGAAATGGCTCTCACGGAGTGTCTGGATTTTTTGTCTCTCCAATTTGGAGTTTCGAATAATGTTGACACAGCGTCAGGTTTCAATTGTAGCATAAAATTGCTATAACCAAATGTCTTTGCTATATTTGGGCTTATTAAAAACTGACTGTCCTAAAAGTGTTTCAGACATGGTTTAGAATTATTCGTTGGCCCTAAATGCGTTGTTACTGTCTGATCCTGGTTTAAGCATTGAGTCCATAGCTTTCTCCTTTTTAATTCTCTTGGAAATTTGAACATACTAATTCCATGAATTCCCGAATTGATGTTACAGCCAAAGGCTGCGCAAATTGCCATTTTTTCGGCGCAAATTTCCATGTCACACTTGGATAAATGCGTCCGAATATCAGCATCCCTATGTAAAGGTAGAAGACTAAATGCCCCTATGACGTCACATAAGGACGGGAGATAAGCAAATCAGGGGAAGTAAGCGATGCACCATTTTAGGGCCGCAAATCACCGTGACAATTGAATCGTGGTTTATGGTATGTTACCAGGTAGTAACTGCGGAAAATGACGCACAGATGTTTTACTGACATTAATTTACAGATGACTGAAGGAAAAAAAAGCCAAGTTAAAAAAATTTCGGATTTGCCCTTTAAATTTGGGGTCAAGATTTAAAATTGACTTACCCTCTGCAACAGATTTTAATTATTCCAGATCTTATATTTCTGAATGATCAAAACAAGATTGAAAAGAATAGAAACTTTATCCTGACACATGTGAGTTAATCTGCGCCTAGCAAGTACATCACAGTGGTTCTACATGTCATCCATTTTGGCAGTGAAATACCGGAATCAAAGGAACATGTAGCTAACCTTTTATCAGCTTTTCAACAAAAACAATTATACCACAATGTTTCTTGACTCAAAATGAGCTGGAATTACCTTCTTTGGAGGATGAAAGGAAGATCTGAAATTTGACATGACCTTCTTTGTTTTGATAGTCATATTTACACAGCTTACACAGGAACATGACAAAAAGTGCAACAACAACAAAAAAAAAATATTTTTAGGGTCTGGATTTTCTCAATAAATTCATACGGTATGGTGTTTAAGTTTTGGTTTTTTTTGTTAATGGACTGTCCCTGTTCTTTCGCAGACACTGAAATGCTTTTTTTTTAACTGAAAAAAATTATGAAATTGATAGCTTTATATGAACAAGAGGACCATGAAGGTCCTATATCGCTCACCTGAGTACCAAGCAGTAAAGGTCTACAGTGAAGATAAATACCAAATATCGAAGTGCAAGGCCAAAGCTCTAGGTCTTCTTGGTTTAGACAAGAAGATCATCTTTCTAAACCAAACCCAGTTATATAAATATTTGTGAGAAGTTTGAATGATATTTGTCAAATAGTTGTTGAAAAATAGGGAGAACAAGAAATTTCATCAAAGGAAAATAACTTTGTAAAAATTCAATGAACTGTCACCAAAATATAATGTGCACATTCTTGCTTGGCACCGAGTCTCTCTAAAGTTTGAATGAAATCTGTCCCGTAGTTGTTGAGAACTAGCTCTGACAAGAAAATGCTACAGAAAGACTGATGGATGGATGGATGGACCGACAAGCTGACTCCTATATACCTTTAGAACAGAGTTTTGAAGGAATAATAATAAAGCCCTAGGCCTTTTGGTGTGTGGCAAAAAGTTGCCTGATTTGAACAAACTTAGTCGAAAATGTTTGCCAATTCAAGACTTTCTATACAAGTTAGTATTATAATGTTGTTAAATACACCAACAACTACAGTGGCTGTCCAGGGACATGTTCATGGGTAATTGCTATTGTAAACACATAAACAATGTATTTACACTTGCAATAGTCTTGCACCAACCTTTCAATGCATCCAGCTTACAAAAATTTGACCTTCAAGTGTGACATTGACCTTGGCCCTACCTGAACAGATCTTTCAAATGGTACTTCAATGGAATATATGCCCAAAATCTATCTGGGGAGGGGTGTCATAAACTTATTTATAAATTAAGACAAACACCACAAACTGAAGAACAAAAATTATAATGACTTCTAAGATTTACAAGATAAAATCTGTACTACAGAATTAAATGAATGAACAAAATGAACTCAAAATACAATGAACACAATGTTCAAAGATACATCCTAACAGCCAGAGAGAAAAATGCTGTCAAAGCCTTTAATCCTTTACCACATGGCAAAATTTTAGATCTCTCCAAATTGAAAGCATTTGCAGACAACATTTTCATATTGGCTCAAGTGACACAATATTTCTTTGATAGGGTAGAAAACTTTGTGGGAAAAAGGAGAAAATGCTGGTTACCAGCATTTTTTTCCTTTTCCCACAATGTTTTCAAAAGTTTTCACAGAATGTTTCTCATCATGTGACCTAGCGCATATTGTCAAGGTTCTGCAATTTATAGCTGCATCATGGAAAAAGGGCTCTTCATGTTATATTTCATTTTTCACCAATATCTCTTTAATTACTGGACATATCTCAACAGATTTGGATGAAATTTTCACACATCAAGTGACCTAGCGCATATTGTCAGGCTTTTGGAATTTATTGCTGTGTCATGGAAAAAGGGCGCTTCATGTCAAATTTAAACTGCATCCGTCCGTCCTGAATAGATAAAAGGAAAAAATGATCAGGTGGGAACCAAGGCTAGGGGTACGCAAGACAGGACGTTTTATCTGTGTAGATAAAGATCAGACTGCAGTTGGATCTTGGATATATATGCCTTATATTCTGCAAGATAGTATTGCCTACAACACAGTCTTGAAATGCATATTACTTGGTCTATCTTTATCTATTTACCAAACAAAAATTTTAGACTGGTCTATAATTCAAAGCATTTGCAGACAACAAAATAAATTTGTCTCAAAGAATGAACTTAGATTTGGAATGGGTAGAGAACGTTGTGGAAAAAAGTTTAAAAAAAATCCTAGTTACCTGAGTGCTTGGCCCAACTGAGTTTTAAACTTGACATCCCTGCATAGCTAGCCCTGTAGGTAATGAGCTAACAGGCTTGGCTCAAATCATTAACAAACAACAAAAATTAATCCTTAAACCCAAAGGCCATTTTCATTCCAGAATGAGTCCAAGATGATAACAACTGCGTGGGTGCCTTTTGTCTGCAGTGTTTCAACAATGCAGACAGTATAGATCAATGATCGGACTGCACATTTTGTGCAGTCTGATCTTGATCTACACTAGACACAAAGGCAACTATAGTAGTGAAAGGCGCTTAAAGGGTTAAGACTTGTCAAAATTCAAACCATTTGCTGACAACAAAATAAATGTGACTCAAAAATTTAAATTTGATTTTGGTTGGATGGAAAACATTGTGGAAAAAGGAAAACATTCTGGTTACAAGTATTTCCTCTTTTTCCCACAATATTTTCAAGAGCCTTATTTCTCATAGGCGTTAAAACTTGGGATTGTGTGGTAAAGGGTTAAATAGAACAAGACTTTTAAAGTTCATTCTGTATACCTTTATGTCCTGTTTTGACCCATGGGCATCATTTGAACAAAATTGGTAGAAGTCCACAAGGAAATGCCACATACCAAATATCAAAACTCTAGGCCTTCTAGTTTCAGACAAAAACATTTTTAAAGTTTGCTCTATATACAATTTTGCTTAAAATTGTGACCCCTGGAGTTAAAAGGTTAATTCAATTCTTTTAACAACTTTGGTAGAAATTCACTCAAGGAATATGCCTGTCAAGTTTCAACATGATTGGTTTAGGAGGAAAAGATGTTTAAAGGAATTGTGGAAAGACGGACGCTGGACAACGACGAATCACAATACCTCACCCAGCACTTCGTGCTCAGGTGAGCTAACAAATAGGCCTAACCATTCTCTGTGGCTTGTGATAAACAACATAAAGATGAAGTTTCATAACATTTTGTCCTGTAGTTAAAGAGATATTAATCCATAATGTAAATATATGTGAAGCTCCCTTTTTCCACGACACGACATTTAATCAAAAAAGCTAAACTAATGATATTGGCGGACTATCATTAGGAACACATGTATGAAGTTTCACAAATTTTTGTCCAGGATTTTGAGTTGAAGATACATGTATATTGATCCTTAACAGAAATATACACGAAGCCCCTTTTTCCTATGAGACAGTATTTGATATCAAAAAGGGAAAAAAACCAATAAATATCAGCGGACATCATTAGGAACACCTGTATGAAATTTCAATTAGTTTTTGTCAAGGATTTTAGAAGATATCTCTCCTGAAAGATGGACAAACAGATGGTCATTGGTCCATGACGAAATTAAACTTTTAGCCCCCTTTTTTCATGACATGGCTTTTCATGAAACAAGAGGGCCATGATGGCCCTGGATCGCTCACCTGAGTTAATAGGCCAAACATTCTGACCAAATTTCACAAGTATCTGACTGAAAATGTGGCCTCTATAGCGTACAGAAGGTTTTTCGAAGGTTTGACCTAGTGACCTAGTTTTTGACCCCACATGACCCAATTTTGAACTTGTGTGAGATTTTATCAAGCCAAACATTCCCACCAAGTTTCATAAGTATTTGACTGAAAATGTGGCCTCTAGAGCACACACAAGGTTTTTCGAAGATTTGACCTAGTGACCTAGTTTTTGACCCCACATAACCCAATTTCGAACTTGTCTGAGATTTTATCAAGACAAACATTCAGACCAAATTTGACAAGTATCTGACTGAAAATGTGGCCTCTAGAGCACACACAAGGTTTTTAAAAGATTTGAACTAGTGACATAGTTTTTGACCCCACAAGACCCAATTTTGAACTCCTCCCAGATCTTATCAAGCCAAACATTCTGACCAAGTTTCATGATGATCGAACTGAAATGTGGCCTCTATCGCGTACACAAAGTTTTTCTAAGATTTGACCTAGTGACCTAGTTTTTGACCCCATATGACCCAATTTCAAACTCTTCTCAGATTTTATCAAGACAGACATTCTGAACAAATTTCACAAGTATCTGACTGAAAATGTGGCCACTAGAGCGTACACAAGTTTTTCAAAGATTTGACCTAGTTTTTGACCCCACATGACCCTATTTCGAACTCATTTGAGATTATATCAAGACAAACATTCTGATCAAATTTCACAAGTATCTGACTGAAAATGTGGTCTCTAGAGCGTACA
This sequence comes from Tridacna gigas, assembly GCA_945859785.2. Classification (NCBI taxonomy): domain Eukaryota; kingdom Metazoa; phylum Mollusca; class Bivalvia; order Cardiida; family Cardiidae; genus Tridacna; species Tridacna gigas. The sequence continues at coordinate 18,948,056 of OX244035.2, forward strand.
CAAGGTTTTTCGAAGATTTGACCTAGTGACCTAGTTTTTGACCCCACATGACCCAATTTCAAACTCATGCGAGATTTTATCAAGACAAACATTCTGACCAAGTTTCATTAGGATCAAACTGAAAATGTGGCCTCTAGAGTGTACACAAAGTTTTCCGAAGATTTGACCTAGTGACCTAGTTTTTGATCCCACATGACCCAATTTCGAACTCGTCCCAGATTTTATCAAGACAAACATTCTGATCAAGTTTCACGAGTATCTGACTGAAAATGTGGGCTTTAGAGCGCACACAAGGTTTTTCGAAGATTTGACCTAGTGACCTAGTTTTTGACCCTACATAACCCAATTTCAAAGTCGTCCCAGATTTTATCAAGACAAACATTCTGACCAAGTTTCACGAGTATCTGACTGAAAATGTGGCCTCTAGAGTGTACACAAGGTTTTTTGAAGATTTGACCTAGCGACCTTGTTTTTGACCCCACATGACCCAATTTCAAACTCGTCCGAGATTTTATCAAGACAAACATTCTGACTAAGTTTCATGAGGATCGGACTGAAAATGTGGCCTCTAGAGCGTACACAAGGTAAAAAGTTGACGACAGACGACGCACGATCACAATAGCTCACCGTGAGCACTTTGTGCTCAGGTGAGCTAATAAAACAAATAACTATTGTCTGTGGCTTGCAATAAACAATAAAAAGATGAAGTTTCATGACATTTTGTCCTGTAGTTAAAGAGATATTGGTCCACAATGAAAATATACGTCAAGCCCCCTTTTTCCATGACACAGCAATAACTGGTCCTATTAGACCTACAATCAAACTCATTCGAGATCTTACGGTCATATATATTTTGACCAAGTTTGGTGCTGATTGGTTTAAATTTGTAGATGCTAGAGTGTAAACAAAGTCAAATGTAGCAATTATTTTAATTCAAGGGCAAATACTCCAGTCGTTCTGGTCTGATTAGACATATAATCGAACTCATACGAGATCTTATGGTCATATATATTTTGACCAAGTTTAGTGCTGATTGGTTGATATTTGTAGATGCTAGAGTGTAAATAGTCAAATATAGCAATTTTTCTAATTCAAGGGCAAATAACTCAAGTCGTTCTGGTCCGATTAGACACATAATCAAACTCATCTGAGATCTTATGGTCATATACATTTTGACCAAGTTTGGTGCTGATTGGTTATTATTTGTAGATGCTAGAGTGTAAACAAAGTCAAATATAGCAATTTTTCTAATTCAAGGGCAAATAACTCCAGTCGTTCTGGTCCGATTAGACCCATAATCGAACTCATCCGAGATCTTATGGTTATATACATTTTGACCAAGTTTGGTGCTGATTGGTTAATATTTGTAGATGCTAGAGTGTAAACAAAGTCAAATATAGCAATTTTTCTAATTCAAGGGCAAATAACTCCAGTCGTTCTGGTCCAATTAGATCCATAATCGAACTCATCCGAGATCTTATGGTCATATACGTTTTGACCAAGTTTGGTGCTGATTGGTTAATATTTGTAGATACTAGAGTGTAAACAAAAAAATGTGGATGGCCGGACGGACGACGGATGCCGATGGAGGGTGAGTGATCACAATAGCTCATCCTGAGCACTTTGTGCTCAGGTGAGCTAATAAATCTAACCAACGATCCCAAGGTGTCAAGCCCTGAATGTTACCGACTTAGCTAACAGGTTCGACAAACAGGGATTGATTAATCAGATCATAAAATAGATGTTTTCATGTAACCGGAAGTTGTTTAGAAATTCATGCTATGAAGTTTCAGGGTATTTTTGCCTGGTTGATTTAGGGGCTTGCTAATTGGATTTTTAATTTATACACCTGTGCTTACAAATATATTAAAATGATTTATATAAAATTAATAACCAGATTCGGGGAAGTGTCAACAAAATATCATTATTAATCAGGAAATGAATAGGAAAAAATATCAAAATCTGGACTGGAGGTGCAGGATTTAGCATCAATCAACTAGTTCAATGGAGAATATTACATATGCTGATGCATGTCACATGACTATGTGCATCCTCGGCCTTCTATATTCATGTGGCAAGCAAGAAAATGGAGTCAAGATACTCTAAACTGATCTGCAATTGCAAAAATCTAGGCCTCAAGAACTCAAAATTAAACTACTTGATGATGGCAAAGTTTTATTTCCAAAGTGCAGTGGCATGATATCAAAGACAGTAGAAATGTAAAATCAGCATGACTCCAGAATGAACCCTGAATGTGATGAATTTAGATGATAAGGATTGCTGAAAGAAGGGGGAAAAGACATATATAAGTCTCAAAAAATGACTACCCCATTTCTCATGTTGAATGCAGGTACAATTCTATTTCTAAATTAGGGTATGAAAATGATTTTAGCGATAAACATTCACAACTTTTCCCCACTGTTTATGATTCTGACCTGATGCACTATTTTCTTGCCCAGGATTTGTTCCAACCACAAATCTGAAACTGCTTTTCATTCAATAGGCCATTCAAATTGCTAGTTTATTTGTTAAAACAAAAACTACAACTGTTGCAAAGCAGACAAATACCCACCACCAGCACCTTGTCACTGAAGCAGAGAACAGAAATGATTTTCAGAACAAACTTCACCAGTGACCTTGACCTTTGACCAACAATACCCAACAACAATAGGGCACCTCCTTGAGTTATGAGTAACACTTGTACAAAGTTTCAGAGTCCTAGGTCAAACAGCTATTGAGTTAAAGCATGGACACAATTTTCAAACAATGTTCACCAGTGACCCTGACCTTTGACCCATCTGACACAAAAACAATAGGGCACCTCCTTGGGTCATGAGCAACATTTGTATATAGTTTCAGGGTCCTAGGTTAAACAGCTATTGGGTTACAGCATGGAAATGATTTTCAAACAAAGTTGTCTGTGACCTTGACCTATGACCCAAGTGACCCAAAAACAATAGAGCACCTTCCTGGGTCATGAGCAACACTTGTGTAAAGTTTCATGATTCTATGTCAAACAGCTATTGAGTTAAAGTGTGGAAAGAATTTACAAATTAAGTTGACCTGTGACCTTGACCTTTGACCCATGTGACCTGAAAACAATAGGGCATCTCCTTGGGTCATGAGCAACACTTGTATAAAGTTTCATGATTCAAGTTTCATGATCTTAGGTTTAGCAGCTATTAAGTTAGAGCATGGATACAGTTTTTAAACAAAGTTCACCTGTAACCTTGACCTTTGACCCATATGATCCAAAACCGATAGGACACCTTGGGTCATGAGCAACACTTGTATAAAGTTTGAGGGTCCTAGGTCAAACAGCATGGAATCAAAAACAAGACAGACGGACTGACAGATGGATGGACAGACAGACAGAAGACAGACATTGTGAAACCAATACACCCCCACTTACTTCGTTGGTGAGGGTATAAAAAAATAAAAGGCTTTAGAAAAAATTGTTTTCCAGCAATGTTTTCTATCCTGTCTAAGACAAAACTTACTTGAATTAGATTCAGTTTGTCATCTGCCAATGCCTCCATTTTTGAGGAATCTAAAATTTTGTCATCTGGTAAAGGGCTACATGAATAATTTAAAATGACCATTACACGCCTAACAAGACCTCGACATGTACTATATTTTTTGCTTGATTTGGACTTATTTTACTAGACAATTTAGGCTATGGGTAATTGTAAATGACTTTATGGTTTAGGACAAAAAGATTCTTTCAAGGTTTTCTCTTAACATAAATAACAAGAGGGCCATTGGCTCTTGAGTGCCCACCTGAGTAAGGTCATCTAGGATTGATAAGGCTAAAAAGATTGTGGTCTTGATGATGTAAAATGCATGAGTGCAAGTGATCTACTTTTTTACTGGTTAAGCCTATTTTTGAATTTCTAATCTGGCTCAAAATGTTGCCTCTAGAGTCACACAAAATTTTCTGAGATTTGGCCCTGTGACCTACTTTTTGACTCAACTTGACCAAATTTCGAACATGTCTGAGATTTTATCCAATCAAACATTCTGACCATGTTTCATGAGTATCAGGCTGAAAATGTAGCCCGAGAGTGCACACAAGGTTTTTCTAAGATCTGGCCCTGTGACCTACTTTTGACCCCATGTGACCCAATTTCGTAATTGTACGAGATTTTATCCAGGCAAACATTCTGACCCAAGTTTCATGAGGATCTGGGTGAAAATATGGCCTCTAGAGTGCACACAAGATAACTGTTGACGACCACACAATGGACAATGCACGACAGATACAGCACAATCACAAAAGCTCACCTTGAGCACTTTCTGCTCAGGTGAGCTAAAAATATGTCTTGTTTCTGCTAAAAGAGGTAGGCAGATTTTTTTTTTCCTCAACTATCTCCCTCATCCCCGAAAAACAAACAAATGAGTGAACAATTTAATATAGAGGGTCAGTATGAAAGTTTTTTAGGAAAAGCCAAATACATGAAAAGATAAAAAATTGTTATTTTTTCTAATCTGTATCCTAAAGGAGGATCAGTTGGACTGACTAGCACGAAAAAAATTCTCTTTTAACACTATGAAAAGACATTTGCCTCACAGGGCAAGACAAATGAATTTGATGACCCCAGGGCTAAACAAGAGCACCGCATGTGGATGCTAAGGCTTGGCTGCGAATGCTTGATTTTCAGTGAAAATTCTAAGTTGGAAAAAGGGCATAACTGTGTCAAAAAACTTTGATGGTTACCTGCCCTTGCTATAGGTTCCCATTTTGATAGTTAACCAATAAAATGTGAGTCAAAAATATCATGACTTGTCAAGGAAATAGCAATAACTGCTATCTCCAGCATTTTTTCTTTTTCCCACAATGTTTTAATAACAGTGTTCCCACTCACATCTCTTTTTGGGAGTGCATGCGCTCCCTGGAATACAAGTTTGGGAGTGCAAGAGAAATTCTAGGAGTGCACTTAATATTGACAATTATAGAACATCTATTGAGGACAGTAAGGGTCTGTTGTATTGAAAATTTGTTTTGATGAGTCTTACTCTGCAGTCAGCTGCTCTTGAAAACAATATGGGTAATTTCAAAAAAGAAGACGCTTGCTATAATTTCCTAACTCACGGACCAGTTTCAGAGGGACAAACATACAGCCTGACGGCAAGTACGGCAGTAGAATTTTCCATTTCACTGTCAATTTCAGACACTGATTAGGTTTCATTTATTGTTTTATAGAGATATTTACGTAAATTTACTGTTCAAAGTCATTGATAAAACTGAATAGACAGTTTGAAATGCCTATGATCGGACGATGTCAAATCAATTTTTGTTGTGTCATGGGTTTTCGCGTTTCTTGCAGCGATCTTTTTTTCATGCCTGTTAAGTTTTGGAGTAGTATTTCCGCATGATTTGACATAGATTTGTCAATAAGAATAGCATGTAACTTCAAAACCTTTAATTTTACACTAGAAAAGCGTATTGATACCAAGTTTGATTAGCGATGATAAACAGTGACTTTCACACTTGTTAATTTGTCCCAACTGGCGCCACTGGTGATCGACAACGGCAGCCCTGAAATCTGTGCGTGCATGCACGTTTCACTTCATATTTCTGTGCGTGATTATTCAATTCAGTGCGTGAATCACGCACATATGTGCGTGAATGGGAACCCTGAATAAGTGTTCTTGGGGTCATCAATACTCTGGATCTTTTGGTAAAGGGTAAATCAAAGCTATTTGTGAAGATGATGACCCCTAATGCCAGGGTCAAAAGAGTGAACAGCTGTGATACAGAACCACAAGACAAAGCTGTATCTGTGTGACAAAAAAATACATTCATCAAAGTAGATTCTTACATTTTCCATACACAACACAGTCCTTAGCCCTTTACAAAACAATCCCTAATTTTAATGACCCTGAGGTAGAAGCATTTTGAAAACATTGTGGGAAAACGAGAAAATGTTAGTAACCAAGGAAAAGGAGAAAATGCTGGTAACCAGCATTTTCTCCTTTTCCCATAATGTTTCTACCCAATCAAATACAAATACCTTCAATATAACAACTTGTTACTTGTCATCAGTCATGCTCTCAACTGGGATGAATGTGAAATTTTGTCATTTGGTAAAGAGTTTAACCAAAAGTTTGAACTGGCTATGAATAATTCTCAATCTAAATGCATATCTAATCAAAGCACTGTCAGCACTGTAATCCATCATGCCAGATGAACTGGCTTGTTTTGACAAGTTGGTGATTATTTTTAAATACATAAAAGAAGCCAATGCAATATGGCCTTTCAGTTTTGGAGATTGTAGTAGAAGTTATAGCTTTTCTAGTACAATACTGTTTGGGAAAGAGTTTACCAATGTAGAAAAAAGTTATTGAATGGTGTTTTAGGCCACATTCAACATTATTTCTGTAAAATCACAGCCAACATTCATGTATATCCCACATTTCACCAGTACTAGGCTAGGGATATGAAGGGTCTAACCCAAGGATCACTCCCACGCAAAACCCAGTGCTCCAAGTGAAGCTCAAACAAGGGACCTCAAGCTTACCAGTCCTACACTCTATCACTTAATAAGGGAGAAAGGAAAAGTGGTGTTAGGATTAATAGTCCCAGATTCTCTGAAGGGAATCAAGTCATTAACCCAACAGAACAGTTTCCTAACAAAACAGTTCCCCAGCAGAGGGTTTTGAGACAGTTCCAAGACATTTTGTTAATTTTGGTTACATAGTCAAAAACATGTATTATGTGGTAATTATAACTGGTAATATTTAGCTCTATGGATTCACAAAGTTCTCAAAAACATTTCATCAACATTTTTTCCTATTGCATTGATAGGGAAAAAGAAATCACACATTTTTTTTTCATATAGGCACTAAATTAATAACAGGCATGATTCAAAGGAGAGGAAAGAAAATCCACTCACAGTTTGAAACATCTTTGTAGTCGAGCCGCATTTATCCGGGCTCCATAATTCCGGAAATCTCAGGATCCGGACAAAAACATCAGGGAACAGATATTTTCTGTACAAATTTTACTTTTTATTCCGGAAATCCGCGTTCTGGAACCGGAAGGAAAAAATTGGGAACGAAGGGTTAAAATTAGTACAAACCTTATCTGATAAACTGGACGTGGCCTGACTGTATCACACATTTAAACTGGTACCTCCCGTAACCGTCCGATAGATACAAAGATCGATAACAGGCTACCAGCTTACACACAATTTAGACTTGTTATTTCCCCCGGTACCATATACTGGTTATCATAAATATTATAAATACAGTCTACTTCGAGCGATTTCGGACTGGTGCGCCGTGAATAACACGGGTATCAGTCTAACTAGTGTCATTTGTTGCAGACGATTTTCACGTGTTTTGAAAACACATATGTTAATAGTAGTGTTATCGAAAACTGTTAATTGACATTCTCGTGCCATCAATAATTGTCAATTTCACAGATTATCCATACACATAGTACTGAAGTGACAATTCCACGCTTTTGTTGTTTAATTATTACTGGATCTACTTGATTATAGTAATGATCGATAAAAAAAAAATAGCTGAAATGTCCGCAAAGATTTTGCGGGCATGTTTAAACTCATCTTTCAAAATTAAAGGCAAAACTAAAATATGAACATACTGACTGCTTGCATATTCAATAATCCTTTGTTTCAAAAAGAAATATTTTCAATTTAAATGGTAAACCATAAGAAAAAAAAAAAAAGTTTGATTCATGCGTTACTCGAGATGTTTATGTTCCCCAAAGTACACACAAAATGGCCGTCAAACATGATAAATTTCGTTAGTATTATATATTTTACTCCTAACAGACTATAAAGATGATTGAAAATATGCCTGTCTTTCATATCGAATCAATTGGCAATCAATATTCTCAATTACTCTTTGTCATTTTACCACTTTGAAAGTACGATTATCAGAAGTCAACAGAATGTCTACACCACCAGCAAAATACAACGAGTTGAAGTTTCGACTTCCGTGAAAAACGACATTTGTCAGTGCAAAGAAGACCATCCAAAAAACCACTATCGCAGGAATTCGACAACATGTCATGTACATTTAAAATACTGTGCATGTCTTGTTTTCTTTTTGTTTTGCCCTTTTCATGGTGTTTTCAAAAGTCATAAAGTCATAAATGTGCCAAGCTTTACAAGCGCACCTGTTTGCACAATAGGTATGCATGTGCATGTAATTAGGTACAAGGAAAAAGTCATGTACAAAAACACACAAAAAACAAAAAGGCAAAATGCAAACTTATGACACCCTTTTTTTTTTTTTTTTTCATAAATCTGAACAATCATGGGCTTATTATGCAGATGTATCTGATTATCAGATCTTATTGACATCTTGATCTCTTCATTTTTCGTTAGATCTATGGCAGTGTTTCTGCTAGCTCATGAATTTTGGGGGTCATCTGTGATTCGCTGTTCAGAATTTTAAGCGTCATTCAGATATTTCACAGGTCTTTTACATTGTCTTAAAACTTTTTTCATGGTCATGTTGTTCACCTTTGCCCATTTTGTAGATGTAGCATATTATGCTAAAAGTTTTATGTGACATTGTGGTATTAAATGTAAAAGTTGAAAACAATGACGTCGTGGAAACTGTGTCATCTGTTATCCCAATTACTCCAGCAAGTCTGTGACCATGACCAAGCATGGTCTAAAACTCTAACAAAAAGTTTAAAGTATGGATTACAGTATTAAAGGTGAGACGACAGCGATATAACACAAAATAATGTCGCATTTTAGACTGAAACAGTGTAAACTGGAAACAAAAAATTCAGAGGTAGAAAATGGATTCAATATGATTCTGCATTTATAAACTTGATGACTGTTCTGAGATATATTAATTGAATCAATCGTTTGCGTTACTTTTTAGTTTGGATTTATGTTGCATCAAGGAAGATGCAATGTATTTTGTTGCATCAGCCCTTCATTTTGCGTGTCAAAGACGCAAAAACGTTGACTTTCTGAATGCAAAGATTTCTAAAATTAGAGCATTAATTTTTGTTGTTCTTCTCTTACTTTCTATTTGCAACCATCTCTTCTAAGCACAGTAAATGATTTTCATACATTTCACAAATAAAAGGTCCTAGTCAGTCACAGGTACAAATCATCCAATCACTATACATTATTATCCCTAATCATCATCACTTGTTCATATTAACAATCAAAATTTTATCTGTCCTCAACATGCTATTGACTATAACAAAAGTTTTGGTGAATTGTCTTCAAAACGTATCTCATTTAACCATGATACAAGTAACCTTTTGTTGATATGGACTATGAACACTATTTTTGTATTCCTTAGATACTTTTCACAGGCTTTCAAGTGCCCTTCTGCAAAAAGGTAGGGAAAAAGTAGAGATAAACTTTTTTAAAAAGTAAGGTAAAGTGCCCTAAAGTCGTCAGATTTTAGCACTTACACAGTGTTCACGCATTTAGCTGTCGATGAACTGGTACCCTGCTTCGGATGTATTAAAGCTGACTTCCTCCCGGTGATTTTGATGTATAAATCAATGTGATCCAGCAAAAACCACGCACAAAATTAGTGCAGAAACCAGACAAGGTCACGCCGACGACATTAGGACATAATAAACCATATGTCGTCAACTCATTGTGCCAAATGTCGTCATTAGGACCTAAAGTCATCAATTTGACTAGTTTTTAAAAAAAACTTGATACTAATTCCAAAACAAAACTGAGAACGCTGTAATATATGTTTTACCTCTTAGTCTTAACCTTCAATACAAAATAGTGTGAAAAAGACAAGGACAAAGTGAAAAAAACATTGTGTGAAATGGAGAAAATGCTGGCACCTAACTCCTTTTCCAACCATGTTTTCGTCCATTTTATACATGAATTTGAACACCTTGCCATTACTATTCTGTTGTCTGCAATGCTGTCAGTTGCAATAGGGTATTTTAGAGTCACCCATTACCAGAAGACAATTATTGAGACTGGTCGAAATTGAAGCGTTTCTAGATGACAAAATAAGGTTGCCTCAAATTATGAGTCTTTAATGTGGTTGAAAACATGGCGAGAAAAGAAAAAAATGCTGGTTTTCAGTATTTTCTCCTTATAAACTCTCTTTCTGAAGGTCGTAAAACACGGAAATACACGTAGCTAAGAAACAGTTTTAACTTAAAAAAGTCAACTTTGCCGGTGCCGTGAACAGAAAACCACCTTGGCTCAATGGTTGCACAATAAACAATAATTAACTCAAACTGTCAACTGTGTTGAACTACTTGGAAGGAAGATCCATAACTTTAACATGTATAATTTTTTGCTTATCTACTACTGCACTCAAGCATTGAATGTCACTTTCATCAATTTTGAAGGCAAAGGCACACGTTTGTTGTGACCCAATACGCCTGGATAGTACTTGAGACTCATGCAAAGGTCTCAGAAAGTACTTTGACTTCGCTTTATTTTTGGCAATAACTTCGTAAACAACCTTAGAACATTCACGTTTAAGATTGCTGACTTTCCGCGGTCCATCAAAAACTGCGACGGCCGTTGGATCATGGGGATTGTTGGACTCGATCTGAACTGTGTATGAACCCAAAAGATCCAATTCACGGCGGCCATAGTGGTGATACCAACAACTTGGATATTCCTCAACACAAGTTTCTTCATGATACCTGAAGATAGAGAAAAGGGTTGTTTGTTGGGTGTCTAAGCCGTATCAATACTATTTCGGTTATTTAGGGGACATAATTCATAGATCCGTATTTCCATGACTGTTAAACGGGGGGCAGCCACTACTACCGTTTTTTTAAAGTCTTGGTCTGAGAGGCCAGAGATCGAACCCATGGCGTACTTCTCACAAAGATGACACTCTATCTAGTAGGACACCATTGGGATAGGGACAAGGTAATTTCAGTTTTAAGTATAGATGCATAAAATTTAAGTTGTCGTCTACTTTGGCTTCATTTTGAATTCTGTCGGGCTTATTCTGTGTTCACTGTGGTCACTGTGTTAAGACTCGCTTTTTCCTGTAAATTGTTCTTTGCTTTTTTCTCTCCTTTTGGACCTTTAACCTTTCCTCTTTCAGCTTTTCTCCGAGTTCCCTTTTCATTTTCATTTCTTCTTTCTTCCTTAACAAATCCTTCTCTTTCAGTATCTTTTTTTCTAATCGTTCTTTCTTTCTTTCTTCTTTTTGTTTGATATCTTGTAACTTCTTTTTTTCCTTTTCTTCTAACTCCTGCTGAACCTCTGAACTCGTTAGAACCCTTGCCTTTCCTGGTTCTTTCTTTGTCCCTTTTGATGAATAAGTGGGCGCTACTAAAACGTTTACCAAGTCATCAGGTATGAGTCCTGCTTTTACCAAAGGGTGACTGCTTATAAGACAATCCTTTGTAGTAGGGTCTCTTTTAGGAATTGGCACTGCTGTAAGTATATCCTCTGGCATATCTGTATCTTTTTTCGGTGCCTTGAGGTCATGTAATGCATTCACTTTCTTCTTGAGTTGAATCCATGTTTGGAAAGTGGGATTTTGAAGGTCAATGTTTAAGTCATAACACTTTTCAAATCTGCGTTTTTTACAGGGAGTAGGCGATAGTTCAACAGCGAAAAGGGCAAGTTCTGGGGGACATTCTTGTGTTTCATTAGGAATGCTGAACGAGTTATCCGTTTCTACTCGTGGGTCTGGGTTACTCTCAGAAGACTCAAGGGTGAGTATACCATCTTCCCCAACTTGAAAGCTGACATCAAATATTGCTGTAGGTTCATTTTCCTGCAAACAAGAAAAGGAACTATCCAATGTTAAGTCAGTCTCAGAAGCGTTGATATATGTAGTGCTTGGTACTTCTGTAATGTTGGCAGTCACAAATTTGTCGGGGGGGGTCCACTTGGCATTACTGAGAGGTCGATAGAGCTCGGGTCAATGTCTGCAAAAGCAGACTTTTGTCAATGGCGTTTGGGTCAAAGGGAAAAATGCCACATTTCCTAAATCTCTCTGTAATACAATCCATCGTGAAGCTTTTTTCATAAATAACTTTGAACATGGAGCTGACTTTATTCTTTGATATACATAGCTCTGACTTAATCATCTTCGCTTGACTTACAACCTTGGCGGTTTCTATTTTCATCTTTCTGTATACAGCAACATCTAAAGGCTGTGTAATATGAGTGGTCTTTGGTGGGAGACAGAACAAAACCACATCGTTTGCTATCGCCGCTCTGATTAAATCGACACTGATATGTGAGGACGCGCCATCTTGTATCAACAAAAGGGGACGTTGCGATACTGCATGAACAAGGAATGTGTTATCAAACCATTGTTGGTAAAGAGTTTGGTCCATGAAACCACTCTCAGAACATGCATAGCTAGCGTTAATTGGTCCATTTCTGTGATAAGCTCCACCTGGCAAACTTTTGCTGTAAATTATCATGGGGGGAATGGCTTGTCCAGCGGCGTTCACACAACAATGAACCAAGATATGTTCATTAGTTGCCACTGAAAGAGAATGTGTGTGTTTTGTTCTAGTTGGCACTATGACCTTCTGACCAGCTGATTTATTAAGGTAAAGGGCAGCTTCATCACAATTGTAAATCTGTCTTGGTTTATCATTTAAATTGTTTGAATCAATGGTTTCTTTTAGCAGGTCAAAATATTCTCTTATAGCGTTCATGTTCCCTAAAGAAGCGCGTCCTCTATCCAATGCATCTCGACGACGTAGGCTTATGTCAGGATGCCTATGTTTGAACCCACGCCACCATTTACGACTTGGACCAGTCCTCGCAAATACTTCCTCTTTTCCACGTTCCTTAGCTGTACACCAGGGAAATCCTAACAGCTGCGGCACCGATAGGGGAAAACCACGGTTTGCCATGTACGAAATATAGTTACAGAGAGCTAGTTCTTCTTCTTCAGTCAGGGCAGTTTTCATCCCCATTTTTGATTTATGAACAGGTACTTTGTCATGGACTCTGTCCGACAAAGTCATCCTCGGCACGTCAAATGATTTGGCAGCTGCAGATATGCCCATATGCCCCTATTTGACTTCTCTAAAGGCTGATGCCATTGCTTCATCTGACCATCTACGAAGTTTCTTTGGGCGTTTGGATTTATTTTCCATATCTGAAACAAGTTAGATTATCCACCTATAGGTATATCTCACCGACACAAGTTAAACAGAAGCCAATGATCGGTATCCATTTCGATACCTGAAGCAAAGTTATCGGATAGCCAGTCTTACAAGATTTGTTACTGATATTTTGATTAATTAAACATAATTTTCATTAAAACAGGATGGAACAACCTTGGAACGAAATTCATAGATCTTCAGGTTGTTCAATTCAAATTGTCAACATTCAGAGGAATAAGAAAAAATATTGAAGTAAAAAGGGCAATGTGAACATTGCACAAATCACATTTTAACTCTTCATCAGACAAAGTTTTGATATCCTCCAAACTTACAGCATTTGCAGACAAAAACAAGAGCTGTTGGAGACGGATTGTGCTGCCCGAACAGCGCTGTTTTTAAAGATCCCATTTTCGAAGACGCAGCCTCAAATTAGAAAACCGGGAAAAAAAATCTGCGCAATATCCTAAGGAGTTCATATATGAAGTTTCATCCAGTTTGGACCAGGGGTTGTGGAGAAATTGCTTCGGATGGAAGGATGGACAGACTGACGGACGGGACAAACGAAGCGGCGACTATATGCTCGCCTTTCGAGCGGACAGATGGACGGATGGGACAGACAAAACAGCGACTATATGCTTGCCCTTCTGGGAGCATAAGAAATAAAGCTCAAATAACGGGATTTGTCTCTTGAAATTTGGAAAACATTGAGGCAAAAGGAGAAATTGTTCTTCATAAGCATTTGTATTTTTCAGAATGTTTTTATCAGTAAATAGTCGACTCTATAGGTGCACCAAAGGTAAAGGGTGATTTACTCCCATCTTAAAGACTGGTTCGCTGCCACTGGGCATCAAACCCACAACCTTATGATTGCTAAATGCTTCCATTTCATGGACTAAACGGACTAAATCATGGCCAGTGGGGAACTTCATCAAACGATTTTCTCTTAAAAGTTGTGGAATGGTATGTCTAAAACTTGTCAGTATGGACGTAAAGTCGTCATCGACGATAAATACCATTTAATTGGAATTATTTGTTACATCTTCATACAAAGGGAGGTTATAAATGCAGAACAATATATTCTCTACCAAGCAGAGTTATCCTCAAGGGCATTTACATGGCCATGTGTTTACATTTTACCGTCGCGCAACGCTACTCCTAGAGTCATGAAATCCTCGACGACTGACCGCATTGTTGTCACAAACATATGTCCTGTTCATCAGCCTTGTGTTAACCTGTTTTCAGCCATATATTTTTATGAAAGAAACGAGAAAACAGACAAATTACTCACTTTTCAAAATATGCCGCCCTTGTATCTTCAGAGTCACGGAAACGAGAGAAAACGAGATTATAAAAAAATGACGACAATAGGACCATGACGACTTTTGGGCACTTTACCTTAGTGAAAAAGTAGGAATTATAAGGAAGAAAAATTACGGATGGTAGAGCATATTTACAGAGAACTTACCATATTTTTCATCAATGATAAAGAAGATTTTACTGTCTAGTTACCTATTTGACTACTTCATGTAAATACATCCAGCAACATTTGTGTTCAGATAGAATTCACAGCACAACAACAGGGGTAACCTAACATGGACAGTGAGGCATGACAAGGGTCAGCTTCATATCACCATGAATTCCTCTTGAACCCCAATCTCTTCCACTTATCATCTGAATCACAACAAAGTGTTGTGAATGGAAAAATGTTGAGGGACATCCAGTTGAACTTCAGTGGACTATAAATCGGGCGATATGAGGGTGGGTGTTAAGGTTGAATCCAAATTTTTTCCGTTCCTGGTTCAAATATCTACAAGAGGGCCCTGGATCACTCACCTGAGTCAATAGGCCAAATTTCACTCCAGGGTCATAATGACCCAATTTTAAACTCATCTGAGATATTATTAAGACAAACATTCTGACCAATTGTCAGGTCCATTGAGCTGAAAATGTGGCCTCCGGAGTGTCCAAAATGTCTTTCTTCAATTTGACCTTGTGACCTAGTTTATGACCCTATGTGACCATATTTCAAACTCATCCGAAACATCAAAATAAACTTGTTGACCAAGGTTCAGGTGAATTGGGTAAGAATTGCCACCTCTAGAGTGCCCACAAGGGGTTTCTGTAATTTGACCTAGTGACCTAGATTATGACCCTATGTGGTCCAATTTCAATCCATTCAAGATATCATCAAGTCAAACATGCTGACAAATTTTCAGGTCAGTTGAGCAAAAACTGTGGCCTCTACAGTGCCCACAATACCTTTCTTGAATTTGACCCAGTGACCTAATTTATGACCCTATGAGATCCAATTTCTAATTGATCCGAGATATCATCAAGTCAAATATATAGACCAATTTTCAGGTCAGTCTAGCTAGAATTGTGGCCTCTAGAGTGCCCAAAAGGTATTTCTTCAATGTGACCCAATGACATTGTTTATGACCCTATGTGACCCAATTTTGAACTCATCCGAGATATCATCAAGACAAAAAATTTCAAACTCGTCCGAGATGTTATCAGGACAAACATTCTGACAATGTTTCATAAGTATCTGACTGAAAATGTGGCCTCTAGAGCGTACACAAGGTTTTTCAAAGATTTGACCTAGTGACCTAGTTTTTAACCCCACATGACCAAATTTGGAACTTGTCCGAGATTTTCTCAAGAAAAACATTCTGACCAAGTTTCATGAGAATCGGACTGAAACTGTGGCCTCTAGAGTGTACACAAGGTTTTTCAAAGATTTGACCTAGTGACCTAGTTTTTAACCCCACATGACCCAATTTCAAACTCGTCTGAGATGCTATCAAGCTAAACATTCTGACCAAGTTTCATAAGTATCTGACTGAAAATGTGGCCTCTAGAGCGTACACAAGGTTTTTCGAAGATTTGACCTAGTGACCTAGTTTTTGACCCCACATGACCCAATTTTGAACTCGTCTCAGATTTTATCAAGACAAACATTCTGACCAAATTTCACAGGTATCTGACTGAAAATGTGGCCTCTAGAGTGCACACGAGGTTTTTCTAAGATTTGACCTAGTGAACTAGTTTTTGACCCCACAAGACCCAATTTTGAACTCGTCCCAGATTTTATCAAGACAAACATTCTGACTAAATTTCACAAGTATCTGACTGAAAATGTGGCCTCTAGAGCGTACACAAGGTTTTTCGAAGATTTGACCTAGTGACCTAGTTTTTGACCCCACATGACCCAATTTTAGATTCGTCTGAGATTTTATCAAGGCAAACATTCTGACCAAATTTCACAAGTATCTGACTGAAAATGTGGCCTCTAGAGCGTATACAAGGTTTATCAAAGATTTGACCTAGTGACCTAGTTTTTGACCCCACATGACCAAATTTTGAACTCGTCCGAGATTTTCTCAAAACAAACAGTATGACCAAGTTTCATGAGGATCGGACTGAAAATGTGGCCTCTAGAGCGTACACAAGGTTTTTCAAAGATTTGACCTAGTGACCTAGTTTTTGAACCCACATGACCCAATTTTGAACTCGTCCGAGATTTTCTCAAGACAAACATTCTGACCAAATTTCACAAGAATCTGACTGAAAATGTGGCCTCTAGAGTGCACACGAGGTTTTTCTAAGATTTGACCTAGTGAACTAGTTTTTGACCCCACAAGACCCAATTTCGAACTCGCCCCAGATTTTATCAAGACAAACATTCTGACTAAATTTCACAAGTATCTGACTGAAAATGTGGCCTCTAGAGCGTACACAAGGTTTTTCGAAGATTTGACCTAGTGACCTAGTTTTTGACCCCACATGACCCAATTTCAAACTCGTCTGAGATGCTATCAAGCTAAACATTCTGACCAAGTTTCATAAGTATCTGACTGAAAATGTGGCTTCTAGAGCGCACACAAGGTTTTTCTAAGATTTGACATAGTGAACTAGTTTTTGACCCCACAAGACCCAATTTCGAACCCGTCTGAGATTTTATCAAGACAAACATTCTGACTAAATTTCACAAGTATCTGACTGAAAATGTGGCCTCTAGAGCGTTCACAAGCTTTTTCAAAGATTTGACCTAGTGACCTAGTTTTTGACCCCACATGACCCAATTTCAAACTCGTCTGAGATTTTATCAAGACAAACATTCTGACCACATTTCACAAGTATCTGACTAAAAATGTGGCCTCTAGAGCGTACACAAGGTCTATCAAAGATTTGACCTAGTGACCTAGTTTTTGAACCCACATGACCCAATTTTTGAACTCGTCCAAGATTTCATCAAGACAGACATTTTGACCAAGTTTCATGAGGATCGGACTGAAAATGTGGCCTCTAGAGCGTACACAAGGTTTTTCAAAGATTTGACCTAGTGACCTAGTTTTTGACCCCACATGACCCAATTTCAAACTCGTCTGAGATTTTATCAAGAAAAACATTCTGACCAAGTTTCATAAGGATTGGACTGAAAATGTGGCCTCTAGAGCGTACACAAGGTTTTTCTAAGATTTGACCTAGTGACCTAGTTTTTGACCCCACATGACCCAATTTCAGACTCGTGCGAGATTTTATCAAGACAAACATTCTGACCAAGTTTCATGAGGATCGGATTGAAAATGTGGCCTCTAGAGCGTACACAAGGTAAAAAGTTGACGATGGATGACACACGACGGACACAGCACGATCACAATAGCTCACCATGAGCACTTCATGCTCAGGTGAGCTAAATATCAGAAAATATCATGCAACCCTTTATTCATTTTCCTATAAATCATTCAAAGCAAGTTTCCAAATGATACACAGAAATCCTTTTTTTCCCGGGCAAGGTATGTCATTTTGATGGCATGTGAACAATTTGGATTCACGTTCTTGAAGTCGCCGAGCACGAATGGATACATCCATCAATGTATATTTAAAGGTCTCTCAGTTTATTGTAATTTACGACCAAAACTATATTCCATTACAGTCCTTCTTCCTAGAAAATGAGATTTTAAATGAAATGTGTCATTGAGGGGATACGTGGTCGTTAAAGGGACAGGCTGCAACTTAGGGACGAAGTAGTACAGCAATAGTAATCAAAGATACTGTCTTTCAGAATCTAATCTTGTTCATGTCCTCATTTAGATATATTTGGGCAGCTGAAATGGCACCATGGTATGATAGATAACATCTAATGTTGCTTTAGGAATGCAGAGCAGACTACACTAGATAATGTCCCGCTATTTTCTTTCAGTGTAGCTGAATGTGCTGGCTTTTGACCTATTTCTTGGTACTGATAAAGAATAAATAGACGGTAATTTGTGATTGGTGTAAAATGAGCATATGTTTACTCAGCGGGCCTCAGATGGCATATTTGCTCACACATTAATGAAACCACTTTTAACAAGCGTTGTTACTGCTAATCGAAACCCTGGGGTCTTGATTCATACAATAGCAAAATAATGTTGGAAGGAATGATTCTTTTCTTGTGCTATTCGGAAATTTAACATTTTCATAAATGTTAACCAAATAACCCAGTACTACTTTTCAACAAAATGAAAAACAGGAAAAAGAGACAATTGCTCATGAGGTTACTTTTTCTTATTTTACTTCATATTGAGCCACAAAAGAGTTTCATTACTCACATTCCAGTATCTCTTACCCTGTCTATCTTTTTTAAAGATATTTCTTGTTTTTTTTTTTTGTTTTAAACATTTGGGTGGTTTGCATAACAAAGGTTTATATAAAACTGAAACAATTCCTAACCCAGGTCTGGGTAGACCAGGATTTAAGCTACTTTGCATAAAACTAGTTTAGCTTGAATCTACCTAGCCCCAGTCTATCCACTCTAGGGTAGCTATCCCCGTGGGGGGACCTAAAACGCATGGGTAGGATTTGTCAAGCGCACCGAAGAACATGTCTAGCCTAGGCAACAAGACACTACACTAATACAGCACAGCGATATTCTTGCACTATTTTTATGTTTGACATTATCATTTCTGAATCAGAGAATACAGAATTCTGCATAAAGGTTAACCAAGATCAGACAACACAGATATACCAATCAATCTCATAGTACAATGTCCGTCTAAGTACACTCCATGGTAAGATGAAACACAGTTGCAGACTTGTATATGGAACGTGAATTTAACTCTTTACTGGACAGTAAGTTTTTGATCTCGTCCAGACTGAAAACATTTGTTGACGTCAAAATAACTGTGTCTCAAATGATGGATTTTGTCTCTCAAAGAGTTGAAAACATTGTTGGAGAACATGCTTGGTATGAGTATTTTTCCTTTTTCCACAATATTTTCAAAATTATTCTTCTACAGAGCCATAAAACCCAGGGCTTATCTTGTAAAGCGTCAAAGAAGTGTGTCTATCCAAATAATCAACCACCAAAGACTTTCATGACATTGCAATACATCGGTTGAATTTTGTTGAAGCCAAGACTAAGATCAGATTGCATAGTAGTTGTATACTAGTCTTGAACTAAATTGTCCTGATTTTGATTGTAAAAACAAATTACATGAAGGCTTTTAATCTGCATTGGAAATGTATTTCTAACCCTTTGATTTTTAACCGCCTAGCCTGCCGGAAAAAAAGCTAGGCCCTTGAGGGCCTGAATTGCTCTACTGGCATTGATTTTGCCTTTTTTTCTAGAATACATAATGAATTCATGATGCAAAAAGGAAACACACAAAAAAATGTAGGTGGGTGGGAGGGAGTTGTTGTTGCAACCGGGCTTGAACCCAATAAGACAGCATAAGTAGGCATGGTGAATCGAACAAAAAGTGAAAAAAAAATTGAAGTACAATTTCTCAAAACCAATTGTTTGGAATCCAGCCGAATTTGATAGTGTATTGGTACTCATTGTTTTAAACAATCCCTGCAAGTTTCAAAGAAATGTGACTAATAATGTGGACTGTGTTGTATAAACAATACTAAGTCATCAAATGGCTGCTTTACCTAGATTAATTGCTAGATTTTCTTCATTTTTAACACAGTTCAATCCCTTGATGATACAAGTAATCTTTGCAAGTTTCAAAAGAATTTAATCCAAAATGTGACTTAATTGCGTAAACAAGAAATGTAAATTATCAAATTTAAGTGGCTCCTTTCCCCATACTGATTGTCATTTTTTTTTTCCCAAAATAAATTGAATTCAAGCTATTGATAATATAAAGCCATTGCGCATGTTTCATGAAAACTCAACCACAAGTGCTGACGTTATCGCGTAATCAAGTGCGGTAAATTTTCAAATTTAAATGGCTACTCTTCCCATACTGATAATTGAATTTTTTTCAAAATCAATAGGGTTAAAGCTGTGAGTGATACAAAGCAACTGTGCAAGTTTCATGAAAATCCCACTACAAATGCAGGCCTCATTGCGTAAACAAGAAATCAAAATTTTGAACTTCAAATGGCTACTTTTCCCACATTGATTGTCAGATTTTTTTCAAAATCAATAGGATTGAAGCAACTGATCAACAAACTGTGCAAGTTTCATGAAAATCTGACCACAAATGAAGACTCTATCTCGTAAACAAGAAATTGACATTTTGAATTTTAAGTGGCTACTTTTCCCACACTGATTGTCAGATTTTTTTCGAAATCAATAGGATTCAAGCTATTGATGAGATAAACAAACTGTGCAAGTTTCACAAAAATCTGACCACAAATGCAGACTTTATTGCGTAAACAAGAAATTGAAATTTTAAACTTCAAATAGCTACTTTTCCCACACTGTTTGTCAGATTTTTTTCAAAATCAATAGGGTTCAAGCTATTGATGAGATAAACAAACTGTGCAAGTTTCACGAAAATCGAACCACAAATGAAGAATGTAAACAAGAAAAAGACTAACAGACAGACAGACAGACGGACGGACGGACGGACGGACAGACTGACAGACAGACGGACGACAGAAACCATACCATGACATAAGCTCTGCTGGTTTACAGCCAGTAGAGCTAAAAATTAAGAGTTCAGTTATTCTTTTTTCCGGACAATTGCTGCAAACTTGCAAATTAAAGTGTATATTATATTTTGATTGACTCCATGCATTTACTCCTGCATACATTGAACTGTTATTTTTGCTCCATTTATGCTTATTTTACATTGCTCCATGGATATGAGAGCATCTTTCATGTGATTCATGAGGTTTCTGTGCATTTTGAGTTTATTATTTACTTAGGAGTCTTTGGAGTGTGCATTTGGAGACTAAGGAGTCATTGCTTACTAAACAAACTTCTGCCTTTGGGCTAGTATTTTGTTGTTAGGAAGTTTCGGAAATATAAGTTTAAGTAAAGTTGTTGTTTAATAAAATGTCGGATATATAGGTTTAAGTAAAGTTGTTGTTTAATAAAATGAAAAAATCAAGAATTTGGATCTTTAAATCTTTATTAAAGAAAAGAAACTGTTACCTGGTTGTTTATTGATTCAATTATTAAATTCTAAATCAAATGCGAGGAGAAATAAAAAATAAAAAATAAGTGAACTTAGGTCTCCACCACAACAATATAATTTTTCCTAGAATCTATCTAAAAGGCGGAAAGTATGGACACAGATGTGCAGGCTGATGGTTGTCAATACTGTCCACTCGAAAGGAACGATAAAGGTTAACAACAATGCTCAAAAGTGACAATGATTATGGTCATTGTCCATCTCGTTTACCCATTCTACAACAGAGATGCTGGTAAGGACTGTTCTTCTTGGGATGTAGATAAATTTAGTAAAAATTTCTGTATTCAATAATTTTCTATTGGTTGACCGAGATGTTTTGGTCCAATCATAAAACATTTTTCTAGTAGGTAGCATGAAATGCTCCTATATACATTCGAAGTATACTCGGCCATTAAACTCATCTGATTCCGTAACAGAATCTCTGTTACCAGATGTTCGACAAGAGCCATAAATGACAAGGATAGTCTCAAAGGAAATGCAGATAGGAAATGAACTTTACTGATACAACACCTGGAGATAAGTTGACTTGCAATATGCCATTGATGTAAGATTTATTTAGATGATCTCGAAAACTGACCTAGGGCCCGCCTGAAAGCCTGTTTTCATGTACATTCAAATAAAACAAGCTGACTACTTATGATATCAATAAATGCAGAAACAAAGAAGATTGTCTTTTTTCCATTGAAATAGGCTAGTAGGCCAGTGACAGACTGGTTTGTTAATGAACAGGTATCTTATGCTAACAGGTTTTAACTTATATAAAATAAAATCTCTGTAGTTCTTAGTGCAAGGGACAAGAATTTTTAGATGAACTAGATGTAGTAAGAATCAAAGAGTGTGACTGTTTTTGGGTAATTTCGGTGCCGTATAGACAATCAGATTTATGTACATGTAGCATGTCTTGCAGTACCCTAAACCCATACCACTTACAATGGTAGCGATGCAGGTTGTTGGCTCACAGTAGTTAGGGTCCAATCAAGGAAACTGCAAAATTTTAACAGAGTATCTATAGAATCTTTTAGTTAGCGTAATAGAAAACATTGTTCAATTTTATCCAAACATTTGAAAGAAAACCAACTTTGAGGGGCCAGTTTGCAGTCACATGATTTGAAAATATCACCTGAATGAAAATTTGCCTCAACCCGGTATCAAACTCACAACCTGCAGGTCATGGGTCAGATACCCTAAGCACTGAGCCCAAAAAACTTGAAACCCAACACCAAGTCATGCAAACGCACAGTTTGATAATCAAGGGAGGTAAATGATAACAAACTATGTTATAAGTGACCAGGAGTTATTTCCCTTGATCAATATACAGTAAAACCCCTCTTTTTAAGACCACCTGAGTACTTTTGAAATTTGTCTTATTGTAGGGTTGGTATGATCTTGAGTAGACTTGTGTAGATTCAAATAATGTGCAAAGTAAATGTTTTCATTTATGGAAGCTTATGTAGACACATGAAAATGAAAAGAACATTTTCATGTTCATTGAAAAGTTAATATGTTTCTAGACAAGTCCAAATCCTCTACTTATAGGCTTACAACCAGATATCTAGATGATAAGTTAACAAAATGAATCTGAAGACTATGTAATTTAATGTATTTGACAGAACATGTCACATTCCCTTTTATGATCTGCTTTTATATTTGTTGTAGTGGATTTTCATTTTTAAACAGAAGATTTTTGAATAAGTGCTAATCTAGGAACGTCTGACTATTACAGTTAATATTTACGGTTTTTTTTAGCTCACCAGAGCAGGAAGTGCTCAAGCTGAGCTCTTGTGATCGTGCTGTGTCCGGTGTCCTTCATCCACTGTGTGTCATTTGTCTTGCGTCGTCAACATTTACCATGTGTGCACCCTAGGCCACATTTTCAGTCAGATACTCATGAAAGTTGGTTAGAATATTTATCTTGATATAATCTTGGACAAGTTCAAAATTGGGTCTTGTCAGGTCAAAAAGTAGGTCACTGGGCCAAATCTTAGAAAGACCTTGTGTGCACTCTATTGGCCACATTTTCAACTTAATATGCTTGAAAATTGGTCAGAATGTTTGTCTAGATGAAATCTCAGACAAGTTGGAAACTGGGTCATGTTTGGTGAAAAAGGAGGTCACTGGGCCAAGTCTTGGAAAAAAAACCTTGTGTGCACTCTAGAGGCTACACTTTCAGTTAGATACTCATGAAAGCTGGTCAGAATGTTTGTCTTGACGCTATCTTGGACAGGTATGAAATTGGGTCATGTAGGGTCAAAGAGTAGGTCACTGGACCAAATCTCAGAAAAAATCTCGTGTGCACTCTTGAAGCAACATTTTCAGCCTGATACTCTTTGTCAAAATGTTTGTCTTGATTATATCTCGGACAAGTTTGAAATTGGGTCATGTATGGTCAAAAAATATGTCAATGGGCAAAATCTTAGAAAAAACTTGTGTGCACTCTAGAGGTCACATTTTCAGTCTGATACACATGAAATTTGGTCAGAATGTTTGTCTTCATGATATCTTGTATAAATTGGAAATTGAGTCATGTTGGGTCAAAAAGTAGGTCACTTACACTCATCTGTTTTACATCATGTAAACCAGGATTGCTTTACTTTTATCTAGTGCAGATGACTTTAGTCAGGTGAGTGCTTCAGGGCCCACGGCCCTCTTGTTTTATTTTGCTCTAAGTTGAATCTTCAAACAGTCCTTATAATCACAGATCTCACTGCCGTCGTGTTCACTTGTTTACAAATCACATATTTTTTGTTAAATATGTAATGTGTCACAAAAACAAAATAGTAATCCCATCTTGAACACTTCGAAACCCAAGCGTCTCAAATTAGAAGAGTTGGCTATAAACAACAACTTGTGATCACCCTGATTATCAACATGTTTTTCATCCCGGTCAGCGATATTTG
The DNA here is from genome assembly GCA_945859785.2 of Tridacna gigas. Taxonomy (NCBI): domain Eukaryota; kingdom Metazoa; phylum Mollusca; class Bivalvia; order Cardiida; family Cardiidae; genus Tridacna; species Tridacna gigas. The sequence goes on from OX244035.2 coordinate 18,972,451, forward strand.
ATAAACCCTTCATCACCCTGTAACAGCCCAATCAATTTTTTAACATATCAATTCAAAGGTCGTTTGATTATGTTACGTACCATCCTGATCAATAAAGACAATCATGCTGAAATCAACAGTTGATAAACAAACAAATGACCAAATAATTGATTGACAATTCCATCCGTTTCCTGACCATTGCTCAATACGAAGGAAAAATTACATTGTGACAAAAATCATTAGTAATAGCAGGTTCCTCATATCAGGGTGGTTGTAAGGAGAGGTTTTACTGTACATAAGCTTTAGTCACATTGACCTCATGTCCTTCAGGAAGATTTTTAGAATTCTTACAATGTAAGGCTTTGTAAACCCTGTTACCCCATGGGCTTACCGGTACCCCAGTAGTATACTAAATCTTGCAACAGGCCAACTATATGAAGCTATGTGCAAGTTTTGATAAACGTAGGTCTTACATTTAGAAACCCTAAGATTCTTTTAGTTTTCAGTGTTTAAATAAGCCTACATAAAAACTTTTGATCCCCCCCAGGGTGGGCCAAATTTTGACCCCAGGGCTATGATTGAGACAATCTTGGCAGAGGTCTACTTGATAAAGCTGGATGCAAAATTTGGTAGCCCGATGCCTTTAGGTTAAGAACAAGATTTTTGAAGTTTTCACAATAGAAGCACATATAAAAATTGTCACCCCTGTGATGGGGCTAATATTGACCCCCATGGCAGTAACTGAACAAGAGGGCCATTGGCCCTAAAGCGCTCACCTGAGTAAAGTCATCTACAGTTGATAAAGCTGAAAAGATCCTGGTTTTAATGATGTAAAACACATGAGTGTAAATGACCTACTTTTTGAACCAATGTGACTAAATTCTAAACTTGTCCAAGATATCATTAAAACAAACATTTTGACCAAGTTTCATGAGTATCAGATTGAACATGTGGCCTCTACGGTGCACACAAGGTTTTTCTAAGATTTGGTCCAGTGACCTACTTTTTGATCAGATGTGACCCACTTTGAAACTTATCCAAGATATCATCAAGGCAAACTTTCTGACCAAGTTTCATGAGAATCAGGCTGAAAATGTGGCCTCTAGAATGCACACAAAGTTTTTCTTAGATTCAGCCCAGTGACCTACTTTTTGTTCTGACATGACCCAATTTCACACTTGTCCTAGATATTAGCAAGACAAACATTCTGACCAAGTTTCATAAGTTTCAGGCTGAAAATGTGCACACAATGTTTTTCTAAATTTTGGCCCAGTGACCTACTTTTTGACCCGACATGACCCAGTTCCGATCTTGTCCAAGATATTATCAAGACAAACTTTCTGACCATGATTCAAGAGTATCTGGCTGAAAATATGATCTCTAGAGTGCACACAAGGTTTTTCTTAGATCAAACCCAGTGACCCACTTTTTGACCCAATATGACCCAATTTCGAACTTGTCCGAGGTATTATCAAGAAAAATATTCTGACCAAGTTTCATGAGTATATGATTGAAAATGTAGCCTCTACAGTGCACACAAGGTAATTGTTGATGCCTGGACGACGCACGAATGACGCCAGACACAGCTAGATCACAAAAGCTCACCTTCAGCACTTCGCACACAGGTGAGCTAAAGTAGGGGTCCACTAGATAAAGCTACATGTCAAATTCGGTAGCCCAATGCCTTATGGATAGGAACGGGAATATTTTCAAAGTTTTCACTGTAAAAGCCAATGTAAAACTTGTGACCCCCAAGGCCTGGGCCAATTTTGACCCCAGGGCTATAATATGAAGAATTCTTGTACAGGTCCACTAGATGAAAATACACACCAAATTTGGTGGCCCTAGGCCTAATGGTTTCAAACAAGAAAATTATTTAGAAATTTTCAATATTTTTCTGTTTTGTTGCCTTGGCAACCTGAGTTTTAATTGGATTCAAATTCTTTTTTTCTATCAAGTTTCACCAAAATTGGATGGGTAGTATCAGAGATGTTTGAAATAAAAGTTAATGCATGTATGCATGGATGGACACACGCACGAGGGACACAGGCCCATGGCATTAGCTCACTGGCCTATAAGGCCAGTGGAGCAAACAAGAGTACTGCATGCAGGTGCCAACCCTCCACTGCAAGTGAAAGTTCTAAGTATAACTGCCAAAAATACTTTGATCTAGGTTCCCTTGTTGTATAGGTTCCCCTTCTGATAGTTAACAACTTGTCCAAGTTGAAGTAAATATCGTCAGTAATGACAGGGATATTGCAAAAGGTCAAAGTTTTTGCATGACAATGATGCAGATGATGAAGCCAGGGCTATGACAATTACCCCTGGTTTTCTCCAGAAACAGCCAAGCTAAAATTGAACAAGAGGGCCAATCGGCCCTAAAAAACGCTCACCTGAGTAAAGTCATCTAGGGTTGATAAGACTTTAAAGATCCTGGTCGTGATGATGTAAAATGCATGAGTGTAAGTGATCTACTTTTTGACCAACTTGACCTATTGTTAAATTTCAAATCTGGCTCAAAATGTGGCCTCTACAGTGCACACAAGGTTTTTCTAAGATTTGTCAGAAAATTTATGAAGACAAACATTCTAACCAAGTTTAATGAGTATCAGGCTGAAAATGTAGCCTCCAGAGTTTTTCTAAAATTTGGCCCCATGACCTACTTTTTGACCTCACTTGACCCAATTTTGAACTTGTCTGAGATTTCATCCAAACAAATTTTCTGACAACAATTCATAAGTATCAGGCTGAAAATATGGCCTCTAGAGTGCACACAAAGTTTTTCTAAGATTTGGCCCCACAGCTTTCTTTTTGACCCGACATGACCCACTTTCAATTTTGTCTGAATTTCATACTAAGTTCAATGAGTATCAAGCTGAAAATTTGGCCTCTAGAGTGTACAAAAGCTTTTTCTTAAATCTGGCCCACTGACCTACTTTCTGATTCAATGTGACCCAATTTTGAACTTGTCAGGGATTTCATCCAAACATTCATGTGTATTCGGCTGAAAATGTGGCCTCTAGAGTGCACACAATGTTTTTCTAAGATTTGGCCCAGTGACCTACTTTTTGACCCGATGTGACCTAATTTCAAATTTATCTGAGATTCTATCCAGACAAATATTCTGACCAAGTTTTATTATAAGTATCAAGCTGAAAATGTGACTTCTAGAGTTGCACACAAGGTTTTTGTAAGATATGGCCAAGTGACCTACTTTTTGACATGATGTGACCTTATTTCAAACTAGTCAAAGTGTCATGAGTATCAGGTTGAAAATGTGGCCAATTGAGTGCACACAAGCTTTTTCTAAGATTCTTACTGCTTTTTGACCCCACATGACCCAATTTCACACTTGTCTGTGATTTTATCCAGGCAAACATTCTGACCAAGTTTATATGCGTATATGGCTGAAAATGCAGCCTCTAGAGTGCACACAAGCTTTTTCTAAGATTTGGTCCCATGCCCTACTTTTTGACCCCACATGACCCAATTTCAAACTTGTCCAAGATTTTTTCCAGACAAACATTCCAACCAAGTTTCGTGAGTAGCAGGCTGAAAATGTGGCCTTTAGAGTGCACACAAGGTTTTTCTAAGATCTTGCCCTGTGACCTACTTTTTGACCCCATGTGACCCAATTTCGATTTTGTCCAAGATTTTATTGTGACAAACATTCTGACAAAGTTGCATGAGGATCTGGCTGAAAATGTGGCCTGTAGAGTGCACACAAGGTAATGTTGACAACTGCACAACGGGCGACACACAACGGACGCCGGACACAGCATGATCACCAAAACTCACCTTGAGCTCTTTGTGCTCAGGTGAGCTAAAAATGGAAAATTAATGAAATGCAAGAAAATGCTTCTGAAGTCATTATTGTGCTGCAATCCTTAATTTTCTAGTTATCTACTTGAAAAAAAACCAACCCATGTCCTAATCAAGTATACAATCTACAAATAAAACTTGTTAATGAGTACCTCTGATAGGGGGATAGATGGTGAATGCTGCACTGACATCCTTGTCATTCTTATAATGAACTGTACAGTTACATTCTTCCCGTTCATTGAAGCCATTATCCAAATCTAGGATACATCTGTAAATATTCTTTGACATGTCTCCAGCTTGGAAGTTTGGTTTTGTTTGGATGGTGCTTCCACAGTGGAAACTGCAATTAGCTGGATCAACTGATGTGTAACTACAATTCACTTTTTGATTCAATCCTGCCAAAGCAATCTTTGGCTCAATGGTCACACTGTTAAAAGTCCCTGAGGAAAACAAAAAGTACACTTATGTCAACCTTTTCAAAACTTATTAATATTCAACCCTTTACTAGACAACAAAAGTTACTTGTAACTATAAAAAGCAAGTGAGAGACAAGAGCAACTGAGCCACACTCTGGCAAAATACCAATCAAGTCATCACATAATTATGGATCTGTAAAAGACACTTTCTTTAATAATCAACTTAAGCTCAAGGTAAGCTGGTCCATTGACATACAGGAAATTGATCGATAGTGAAAACTTTCGGCCCAAGTCAGCCTGCACGGATTGCTGACCTGGGCTGACACTTTTCACAGATGCATTTAAGCCCCCTTTTCAAAGAGCATGGCTCAATTATAAGAAGCCATTGGATAAAATTTGTCTATGAAAGGCTAAAAAACACTGTGGGAAAGAAGAAAATACTACTACTATTTTCAACTTTTCCCATGTTTTCAAACATCTTCTTTCTTGGGATTGTTAGAAACTGGGGACAGTTTGGCAACGGATGAACAAGTCCTGTGCTAGGCTTATAACCTATACACATAAGTACAACTTAGCTGTAACCCAGGGAACTGATCTAAGTTATTTTTGCAGACAGTGTAGATCAAGATCAGACTGCACAGAACTTACAGTCTGCTACTTTGTTACTTTTCTGGGCAAAACCACGTGAAATGATCAATATTTTGGATGCTTTTTCTACTTGAAAAAGTCCATTTACTTAATTCAGAGCTCTAAGAGTTAGGTCTTGTGCATTTACTTACGATGCTGTTGACACTTTATTAATTCACACAACAAAATTTTTGGCTCATTCAAACTGAACACTTTCTGGAAGACAAATTAACCCTTTACCATATAGTCCCGACTTTTGATGACCCTTAGGAAACAGGCTTTTGAAAACATTGTGGGAAAAGGAGAAAATGCTGGCAACTAGCATTTTCTCCTTTTCCCACAATGTTTTCTTCTCTTCCCAAAACAAGTTTCAATATTTGAGTCACATCTATTTTGTCGTCTGCAAAAGCTGTCAATTTGGACAGGTCTTACATTTTTTCGTTTGGTAAAGAGTTAAATATGGCTCAAATGATAGGGTTTGTCTTTGAAACCTTCTAACAGTTATCTTTTGGAAAAAGGAGAAATTGCAGCTTACAAGCACTTTTTTTACCAGTGTTTTCAAAAGCCTAGTTCCTCACGGTTGTAAAAACACCCTATCATAATGTAAAAGGTTTTCAGCTGTAGGATGCTGAAGGCAACTTAGGCAATTTCAGCCATTCAAACCTATAATACAGAAGGGGGCTATCAAATCTTAACCAAACAACATTTTTAGACTGGCCTGCAGCCTCTTTTGAAAGCTTTTGCTCAGATGATGAAGTTTGTCTCTTGAAGGGTAAAAAACTGTTGGAAAAGGAGAAAATGCTGGTTACCACAATGTTATCAATTATCATTTTCCTAAGGATTGTTAGATTTATCCACTTGAAAGCATTCTGTAGATTACAAATTAATTCTTTCCCATAAGACAAATTCTAGATTATTCCAAATTGACATGATTAGCAGACATCAAATTCGAAATCAGTACAAATGAACTGAAGTTCTTTGACAGAGAAGTAAACATTGTGGGAGATGGAGAAAATACTGGTTACCAGCATTTTTCCTTTTTCCGCACAGTATTTTCATATGATAAATCCGAAATTGGTATAAATGCACTGAAGTTCTTTGACAGGGAAATGAACGTTGTGGAAGATCCAGAAAATGCTAGTTACAGATTTTTTCTCGTTTTCCCACATTGTTTTCCAATGCTTCCTTTGTCTGAGTAAAAACTGAGATACTGGTATGTGGCAGAGAGTTAAATGAGTCTCAAATAAATGAAATTGTTTTTGAAAAGTCATCTCACTTTGTCAGAAAAGGAGAAAATGATGGCTACAATGTTTTCAATTACCTACTAAACACCACATACAAATACGGAGAAAAGAAAGCCAAGCATTTAACTCTTGGCTTAAATTTAAGACTGATCCAAATTCAAAGCATGTGCAGTCAAGTGTGGCAAAATTGATGATAATTGCCTTGAAAAAGATAGAAAACATCGTGGGAAAAGGGAAAAAAACCTGTAACCAGCATTGTCTCCTTTTCCCAGGATATTTTCCAAAGCTTTCTACATCAGGGTCGTTAAAACTTGTGATTGTGTGGTACAGGGTTAGAGAATTCTTTCTGGACAAAGTGCATGACTATTTCTAGAGCACATACAAACATGTATCCAAGTTGTTTTCTACCACACAAGGCCTTGATTGGCAAAGTATGACAGGGGAGCAAATGTCATGACCCCCTCACATATCTGTGTAACTTAATATTTCTGCAAAGATTCATAAAAGCTGGGGCAGTTTTGAACTTTCAGTTTTAGCTTCAGCCATGAGTAGTTTTGTCCCAAAGGGTCATTTTTGCCAAAGCTCTGGGTGGTTTTTTGTCCTCTTTATTAGATCATTTTCGCATGTCAGCCCTGTGGAAACATAATGTAAAAGGAACCTATGTAGGGTTCGAAAAATCCACTTGTCTGCCAGTACTGACCAGTAAAAATGGGTCTAGATGAGTAACATTTCCTAAGCACTCCTCCGACAGGACAAGTAGCTTGTCATTGGGTAGATCTAGCAAAACTATCAAAGGGGGATTCCTGGAAAATATCAATGAAATCTCAAGACCGGTATCCATACAAAATAACAATTACTAATCATTTATTTGTTCGTAGCAGTGATAAAACCAAAACAGATATATCAAATACCATTATCTGACCTTTTTTTTTAATCTGACGTGGTCTTAAAAAAATGCTTTCACTAAAATTTTGACTCAAAGAGTTAATGAATGACAAAAGAGCCTTTGAAGAGGCCTGGACTTTACCAATTGGGTTTTAAAAGCAATTACCAGTATCTGTTTTTCTGTAATTATGCATATAGTTCATTGGTTGGTATAATCAAAGCATTGAAAGCACTGGTGTGGCATTTGTAAAGGGAGCCATTGTGTGGAATAATAATTGGAAAAAATAAACCATAGAAACAGTTTTAAAATATTCGCTTGAAAGTCTACCTACTATATAGTCATGCACAACCCATTAGAGTAACATGCAATCTTGTGGGACGAACAAGTCCTGGTGAACAAGCCCAGGGACAAATAAGCCCAGGAACAAACTAGTTTGGGACAAGCAAGCACAGAATCGGGTAGCCAGGAAACAAAGATTGAGTGTATCATTATGCCAATAGAAGACCATAGCAGATCAAGCTATTTTCGATAAAAAAGAAGTATTTCCATGATCGATGGTCTAATCAAATTCATTTCAATACGCCATTTTCATTTTCATATCTGAGTCCAATCGGACAACTTACTGTCTTAGAAAAATTGAGTTTAATTCGGTTTACTTCCTTCAGTTTTGCACAAAATACAATGCATGATTTTCAAAATGCTGTATTGATCTCAAGTAGCATTGTCTTCGACAAATGCCACAAAAACTAATGTTTTGATTATATGCATCTGAATGGAACAACTTCTTCCATATTTCCTTGTTACAATGTTAATTATTTACAAAAACCATGCAGAAATCAAATTTTTCACAACTTTTCATTTTCAGTTTCATGCATTTTGCCATTAACAATGTAGTAATATTTCAGTGTTTTTTTTTTTTATCTTAGCCACAGAGGAGTGACATCAGTTTGAGAACAACCATAAACAGTAACAAAACATAGTATAAAACTCCAACTCGATAAACCCTTCATTAACATTGTTCGTTTTTTGGAAATACATGTTTAAAATACGAACCATGATGAAATAATATAAACATTTTCAAGTTGGGCCTGTTATCGCAAACATAAACAATAATATAAACTAATAATGAAACGTCAATCTAGTAAGAGCTATAAAACCATGTGTCTTTGTAATTATTTCATTCATAATTAGATTCAATAGTAATCTTATGTACATAACTAGCATGACAATACAAACAAACATGTGCCTTTCAGCCCTACATTCATTTAAAGGCAAACGGTCGCCGCAGTAAACACTTAAATGAACGCATTAGCCACTAATGTCTGCCATAGATATGTTTACATGGTTACAGTTGGTTGCTAACGGCATGCGGTTTTGCTATTTACTTGAGAAAGGTGACTGATGACTGCTTTCTTAAATCGAATCAGCAAATACTGATGATAATTCACTCGACAAGTTAATTTACACAAAGTTTATCATCCATAGATCATCTTTTTTTTTTTTTTTAGTCCCCTACCGAAGGGGACTTTAGGTTTGCACTCTGTCTGTCCGTCTGTCCGTCTGTCCATCTGTCCGTCAGTCCGGCAATTCAGTTTTCCGGACTTTTTTTCTAAACGCTGGTACATATTGAGCTGAGTTTTGGTGTGTAAGTCACCCACCATCACTTACAGATCAAGTTCGACTTTCGTTCCTGTCCACTGGTTTTTCACGGATTTACGGGCCTTGGACTTACAAACTTTCACTGATAAATCAGTTTTCCAGACTTTTTTCCTGAACGCTGGTAGGTATTGATCTCAGATTTGCTGTGTAACTCAACCACCATGACTTACAAATCAAGTTCGACTTTCGTTCCGGTCCACTGGTTTTTCACGGATTTACGGGCCTTGGACTTACAAAATTTCACTGATAAATCAGTTTTCTGGACTTTTTTGCTAAACGCTGGTAGGTATTGATCTCAGATTTGCTGTGTAACTCAACCACCATGACTTACAGATCAAGTTCGACTTTCGTTCCGGTCCACTGGTTTTTCACGGATTTACGGGCCTTGGACTTACAAAATTTCACTGATAAATCAGTTTTCCGGACTTTTTTTTCTAATTGCTGGTAGATATTCACCTGACTTTTGCTGTCGAAGTCAACCACCATTACTTACAGATCAAGTTCGAGTTTCGTCCCGCTCCACTGCTTTTTCACGCATTTACAGGCCTTGCAGTTACAAAATTTCACTGATAAAACATTTTTCCGCACTTTTTTTCTAAAGGCTGCTACATATAGTGCTGATTTTTGGTGTGCACATCAACCACCATTACTTACAGATCAAGTTCGAGTTTCGTCCCGCTCCACTGCTTTTTCACACATTTACGGGCCTTGCACTTACAAAATTTCACTGATAAAACATTTTTCGGCATTTTTTTTCTACACGCTGCTACATATAGAGCTGATTTTTGGTGTGTACATCAACCACCATGACTTACACATCAAGTTTGAGTTTTGTCCCGCTCCAGTGCTTTTTGACGCATTTACAGGCCTTGGACTTTAAAAATTTCACTAACATGCCAGCGATACATACGGCCGGTAGGGGACTGTGTATTGCTATGCAATACTATCAGAATGCTTGTTAAATTAGTTATTTATAGATCTAGATCTCTAGATTTAGAATTTACCAGATTCTATTTTCCTGTCAAAGAAATTAGGAATATGTAGACTTGTACGACCAATGCCGAGACCAAGAAGACCGTTGTGATCAAAGCCAATACCATAATTTCTCACACTATAAGATTAACCCTTAACCACACAAATTTTCATGGATCCCAAGAAAAAGGGCCTTTTAAAACATGGAGGAATGAGGACAAAATGCTGGTGACCAGCATTTTCTCTTTTTTGTTATTCCTTTTCCCACCACATTTTCTATCTTAACATGGACATAAAGCATTATTTGATCCAAATTTGATTTGTCATATGAAAATGCTTGCAATACATTTGGACGAGTCGACCTTTTGTCGTCTAATAAAGAGTTAATGCAGAAATAGATGAAACGACCTTTCCGCTATTCTTGATTGTCATGTAAACTTGTAAACAAGATCACTTACAATCATTATCATTAATAGGGTCAGTCAGGGATCGCATTAGCCTGGGTTCCAGCTGTATCGTTTGGTTTTTTTTTGTTTTATACATTCGAACGCTACTTTATCAATCATGGGAGCCCCTCGAATGTCCCCTGGTCCTCATTTTTGACAGAGTTTCGTCCGTAACATAAAAAGAAAAAATGATCGGGCTGGAACCCAAGCTACGATCATATATATATATATATATATGTACACACATGTATATAAAAAGAATCAGTGAGTGGAAATCGGAAAAAACAATATATATAAAACTTTAAGTTTACTTAACACCAAACAACAAACTCTTGCATTTGTCTGAATCCAAAGTATTTGCAGCTGACAAATAAAAAATGGCAAGAACGGTGATAATTGTCTTTGGAAAGAGAGAAAACATTTTGGGGAAAGAAGAAAATGCTTGCTACAAGCATTTTCTCCTTTTTCCAAAATGTTTTCAAAAGCCTTCTCCGTCAATGTCGTGAAACTCGGGACTGTGTGGTAAAGGGTTTAATTGCTAGATAAATTTCAAAAATATTTCCAGCCAAATACAGTTTAGTGATTTCGAAGCCCTATCTTGCAGGGAAAGCCCACAGTGTAGATTTAAAATTACCTTGTATGGTCTAAAAATCTGATCGTGGTCTGCACTGTCTGTAGAAGAGCATTGAGTCGCGATATGCGGCCTATGCGTTAATCAACCTTTTACACACAATGCGGACTTTTAATGACCCCAGCATTTCTCCTTTTCCCACAATGTTTTCTATTCTATCATCACTTGAGGTACCTTTATTTTGTCGCCTGCAAATGCTTTCAATTAAATAAGAGACCAAAATATTGTTGTTTGGTAAATAGTTAATAGATGTGGGTCATCCTGTCATAGTTTATTTTGGAATGCATCTTTCGTTTTACATTATTTTTTTTTCAAATAGCAGAATTCTTTTGCTCGAATAACGAGACACGGAGTTTATTGCTCGGTCATATAATCGCTTTTGTTGAATTAGAGGATACCGTGTAGCTAAGTAAAAGACGGGTATGCAGTTCGTTTCTTTCATGTTTGCCGACATAGGTTATGTCAATTTCGGTTACAAGGATATAGGAGATAAAAGTGTGATTGTCAATTTGACAGGGTCATAAATTTACAAGCCTCTTACAAGCAGGAAATCCCTTCGGCCGTACTTATATCAGTTAACCCTTGATGTCCCCATTCCAATATTTTGTTTTATGAAGTTAGATTTCTTTTTGCAGTGATGAAACTGAAACTTGTGCAGTACAAGTTGGGTCACATTGACTCTTTACTAGACTACAAACTTCTCCTTAATGCTGGTTGATAAAACACACAGTATTTTATTTCTCTTGAAGATTTGAGTTATATTTGAAAGGTGTGACATTGCTTTCCATTGGGACAAGTCTAAAACTTTGTTGTCTGATAAAGAGTGAGACACAATTGTTCAAAATGATGGTTGTACTTGAAAGGAAAGAAAACATCGTGATAGACGAGGAAAATGCTAATTACCAGCATTATCTTAGTTCTCCTGTACCAGTACCGTTTTCAGTGGTTTCAAAAGCTTTGCTCGTCAGGATCGTAAAAATCATTGGTTGTTTGGTTATGGATTAAACGCGTGTATCACTGAATATGCAGGTTTTGGAAGTACAAAAAGTGATTAATACAATAGAAAATCATAGTTAATGAAATAAGTAAATCACTCATATGATATACATTAAAAGAAAACAATCTTGGAAAAGGAGCGATTATTTGTTGCAACCAAAAATTCGTTTTCTCATTAATTTCTGAAGCTGTAAACTGCTAGGCGTGAAACACTGTATTTGTGCAGTAAAGGCTTAATATATATCAAATACCATTCAAGTTAACCCTGCATCAGACAACGAAATTTTAGACTCGTCCAAAATGTTTAATTAACTTAAGCATTGCAGGGGAATGATTGCAAAATGGTAAAAAGGGTGGAATTTGTCTTTAAAAGGAAAGAAAATGTTGTGGAAAAAGGAGAAAATGCTGATTAACAGCTTTTTGTCCTTTTACCACAGTGTTTTCAAATTTCCTCTTTTACTTTGTGTCGTTAAAACTCGGTATTGTTTGGTAAAGGGTTAAGGGACACCAACAACCATTTTTAGTTTTCCTGATCAAAATTCTTTTCAATAAATGGCAAAATAGTAAGATTTTAAATCAAATGGGGAATAGTGGTTTTGTGTGTCCATAAAATTCGAGTTCCTTGCCGTTCTGTTTCGGGAAAAAAAGAATATTTATACAAGAGATTTATTCAAGGGGACTGGATTATATCAAGTGTTAACCAATTCAAGAAGTTATCCATTTTTCTTTTGTCTGTGGGAGTGAGTGATTGCATTTATTATTTTAATATCAAACAACAAAATTTTAGACAAGTCCAAATTGAAAGCATTGGCAGACTACAAAATGGATGTGACCCAAAAAATGAATTTGTCTTGGGATTGGTAGAAAACATTGTGCGAAAAGGAGAGAATGCCGGTTACTGGCATTTTCTCATTTTCCCACGATGTTTTCAAAAAGCTTCTTTCTCGGCGTCGTTAAAAGTCGGGATTGTGTGATAAAGGGTTTCAAAAAATTAATACAAAATTATCCATATACCAGTTCCGTGCAGATAACTGGCTTTTCATTTAAATCGGCCTTAATTGGCCATTTTTAATATCATAATGACTAAAATAGGTAAAAATAGCAAATTAAGATTGCATAACCAGTTATATGATCGATTACAACTTGCGCATGTACAGAAAATTCTATAAACAGCCAGAAATACTTAAGTGTTTTATTTTTTTACAAGCCGATATAAAATAGTTATCACTTGTCAGCCATCTTTGTTCGCTTCGCGCACCACCATGAAAAAGCATTTGCGACTATTTGCTACCGATATGTTCAGTTGCGAACGTCTGCAAACGTGAGCAAACATAAGCCTTAACTGAACGCACCACAGGTTTTATAATGCTCACCTTTAAGGCCATAGAAATAGAATTATCTGAGTATGTATATACCTTTATAAATTCATTTACCCTTTAAACCATAGCAAGTTTATGAATCTTTCTAGCTGAAAAAGATGTGGTTCATCATTATCAATAATTTAGGGCATTCAAAATATAATTCCCGAAATAAAACAAAAAAGGTATACCTGTTAAGGTCAATTTCTTTGTTTCCAGTAATGTTTCTTGAAAGTGGCTTTATTTACACTGAAAATGTGTCTGTGTGTAAGGATATGTTATCATGAATGTAGCTTTTCAATATACTTGGCCTCACTTGTAAATATTTCCAAACTGACCATGGGATAGCATGCTGTTCTATTTTGTGCACTCTCTCCACCATTTTCAGATTTCAAAATTAACATTGAGTTTTATGGACAAAACCAATTAAGTCAGATTTTGAATCCTTAAAGTAATCTTTTTCTCTTGGTTTTTTGTAAAATAATCAGGTAGGTACAAAGAAATTTCCAAAAAAATTATTTTTAGATAGACTATTTTGAGCCAAATGCTAGATTTTATACCAACCAAACAGACTATACCTGTTCATAACAGATTGTGATTAATTTTACATATGCCTGTGGCTCATTGTTTAATGCTGACTTTTGATTTATGGGCATACATGTGTGTAGCTCAAGCACCATTCTTTTCATTTATTTTTTTCCATTGCATGTGAAGTCACAATTTTTTTTACTTATGCTATACTACAGATTTAGTAATTGTCAATATTACTGAGATGTTAATTGGCTAATCTAGTGTAAATTGACAGTTTTTGAAGTTACCAGCTATCCTTCTTGGCAAATTTATGTCAAATTATACGAAAAAATTTCCAAAAAATAATTGACTTTCGATTCTAATGCTTAGGTCACACATTCACGATTTGAGGCCAGATTAGTTTCAGATGTGCTCTGGCATTATTCATAGCAATTTACATTGTTCTGTAGCTTTCCGTATTGTAGCTGTAATCATACGTAGCAGTACTTGTATATCTGCAACAAATTTTTTAACATGTTCAAAATTCGACCGGAGATCAAACAACCCTAGTTCATCTTTACTAAACCGTAGCTGAAAGTACTGATCCGTATTAGTCCATATTAAAACTGTATTAATCTGTATTTATTCGTAGTCCCAAAGTCTTCAAAGGATTTCTACAGTTAGTTACAGTGAACTACAGACTGGTACAGTGGCATCATGTATTGGCTAAGAATACAGTATGGTTTGTTACGAATTTGTCAAGGAATCAAACGATCTCATTTTGTTGCATTACGGATAGGTAGGGATTAGCGAGGTTTTTCAACGCCTTTAGCAGGTTACTACATTACATCACAACAAAATATGGAATGTAACAGTCTAGGTCTGTTTTATTATGAATTAATACAGCATGTGTGTACTGTCAAGACTGGCACCAATCTGTCATCAAACTGACGCCTGGCTTCTGTATAAATACTGCCTGCTTATAGGGCCAAACTTAGTCTGTGTCTTACTGTAGAGGTAAACATAACACTATCCAACATGCACAATCAACAACTGAAGCTTGCAATTAATTGGCTAGAACTGGGTATTTATATGACATAAAATACCAGGGCATTAGGGCATCCAGCTACTAGAGGTGGACATAGAGGTGATTGAAGGCATGGGAAATGATGGACTAGGGACTAGCTTCTCCAAAGACCCATCCATGGCAAGTATAAGGCCCTCATGTTTATTTTCTTGGTGGCATTTTGAATGTGAACTGAGTATGCAAGCGCCAGCATTTGTATGTATGTACAGATTGTTTCTCTTGATAGGTCCCTGTCACTCCGAGGCCGTTCGTACTATTCCGCGTCAGACCGTTCTTATTTGTACTAACCCTTACTTTTAACAGCAAACCATCATTCATCTGCAGTGCACATGCCCTGACACGTGTCATTCCATATTAAACCATGTTTTTTCCATATCAAACCATGTCATTCTGAAACAGTTTGTATCACTCATGTCCTCAAAATTAAAGACCCCTTTCCTACATTATCCTTGGTAAGTATGTCAAAACCTGTATTCATCTGTATCAGATCCATACTGAACTATGGAAATTGGCTTTTCCGAGGTCAAACGTAACATTTAAACTGTAGTGGAACCAGCAATGTGATCCATGAATGTGTGACCAAGGCATTAGGGTATTTAACAATATGATTAGCATTATTATCATCACTTTGTAAACCATATTGGCCCTTGTATTTTTCCATACGATCTGTAGGCTAATAGTGAAGGGAGATAACTCAAACAAATGTTGTATCCTTCGTAGTTGTTTGAAATTTTCATTTTATATTTCAACATGCGACAAAATTTTAGACTGGTCTAAATTAACAGCATTTGCAGACAACTTATAAAATGCATCTCAAATAGTGGGTTTTGTCATTGAATTTATCAAAAACAACCTGTGAATAAGGAAGAATCAATGTTTAAAAATACACATGTGCCCATGGCGTCACTGAGATCGTGATACAGAATATGGCTGTCTTTCAAGATCAAATTTCTACCAATGCAAGGCCGTCGTCAGTGGTCCGGCTTTTTCGGGCGGATATGGTTTTGCCATGGTCAGTAATGCGTCTGCCACAAGGTGTTAAATCTTCAATTACTATCATTATGAAAACATGAGTATGAAATTGACTTCTGATTTCAAGACAATAATCATCATTAGAGGGTTAAAGTATGAAGTTTGGGTGCATCAAAGAGTTCTCTAATTAATGGTGTCACAATGAGATTGCTTTCAAGGGATCTTAGAGAGCTAAGAGAACATGAAACAATGATGCATCTCATGGCTTATAGTTTAAAAAAAACTATTGTATTCATATTCTGAGTTCACCCAACAAACTGTTGGCTATCCCAGTTCTCAGCTTTTTGGTAGTTTCTAGTTTCTTATGTATAAAATGTGTAGAAACTGTGTCCCATAAAAAGAAGACGAGAAAAAGATAAAAAGTAATCAACAACAAATAAATACAGTGAAACCCCTCTAATAATACCACCCATGGTACTTTTGAAAATTGGTCTTATTAAATAAAGCAGGGTGGTCTCATTTCCATGTTTCACCCACCTAGATTTTGAATCAAACCTGGACTCTGTGTAGACTTATGTAGATTTAAATTATGTGCCAAGTATTGTACAATGTATTTTAGTCAGGGAAGCCTATGTCCACACATTAAAATGACAAGAAAATTTTCATGTTTATTGAAAAGTTAATATTTGCTTGAATTTTATGAATAGATCCAAATGTAAGTGCATGTCCATTCATAATTGCCTATTTAAACTCATACAGTAAGATAATGTACATAAATTAAGAATCTGAACTTAAAGACTACACAATTTAATGTTACTGATAGAACTTGTCATATTCCCTGTTTTCGTTAGTTTGGTTGAAATTTGGCAAGTATTTTTTCAACATAGCAGACGATGTATATTTTTGTGCAGTATATATGGCCCGAAAATTCGCCATTTAAATAGAGTATTGGATTGTGATCTTTTTGAAATTTTGCAAAACAATATAAATGAGTGTGAGGCAAAAGAAAAAGTAATAATTGCTGAAGATTTTAATGGTCAAACTGCTTGCAATAATGATTTTATATCTTGTAATAACGTATTTGACACTGATCTTGACGATTATGTCCCAGATGCGCCTTTGACAAGATATTCTGTAGATAAGGGCAGTAACTCTTACGGGAGTAAATTAATCGATTTATGTAAGGCAGCCTCTTTACGTCTCGTAAATGGTAGATTGTATGATGATTTTTCAATTGGTAAATTTACTTACTGCGGTAGTCAGGGTAATCAAGCACTATTGATTATGTGATAACCAAAGAATCGAATTTTAAATTGTTTTCCCATTTTTCAGTAGGTGACTTTAATGAATTTAGCGACCATGCTCCCCTATATCTTAGTTTGAATTTCACTGGTATTTTAAACAAGAGGGCCATGATGGCCCCGTATCGCTCCACTGGCTTATAAATATAAACCATAAATACTTAACATTTCAATTCTGAGCCAAATGGTTTCAAAATGAAGACTTATAAAGTTTTCTCTGTAAAAGCCCATGTGAAAGTTGAGACCCTCAGGGCAAAGCCATTTTTGATCCCAGAGCTATAATTACTTGAACCCTGGTAGAGGTCCACAAAATAAAGCCACATGCCAAAATAATACAAGTCTATGCTGTATGGTTATAAATAAAGTGATTTTCAAGTTTCATCCATATGAAGCCTCTGTAAAACATAAGACCCCTGATGCAAGGCTAATTTAAAAAAAAAAATCAAAAGTGATCCAGATTTGGTAGCCCTTGGGTTTGCGGTTAGGAGCAAAAACATTTTTTGGATTTTCACGCTATAAGAACATGTTTAAGACCCATGAGATAGGACAAATTTTGACATACCTTGAATAACTTTGGAAGAGGTTATTTAGATTACACTCATTCAATAATTACAGTAAAACCTCAATATTTCCAGTCTCGAAAATTCGAGAACCCCGCATTATTCGAGGAACTTCCATAGTCCCGGCAAAAACTCCACTATATTGCACCAAAAGCAGATCGGTAATTTCGAGTCTCGATAATCTGAAAATTCAAACAAGTATGTTGGTCCCTTTTGGTTGGTTATTTCCGTTTATTTATCGTCGCTACCGGTTGCCCATCTGAGCGACGCCCCCAGAAGACGGTTAGTTGTTACGGGGGATAGTGCAAGGATACAGGTCGAAACTACTGAGAGCTTCGCCTGGTTCTTTAACGTGCTCGGCATATAGCACCGTCGCACGGGACCTCGGTTTAATGTCTCATCCGAAAGACTATTAATAATTTTTAGTTGGCCAGCCGGGGATACGAACCCATGTTGGTCCCTGTCATCATTTTGCTTCTTTAAATTGATTGTTAATTCGAACACAATACTTTCTCACCTCTCGAGTAATTGTTTTCACACCTTTTCTGCTCAAAGGATTTGGCGAGTCGACCCGTGTACGGTGTGGTGTAAGTTTTACAATCCATGACAATTACTACAGGGGATTCACATTATCCAATAATTTGGGAAGAAATTGACATTGATTTGACGATGAGAGATTAATGATGACAAGTTGTGACGACCTCCCCATCTCATTTAGGTTGTCTGATATATTTCGTCTCATAAAATTCACAAAAGTATTTTATTCCCGATTAAACAAGTGATTTATCTCCCGACTACAATTTTCTCTAGTATGTTCGTACATCAACGGTTCAAAGTCATTGTTGACGCTAAAAAGACAGTTTGAAGCGTTTGTGATCGGACGATGTTTAATTTCTTATCCGTTTGTGTGTCTATCTATTTATAGCATCGGGTTTTCCCAAGTTGCTTCGTCACAAAATAAAAAAGAAAAGTCTGATCACATTTTTCCCCATCTTGTTACGATGACGTCGTGTTTCAAGTTTGCCTGAATACCATTGGTTTATTTACATGTCACAGAAATTTTCCTGACTTTGACACTGACAGGTTAATGTTATTTTTCACAGGTGTGTAGATATCATGGTGCGTTCTTCTTTCATGGACATTGAAAAGCACCGTGGAACACAGAACCGCTTGTAAACGTTTACATATATCGACACCACAATAACTTTTCCTTACATTCTTGAGTTTTGGCGAGAAGTAAATCGCACATTCTCTCTTTTTTAAAATTTTTTGACATCTTGCCCGCTTTCATTCTTCGATCGTTTTCAACTCATTTCTAGTTGCATGTCGCCGTATTCAAATATATTTCAGGGAAACACCAGTGTTGGAGGAAGATATAAGTGTAAATTTTCGAATTTTTATTTTCTAGAATAGTGCAAGCACCATATCAATATTACCTTCTGACGTTTTCTCAGTAAACAAATAAAAGTTTGCATACTTTCCTGTGGGGTGACAGTTATTGGGGGCGAATGCAACAGGCGAAATTTTACGATTTCGTAAAAACTACAGTACCTACCTTCCTGGAAAAAAGGTGACTTGGAGTGATTCGTTTCCAAGAACTCATACAATCAAAACACATGAATTTACAAAAATAATCACTCGATGTGATATTCTTTGAATGTTATGAAAAAAAAGGAACAAAAATTCAGTTGTATTGCTCGGGGAAGTATACTTTGATTGCCGATCTTAAACGGAATGCAACTTTGTTTTCACTGATATTTTGGATAATTCGAGCACTGCGATAATTCGAGCATTTTGCTTGTCCCCGTGGGACTTCGAATTATCAAGGTTTTACTGTATTACAGCTGTAACTCAAGGAAAGGAACAAGAAGACCTTTTAAGTTCTCACTTTATTAGCCTATGTAAAGCTTGTGACTTATTGGGTGAAGCAGTTTCAGAGACCATAAGCTTGATGGCCTTAGGCCTGTGGAGCTAAAAACCAGTATCTTTTTCATGAGCTACAATGACACTAGTAAATACAAGCTTTTGGAAAAGATTTTTAAAGGTTTTTCAATACTTTTCAGTTTTGTAGCCATAGCAACCATAGCTTTTAACAGAACTTAATTCTCTGAAGACATTCTGAAGAACATCATGGCAAGATGATATCTGTAAAGTTTGGTCAAAATTGGAAGAGTGGTTTCAATGAAAAAGATGGAACAATCTTGGTAGGAGTCTACAATATGAATCGGCATGCCAAATTTTTATAGCCCTAGGCCTTACAGTAAGGATAAAAAAAGATATCTTAAGTTTTCACTATGTAAGCCTATCTAAAATTTGTGAACCCTGGAGTGGGACAAATTTTGATCCCAAGGCTCAAAACATACCAAATTTGTTAGTCCTATGCTTTATGGTTAGAAACAAGAAGATTGTCGAGAAGTCTTCACTATATAAGCCCTTATAAAACTTTGACCTCTGGGCTACAGTCGGACTAAATGGGGAATATGTGTGTTAGAAGAATAACAGGCCATATTTGGGAGTTCTTGGCCTTATGGCTAGTAACAAGACAAACCCATGTAAAACTTGTGACCCCTGGTGCAGGGCCAAACTTGATCCTAGGGCTGTAACTTGGATCCTCTTTGTAGTTGTCCACTAGATAATGCTATAATTATGCAAAATTTGGTAGCCCTAAGCCTTATGGCTATGTACACCAAGATTTAAAAGCTTTCCCTATATAAGCCCATGTAAATCTTGAACCCCCCCCTCCCAGCATGAGGCCAAAGTGACCCCAGGACTGTAATTTGGACACTTTTGGTAGACCCCCACTAGATCAAGCTAAATGCAAAATTTGGTAGCTCTAGGCCTTATGGCTAGGTACAAGAAGATTTCTTAAGTTGTCACTATGTAAGCCCATGTAAAACTTGTGACCCCTGCGGCGGGGCCAATTTTGACACCAGGGCTACAACTTTGGCCCGCTTGGTAAAGGCCCACTAGATATAGCTACATGCAAAATTTGGTAGCTCTAGGCCTTATGGCTAGGTACAGGAAGATTTTTGAAGTTTTCTCTATATAAGCCTATGTAAAACTTGTGACCCCTGGGGCAGAGCTAATTTTGACCCCAGGGCTATAATTTGAAGAAACATGATAGAGGTCTACTACATAAAGCTACATGCCAAATTTGGTAGCCCTATGCCTTATGGTTTCAGACAAGAAGATTTTTAAAGATTTCCAATATTTTTCAGTTTTGTTGCCATGGCAACCAGAGTTTTTGAAGGAATCAAGTTCTTTCAAGAAATTCTGAAGAGGACCATGGCAGGATCATTTCTGTGAAGTTTCATAACAAGAGGGCCATGATGGCCCTGTATCGCTCCACTGGCTTATAAATATAAACCATGAAGAGAAGTCTTCACTATATAAGCCCTTATAAAACTTTGACCCCAGGGCTACAGTTGGACTAAATGGGGAATATGTGTATTAGAAGAATAGCATGCCAAATTTGGGAGTTCTTGGCCTTATGGCTAGTAACAAGACGGTTTCTGAACTTTTCACTCCATAAACCCATGTAAAACTTGTGACCCCTGGTGCAGGGCCAAACTTGATCCTAGGGCTGTAACTTGGGCCCTCTTTGTAGTTGTCCACTAGATAATGCTATAATTATGCAAAATTTGGTAGCCTAAGCCTTATGGCTATGTACACCAAGATTTAAAAGTTTTTCCCTATGTAAGCCTATGTAAATCTTGTGAACCCCTCCCCCCCAGCATGAGGCCAAATTGATCTAAGGACTATAATTTGGGCACTTTTGGTAGACCCCAACTAGATCAAGCTAAATGCAAAATTTGGTAGCTCTAGGCCTTATGGCTAGGTACAGGAAGATTTTTTAAAGTTTTCTCTATTTAAGCCTATGTAAAACTTGTGACCCCTGGGGCAGAGCCAATTTTGACCCCAGGGCTATAATTTCAAGAAACATGATAGAGGTTTACTACATAAAGCTACATGCCAAATTTTGTAGCCCTATGCCTTATGGTTTCAGACAAGAAGATTTTTAAAGATTTCCAATATTTTTCAGTTTTGTTGCCATGGCAACCAGAGTTTTTGAAGGAATCAAATTCTTTCAAGAAATTCTGAAGAGGACCGTGGCAGGATCATTTCTGTGAAGTTTCATGAAAATTGGATGGGTAGTTTCAGAGAAGAAGATGTTTGAAATAAAAGTTAACGGACGGACGGACGGACGCACGGACGGACGACGGACACCGGGCCATGACATAAGCCCGCTGGCCTTCGGCCAGTGGAGCTAAAAATTGGATGGGTAGTTTCAGAGAAGATGTATGAAATAAAAGTTAACGCACAGACGGACGGACGCACCGACGGATGCACACATGACAGACACCAGGCCATGACATAAGCCCACTGGCCTTTGGCCAGTGGAGCTAAAAAGGAATATAATCATTCCTTCCAATATGAGAATTTAGCATGGAATAGTGATTACAGAGAAATGTTCAGATCAGGGTTAATTGCGAATCTGTCTCATTTCAATCGCATAGTTAATGAAAACATGAAAAATACTGACGACTTAGTTATCACAATTTTACGTAAAATTATTGAAGTGGCAGACCCACTATTCTCAAAGATATTGCACGTATCACATGGGTTTGAAGATGTATGTAGCAACGGGGATAAGAAATGGTTTGATGGTGAGTGCAGGTCAGCTCGCAGTAGGCATTAGGATGCTTTATGTTGTTTTAACAATGAGATGTCACATGCATACCGACAGATATTGATGTGAGAATGCAACACATATAAAAATCTAATTAGGAAAAAGCAGAGGCATTTTAAGCTTAACCAAACACAATCTTTTGAGAATTTGTGAAAGCATAAACCATGTCAGTTTTGGAAGTTTTTCTAAATCAAATCCGAAACAAACCAATAATAATATCTCTGTCGAAGAATTCAGGATTATTTTTCAAACATATTCCAAAATTTGAGTACAGTAAGAAATGAAGAGGTGGAGGACTTTAGCGCGTCGCACGATTTTAATTTATTAGATCCAGTATATGAGGAATTAGACTGCCCCATTTCGTGCCAGGAGGTAATCAAATATATTAAATCCTTGAAGCATAACAAGGTGTCTGCTAGTGATAGATTATTGAATGAATACTTTATGGAATCTTTTGATATATTGGCGGGGCATATCACCAAGGTTTTTAACATAATTTTGAATACAGGGTGTTTCCCCGAGTCATGGACAAAAGGTATTATAGTACCAATACATAAGAAGGGACTGAGATCAGACGTAAATAATTACACGGGTATATCCCTTTTAAGTAATTTTGGTAAACTTTTTACAAGCATATTGAATAACTGTTTATCTAAATGGTTCAAAGCAAACAATAAAATCTTGGATGTCCAATTCAGATTTCAAAAAGGGAGATTGACAGTTGATGCGTTTTTTGTTCTGCAGTGTTTAGTTCAAAAGTTTTTGAGTAGAAGCACGCGTCTTTATGCTGCTTTCATAGACATGCAGAAAGGTTGTGACAGCATATATACAAATGGGTTATGGTATAAACAATTTAAAATGGGAGTTGATGGTAAAATGTTAAGAATTATCAGTTCAATGTATTCGTCCGTCAGGTCGTGTGTACATCATTGCAATCAATACTCAGGGTACTCTGATATAGCTGTCGGTTTAAGACAAGGGGAGATAATCTCACCTATACTGTTCAGTTTATTTGCAGTGGATCTAGAATTAGCCCTGCAGTCTGATATAAACAGTGGTATTTCTATTGAGGACTTGTGTCTTACAGTTTTGTTATTTGCAGACGATATGGTGATTTTGGATGAAAGCCCCTGAAAAATTGCAAGAGTCTCTAAACAATTTAAGTCAATACTGTGATAATTGGGGCGTTGACGTCAATATTGATAAGACGAAAATTGCAGTGTTTAGGAAAAAGGGCAAATTAAAAGGAAATGAGAGTTGGCACTATAAAAACACAAATATAGAAGTTATGAATGATTTTAACTATTTAGGTTCTACATTCAATTTTACTGGTTCCTTTGTACTGAATAACCAAACATTATATGGAAAGGGTTTGAAAGCTATTAATGTTTTGATAACTAACCTTAAGCGTCACAATGTTTTACCAAAAATAGCGTTGCAGTTGTTCAATGCTTTTGTCACACCTATACTTTACTATGGGTGCAAAGTGTCCAGTTTTATGAATGCAAATAACAGAGAAAAACTTCACTTAAAGTTCTGCAAAAAAGTGGGCGAGACAATCCACCAGCAATGCAGCAGTGTATGGAGAACTGGGGAATATACCCATTATACATAGACAGATTTGTTCGAATTTAAACTTTGTACCACTGATAATATGATTTTATCAACCACTGTGGCAGATGCAAAACGGGATAGTGATTTAGGACTACAAAATTGGTTTTTGAAAGTTAAACAATTGCTACGCAGAAATGGTTTCATGTACATTTGGGATAATCCATGTAGTGTTAATGTAAACTCGTTTAGAAGTGTTTTCAAACAACGCTTGATAGATGAATTTCTATAAAAATGGTTTCATTATTTAGAATCAAAACGCACGCTTGATACTCTTTACTGACATGTTAAATCTGAGTTTGGTTGGGAAGACTATTTAAACCTTGTGATTAGTAGGCAACTACGAACTGCTCTCACTAGATTAAGAACATCAGTACATGGGTTAAAAATGGATACAGGTAGATTTTCAGATCAAGCAACCACTCGAAATCTTAAGTCTATGTGAACAGTGTGAACGCGTAAAGGTGGAAGATGAATTTCATTTTGTCCTCATCTGTCCGTGTTATGTCGAATTAAGGAAAAAATTTATTTGTGCAAAATTTGTCAAAAGACCAAGCGTGTACGAAATGATCGAACTTGTCAGATCAAATTCAAACAAGAGGGCCATGATGGCCCTGGATCGCTCACCTGAGTCAATAGGAGAAATTTCACTCCAGGGTCATAATGACCCAATTTAAAATTCATCTGAGATATCACTAGGACAAACATTCTGACCAATTGTCTGGTCAATTGAGCTGAAAATGTGGCTTCCAGAGTGTCCAAAATGTATTTTTTCAATTGGACATAGCGACCTAGTTTATGACCCCATGTGACCATATTTCAACCTCATCCGAGATATTATCAAGACAAACACGCTGACCAATTTTCTGGGCAATTGAGCAAGAATTGTGGCCACTAGAGCGTCCACAAGATATTTCTTCAAATCTGACCTAGTGACCTAGTTTATTAACCTATATGACCCAATTTTGAACTCATCCAAGATTTTATCAAGACAAACGTGCTGATCAATTTTCAGGTCAATTGAGTAAGAATTGTAGCCTCTAGAGTGCCCACAAAAAATTTCTTTTAGTTGACCTAGTGACCTAGTTTATGACCCGAGGTGACCAAAATTCAAACTCATCTGAAATTTCATCAAGAAAAACATTCTGACCAATTTTTAAGTCAATTCAGCAATAAATGTGGCCTCTAAAGTGCCCACAAGGTATTTCTTAAATTTGGCCTTGTGACCTAGTTTATGACCCAAGGTATCCCAAATTCAAACTCATCCGAGATTTTATTTAGACAAAGATTCTGACCAATTTTCAAGACAATTGAGCAATAAATGTGGCCTCTAGACTGCCCACAATGTATTTCTATAATTTGACCTAGTGACTTAGATTATGTCCCAGGTGACCCAATTTTGAAGTTATCCAAGATTTCATCAAGACAAAGATTCTGACCGATTTTCGGGTCAATTGAGCAATAAATGTGGCCTCTAGAGTGCCCACAAGGTATTTCCTTAATTTGACCTGGAGACCTAGTTTATGACACCAACTCGTCCGAGATTTAATTAAGATAAACATTCTGATCAATTTTCAAGTCAATTAAGCAAACAATGTGGCCTCTAGAATGTCCACATGGTATTTCTTTGATTCGACCTAGTGACCTAATTTAAGACCCCAGGTAACCCAATTTCAAACTCATACGAGATTAATTTAAGACAAACAGTCTGACCAATTTTCAAGTCAATTGAGCAAAAAATGTGGCCTCTAGAGTGCCCACAAGGTATTTCTTTAATTTGACCTAGTGACCTACTTTATAACCCCAGATTACCCAATTTCAAAATCATTTGAGATTTAATTTAGACAAACATTCTGACCCATTTTCAAGTCAATTGAGCGAAAAATGTGGCATCTAGAGTACCCAAAAGGTATTTCTTTAATTTGACCTAGTGACCTAGTTTTTGACCCCACATGACTCAATTTCAAACTCATCCGAGTTTTTATCAAGACAAAGACTCTGACCAAGTTTCGTGAGTATCAGACTGAAAATGTATCCTCTAGAGTGCACATAAGGTTTTCCTAAGATTTGACCTGGTGACCTAGTTTTCAAACTGAGGTGACCCAGTTTCAAACTCTTCCAAGATGTCATCAAGACAAAGATTCTGACATAGTTTCTTTAGTATGGGACTGAAAATGTGGCCTATAGGGCACACACAAGGTTTTTCCAAGATCTGACCTAGTGACCTAGTTTTTGACCCCACATGACTCAATTTCAAACATGTGCGAGATTTTATCAAGACAAACATTCTGACCAAGTTTCACGAGTATCTGACTGAAAATGTGGCCTCTAGAGCGCACACAAGGTTTTTCTACGATTTGACCTAGTGACCTAGTTTTTGACCCCACATAACCCAATTTCAAGCTTATCCAAATATTTATCAAGACAAACGTTCTGACCAAGTTTCACAAGTATATGGTCGAAAATGTGGCCTATAGAGTGCACACAAGGTTTTTCTAAGATTTGACCTAGTGACCTAGTTTTTGACCCCACCTGACCCAATTTCCAACTCGTCCGAGATTTTATCAAGACAAACATTCTGACTAAGTTTCACAAGTATCTGACTGAAAATGTGGCCTCTAGAGCGTACACAATGTTTTTCGAAGATTTGACCTAGTGACCTAGTTTTTGACCCCCACATGACCCAATTTCAAGCTCAGCCGAGATTTTATCAAGACAAACATTCTGACCAAGTTTCATGAGGATCAGACTGATAATGTGGCCTCTAGAGCGTACACAAGGTTTTTCTAAGATTTGACCTTGTGACCTAGTTTTTGACCCCACATGACCCAATTTCGAACTCGTCCGAGACTTTGTCAAGATAAACATTCTGACCAGGTTTCATGAGGATCGGACTGAAAATGTGACCTCTAGAGCGTACACAAGGTAAAAAGTTGACAATGGACGACGCACGCCACACGACGGACAATGGACACCGGACACAGCACGATCACAATAGCTCACCATGAGCACTTTGTGCTTAGGTGAGCTAAAAAGGATATCGTAGATTTGTGCAGGTATTTAAAACAGGTTTACAGCACACCCAAGGGTATTACCTAAATTTTTCTATTTCATGTTATTTTTTTGCAGGAGTTACTGTTCCTTTTGCTGCTGAATAGTTTATCCAATTATCTACTTGTAACTTGTGTCAGAATGTTTTAAAAATTGTTTAACCTTGATTCCCCTAGGTACATATGATATAAATGGTCCGACGAATCACCGAAATGCCACCGAAACACTAAAATACCCCTATTTTCTTTTTCAATCATAAGTTCGGATAAACTGATATTAGTTTGCTACGGAACCCCTAAACTGACATGCTCGACTTTTTTTTAATATGCAAATTTCTCACTTTATTTCGTTTTAACGAAATAATATTTTGTATTTACGAAATAGTATTTTGTAAATATGAAATATTATTTTGTTTTAACGAAATATTATTTCGTATATATGAAATATTATTTCCTAAAAACGAAATAGTATTTTGTAATTAGGAAATAATTATTTCGTAAAAACGAAATACTTATTTCGTAAATACGAAAAAATTATTTCGTAAAAACGAACTAATTATTTCGTAAATATGAAATAATTTGATAGTTTGAAATACAGGCATCATTGGTTCCACTCATGGTGGGGGCTCTTGGACTGCCTTGCGATAGGGATGCATTGTAGGGTTGATTGACAGCCTCTCACATCATAGGTTATAGATTTGAATTCAGAGTTGAGCTGTTTTATTCTTGAATTGCCTGCACCATGTTCAATTTTGGGTTCTGTTTCAAGGAAGCTATCATCTAGAGTCATTGACCTAAGTTGTGCTTTTCCAGAATCGATGTCAAATAAATAAGCTTAATATCGGTACATTAGACAAAGGGGGACAAGCATAAGTAATATGACTGATAGACTCTTGAGTGAGAGTATGGTAAACTTAAATCTATTCATTCAGTCAGTCAGTCAGAGCGTCAGTCAGTCAGTCAGTCCCTCACCTATTATCCGTCCGTCTGTTATTTCTTCTGTTTATAAATTGTGTAAGCATAATTGTCTGAAATGCGTTAAAGAATAATGTTTGAAGTTGAACATAGTAGCAAATTTGAAATTGAGCCATGATCTGACAAAAGGAGGCTAAGAATCTCTGTGATCCATGACACCGAGCAAGCCATCACATACTGATGGATCCATACAGGGTTTTCCCTTGGCAACAAAAATTGGGGGTCATTGTGACCCCCTAGTCATAAAAAATGGGGGTCATTCTAGACTTTGTGGGGGTCACAACCAAATGTAACTAGGTTAAACATTAAAGACTACTATGTATGAAACAATGTGTGTTTTTGTGTTACTTAATCACCCCAAAGCTTTATATAACCTATTTATGAATTATTGCATGATGCAAGATCCATTGTAACACCAGTGATTCTCTGTATAGAGGGGCTTACAGTCTAGATGGCATGTTTTTTCATAGAGTATCATGAGTATGCTTTATTAAAAGCCTGTTCTTAACAGGCAAAAATGCTCTAGCTGCAGACAAGCTGTCATTTATTTACGTAATTTCAGTCTATCAATGGCATCAACGTGACCACAGTGTTTTGGTGACGCACATAAGAGTTGAATTGCGCAAGTTTGTGCAGCCAATCTCTGTGGTAAAAAGGTTACTGTGTTTTGTTTTCATCACAGGAATCAACCGTTTAATTGATACAAATAGCTTGTTGACGGCCGGATTTGATAACCTCTATGTTATGTTTTTTTTTTAGAAGAGAGTATCCATCGCATGAATTCATGCCGCCGTTTTCGACGAATAATTAAGCATATGTCTCTAGCCAATTTTCAGTAAACCCTCAGCCCTTGAAATCTTTTTCTCGCTACTCGAACAAGGCGATCATGGTCCGGTCATTGTTCAAGGTCTCTTTTCCTTGCAGACAGCAAGAATGATGTCGATTTTGACTGATCCATATTGTTTTCATTAGAGATCGACTGGTTTAGTTAAGACGAGTTTAGAGACCGACTGTAGTCCCATAAAATCGATACACAGTCTAGTTTTTCGTCCCATTTTCTTCTCGTACTTCAGCTTTCTTATGTACTCGCGATGTAACATTGTCGGTAGAAAAGACGATCGTAAGTAACCTTTATTGTATTTGTGCGTTGCGTCCACAATGACGCACTATTGAAAAAAAAAAAACAGGTCATTTTCCTTAAAAATGCGTCAAAACCCACAAAATCGTGCGTCAAGGAAAACCCTGGATCCATAGTTGATCTATCCACTTTTAGTAAGAGCCGACTGAATCATATGGTAGTTCTAGTCCTCTGACATACAGCAAATTTACTGATAGCAAACAGTTTCTGCCCTGGTCAGCCTGCGCGATCCGTGCAGGCTGGCCTGGGTCGATACTTTTCGCAAATGCATTAAGCCCCTTTTTTCACGGAGCATGTCTCATATATAATGATCTATTCTGGACCCCCCTCTCGAAAAAAATCCTGGATTCCCCCTTGTTATGGATCCATAAAATCAATTTTGTCTTATCAGCGACCGAATAATGAGTTCGAATAGCCCTTTGACATGCAGAAAGTGGGAACATATTGAAAAGTATCAGCCCATGTCTGCCTGCACGGACTGCACCGGCTGATATGGGTTGATTTTTTTTTCTTAAATGCATTAAGCACCCTTTTTAATGAGCACAGTTCATTATGTTTTCGCCAAGAGATAGATAGAATAATGATGACAGCGGCGTTAACACCAGTCAATAATGGAATTCAAGGCTATGTGGCCTTACTGAATGTACAAACTGGTAAAATTATTTCGTAATTACGAAATAATTATTTCGTAATTACGAAATAATTATTTCGTAAAAAGGAAATAAATAATTATTTCAAAATAATTATTTTAAGAAATAATTATTTCGTTTTTACGAAATAATTATTTCGTTTTTACGAAATAATAACTCATAACAACTAGAACTTTTTGATGATGAGTTAAGGACACTTTCGCCATAGTCTGATAGTAATTGTCATTTGACAAGGCATTGCTTCCTCCCTGCCACCTTTTCATGCCTCCCTGCCCTAGAGTAGCCACTAGAATCGCTTCTATAGATGTCTTGATTTAAAAAAAAAAAATCCCCTTATAGCCTACATCTTAGTAATTTACGCCACAAGTACGCCACCGGAGAAAAAGACGCCATGGTTGTATAATACATTTATTTCTTGTACAACTTTCAACAGATTTATTTTTTTGATTCTTAGGATATTTAACGTTTAGCATTGAATCATCACTTTGTAAACTGTAGCCTCTCAAGACTAAAGAGGACAAGTATCAAATGTTTGTTAGATTTATCTCCCTTTACTATCTCTGATCTGAGTTAACACGTAAGTCTGGAGACGATATGGTTTACAAAGTTACATTCAATTCCTAATATCGTTAAATATTCTTAGCGGTGAAAAAAAAAATCTAAAGTTGTAAAAACACACGTCTTCAAGAAATTGATGTTTTGTACAACTATGCTGTCATTGAGATTGTAACTCTGAGTATGGCTTTCAAGATCAAATTTCTACCAAAATACATAAAATTTCTCAACTATACTTCAATATACTAAAGATAACATCTTAACTCTTTACCACACAATCTTGACTTTTAATGACCCTGAGAAAAAAGGCTTTTGTGGGAAAAGGAGAAAATGCTGGTTACCAACATTTCTCCTTTTTCCACAATGTTTTCTACCCTTCCCAAATCCCAAGTTCAATTTCTGAGTCAAATTTATTTTGTCGTCTGCAAATGCTTTGAATTTGGACCAGTGTAAAATTTTGTTGTTGGGTAAGGAGTTAATTAAGATATTTTACGTAAAAAATATGCATTAAATGTTATTCATGTGCGGTGACACATCATTTTCTCCTGTGTTAACTCTTGGAACAATGATTAACCATGGAAAACCTAATTAAAAGTATTAACAGTGATTTTGCCCTATCTATGGTTCAATGGTAGTGGGATCACAAACAGGACACAAAAATGAACCCACCCGACCTTTATTCAGTGATTCTTATTCAGGCAAGTGAAATTTGTCAGTAAAAGTGGTTTAAATCATCCTTACAAACTTTTCAGATACAACAAATTAACTCCCAATTTGTGACCCACCTTCTCTGACTTTACAAATCGCTGAATCGAAAAATGCTTTGGTTTGACTACAGACAGTTTCCAACAGAGGACATAATTGCTAAATCATGGTCTATTTCACACAGAAGCTGTTCAAATTGGATAAAAAATTTTCACATGTGCAACACTGTCGTCAAAGATCTTTGAATTGGTGCTAAAATAAATTATTAATTAGTCTGATAAAATTATTTAATCCATATTGATCTTGAAGCTGTTCAGACATTTTTCGAAGCAATTAAAAGTGACGTGCAAAAACAGCCGTATATTATACAGATCTTGTTGTATGGGTGTCAAGACAGTTCCCCGACAGATTTGAAGACAGTTCTTTGACACTTTTAGTTCATATGAAAAAAAGCTGTTGTTGATAATAAGATTGATAAACACGAGATATTTGAAACATTTCTGGATAACTGATGTGAACGGATTATTCGTACTTTGTGATGAAGATTTCTATATACATTGACGGGTACTTATGCTCTCATGGCTAAAATTCACAATTATTCATGATTTTCCTCAGGATAACCGAGTTTTAAAAAGACTGTTAGCCAGCATGACAGTAAGTAAAACGATATATTTCCAGGTTATTTGGAGTTCATTCTTTCAATTCTTTTCATAATTTGCACAGGAGTAGATAAGATAATATCTGATCTGGGCAAGTTTGCCTTTCCCCCCTTTATGCAACACATCCCCCTTACGCAATACGATATAGGTTAAATGATGCTGGGATGCTTAACAAAATCAACCCACCCTTATATTTATTGACCCACTTTAACAAAATCAACCCACCCTTATATTTTATAGCCCACTTTAACAAATCAACCCACCCATATGCATATAGCTAGCCCTTAACCAATATGTCATGCATTATCAATTTCATGCAACGGCTAGCCAATCACTCATTCACTCACTCACTCACTTAACACATAATCATCATAATAACAATTTCATGTAACATACACAGCCGCATGCTCATAAAATTATCACCCTCATTATACTTACGCAAAAACCATTTAACTAACTTCATAAAACAAATTGACTTAACCTCTGTCTTAATCCTTTTGCCTTTAATTCAATTTTTATAACATTTAAAGCACGGCCGCAGTAGATGAAAATTTTCTGAAAAAAAAAATTTAATTAAGAAAAAAAAATCATCGCACTACGCAATGGCAAACCAGCTAAAGCCTAACGAAGGCCCACATGCAGGCTAGCCAGTTTATCAGATAGTGGGTGGCTTAAGATTTTTGATGAAAAAAAAAAATTTAATTAAAATAAAAAAAAAATTTATATAAAAAATGAGTAAAGAAGATAAATATATAAACTATAAAGGATTTTGGATTAGAGAGAGCGTAATTAAGGAAGTTAAAAACGGCAAAAGAAGATTTAAAGATGTTATATTATATCACTTTAATGAATTAGAAAAAAAAATTTAAAAATTAAAAATAAAAAAATAAAAAATTGAAATTTTTTATATATATTTCATGTAGGTATATAAAAAATGAGCAAACCAGTATTTGAAGTATTAGAGAAATACAGAGATATTAACAGCGAATACTTTTGTTGTGATGAGGAAGACCTCAGCGGTGAATGGGACTTAAAAGGTGATATAGATTATTCACTTAGAAATAGAATTGATCGTTATCATCCAGCATTTGAAGATAAAAGATATATAAATTTATCTGGGTTTCTTGGTAAATTAGATCTTCATGATTTACATCATATAATTTTTAGCTCTAATATATACTATGATTACTCCCGTATGAAATATGAACATCCTAATGAAAAATGGTTTATGCATATATGTATAAAATTCGATTTAGAAAAACTTGACTATATTTCTTTATTAATAATAAAGATTGATTTTAGTAAAGATATAGAAAATTTTCGAAAACTGTTAGTTAATAACATACATTTATTAACTAGAAGAGCTAGAGGGAGTATTGTATTTGATCGCAGATATAGAGACAAAGAAACACAATATTTTATTTACTTTGAAGATGACGAAAGTTTTTTAAATTGTATGTACCCCCGTTTGAATGAACATGCTCCTCTTCCACTTGATTATGTAGATGAAATATATGAAAACGAACATACACCATATGTCCGTGAATATGAACTTTCAGATGAAGAGACAACAGATGAAGAGACAACCTTTGAGATAGGAGATACTTATAAAGAAGAAAAATGTGTAATATGCTTAGATGAAAAAAGTACTACATTGTTTTGTAATTGTGGTCATATAGCCACATGTGAAAAATGTTTTGAAAGGTATGCTAATCCAATGTGCCCTATTTGTAAAACACAAAGCGAGA
Source organism: Tridacna gigas (assembly GCA_945859785.2). Lineage (NCBI taxonomy): Eukaryota > Metazoa > Mollusca > Bivalvia > Cardiida > Cardiidae > Tridacna > Tridacna gigas. Next base: position 19,005,698 of record OX244035.2, read on the forward strand.
TAATAAGAGAAATTTTATAAAAATTTATTTTTCTAATATTCTATTACATATTTAAAAATTGAATTAAACTTTAAAATTCTTCCAAACATAATATGCAAAGATGAGTGTGTTAAACAGACTTAGTAAAAAAGAAAAGAAAACATTAATTAGATGTTTAAAAGATAGAGTAATAGATTTTGAAAATGATTATAGTTTTCCTGATGAAAAAGTTACTGCTTTATCTTTTCAAGCAGCGGGGGCAATTAGGCATAGTAAAAGATTGCAAGCTGCTATAACGTATTTTATAAGTAAAGAAAGAATTAAAAATACACATGATTTTACAATAGGTATTGGTTGTCACACAAGCGCTTTAAATTGTAATATAACAAAAATTTTATTTGTGTTATACCCTAATGGAAGAATAAAATTAGGTACCGGTTTTCATTATTATCTTTTTGTTAACTCTTTAGTAGATAAAAGATTTGTTTTAATGTTAAAATTTAGTGATGGCGACTTTACAGAAGATAAGCCAAACAAGAGGGCCATGATGGCCCTGGGTCGCTCACCTTAGTAGAGTGCCTTAAAGGTTTTTCTTTGATTTGACCATGTGACCTAGTTTTTGACCGCAGGTGACCCAATTTCAAACTCATATTTCATGAAGACAAACATTCTGACCAATTTTCAAGTCAATTGAGCAAAAAATGTGGCCTCGAGTGCCCTAAAGATATTTCTTTAATTTGACCTAGTGACCTAGATTATGACCCCAGGTGACCCAAATTTGAACAGGTCTTTGGTTATATCAAAAGAAACATTTTAACCAATTTTCAAATCAAGTGAATAATAAATGTGGCCTCTAGAGTGCCCACTAGCTATTTCTTTAATTTGACCAAGTGAACTAGTTTATGGCCCCAGTTGACCCAAATTCAGACTCATGTGAGATTTTACAAAGACAAACATCTAGTGACCTAGTTTATGGTTCCAGGTGACCCAAATCCAAACTCATCTGGTATTTCATCAAGACAAACATTCTGGCCAAATTTCAGGTCATTTGAGCAATAAATTTGGCCTCCAGAGTGCAAACAAGGTATTTCTTTAATTTGACCCAGTGAACTAGTTTATGACCCAAGTTGACCCAAATTAATCTTATGTGAGACTTTATAAAGACAAACTTTCTAACTAATTTTCAAGGCAATTGAGCAAATAATGTGGCCTCGAGTGCCAACAAGGTATTTCTTTAATTTGACCTAGTGACCTAGTTTATGACCCAATTTTGAACTCAATGAACTTGTTGCGCTTAGATGGGCAAACAAACTTAGAAGAGAATCACTACATACCAAATATCAAAGCTCTACGCCTTCCAGTTTTAAAGAAGAATTTTAAAGATTTCCTTCTTTGTTCCTATGTTCGAACTTGTGACCCCCGGGGCTGGGCCAGTTTTGACCCAGGGGCATCATATGAACAAACTTGTTAGAGGTCCACTAGGAAATGCTACATACCAAATATCAAAGCTCTACACCTTCCCGTTTAAGAGAAAAAGAAATTTTAAAGTTTTCCTTCTTTGTTCCTATCTTCGAACTTGTGACCCCCGGGGCGGGGCCAGTTTTGACCCAGGGGCGTCATATGAACAAATTTGGTAAAGGTCCACTCTGAGATGCAACATACCAAATATCAAAGCTCCACACCTTTCGGTTTCAGAAAAGAAGAATTTTAAAGTTTTCCTTCTTTGTTCCTTCTTTGTTCGAACTTGTGACACCAGGGGCTGGGCCAGTTTTGACCAAAGCAGCATCCTCGGAACAAACTTGGTAGGAGTCCACTAGGAGATGCTACATACCAAATATCAAAGCTCTATGCCTTCCCATTTAAGAGAAAAAAAAAATTAAAGTTTTCCTTCTTTGTTCCTATGTTTGAACTTGTGACCCCTGGGGCAGGGCCAATTTTGACCCCAAGGGCATCATATGAACAAGCTTGGTAGAGATCCACTAGAAGATGCTACATACCAAATTTCATAGCTCCATGCCTTCCTGTTTCAGAGAAAAAGATTTTTAAAGTTTTCCTTCTTTGTTCCTATGTTGGAAATTGTGACCCCCGGGGCGGGGCCAGTTTTGACCCCAGGGGCATCATATGATCAAACTTGGTAGAGGTCCACTAGGAGATGCTACATGCCAAATATCAAAGCTCTACGCCTTCAAGTTTTAGAGAAGAAGATTTTTAAAGTTTTCCTTCTTTGTTACTATGCTCAAACTTGTGACCCCCGGGGCAGGGCCAGTTTTGACCCCAGGGGCATCATATGAACAAACTTGGTAGAGATCCACTAGGCAATGCAACATACCAAATATCAAAGCTCTACGCCTTCCAGTTTCAGAGAAGATGATTTTTAAAGTTTCCCCTCTTTGTTCCTATGTTCGAACTTGTGACCCCTGGGGCAGGGCCAGTTTTGACCCCAAGGGCATCATATGAACAAACTTGGTAGAGGTCCACTAGGAGATGCTTCATGCCAAATATCAAAGCTCTATGCCTTCTAGTTTTAGAGAAGATGATTTTTAAAGTTTTCCTTCTTTGTTCCTATGTTGGAAACTGTGACCCCCGGGGCGGGGCCAGTTTTGACCCCAGGGGCATCATATGAACAAACTTGGTAGAGGTCCACTAGGAGATGCTACATGCCAAATATCAAAGCTCTACGCCTTCAAGTTTCAGAGAAGAAGATTTTTAAAGTTTTCCTTCTTTGTTACTATGCTCAAAATTGTGACCCCCGGGGTGGGGCCAGTTTTGACCCCAGGGGCATCATATGAACACACTTGGTAGAGGTCCACTAGGCAATGCTACATATCAAATATCAAAGCTCTATGCCTTCCAGTTTCAGAGAAGATGATTTTTAAAGTTTCCCCTCTTTGTTCCTATGTTTGAACTTGTGACCCCCGGGGCAGGGCCAGTTTTGACCCCAAGGGCATCATATGAACAAACTTTGTAGAGATCCACTAGGAGATGCTTCATGCCAAATATCAAAGCTCTATGCCTTCTATTTTTAGAGAAGAAGATTTTTAAAGTTTTCCTTCTTTGTTCCTATGTTGGAAATTGTGACCCCCGGGGCGGGGCCAGTTTTGACCCCAGGGGCATCATATGAACAAACTTGGTAGAGGTCCACTAGGAGATGCTACATGCCAAATATCAAAGCTCTATGCCTTCAAGTTTTAGAGAAGAAGATTTTTAAAGTTTTCCTTCTTTATGACTATGCTCAAACTTGTGACACCCGGGGCGGGGCCAGTTTTGACCCCAGGGGCATCAAATGAACAAACTTGGTAGAGGTCCACTCGGAGATGCTACATACCAAATATCAAAGCTCTGCGCCTTCTAGTTTCAGAGAAGATTTTCAAAGATTTTGCTTTTTTTTCCTTTTTGTTGCCATGGCAACCAGAGTTGTGGGTGGAATTCAATTCTTTGAACAATTTTGGTAGAGCTTCACCCAAGGAACATGCCTGCCAAGTTTCTTTAAGATTGGCCCAGTGGTTTAGGAGAAGAAGATGTTTAAAGAAATTGTTGACGGACGACAGACGACGGACGCCGGACATAGGGCGATCACAATAGCTCACCTTTAGCACGTTGTGCTAAGGTGAGCTAAAAATATTAATAAAGGTAAAATATTTAAATCTGATAAATGTGTTATTTGTTTAGAAGAAGAACCAAAGGTTCATTTTGTTGATTGTGGTCATATTTGCTTATGTGAAGAATGTGATAAATATAATTGTTCAGTTGTTTGTCCAGTTTGTAAAACTGAAAACAATATTAAGCAAAAAATTTAAATATTTAACCTTTAAACCAGGTTAAATATTTTTTAATATACTAATAAATATTAAAATTTTGATTTTAAAGTTAAAAAATCTAGTAAACTAATGTGAAAAAGATGAGTGAAACATATGAACCTATAGATGAACATGAAAAAGAGTACCGCGATGAGTACTTACATGATGAACCAGAAAAAGATAGAGAAACCAAACTAGAAGAAATGGATGAACGCATGCATGTTAGACTAGCAAAAGCAATATGTGAACTAGAGGATAAACTATTATTAGTCATTAAACAGTTTTTTAGTGATGTTGATGATGACCTTGATTTTCGTTTAGAAGATGCAATGGATGATTATGAACTAAAAGATAAACCTTTATGGAAAATAGAATTTGAAAAAGAAAGTATTGTTGATTGTTTTGTTGATGGCATAGAAGACTGCTTGCATGAACTAATATCAGAAAGAATTAAAAATATTTAAGGTTATAAAAAAATTAAATTTTTTTTATAACCCATAATTAACATCACTGTGGGTTTCCCCTCACTCTCAACATCTGGGGTTTTGTTCTTTATGCTTAAATTATTGTTTTTGTTCATTTTTATATGTTTACTTATTTTTAAAAAGTAATCATATTTTAAAAATTGAATTCAAGTTAATTTTATTCACTGATATATTGTGGAAAAGAAAGATGACACTAGGAAAAAAAATACCAGGAACATTTAAAACAACTAGAACAGCTAAATACCTGAAAGCGGAAGTAATGATGAAATATGATAAAGATGTAATAATTGAATTAGCACATGTATTAGTAAACCGAGAAATTAAAAAAATTAATGAAACCGATATTAGTAACAATAATTTAGAAAACGTTTTATTGTTTATGAGAGAAAAGAAGATAAAAGGAGAAAACAGAAATGAAGAAATGAAAAAAATTATTATTAAAAAAATTTTACAATTATACAACGATATTAAAGAAAAATCTAAAACAGCAAAGAAAAGGGAAATAATATTTGCCATGTCTAAAATAGTAGGTATTTCACAAATGTTAAAATTTACAATAACTAAGAAATGTAATATCGATTTTCACCAACGAAGAAAAATTTAAATATTTAACCTTTTTTAATAGGTTAAATATTTTTTACAAGTCCAATTCTATTAATATTGACAAATATGCATTTTTAGCATTTGGATTGTTTCTCTTTGTTATAAAGTTTATAACATCACATTGTTCCACTTCTAAAGGTTGAGGAAAAACTGTACAACTACAACCTTCTCCTTTCTTTTTTAGTAAGGAGTAGTCAGGTTGTTCAACTCCATTTATGACTATATTAACTTTTGACTCTTCTTTTTAGAACACCGGTTCCCTTAACAACCATTAAAGTTCCTCTTATAATTCTACCAGGAGCAGCCATACAATAACCTCCTAACCCATGGCTTTCTCCAACACCTCCATTACCAAAAGCAAACTCATAACTACCACTTGTTCATGGACCTTGTTCCTCCGCATGCACGCTTATAATAGGTTTAGGACCTATGAGAGAAGGAAGTGATACTTTTCCATCCACATAAGATTTTGTTGCTAAATCTCTTTCTTCTACAGGTGCTCCAGCATTTTTTATAGAAAAACCTTGAAAATCTACATCAGATATTGCTGTAAAACTTCCATCAGGATTTTTTACAATGGCACCTCCATTATCAACATAATTTTTATTAGCAGCAGCATCACGATCTGTAGGATTTGGTAATCCAGTAAGTGAGTGAGTGTTCATATCTATTTTACCAGTTGCTAAAAAAGTTCCATATCGGTTTTTTGTTAAAGCATTATTACCTGCGGATATTGTTTCAACAGCGGTATCTACATAAAACTTATTTGCAACTTGTTGGCTTTCTACTGGCGATCCAACATTGTTAATCCTAAATCCATTCATAGAAATGTCTCCACTTGCTGTACCATCTGCTCCCAAAACAAAAGCCCTTTTAGCAGCATCTACATATTTTTTATTAGCAGCTTCACTCGGTTCCTCTGGATCAGCTATATTTTTTATTTTATTAAAACCCATGTTTAAATACCCTGCCATATGGTATCCTCCATTTTCATCTAATAACCCCGAGTTTGCATCAACATAACTCTTAGTTGCAACATCTTGTGGATTTACTGGATTACTAACCCTTGTTAGCGTGTTTCCATTCATATTTATAGAACCAGCAACGGGAGTTGTTCCATCTTTACGTAAAAAATTATTACTTATGTAAGCAAGTGATACACCATCACCACTCGTTTTAACTTCATCCATTCTTCCAAATTTATCAACAGGCATTTTTTAAATATTGCTAAAAAAGTTTATTTAAAATATCTTGAAATTTATTACCCAAGCACAATTCTTTAAGAATGTACAAACATAAATGGCCACAAAATACTTCACCTGCTTGTTGTAATTGATCTGTATTGTAGTGTATTGGGCTTTTTAAATAATCTATAATTTCAAGGGGTGGTTGTATACCATAACTATCAAAATAAATTTCAGTTTTACCATCTTTAAACCAAGCTACCCAATGAGTACCAGGCCCACCTGCGTCATCAAGATTTAATATACCACATTCTTTATTTCTTACTTTTTTAGGTAAGGTATCTCTTAAAAATATACCTCTAAAATTTTTTATTTTTAATTTTTTTGCGGCATCCTCAAGTTCAAAATTACTTAAAGGTTTATTTTTTAAAGTTATATTATCAATTAAAATATCATGCATTTTTTATATATTTAAATATTTACAATAGCACTATTATCAACCCATGAATTAAACTCATCAGAATAACCTTTCCACTTTACAAGAGATTTCTTTTTTCCCTTTTTAATAACCTTTTCTATCCTATACACCTCTTGACTCGTTTTTTGTAGTTCAGGCTCATAAAAAGAACCTTTTATTTCTTCTCCATTTAAATCTTCAATCTTATATGTTATAGGTGATGTATGTTTTACTTCTGAAACTGTAAAAACCTCTTCTGTCCATCTCGTAGTATAACCTTTTTCAAAAGTCTTTTTCTTTTTACTTATCCTTACTTTATCTCCAACAGAAAACTTTGGTTTGATATCCTCCCTTACTTGATTATAATCAGGATACAATGTTACCCAAACTTTTTTTTCATTCTTCTTCTTACTTGCTTCAGTTGGTGACATCTTAATAGAAGAATGCCTAGTGTTGTTATATTCTTTAACAAGGTCTTGTAATACATCAATATAAACATTTGTTGAGTGAGCAGAGAAATACTTCCACATTTTTTCTTTCATTGTTCTTATCCATCTCTCAACAACGCTTGATTTTTCCTCGTTTTCAGTAGAATACAATTCAATCAAGTCTTTAACTTCTTTGTTATAAAACTCTTTACCTTTATCCACCCATATTTTCTCAGGCTTTCTTTCCTTAAAAATACTCTTCAATGCAACAGAAACAGATTTTCCTGTTTTATCTTTTAATGGTATTAACCATCCATATTTTGAAAAGATATCGATGACAGCAAGAAGAAATTTTACTCCATGATTAAGTTTAGAAAATGCTTGCATATCTACTAAATCTGCAGCCCATATTCTATCAATACCATTTACTCTAACTCTCCTTTTCTTAAATTTTCTTTTTACAGGTTTATGTAATTCTTCTGCTAACGTTATATTTTCTAAATTTTTTTTTTACTCGTTCCCATTCCAAATCTTTTCTTGGTTCCTATTAATGAGGAAACCAATCCTCTTTCCATTCTTTCCTTAATAGTAGGATTATAGATACCTTTTAACTCTTTAAGCATATTTGCATCACACACATCATTACGTGTTTTAGTATCATTATGCTTAAGATAGCATATATCATGATGATATGCTGCTTTGTCAACACGATTTACAGGCTTTGACCATTCTTTAGGTGTTAAGTCTGGATTTAATCTTTTCTTTAACTTAGTACCAGGACCAGTAAAGTTATGACCAGGTAAATACATTTCAACGGGTAAGTTATTGATTGCTTTGTTTAACAATGAACCACCTTCTTTTTGTTTAATAAATTGTGTTTTAGCTGTACCACAATTAACACATTTTCCTCGTACCATATTTTTACCATTTTTACTTACTACACATTGTATATCAGTAGTATCTGTTTTCTTTTTACATTTAACGCAATACATTTTTTTTTTATATTAAAATATAATTTTAAATATAAAATGGATATTGTTAATTTATCTTGGAATGAAGTGTTAGCAAAAAGATTTAACCATCCCCTTTTACCTAGGAGCATCAGAGGTTTAATAGTAGGTAAATCAGGATGTGGTAAAACTACACTTTTACTTAACCTTTTGTTAAGACCTGATTGGTTAGATTATAACAACTTATGCGTTTTTGGTAAAAGTTTGTTTCAACCAGAATATCGCATACTTAAAAAAGCTTTTGAAGAAAAAATACCAAAAGAATACATATTAAGGTTGTTTTCACTTAAAGATGAAGTTCAAAACCGTGATATTTCACCTACTGCATTAGTTGAAGAATGGGCAAAAACAATTAAGGAAAAATCTGATATCAATTGTGAATTTTTTGAATATGCTAGTGATGTTCCTGACCCAAGAGATTTAAATGCATCAAATAAAAACTTAATGATATTTGATGACTTACTTTTAGAAAGGCAAAACAAATGTGAAAACTATTATGTAAGGGGTAGACATAGTAATGCTGATTGTTTTTATCTGGCACAAAATTATTTTAGACTACCCCGTCAAACTATTAGAGAAAATGCTAACTTAATATGCTTGTTTAGACAAGACTTAAAAAATCTTAATCATATTTATAGCGATCATGTGGGGGATGATATGACTAAAACAGAGTTTATCAATTTTTGTAAAAAGTGTTGGGAAAAACCACATGGTTTTGTTGTGATTGATTTAACTAAGAACCGTAATGATGGAAAATATAGATGTGGTTTTGATAACTTCTATATACCACGAGATTACAAAGATTACTATTAAAAATATATTCGTTTTAAAATATATTTTTACTAAATATAAAAAATGGAAGCAGAATTACTTGAAAAGATAGTAAAAAATACTGACCATAAAACATCATTTCAAATTATCGTAAGCGACAACAAAACAGAGTTTAAAACAAGATTTACTCCTCCACTTCTATTAGAAAAGGATAAAGAATATGAAATAGCATTGGTTAATCTTGAAACTTATTATTCATTTCCTAATATTGATGAAAGCAATAACATTTTTGTTTATTCACCAGACAATGGTACATCATGGGTAAAAATAAAAATACCTGAAGGAAGTTATGATTTAGTTGATATTAATGATGTAATACAACAAGAAATGAGAAAAAAAGGTCATTATGATGCAGTTAATGAAGAATATTATATTAACATCTCAGCAAACACTAATACTTTAAAGTCTGTTCTTTTTTTAGAAAATGGTTATCAGGTAGATTTTAACCAACAAAATTCTATTGCAAAAGTATTAGGATTCACTCGTGCTAAATATACACAAGGATTTCACGAATCTGAAAATGTAGTAAATATTCTCAGTATTAATAGCTTACTAGTTAATGTAGATTTAATTTCAGGTAGTTATGTTAATGGTTCACAAAGAAATACAATTTATAGTTTTTTTTCCTAATGTATCACCAGGGTATAAAATAATAGAAAATCCAGTAAATCTAGTTTACCTTCCACTAACATTAAATGAAATACATAATTTAAATGTATCAATTACAGATCAAGATGGAACATTACTCAATCTAAGAGGGGAAAATTTAACAATTAGATTTCATATAAGAGAAGCAAGATAGATATAAAAAATGACAAACTATATTAACGCAAAAATAAATATATCAGACGGGCAAAAGGAAAAAATTTTACATTCTTTTAAAAATAAAAGCCCTGCAAGTATTCGTTTAAAACATGAAGATTTGCATGGTAAAGATGTAATAGCATTAACCAAATCACAAGTAAATAAACTTACAAAAGCTTATAAAGGTGGTAAGGGAGCAACGTTTAGAATGTCGACTAAACAACTTAAACACAACATGAAAGTAGAAGGTGGTTTTCTTGGAATGTTGGCAGGATTAGCATCTGCAGCATTACCAGCATTAGCAAGGACTGTTTTACCAGCTTTAGGAGTTGGTGCACTATCTGGTTTAGCCTCTTCAGGTGTTCAAAAAGCAATGGGTAACGGATTGTATCTTAAGAAAGGTGGTAAAATTTGTCAAGTTGAAACAGATGGTGAAGGTTTATATCTTGGTCCAGCAAAAGGTAAAGGATTAGGTAAAGTTGGTGATGGTTTGTATTTAAAAAAAGGTGGAAAAATTTATGATGGAAAAGGACTTCTTTTAGGACCTAATAGCCCATTTGCTAATATTCCTATATTGGGCGCAATATTATAAATTAAAAAATATGAATGTGCATAAATTTGGAAATGGAAAACATAAAATAGTTCAACCAAAAACTATTTTTTGGAAACCTGTAGAAGTTAAGTATCCTGCTAAAAAAGTTAACCCTGTTTCATGGGATATTTTTACTCAACACCCGTTAGTATTAGAAGGAGGGCAAACAAGAACAATAGCTTTAGGTATGGGTTTTAATATGAGTAAAGGTTTTGTTTTAGTTTCTCTATCTTATAATCTAAAACTTAATCAAATATCTATAACAAATGAAGTTTCATTAGAAGAAGCGGATAACATGGTTACAACAATTACAAACAACTCAACCAAGTTAGTAAAAATTAATGAAGGTGAATTTTTGTGCCGTCTTTACTATTCTATTTAAAAAATAAGTTTTAATTAATAAAATGGAGCTAAAAGAAAAAATTTATCCAGATTTACCAGAAGCACGAAATATACCAAATGCGCCGACACTATTAACAACAAGGGATAATGGTCAATCCTTTAGACTACAAAAGATATCAGCAATTCAAACATTTCTAGAAAATGAAGTTAAGACAAGAGAACAGTTAAGTAAAAAGTATTTAAAGATTAGTAAAACAGTAGATAATGTTGAAGCTGGACTAACTGTTTTAGCAATAGGTGCAGGTGCAGGTGGAATTGCTTTACTCTCAACTGTGGTAGCAATACCTGCAACGATAGCTTTAGAAGGATGTGCTTTAGCTGTTGGGTTAGTAGCATTAGTAGGTAAGTTTTTGGTTAGAAGAAGCAGAACAAAATCAGAAAAAACATCTTCAGATTAAAATGTTAGCAGATTCAAAGTTAAATACACTACTTACACATATATCAAAAGCAATAACAGACAACGAAATTGATCATTCAGAATTTACTTTAATTATGGATGAATTGGAAAAATACAAGTCAATGAAGGAAGAAATTAGGAGTAAGTCGAAGAAAAAAAGCAAGCTAGAGGAACAGGAGAGTTTAATAGAGAAGGGGAGAATAGAAGCACGAGAGGAATTCAGGAGACTAGTAGAAAGAAACAATGGAAGCCATTAAGAATAAAACTAAAACCACTTAAGTTTAAATGTTCTTGTACATGTGAGATAGATAACACTAATTAAAAAAAATTTTTACTTAAAAAAATGTCATTTTTAAAGATAAAAGACCCTATGAAAAGGGAACAAAGAGTAAAAGATTATCTTGCACTGAAGAAAAGAATACGAGATAGTAATATTGCAGAAAAAACAGGAGACATTGAATTACAAACAGACCTTTCAAAGTTTTTTAAACCAATTACAGAAACACAAAAAGCTGCAACAAAGGAGATTACAGAAGGGCTTAAACCTATTAAAGAGGGGATTGAACAGTTACCACAGGCTATTACATTTCCTGCCTTTCCTTCTATAAAAGCTTATGAAAAAGAAGAGGGAATGACTGATGAAGAACATGAAGAACTAGAAGAAATGATGAGAATTCTTGAAGAAGAGGAAGAAGAAAGAAAAAAATTATTACTTATTGGACCACTTGCAACAAAACAACTAAGAAGATTTACTAATAAGGATGAAGCTGATACAACGTATGGGTTATATGATAAAAAAGGTAAATTTCATATCGGTAAAGAGTATGTTGAAATTTTAGGAGATGATCTTTTAATTGCAGATAAAATCTATGAAGGTACACCTGGTCTGTGGGAGCTAATTGTAGCTAGGAAACCAGACAAAGATAAATATAATGATGAGGATTTTGATAATTACAAGGAGATAATGTTAAAATCTGCTACCCTCCATCGAAATAATGACCCGAAAAGTAAATTTCCAAAAAGCGGTAAATCATACAAGTGGAATAACATGCTTAGGCATATTTGGAATGATTCAGTCCTTGGAAAAGGAATTACTATTATCCCATCTGACCCTAATGCACTATTAGAAAGATTAGACCTCTTAATGGCAAGTAAAGGAGCTGGTAATACAGGTGTAAGAAATGAGTTGGTTAGTATTTGTGATGAATTAAAAAGACAACGTGTTTTAAATACAAAAACTTATAAAAAATTAATGTCTATACTATAAAAATGATTGCACCTCAAAAGAGAGGATTTAAAAGAAATTATGCTTATGGACGAGCAGGAATATTTGATACTTTAACCAATTTTCTTACAAGACTATTTACGAGTCAAGCAGCTAAACAAATTGCATCTTCAGCAGTTGATGTTGGTAAGAGTGTAGCTAAGGAAGGAGCAAAGAAAGCGTTAGAGGTTGGAAAGACGGCAGCAATTGATGCAGGTAAAAAGTTAGTTCAAAAGGCTTTAACACCAAAATCTAAAAAGATTTTAGAAAAATATACTCAAAAGCCTACTACAACAACTCAACCTGTAATGCAAGATATTAGTAAGTTAATGGATGGTGGTGCAATTGCTATACAAGATTTAGTTAAGAAATTAAATAATATTAAGGGTTCCGGAGTTAAAGTATTATGAAATTTAAGTTAATTATATACATTAAATAAAAAAGAATGCCAAATCTAAAATTTAATTTAAGACTTTATGAAAAATTCAACACAAAAAAGGTAACCATTCTTTATGGAAATCTAAAACTTGATTATGATTGTGAAGTATTAGATAGTAGTAATACAGAATATGATTATGATAAAGTTGTTTTAAAACTGTCGCCTGAAAAAGCTGATATCATTAAGGAATTTGAAGAAGATGTAAATCAATATCTAGAAAAAAATGGTATGCCTAAGGTAACCATTCTTTACGGAAATAGAGTATATCCTAAAATGAGAAACAACCATTCAATAGAAAAACTAAAAAATATTAAACTTAAGGGTGTGTATGTAAATGATGAAAACAAGTCTTTCCCTCAACTATGGGTTGAATATTAAAACAATTATAATTTAACTTAAAAATTATAATTGTATATAATAAAATGGATATTTTAAATATTAAAGAACAAATTCCAAAATATGATAGTATTGATGAATATGAGTATTATGAATATTTACCTATTACAGGAACTAATCTAAACAACCCTGGAGGAAATATAAGGATTGATATTGAAACTCAAGATATTTTTTATCATCCTTCAGAGTCTTATTTACAAATTATAGGTGAATTAGTAAAAGAAGATGGTACAGTTTATACAGCAGCTGGACCAAATTTAGATGAGGTTACCTTAACAAATAATGGATTGATGTATCTGTTTAAAAATATAAGATACCAACTTAATGGACAAGAGATAGAAAGTATTAATTACCCTGGACAGACTACAACAATGCTAGGGTTGTTAAAATACCCTGATGACTTTTCTAGATCACAGGGGCAAAACCAACTGTGGTTTAAAGATAGCTTTAACACTGCAAATAGTGCTGAGAATTCTGGTTTTGCAGTCAGAAAACAGTATATTTTTAGTTCAAATCCAGTTGGTACATTTAGTTTTAGGATACCCTTAAAACATATATTCGGTTTTTGTGAAGATTATAACAAAATTTTATATGGTATGAAACAAACTTTAACCTTAACAAGAAATAATGATAATGATGCAATTTATAAAGCAGCAACTGTTGCAGTTGCAGGTGGTAATCCTGCTAGACATGAACGTGGTAGAGTTAATTTATTGATGGTATCTTGGTTTATTCCACATGTATCACCAGAAGATGGTAATAAGATGGAACTTTTTAAATTTATTGAGAAGAAAGAAAAATTTCCAGTAGGGTATAGAATGGTACAAAGTGACAGTATTGCGGTTCCACAAGCATCAGGTTTTACTTGGAGGTTATCATCTAAATCATCTCCTGAGGTACCACGTTTCTTAATTGTGGGCTTTCAAACAGGTAAAAGTAATAACCAAGAACAAAACGCAGCTATTTTTGACAGCATAAATATTAAAAATATTTATGTAATGTTAGGTTCAAAAAAATATCCACTATATGATCATAATATAAATTTTAATGCTAATCAAATTAGTAGAATATATAGTGAAGCTGCTTCATTTAGAAAAAAGTTTTTTAGCATGGATGAATTAGTATCAAACCCTAGTATTAATCCTTATGAATATAAATTTCTTTTTCCTTTGTTTGTGTTTGATTTATCAAAACAAAGTGAACGACTTAAGTATTCTGTTACTGATATCCACGTTAAAGCAACATTCACTCAAGCAGTTCCAGCAAATACTGAAGCAATTGCTGTTTTACTTAGTGATAGGTTAATTAACTTCCAGAGTGATGGAAATAAAATGAGTGTAGTGTATTAAGTAAATTTACTTAAATAAAATAATATGAAAAAGGTTGCTGATTTTAAGAAAATATTAACAGATAACAATATTAAGTGGTATTCCTATTGGAACAAGAAAAAGTATATTGATGTTTTAAAAGAGCATGGGTTATATCCTGAAGAGGAAGAAAAAAAATTTTTTAAAAAAATTCCAAATTATGATAGATTAAAGGATATTGCTAAAAATCCAAAAACGGTTGCCTTAAAGGATGTTGAAACTGAAGAGGTGATTGAATTTCCATCAATTTACAAAGCAAGTAAGTTTATTGATAGATGTCCACAAACGATTGAAAACTGGAATGGTAGAGTGTGGAATGGTAAATATAGAATTGACATTCTTTAATTTTATTATTTTCAAAAAAATAATAAAATTTGACTTAATGAAATATTTTTTAAATTAAAAAATCATGAATCGACAATTTGATAGATATACAGTTAGAGGATTAAGAAATCTTGCGAGGGAAAGGGGATTAAGAAGATATTCAAGACTAAGACGTGATGAATTAATAACTCTTTTGATTAATACAGGACCTTCAATATTAGATAGAGACCTGGAAACTATTGATGCACCAATATTACAACCATCAATTGCTACTCCCTCTACATCAAGACAAAGACCAGTCACTCCACCATCTACTTCAGTTAATGATTTGTTAAGGAGCTTAGAGTGGAACAACCAAGTATAACACCTGAACTTAATGCATTAGAAAGGAAAATAAAAAGTATTTATGATAAAGTGGATAAGATAAAAGTAATAAAAAATAGATCTGCCTTAAAAGAATATGCAACTGAATATAAAATAGAAGGGATAGATGTTGATACACCACAAGAGTTTTTAGAGCTAACACAACCAGCAATTGTAAAACTTTTAAAAAGCATGCATAGTCATAAAGTAAAATTAAATCTTCAATGTTTAATGGAAAGAGGAGAAGGTAATAATAAAGAAATAGTAGAAGCAAATTTTTCTTCTTCTGTTAAAGATGGTTATGAGATTATTTTAGAAGGAACTGATATAACAAAAGTATACTTAGAAATGATTGAAAGAATTTTAGAAAATATTGTTAGTTATTTAATGAAGGGTAGTGGGTGGTCATTTAAAAGTGTGGTTCATTTTAAGTTACATAGTGTTATTTATGAACCATTAAGAGCAGGTGCTCACTTACCTCTACCTAAGTGGATTGAAAACAAAAAGGCATGTATTAATATGAAAAATAAGGATGATGAATGTTTTATATATTGTATTTTGAGGTATTTGTATCCAAAAGAAAATCATGCTGAAGGATTTAGAGAATTAAAATCTAAGAAAAATAGCTTAAATATGAAAGGAATAAAATATCCTGTTTCTTTAATTGATATAGATAAGTTTGAAAGACAAAATCCAACATTTAGCGTTAATGTTTTTGGGATAATAGAAGGTAAGGAAAAAATCAAACGTATTAGAGCTATAAAAAGTTTAAAAGAAAATCATGTAAATTTGTTATATATTGAAGATGAAGAAGAAAAAAAATCTCATTATGTTTTAATAAAAAATATTAAAGCTTTACTGAGAATTCAAGCAGCCTCTAATAATGATGTAGAGTATTGTATGCTTTGTATGAACCATTTTGGTAGTAAAAAAACTTTTAAATAAGCATATGGAGCGTTGTGAAGATCATGATGGAGTTGATATAATAATGCCTAAGTTTGATCCAGAAAATCCTGAAGAAATTTTAATAAAGTTTAAAAACCAATGTAGAAAAATTATGGTACCATTTGTTGTTATTGCTGATTTTGAATGTATATTACAAAAAATAGAACCAGATACGCAACAAACAAGTAATACCATTGAAACACAAAAGCATATACCTGTTAGTTATAACTATTTAATATGTAGTTTTGATAGAAAAGTTTTAAAACCAGTATTAAGAGGACATGTAGGTGAAGATAGTGAAAAACATTTTATAGATACTTTAACTAAGGATACCAAAAAACTTTATAATGAATTTTATAAAAACCCAGTAAAAATTAAAATAACAGAAGATGAAGTTAGAAAACATAAAAATGAAGTAAAATGTTGGATATGTGGTGATAAATTTACTCATGAAAATTATAAAGTAAGAGATCATTGTCATTTTACAGGCAATTATAGAGGAGCCGCACATAATAAATGTAATCTTAACGCAAAAGTTCCAAATTTTATACCTGTTATCTTTCATAATTTATCTGGTTATGATTCACATATTTTTATTAAGTATCTTGGTAAAGGTAGTGGTAGAATTGATTGTTTACCCAACACAGAAGAAAAATATATGAGTTTTACAAAACATCTAAAGGTAAGAAATAAAAATATTAATTTAAGATATCTTGATAGTTTTAAGTTTTTATCAAGCAGTTTAGATAAAATTGTAGAAAATTTAAAAGATGATGATTTAAAAAATTTAAAGTATTATTTAGAAAAACATCGTGGTGGATATACAGAAGAAAAATTAAAATTGTTAAGCAGAAAGGGTATCTTTCCTTATGAATGGTTAGATAGTTTTGAAAAATTAGAAGAAATACATCTACCACCTATAGCAGAATTCTATTCAAGCTTAAATGGAGAAGGAATTTCAGAAAAAGATTATGAACATGCTTTAAAGGTATTTGATTTTTTTGAATGTAAAAATATAAAGGATTATTTACAACTATATAATGAAAAAGATGTAGTACTTTTAGCTGATGTTATGGAAAACTTTAGATTTTCTATGCATAAAGAATTTGACTTAGATCCTGCTTGGTATTATACTTTACCTGGATTTGGATGGGATGCTATGCTAAAGGTAACCGAAATAAAATTAGAAAAACTTACTGATGTTAATATGCTTAACTTTTTTGAAGCATCAAAAAGGGGTGGTGTTTGTATGACTAGTATTAGATTTGCAGAGGCAAACAATAAATATATGGGTGAAGAGTATGATCCAACAAAACCTAGTAAATATTTGTTTTATATCGATAAAAACAGTCTTTATCCTTGGGCTATGAGTAAACCTTTACCAGTAGGTGAATTTAAATGGATGACAAGAGAAGAATTAGATAATTGGGAAAAATATCCGTGTACCCTGGAGGTTGATTTGGAGTATCCTAAAGATTTACATGATTTGCATAATGAAATGCCTTTAGCAGCAGAAAAATTAAAAGTTAGTAAAGTAGAAAAGTTAATACTAAACTTAAATGATAAGAAAAAATATATACTTCATTATGAAGCTTTAAAGACTTACCAGAAATTAGGATTAAAAATTAAAAAAATACATTGTGGAATCAAATATCAAGAGAGTACCGCTATTAAAACATATGTTGATAAGTGTGTAAAATTAAGAACACAAGCAAAGAAGAATAAAAATAAATTTTTAGATCAGTTATGGAAGTTAGCAATGAATTCTGTTTTTGGTAAAACCATGGAAAATATAAGAAATAGAGTAAACATAGAATTAGTTAATGGTGAAAATAGTGAACGTTTTAGAAAGTTAACAGCAAAACATAACTTTCATAATCATACTATATTTGATGAAAATTTGGTTGCTGTTCATATGAAAAAAACATGGATTAAATATGATAAACCAATTTATTTAGGAGTAAGCATACTTGATATTAGTAAAACAACTATGGTAGAAGATTATTATGAATATTTTAAAAATAAATTTGGTAAAGATAAAGCATTTATGTGCTATACTGATACTGATAGTTTTGTTTTAACAATAGAAACTGAAGACTTGTATGAAGATTTAAAGGATGATGCTAACGAAATGTTTGATTTTAGTAATTATCCACCTAATCATCCATTGTATAGTGAAAAAAATAGAAATGTACTAGGGAAGTTTAAGGATGAAATGGAGGGGGATCTTTTAATTGGATTAGCAAGTCCTGGAGCAAAAACTTATGCTATGAAAAAATTAGTCTTAAGAAAAGATAAAGATGGTAATGCGTTAACTGATAAAGATGGTAATTTTATTTATGATAAGCCTGTTAAAAAAGATAAAGATGGTAATATGGTTTATAATGAGAAAACAGAAACTAAAAAATGTAAAGGAGTTAAAAAGTCTGTGATTAAAAATGAACTAAAATTTAAAACTTATAAAGATTGTTTAGATACAGGAAAAGATTTTTGTGTAAATATGGGAGGAATAAAAAGTAAACTTCATGAATTAACCACTATAAAAATGAACAAAAGAGCATTAAGCTTTGAAGATGATAAAAGAGTGATACTCTTGGATGGTAGTTATAGAACTTTATCACATGGTCATTATAGGATACCAGAATTAACAGAAACAAAGTAAAATATTTAATCTAGTAAAAAAGATTAAATATTTTTATAACATAATATGATACTTTCCATAATCAATTATATTAACTTTCAAACAAGCAATAAAAGCCCTCATAATTTTGTGTAATTGTTTTTTTGCTTCATCTGGTTTAAGTGATAAAAAGTCCACTTCTTTATCATGTTCAAAGTTTTCCTCTACTCTTGCATAAAATGATTTTCTAAAATGATCATAAAGTTTGAATTTAATTGGTAATACTAAAAAGTTTATTTCATGTTCATATTCATTATAAACTTTATCAATTAGAGAACTTTTATACATATCATTAAATTTATCAAATCTTTCATTACCTTCTTCTATTATAACATCTTTAAATCTTCTTTTGCCGTTTTCAACTTCCTTAATTACGCTCTCTCTAATCCAAAATCCTTTATAGTTTATATATTTATCTTCTTTACTGATTTTTTATATAATTTTTTTTTTATTTTAATTAATTTTTTTTTTTCATCAAAAATCTTAAGCCACCCACTATCTGATAAACTGGCTAGCCTGCATGTGGGCCTTCGTTAGGCTTTAGCTGGTTTGCCATTGCGTAGTGCGATGATTTTTTTTTTTTCTTAATTAAACTTTTTTTTTCAGAAAATTTTCATCTACTGCGGCCATGCTTTAAATGTTATAAAAATTGAATTAAAGGCAAAAGGATTAAGACAGAGGTTAAGTCAATTTGTTTTATGAAGTTAGTTAAATGGTTTTTGCGTAAGTATAATGAGGGTGATAATTTTATGAGCATGCGGCTGTGTATGTTACATGAAATTGTTATTATGATGATTATGTGTTAAGTGAGTGAGTGAGTGAATGAGTGATTGGCTAGCCGTTGCATGAAATTGATAATGCATGACATATTGGTTAAGGGCTAGCTATATGCATATGGGTGGGTTGATTTGTTAAAGTGGGCTATAAAATATAAGGGTGGGTTGATTTTGTTAAAGTGGGTCAATAAATATAAGGGTGGGTTGATTTTGTTAAGCATCCCAGCATCATTTAACCTATATCGTATTGCGTAAGGGGGATGTGTTGCATAAAGGGGGGAAAGGCAAACTTGCCCAGATCGGGTATTATCTTATCTACTCACAGGGTTCTCATTTGACCTGGGACCTTGGGTTTTGATGCTTGGAGTTTTGAAATGACCGTTTCTGGCACTCAAAAATATCTGCCTAAGCGTCAATCTGACGCATGAGATTATTGGCTAAAGCTTCACATAAAGTAGCTGGCGGGCATCTGGCAGAAACATGGGCTTTCATAAACACTATCAGTATCACTACTGTGAAGGACGCTAGCAGCTCTGTTTATCTAACCTAATCAAGCTGGCGAGTCATAACATGATAAAGGTGTTAATCCACTTATCTAGTATAAAATGACAGGTTTTAAAGTAACCTGCTACCCTAATTGGCAAAATCATGCTAAAATATGCAGCAACATATCTCCAATGACATTAACTGACATGAAAATTTGGTCGATGGAAAAAACGTGAAAACCCATGACAAAATAAGAGTCAGTTTGACATCGTCCGATCAGAGGCACTTCAGCTTTTATCTTCATCTTTAATAATGAATTCAAATTGTGAATCTACTTAAATTACGTGTATAAAACAATAAATAAAAGCTAAAATCTCTGTTTTGTTATGAGGAAAAAAAAACTTTGGTTGCTTTATAAAACAACCTACTAATTAGATGGAGGGGTGGTGGTGGTGGAGAACAGAGGAGGTTAGGTCTTGTCTTACAGTGTTAACACTGGAACAAGTGTTAAAGAAGGTATTGGACATTCATCTTAAGAAATAGACTAGAAATTAAAAAAGCTTTAATGGATGTGACCTATATTTTCTTCCTTTTTCCACAATGTTTCATGCTATGGAAGACAAAATCCAGTCATTCGAGACACATTTTGAATTGTCATTTGCAAATACTCTAAATATGAACGAGTCTAAAAATTTTGTTGTTTGGTAAATAGGTAAAAGATTGTTTGTATCCATTTATTCATAATGGTGAATTACATGCTAGGGCTGCAAGTCGAAATTCATCTATTTACTTCATTCCAACATGTCTGTTCATAAAATGAGGTATTTTCTTGTTTAGTTTCTGTTCATAAATACATGTATAGAAAAACACCAATGAAAAAATGGTGTCAATTTCACCCTCATTTCTCCACAGTAACCTAGTAATTTTGACCCTTGGATATTTCTCTTTGACCCTTGGAAATTCCATTTTGACTTTTGAAAGTTTGGGCCCAAGAGTCAATGACTCTTGGGATTCAGGACTTAGTGAGAACTCTGTTTGCATACAATCATATTTTGTGTTTTCCCTTATATGTTTTAGAATTGCATTAGACAGAGAGAGAGGGGGGGTTTACCTGAATGAAATACTTTTTCTGTTTACCTTATGTACACTGTCAGTAATCTTAATATTTTACATACTGTATGTACCATTTTGGAAAATGTAAAGTATTTCGATATTGTTTGGTATTAGGTGACGAAAGGCCGTCAAACTGTTCTGTTAAAGCTGAGTAATAGAAAATTATATGGACATTTCAAAAGGCAATCATATAAAATTACAGAAAATCTCATGTGGCCAAATGTACTCGTCAATAACAGGTACAAACATTTCAATCAGTTGCAGAAGATCTTTTATCCATAAGGTCCTTCAACAACCTTTTTTACGCATGATAATTGTTAGGACATTGAACAAAAGTGTCAGGGAACTGTCTCCAACAATGTCAGGAAACTGTCTTCAAATCTGTCGGGGAACTGTTTCGTAAAGTTCTGTCAGGGAACTGTCTTGTTTCCATTTTATCCTGTCATCTCCTATAAAAGTTGTCGTATAACACGAGGTCATATAAACTTTGTGATATATGGTCACTTGACCAAGTGATAGAGAATAGATGGTTGGTGTCTTGGATGGGTTAAGTTTATCGGGCAAGGCGGAGGAATTTATCTGGTGAGCCGAAGGCGAACCGGATAATTTCTGGAGCCGAGCCCGATAAACTTAACCCATCCAAGACACCAACCATCTATTCTATTTATCCTGTCACGCACTGTAAATGAACAAAACAAAACAAAAAACAAACATGATACAAATACCGTACCTTTTATTCAATATCTTATGGTACTGATACCATAAAATTCCCGAGCCGAGCCTGACAAACTTTCCTGGAATCAAAGACACTACTGTCTATTCTTCAAATTTTCCAATCCACGACACTATTCTGTTTATCCTGTTTCACATTTACAAACATAAATCCGACTAGATACAATATTTCGCTAGAAATTAAGGCACATATTGACATCTTTCGCACTATGAAAAAACACACTTGTATGGCGAACTCTGCAAAGCGCTTTTGGTATGCAGCTGTAATAATGACGTCATGAATAATGTGGACTACGTCATAAACGTGACGTAAACCCTCGGAAGAATGTTGTGGCGAAGAATTCTATTTTATTTTAAATAATAAGAAAAATCAACATGTGCATCGAATTTTAAGCGATAATTTTACTTTGAAATATTGATTTCGTGTACCGGCACCTAAAAAAGGAGTTCCGGCTGGTCACATGACCAACTAGCCTAATAAACCTTGATCACGTGACCAACTGACATAATAAACCTAGTCACGTGGTCAAGTGACCGTATATCACCAAGTTTATATCACCCCCTGTTATACGGTGGAATTTATAGGAGGTGACAGGATAAACTAGGTTTATTATGTCAGTTGGTCACGTAATCAAGGTTTATAAGGCTAGTTGGTCATGTCACCAGTCGGAACTACTTTTTTTAGGTGCCGGTACATGTAATCAATATTTTACAGGATAATCATCGCTTAAAATTCGACGCCTATGTTTGATTTTTGTTATTATCTAGATGTAATAGAATTCTTCGCCACAACATTCTTCCGAGGGTAAATGTCACGCTTATGACGTAGTCAATATCATTCATGACGTCATTATTGTAGCTGCATATCAAACGCGCTTTACACTGTTTGCCAGTTGTGTGTGTGTGTGTGTGTGGGGGGGGGGGGGTTTCACAGTGAGAAAGGAAATATGTTAATATGTGCATTACTTTCGAGCTAAATATTCTATCTAGTTGGATTTAAGATCGTAGTGAGAAGCAGCATAAACAGAATAGTGTCTTGGATTGGGAAAGTTGAGGAATAGATGTTAGTGTCTTGGATTGGGAAAGTTTGTCAGGCTCGACTCTGGAATTTCATGGTATCGGTACCATAAAATATTTAATGAAAGGTATGTTCTTTATATCAATGCTTGTTTTTTGTTTTGTTCCTTTTCATTGTGTGACAGGATAAATAGAATAGATGGTTGGTGTCTTGGATAGTTTATCGGGCTCGTCTCCGAAATTTATTCGGTTTGCCTTCGGCTCACCAAATAAATTCTTCCGCCTTGCCCGATAAACTTTACCCATCCAAGACACCAACCATCTATTCTCTTTGTATGCAGTGATTGCGGAGTACACCAAATGTGTATTTGGGATTTCCAGAAATTGGCGATTGTCTCAAGCCGCTGTTTATCATTCGAAATGTCATTTTTGGTACGAACATTTGTATTTCACTGGATAAGTATGCAACAGATCTTAGTTTCAAAATTTTCCACAGTTTTTCTACTTGTCCGTGGACAACTAGACTGAAAAAAAATCACTTGTCCGAAGCCGAATTTTCCTGAGTCGGACGAGTCTGGCATAGTATTTCCACACTCCTGCAGAGGCCTAGTTAGAGTTTGACCACTTCTGACCGTCTTTTCAGCTTAAATAAGCAGTAAATCTACATAAAATATCTGTATAAATCACTAAGTGGATGCTAAAATCTCTGTCTAATATAAAATAATGAGAAAAATTCAGTGATTTACTGGGGTCGAAATGGCAAAAAAAAGTTGAAATGACCGGGTCACACTAAAATACGCCAAAGCAGTAATATACGCCACAAGTACGCCACACAAGAAACTGACACACCACAGCACATTTATAATTTTCAATACGTAAATATTATGCTTAATTAACATGTTACTGGAGAGGTCTCCAACAGTGGTGAGTTTAACCCTTTCCCAAACAAGCCCTGGTTTTCACGTGTCTGCAGTACAAGTCTTTTGAAAACACTGTGGGAAAAGGAGAAATTGCTCGTAACAAGCAATTTCTCCTTTTCCCACAGTGTTTTCTACCCTCTTTGATAACTTTCTGCCATTTTCATCAAATTTAAAATTGTCATCTGCAAACTCTTTCAATTTGGACCAGTCCAAAATCTGTCATTTGGGAAAGGGTTAAAAGGCAGACTGCCACAGAAATCGCTGTCTGAATCCATTTGTTTTTGCAAAATTGTTCTGATACACAGTCTTTTTCATCATGGTTTTGTAAATAAACCGAAATAAAAAAACTGAAATAGGAAATAAACATGTTTTTTCATATGACAGATTTCCAAAAGGATATACTGATTGTAAATGACCTCTCCAATAATTGCAAGTTTTCATTTAACAAATAAATCTGGGCAAAAAGAAAAAATTCGTTAAAAAAGAGCAAGAATACCGCGGGAAAAGATCATGTGACTTGATACTATCTGGAGAATTCGTACCCTGGAGAACTTGTACCCTAATCTCAAGAGCACGAGTTCTCTGGAGAACTCGTACCCCACAAATAGATACAAATAGGTTGATCAGTATGTTTTCAAGTTTTATTTTTCGGAACTGACTAGACTCTAGCATTTTTCTCAGTTTTATACAAAAATTCTATGGATTTATAATGATATAGATTTGACGAAATAACACACAGAGTTTCTTCTATGATGCGGGATTGCGAGAATCCCGCGAAAATCAACTTATGAGCGCAAAAACAGTCGTGCCCCATCGCCCTACGTACCGCACACCTCAAAAGAGTCTGTGGTCCTTTGGTTTTGGGCGGAGTGCGCAGGCTGACATGGGTTGATACTTTTTGCAGATGCATTAAGTGCCCTTTTCTTAGAGCATGGCTCATTTATCTACTTTCTTAAATTTTTAGCGTTTAGACAAACAACCTCTTCATTTTGCATGTCTGCAGCAGACAACTTCTCAAAATATTGTGCAAAGAGGAGAAGCTGCTAGTTACTGCAATTTCTCCTTTTGTCACAATGGTTTCCATCATATCAAAGCACCATCTTCCATATTAATTATCAAAGTTTGAATGTCATTTGCATGTTTTTTTCTGTTTGGGACAGTCCAAAAATTGCTGTTTGTTAAAAGATTAAAAAATGTTACATTTATTTTTAACACGTCAGGTACTAGTATTGTGTATAGGCCACCTTTATTTACTATCATCAGGTAAGATTCTTGCCTATTCCATGGAATTAGCAAAATGTATCAAATTTTAATTGAACGATTTCTCCTTTCCAAAAATATTTTGGCTTATCTGTGCACACATTACAAACATTCATTAGAGGTTTGTTCCTTCTGAAAATGAGCCAAATTGGACCATCATCTTTAGTTTTGTGTCCTTGAATTTTGAAAAAATATGCATTTCTGAGCATATTAATAACGTATGGCCTACAATTTATTCAAATCTTTACCAAACTCGCGTTGTTAGATATTTATGAGAGCTTGGTTCCTTTCAAAATTGAGCAAAATCGGGTCATGGAGTCACAAATTACATGCTCTTGAATTAAGAGAAAAAAAAACATTTTTAGTTTGTGAACAGCTTACAGCCTTCATTTTACTTTCAATCTTCACAAAACCCACACAGTTTATAGATGTTCATGGGAGCTGGATTCTTTTGCAAACCGTCGGCTGATTGGGTCAGAAATTCCTTGCCCCTAAATTTAAAAAATGCACTTTGAGCTTGTCAAGAGCTTACCGCATGTATTTTTGGAAACTAACATGAAAAAGACTAGCTTTGCTCATATCAGCTCTCAATTTCATTATACCTCCACAACTCTTTGTAAAACCCAAACCTGTATTTAAATACCAGTAGAGCTGTTCTTAGTCCTTATAGGCCTCTTGTTCCTAGAACATTATAACAATGTGGAACATGTACTGTTTTGTGCCTTTACACCAGCAAACTTGAAAAAAATAATCATGTTTTTTCTCATTCATTTCATGCCTAATTTGTTTGTTTACATGTACCAAAATATATTGAAATCAAAAGCCAATAAACTATTTGAAAACACTGATGCCGACCTCTCCTGGTTTCTTTTTTAAAGAAGCCAACTTGTCTATAATACAATGAAGTATAGCTGGGAAATTTTATGTATTTTGGTAGAAATTTGATCTTGAAAGACAGCAATATCCTGTGTTGCTTGTGAGTCGCGATCTCAATGACGCCATGGTTGTATAATAAATTAATTTCTTAAAGATGTTTGTCTGTTCAATAGACTTATTTTACAATTCCTTGGATATTTAACAATGCTTAGCATTGAATCATCACTGTAAACTGAATCGTCTCCAGACTAACAATTAAAGTGACAGGTATCAAACCTTCATTAGACTTATCTCCCTTCACTATCTTCGATACAGATCCGAGGGTATCAGGAGAATTTTTGTACCCTGGAGAACTTGTACCCTAATCTGAAGGGTACGAGTTCTCCAGAGAACTCGTACCCCAGGTACGAGTTCTCTGGAGAACTCGTTACCCACAAATAGATAATTATAAAGGTGGTTGATCAGTGTGTTTTCAAGTTTTATTTTTTCAGAAGTGACTAGTCTCTGATATTGTTTTTATTTTGTACAAAATTTGTATGGATTTATAGTAGATTAATATTGGGAAAAAAAGAAAATGCACATGTCCGGAAATAAATAAATGAAAAAAAAGTAGTGTGTTTTATCATGCAGTGTTTGTTGTATTTAAAGTAAACCTGAAAAGGAAGAATATAAAGAAGTGTAATCAAATTGTGTCCTACTAAAACAATAACGTAGAGTAAAATCGTTGCTATATTATATCGTTTCGGACAGCCTTTAAAGAAATTGAAATAAGTTTGAAATTGATTGAATGATTTTGGAATGTGTGGGAAAGTTTATCAATAAATTCAACTGGATTAGATAACTGTTAACTTAAATAAGTGAATGAACATGCACATAATCAAATTTTCATGCCTAGTTAAAGGGCAAAGAGAGCAAGAAAGATGCCATTTTCACAAAAGATTAATGACATTGCAAAAATTTTGTAATGACGATATTCACTATTGGACCCTTAACCCTTTCAGCGCCATAGGTGAAAACGCGTGGCCAAGATCAAGATCAGAATGCACAGACTGTGCAGTCTGAGTTTGGATCTATACCGTCCATGTTCCTAGTCAAACCTTTCAGATAAATCCCTTTCCAAGTCTTTGTGAATCGTAATTTTAGCCGTCGATAGAGCCCACTATAGAGATATTTGGGGCCTAAAGTTAAACGCGTAGGATAATGATCGGTAAAGTAAGAACTTCTGAAGGTCATGAAATTATCTTCTTTTCTCCACAATGTTTTAGTAATACCATTTGAAATGGCACTTTAGATTTGTCTGTAACGTGGAAAGTATTCGCCGTATGCAGAAGTTTTCAAAATGGACAAGTATAGATCTTCGTTGGATGTTAAAAATAATGGTTTGTTTTAGGAAAGTAATGGGAAATTTGGAAACTACATTTTTTATGTTGTTACAAAGATCGCAAAAAAATAGAATGCCGAGTTCATGTTTGACCAGGTAGAGATATTTTTGTCATGAAAATTATAGGCTATCAACAAATTTTGCTCTGTCCGTGCACATAATTTTAGCTACTTACAAATTCTGATTTTCTGATAGAGTGGATAAACAGTCCGGGAAAAGAAGAAAATACTGGTTTTGAGCCTTTTCTGCCTTTCCAACAACGTTTTCTCATGCAGGGTTGTTAAAACTCCAGACTCTTTGGTAAAGGGTCAAATAATGATCCATAAAGATTAAAGAAAAGATAAATTTCTTCCTTCAACGTTAAACAAGAAAACAATTAGTAACAGTTAATTCTTTTCCCACAATGGTTTCCGTAATCTTCATTAAACCACATGATTGCTTGGTAAAGGCTTAAAAGACATTGTAATAGATCTGGGCTATTCTATATTATTTATGGAGGTGTCAGTAAATGCCAAGTATGTACAGTGGGGTTTATCACACCTGATATGCATGACTTTATTGTACCTGACTCCTTTGACATGAATAACTTAACACATTCCATAAATGAATCATCAATATCTGAAAAGGTTTTTAAAAAATCCTATCTTCGAAATTTTTAAGATATACATATAATTGTAGATCATAATTTCATTTATTCTAAAATCTATATACTACCCTTTTACCTTATTCTTCTTTCCATTTAAATGTTTGAAACATTTTTTATTCATGATAATGGATTGTTTACCAAGGATTCATGTTTTTAACTCTTTACCACACAATTTCGAGTTATAACGACCCCAAGGAAAGAGACTTTTGGAAACATTGTGGGGAAAGGAGAAATGCTGATAACCAGCATTTTCTCCTTTTACCACTATATTTTCTACCCATTCAAAGACAGATTTCATAATTTGTGCATCATTTACTTTGAATTCTAAAATTACTTTCAATTTGGATCTGTCTAAAATTTTGTTGTTTGGTAAAAAGTTCAAAGAAATGGTAAGGTAACTGTTTTTCAGTTTATTTCACCAAGCATCTAGATCAGAGAAGAATTTAATTGTTTAGTTAGCACTTAATTCTTCTGCTGACCTCAGTTAACCCTATCAGTGTTATGGGTACTAACTCATACTGGCTACATGTAATAATTCTAAACAACACAGGGTTTTCAGAAGGATTGCATGATGTTTTTCATGCTGAAGCCTAAATTAACACTCTCATCTGTCTCCTGGTAAAATTGGAGAAAAAAATTGGATTTGTGGTATTGCCGAGGTATCTATAACTTCCCAGATTTTCATAAAAAAGAATTTTAAAGCGACATCTGGAATTTCAAAATTTCTAGAAATTAGTCCTTAAAGCCCCAATAAAGTCCAAAAGTAGAATTTCTTTATGCTTGAAAAAAGGCACGAATCTGTTAGATTTACGCTTATTTTGTCGCCAAGGGGATAGGGGCGTTCATTGCAGCATCGGTTCATGTCACAGAACCATACAAAAAATCCAAATTTTTTTTATCAATTCTCCCAAGTGACGTTGCCACACACTATTCGGAATCATTCTGGTGTCCTATTTGTAGACACCATGTGACCGACATATACTCATGACGTATTACACAGACGATGTGCTTTCTCTCCTTAAAAAAGATTGCGAAACTTCGGTAAGTCTTTAATTTTCGTTAAATTACCTGCGCTCATCGTATCTAAGTTATTTGTATGCATTTGATTGGTAAATCGGAGTTGTGTTATCTTTATTTCGATCATGATATGCCTATTTCTTCTTGTCAAGAGTCGTCCAAACATCGAATGACATCTCGGCCTATAACACTTTCGGCCTATTACAATTTCGACTAGTAAGAAATTCGGCGCATACAAAATCGAATGTCTACACAGGGTATAAAGGTTTGTAATATGAGCCATGGAGAATAAGTCGAACAAAATGTGGACATTTTATAACGAAGATCAGAATTTACATGATGTGCAATCTGATCTTGATCTTCGTAGGTAATGAAAAAGTTAAGAACTTTGTGTTTTTTTTTTTTTAATCTGTAATTACTAGCTAATTTTGACCCGAGTTTAGCATCAGGTGGTGGACGTTTTATATCAAAGGTCAGACCTCTTTCTAGGTGCAATCTGATCTCGATCTATGCTGTCAACAAAGGATATTTCTCAACTTTCAAGAGTTTAGTAAAACACATTGCTTATAGATATTTTTACTGCTAGTTTTTGAAGACAGAGTTGATGTTACTTTATCAATCAAGTTACTGCATGCAGATGAACCATACATTTCAAAATTATAGATACATATTCCAAAGCTGATAAATACATGTATTTCAAGTTGTTGGAGTTCAAGACAATTGGAGACAAAAGTAGAAGTTTACTAGTACTCAAGTAATATTTATCTACCACATTGTGATTAAGAAAAATATTTTTTATGTCATTTTTTACTGATCTCTTTTCCTTCCAATCTAAAAACAGTGTATTTTTTTAGGGTGTGATACAGAGAGCCCAAGATGTTTGTTAACCGACAAATAGATATCCCAGTCTGGTGTTATATCTCTGCTGTACGACGATTTTTTTTCTTCACAGATTTTAGCACAGTCCATGTCAACAGGTATTTGAATGATATTTAGATCTACATCTATTACACATTAATGTTAGAACTTTGAAGTCTATTATATTTCAAGCTTAGAAAGGATCAGCTGCTGAAGGGATAATTGATCAAATACAACTTTTTTACACCCTTGCCATAAATTTTTGAAAGGAGCAATTGTTTGCTACAAGCAACTGCTCCTTTCTAACATTTCTCCATTTAGACGATTTTTTTTTTTGTGAATATTCCCCAGTTGTCGGTTGTTTAACGCCATTTTCAACATTATTTCAGTTTTATCAAGGCAGCCAGTGCACCTGTCCATCCTTATCGACAGTTTCTGTTTCCAGTACTTACAGCATAATATCCCACTGGCTGTTTTTCCACATAATCATTGTCAATACAATGATTAGCATTGAGAGAGGAATGTTTCCTGTTACAATGACTATCATCAATCCTGGGAAAGAAATTGGCTGAGCTAGGGATTTGAAGCAGCAATCCCCCAATCTTAAGTCCTGTATGCGACTAGCTGCACCACTAGGGCTCTGCAGTAGTACTTCGTAAAAGTAATGTACTCTTGACAGAGAAAAAGGCATGCCTTGGGGCTAAAACAAATTAAAGTCCAACTTTTAATAAGCAAGCACAAAAGGTACACTCAAAAGCTGCTTTGTATTAAGCCAGCACCAAAGAGACTCTCAGATTGTGTGTTTTTTTTTTTACCTTGAAAAAGAAGGCTTTTGAAACATAATGAAAAAAGGTGAAAACCAACATTTTCTATTTCCAAAAGTGATTTTACCTTTTTAGACAAGTTCCGTCATTTGAGCCACATTCAATTTGTTGTCTACAAATGCTTTCAATTTGGACAAGTTGGAAATTTTATCAGCTTGAAAAGAATTAGTATAAAGGTGGCCACCAGGGCAGGGTTTACTGTATAAAGAAATGAGCATATCTTGTAAAATAGTTCTAGAGATACAATCTGAGAGTAGTGGATTAAAAATACATGTGTTTTTCAATCTAAATTTACTTGATTGATTGAATGGTGTTTAATGCGGCATTCAACATTATATCAGTCATTTCATTGCGTCAGCTTGCTTGTTCATGTATACCCTGCGTTTTAATGGTACAAGGCTATGGCTCTGTAGTGTCATGCCCAAAGACACTCTTATGAATAATTCATTGCTTCCAGTGAGGCTCAAAGCTCTGACCTCTGGGTTATGAGTGCTACACTTTACCAATGAGCCAGGGAGACCTTATATAAATTTGTATTTCAGACTCAAAATGTGAATGCAGTCTCAATGGCTGTGTAAGATACAAGGACATAGTTGTTAAATGGCTTCTTTAGGAGTTCATTTAACTCTACCAAACAACAAAATTTTGGACTAGTTCAAAGTATTTGCAGCCAAAAATTTAACTGTGGCTCAAATGGATCAAAATTGTGGATTTTGGAGGTTTCTTTTGGAACAATTTTAGTGAGTAAAATTCAAAATAAGTACTCTACCTATACAGATACCTATACACATCATCTACACACAATAAAGCTTGAAAACAAGTTTGGACAGATACAGTTATGAACAGTTAGACCGTTAGAACAGCAGGAATAGCATAATTTTACCCTGTTATTGAACTCAGCTCATGAAATTTGACTGATTTGTAGGGTAGCAGTTACACAAAGTTTTACATAAATTAAAAATTTAGCCTGATACCAGAACTTGAAAAAGATATGGCTGGACGTGGTCAAGGTCAAGGTTCCTCTAAACAGGTAAAAGTCAATAAAAGATAAAGTAACTTAGCAACTTTTTACCTGGGTCTAAAATTCATTTTTCTAAGACATGGACAGACTGTACAATAACAGATTGTCAACTAAACAATAATTTCTGTACTTTTAAATAGTATGATTTAAATTTAAATGTATTTAACACCTGCATTGTCAACTTTTGTCCACCACTGGGCCTTTAACTTTTTGTAATAATAACATGGCTATGTTGACATCATGGAAAATTTCCATATAATAAATACTTATTGCTTTCTCAGTGCTGGAATAGATAATGGGTCTAAGATGACTGATTTTGTTTTTGAAACATATGAGCTATTGCTTTCTGAGTGCTGGAATAGATAATGGGTATAAGATGACTGATTCTGCTTATGAGCTATGCTCTGTAATAAGGGGGTTTAATGCATCTGTGAAAAGTATCGACCCAGGTCAGCCTGTGCGGACTGCACAGGCTGACCTGGGATGAAACTTTTCACTATTGGACAATTTTCTATATGTAATAGGACCTTTCCCCCTCATGATTCAGTCAGTTGTTAGAAAAAAATGATGAACTCTGTGGATCCATAATCATGTTATGACTTGCTAGGTATCATGCATCACAGAGGTGCCTTAAGCCCCTTTTGCCATAGCCTGGTTCATATGTTACTATACACAGATATTTACTTATGAACAGGACAAAGCCCAGGTAGCCCAGTCAAGGACTTGAGAACTGGGGGTCAGTGGTTTGATTCCCGGCTTTTCCAGTTTCCTATAATTGATGATATTCATTGTGACATGTGGGAAAGCAGCCAGTGGCTTGAAAAGAATATTGTGTGAGGTACTTTAAAAAGGGTTTTTGTCGGTTTAACCTTTACTAAACAATCTTGAGTTTTCACGACCCTAGAGATGAAGACTTTTGAAAACATTGTTAAAATTCTCTGGTTACCAGCATTTTTTTTCATTTTCCCATAATGTTTTCTACCCTTTCAAAAACAAATTTCAATACTTGAGTCCCATTTATCATCTGCAAATACTTTCAAGTCTAACATTTTGCTGTTTGTCAAGAGTTAAAAACTATGTGCAGAAATGGGTTAACCATTTACCAGATGACAGATTTTGGACAAGTCCAAATTGGAAGTGTTTTTGGACAACTACTGTAATTCAGTGTGGTGTAAAGGAGTAGATTTGTCTTTGAAATGGTAGAAATCATTGAGGGAATAGAAGAAAATGCTGGTTACCAACATTTTCTTCTTCACCCACAAGTTTCTAAAGCTATCTCCCTGGGGGTCATTAAAAGAGGAAATTGTTTGCTAAAGGACCATTGTATAATTGATTTAAAAGCTTGAAAATATGTAGATAGTGAAAACAATTGCAGTTTGCTCAAATATACTTTTTATTGGTCTCGAACTTTGTAAGATATGGTTTTGTTTTAAAATTCATGAACATGAATTAAAACTGTAACCCTTTACCAAATGACAAAATTTTATGCTAGTCCATATTGAAAGCATTTGCAGTTGACAAAATAAATGTGACTCAAAAATTAAGATTCTTTTTGGGAAGGGAAGAAAACACTGTGGGAAAAGGAGAAAATGCTGGTTACCAGCATTTTCTCGTTTTCCTACAATGTTTTCAAAGGGTTTCTCTCTCAGGGCTGTTAAAAGCTGTGAGTGTGTGGTAAAGGCTTAAACTGGAAGTAGAGTTCAGTATCATTCAATAATTTTCCTTTTAGTAATAAATCAAAGGACTGATAGTCCTGAGAGTCGCCTGGTGTGTGATGGTGTGTAATCTCATCTGCTTTACATCCCCCTTTTGTGAATTTCAAAACAAAAATCTATAAACAATATTCAAGATACCAAGTAACCTGACCGCAGAAAAATTGTACATGCAAGCATAGGTTCTGAATTTGTCATCCTATCAATACAAACAAAAATATCAAACTTCACATGAAAAAGAAATATGTAGAGAGAATTTTGCTTTATATATCAGTAATAGCTTTGAAAAGTCCAGTCTTTTACCCTAGTGACTTCAATTAAGAAAGAAAAGATTATCAAAAGGTATCGTCAAGATAAAATAACTGATGAAGTTCTATCTCTATTTGCAATTCTTCCTTAGCTTAATTTCTCAAAAGAATCTGGGAAAAATTATGGCCTCTGGGTGGCTGCAGGAGAAATCTTCCCCTACAGAAATTGTCACTAAATTGAATTTTGGAAAAATTGTCACCATATTCAAAATTCTTTTATAGCGTTTTTAAAGATGCCTTAGAAAACTTTTTTTAAACTTTTTCTTCCCTGCTACTTAGGTTTTTTTAATTCAAGTGCTATAACCTATCATTGTTAATACAGCAATGACTAGAAATGTTGCTGCTACAGCACAAGCCAAACAATATGGCCCAATAACCTGACCATCGGCCTCTGAGGCCCACGCAACTCTTCTCTTATATCTGGCCTAGTGAGCCACATTTTCACCAGAGGTAACCAATTTCCAACATGTGCAGTATTTCATCAAAATAAAAACATTTCAACCAAGTTTGATGTCTGTTGGACTGGAGACTCTACTATACAGTGAGACAGTACTATACAGTGCCCATAACTTTCATCAGCATAGCTGACTTCGCTGGTCTACTTAATAGTTTTGACATACTGAAATGAATGAATACAATTTTGAGAATGATAAAAAATGTTGACATATTTATTCTGCGTCCCCCCTTCTCAGGCCTGTTTGAAATCACGAAGCTTGCAACCGCTAATTAATATCTTTTAACTTTTTAAAAGCGTTACCCTATAACCCATTACCATATGTCTACATGTATTTTCAGACACATCAATTTTAGCAATAACTAGTCACTGTGCAACCATTCTTGTTGCTTCCTGGCCCCGTGCATTTAAAAAAAATATTGAGAACGATCTCATGCTTAGCACAAAACCGTACTCAACGGCCTGGGTTTTTATCACTGGAGTTTTGAACTCAGATTATGCTTATAAACGTTTAGAACATTTTCATCTGAGCACAGTACGCACTAAAAATTCGTTCACGAATGTTAGCGACCCAACATATAAAAATAGCCGATACTAGAAGATTTGGCCACAAGAAGATTCAGCCCATGGCCAACCACGTTTTAAGAGAAGACTCGGCCCAAAAATTCTGAAAGTTCGGCCCCGAAAATGAGACGATTCGGCCCAATTACTTTTCTTAATTATGATTATGCTTGTCATGATTTATAGTACATACTACAGGTTCGGAAAATGGCAAGTTCGGTATAAATTATCTATACAATAAATGATTTGGAGGTTTCCAAGAAACAAAGTTATATAACTATAGAAGTTAAGTATACTTTTAGTACTTTATCATCATTATTTCTTAATGTGCCCAAGACCCCACCACCTCCCCACACACACTCTTAAGAAGGTCTGACACTGATGCGGTTGTCATTGATTGGGTTTCGCTCCAATGAATGGAGACTGGTATTGGTGATGAAAGCCATGTAAAGGTGTGATAAATGCCATTCTGCATCTCTTTCCATTATCTACAATTTAAATCAATTAACCCTCCACTTCCTTTTAACCGAACTTCATTGTCATTTACCAAATACCCCTGTCACCCCTTGATATAAATCTTAGTTGCAGTTATAGTTCACTCAAATATTTTGGGGCATTTTAAATGGACTTTTCGGAAAGACTTGACTGAGCTGTGTTTTAGTATATCTGATGCTGCTATCGCTAGCATATTGATAATTAGCAGATGTTAAGGCATGCTGACGCAGGGTCACAACTTTTTTTTTTTTTTTTTCAATAAGCAACCAAATTTGGAAAGTGTCAAAGATCAAGTATGGATAAAAGCATATACATACGCATAAAATACTTTACAACTTTAGTTTATGTTTCAAGTAAATCGTTTTATAAGTAGTAAATCCAGATAAATAAATTTTACATAATTATCATAATATATGAGTGGAAATAAGAAAAACGTCAGACCTATATACAAACAGGAAAATCTACATAAATGGGCAAAATTTCCAAAATTCTCCTATTCTTCTCCACTGTTTGCATTGGGTCGAATAGTCTTGAACCTAAAAATTACATATTCGGATGCTGAACATTGACAAACAACATGGACGCTTTGACAGCTGATGCTAGCTAGTGTAGATCCAGCTAGTTTGCCGGATCCTGCAAACAAAAATAAATTGAATTCTTATCCTGAACAGTTAACAAAAAGTGATGGGGGGGAATTATCGTAGTTTTAGCAGTTTTAATAGCAAAATCAACTCAAACACTAGCTTCGGTGGTATTTTCTTGAAATTAGTAGCCCCCTGCCTTAAAATGTAATGACTACAGAGGTAGCAACCAACCTTAAAACGTACAGTTTACGTGACAACCAATCAACTTCCGTTTAAAAATAGAACATCGTCGACTTTTAACATCGATTATTGCCAGCATATTATCTGGAAGTGCTCATGTATTTGTCCTCCCACGATTCCGATGGGGAAAGCGATATTTTAAATCTGTTTGCAAAACATTTAAAAGTTCAAATCAACACCTGTTTTCTTCGGATACACTGTCCTGCCGTCGTTCTGCACAAAACTATGAGTTGGACTCCTGAAGACGAGCAAGAATGCGCTCCTCCTTGAGCACGAGATTGAGCTCAAACAAGTTGTATATGCACGGGGCCTGGACGTAATGATGGACCGCCACAATTACTAATTAGTAGGATTTAGAACTGCGTACACACCAGTTAAATGCTGTAGATCTATATATTGCATTGGTATAAACTAAATATTAGCGATCCACAAACTACGTGACGTTATTATGTCCACCTTTTACAAACACCGCAATAAAGTTGTAATTTGCGTGGGTTATTGCAGATCTATTTTGGGGTATTGAATTCCAGTGGAGTGAAGAGTCAAGCCCTCAGATTGGTGGTTGTAAGAACTACGCAATTTCCAAATAAATTCCGAATCCACACAAAATCAAAAGCCGATTAGGGACAACGCAAATAACGGCGATTGATTCATAACCATGTAAATTTATGAAGATCTCTGGTACACATGACATCATGATCACGTGATCACAATATCTATATTTGTCCCACAGCTATACTTAAATGTCGATTTTATGTCACTTATATACACACACAAAATCTAAACAAACAACATTGAACGGTTATTATAAATTTTGGAGCTATTGCATATGTTTATTCAAGAATGTAGATTGCTGTTTGTAAGATTTTTTTGCCATTCACTTCAATCGAAAAAGACATTTCGTATAATCCTTAACAAGTGGCATAGTATCGTTGTTCAACTATACATTCCATCTTAAGAAGCACCTGCTGAGCAGTGATTTAGTGCAGCCAAGGTTCCGTGCACGTTACATACGGCATTTACCACAGTGTTTTGGTTCAGCCAAAATATGCGAGTGCAAGGAAGTAATGTAAAGTCTAGAATAAAAAGTTGTGTAGTTCTAAGCTAACAATTCTTCCACAAATGGAAGCGTGCCGTAGAAAAGACGATTTCAGTCGTAGAGTATTTCTATTTAGGTGTATCCGGAAACTGCTTCACGATTGCCACCTACATAGATATATGCAAATTATACTTGATGCTTGTGTATACGATTGGTTATCGTATATGCAAGTGGACGAAATGACTGTTTCAAAAATTCGAACTGTTGAATAGTTCATTCAGTCTTTAAAGACATATTCATTATCACAAAATGCACCATTTCTGAGTTATACTTTTACAACGGAAAAAAAAGCCTGCTTGTTCACTGAATAATTACAGAACTGGGTTACGTCTCGCAAACCGGAACTGGGACAGGAAGCAGTACAAGGCCGGAGGTATGCTTACGTCACCCCATGGATCAAGATGATAACAATGAGAGCCTGGTTGCTACGCAACCAGGCGACTCAAAAACAATGGTCACAGAAATATCACACGCAACTCTTTACCACACAATCCCGGGTTTTAATGACCCTAAAGAAGAGGGCTTTTGTAAACATTGTGGGAAAAGGAGAAAATGCTGGTAACCAGCATTTTCTCCTTTTCCCACAATGTTTTCTATTCTTCCCAAAACAAATTTCAATTTTTCAATCATATTTATTTTGTCGTCTGCAAGTGCTTTCAATTTGGACCAGTCTAAAATTTTGTCGTTTGGTAAAGAGTTAATCATATTGGTAATCTTAATTCAATATTCTTCATGACTGTTGTAAAAACTTAATACTGGCTATCTGTATCTTGGGCAAAAATACTGTTCACGTAAAACTTTCCATCATAGAGCACCTAAGGTAGGAAGAGAAGCAGAAACAAGCAAATGTATTTGACTGATATATGTCACAATGCAATAAATCTATTTTCAATAGTATTTCAACTGTATAGCAGTAGCTGTACACTTACTCATGTTCACTGGTCAATAACTGATAACCCTTTACCACACAATCCCGACTTTTAACGACCCTGAGAAAGAAGCCTTTCGAAAACATTGTGGGAAAAGGAGAAAATGCTGGTAACCAGCATTTTCTCATTTTCCTACAATGTTTTCTACCCTTCCCAAAACAAATTTCCATTTTTCAGTCACATTTATTTTGTCATCTGCAACTGCTTTCAGTTTGGACCAGTCTAAAATTTTGTCGTTTGGTAAAGAGATATTACTGGCAATAAAGCTGGGGGAGGTTACTTTTTGTAGGAAACTACGAGGGACACTTTTTAAGTTCGTAGAGTAGGGCGGTCTTTTTAAAACCGCTTGAAATATCAAAATTTTATTTATCTAAGACCTTCGAAATACGCCCCGTCTGCCTCCACACACATTTTACACCGATCTACCCATTTCCGGAACGCCGCCCGGTAGTCCTCTTTAGGTATATGTTGCAGACACTGGTAGACCGCACTGCCTATACCACAACGGGATTCAAAACGGTGCCCTGCCAGCATTTCCTTTAGTCTTGGGAACAACCAAAAGTCACAGGGGGACAGGTCAGGGCTGTATGGGGGATGATCTAAGACATCGAGCCCAGATTCTTTCAGATATTCCGGTACCGTAGCGGATTTATGGGCCGGTGCGTTATCATGGAGTAATTTGATGCCGCGGACACCGGTGCGCGGTCTGCGTTTCTGATAGAAATCAGCAAGTTGAGTAAGAACACTTTCTCTGTAAAACTTTCCAGTGACAGATCTACCTTTCGAGACTGGAATTTGAAGGACTGGACCTTTCGAATCAAAGAATATCGCATACAACATGCGATCTGATGTTTTGCAACGGCGCGCAATGACAGGTCTGTCGCCCTCAGATGAAACCCAAACCTTATTTTTAGCCTTAGAATCAGGTTGAAAATGATAGATCCAGGTTTCATCACCTGTAACTATCTCTTCCAAACGACGTGGGTCACATTTGTCATATTTTTCTATAACTTGCGATGCAAGTCTAACCCGACTTTGTTTCTGCTCGTCAGTGAGCAAATGGGGCACCCAGCGCGCACAGATCTTACGTAGCCCAAGTCATTCACGTAAGATCTTCAAAACACTTGACGAATGAATGCCACTTAATTCTTCTATCTCTTGCATGGTATAACGTGCGTCTTCCTCAATTAACGTTTTCACAGTAGCAACGTTCTTTTCCGTCAAAACGGAAACCGGCCTACCCACCCGAGGGTCATTTTCAATTGACTCCCAACCATCATTAAAACGACGTACCCACTTGCAAACTGTAGCATATTTTAAAGCACCATTCCCATAAACTTTCTGCAAATCAGCATGAATTTCTGTTGGCGGAAACCCGAGCTGTGCTCGAATCTTACAATATACCCTCTGTTCAGAGATTTTTCCATCATGAACGCTGTATTTTACTATAGTGTATAAAACCACGTGTTGAAAATACCCAGCGCAGCACGCACGTGGACCTCGTGCGCCGCATACCGTGACACCGTTCGAGAGAGGAATGATTACGCAAGTTCTGTGTAAAAAATCGTGCAACTTCATAATCGCGTTAAAAAGTTATAGGCTTACTCTACGAACTTAAAAAGTGTCCCTCGTACCTATCAAGCTCCAGCTACAGTTGAATTTTGAACACGTTTTACAAATCATATCAACCAAAAGGCCATGGTGGGCTTGCAAGCATTTTCACGTCCTAGTTTATTAACTCTTAACCACACAATTAACCAAACGACAGACGATAGATCGCTCCTCCCACTGATGTCACGTGACCCTCGAATCTGAAAACCTAGACAAACATTACCCAGACACGAGGGTTTAGCTAGGAGACATATGCAAGTTACCAGAAGATACTTTAACATGAAATAATTGTTCAAGATAAAATAAGCATGGGAACAATTTGAGAAAAGGTAGTTACATCTTTTGGATTTAGGTTTTTCGAAGTTTTATAGGTGAAAATTGAAATAGAGACTGTTTATTTCGAAGTCAGTTGACTTACACCTCTTACGTTTGATAATGTAGGTACAATACGTGTACATGTAACTCGTGCTTCCTAAATATTTCTTAAAGTCATTGGTCTTCAAATGCAATTCATCTTTTACCTGGACAAAAATAAGCTTTTTCGAAGTTACAGAGATTTTTCCATTACTTAGTCCATGATATATGCTTCAATAATTTCACCACAAATTGCAAGACTTTTACATTACCAAATGAAATATACATGTTTTTAAAAGGGCAATATGATTACCAGATGTTTGAATTGAAATTAGAAGATACATTAACAAATGATAGGTTTACCAAATTGATTTTTTCAAGTTTGAGGGAAAAATCCGAGGAGAAGAATAAAAAGAATAAAAACATGAATATGTTTCTAAGCATTCGCCGCTAAATACTATGCTGTAAGAGTAATAGAAAAATAAATTGTCTTACACATTGAACATGTATTTATCCAAATTTCAAACACTAATAATCGTTGAAAGGGGTTATAGAAGGTCCCAAAGTGTCAGACTGATATGACACGTGTGTGTAATTTTACAAGTAGGACAGTACCAGACGCTTTTGGGGTGGTATACCGATATCAAAGGAATACGCATAAACCCTTGCTCCACGTTTTGCGTAAAAAGTGGCAACATGTACAACAAATCAAACGAAAACGGCTTGATTAGTACCTAATTGATTTTCGATAAATAAATAATAGTTTAAGGGAGATTAAAAGATTGAAAATAAAGGGAGGGGAAAGATGGTTATATATATATAGGGTGGCATATCGTCTTTAATTTAACAGGCTTTAAGTTTGCATTCATAGATATGTTAAAATACAGAGACCAATGGAAACAACATTTTTAATGGTTTACTGATGGAGGAAGATGGCATTTATTTTTAATTTAAACAAATGTCAAAACTGTGCCTACATTGCATTTACTTTAAAAGCGGGGGGGGGGGGGGGGGGCGCTGTTTAGGTTTGACTTCTATGAAGACTATATGAAAAGCATTTTTACCCGAATTTCGTCGATTCAAATTTTATTTAAGGATAATTTGCGAGGGGGGAAAAGATTCAACAAAAGAGATGTAACCAGCATTCAAAATAACAAGTCAAATCAATTTGGTAAGAAAATGAATTACCGAGTATATTATTCAAATGAAAAATAAGGTAAAGGAAATAAATAACTGAACATGATAAAATCCAATCAGTTGTCTAAAATATTATCTATACATTTCTTTTAGTAAAGAAACAGGAATCTGTTGCCAAGATTGAAATTCTGGAAAATTTATGACAATAAAAAAGCATGTTAACAAGAAGTATTCATTTATTTTTCTCCTTTTAAATCTGAATTTGTCTTCTGCAACAATAGTTTTACCTGGTGTAACTGTGCATCTTGAAATTGCAGTCGTAAGGATTAATAATGGATATCAAGTTTAAAGTTATTCATCAGTTTTTTCTCATAAATATACTATACATTTATATATAGTTATAACTCCTAATGATTCAGAATGTCTAGGTTTTATAACGGCAAGACGGCTTCCGCTCTGGATGGAAAAATACTGATCGCTGATTGGCTTATTGACTTTTTTGATTGACAGCTGGCGTTTGGTTAATTCCACGTTTAAACGAACCTATGGAAGATGCCTTCTGAAAACATTCCGGGAAAAGGAGAAAATGCTCGTTACCAGCATTTTCTCCTTTTCCCACTGTGTTTTCTACTCTACCAGAAACAAATTTAAATTTTGAGTCACATTTATTTTGTCATCTGTAAATGCTTTCAATTTGGACCAATCTAAAATATTGCTGTGTGATAAAGAGTTAAGTGTCAATGCAACAGGATTTGATCCTCTCAAACTCCTGAACATGATTTGGGTTTGCTCATGGGGGAAAACAGCCAGTGAATTTTAGAGAATTTGCTGAGAATTACTAGTATATGAAATAGAGGTAAAAGGCACATTATTAAATTTAAACCTTTTTCAAACAATCCAAGTTTTAACATCTCTTAGTAAGACAGCCTATGCAAATATTGTGGGATAAAGAGAAAATTTTGGTACGATATAACCTGTAGAAAAAGCAGAAAATGTTGGTAGCCTGCATTTTTTTCTTTTTTCCCCACACTGTTTTCTACCCTTCCAGAGAGACATTTATTGTGTTGAGTCACATGTACTTTTTCATCTGCAAATAGTTTCAATTTAGACAAGACTAAAATGTTCTTCTCTTGTAAAGATTGGGTGTTTATTTGTTGGAGCATTTTGCACCTCTTTGAACATTATTTCAGATTTTTATTCATGTCAGTGTGACAACTCATTACTGTCTTTTCTGTATTTCACCAGCACAAAGCTGGGGCTCTGCAATGTCTTGCCTAAGGACATTCCTTAACCCTTAAAGCCCTGGATTGATTGATTCTATGGTGTTTAATGCCATTTTCAACATTATTTCAGTTATATCGTGGTGGCCAGTGCACCTATCCATGCTTTCCTAGCGTTTCTTTTACAGTGCTTCGCACAGTATTCTTTCCAAGCCACTGGCTGTCTTTTCCCTGGCTGCTTTTCCCACAAAGCC
This sequence comes from Tridacna gigas, assembly GCA_945859785.2. Taxonomy (NCBI): domain Eukaryota; kingdom Metazoa; phylum Mollusca; class Bivalvia; order Cardiida; family Cardiidae; genus Tridacna; species Tridacna gigas. The sequence continues at coordinate 19,048,330 of OX244035.2, forward strand.
ATTGTCAAAACAATGGTCAGGGGTGAGAGAGGAATGAATCCTGTCGCAATGACTATCATCAATCAGCGGAAAGAAATTGGCCGAGCCGGGGATCAAACCAGCAACCTCCTGTTCTCAAGTCCCTTACGCTACAGACTGAGCTACAGGGTGCGGCTTAAAGCCCTGGAACCAACTTGTTTTTGCAGACAAACGTTGTTTTTGTAGACAGTGTAGATAAAGATCAGACTGCACATAACATGCAGTCTGATCTTAGATCTATACTGTCTGCTACTATGAAAGAAGTTTTGTCAAAATAAAGCAAAGTGGCTACCGTTTTCTTACTTTCCAAGCAGGTGCGCAACCCTTTACCAGTTGGTAAAATTTTAGAAATTGTTCAAATTGGAAACAATTGCAGATGAAAAATTGGACGTGGTAGCTCAAATGAAAAGCTTTGCTTCAAGAAGAATAGTAAACATTATGAGAAAAGGAAACAAGAGGGCCATGATGGCCCTGTATCGCTCCACTGGCTTATAAATATAAACCATGAAGAAAAGTCTTCACTATATAAGCCCTTATAAAACTTTGACCCCAGGGCTACAGTCTGACTAAATGGAGAATATATGTATTAGAAGAATAACATGCCAAATGTGGGAGTTCTTGGCCTTATGGCTGGTAACAAGATGGTTTCTGAACTTTTCACTCCATAAACCCATGTAAAACTTGTAAACCCTGGTGCAAGGCCAAACTTGATCCTAGAGCTGTAACTTGGGCCCTCTTTGTAACTGTCCACTAGATAATGCTATAATTATATGCAAAATTTGGTAGCCTAAGCCTTATGGCTATGTACACCAAGATGTAAAAGTTTTCCCTATGTAAGCCTATGTAAATCTTGTGAACCCCCCCCACAAGTATGAGGCCATATTGACCCCAGGACTATACTTTGGGCACTTTTGGTAGACCCCAACTAGATCAAGCTAAATGCCAAATTTGGTAGCCCTATGCCTTATGGTTTCAGACAAGAAGATTTTTAAAGTTTTCTCTATATAAGCCTATGTAAAACTTGTGACCCCTGGGGAAGAGCCAATTTTGACCCCAGGGCTATAATTTCAAGAAACATGATAGAGGTCTACTACATAAAGCTACATGCCAAATTTGGTAGCCCTATGCCTTATGGTTTCAGACAAGAAGATTTTTAAAGATTTCCAATATTTTTCAGTTTTGTTGCCATGGCAACCAGAGTTTTTGAAGGAATCAAATTCTTTCAAGAAATTCTGAAGAGGACCATGGCAGGATCATTTCTGTGAAGTTTCATGAAAATTGGATGGGTAGTTTCAGAGAAGATGATGTTTGAAATAAAAGTTAACGCACGGACGGACGGACGGACGGACACACGCACGGACACACGCACGCATGGACGGACGGACGGACGGACGCACGACGGACACCGGGCCATGACATAAGCCTGCTGGCCTTCGGCCAGTGGAGCTAAAAATACTGGTTATCAGCAATTCTGCTATTTCCAAAATGTTTCAAAAGCATTTTTCTTTGTTAAAATGATTAAATAGTGCTTTACATAATAACTTGGATGTTTTGGTTAACACTTTACCACACAATCCCATCTTTTGACGACCCTGGGAAAGAAGCCTTTTGAAAACATTGTGGGAAAAGAAGAAAATGCTGGTAACCAGCATTTTCTCCTTTTCCCACAATGTTTTCTACCTTTCCCAAAACAAATTTCAGTTTTTGAGTGCCATTTATTTTGTCATCTGCAAATGCTTTCAATTTGGAAATGTCCAAAATATTGTTATTTGGTACAGAGTAAGGGTTGAGGGCATGCAATAGCTTCTAACATTGCTCTGTATGTATATATTTTTTATTTTTTGTCCACAAATTCTTCTTGTAAGACTATTGTGATGTACATGTATTTAAAATAATAAAATAATATTACACCATATTGCCTTGCTTGTTGCATGAAACATATCTGTCTTTGTAAGAGCTGTGATCTGAACCAGCCAGTTTTATATCGCAGTAAGCGTACTGAAGGCCAAGTATGCACATGCTACATATTCTTCAGCAACACCACCGAATATGTCTTTGGAAATCTGATTTTTGTGCTGTATATCTGAAAAAAAAAAAAAAGGCATATTCTCTTTTTTAATTTATCTCAATCTGAAACTGTAAAAAGAAAAGACAGCGGTATAGTAATAGGTGTAGGTTTACTCCAACTTCATTCCATTTGATAACAGAATTGACTGCAGCATCTGTCCAGCATGTGGTTGAACTTAAATAATGTTGAAAACTGTACATGTATGAATTCGTAACTGTACAAATACAGCTTTTAGCAAAGCTGTTTCGAAACCGCATTGGTAATTACTTATCATTTGTAGGGAAGAATCATGTGATCCATCTTCCACAATCTTACTTTTCCATATGGATCAAAATTGACTGCTGCTGCATTTCCAACCTTTTACTAATCTTTACTCTAATATGGCATATGTCTCAAAGCCCGAATAGTAGCAAAAAGTACACAAAAAGTAGGTCAACAGTTGCTATGTTGCTCTATCTTTTGTTTACTTTTTACTTGATTTCAATTTTTTTTGGGCCATTGACTTACACTTGGATTGACTGTGTCTTGCCTGAAGACACTCCCATGAAAAAACCAGCCGATCGAACCCCAGACTTAATAATGTGCAAATTCCCTCTTTAACTCTTTACCAAATGACAAAAAGTTAGACTTGTCCAAATTGAAAGCATTTGCAGACGACAATTTAATGTGGGCCAAATGATAGAATATGTCTTTGATGGGGAGAAAATATTGTGGGAAAAAAAGAAAATGCTGGTTCCCAGCATTTTCTCCTTTTCCTACAATGTTTTCAAAAGGCTTATTTCTCAGGGTTGTTAAAACTCGGGATTGTGTAGTAAAGGGTTAACATACAATCCAGTGCTGTAATGACCCAGAGGCATAAAACTTTTGAGAACACTGTAGGAAAAGGAGAAAATGCTGTTGGTGACTAGTATTTACCTTTAATTCAACAATGATTTCTCCTGTTTCAAATACAAATCATGTAGATCCAATACAAGCCATGTCGTCTGCAAATGGCTTCAATCTAGACAAGTCCAAAATTTTGGCATCTGCTAAAAAAAAATCACCAGGATTCCATTGATATGTGCACTGACCAGATTAGGAAAAGATAATTGGGTTCTACGTTCAAATTTGTAATTCCATTTCTAAAGTTATAAACACACACACAAATAACAAATACTTAGCCTTGTCCAACACTATCGCATTTGTGGAAAAACAAATATTTCTCAAATATTGAAATTTGTCTGTGATACAAGGAAAATACTGTGGAAATAGGAGAAAATGTCGGCTACCAACTTTTTCTCCTATTTCCACCATGTTTTCAAAAGCATTTTTTCAATGTCTTAAAAACTAGGGATTGCTAGGTAAATGGCCAATCTCTGAATAAATATGCTTCGCGTATATCCGAGGTTCAGACTACATTTATGCACATTTAATCATTATCTGCATTCTCTGCATAGAAAATGGGTCAATCGGGTGCTGTGCAAAAATGAAAGATCATTTTCATCTCACAGGTGAACAGCGAGTGACAGTATAATTCATATACTACACTCTGAGTAATAGTAAATTAGTGTGTAATATATGAATTATGTCGCTCGCCATTCACCTGTGTTTCATCTTACTAGCCGATATTCATTAACCCTTAAAGCCCTGGAACCGACTTTAAGTTGTTTTTACAGACAGTGTAGATCAAGATCAGACTGCACAAAATGTGCAGTCTGATCTTAGATCTACACTGTCTGCTAATATGTTACATTTTCTAATGGAGAAACCTTAAAATAGCGAAATTTCGGACTGTTTTTCCAGATTAAAAAGGTCCAAATCTTAAATTCAGCACTTTAAGGGTTAATCAAAAAGTGCTTGCGTATCCTGTTCCAACAGTAAATGGGGAAATCAATACAGATATAGGGATAAATCTGTTTTTTAACACAGTAAATATAAGATGAACGTAAGGCGATTTACCGATTCAAGAATGCGAACTGAAATTCACGTCTGTTTTCAGACAGTTCGCTCATTCTGTATATTTACACATAGCTTCTTGTTCAAAACAAAAGAAACAAATCCTAAAATAGACGCCTGTTTGTTCTTTCTGTGTCGCTCTTCGGCAAATTCGGTAAACGAACTTGGTTTTCTGTCGAATATGATTCTCACACCGTCACACTGTCCTCCATTTTGTTTTTCGTTTACCTTAGCTCCTAGGTATCACGTGGTGTACCTACGTCATCGTTATTGATGTAAACAAAAGTTAGAGATACCTGGTAGTATTTTTTGTTTTGAAATTAATTCTTCTGCCAGCGAATGGAACTTTGACCAATCGCACATTACGAGAGTGTCATCGTCATATTAATCTACATAGTTTTAAATGGTATGATTAAAATTTAACTTCACTTATACCCCCGCATTGTTTACATTTGGACTTTATTGGGACTTTAATGTAGGCTGCGCATAATTAGAGATCGTGTCCCTGGCATAATAAACTATCCGTAGAAAACATACTTTCTTCAGCTAAAACTGAGTTTGAAAATAGTTATGATTTGCAAGTTTACAAGTCTGGAAATGCCTTTTTCTTTCAAACGATGACTCTAATTAATCCTCCCTTGCCCACTACACAACGCAGCCGTTTTGTTTGGCAAATCTTTGAAGGTGTAGGATCAGTGGCTAAAACAATGTCATATACAAGCAATCAATCAACACACAGAGTGAAAGCAAGACAGGTCGAAGCATGCAAGCTGACATACAAACAGGGAAACATTCAAGTGTCGTTCAATTGGTATATAGACTAAGGGCCGAAATTGTTATGGGCCGAAATGTCCCGGAATCGTCTTTCAACATCAGATTTCCATTAAAATACATAAAATTTCTCGGCTAAACTTCAATATACTAAAGATAACCACTTAATTAAGATATTTAAACATAAAAAATACATAAAAAATATGCATTAGGTGTTATTTATGTGGCGTATCACTTTCTCCTGTGGTGTACCTGTGCTGTAGCATACCTGTGGCGTAAAGTAAACATGAAAAGGAAGAACATAAAAGAAGTCTGATCAAACCGTATTCTACTAAAACAATCATGTATAGTATTAATCATTGCTATATTAAATCCTTTGGGCAACCTTTAATGGAATTAAAATAAGTTTGGAAACTGATTGATTGATTTTGGAATTTGTGGGAACCATTTATCAATAAATTTATTGTATTAGATAAGTGTTAATGGGAATAAGTGGTTAAAATAAACACGTAAATAATCAATTTTCACACTTGGTTAAAGGGCAAATTTCCTGCACAAAGAAAGCGCTTTTCACGATAGATAAATTACATTGCAAACATTTTGTAATGATGATATTCGCTATTAGACCCTCAACTCTTTTAGTGCCATGGAGGAAAATAGGTGGCAAAGATCAAGATCAAAATGCACAGAATGTGCGGTCTTAGCTTGGATCTATAACGTCCAAATTTCTAGTCAAACTTTTTAGATAAATAGTTTTCTTAGTCTTGGTGAATCTAAATTTCAGCCGTCGATAGGGTCCACTGTATACATTTGGCGCCGAAAGAGTTAAGTACGTAGGATAATGATTGTTAGAAACCGTTGAGCATGTAGGATAATTATTGGTAGAATAAGAACTTTTGAAGATAATGAAAGTACCTTCATTTCTCCACAATGTTTCAATTATACCAAAATGCCATTGTAGATCTGAATGTAATGTGGAAAGTATCATATTTGCCGTCCGCAGAGGTTTTCAACATGGACGAGTCTAAAATTTTGTTGGATGTTAAACATAATGGTTTGTTCCAGAAAAGTAATAGGAAATTTGGAAACTATATTTTTTGTTGTTGTTGTTGATGTCGCTCTTGTTGTTACAAAGACTGCCAAAAATTCATAATGCCGAGTTCCATGTTTGACTAGGTAGAGATATTTTTGTCAGGTAAATAATAGAACAGAACAGAACATTTCTTTATTTTCACTCGTAATGTACATAAAGTACAACTAGAGGATTTGAAAAATGATAATAATGACTATCAACAAATTTTGCTTTTTCCGAGCTCACAGTTTTAGCCTCTTACAAATTTTCATTTTGCAGACGACAAATTCAGATTGGTACAAAAGAATTTCAATTTTCTGATAGGGTGGAAAAACATAGTGGGGGAAAAAAAGAAAAGACTAGTTTGAAGTGTTTTCTCCTTTTCCACCAATGTTTTCTAAAGGTATCTCTTGCAGGGTTGTTAAAACTCGGGACTCTTCGGTAAAAGGTCAAATAATAATCTACTGAGATTAGAGAAAAGATGAATTTCTTCTTCCAATGTTACATAAAAAATGATTATCAATGGTTAGTTACTCCTTTTCCCACAATGTTATCAGAAACCTTCGTTAAAACACGGGATTGCTCGGTAAAGGGTTAAAGGAGCTTGTAATATACTATTTCTATTTATGGAGGTGTCGGTAAATTACAAGTATAATTATGTATACAGGGTTCCCATTCACGCACATATGTGCGTGATTCACGCACTGAATTGAATAATCACGCACAAAAATATGAAGTGAAACGTGCATGCACGCACAGATTTCAGGGCTCCCGTTGTCGATCACCAGTGGCGCCAGTTGGGACAAGTTAACAAGTGTGGAAGTCACTGTTTATTACCGCCAATCAAACTTGGTATCAATCCGCTTTTCTAGTGTAAAATCAAAGGTTTTGAAGTTACATGCTATTCTTATTGACAAATCTATGTCAAATCATACAGAAATACTACTGCAAAACTTAACAGGCATGAAAAAAAGATCACTGCAAGAAACACGAAAACCCATGACACAACAAAAATCGGTTTGGCATCGTCCGATCATAGGCATTTCAAACTGTCTATTCATATTTATCAATGACTTTGAACAGTAAATTTACATAAATATCTCTATAAAACAATAAGTGAAACCTAATTAGTGTCTGAAATTGACAGTGAAATGGAAATTCTTCTGGCTGTCAGGCTGTTAAGTTGTCCCTCTGAAACTGGTCCCGTGAGTAAGGAAATTATAACAAGCATCTTCTTTTTTTAAATTACCCACATTGTTTTCAAGAGCAGCTGACTGCAGAGTAAGACTCGTCAAAACAAATTTTCAATACAACAGAACCTTACTGTCCTCTATAGATGCTCTATAATTGTCAGTATTAAGTGCACTCCTAGAATTTCTCTTGCACTCCCGAATTTGTATTCCAGGGAGCGCATACACTCCCAAAAAGAGATGTGAGTGGGAACACTGGTATATACAGTGGATTTACCACACCTGATACGTGCACATGACTTTATTGTACCTGACACCTTTGACAATTGACACATTCCATAAATGAATCATCAATATCTAATAAAGTCTTTCAAAATTATATCTTCGAAACATGTAAGATATACAGTTATTGTAGATCTACATCATAATTTCATCTTTCTAAAATCTACCTACCCATTTCCCTTACCCCCATTTCCATTAAATCTAACACTCGTTAACAAAAGCGAACAAAACGGATAGTTCACTGCAAATACGACAAATCATCGTTCCGTATGTGCTTGATTTATTGATAACCTATTTACTTCACAAGAGGATGATTTATCTAATTGAAATGAAAATAATTTATCCCGAAATATATTAATAGGGTACGAGTTCTCCAGGGTACGAGTTCTCTAGCAATGAAATGACCGGGTGTCGAAACGAGTCATTTATCGATTGAGGTATGATCTGATTAAATACCATTATATACTTAGAACCATCAACAATTAATTACAAAACAAAAGTAAAACATACCTTCGGCTACCCCAAAGAGAAATAAAATAGCCAAAAGCCTCTTTCTTGCTTGGGAATTCATGTCGTTAATTTAATGAAACAAGCTATTATTACTCAGCTCTATTTTTAGCAGTACAGCTTAAGGTGTCGCACGGGTATGTGTATTCCCCGGCCCCACTGGAAAATATAAGCTATAATTCCCGGCCCCAACGGCCCCACTATCTGAATCTTTTATTTGTATGCCGAGTTTGATGAAAATAGTGTCAAATTAAAGCTTATGTTATAACCTTTGTAATGGTATATAGAAATATGAGATTTCATTTTTGTAAATTTGTGATAAAAGCATTTGAAATTTGTCATTTTTTAAACAAAAATGTTCCAAAGTTTTTAGAAGATAGAAATCCAGCCCCAATGTTTAAAACTTTATTTTTTCTTTTATTTACAAAAGAATGATATGATGAGAAATTCAGTTTTCCAAGCTTATAAATGATACGAAAAAAATTCAGTTTGACCCAGGCATTTTTGAGTTATAAGCGTTTTAATTTCATCAATTTTTAGAAATAAATATTTAGAAATTTGAACCCAGTAACATATCCGGCCCCCATATTAAAAATTCTACTATCAATCAAATCTAAATATCTGGATATAAAGTCAAAGTTCATTATATAAGCTTTTTAATGGTATATAGAAATTAAAAATTGGTGTCGGCGTTTTCGTGCTATAAGCGTTCAGATTTTATTAATACTTTGGAGAGATATACATGTACATGTACGTGGTATTATGGAAAATGAACTTATCTGGCCCCTATGTTTTAGACTTAATAACGTATCTAATATCCATTTTTAACGGGGTTACAAACTGCATAATATGAGCTTTTGAACGATATTTTAAAGCTGAAGATTGATGCATGACTTTTTTTTTTAGTTGTTGGCGTTTCAATTTAGAAACATGTTGAGTATAATTTTTTTTTTACTGAACGAGTAAGATGTCCGGCCGTTTGTATGAAAATTAATGTAGTTACGAGGTTATAATGTTAGCTTTAAAACTGTAAAATGTAGTAAAGAATTGATTCAGGTGTTTCTTTAGGTATAAGAGCTTCCTCATTAGCATTTGTCTAAAAATTGGAAATACGGAACATGTGAATATTAAGGCGCAAATACAGTTTCTCGTTCCTAAGTTTCAAAAGTTAGTCTGACCATTTGTCATCACTCTCCAATATGATAATATTTTTCCCGCCTACATGTTCAAACGGGGGGGGGGGGGGAAGAGAGTACAACTTCTGTGCCGTCTGATCTTGATCCATCCCAACATTCAGATACAGTAATTTATTAGCATAAAGATAAAGTCTGGGTTGTGTATTTATGGTTAATACTCGTGATCTTATCACGGCAAACTTCTGTAAAGTCGCATGCTGAAATTCATATACCCTTAAGTACATGTAAGTCAATGGGAATTTTGAATTTGATGAAATATTAATCATCATAACGTTAGAAATCATCCGATCCCGATCTGTATTTAACCCATTGTATATCACTCCTGTTCAAAGGCAAATCTCACAACTTGAACGTGTGCAAATGCTTTGGATTTTGACAATTCTAGATTTTAGTATCATGATAGAGTTAAAAGTTGCGGACGGATTTGTAGATAACATGTTGAATTTGGGTCATGAACGAAAAAATTCAGTTGGCTAATACCCCATTACTTTTCGCTTGATTTAGAGTAAATTCATTGATGGTTACCACCAAATAATAATAATTAGTGTGAATTGTGTAAATGCCGAAAAGAAATGGTGATTTTTGTACCTATCTGTCATACACGATATCTCAAAAAATATTTTAATCAAAGTATTGTGCTTTATGCCATACTAATGCTTTAAATATACACTTTCATTTGGAATTAATTTCATTAGAATTAAACCAACGACAAAATACTGATATACGGGGCCGGATTTGTGGGAAAACTCTTTAAATTTGCACAGAGGGCCGATCATCTCAAAGATCTATTATTCCACTAATTTCAATCAGAATTTACTCATTTTTACACCGTTGGAAAGTATAAAACGTAAAATTTTTACCTTTAAATGATTTCCGCGATATTTTCCATGAATAAAGAATTTAGCACAGGGGCCGGATTTGTGAGGAAACTCATTAAATTTACATGGTGGGTCGATCATTTCAAACACCTTTTATTCGATAATTTTTCCATCGGAATTCACTCATGTTTGTACTGTTGGAAAGCCAAAGACATACACTTTCATTTAGAAAAAACTTCTGCGATGTTTTCCATGAAATAAAGGATTTATCATGGGGGCCGGATTTGTGTAATTCATGAAATACCTGGAAGAAAATATGAAAAACTTTCCCGTTTTTGATTGATAATATTTCAAAAAATCTTTCAATGATCATATTGTATTTCATATCATGTGAAAGGCTAATGTCTAAGCTTCCATATAATACTAATTTCGGCAGAATCAAGCAATAAATAGAATATTTAGCATGGGGGCCGTTGGGGCCGGGAATTAAAGCCTATTTTTACGAGTGGGGCCGGGGAATACACTTTGCCGTGTCGCACCACTGCGAGATAGTTTCTGGGTCGTAGTATCAAAAGTAGACCAATGTGAAATTTTGCAGTTGCACTTTTGTTGCACTGTTTCGTGGAGCTGAGAGGGCTTGCTGGTATATAATTTCGATTTGTTTCAAATTTAGGTATGGGGGGACCATTTAGATGTGATTTTATCATATATCGATTGGACTATTTTGTGTCCGTGGAGGAACAAATAATTGGGGTCATGGCGGTGATCAGGTGTTTTTGAGGGGACAATTTCTAGGGTGCCCGATTTGATTGAGATTTAGCGAAAAACGCAATCGGTTGACATGTTGTTTTTTATGCATTTTTGAAGGACTATGACCAAGGGTGACAACCTATGTCATAGCAGAGGTGTCGGAATAGCCGCCATTCTGTGCGCAAAGTGCAGATTAATTACTTTTAAAAGATATATGTATCTAAAATTTACTTAAAATACCTACTTCATCTGGTGACGGTAAATATATTTGTCCTCTTCGTGAAATTAAAATCCCATGAAACAATGTTGTAGCTCTAAACACTTCAACACAATTGAAGTGTATACGACATCTATTGTTAAATCGCACATGTGTCACCCGCTTCGAAAATTGTGCGGAGGTAATTGCGAAATCAACGAAACTAATGAACAAAATATTAATGTATACTAACGAAGAAAGTTGTCAGGTACCATATGCACTGCTTTGTTTGGACAGATCTTCAATAACAATAATGTACAAGCTGAAAAACTTACCCTTTAAAACGAAAATGGCGGATTTAAAATGTCTCCGATGACGTATGCTATGACGTAGGTTGTTACCTCTGATGACTGTCCTTCTCAGAGCAAGAGACGGTAAAGCCAAAGTTTTGCCATTAAGTGATTTGTGAAGCTTCAAAGATGGTCAATTTCACTCTACTTTCAATATGGCAAAAAACCAGTGGTGTGACACTTATGTGAGAAGAAAGTGAAATCATAGGACTGATAGTCCTGAGAGTCGCCTGGTGTGTAATGGTGTGTAAACTCGTCTGCTTTACATCACCCTTTTTTGAACTTCAAAACAAAAATCTATTAACAGTATTCATGATACAAAGTAACCTGACTGCAAAAAATTTGTATATGCAAGCATAGGTTCTGAATTATCATCCTAACATTACAAACAAAAATATCAAACTTCATACGAAAAAGAAATATGTGGACAGAATTGTGCTTTATGTGTCAATAATAGCTTTGAAAAGTCCAAAGTGACCTAGTCTTTTACCTGTTATATTATATCGGCTTTAGGATGATAATATAATATAGAACTACAACATGTGCTCTAACTAATGTTTAATCAGTGACTGCTTATACAAGAGTAAAATAAGTATCAAAGTGTACAACAATATATAGTGAATAAATGACACAAGGGATATAGTCTAAATACTATTTACAATGTACCAACAAAGACTAAAGAGTTGTCTTTCTTAGACACATAATACTACATCCCCCTCTTTTTGGGAAAGAACGAAAAGATAAATTTTCACAGATAAATTTTCACATGGTCTGATCATCATTATTTTCTTTGTAGCATACCTTCTTGTCATGAGCAATTTTGCCAACTAATTATATTGTGATGACATTAAACAAAGAATTTACTCTTAATTAAGATTACATTGACTCTATTGTCTTAGGTTTTACAACTCTGCCAGATCTAGTAATATAATTACCCTTGTTATCATAATTAGGTGTATGGGTGGTGTCTGATAACGGTGTTTGTTTTCTCTGGGAAATGTCTAAACCCTTGTATTGTGGGTCATTCAACTTTTTTGGAGAATCACAGCTGGTTTGTTCAATTTCGGTCTTAGCTTTAACGCTTTCCTCAGAAGTTAACTATTTACTCTTTAGTAAGTGTCGTCTGTTTCTATGATATTCCCCACCATTAGATGTTCGAACAGTATATGAATGATCACTACTTTGGTCAGTTACTACTGCAGGTTGTCATGAACCCTTTTTCTCTTGAATTCGAACATTTTCTCCCAAATTTAACGGAGGTAAATCTTTAGCCGATTTATTATATGTTCGTTCCTGAACATCTTGCTTTGATTTCAGTGTAGACTTGACCTATTTGCTGTCTATTTTCTGGGGAAGTAACTGTTTTTTTTGGGTTCTGGGAAGGAAAGATCTGATGTTTCTTCCCATCAGTAGTTCTGCTGGAGTAAACCCAGTACTCAAAGGGGTTGCTCTATACTCCAGTAAAGCAATCAATGGATCTGAATTTATACTTTTTGTTTTTGTCAACATTTTCTTGCATATCTTTACACTTGCTTCTGCCAAACCATTTGACTGAGGATAGTTTGGAGATGAAAAGATGTGCTGAAAATCCCATTGCTTTTCAAAGGTTTGAAATTCCCTTGATGTATAATAACTAGCACCGTCTGATACTAATTTTTCAGGAATGCCATGTCGAGCCACCCTCGTTAACCCAGGTGTGAAGTATTATCATACATCACCCCTGAGTTATCTTGTGTATGTTTTCTCGGTCTCATGAATTATTCATGAGACATTTTGATTGGTAATCTCAGTTTTTCAATGAGAAAATTTAATCTATTTTTATTAACCACATGCCATCATTTCTATTTTTACCTCATCTACAACCAATCAAATCGATGAATGTAGTTTACGGATTACATCGGAACTGGGTCAACGAGGATGACGTGACCCCTGCTACGTACCCCTAAGGACTGCTGCAGCATGCTGTATTTCTGAATATTTGCCTTTATATATACAAGAATTTATAATGTCCGCCCTGGATTGTCGTAAGGAAGGCCCACCGGTGGCCGCCATATTCGTTGATAATGATGTGGGTTTTACCCGGTTTATTGATATTAACAGAAGAAATGTGATTATCCTCCACTACAAGAGAGTATCGTTATGTTATCGACAAATTCGATTGGCTATTGGGTGTAATTCGCAATCTTATGAATATTCATAGAAACAGCGGTTTCGCAGTTGAATGTCCCAGGGGCGATGAATGTTGTTTACGGAATACGTCGGAACTGGGTCAACGAGGATGTGTCGAGCAAACCATTGCTTCAATAGTTTGATGACAGACACACTCGAAGTGTTGGGAATTTTTTCAAATTCAATATAGTTGCTGTAATAGTCAACTATCAAGATATAATCATTTCCTTCATAAGTAAATACATCGGTTGCTACAGTTTGCCAAGGATAATCTGGAATATAATGAGGAACCAATGTTTCCTTTTGATTCGAGCTTCTATTTTCAATACATGTAGAGCATTTTGCTACCTTTTCATTGATGTGTGCAGTGATTCCAGGCCAGAACATAGTACATCGTGCTCTTTGCAAACATTTCTCTACACCAAAGTGATCTTTGTGCAAAGTGTCTAACATTGACTTTCTCAGATTTTGCGGGATAATTATTCTTTGGCCCTTCATAATCAATATTTTTTCGGTAAAAAACAAATACATGTTGATCTACGTGATATCGTAATATTTTGGTTGAAATTATTGGCTGTAAATGTTAATTTATGTAGCAGTTTAATCCTTTAGTAAGCAGTCATTGTTTTATGACCCCGAGGAAGTAGGCTTTTGTAAACACCGTGGAAAAAGGAGAGAAAGCTTGTCATCGACAATCTGCTATTTTCCAACGTGTTCATCCCGTTTCAAAAACAAATACTAGATCTATACGACACATTTAATTTGTCCTCTGTAATTGTTTTCATTTTGAAAAATTCTGGGATAATTTAGTCAGAATTTCAAAAATGTATTTATGTACACGTGGATCTAGAGAGTACTGTTCTTGCGAGAGAGGCTGACCAATTTAATTTGTGCAAACAGCGTTTACAGTTTCCCATCATTAGCAAAAGGACGAGAGAAGAAAACAAAATTCATGTATAACACATGCTAATTTCGAATACTGCACAGAATGTTTAAAGGACATGATTTTATATACACGAAAAGTTACAGATTCAGAGAATATATGACGTTTTGGCCAAGGATATTTTGGTAAGGACATTCGGGCCATAACGTTTTGTCAACGAACGTTTTGGCCAGCCGAAAGCAAAAAGTTGGAAGTTTGGTCCAAACGTTATGTCAACGTGTCTGCCGTGGGTGTCTTTTGAAAACATTGGAGAAATCGTATGTTAAAGTATAGATTATTTGAAAATATCGGTGGGAAAAAAAAAAAAAAATTCTTGGGATGTGCAAATTCTTTTTTCTTCTGCAGCTTAAGAAATTAGAAGTCATTATGGGAAAAGGTAAAATTTACAAGCATTTACACCTTTTCTCACAATGATTTCTATGTCATCACATTAATATATCCTTGGAAAATTAGGATTTATTGGATTTAATATGATAATAATGATATGGTATCGGGTAATATTGAAATGAAGAGAAGTTCTTGTTACGTTTCTTTTCTAATAAAGTATAATTTATAATTACATGTATGTATGTTATGGCCAAATGTTATTTAAAAGCAGAAAAATGTAATAAATTTTGTATGAACTTCCAGTGCTTTTCTTTTTCTAAAAATGTATTCATGTACTAAAGAGCATAAACAATTCACTTATTGCATTTCTCTGTTCTAAAACAGCATTTGGCCAAAACGTCCTTTTTTGTACTTTCAGTTGGCCAAAAACATCCATGGCCAAAACGTCCGTCCGCCAGTTCAGATATTTATCTAACATTGCTTTTGTTCGGCGAAAAAATGAGATTTTTGTTTGGTTCTGAATAATGCATTGACTCTGTGGTGTCGATTTCTTTTCGTTCACGCTACTTGTGGACGAGCGATTTCCCTTCTGGAACCCACAATTTCTACTGCTGTCCCGGAGAATTTACCATTATTACTAGCAGGTATGTTTCTATTATTCTATCAACCCTTAGGCTGCTCGATCAGTACAAACTGAATCTCGCCATCTATAGGGATGAAAAAGATACTAAGTAATCCTTCCTCCAAAATCTATGTATGATGCAGACGGTGTCAATTCAGGTAACCATACGTGGATTGCTTAACGACATCGAAATAGCTACGATACGCATTCGTGATTTTCACTTGTTTCAAAGTTTGCCTTCTTTTAAACGATTCTAAACAGGAACTCGCCATACAATTCGCCTATCTATGTTTCACTGCCTACCACGTGAGTAGAGTTAAAAGTCAGAATTAGAGTTTCTGGACTACAAACCTCATAGCCTGCTCATGATATCGCTCTTTAAGCTTACATATAGGCCTACATATATTATGCAGTAGCCACCTTTCGAAGTCACTGGTAAAGATAAAATCGCTTGTATCACCCCCGTTTCCTCCGCTTTGTTCCGAGTCTGTGTAAATTTCAAGCTATAAGTAGTCATTCTTTTTGCAATTTCCACTTTTTTGCAGGTTACTTTGTTTTAAATTTGGACGAAACTTCAAATTACCCCATTTCTGCATAGACTAATTTTAGATCATTGAACAATTAATACATGGGAAAACATTTGAAAGAAAGGGGTCACTGCTAGGTGATATTGGTGATATTTAAAACATTGAGGGGAAAGGAGGAATTGCGGGACCTGTTACGAGTAATTACTCCCTTATCCAGAATGTTTTCAAAGGAAATCAACTTCAGGGTCGTTATATTTGTACTGTTGATGTTTTTAAATCGGCGATTCATGTATGAGATTTCCCCACACGGCAATCTCAAACCCGGTAATGAAAACCATAGTGACTAAGACTGGTTTGTTGCTATAACCACTGTTACTTTAGTAAATCACTCGTAAATGAAAGAAACATTTTACAGACGATTAACGCCTAATGGAACCAAATGCTACCGTTTCCCACAATGTTTTAAAGGGTGGCGTAGTTCAAGCAATATATAAAACTACGTATATAAATATTCTCATTATTTACTTTTTCTATCATTACTGTTGTTAATTACTATCATTATCATCATCTCAAAAAAGTAGGTAATCATTTTCTTTGCTCGTGAGAAGTGTCGACTTAGACCAACATGCCTTACGAGTTTGCAAGGGCTTACTCTGTGCTTTCTCGGGAGTTTCGGTCGCGATGACAGCGTAACGAAACAACTGCCCCGCAAGTTTCTGGTGATTGGTTAAGAAATGGTCTAAAAGAAGTCAGGAAACATGAATATCTGAGCTATCACCGTGAAATACTTATGGTAAGGCATTAATTACCTAATTACCGCACATTTGAATCTAAAAGCTTAACTGTGGAAAAGTGTGGCAACTGTAAAGCATATACGTTTTACATATTGTAACATTGTTAATCTTGAATCCATGAAAACAAACTTTGTTAATGATTTAAAGTTTACAATGCAGTCTGTCACAGTTCAAGTCGCTGGCAGAGAAACTATTGTAAAACTAGAATGAATTAAAGTTGCCAAAATACAATTTAAGTAATCACTAAAGATGGATACATGGCGTATTTCGTCATGTATTTAACATTGATGAATACAACAAAATATACTTTTGGACATACGCAGTAAAAAGGACACAGACTGGCTTTCGAATAACAGGTTTGTTGCTGTTTTTTGGTGTGTGTGAAATCGAATATGTCATTGTATAATTCATTTGATAAATATCCCACGTCCTATGTTATTGGTCACATAACATTCCCTCATGATATTCAGGTGCAAAAACTAAAAATACTGTAAATTGTGTGGACTAGCACCAGGCAGTGCTACGAATTTTGTCATGAGAGAGAGAGAGAGAGAGAGAGAGTTTGTTCCTTTCTTGCAATTTAGATCATGGGTATAGAGAAAGTGATTAATCTTATTTTGCTAAAAACTAACGTATATGGTAGAGACACTGACAGGAGGGACAGATAGAGAGACAGACTCGCTAAGGAGAGAAGTCCACTTTTCTCCAACCAATCCTGAAGTGTCTTTTTTCCCAACCAATCTTGAAGTGTGCTTTTCTCCCTGTAAGTTCTATTTATAGGATCTGTAGGAAGAGAAGAAAATTTAGGAAAGGTTCCTTTCGATCTGTCTGAAATTCTTTGACTATTTAACCCTTTCATACAAAATTCCGAATGAGAGGGCTCTGGAAAACATTGCTGGTGAAAGACATTTTCTCCTTTTCCTACTATGATTCCTCATATTTCAAAGCTAAATCTCATTATTTGAGCCACTTTTATTTGTCGTCTGCAAATGTATGCTTTGAATTTGGACAAGTCTGTAAAATCGTCTTTTGGTAAAGGGTTACTCTTTGGAACTGAAATACACCTAGAATAATTATTTTTTCCATTTCCACAAAATATTTGGGACACACAGTACATATTACAATTATAAAACTGGACGAAACGTCTAAAGTGACGAAAAAAATAGGGACGAAAAACACTTGCCCCCCCCCCCCCCCCAAAGTAAACAACACGAACAGTAACAAAATTACCCTCAGTATTCAAATACATCATCAGTAAATGTGTAGTATAATAGGCATAGTTTTCATTTTTTTAAGTTTATACGTTTCCGAACCAAAAAAAGAACTTTTTACTTTTGAATGAAACTTCCTTTCACGATATCTAATTGAACGCTCTAATAACAACGCTGTGTAAATCATTAAAGGCTTCGGACGATGCAAATACATGGCGATTTGGTTTAAAATACTTGAATTCAATGTGTAAATTTTATCCATATACAAGAAAATATATTAAATGTGACAAAGAAACCTTTCTTTTAAGTATTAAACCCATATTTTATAGTAAATAATCTTCCTTTCGTGGACACTATCCTCCTTTCGCGAAAGGAAGTTCCTTTCGCTGTTTAGTTTAAAATATCAGCAAGTGGTATTTGTGTACCAGATTTGTACTCTAACGAAAAATCACAATTTTGCAGCTGTAGCATCATACGCTGTAATCTTGCTGGAGCAACACGCAGTGGCATTTTCATTATTGCCAATAATGGTAAATTCTCTGAGTGCAAACAAGGTTTTCCTACGATTTTCCCAAGTGACCTACTTTTTGACCCGATATGATTCATTTTATACTTGTCTGAAATATTTATGAAGGAAAATATTCTGATTGAGTGATTGATATATATAGTGTTTAGCACCCTTTTCAACATTATTTCAGTTATTTCACGGCAGCCTATGCACCTATCCATGCTTTCCTTGAGTTTCTTTTACCAGTACTACGCACAATATTCTTTCCAAGCTACTTGCTGCTTTCCCACATAACCATCGTCAAAACAGTGATCAGGGGTGAGAGAGGAATGAATCCTGTCGCATTGACTATCATCAGTCCTTGGAAAGAAATTGTCCCAGCTGGGGATCGAACCAGCAACCCCCTGCTCTCAAGTCCTGTATGCTACCAACTGAGCTACAGGGGCTGGACTCAAATATTCTGCCAGATTTCAATGTTAGATTTCACTGTGTTTTAGGGAAAGGTTGGTTTAAAATTACAAATATTCTGCCCAATTTCAATTTAAAGCCAAAGCTACCCTAAAACGCAGTGAAATCTAACATTTTGACCAAGTTTCGTTGACATTGGGCGGGAAGGTAACCTGGTTGATATCCTTTTAGGATTTTCCATGCTTATACTGCTTTTGAAATGTATACAAATGGACCTATTGGTATTGTACAGTCAAAAAGATTATCTAGACAAAATTTTGGCCCAACAATTTTCAGTAAATTTGGACCAAAACTTCCTTCTATGGTTTAACACTATTTTCAACATAATTTCAATTGTGTTGCAAAGGCCAGTGCACCTATACATGCCTTCCTAGAATTGGTTTAACTTGTACTTTTCAAGCCACTGGCTACTTTACCACATAAACATACCTGTAGTTGAAAAAATATACAGCAGTGAGAGGGGTTGAATCCTCTTCCCATGACTATCATCAATTGTCTGAAGGAAATAGGCAGAGTTCAGCAACCCTGGCTTTCAAGCCTTGTATTTAATAGACTGAACCACCTGTCTTGGCTTGGCTTTAAACACAAATGGAAATTTGCGTGGCATACTATTAAGACAGATGGGCAGATCAGGATCTCTATTTTTATTTACCATTCCTAAGAACTTTCTCAGTCTTATTCTCCTGAATTTTCTAGATTTGAAAGTAACACTTCTAATTGGCTAAACCATCTGGTTTAGCCAATCAGAGGTAGTGTTTTACTCTCAAATTTTGAAAATCTTGGAGAATAAGACAAGGAACGTTCTGAAGAATAGTTGGTGAATATGATCTCAGTTCATATAATCAAAATATGGTCTCAAAAGTATAAACAAGTTGTCAGTGTGGTGACCAGGGGAGCAACCATTCGAAATCATCTCGGATAATTCTAGTTTATTGCCCCCAAAAAAACCAACAAGAGTGATTGTAATCTGTCTTGTGTGACCTATTTATTTTTCCCAAGATTGACCAAAATTTAAACTTTTGACCGTTGTAATTCGGAAACAAACTTGCTAACCCAATTTTCATATTTGCATAGTGGCAATTGTCAAAATTATCTTAACTCCTTATCAAACAACAAAATTTTAGACTTGTCCAAATTGAAACCTACTGCAGACAACAAATAGAATGTGATGCTAATGCTGACATTGGAAAGTGTAGCAAAACCGTGTGGAAAAAGGAGAAAATACTGGTCACCAGCAATTTCTCCTGAGCCCCCTCCTCCAGTATTTTCTAAACCCTCCTTCATCACAGTTGTTAAAACTCAGAATTGTGTGGTAAAGGATTAAATATTATAAAGACAAATACTAGGACTAAATGTGGCGAAAGTTTGGCCAGGAATGTAGTCTTCAGATGATTGGTGTTTGCTACAGTTTTACTTTTAACTTTATCCAGGACATGTTGCATAAAAATGATTTGCTGATGGTCAATATTTTTTGGGCAAAACATGGCCCTTTTTGGGGTAAAATGAAAATGGCTCTCTTTTTTGTAAACAAGCAATTTGCTCTCTATTCTTTTTGATTCTTTAAAATTTAAGAACACTGGGCCTGTTCCTAACTTGTTCAATTTATTTTCTGCATTTTCGAAATGATTCAAGATACTGCTGCTTTTATGTATACTAGCATTTTCCCCTTTTCCCACAATGCTTTCAACCCAATCTGGGACAAATTGCATCATTTGCAAAGGCTTTCAATTTGGTTAAGTCTAAAATTTTATCATTTGGTAAAAAGTTAAAACCAATTACTACAGTTGAGCCCCATTAGCACAGTCGTTAACGTACCAGACTTGAGAACAGGGGGGTCACTGGTTTGAATCCTTAGCTCAGCCAATTTCTTTTCGATGATTGATGGTAGTCATTACGACACAATTCAGTCCTCTCTCACTTAAGCAGTGAGTTTTTATATTGCCTTAATTCTGAATTTTGATGATTGGTAATCTTGGTATTTCGAAGTAGCCAATGATGGCGACAAATTTGAGATTGTTTCCCCCCCCATTGCTGATGGTGAAAATTCTAAGAAAACCAGTGATTCACAGGCATTAATTAAAGAAAGAAAATAAAAATAAATCTTCCTAATTGTAGATATATGATGTTACTTGATTTTTTAATTCATGTTTCACTTAAAATTCATTTTAATAAAATAGGGTGCAATAATGTGGGAAAAACAAGCCTGGATGAAAAAGCCCAGGGATGACCATGCCCATGGCCAAGCTATAGTTTTTGGACAAACTAGCCTCGAACCAAATGCATGATAGAACGATAAAATATTTTTCTTACATTATTCTTAGTAACATTGTGGATTTACACAGATGAGTACTGGCATGGGTCAAAGGTCAAGGCCACAGGTAAACTTTGTTTGAAAATCGCTTCTGTTCTCTAACTCAAAAGCAGTTTGACCTAGGACCCTGAAAATTTATACAAGTTTTGCTCATGACCCAAAGAGGAGCCTTTTAGTTTTTGGATTGCATGGGTCAAAGGTCACAGGTAAACTTTGTTAGAAAATGGTTTCCATGCTCCAACTCAAAAAGCCATTTGACCTAGGACCCTGAAGCTTTTTACAAGAAATGTTGCTCATGACCCAAGGAGGACCCCCATTGTTCTTGGGTCACATGGATCAAAGATCAATGTCAGGGATGAACTTTGTGTTGAAAATCATCTCCTGTCTCTGATTTTGCTGATTCAGGGACAAGGTGCTGGTGGGGGATATTTGTCCCCTTTGTGACAGTTCTAGTTTGTATGAATGAAACTTGATTAGTTCTGCTTGTATTCATTGACATCATCTTTGCATTTGTAAAAAATAGGACTTTTGTTGTTGTTGTTTGCAGATGACATGAGAGATGAGATTCCATAATTGAAATTTGTTTTGGGAAAGGTTACCTGCATTTTCTTATTTTCCCATTATGTTTTCAAAAGCTTTCTTTCTCAGGGTCATTAAAACTCGGGATTGGATGGTAAAGAGTTAAAAGGCAGTGCAGCAATACAGGGCTATCATGGCCCTCTTGTTAATAATGTTATTTTTATAGGACTAGGGCATTGGACTTCATGCCACTAGCAGCTGTCACCTTCCCCTTAGCAGGCCAGAGGGTCTATGGGTCAGTTACTGCAGTTCATTCAACATTCAACAATGGCGTTCCTGATTGAAGGTAGTGTCTTAGCATTAGACTTATATCCCATTTTACCCTCCTGGCCATTTCTTCTATTATAGCATTAGATCTTTTTTTTTTTGTAAACTTTATTAGCCACATATACTGGTTTGAGGAGGTCGTGGCCATCCTCCCTCTATCCTTACAACAATAGTTATTTACATCCAATAACATTTGTGACCCCTGTGAACAGTATAGACCAAGATTCGAGTGTAGATTGATTTTGGAATTCACTGCTCGCAAAGGTGACAAATTGCAGAATAAGAGTTAATAAAAATACATGTACTTTTCAGAGATCCAGATAAAGTTATGTGTTTAAACAAACTAGTTGAAATATGATCATAAATATTGATTTTTATGGAAGAAAACTGCGGGAAAATGTGAAATCGATCTTTGCAAGCAATTTCACTCCTCTCCACAATGCTCTTAAAATTCTTTTCTCTTCATTGTGTTAAACAGAGCATGAGGGGAAAGTGTCAAACAAATGGCCTATTTAGTTCACCGAATCTGGATCAATGAATAGTTATCAAAGACTAATAAGTTTTACAAAGCTATGCAAAAACAAGAAAAACAACTAATAAGAAAGTGAAGAAAAAAAAAAAGGAAAGAAAGGGAAAAAACAGAAATGACTTTTGGATATGAGCAAAGAATAGGAATATATATATCATTGCATATTATATCAAGAGTGGTTTTGAATAATATATCGTACAATTGACCATCTTTCTAAGGCAGAGTCGGAAGATTTTGTTTCTTTATAAGTAGTCCAAGCCAAATGTAAACTATTTTGAAGGCCATAAATTGTCGGGATTTTCAATTTAGATTTACAAGAAGCGATATATCTTTTGAAATAAAGAAAGAGTGTGTATAATTTGTCGTCATTATTGAATGTATCGATTAGAATGTTGACACTATTTATAAGTCTTTGAGTTGATGGGTCTATTTCTCTTATTTTTGATTCTAAATGTTGTACGAGGAATTTCACCTTTTCACATTCGTAAAATATATGGAGCAGACTCCCTTCAGCAGTATTGCAGAAACAGCATAAGTTACTTGGGGTAATGTTCATTTTGTTTAATAGGGAGTTAGTGGGGAAAAATCTATGAACTATTTTTACTTGCATCCATTGGATATACGAATCCTCTGTATTTTTAAAAATATTACTATAAATTTTTTTCCAATCAAAATTTTGAGTAGGGAACAAAAATTCCCATTTCTTTTGGCTAGTAGGAATTTCATTGTCATCAATAAGTGTTTTATAAATTGTTTTGTTGGGTTTTTTATTTACCAAAATTTCATTTAAATAACTATTAACCCTTAGGCTGCTTATCGCGACCCACCGACCTTTTGCGGACAGCGTAGATCAAGATCACACTGCACAGAACGTGCAGTCTGATCTTTGATCTACACTGTCCGATAAGGAGATATCTTTCCTCCAAAAATACCTTTGAAACAAGAAAGTTTTGGGCTTCTACTATCTACTGTAAAGTTTCATTTCTTTTATTCAGCAGGATAAGGGTTAATACAGGGATTGGCATGGTCTAAAATCAAGTTTCCATTTTTATCAATATCAACCTTTCTTAAGAAGTTTTGGATAGTGTTTATCAGACCGTAATACCTCAAATAGTTAATTTTTTTACCTAAAATTGGCTCTATAGACATTAAGCAAGTAAATTTTTTATTCTTATCCATTATGTCTCTGACATTTCTAATTCCTCTATCATATAAATCTTTGATAAAAATGACTTTTGAGTCTATTGTGAAATTTTCGTTGTAGAACAAGGGCATATTTAATATCAAGTCCCAAGAGTCAATTTTAATTTTTGTCATATATTCTATGTATGATTTAAGTACGTCTCGCCAGAAATCGTTTTTTATTAGTTTAGAGATAAATTCGGAATAAGCTTTTCCTAAGTTTATTATTTTTCGTACGTCCATCATGTCATATACTAGTTGATAGCATTTATAGCATTAGATCTTGTTTTGATGTCCCTGGCTAGAGTTACTTTGCCTGTCTCTCTCTCTTTTTCGGTACCAAAAGGAAATAATATCCCTATACTGAAATTGGCATTTCTTGTTTTTCTCTGCGGAGTAGCAGCTAGGTGGTATGGATCCGCCTGTCTTGTTGACTGAACAAGCATCCAGCTCTTGAAATTCCCATGGGTGTGTCCAGCAAAGCCTCGGCTAGGTTGGAATTGATAGGTGCCCGCATTGTTTTGGGTATTTCTGTCATACATCTTCTTCATCAGTGATTCATATCTACATGCCCTGTAGTAAAATTGCCGCGCTTCATAGCTAGGCCAAGTTTATGTTCTGTCTTGCAGACAAAATCATCTTCCCTCATTTTTTACCTGAATGCTGTTTGATAAGAGTGTTAATGGTTTCCAGCATTTTCCTCATGTTGATGCGATTCCTTCTAAAATCATTCTCTGTCTCTTTCAGGCACTGTGACCAAAGGTTGTACTGCTTCCCTGTGGCTGTGATATCATCAGTGATTGGCAAGCTGTCTGTGACTGGAGGTGTTACAGTTTTTTCATCTGTATGTTGGGAATATTCAGGTGATTTCTTTCTTCTTGGTGAAAATAAATTTCTTTTCTGGAACAAGCTTAAGTACATCTCCTTTTTTCTGTCTACTCAGTTCATTTTCCCCCATATTCTGTATCTGGACAGCTCTATCGTTCTTTTTCGTCATTCCTTATGAGTAAATCTGGGTAAGTATGGTGTTTTATACTTTTCTCTCTCTCATTTTCTCAAATCTATCCATCCAGTGACCTATTTACCCAATGCACTAGTCTGATTGGACAGGTACTGATAAGCCCAGTTAGGCTTGGTTATGCAATATTTTTTGTAATAAATTCCAGCCATCTGAATGTTTAAAGTAGGCCTGCTTCTATCAGGGTTTAAAGCTGATTGCATCATAGATAGCTGATCTAGATGAAAACATTGTGTCAAAAGGAGCTATGTTTAAGAAAATTTGCAGTACTGGTGTTATATGAAGATGAAGGTCTGTGTTCATCACATTCTGTTTAGGTCATCTACTTTTGTTTTTTCATGTATTCCACCCTCGTTTTGACTGATAATGCTCGAACAAAGAAAAAGAAGCTTAGAAATTTGCATTTGGCTGGCCTCATGGAAGATTTTAGATTTAAAAAAATGAGGAAATTCGTAATTCAGATTTTTTTTTTTTTCAAGGGGGGGGTAAGGGTTGGTCAATTTGGCTACTTTTCATGCAATGTTTCCAATGTATATGAATGAAAATGAGTTAAAAAGACAGAAAAAAGGGTCCAGAATAGTATATTTTTATTTCCTTTAAATTCTTTCAGCTTTCACCAAGATATATTTATACCCCCGCAAACGAAGTTTGTGGGGGGTATACTGGAATCAGCCTGTCGGTCGGTTGGTCGGTCATGCGGTCGGTCGGGCGGTCGGTCTGTCCGCAAAATCTTGTCCGGACAACTCCTCCTACAGTTTCAATCCAATTCCCTTGCTACTTGGCAGAAGTGTTCATTAGGAGCTGTAGATGTGCAAGACACACATTTTGTAAAAATTCCATCAAGAATTACTGAGTTATTGCCCCTGATTTGACTTAAAAATGCTTGTCCGGACAACTCCTCCTACAGTTTCTGTCTGATTCACTTTAAACTTGGCAGAAGTGTTCATTAGGAGCCGTAGATGTGCAAGACACACATTATGTAAAAATTCCATCAATAATTACTGAGTTATTGCCCCTGATTTAACTTAAAAATGCTTGTCCGGACAACTCCTCCTACAGTTTCTGTCTGATTCACTTTAAACTTGGCATAAGTGTTCATTAGGAGTTGTAGATGTGCAAGACGCAACTTTCGTGAAAATTCTATGAAGAATTAATGAGTTATTGCCCCTGATTCACATTTAAAATGCTTGTCCAGACAACTCCTCCTACAATTTCAGTCTGATTCGCTTTATACTTGGCAGAAGTGTCCATTTGGAGTTGTAGATGTGCAGGACGCAAATTTTGTGAAAATTCCATCAAGAATTACTGAGTTATTGCCCCTGATTTGACTTAAAAATGCTTGTCCGGACAACTCCTACAGTTTCTGTCTGATTCACTTTAAACTTGGCATAAGTGTTCATTAGGAGCTGTAGATGTGCAAGACACACATTTTGTAAAAATTCCATCAAGAATTACTGAGTTATTGCCCCTGATTTGACTTAAAAATGCTTGTCCGGACAACTCCTCCTACAGTTTCTGTCTGATTCACTTTAAACTTGGCAGAGGTGTTCATTAGGAGCTGTAGATGTGCAAGACACACATTTTGTAAAAATTCCATCAAGAATTACTGAGTTATTGCCCCTGATTTGACTTAAAAATGCTTGTCCGGACAACTCCTCCTACAGTTTCTGTCTGATTCACTTTAAACTTGGCATAAGTGTTCATTAGGAGTTGTAGATGTGCAAGATGCAACTTTCGTGAAAATTCTATGAAGAATTAATGAGTTATTGCCCCTGATTCACATTTAAAATGCTTGTCCGGACAACTCCTCCTACAATTTCAGTCCGATTCGCTTTATACTTGGCAGAAGTGTCCATTTGGAGTTGTAGATGTGCAAGACACACATTTTGTAAAAATTCCATCAAGAATTACTGAGTTATTGCCCCTGATTTGACTTAAAAATGCTTGTCCGGACAACTCCTCCTACAGTTTCTGTCTGATTCACTTTAAGGAGGTCTTTTCTGTCATATGTATAGTTGGCCAACATTATGCGAAAAGGCACCTTTGGACATTTGCAACAAGCGTGGATCCAGACCAGCCGCTGTGTCTCAGACATATTGTCAGATCATGGTCTACACTTTTTTACACTCATTTAGTTTTGTGTCCAATTAAATTGATACTTTGCATAAATATTCACCAGGAGCAGTAGAGGTTCAAGATGCATTTTTCTCAAATGTTTGCCAAATTAATTACCCCTGAATTTACTCAAAACTTCTTGTCCAGAGAACTATTCCTTCAGTTTAAGTCTTATTCACTTGATATTTGTCATGATATTCACCAGGAGCAGTAGATGTGCAAAGCACAAATTTCATGAGTGTTGGCCTAATGATTACGGAGTTATTGCCCCTAAATTGACATTGCAGAGTTATTGCCCCTGTGACATGAAATATAGGGGCTGGGGTATTTATCACCTTTAGTGATAGTTATTCTAGTTGATTTTGGAGGAGTGGTCTCTGGGCAAAAAGTTTCCATTTTTTAGGGTCTTGGCAGCAAAAAGTGTCATGTTAAAGAAATGGGCTTTCTTTTTGAAGATGTCCTTGCTTTCTCTCCAGCACATCTATCCTTGTTTTAATACCCAGTTTCAGCCATAGGGCTACAAAAAACATGACTTGAAATTCTGTTTTATATAGGTGTCGTACCACTGCAAGATTGTTGCCTGTTTTAGTAGTCAGAGGTAGTCCCATGTGAAATTGTGCACTTATTTTGCACTGTTTCATGAAGCTGAGAGGGCTTGAAGGTATATGATTCAGATCTGCTTCAACATTTTCTGTCTGATATTCAAGAAACTTGGTCAGAATGTTTGTCTTGATGATCTCTCTAACATGTTTGAAATTGACTGACATCAAGCCAAAAAGTAGGTCACTGGGCCAAATCTTAGTTAAACCTTGTGTGCACTCTAGAGGCTATATTTACAGCTCGATACTCATGGAACTGCTAGTATGTTTGTCTTGATGATATCACTAAAAATAGTTTAAGTCTGTTTAAAAGTAGGTCACTAGCACTAATGTGTTTTACATCATTACAACCAGGATCTCTTCAGCTTTGTCAATCTTACATGACTTTACTCAGATGATCGCTTTAGGGCCAATGACCCTTTTGTATTGTATATTGACAGGATTATTTTGTGTAAGTGGAGGAACAAAAACTTGGGGTCATGATTGTGAACAGCTGTTCCGGAGAAGACAAATTTTTAGGATTGCCAGTTTTGTGTGGGGTTTTGCAAAAAAATGCAATTGGTTGATACATGTATTTTGGGGGGTGGTGGATGTGGGCATTTTTCCACTCTACTGGCTGAAAGCCAGCAGAGCTTATGACATGGTGTGATTTCTGTCCATCTGTCTCTTTCTTATTTATGCAGTAATACTCAAATGCCATTTGCAAACCTGAAGAATTTTCATTATGCACAGCCTTTGCCACTATTAAGAGTATATCAAACTTAATATGTACTTTAATATCAAAATATTAGGTCAAACTTTTTCAGTGTCTTTTTTCACCAAAATAACTTTTAACTATCGTTTGCAAAAAGAGTGGTTAAGAGCATTAACAAGTTGCGAGATCACGTAAAACAATTAACTATGAATAAGCAAATTGTGTTATGGTAGAGTACATCAACCTTTCATGTGATAAATACTATCTAGTTTGCAGGTGCTTTCAAAAAAGATGAACCTTATACCAAGTATAGCCAAGTTTAGACAAACTTTTTTTAAGCATTGGACATTTTGTGTAGTAATTGTATATTTGTACACTCATGAAAAGTTTTATCAATTCATTTCCTTCAAAGCGCCAATAAGATCAATAGAAGATAATCATTGGTTGTAGGAAGTATTGAAATGCCAATGGGGTGTAACGGTTAATTCTTTACATTACAAAATCTTTGACTGTTCCAAGTTAAAGAATTGGCAGACATTAAAATAAATGTTGTTCAAATGATAGCCCTTGCCTTTGATGGAGAGGTAAACATCGAGGCAGAGGAAATAATGCTTATTTCAAGTTTTTTCTTCTTTCAAAAATGTTCATAAATGATCCTTAAGGATAGTTAGAAAACCAGAATGATCTTTAACCTTTATCTAACAACAAAATTTTAGACTGATCCAAATCAAAAGCATTTGCAGACAACTGGTAAAATGATGCACAAATAATGAAATTTGTCTTTGAAACTGTATAAAACATTGTGACGTAAGGAGGAAATGCTGGTTACCAGCATTTTCTCCTTTTCCCACAATGTTTTTAAAAGTTATTTTCCTTTTGGTCATTAAAACTCAGGATTGTGTGATAAAGGGTTAAAGGTTCAGCAAAAAAATTGTCCAAAGTATCTTTGGACTAATCTCTATTTATTAACTCCATTTGTGTTTAGCAGGAAAAGAGGAAATACCATAATTTGAACCACCTGCAAATGATTTGATTTGGAACAGTTCATTTTTTTTTTTAATATGATAATTGACATTGTATGAAATGAAAAAAAAAAAAAAAAAAATGGTTTCAAAGCTTTTTCCATTTTAAAAAAAGCGTGTTCTGTTTGGTTTTTAAAACATGGGATTGTTTGGTATATGATTGTCTTCATGAAAACATTGTGAGAAATGAAGAAAATGCCAGTAACCTACATTTTTGTCTTTTTCCCACAATGTTTTTTGCCTTTTTAAAGGAAAGTTCCATCATTTGATCAACAGTCATTTTTTCCTCTGCAATGCTTTCCAAATGGAGTTGTCTAAGATTTTTTCATCTGGTAAAGAGTTAAGTGCATGACCTTGTGTACTTTATTTTTCTCTGTAAATACAGGTCAAAGTTTTCCTGCTAGTGAAATGTGGATCTTACTAGAATCACTTGCACAAACAACGCTACAAGTGAAGTTCTGATCTTGTATGAACTAATTGGGTGAACAAAGCTACATTTACCATTGTGATGACAGTGACCATGAAGGCTTAAAGATACATCCTTACAGCCAGACAAAAAAAAAAAAAAATGGTGTAAAAACTTGATAAACTGTAGAATGTTTCAAAATTTAGTCAGCTGTGTGAACGTAGATAAATTACCGATATATACATGTATATGGTGTAAGGGATAAATACATATTCAAAGTCAAATCTCTTTTTATGAGACATGTTCAAGTTGTCTGAAAACTCAAATTGGACAGGTTGAACACCTTTTGATGATGGTTGTTGTTGTTGGTACTAGTTTCATTACTGATTTTGACATGGTAATTCATGTAGTTGCATGGAATTTTAGTATTTCGCCAGGGCACATAGGGATTTATTACATGCTCTGACTGACACGTATAGAGAGATATCCAGAGTTTTTGTCAAAGTTTAATTCTTTTTTAATAATCCTTTTTGCTAGTGTCTGATTTGTATTAACAGTAAAGGTTGCGTTAGTATTTTAAGTTTTTTTATTTTTATTATGCACATTTTTTGAACTTTAGAATATAATTGAAAAACCTAATTAGACTACACTACATATCACTGCCTTGTTCCCTATGATTTCCCTACAACTCTGAAATCATCCAGTCTTTATCCAGGGAAGTTAGGTCATAGACATGGTTTTTCTAAGATTCTGATATTCAACACAGGCTATAGATGGCCCCAACTGATGCTGAGGCCAACCAGTCAAGGTTACGTTGACCTTCAGCATAAAGGTCAATGTCACAGTGATCAGTCATAGAACAAAGTCCCCTAGGTCTTTACAAAGCACACTTGGGCACATAGAAAAGAACAGAAAAGGAAACCGTGCTTTCTAAAATTAATTGTCTTTCAAACTGAATGGCAAAGAGATTCATATCTTTTAAACTCTTGTTTCAAATTGATATCTATGGAAAGTAAACAGTCAATTATCCCTTTACCATATGGCCAAAATTTAGACTAGTCCAAATTGAGAGCATGTGCAGACAACAAAATAAATATGACTCAAAAATTGAAATTTGTTTTGGGAAGGATTGAAAACATTGTGAGGAAAGAAGAAAATCTGGTTACCAGCATTTCTCCTTTTCAGACAATGTTGTCCAAAGGCATCTTTCTCAGGGTCGTTAAAACTTGGCTTAAAAGATAGATAATTTCTTAATTGGAATAAAAAACTTTGTGGAGAAAGGAGAAAATGTCAGTTACCAGTATTTTCTTCTTTTTTCCTACAACGTTTGCAAAAAAAAATCCTTATCAATGGAAATAATTGTAGATATATCAAATGGAATGTATTTTCAGGCAAGAATATAAATCTGGCTCAACTGATACACCTTGTCTTTAACATAATGGAAACCATTGTGGGGAAAAGGAGAAATTGTAAGTTACCTGCATATTCTCCTTTTTCCACAATGCTTACAAAAGCCTTTTTCATCAGTCTTTCATCAATACTTAATACCTAGGATTTTGTGCTTAAGGATTAAATGCAAGTTTCAAGACACAGAAAGCATAATTATTAGCTGTGCATTCTAAATAAAAATCTTTCAAATAATGTTGCAAAGAGCTTCAATTTTTTTCCCTTAACTCTTTAATAAGATACTGAGATAATGTTGAAAATAGCGCTAAACAATCAATTAATCAATTTTAAAAGTCTTCTGCCTCAAGGTCTTGGATTGTGTGCCATTGGGCTAGAAACTCTTCACAGTCTTAATCCTTTACCACACAATCCCGCCTTTTAATGGCCCTGAAAAAGAAAGCTTTTGAAAACATTGTGGGAAAAGGAGAAAGTGCTGGTTACCGACATTTTCTCCGTTTCCCACAATGTTCTCTCCCTTTCCCAAATCAAAGTTTTATTTTTGACTCACCTTTATTTTGTCGTCTGCAAATGCTTTCAATTTGGACCAGTCTAGAATTTTGCCATTTGGTAAAGAATTAAAAGAAAAATGTCTTTCACATAAAATGTAGAGTTTCAAAAAAAACTGAATCCCTTTTCCGCAATGTTTCAAAATATAAAATGTTAAAGAGTTTCTAAAGATTTTTTTTTTACCTTTTTCCTCAATGTTTTCAATCGCGTTCTTCCTCAGTGTCCATAAAATAAGGACTGTTTGCTGTTAGATAAAGTCCAAGTTTCTGAACAGTGAAAACCATAAATGGAAACTCTATACCATCTTACAAAAAAAAAAAATCATTTTGAAATCAAATGGTAGAGCGTTCCTGAAGATTTTTTTTTCACCTTTTTGCATAATGTTTTCAATAGTTTTCTTCCTCATTGTCCATAAAACTCAGGACTGTGTGCTGTCGGATAAAATCAAAGTTGCTTGACACTGAAAAGCATGTAAGTAGAAACTCTTTGCCATCTTGCAAAAAAAAAAAATCACTTTGAAATAAAATGGTAGAGAGTTTAAAAAAAAAAAAACATCTTTTTCCAAAATGTTTTGAAAAGACTTCCTCCTCAAGGTCTGGAAAACTCAGAAATGTGTGCTATTGTGACAAATTTAAGTTTCTAGAGATTAAAAAAAAAACCATATTTCAGAAACTCTTTACCATTTTAAAAATTTTGTCTTCAAAAAATGAAACGGTAAAGAGCTTCTGAAAAAAAAAAAAAAAAAATTAACCTTTTTTCCACCAGGTTTTCAATAGTTTTCTTCCTCAGTGTCCATAAAACTCAGGACTGTGTGCTGTTGAATAAAATCAAAGATTCTAGACATTGAAAAGCATGTAAGTAGAAACTCTTTACCATCCAACGACAATAACAAAAAATCACTTTGAAATAAAATGGTAAAGAGTTAAATTCTTTTTTTTTTACCTTTTTCCACAATGTTTTGGAAAGGCTTCCTCCTCAATGTCTGTAAAACTCAGAAATGTGTGCTATTGGGTTAAATATATGTTTCTAGAGATAAGAAAGCATATTTCAGAAACTCTTTACCGTTTTAAAAATTTTGAATTCAAAATATAAAATGGTAAAGAGTTTTTGAAAAAAAAAAAATTTTTTTTACCTTTTTCCACAATGTTTTCAACAGCTTTGTCCCTCATTGTCCACAAAACTCAGGACTGTGTGCTGTTGGATAAAATCAAAGATTCTAGACATTGAAAAAGCATGTAAGTAGAAACTCTTTACTGTCGTACAAAAAAAAATACTTTGAAACAAAATGGTAAAGAGTTTAAAAAAAAAAAAAAAAAAAAAATTTACCATTTTCCACAATGTTTTGAAAAGGCTTTCTCCTCAAGGTCTGGAACACTCAGACATGTGTGCTACTGGGTCAAATCTAAGTTTCTAGAGGTAAAAAAAACATATTTCAGAAACTCTTTACCATTTTAAAAATTTTGTCTTCAAAAAATGAAACGGTAAAGAGTTTCTGAAGAATTTTTATTTACCTTTTTCCACAATGTTTTCGATAGTTTTCTTCCTCATTGTCCTTAAAACTCAGGACTGTGTGCTGTTGAATAAAATCAAAGATTCTAGACATTGAAAAGCATAACAGTAGAAACTCTTTGCCATCTTACAAAAAAAAAAAATACTTTAAAATAAAATAATAAAGAGTTTCAAAAAAACTTTTTTTTCACCTTTTTGCACAATGTTTTCAATAGTTTTCTTCCTCATTGTCCATAAAACTCAGGACTGTGTGCTGACGGATAAAATCAAAGTTGCTACACACTGAAAAGCATGAAAGTAGAAACTTTTTGCCATCTTACAAAAAAAATTACTTCGAAATAAAATGGTAAAGAGTTTCAAAAATCTTTGCTTTTGCCTTTTTTTACAATGTTTTGAAAAGGCTTCCTCCTCAAGGTCTGGGAAGCTCAGAAATGTGTGCTATTGGGTCAAATCTAAGTTCCTAGAGATAAAAAAAAAAAAAAAAAAAACAAATTTCAGGAACTCTTTACCATTTTAAAATTTTTTTCTACAAAAAATAAAACGGTAAAGAGTTTCTGAAAAAAACATTTTTTTTTACCCTTTTTCCACAATGTTTTCAATAGTTTTCTTCCTCACTGTCCATAAAACTCAGGACTGTGTGCTATCGAATAAAATCAAAGATTCTAAACATTGAAAAGCATTTAAGTAGAAACTCTTTACCATCCAACGACAATAACAAAAAAAAAAAAAAAAAACAACACTGAATTAAAATGGTAAAGAGTTGAAAAAAAAATTTTTTCACCTTTTTCCGCAATGTTTTCAACAGCTTTGTTCCTCATTGTCCACAAAACTCAGGACTGTGTGCTGTTTGATAAAATCAAAGTTTCTAGACATCTAAAAGCATGAAAGTAGAAACTCTTTGCCATCTTACAAAAAAAAAAAAAATATTACTTTGAAATAAAATGGTAAAGAGTTAAAAAAAATATTTGTTTTCACCTTTTTTTACAATGTTTTGAAAAGGCTTCCTCCTCAAGGTCTGGAAAGCTCAGAAATGTGTGCTATTGGGTCAAATCTAAGTTTCTAGAGATAAAAAAAAAATATATATATTTCAGAAACTCTTTACCATTTTAAAAATCTTTTCTTCAAAACATAAAACGCTAAAGAGTTTCTATAAAATAAAAAAGAAATACCTTTTTCCACAATGGTTTCAATAGTTTTCTTCCTCACAGTCCATAAAACTCAGGCCTGTGTGCTATTGAATAAAATCAAAGATTCTAGACATTGAAAAGCATTTAAGTAGAAACTCTTTACCATCCAATGACAACAACAAAAAATCACTTTGAAATTAAATGGTAAAGAGTTAAAAAAAAAAAAATCACCTTTTTTCCACAATGTTTTGAAAAGGCTTCCTCCTCAATGTCTGTAAAACTCAGAAATGTGTGCTATTGGGTCAAATCTTAGTTTTTAGAGATATGAAAGTATATTTCAGAAACTCTTTACCATTTGAATTCAAAACATAAAATGGTAAAGTGTTTCTGAAAAAAAAAAAGATTTTTTACCTTTTTCCACAATGTTTTCAATAGCTTTGTTCCTCAGTGTCAATAAAACTCAGGACTGTGTGCTGTTGGATAAAATCAAAGATTCTAGACACTGAAAAAGCATATAAGTAGAAACTCTTTACCATCTTACAAAAAAAAATTACTTTGAAATAAATGGTAAAGAGTTTAAAAAAAAAAAGAATATTTTCACCTTTTCCCACAATGTTTTGAAAAGGCTTCCTCCTCAAGGTCTGGAAAACTCAGAAATGTCTGCTACTGGGTCAAATCTAAGTTTCTAGAGGTAAAAAAAGCATATTTCAGAAACTCTTTACCATTTTAAAAATTTTTGGTCTCAAACAATAAAATGGTAAAGAGTTTCTGAAGATTTTTTTTTTCCTTTTTCCATAACGTTCTCAATAGTTTTCTTCCTCATTGTCAACAAGCCTCAGTCACATGGATCAAAGGTCAAAGTCAGGGATGAACTTTGTGTTGAAAATCATCTCTGATCTCTGATTGTGCTGATTCAGGGACAAGGTGCTGGTGGGGGATATTTGTCTCCTTTGTGACAGTTCTAGTTTGTATGAATGAAACTTGATTAGTTCTGCTTGTATTCATTGACATCATCTTTGCATTTGAAAAAAATAGGACTTTTGTTGTTGTTGTTTGGGTGAGGGATAGGACTAGGCTGTTTTTTTTCTTTTTTCTTTTTTTTATTTTCTTCAGTTAAGCGCATGATACATTAAAATTTTGTGTAACTCTTTACCACGCAACAGAAATTTAAACTAGTCATATTTGGAAAGCATTTGCAGACGACATAAGAGATGAGATTCCATAATTGAAATTTGTTTTGGGAAAGGTTACCTGCATTTTCTTCTTTTCCAATGATGTTTTCAAAAGCTTTCTTTCTCAGGGTCATTAAAACTCAGGATTGTATGGTAAAGAGTGAAATGGAAGTGCAGCAGTACAGGGCTATCATGGCCCTCTTGTTAATAATGTTATTTTTGTAGGACTAGGGCATTGGACTTCATGCTACTAGCAGCTGGCACCTTCCCCTTAGCAGGCCAGAGGGTCTATTGGTCAGTTACTGCAGTTCATTCAACATTCAACAGTGGCGTTCCTGATTGAAGGTAGTGTCTTAGCATTAGACTTATATCCCATTTTACCCTCCTGGTCATTTCTTCTATTATAGCATTAGATCTTGGTTTGATGTCCCTGGCTAGAGTTACTTTGGCTGTCTGTCTGTCTCTCTTTTTCGGTACCAAAAGGAAATATCCCTATACTAAATTTGGCATTTCTTGTTTTTCTCTGCAGAGCAGCAGCTAGGTGGTATGGATCCACCTGTCTTGTTGACTGAACAAGCATCCATCTCTTGAAATTCCCATGGGTGTGTCCAGCAAAGCCTCGGCTAGGTTGGAATTGATATGTGCCTGCATTGTTTTGGGTATTTCTGTCATACATCTTCTTCACCTGTGATTCATATCTACATGCCTTGCAGTAAAATTGCCGCGCTTCGTAGCTAGGCCAAGTTTATGTTCTGTCTTGCAGACTAAATCATCTTCCCACATTTTCTACCTGAATGCTGTTTGATAAGAGTGTTGATGCGATTCCTTCTAAAATCATTCTCTGTCTCTTTCAGGCACTGTGACCAAAGGTTGTACTGCTTCCCTGTGGCTGTGATATCATCAGTGATTGGCAAGCTGTCTGTGACTGGAGGTGTTACAGTTTTATTCATCTGTTTGTTGGGAATATTCAGGTGATTTCTTTCTTCTTGGTGAAAATAAATTTCTTTTCTGGAACAAGGTTAAGTACATCTCCTTTTTTCTGTCTTCTCAGTTCATTTTCCCCCATATTCTGTATCTGGACAGCTCTGTCGTTCTTTTTCCTCTTTCCTTGTGAGTAAATCTGGGTAAGTATGGTGTTTTGTACTTTTCTCTCTGTCATTTTCTCAAATATATCCATCCAGTGACCTATTTACCCAATGGACTAGTCTGATTGGACAGGTACTGATAAGCCCAGTTAGGCTTGGTTATGCAATATTTTTTGTAATAAATTCCAGCTATCTGAATGTTTAAAATAGGCCTGCTTCTATCAGGGTTTAAAGCTGATTGCATCATAGATAGCTGATCTAGATGAAAACATTGTGTCAAAAGGAGCTATGTTTAAGTAAATTTGCAGTACTGGTGTTATATGAAAATGAAGGTCTGTGTTCGTCATATTCTATTTAGGTCATCTACTTTTGTTCTTTCATGTATTCCACCCTCGTTTTGACTGAAAATGCTCGAACAAAGAATAAGAAGCTTAGAAATTTGCATTTGGCTGGCCTCATGGAAGATTTTAGATTTAAAGAAATGGGGAAATTCGTAATTCAGATTTTTTTTTTTTTTTTTTTTTTCAAGGGGGGTAGGGGTTGGTCAATTTGGCTACTTTTCATGCTTCATGTTTTCATGCTTCATGTTTTCATGTTTCCGATGTATATGAATGAAAATGGGTTAAAAAGACAGAAAAAAGAGTCCAGAACAGTATGTTTTTATTTCCTTTAAATTCTTTTAGCTTTCACCGAGATATATTTGATTTTGGAGGAGTGGTCACTGGGCTAAAAGTTTCCATTTTTTAGGGTCTTGGTTGCAAAAAGTATCATGTTAAAGAAATGGGCTTTCTTTTTGAAGATGTCCTTGCTTTCTCTCAAGCAGATCTAGCTTTGTTTTAATACCCAGTTTCAGCCATAGGGCTACAAAAACATGACTTGAAATTCTGTTTTATATAGGTGTCGCACCACTGCAAGATTGTTGCCTTGTTTTAGTAGTCAAAGGTAGTCCCATGTGGAATTGTGCACTTATTTCGCACTGTTTCATGAAGCTGAGAGGGCTTGAAGGTGTATGATTCAGATCTGCTTCAACATTTTCTGTCTGATAGTCAGGAAACTTGATCAGAATGTTTGTCTTGATGATATCTCTAACATGTTTGAAACTGAGTGACGTCAAGCCAAAAAGTAGGTCACTTGGCCAATTCTTAGTTAAACCTTGTGTGCACTCTAGAGGCCATATTTTCAGCTCGATACTCATAAAACCTAGTATGTTTGTCTTGATGATATCACTAAAAATAGTTCAAGCCTGTTTAAAAGTAGGTCACTAGCACTAATGTGTTTTACATCATTACAACCAGGATCTCTTCAGCTTTGTCAATCCTACGTGACTTTACTCAGATGATCGCTTTAGGGCCAATGACCCTTTTATATTGTATATTGACAGGATTATTTTGTGTAACTGCAGGAACAAAAACTTGGGGTCATGACTGTGAACAGCTGTTCCAGAGAAGACAAATGTTTAGGGTTGCCAGTTTTGTGTGTGGTTTTGCAAAGTGGTTTTGCAAAAAAATGCAATTGGTTGATACATGTATTTTGGGTGGTGGTGGATGTGGGCATTTTTCCGCTCTACTGGCTGAAAGCCAGCAGAGCTTATGACATGGTGTGGTTTCTGTCCGTCTGTCTCTTTCTTATTTATGCAGTAATACTCAAATGCCATTTGCAAACCTGAAGAATTTTCACTACGCACAGCCTTGGCCACTATTAAGAGTATATCAAACTTACGTACTTTAGTATCAAATTATTATGTCAAACTTTTTCAGTGTCTTTTTTAACCAAAATAACTTTTAACTATCTTTTGCAAAAATAGTGGTTAAGAGCATTAAGTTGCGACATCATGCAAAACAACTATGAATAAGCAAATTGTGTTATGGTAGAGTACATCAACCTTTCATGTGATAAATACTATCTAGTTTGCAGGTGCTTCCAAAAAAGATGATCCTTATAACAAGTATAGCCCAGTTTAGACAAACTTTTTTTTAAGCATTGGACATTTTGTATGGTAATTGTATTTTTTTACAGTCACGAAAAGTTTTATCAATTCATTTCCTTCAAAGCGCCAATAAGATCAATAAATAGAAGATAATCATTGGTTGTAGGAAGTATTGAAATGCCAATGGGGTGTAACGGTTAATTCTTTCCATTACAAAATCTTTGACTGTTCCAAGTTAAAGAATTTGCAGACATTAAACTAAATGCTGTTCAAATGATAGGAATTGCCTTTGATGGAGAGGTAAACATTGAGGGAGAGGAAATAATGCTTGTCTCAAGTTTTTTCTTCTTTAAAAAACGTTCATAAATGATCCTTAAGGGTAGTTAGAAAACCGGAATGATCTTTAACCTTTAACAACAAAATTTTAGACTGATCCAAATCAAAAGCATTTGCAGACAACTGGTAAAATGATGCACAAATAATGAAATTTGTCTTTGAAACTGTATAAAACATTGTGACATAAGGAGGAAATGCTGGTTACCAGCATTTTCTCCTTTTCCCACAATGTTTTTAAAAGTTATTTTCCTTTTGGTCATTAAAACTCGGGATTGTGTGATAAAGGGTTAAAGGTTCAGTAAAAAAATTGTCCAAAGTATCTTTAGACTAATCTCTATTTATTAAATCCATTGTGTTTTGCAGGAAATGAGGAAATACTATAATTTGAACAACATTTACCACCTACAAATGATTCGATTTGGAACAGTTCATTTTTTTTTATGATAATTGACATTGTATGAAATGGAAAAAAAAAAACAGTTTCAAAGCTTTTTCCATTTAAAAAAAAAGCGTATTTTGTTTGGTTGTTAAAACATGGGATTGTTTGGTATATGGTTATAGAACATCGGAAGAATCAGTTGATTGTCTTCATGAAAACATTGTGAGAAATGAAGAAAATGCCAGTAACCTATATTTTGTCTTTTTCCCACAATGTTTTTTGCCTTTTTAACGAAAAGTTCCATCATTTGAGCAACAGTCAATTTGTCCTCTGCAATGCTTTCCAAATGGAGTTGTCTAAGATTTTTTCATCTGGTAAAGAGTTAAGTGCATGACCTTGTGTACTTTATTTTTCTCTGTAAATACAGGTCAAAGTTTTCCTGCTAGTGAAATGTGGATCTTACTGGAATCACTTGCACAAACAACGCTACAAGTGAAATTCTGATATTGTATGAACTAATTGGGTGAACAAAGCTACATTTACCATTGTGATGACAGTGACCATGAAGGCTTAAAGATACATCCTTACAGCCAGACAGAAAAAAAAAAACGGTGTAAAAACTTGATAAACTGTAGAATGTTTCAAAATTTAGTCAGCTGTGTAAACGTAGATAAATTACCGATATATACATGTATATGGTGTAAGGGATAAATACATATTCAAAGTCAAATCTCTTTTTATGAGACATGTTCAAGTTGTTGTCTGAAAACTCAAATTGGACAGGTTGAACACCTTTTGATGATGGTTGTTGTTGTTGGTACTAGTTTCATTACTGATTTTGACATGGTAATTCATGTAGTTCCATGAAATTTTAGTACTTCGCCAGGACACATAGGGTTTATTACATGCTCTGACTAACACATAAAGGGAGATATCCAGAGTTTTTGTCAAAGTTTAATTCTTTTTTAATAATCCTTTTTGCTAGTGTCTGATTTGTATTAACAGTAAAGGTTGCCTTAGTATTTTAAGTTTTTTATTTTATTTTGCACATTTTTTGAACTTTAGAATTTAATTGAAAAACCTAATTAGACTACACTACATATCACTGTCATGTTCCCTGTGATTTCCCTACAACTCTGAAATCATCCAACCTTTATCCAGGGAAGTTAGGTCATAGATATGTCATGTCATAGTGTCCTTCATACATGAAAAGTAATAGAAAAATACTCAATTTAAAGTTTTAAAATCAATCTAGATATCTCCCTTTAATTATATATTGACTTAAAAAAACATTGACTTATTTGGAAATAAAGAATACCTTAAAGGAGACAATCCATTTTTTAATTATTTATTTGCTGTTTGCAAAGAATATGTTGAGGTATTGTCATAGCACTGTTGTTGTCAGCATCTTCTTGGTGGTGCAAAAACTGACATTATAATATCTAACTTATTACTGTCAACATTTACTTGAAACTTGGACTAGTTCTTAACTATCAAAAGGGGAACTTATACAACATGGGCAGATAACCATCAAAATATTTTTGTCACAGTTATGTCCCTTTTTGACTTACAATTTTCTCTGAAAAACCAATCTACATGATTTTAAAAGCAACTGCAGCAGAGTGTTGGCACCTGCATGTGGTGCTCTTGTTTTTATTACAGTAAACTACCTGTGTTGTTTAGCGCCATTTTCAACATTATGTCTATGTGCCATTTGGTGCACCTATTCTATGTGTCCCCGGAGTTTCATCTGCCAATATTTTGTTAAATACTCTTTCCACACTACTAGTTGCCTTTTTATATAACTCTAGCACACATTCCTGAGCTTTGACAACCCCCA
This sequence comes from Tridacna gigas, assembly GCA_945859785.2. NCBI lineage: Eukaryota > Metazoa > Mollusca > Bivalvia > Cardiida > Cardiidae > Tridacna > Tridacna gigas. The sequence goes on from OX244035.2 coordinate 19,089,102, forward strand.
AGGAGAGGAACTTTTCAAAATATTTAGGAAAAGGATAAAATGCTGGTACCCTACATTTTATGTCTTTTTCATAATTTTTTTATACCCTTTTAGAGGCAGATTTCAATTCAGTTCCATATTTTGAGCAACTCTTTATTTGTCACAAACACTTTCAGTTTGGAAAAGTCTAAATTTTTATCATCCAGTAAAGGGTTAAAAATCATTGATACATGTACTAAATTCAGCAGTGAGGAAAATCATTCCTGTTACATTATTCCTCTGACAAATAGAACCTACAACCCTTGGGTTTCAAGCCTGGCAAGATAACGAGTGAGCTACATAGCCCATCTGCATTTCTTTCAAATGGTGAGCTCTTAGGCAATATTGCCTTTTTTCCTTAGTAGCACATACTATCCGTCCAGTACAATCATCTAGAAATTTTTAGCTTGGCTGTTTTCGATGAAAATGTTGGGGTATTGCTGTAATCCTGGCGTTGTCATCGACTGCGCCACCATGTGAAAACTTTGACATTTATAATATTTCTGTTATTACTGAAGATATATGCTTCAAGCTTGGACAAGTTGTTAATTATCAAAAGGGGAACTTATACAACAAGGGCAGGTAACCATCAAAATATTTTTGACAGAGTTATGCCCCTTTTTCAACTTGAAAATTTCACTGAAAATCAAACATCTGCAGCTGAGCATTGGCACCTAAATGTGGTGCTTTGTTTTTAGCTCACCTGAGCATGAAGTGCTCGAGGTGAGCTATTGTGATCGGTCAATGTCCGTCGTCCGTCCGTCCATCCGTCCGTCCGTTCACAATTACAAAAAAAATCTTCTCCTCAATCAGATTTCAATCAAACTTCACAGAAATGATCCTTAGGTCATGCTCTTTGAAAACACTTCAAAGAATGGAAATCAGTGAAGAACTCTGGTTGCCATGGCAACCGAAAGAAAAACTTTAAAAATCTTCTTGTCCCAAACTGTAAGGGCTAGAGCTTTCATATATGGCATGTAGCATCATCTAGTGGCCCTCTACCAAAATGCTTCAAATAATGGCCCTAGTGTGGAAATTGGCCCTATCTTGTGGGTTCTCGGATTTCACATAGAGATAAAGAAGGAAATCTTTAAAAATCTTCTTGTCCCAATCCGTAACGGCTAGAGCTTTCATATATGGCATGTAGCATCATCTAGTGACCCTCTACCAAAATACTTCAAATTATGGCCCTGGTGTTAAAAATTGGCCCTATGTTGTGGGGTCGCAGATTTCACATAGAGATAAAGAAGGAAATCTTTAAAAATCTTCTTGTCCCAAACCGTAAGGGCTAGAGCTTGTATATTTGGCATGGAGCATCATCTAATGGCCCTCTACCAAAACACTTAAAATTGTGGCCCTGGTGTGAAAATTAGCCATATTTTGTTGGTCTCGGATTTCACATAGAGATAAAGAGGGAAATCTTGATGACAATTCCATTGTTTACACTCTAGGGCCTATAATTTCGACTATCATTTTGTTACCTGCTCTGATTGTTGGTATTGTCATATGGATGAATCATTTTCAAAACTAAAACATTCCAGCAAAAAACAAGAGGCAAATGGCCATAACAATGACAGCTGAGTTGCATTTCAGGTGAGCGATTTAGGACCATCATGGTCCTCTTGTAATTAACAGTGTTTCAGTCATATCTATTCTTGGTTTCACCTGAACTAAAACAGAGATGTGCAGTGCCTCAGCCATTCCTACATTTTCAGCACTGCCAGTTGGGATCAAAATAGTTTTTCAGTTTGAATGATATCAAATCCAACTTGCTAACCAAGTGAGTCATGCAAGCCACCCAAGTGCATGATGGAAGTACTAAATCATGAACAATAGTACTCAATATTCAAACACAGATACCTACATCATGCTTTGTGATACCTGCCAAAAAGTATTGTATGCATCCAGCAATTTGTGGGGCAGACACGACGGATAAAAGGAACAATTTTTAACCCCCACCTAACAACCATAGGAGGTAAACTGCTGTGCACATGCCTGGTAGGTATGACATAAGTCTACGCCTTGTCCGTGGATACAATAAGGAGACAGCTTTACCTAGGTCCTTCAAATTTGGTATGTGCAGTAATTCAACACAGGCTATAGATGGCCCCAACTGATGCTGAGGCTAACCAGTCAAGGTTACGTTGACCTTCAGCATAAAGGTCAATGTCACAGTGATCAGTCATAGAACAAAGTCCCCTAGGTCTTTACAAAGCACACTTGAGCACATAGAAAAGAACAGAAAAGGAAACTCTGCTTTCTAAAATTAATTGTCTTTCGAACTGAATGGCAAAGAGATTCGTATCTTTTTAACTCTTGTTTCAAAATGATATCTATGGAAAGTAAACAGTCAATTATCCCTTTACCATATGGCCAAAATTTAGACTAGTCCATATTGAGAGCATGTGCAGACGACAAAATAAATGCGACTCAAAAATTTAAATTTGTTTTGAGAAGGATAGAAAACGTTTGTGAGGAAAGAAGAAAATGCTGGTTACCAGCATTTCTCCTTTTCAGGCAATGTTGAAAAAAGGCCTCATTCTCAGGGTCTTTAAAACTTGGCTTAAAAGATAGATCATTTCTTAATTGGAATAAAAAAAATTGTGGAGGAAGGAGAAAATGTTAGTTACCAGTATTTTCTTTTTTTTTTTTTTTTTCCTACAACATTTGCAAAAAAAAAAAAAAAAAAAAATCCTTATCAATGGAAAAAAATTTAGACATATCAAATGGAATGCATTTCAGGCAAGAATATAAATCTGGCTCAACTGATACAACTTGTCTTTAACAAAATGGAAACCATTGTGGGGAAAAGGAGAAATTGTAAGTTACCTGCATTTTCTCCTTTTTCCACAATGTTTACAAAAGCCTTTTTCATCAGAGTCTTTAATACTTAATACCTAGGATTTTGTGCTTAAGGATTAAATGCAAGTTTCAAGACACTGAAAGCATAATTATTAGCAGTGTATTCTAAATAAAAATCTTTCAAATAATGTTGCGAAGAGTTTCAATTCTTTTTTCCTTAACTCTTTAATAAAAAACTGAGATAATGTTGAAAACAGTGTTAAACACCATACAATCAATTAATCAATTTTAAAATTCTTCTGGCTCAAGGTCTTGGAAAAACCAAGGATTGTGTGCCATTGGGCTAGAAACTCTTCACAATCTTAATCCTTTACCAGACAATCCCGCCTTTTAATGACCTGAAAAAGAAAGCTTTTGAAAACATTGTGGGAAAAGGAGAAAGTGCCTGTTACCAGCATTTTCTCTTTTTCCAACAATGTTTTCTTCCCTTCCCAAATCAAATTTTTATTTTCGAGTCACCTTTATTTTGTCATCTGCAAATGCTTTCAACTTGGACTAGTCTAGATTTTTGCCATTTGGTAAAGAATTAAAAGATAATTGTCCTTCACATAAAATGGTAAAGAGTTTCAAAAAAAAAAAAAAAAAATTGAATCCCTTCTCTGCAATGTTTTCAATAGCCTTCTTCATCAGTCATGACTAAACTCAGGATTTTTTAAATATTGGGTCAAATTCAAGTTTTTAGACATTGAAAAGCATTGAGCTAGAAACTCTTTACCATATTACAAAAAACAAAATGACTTTGAAATAGAATGGTAAAGAGTGTCAAAAAAAAAAAAAATTTTTTTTTGATCTCTTTCCACAATGTTTTGAAAGGGCTTCTTCCTCAAAGTCTTAAAAACTCAGAAATACTGCTATTGGGAAAAAATAAGTTTCTAGACATTGAAAAGCATATTTCCAGGAACTTTTTATCATTTTAAACATTTTGTATTCAAAAAAATAAAATGGTAAAGAGTTGCTGAAAAAAAAAACAACCTTTTTCCACTATCTTTGCATTAGCTTTCTTCCTCAATGTCCACTAAACCCAGGACTGCATGCTGTTTTATAAAATTTCAGTTTCTAGGCATTGAAAAGCTTATAAGTAGAATGTCTTTACCGTCTTAAAAAAAAAAAAATCATTTTTAAAATAAAACAGTACAGAGTTTCTGGGAAAAAAAAACAAAAAAAAAAAAAAAAACCCTTCTTCCACAATTTTTTAAATAGTTTTCTTCCTCAGTGTCCATAAAACTTGGGACTTTGTGCTATTGGATAAAACCAAATTTTCTTGACATTGAAAAACATATAAGTAGAAACTCTTTACCTTAACATATGAAAAAAAAACAGACTTTGAAATACAAAAGGATTTAAAAAAATTATCTATCTTTCCTTTATCTTTCCACAATGTTTTGAAAAGGCTTCCTCCTCAAGGTCTTTTAAAAGCAAAATTGTGTGCTGTTGGGTCAAATTTAAGTTTCTATAGATAGAAAAGAACATTTCCAGAAACTCTTTGCCATTTTAAAAATTTTGTCTCAAAAAAATAAAAAAAATTAAACGGTAAAGAGTTCCTTAAAAAAAAAAAAAAAAAAAAAATATCCTTTTCCACAATTTTTTCTATATTTCTCTTCCTCGGTGTATACAAAACTCAGGACTGTGTGCTATTGAATAAAATCAGAGATTATAAAAATTGAAATTCATAAAAGTTGAAACACTTTACCATCTTACAAAAAACAAAACAAAACAAAACAAAAAACAAAACAAAAAAAAAAAAAAAAAACAATCAATTTGAAATAAACTGATAAAGAGTTTCAAAAAAAAAAATTTTTTTTTTACCTTTTTCCACAATGTTTTCCTCCTCAGGGTCTTTCAAACTCTGAAATGTTTGTTATTGGGTCAAATGTAAGTTTCTAGAGATTAAAATGCACATTTCAGTAACTCTTTACCATTTTAAAAAATTTGTCTACAAAAAATAAAATGGTAAAGAGTTTCTGAAGATTTTTTTTTTACCTTTTCCCACAATATTTTCAATAGCGTTCTTCCTCAGTGTCCATAAAAATAAGGACTTTTTGCTGTTAGATAAAGTCGAAGTTTCTGGACAGTGAAAAGCATAAACGGAAACTCTAAACCATCTGACAAAAAAAAAAAAATCATTTTGAAATCTAATGGTAGAGTGTGTTGAAGATTTTTTTTTTTACCTTTTTGCACAATGTTTTCAATAGTTTTCTTCCTCACTGTCCATAAAACTCAGGACTGTGTGCATGCTGTTGGATAAAATCAAAGATTCTAGACATTGAAAAGCATGAAAGTAGAAACTCTTTGCCATCTTACAAAAAAAAAAAAAAAAAAAAAAAAATCACTTTGAATTAAAATGGTAAAGAGTTTTAAAAAAAAAATGTTTTCACCTTTTTCTACAATGTTTTGAAAAGGATTCCTATTTAATGTTTGGAAAACTCAGAAATGTGTGCTACTTGGTCAAATCTTAGTTTCTAGAGGTAAAAAAAGCATATTTTGTCTTCAAAAAATGAAATGGTAAAGAGTTTCTGAAGAATTGTTTTTTACCCTTTTCCACAATGTTTTCAACAGCTTTGTTCCTCAGTTTCCATAAAACTTAGGACTGTGTGCTGTTGGATAAAATCAAAGATTCTAGACATTGAAAAGCATGAAAGTAGAAACTCTTTGCCATCTTACAAAAATAAAAAAAAAAAAAAAAAAAAAAATCACTTTGAATTAAAATGGTAACGAGTTTCATAAAAAACCTTGTTTTCACCTTTTTCCACAATGTTTTGAAAAGGCTTCATCCTCAAGGTCTTGAAAACTCATAAATGTGTGCTCCTGGGTCATATATAAGTTTCTAGAGGTAAAAAAAGCATATTTCAGAAACTCTTTACCATTTTAAAAATTTTGTCTTCAAAAAATAAAATGGTAAAGAGTTTCTGAAGAACTGTTTTTTACCTTTTTCCACAATGTTTTCAACAGCTTTGTTCCTCATTGTCCATAAAACTCTTGACTGTGTGCTGTTGGATAAAATCAAAGATTCTAGGCATTGAAAAAGCATGTAAGTAGAAACTCTTTACCATCTTACAAAAACAAATTAAATAGAATGGTAAAGAGTTGAAAAAAAAAAAATAATAATTTTCACCCCTTTCCACAATGTTTTGAAAAGGCTTCCTCCTCAAGGTCTTGAAAACTCAGAAATGTTTGCTACTGGGTTAAATCTTAGTTTCTAGAGGTAAAAAAAGCATATTTCAGAAACTCTTTACCATTTTAAAAATTTTGTCTTCAAAAAATAAAATGGTAAAGAGTTTCTGAAGAAACTTATTTTTTTTACCTTTTTCCACAATGTTTTCAACAGCTTTGTTCCTCATTGTCCATAAAACTCTAGAGTGTGCTGTTGGATATAATCAAAGATTCTAGACATTGAAAAAGCATCTAAGTAGAAACTCTTTACCATCTTACAAAAACAAATTAAATAAAATGGTAAAGAGTTAAAAAAAAAAAAAAAAAAAAAAAATAGTTTTCACCTTTTTCCACAATGTTTTGAAAAGGCTTCCTCCTCAAGGTCTTGAAAACTCAGACATGTTTGCTACTGGGTCAAATCTAAGTTTCTAGAGGTAAAATAAGCATATTTCAGAAACTCTTTACCATTTTAAAAATTTTGTCTTCAAAAAATAAAATGGTAAAGAGTTTCTGAAGAAACTGTTTTTTTTATCTTTTTCCACAATGTTTTCAACAGCTTTGTTCCTCATTGTCCATAAAACTCTGGACTGTGTGCTGTTGGATAAAATCAAAGATTCTAGACATTGAAAAAGCATCTAAGTAGAAACTCTTTACCATCTTACAAAAACAAATTAAATAAAATGGTAAAGAGTTGAAAAAAATATTAGTTTTCACCTTTTTCCACAATGTTTTGAAAAGACTTCCTCCTCAAGGTCTTGAAAACTCGGAAATGTGTGCTCCTGGGTCAAATCTTAGTTTCTAGAGGTAAAAAAAGCATATTTCAGAAACTCTTTACCATTTTAAAAATTTTGTCCTTAAAAAATAAAATGGTAGAGAGTTTCTGAAGAATTGTTTTTAACCCTTTTCCACAATGTTTTCAATACTTTTCTTCCTCATTGTCCATAAAACTCTGGACTGTGTGCTGTTGGATAAAATCAAAGATTCTAGACTTTGAAAAACATGAAAGTAGAAACTCTTTACCATCTTACAAAAAAAAAAAAAAAAAAAAAAAAAATCGCTTTGAATTAAAATGGTAAAGAGTTTCATAAAAAAAACTTGTTTTCACTTTTTTCCACAATGTTTTGAAAAGGCTTCCTCCTCAAGGTCTTGAAAACTCAGAAATGTGTGCTCCTGGGTCAAATCTAAGTTTCTAGGGGTAAAATAAGCATATTTCAGAAACTCTTTACCATTTTAAAAATTTTGTCTTCAAAAAATAAAATGGTAAAGAGTTTCTGAAGAATTGTTTTTTACCTTTTTCCTCAATGTTTTTTAACAGCTTTGTGCCTCAGTATATATAAAACTCTGGACTGTGTAAATGGTAAAGAGTTTCTGAAGAATTGTTTTTTACCCTTTTCCACAATGTTTTCAATAGTTTTCTTCCTCATTGTCCATAAAACTCTGGACTGTGAGCTGTTGGATAAAATCAAAGATTCTAGACATTGAAAGGCATGAAAGTAGAAACTCTTTGTCATCTTACAAAAAAAAAAAAAAAAAAAACCACTTTGAATTAAAATGGTAAAGAGTTTCAAAAAAAACTGTTTTCACCTTTTTTTACAATGTTTTGAAAAGGATTCCTACTCAATGTCTGGAAAACTCATAAATGTGTGCTACTGGGTCAAATCTACGTTTCTAGATGTAAAAAAAGCATATTTCAGAAACTCTTTACCATTTTAAACATTTTGTCTTCAAAAAATAAAATGGTAAAGAGTGTCTGAAAAAACATTGTTTTACCTTTTTCCACAATGTTTTCAACAGCTTTGTTCCTTAGTGTACCTAAAACTCAGGACTGTGTGCTGTTGGATAAAATCAAAGATTCTAGACATTGAATAAGCATGTAAGTAGAAACTCTTTAACATCTTACAAAAAAATTACTTTGAAATATAATGGTAAAGAGTTTCAAAAAAAAAAAAATTATTTTCGCCTTTTTCCACAATGTTTTGAAAAGGCGTCCTCCTCAAGGTCTGTAAAATTCAGCTCTCAATGTGTGCTATAGGGTCAAATCTAAATTTCTACATATGTTTTATAAAATTCAGTTTCTAAACATTGAAAAGCATATATGTAGGAACACTTTACCATCTTACAAAAAAAAAAAAATAACTTAAAATGGTTAGGAGTTTCAACGAAAAAAAAAAAAAAAATCATCTCTCATCCACATCCTTTAAAAAGCCTTCTTCCGTAAGGTTTATCAAACTCAGGATTATGAAGTAAAGAGTTCAATCTAAGTTTCTAGACAAGCAAAATCAAATTACTAGAAACTCTTTACCTTCTTAAGAAAAAAAAAAAAAAAAAAGACTTTGAAATGAAATGGTAAAGAGTTTCAGAAATCGTGTTACAATTCAAAAGTTAAAGAGTTTACAGGAACAGTTCGATTACCTAAGCACCCATACTAAAGGAGCTATTTGGATAAATTAAAAAGCAGGGTTCTATAAACTACTGTGATGAACAAATTTTTGAAAATTTTAGATTTCACTGCCTTGTTGGATTGCGTTGGTAGAAAGGTCCGGTTTATTTTGGTAGACAGCGCAAAGTAGTCCGCAATTATTTTAGGTAGTTTTGGTGTTTAAAGATAAAAACAGAGTTTAAGCCCTGTTAAGTTTAAGCAATCACATTACGCTGTATACTTTTAACAATATTAAATAACAGTATTTGATAGTTTTCGAAACGCCCAACCATCGGTACTAAAAAATGTAGTTCAATCGACCAACCATTTTAGTTCCACCTTTTAGTCTCTGACCACTTCCTGGTAACGAGACCGGAAAACTGCGCATGCGCACTCGTGTAGGGCAAAATGACAAAATAAAACAGTAGCAGATTATTGAAAGTGTACATAAAATTGTTAAATTATGTGCGATTATATGAAAAAGAAACGATAACCAGACTTATTTGGTAACGGTTCAGTAACGTGGAAGAAAACGATCTGTATTTCAGTGACAATATAAGACGAAAACGTAAAAAAAAAGGTGTCGCTGTTGTGGGTTGACGTTATCATCAGAGGAAATGTTAGCCGACCCAGGCAGTAACAGACAAACATCATGAAGCATGGGCTGTAACACTGCGGGAATGTGAAAAATGCATGTTACCAGCATTTGTACCTTTTGCCGTAGTGTTTCCACAAGCCCATTGATGTAGGGTCGTTAATTAAGACGAGGGTGGGATAGGTAAAGGGTTTATAAAGGGTAGCCATCTGATATATCACACATTTGTTAGTTTAATCGACAATACAGTGGATATCTTAGTTTGACTTTAATGGCGGAGAGTGTCGGTTGAGATCGGTATAACATGCTGTTACCTCTAATAGTTTAGAGAGTGTATTGTGAACAATTTCATCACGAAACAAATTTTGGCGCAGACGTATTTGAAAACATATGAATGAATGAATGAATCAGCGTGCGAGCGAGCGAGCAGATGGATGGATAGATGGACGGTTGAACTAATGCGTGAACGAAGAACGAACGAACAACTGTACAATGCCTTGTTGTCGTCTGTGGCTGCTCTTTTCCATAATTGCTTTCCACCAGGGATTGTATGTAACATGTAATGTAAAAGCATTCCTTTTCCGAAAACAGTGTTGGAAAAGGTTGAAATAATGTTTACCAGTATATTCTTCTTTTCTCACAATGCTTGAAAAGCGTTCCTTTCTCTTTGTCGTTAAGACTTGTGATTGTTGGGTAAAGGGTTAAATGGAAATTGTAACAGTAATTACTTAAGCCCATCGTATACGGGGAGGCATTTTAGCGTGTCATATATGATAATGTAGGGAAACAATATAGACCTTAGCCGTAACCCTTAAACCTCTGTTACGTGACGGTGATCTTGAATTTACTTTGCGAAAAGCACAATGAGAGATCTGTTTGCACATGGGGATAGCGTGGTCTTGAAATATACTGTTACAAATCCTAATTATGGTTTAAGTAATACTAACTCTTTACCAAACGACAAAATTTTAGACTGGTTGAAATTGAAAGCATTTGCAGACTACAAAATAAAAGTGATTTTAAAATTGAAATTTGTTTTGGGAAGGGTAGAAAACATTGTGGGAAAAGGAGAAAATGCTGGTTACCAGCATTTTCTCCTTTTCCGACAATGTGTTCAAAAGGCTCCCTTCTCAGGGTCGTTAAAAGTCGGGATTGTGTGGTAAAGGGCTAATTAAGATTTATGACATAAACTTAACGCGAATTCTTCTTGTCCTGGTCAAAAATATAAGTACGGCAGGATATGGGTCAAAAATCATTAACATTAAATGACGATGGTCAATAAAAAACAAAACATTAACGGTGAAAAATCTCTTTAAAAACGTAAGAGATCAAACAAATAGTTTGAATAAAATATACGGGGACGTTTTAGGGGGACGTGTTAATCCACTCGGAATGGACGTTTTACCCAAAAGTAGGACGTTTTGACTGTGGGGACGTTTAAGCCAGATACTAATTTACTAATCTCTTTGTACATTCCGGTGCACAGCATGATAACGGCATCCTGTAACACAATTAATCTTCACAGTTTTATCAATAAAATCTTTCGACCCAAACATTGCGTGTGACAATAGTGGTGATATTGAACTTTTTGCCCTACAAACAGTACGCATGCGCGGAAAGTGGAATTCTGGGATCGTATTTCCATGGCAACGAACGGTGTTGTAAAAGGGTCTATACGATTACTACAGCCTTAGGCTTGGCAAGCCAAGCCCAGGCTAAAAACGGGAACCAGTCTGGTGTTTTTATTTTCAGGCAGAACCGGCTGAAATTTGGCAGACAAGTAGCTGAGAGGCCTTGAAACAGGATTCTATCAAAAGTTGGGCTCAGGTATTTAGAATTTAAATTTTAAATTAAATTTAGGATTTAAATTAGCGAAATTTCAAAGTTTTCGGACCGGCATCCCTAGAATTTGGTAAAAAAATCCTTTGCACATGACGAAATCTATGGACACTTTGTCTGCAAGTTTCCAAATGCCAGACAGTTGAATACCTTATCAGATAATTGATTTAATTGTCATTTTAAACTATTTAATTCTAATTTAATACCTTTTTTTTAGAATTTAAAATTAGTTTATTTTTCACGAAATGCTAGGAAAAACTTGAAAATGCATCTGAATTGCGTGCAAATGGAAAATACTTGTTTTGGATTTATAGTGTAAGTGAGACCAGATATGGGCAATTCAGATTCAAGGATCCAAGCGATCCTGCTGGGTCCGGGTTTCGAAGTGCACAGCCCACATAATGGCAGTTATGGTCAATCGGAAATTTCTGAAATATCGACCAAAGTTTCATATAAGCCACCTCTGTAATTTCAAGCTTTGTGTGATTACAGAGCATATTAACTTGAAGGAAAGTTTTGTTAATAAGGGTAGAAAATGTTGTTTTGACAGGGGCATTTCCATTGGCTGTGTAAATTCATTGCGGCAAAAGGAGTCTGACTGCCTGTTGAACTTAGGATGTAAGTACCATTTAATACCTATGATCGTCTTTGCATATTTTGTCCCATTTCATTGTTTGTCCAGCTGTCTCTACTATCCCCAAACCTGTTTGTCTCTCCCCCTCCCTCCCCTTTATGTGAAAACATTGCAGCAGAAGGAGCCAGAATTCCATACAGGACCCTCCCGCGAATCAGGGCTTTCCCTCTCTTTTACTCTCTATCTTTCTCAGTCTCACTCTGTCTTTTCTCTCTCTTTCTTCCGCCCTCCCTCTCTCTCTCTTTCTCTCTCCCCTCCTGTTGTTTTTCTTCCACCGAAAACATTGCAGCAGCAGTTCTTATATATATATATATATATATATGAAAAGTTCAACTGGTAGGCTACCGTGTGATTGTGTGTAGCAACGCAAAGTTGCTACGTCGTTTATTGTTACATTGCCCTGATGATTCCTTAATGGAAGAAACCGGTCGGCAATAAATCTTATTCATATATACTCCCATGTGATGTTTCTTTTATATATATATATATATATATATGTGTGTGTGTGTGTGTGTGTGTGTGTGTGTGTGTGTGAGACTGCGCCCCCCCCCCCTCCTCTCTTCATTGCAACAAAAGCAAAAGGAGCCAGACTGCCTTTTGGATTTTGGGGTCTGCAAGTACCAATTTAATACCTGTAAGCCTCTTTGCATATTTTTTCCTATTCCATTGTTTGTCCAGCTGTTTTTACTATCCCCAACCTGTGTTTGTCTGTCCCCCACCCCGCGCTCTCTCTCTCTCTCTCCTGTTTTTTTTCCCTCTGAAAACATTGCAGCAGCGTTTCTTAACGATGTATAGGTCTGCCCCCCTTCTCTCTCTCTCTCTCTGTTTCGGCCAGCATCAAGACTCGTCAGTGGAGCTGGTATGCCCTAGACAGAGTTACTTCCCTTGTTCTCTTATTTCTTGTTTAGTTCCTTATTATCTTAACTCTGTCTCGGGTTATGTTAACTTGTTTTGGTCTCCAGGCATATGTTTGAATGTTATGATCTAAGATCCCTTTTACATAGGTTTTGGATCACGGGGTGCTCATGTTTATATCTCTTTCAGATGCTGTGACCGAAGATCGCACCGCTTCCCTGTGGCTGTGACATCATCAATGTTTGTTGAGCTGACTGGAGATGTTACTCTAATTTCTTGCTGTGAATATTCAGGTAATTTCTTCTTTCTTGGAGAAATAAATTCCCTTTCTAGAACAAGCTTTAGATTAAGGGCTTCTCTTTCTTTTTTCTGTCTTATCTGTCCATTTTTTTCCCTATATTCTGTCTGTATCTGGCCAATTCTATTTTCTTTGTTCTTTGCTCTAGATGTTTTCTTCTTACATAATGAATGATTCTGGATAAGTATGGTCTTTCATACTTTTCTTTCTGTCATTCTCACAAATCTATGCACCCAATGACCTACTTACCCAATACTCTAATCCGATCGGACAGATACCGATAAGCCCAGCTGGGCCTACGTAATAAATTCTGGCCGTCTGGATGTTGGCTTCTGTAAAACAGTATTGAGTTGATTACATCATAGATAGTCTGGTCTATAGATATTACTCATCATTTGTCATAGATGAAAACATTGTGACAAAAGGAGCCATGTATAGTTAAATTTTGCAGCACTGTTATTTCATGAAGATTAGGGTTCATGTCTGTCATGTTCTATAAAGGCCATCTACTTTACTTCTTTCATATATTCCACCCTTGTTTTGACTGATAATGCTTGACTATAGAATAAAAAGCTTTGAAATGTGAATTTGGCTGGTCACATAGAAGAATTTAGAGATAAAAAATGAAGAAAACCCTGAATTTTAGCCATCAGAATGCAGATTTTTTTGGTCAAAAGGCTACTTTTTATGCAATTTTGTTCAATTTATATCATTGAAAACGGATTAAAAAGACAGACAAAAGAATCCAGAACAGTATACTTTTTATTTCATGTAAATCCATTGAGTTTTGACAGAGATATGTTTGATTTTGTAAGAGTGGCCACTGGGCTTAAAATTTCCATTTTTTAAGGTCTTGGCCGCAAAACCAACAATGTTCAAAAAAATGGGTTTTCTCTTTGAAAATGGCCCTGATTTCTCTCTGGCTCATTTTTTTCTTGTCGCGGATTCAGCCAAAAGGCCTAATATATCTGACTTGAAAGTCAAATTCCGTTTTATATAGGTGTCGCACCACTGCAAGATTGTTTCCGGGTTGTAGTAGTCAAAAGTAGTCCGATGTGAAATTTTGCAGTTGCATTTTTGTTGCACTGTTTCGTGGAGCTGAGAGGGCTTGGTGGTATATACTTTAGATTTGCTTTAAATTTAGGTAGTGGGGAACCATTTAGATGTGATTTTATCATATATTGATCGGACTACTTTGTGTCAGTGGAGGAACAAAAGATTGGGGTCATGGCAGTGAACAGGTGTTTTTGAGAGGACAATTTCTAGGGTGCCTGTATTAATTGGGATTTATCGAAAAACACAATCGGTTGACATGTTGTTTTTTATGCATTTTTTTTGAAGGACTATGACTGTACTTTTGAGAGCAAGAGACGATAAAGCCAGAGTTTTGCCATTAAGCGATTTGTGAAGCTTCAAAGATAGCCAATTTCACTCTATTTTCAATATGGCAAAAAAAAAAAAAAAAAAAAAAAAAAACAGTGGTGTGACACCTTAATGGCGAAATGCGGTCACACTAGAATACGGTATGTGTATTCCCGGCCCCACTCGAAAATATAAGCTATAATACCCGGCCCCAACGCCCCCCCCTCGCTAAATCTTTTATTTGTGTACCGAATTTGATGAAAGTAGTGTCAAATTTAAGCTAACGATGTTATAACCTTTGTTATATAGAAATAGGTGATTTCATTTTTGTAAATGTGTGATAAAAGTGTTTGAAAACTGTCATTTTTCTTTTCAACAAAAATATTCCAAAGTTTTTATCACATAGAAATCCGGCCCCAATGTTTACAAACTTTAATTTTTCTTTTATTTACAAAAGAATGATATGACGAGAAACTCTTTTTAAATGATACCAAGAAAATACAATTTGACCCAGGCATTGTTGGGTTAAAAGCGTTTTAATTTTATCAGTTGTTAGAAATAAATATTTTGAACTGAGTAACACATCCGGTCCCATATTAAAAATTTAACTATCAATCAAATCTAAAAAATCTTGATATAAAATCAAAGTCCATTATATAAGCCTTTTAACGGTATATAGAAATTAGAAATTGGTGCTGGCGTTTTTGTGCTATAAGCGTTTAGATTTTATTAATTTTTTGGAAAGATATACATGTACATGTACGTGGAATTATGGAAAATTGACATATCCGGCCTCTATGTTTTAGACTTAATAATGTAACTAATATCCATTCTTAACAGGGTTACAAATCACATAATATGAGCTTTTGAACGATATTTTAAAGCTGAAGATTGATACATTTTTTATTACTTATTAATTATTATTATTATTATTTACTAATTTATTATTATTATTATTTTTTTTGACTTATTGGCGTTTCAATTTAGAAACATGTTGAATGTAAATTTTTATATTGAACGATTATTAAGATATCCAGCCGTTTGTATGAAAATTAATGTAGTTACGAGGTTACAATGTTAGCTTTAAAATTGTAAAAAGTAATAAAGGATTGATTCAGTTGATTCAGGTGTTTCTTTAAGTATAAGAGCTTCCTCAATAGCATTTCAAAGATCGCAAGATCAGCTTTCAAATGATGTAGAGAACCTTGAATTTCGGTTTCAAATGTTATATGGAAACTACGAGGTGAATAAGGCAATACTGAAATCAAAGTGTATGAATATGATCATTACGAATTAGCGTAAACGGTTAATTAGAAGAATGACAATCGAAAATGAAACAATTTGTAGTATACATTCATTGCATTTATTCCAATTCATAAACAGTATTATATCACGTGGAAAGTCTTTAAAACAAAGCAACATCGAAACGAAGCTACATTGTGTGGGCGTCGCATATATAAGCCATGCTTCATGAAAATGGTGCTTAATGGATCTGCGCAAAGTATCGATTTAGGTCAGCCTGCGTAGTCCGCGCCTGCTGACTTGGGCCGAAACTTTTCGCTATTTGTCAATTTTCTGCATGTCAAAGGACAAGTCTACCTCATGATTCATTCGGTTGATAGACAAAATGGATTTTATAGATCCATAATTATGTGATGTCTGGCTTGGTATGATGCATTACGGGGACACATTAAGCCCCCTTTGGCCAGAGCGTGGCTCATATATATATATAAAGACCACATATGCTACACGACTAAATACTAAACGGGCAAATATAAATGCGTAGAACAAGTTAACATCTTTAAACACCAGCATGTTTTCCTTTTTCCACGATATTTCAAAAAGCTTTTTTTCACCATGCTCGAAATTGAGTGATCTCGTGGTACCTAAAGGACTGATTCACGAGAAAAAGACGCTCACCTTTTGTACGCCACAGGAGTAATTTATGCCACAGGTACGCCACAGGGAGAAAGTGATATGCCACAGCACATAAATAACATCCGATGCCTATTTTTTTTAAATAACTTAATTAACGTGTTATCTTTAGTATATTGAAGTTTAGCTAATACATTTTATGTATTTTGATGGAAATTTGATCTTGAAAGACAGTCATACTCCAAGTCACGATCTCAATGATGCCATAGTTGTATAAAACATTAATGTCTCGAAGATGTAGATTGTACAACTTTAAATAGATTTATTTTTCAGTTCTAAGAATATTTCGCGATGTTAAGAATTGAATCGTAACTTTGTGAACCATTTCGTATTCAGACTTTAATGTGTTAACTCGGATTTGTATCGGAAAATAGTTAAGGGAGATAACCCTAACGAATGTTTGATACTTGTCACTTTAATCGTTAGTCTGGAGACGATTCAGTTCATAAAGTGATGATCCAATGCTAAGCTTTGTTAAATATCCTAAGAATTGAAAAATAAGTCTATTAAAACTTGTAAAGACAAACATCTTTAAGAAATTAATGTATTATACAACCATGGCGTCAATGGGATCGCTACTCGCAAACAACACAGCACATTGCTGTCTTTCAAAATCAAATTTCTACTAAAATAATAAAAATTTCCTAGCTATACTTCAATATATTTTAGATAACATGTTAATTAGGATATCTAGGCATAAAATATACGTATTGAAAGTAATAAATGTGCTGTGGTGTGTCAGTTTTTCCTGTGGCGTACCTGTGGCGTATTTTAGTGTGACCTGCGAAATGCGGTCTCCCTAAAAAGCGTCTACAAGCGCCTACAAGCGTCCACAAGCGTCTACAAGCTCCTACAAAGGCTTCATTAATAATTTACTGCAACGGTAAAGTCATTTTATAACCAATTCGATGTCAGAAATACAGAAATAGCTAATCTGAAAGTATATAGAATTGCCACATTATAAATGCTTACAATAGCAGCAATTTACAGGGAGCGTCTACAAGCTTAGAGGTTTATACATGTTTAGAAATAAAACATTTTGTTTCTTTTCATTACAAAACATAATTGTTTCTCCACCTGAGTCTTTTGGTAAAACCTATGCTCTGATAACTTATTTGTAAGTTTTTTGGTTGTTTGCAAATAATCAAAATTTATTATAAACAATCGTCCCCAAATTAAATTTTGGAGAAATTGTCCCCATATTCAAATGCATAAACACAGTTGTTAAAGTTGTCCTTGTAAGAAATAAAACTTTGAAGTTTTTTTTTTTGCTTTAGTAGTTTCATTTTGTGAAGGTTTTCTTATTTCAAGTGGGTTTTTTTTTATTATTATTACACTGTCATTGTTTATACAGCAAGTTTCACGTTAACAGGTTGTTGGTTGTTTACACCTGTAAGATTTTTATTTTGTTTGAGTTTGATTTAAATCCAGTTATACAATTCATACGTTGGTAAAATGTGTCAGGAGTCATTCGATCATAAAATGTATTTTTATGTTGTCATAATGAGTCTGCATCTCTCCCTCTCCCTATTTTTTTTTTCTTCTCTCTCTCACCCGACTAAGTAAATGTTTACCTGATATATATAATGGTTACCGTCCGTATTTCTCTCTTTGTCTGTCTGTCTCTGTCTGTCTTTCTCTCTCTCTCTTCAATCACTCGGCATGGGAAATTAATTTTTATGTCTTATTGATTTTGATTTTTCGTCTGTAGATTTCGATCTCTCTCTCTCTGTACAGCCCCCTCCTTTCTCTCTGTCTCAATCATTTTGTATGGGTATTTATATTTGTTTTATAATTGTTTTTTCGTCTGAAGATCTGTCTTTCTCTCTCTTTATCATCTCTCCCTATATCGAAACTTCTCTCTTGTATCACTTGGTACAATGGGCGATTTCCTGTATCACTAGGTATGGGTAATTGATATTCCTTTTTCAGAAATTTCATTCTTTCCAGATATATACTTTAGTTGGATTTATGTTTCATGGTATTTGAGTCCGATTATTCCTGCGTTAGGGGTGGCCTTGTTCTTTGGTTCGATTCCGGCTGCTCAATCGTGATTATGTTCATTGGTTCGATCCTGGGAGATTGTTAATTGAATCAGATCCCTACATTTTGTATAAGTAAACATTTTCTAGACGATTCCATGTTGAAAACATGGACTGAAAAGGTTGATTTAATTGCAACCTATTCAACATGTTTTCACCCCTTGTAAACGTTAACTTCCCAACAATGTTTTCCAGAAATATAGAAAACGTTCCCTGAAAAGAAGGAAATACATTTAACAGGGCGCGCTCCTTTCCCACCAATGCTTTTTTTGTACTGAAAAAATGAGGTGATTTTTTATTTCCATTTTAGCCAGTCATATCGTTATCTACAACAGCTTTGAATAGTATTAGGCTACTTGTGAAATGTTTATCCTTATTAAAAACAATAATCTCCTATTAACTAAATTCAGTACAAACACCCGCGGAACAATTAAGGGGATTACCTAAATGGTTTGATTGAAAACTAAAGTGGTTATTAATCGTATACCACACAATCCCGAGTTTTAATGACCCTGAAAAGGAAGGCTTTTGAAACCTTTGTGGGATAATGAGAAAATGCTTGTACCAGCAGTACTCAAGGATTAGATGCACTGCTCAAGACTTTCTCATGAGTATTTGTGAAACTTCAGTTTTATCAATATCGGCTGTTGATATTTTTGCTTATTAAGAGTAATTCCGCAATTTCATCTTCCTTATCTGCTAGGAGCAGATACAAAGTATAACTATTAAAGTTTTAGTAACAATTACATGTATACAAACGAATAATATTACAAAGTGACAATTATCTACCTGTCTGTGTACATTTTAATAAAATGAAATGAACATCAGGACACACGCAATGTGAATATAAAAGCAAAAAGAATTTCAACTTTTTTTCCTAACTATGAAACATACATCATAACACACGCAATGTAAATACTACTTTGATTAAAGCAAAAAGTTCAAAATATTATCTAACAATGAAATATACGTCACATGTTACACAACGTAAATAAAACAGAAAAAAAAAAACCCTTTTTTTTCTAACAATGCAATATACATCAAAAATGACACAAGATACATGTACCTGCTATTAAACTTCGAAAATATTAATCAAAGACAACTTTAACAGCTATATATATAGATTTTGAATGTGGGGACGATTTCTCCAAAATTTAATTTGGGGGCGATTCCTCCAGAGAATTCGTTCTCAAGGGACGATTTCTCCAGAGAAATCGTCCCCAAGCAGTTCGGGGACGATTTCTCCAGGGGACGATTTCTCCTGACACGCTTGTAGACGATTGTGGACGCTTGTAGACGCTGTTTAGGGAGACCCCCTTACGAAAGGAAGGTTTCCATGTTCAACTTAGTACATCTTCTGGATATATATATAAAATTCAAAAGATGAAATTAGGTTGTTTTAGACCGAAAAACTCGTGTTTTCCTATCGCTCTAATAAGCGTTACTATAAATAGCGTTCCCTAGGTAAGTAATTTCCTTTCACGAAAGGAAGACTTGCTACGAAAGTAGTGTTCTATAGTCTAAGAAAGGATTTCTTAATCTTAGAGCTGGCTATCTTTTTCGATATGGATACATTTATATTTAACAAGTTAAATTTAAGAGTTTTTAGAAGAAACTGTGTGAGTAAGCATTTGTCATGAATGGTGAAGCGTATTAAAAGGAAAGAAAGGAACTTCCTTTCGCGAAAGGAAAATTCCGTCCTCGAAAGAAAGATTGTTTGCCTTGTAAGAAGTATTTTCCTAACGAAAGGAAGTTTCCGTGCCAAACTTAGTACATTTGAGCGTTGAGTTAAAATGTTTTAAATAGCATTGCATAGCGCTCCTTGAGTGAAAGGAAGTTCATCTCACGAAAGGAAGTTTTTTTTTTTCTACGAAAGTAGTGTTTGGTCCATATAAGGATTTTCTTGTTTAAACTAAGGATAATATTTTCCATATGGGTAATTTTACATGTCATTTTCGGTTTGTGTGTGTGTGTGTGTATTAGTAGATTTATCTTTTATGAATGGTGCTGCCATTGTGCCACTGAGCGTTCCTGTAGTAAAAGGAAAATCCTTTCACGAAAGGAACATTTCTGTCCAAGAAAGATGTGTTTCATTCACGAAAGGGAACGAGTAGATCTAATTTTGAAAAAAAGAAAGTTTCGATAATAAACATTTAATGTTGAATTTTTATATTTATTTGGTATTTTCGTTTCCATTGTTAGCTAGGGGTCCTGCTTGGCTCAGTGGTAAAGTGTAGGACTCGTGACCTGGAGGCCCCTGGTTCGAGCCTCACTAGATCCACTGGGTTTTTCGTGAGTGTCCTTGGGCAAGACACTTCAGATCCCTGCCTAATACTGGTGAAACCCAGGAAATACATGAATATGTGAGCTGTCGCCGTGATATGACTGAAATAATGTTGAAA
Organism: Tridacna gigas; assembly: GCA_945859785.2. Classification (NCBI taxonomy): domain Eukaryota; kingdom Metazoa; phylum Mollusca; class Bivalvia; order Cardiida; family Cardiidae; genus Tridacna; species Tridacna gigas. The sequence continues at coordinate 19,109,513 of OX244035.2, forward strand.
GCGGTGTAAACCACATGATTCAATCAATCAATTCATTGTTAGCTTTGAGGGGGCGGGTCTTTTCGTCCTTCATTTGTCCGTACAGAAGTTTCTATCCAGATTTATTCCTGAACATACAAGTCTTGTTCATCCCTAATATTCTGTGAAACAAGAGGGCCATTGGCCATAAAGTGCTCACCTGAGGAAAGCCATTTACAGTTGATAAAGCTAAAGTGATCCTGGTTTTAATGATTTAAAACACATGAGTGTAAGTGACCTACTTTTGGCACCAATGTGACTGAATTCCATACTTGTCCAAGCTTTTGCCTCGACATGACCCACTTTCAAACTTGTCTGAGATATCAACAAGATAAACATTCTGACCAATTCTTATCAGTATAAAGCTGAAAATGTGGCCTCTGTGGAGCACCCAAGGTTTTCCTAATGCTACAGTCACATACGGCCGGGTCACGAACCGGATTTGATCCGGGTGAAAATGAGCCGGATTAGTCCCGGAATGGAGGGTAATTTACATACTGGCAGGGTAGAAACGGGTAGATGCGGTTTTTGTACGCGGATTTATAAGTTGGCCACGGGGATATGAAAAGGGCAAGTACGGGTGGGTAGGGGTCGCTGCGGGTCGAAACGGATCAACGCGGGTGGGACCGGATGTCACAGCAGTTTCTTTAGGTTTGCCTCTGCGGGTCGCTGCAGGTCGACACGGGTCGGTGCGGGCTAATCAGGAATTAGATGCCGGTCCACACGGGTCAAAACGGGTCGAAACGATTTACTATGCGGTCCGCATCCCGGGAATAAATACCGCAGCGCTGACAGACGGTTTTCATTACACCGCCTGCTATAGAAGAGTGCACAACGATTTCATCAACAACTGAAGCTCTGCAACTGGAAGCTCTGCTATTCACTGGAAGTTCTGTTAGTCATAATGCCGCCCAAGAAAGGAAGTGCCAGACCAAAGTCCAAGGCCAGAAGAGGAAGGGAGTCACCCAGCCCACCACCCAGGCCATCCACCCCACCTGGGGCCAGAGAGGAGTCAGGGGAACAAGTTCAGCAGGAGTTCTGTATACCATTACCCCCAGACACGTCCAGAAGGTCACCTTGGAAGGCTCAGCCCAGAGAGCAGGTGGGTGTAATATAATACAATACATTCTTTGGGGGGTGGGTTGGGGGAAAATTTGGTCATGTGGTAGGGGCAATCATTGTAATGGGTGGTGTAAAGTATTTTGGTTTTTGGGGTGTGGAAATATATTTTTTGAGGGGTGGAGGTGGTGGTGGGAGGACAATTTATTTTTTGGGGGATGGGGGTGGAGAAGAAACATATTATTTTAGGGGTTGTTGGCAAAATTGTTTTTTCAATTTGAGTCTCCTAATTTTCCCATGTTTAAAATACAAATGATTTAAAATGTGCTTTCTTCTGTTTCTTCTTCTGCAGGAGTCTGGAGACCAGGCCGGACACCAGGCATAGGCACAGATAGGTACTTCATCCCAGCCCACTCCAGGGAAAAAGAATATCCGCAATACTCCGCGAGTAAACCTTACTCACGAGTAGAAGGACGATGTGATGGCACGGTACCGTGACAACTCCTCCTTCTGGGACCTCCGCCATCCAGACTACATGAAAACCCGCATCCGTGACCAGAGGTTTCATGACAAAGCCGAGGAGCTTGGTGTGGAAGGGTTGACTGGTGAGTTTTAAATTTTTATTTGCATTTCCATGCAGGGGTTGCAGTGTTTTTTATTATTATTATTATTTAAAGGAGTAGAGGAGGGGAAAATTTTGGTAATTGGGTGGGGCAAACGTGTATGAGGGGGTGGGAGACTTTTGTAATAAGGGGGTGCGGAAAATTTTATTAAGGGTTGGAGGGGATTTGTTTAGGCCTAGGGGCAAAAATCATATTTTCTACTTCTTCATGTTTGATTGTATCATCCAGAAAACTTTTGATTTAATAAGTTATTATAATGTATTTTTGTCCTGTTCTATATTTTGCAGGTCCCAGGCTCAAGACTGGAGGACTCGCTATGGAAAGATTACCAAGACACCCCCGTCTGGTTCCGGATCCATCAGACTGAGTGAGAGGGACAGATGGATAAAGGCCGTGTTTGACCCCATCCTGGAGGCCCGCATGTATCGCAAGAGGGCCAAGCCAGGAGGCAAGGAAGATGTAAGTTTCCATTTACATTGACTTCAGCTGGGGTGGGATGCATTTTTAATTGATTTTTAGGGTGGGTTAAATTGTGGTCATTGGGTGGTGTAAAATTTTTTCAGGGTGGGGTAAATCTTTGGTCATGGGTAAGGCACATATTTTTGAAGGGTGGGTGAAATTTTTCAGGGGGTGGGGGAAATTTTTGGTCCATAGGGTGGTGCAAATTCTTTTTGGTAAAGTTTTGGTCATGGGGTGGGTAAATATTTTTTTTGTGGGGGGGGGGGGACAAATTTAGCAATTTTTCTCCAGAAATAATGTATTATAATTATTATCTTGCAATAATGATAATTATAGTATAGTATTTCTGCTAACATTTAGAGAAAAGCCAAAGTTGTCTCCACTCCATAAATAATGTTTAAAAAAAATTGCCATCCTTTTTCTAATAATGACTTCTTTTGTTGCAGCTCATCCAGAAGTTGGAGTCCCGTTTTCCTGAGAGGTTCCAGAGGCAGCAGGAGACGCAGCAGGAGGGTCAGGAGGAGGGTCAGGAGGAGGAGGAGGAGGACACCACACGCCCATCCACACCTCTGGAGGAGCACACACCCAGAGTCCAGCCCAAGTCACGAAGCAAGAGGCAGGAGGCTAAGGGGGACATCACACAGCAGGTACTGGAACAGTTGAAGGGGATCCTTGAGCACCAAGGTACCCTGCAGCAGCAGTTAGCCACGATGAGTGGTAGCAGCAGCCCTAACTCAAGGGAGCGCCGGGCTTATGCCCAATGGTTTGAGGCGTGCCTGGCGAGCATACACCTCACTTTGTACTGTGACTTTCAGACGAACATTCACCACGTTGTGGACAAGTTCAAGAACCGCAGCAGGCTCCTGTACCAGCAGGAGTCTAGGCAGCAGATGCAGCAGGCCCCGCTTCAGCAGCCCCTACAGCAGTTTGTGCCACCTTCGACTATGACAGAAGAGTTTCAGGCCGCCTGGTCACTGGGCATGTTACAGCAGAAACAGTGTCCCAGTGGGACTCTGCCGCAGTGGCAGACACAGTACCAGTCCCAGACACTGCCTCCTCGTCCCAGATCAGCACCGCAACCAGGACAATCTTCAGCACTTGGGGCACCTCCAGGATTTGCCTCTGGCTGGGACCCCACCCCACCCACACAGGTCACACCGGTCACGACAGCGGCCGATTTACCAGTGACCATTGCCTCCACTCCCAGGCCTCCGGATCAGGGTGCTTCTGCAGGGGACTTGTCCTCCTTCTCACTCCCCAGAGAGTTGGATGACACTTCAACATACTAGTATATAGCACAGTAATAAGTGACTTCAGTGACATCAGTGATTCCTGCAGCAGTGACTTGGAGAAGTGGTGCTATAAGTGACTGTAAATATCAGTGTATTATGAGTATTGAGAGTCCAGTTAAAAAATTTGTATGAAAAGGCCAAAATATATCTTTAAAAAAATTCCATTAACTTTTTAAACTTTATTTTTAATTGAAAACCATTTCATTTATTCAAACATTCACTCACACATTCATGTAACATTAAAACATTGTTTTAAGCATAGAGTCATTTGATTCTTTTGGGAGGATTTGGGTGGCCCTTAAAAGGACCGTTTGTAATTACATATTATACCAGCTTTAATTTTGCAGCACTAGACGGCCGTTTCGGAATATAATTCCTCATCAGTAGTGCTTTGACCAAAATGTTGAAACCTAAATAATTACAAGAAGATGAAAAAATACCCAAAAGACCAAAACTAATTTAACAAATCCAGCTAAGGTATTACTTTGCACGAGGGGGTAAACCTTAGAATTTGAGGAATTTCAAAACTTTAAAGCTGATAATTGTGATAATTGTGATAATAGTATATTTCTGACAATACAATAAGCACTGGGTAGTTCCAAAAGTCCTTAAAAGTACTGTTCCCCAGGTTGGGGTACTTCCCATAGTCTTGAAAAGGTGTTGTGGGGCACCAGGAAGTCATAGGCGATGGAGTTGTAGGAGTCACCAGTTGTCAGGAAGCGTAGGGTGAGTGCCAGCCTCAAACCAGGCCCGATGGGTTCACTCCAGTGGGTGAATTTCTTCTGGAGTCGTGGCTGCAACCTCAGAAGTAGTTCATCATAGAGGTGGGGGTCCACACGGACGTAGTTCTTTAACGTCTGGGGATCTTCTCGTCTCAGCTCTGGCATCAGACTGTTGTACAGGCCCAGGATGGGTCTCCTGAGGATCCAAGGCCGTGTCCACCACCTTCTCTGCCTTCTCTGCCGCCTTCTGTCCTCTTGTCTCTACAAGACGTGCATCAGGACATTGCCAACAACGTCTGTCACCTGTCTGTTGAGCTCCAGCAGCTCCTGCATCAGTTCTACCTCGTTCTTGTTCATGTTGATGATGAATGAATATAGAGTAGAGGAGCCCCTCCTATTTATATGATTTTTTTGGACACTCCTCAAATGCCCCTCTTTGACTCTATCGACCCCTTTCTACCCTTATCAACCCGTATTAATTCCTTATCAACCCGGTTTGACCCCTATTGACCATCTCGAACCGTATAGAAATCCGCTTTAAATCCTTAAATAAAACCTTTTGGACCCCTATCGACCCGTGTCGACCCTCTTCTACCAGTATCGACCTGGTTGTAAACCTTGTCAAAATCCGTTGCATGAAGGTATACGACAGGGGTCGATGTGGTTTTACGCTGCGGGTTGAAGCGGGTCGATGCGGGTCAATGCGGTTCGAACTGGGTCAATACGGATATCAATACGGAATTGAAATCCATGCAAAAATTTTGAACATGACCAAAAATTTTTCTCCGCCGTATCGTAGCCCACGGAATCCATCAGGAATTGACACGGTTTACGATGCGGGTCTATACGGGGTCTTTACGGTTTTAATTCCGTATGGACCCGGTTCGAAATCTGGCCCTGTGTGACTGTAGCGTAAGATTTGGCCCTGACCTACTTTTTCAACCGACATGACCCAATTTCAAACTTGTCTGAGATATCAGGACAGTCAGTCTGACCTAGTTTCATGAGTATCCAACTACAAATGTGGCATCTAGGGTGCACACAAAGTTTTTCCGAGATTTAGCCCAGTGACCTACTTTTTTACCGGACGTGACCCAATTTCAAACTTGTCCCAGATATTATCAAGGCAAAGTTTCTACCCAACTTTCATGAGTTTCAAGCTGAAAATGTGGCCTCTAGAGTGCAATTATGGTTTTTCTAATATTAGGCCTAGTGACCTACTTTTTCACCAGACATGACCCAATTTCAAATTGTCTGAGATATCATCAAGACAGACAATTTCATGTTTCATGCGTATCCGACTACAAATGTGGCCTATAGAGTGCACACAAGGTTTTTCTGAGATTTAGCCCAGTGACCTACTTTTTGACCCGACATGACCCAGTTTCAAACTTGTCCGAGCTATCATCAAACCAAACATTCTGACCAAGTTGCAGGGTGAAAATGTGGCCTCTAGAGTGCACACATGGTTTTCCTAAGATTTGGCCCAGTGACCTTTTTTTTGACCCGACATGACCAGTTTCGAACCTATCCAAGATATTATCAAGACAAACATTCTGACCAGGATTCAAGAGGTTAAAGAAACATTGACCCTCTCTCTCTCTCTCTCTCTTTCTCTCTCTCTCTCTCTGGTTATCCCTCCACCTATATGTGTCGCTTCAATGTAAAAAATGTAAGTATTTTCAGCAAAATAAGCCTAACATTCTTTCTCAAACTCTCACACCTCGTTATCTATCACTGATGAAGATTCTCTCTTTGGAGTTTCTCTATGCGTCTAAAGGGTAAACAAGTGCGTATTTTTAAGTTAGTCAGTCTTCGAAGTACTAACCTGTACATGTCTTTTGACAATAGCGTCACAAAAGTTCAGTCAGAACTGTTTCTAAACCACTTTTCGTTGAGAAAGAATTCATTTACATGTATGTATTACGAATGGGACCCTACTAAATGACTTTATACGAGTGTACTTTTATCCTCTTATAAATGATAGATTAAGATTCGCCGGACAATGACTTTTCATTTGCTGAAATGTTTGTGAATGACTTCTGACTATGAAACATATACTAGTATAATTTTATCCTTTTAGCTGTGGACGACATACGTATTGCATTACAGATGAAGATAGTTTACATAGCATGCTATACAGGCTAGCATTTCAGAATACGTAAACAGAAACAAACATGACGGTGTAACGTTGTAAACTGACCCCCATAGAATAATGACCCCCCGGTCATTATTCTATATAAAATAATGACCCTTTTCTATAAAATACTGACTTCCTTTATGAAATAATGAACCCCCCCCCCCGATTTTATATATAAAATATTGACCCCCGACACCTTGCCTATTACAAACATACTCAATATAAGTACAAGTCACTGTCGTGTTTCTACTGCTTATATTTGTTGTCGTTATTGTTGTTGTTGCTGCTGTTGTGGTTATGGAGCAAATTGTGTATATTCGATTTCTGCCGTTACAAACATTATTGCATATCTGCTAAAATATTTGTCGACAAAGTTTCTTTCTACTGGTTTATATTTTCAACTTAAATGGCAACCCTTTTCTACTGAGTGACGTCAGATAACCTTTGTTCATACCGCGGTGGCATTGTTCAAAGTCACCGCTAAAATCCATGTGCTAAAAAAAAAAGAAAGCGATGCCTTTTGAGTAACTCTTCAATCACTGTCGATGCCATGACTTTTCCCGGTCAAACTCAAAGATGAAACTGGGCGGTCTCTATTATGTTTCATGTAGGCTGCATCATTTCCGAAAATAGTTCTATTGATTTACTTTGAAATACCGTTCATTCAACATCAAAGAAGCCAACGGCAACACTGAAAGCTGTCGTCGGCAAGTTACAAACACTTCTTACGTACACAGGTGCATATGTAAAGGTCTGTGTGAGGCAAACCTCACACTGGCTCGCAGCATGGAGGAAAAAGTGTTCGACGAAATTGTAGACTTTGTTAGGAACGGGAATTATCCCATTTCCATGAAAAATGACAAGAACAAGAAGAGAAACTTTCGACGCAAGTGTGAGCCATTCATTTTTGATGACGAGTTGTATTACAAAAACAGTCCTCATCAGAACGCCTGAAAGTAAAAGAAAGGGAAGACAGATGGCATAATTAAGAGCATCCATGCCACAGATCATGGAGGGAGTTTCGAAAACGTAAGTTTGAAATTTGAATTTATTATCATGAATAAAGACGAATTCGTGAAAGATGGCATGAAAGGAGAAGGTAAAGATATGAAATTTAAGATCATTTAGAGATTGTACTCACAGAAGAAAATATTTTACGGTACTTTTATCTATTAAGTGACACTAATACTGCGGTAGAGGGTGTAGGTGAGTGAGGAGGCTAAAATTATTATGTTACAAGATGCTCCGTTTTGACGTTTCCCGCTATTATTGAAATTAACAGCGAAGCATACGTTTTTACGCAAATTGGACATTTTTTTCAGACTCACATTTCTTTTACATCTTTACATCCAACTGGGTGATTTCCTGAAAATTCACAAAATCAGTATTCAGTCAAAAAGTATCACAAATCTTGTTTGAAAACAATGATCTAACGTGTACATTTTATATCGAAATTCCAACATCCCCCCCCGAAAAAAAAAAGGAATAATAGATTTTGTCTCCAGAAAAAAAGCAAACTTGAATGCTGCTATCGTAAAAAGGAGGACACCGGTATAATAGGAGATTGTACTTATTCTAAATCTGGCAATAAAAGCCATCATTTATTTTTTGTTAAATATATTCTGTTTGATAAAACGGGCGTTAGATGATATCATCCGAAAGAAAACCAAACTCTAGTCCCAGCATCCCTTAAATGTTGATGTTCAGAAGGGTCATTAAAGAAGCAATACCTATCGAAGGTAAGCTTTTAAATGGTTTGATTTATACGTATTTAAATAAATGCATTTCAACACCTGCTTTGGTTTTTTGGCCGCTATTGAAACTTTAAGGGAATATTGTTATCATTGAACTTGCGAACAGACGAAACTGCAGTTTTTAGCAAAATTATCTCGATTATTTTACTCGTGATATGCAAGAAGGAGTATCTTTCGCATGTAACAGGTTCGAAAAGGAAAATCCGACCTTTGGGGAAACTGTTTTCTTGCGGTAACTCGGCAGAGCCTCATTACCGCCGAAAAAAGTTCCCCTCGGATTTTCCTACCCAAACATGTAACGTGTGAAATATACTTATAATCCGCACGCCTTTATTTAGACAGTGGTACACCGCTACCTTGGTAATTTTTGTAATAAATCTGTTTGCTTTGTTTCAACTGGGAAAAGTTTTCGACAAGGTTTTATTGGAAAGGATGCTTCGAAGAAGTGCAAACGTTTGTAAAGAACTGCGATAAGTGTCAGAGAAAGGGTAATCTGAAGAAAGCAAAGAAACCACTGCGACCGATCCCAGTGCCACCCGAGGCTTTCAAGCAATTGGGCATGGACCTTATAGGCCCGCTAGAAACTTCTTATCAGGGTAAGTTTTGTCTTTCGGTTTGTTGAGATGTTTTGATTGACTCTGTTCATTGGAAGCATAACGATATAACGTTTGAGCCGTATTCTGGCAAAAGGGTGCTTGATGCAGTATACTAAGCAAGACATTACCTAACTATGGATCCATAAAATCCATTTTGTCTAACTACCGACTAAAACACGGGGTAGAATTATCCTTTGACACTCAGAAAATTTAAAGATAGCGAAAAGTTTTGACCCATGTCAGCCTGCGCGGACTGCACAAGCTGACATGTGTCGATAACGCAAATGCATTAGGCCCCCTTTTCATAGAATTCTATTAAGACATTTTCTTCCTTCCTTCGAAATCGAAAGAAAAAAACACCATTTTTTTTTTTAGAAAACAATCAGATGTTGTTAAAAAAAAATTTCATCGATAAATAAGCATCAAAAATGTTTTGAAACTATGAAAAAATGACTGACGAAAATAAAGAAATAATGTAACAAACATTTGGCCGAGACAGGATTCGAATCTACAAGGGAAGTCTGAGACGGATTGCAGCGTCTTAGAGCGCTCTGCCATCACCCCAAACGCATATAGGTAAACCTACCCGACTTCTTTTTTTTGAAAACATAACACGTAATTATCGTACATTATACATTTGATCAATTATAATAATGATGATGATGATGATGATGATGATAATAATAAGCCCCACCTACGAAGTAGATGAGGCTATACTAGTTTCACCATGTCTGTCTGTCCGTCCGTCCGTCCGTAGACTTTTTTGTTTCCGTCGTCTAACTCAAAAGTCATTTGATTTAGGACCATGACACTTTATACAAGAGTTGCCCCTGACTCAAGGAGGTGCCCTATTGTTTTAGTGTCACTTAAGTCAAAGGTCAAGGTCACAGTCGAACTTTGTTTAAAATTCGTTTCCGTGTTCTAACTCATAAGCCATTTGATCTAGTACCATGAAATTCTTCCACAAATGTTGCCCATTATCCAAGGAGGTGCCCTATCGTTTTGGGGTTACCTGCGTCAAAGGTCAAGGCCAACGGTGAACTTTGTTTGAAAACTGTTTTTTTTTTCTGTGCTCTAATTCAAATGTAATTTGACCTAGGACCCTGAAATTTTCCACAATGTTGTGCCTGATCCAAGGAGGTGCACTATGGTTATTGGGACTCTTCAGTCAAAGTTCAAGGTCACAAGTTGACTTTGTTTGAAATTTTTACCCGCGCTAAACTCCAACAGGATTGGACCCCGGACCATGATATTTTATACAAGTGTTGTGCATGATCCAAGGAGATGTCCATTAGTTGTTTTGTACACACGGGTCAAAGGTCTAGATGATATTTGTTTACAAAATTATTTCCATTCTCAGATTTTGCTGCCACAGTTACAATGTGCTGGTGTATGTGTAGGTGGGTGGGTATTTATCCGCCCTGCGACAGTTCTAGCTTAAAAATATTATGACCGGGGAATCATTTTTCTTTCTAAGATAATGAACGGGGTTCCTTATTCCATCATTCATTACTCAACTTTACGAAGTTACAAAGGAAGGAAAATGCTTTAAGGTACTATCTCACCAAATCTTGACAAAAATGAGAAATAATAAGTGAGGAATTCAATACAGTAAATACAATCAATACAGTAATATTTATGTGATTTGCGAATTTGCTTGTCAGTTGCCCTTGTGCAAAGACAAATTAATGATTTAGATAAGCACTGCAAAATTCTTTACATTTTTACATTTCTGGAAACAAGTTCATTGTCGTAATAACAGAATATTTGACAAAATGGGTGGAAGCTGAAGGGATTCCAGACAAGTTATCTGAAACGGTACTATCAGTATTCGTGAAGTTTTTTCATGACAAATGGTTGCCCTAGACTGGTTATCTCCCCTGATACAGCAAGTGCATAGGGATCGGTACAGGCCACCGAAAACGGGCAATATACTGCCCGTCTATGTTTAGAATAGCGATATCGCGAGATTCAGGGGAGGTCACTATCGCTTCATATACAGAAGAATTTCAGATAATTTTGACCTCACAAATAAGTGCATTGTATACACGGTATCACCTTTTAATGTTAATTTCTGATATATTAATTTAGTTTCGATTACAAATTTCAAATTGTGCATAAAATTGCCATGTTACCTATACTGCCAAACTGGAAATGTGTAAGATGCTCCGATTGGCTACTCAACGATATTCATGTAGTCCAATGAAAAGCATCGACACAATAGCCAGTGCCAGTTGTAATATGTACATTTACAACGGCGACCATTTTAATGGTTGCCCCGGCGTTTTAATAACGGGTCAGGGAGATAAATCTGCAACATGAACGACAATTTTTGTAAGCAATTTGGGATTGAACACAGAATTGCATCAGCATATCATCCCCAAACAGGAGATCATACTGAAAGATTTAACCGGACTTTGTGTCACATGCTTGTGCACTGTGTAGATACGTCGCAGAAGGATTGGGACATTAAGTTACATTACGTACTGTTTGCGTATAGAGCGTCTAAACATGAGTCGACAAAGCAAACACCATTCTATCTTGTGTTTGGAAGGCATGCAACCTTACCAATAGAAATAGACATAGCTATACAATCGGGTAATAAGCAAGACCGTGAAATGCCACTAAAGGAAAGAATAGACTCGTTCATTAAACTGTCGTGCAACAGAAAAGAAGCGTCGTCCAACATAAAAAAGGCACAATCGAAGCAGAAGAAATATTACGATTCTCCACTACCTACAAACGATACAGGAGGTTTTGAAGTCGGCGACCAAGTCCTTGTTCACAACAGCAGAAAATTAACGAGGAAAGGAGGGAAACTATGTCTTAAATGGAAAAGACCATTTGAAATTACAAAAGTAACTGGAAAGGGCACTTACTTCCTCGAAGGAATGAAAACTACTATAAGTAAGAACAGACTGACCAACTAAAGTCAAAGAAAGGACGATGCTGCTTGTGAAAGTCCTACAAATAACAACACTGAAAAGCGAGCTACTGAAAGCCCTACAAGTAATCACAGTCCAATAAACAAACAAACAGAAACCAAAGCAGACAAGAAAGCATTTCTAAGTCCTCCAAAAACTAGCGATCAATCTGACTATAATCTCCCTGAGAAGAGTTTCGCGAGAAGATCTTACAAGTGAATCTACCTATTCTACCGAATCTATCTTTCAAGAACCCGAACCATTTCAATTCAAACCACCTAATCACGAATGGCAGGAACAGATCTCGAGTGTATTTAAGTTGAATGTTAAAGACACATATGCATCCGGTCCTGACAAATATATACGAAGAGACGCCAAGCCAATAAGAACTGTAAACATGCGTTGGGATGGCAACTGTTTGTTTAGAGCATTTAGTTATGTAGTTTTAGGCATACAAACCCACCATAGCTTTATAAGGCAATCGATTGTAGATTTATGAAAGAAAACGAAAATCTTTGAAAGGCATCACTCGTGCTCCAGTTCCTCGATATCTAGAAACGTCGATGATGGCCTCTGAAAACACATGGGGAATGGAAGTGGAGATATTGGCTTTTGCAACTTTCACTAAAACCGTTGTGTATGTTTATTCACAGTACGGCAGTAAGGGAATGTGGCGTTGATTAGAATACAAAGCTTAAGGCCTAACTGGTGGTAATTTAAGGGATCGAGCTGTTTACTTTCAAAATAAAAGCGATCATTTTGTCCTAGAGCTAGAGGTATATGGCGAAGAGTTCTCTAAAAAGCCATATAGACGCATTCGGAACCACATTCCAGAAAAATATCACACACTAATAAACGATGACCTATTAGATGCTGCTTTAGTGAAATGTAACGCAGACGAAGCGTTACTATTAAAACGTGACAAAAGTGTAACGACTGTATACTTGACGGCTTTTACTAACACGCTTTACGATGTACAAGGGTTACGGGGTTTATCTGAGGAGGTGGATGCAAGTATTTTCAATATAGTATGCGACTGGGGCAATGTCGAAAACAACCTTAACTGATATTGTGAAACATGTACATCAATGAATCAGTGGAGAATCATACAATTTATGATAAATTTGAAGTGAGACAAAGTATCTGATGAACATATTAAGGCTTGACATTTCGTATTGCTTAAAAAACGTTGTTTGTTATATTTTTTTAATTACCCAATAGCTAAACAGGTGATGAGGTGTGTTGTTTTACCAAAGCAAAGGTCAACAGCCTGGGACTCTTTGTTACAATTGTATTCCATAATTTTCAAATAAAAAGTTCTTTCGTTTTATAAAAATAATCCTTTTCATGCATAAAGCTTGCTCATTTTAATTTTGGTGGGTCTGGTTTGACCGAACATTAGACTTTAAAGCTCCCAAACCACTGATAATCGGAAATAGCAATAAAAATTTCAACGACAATGCTTTATGTTCTTGTGTTAGGTGATGCAAGCAAGCTGTATTTTTAGCTAGGCTGTTTTCTAAGAAAAGGTCGAGGTCTTGTCGTAGCCCTGGCGTCGTCGTCGTCTGCGTCGTCTGCATCGTCGTCGTCGGCGGCGGCGTATGCGTCGTACGAAAACTTTATCATTCTGTAATATCTGTGTTATGACCGAAGATATTTACTTCAAATTTGGACATGTTGTTCACTATCAAAAGAGTAACCTGTGTAACAAGGGCAGGTAACTATTAGGGTATTCTGGTCAGAGTTATGCCCTTTTTAGACTTAGAATTTTTACTGTAAATCAAGCACCTGCAGCCGAGCGCTGACACCCGCTTGTGGTGCTCTTGTTTTATTTGCTGTAAAAATTATACTAAGGAAAACAAATTTTAATGCTAAAGAGAAATTTTAAAATTCTAGAAACATCGAAGGTTCAGAAGCTTTAAGCTTACCTGATAATTGTGTTTTACAGAGGACAGTGTCATTAATAGGCCTCCCAAAGTCCCAGGCATGACCCTGCAAGCGACGTTATCCGATGGTTAACAATACTTTGTATAGATTGCTATTAAAATTACAAAATTTTATAATTTTGTCCTGCAATGTCACCGTTTCACTGGCTTCCGACCAGGATCCGTATCCATAATCATACCCAAGTAAAGAAAAACCCTACTTTAGGCTTTATTTACAAATAACTCTTTATTATTTTCTTATTTCTAACTTATTCTTTCGTATCTATTCCCTTAAAGTAAACATACTAAGTCTAAAGATTTAGTTTGTGAAAACATAGAGATTATCGGTAGAATCTTACAGTTTACCAAATTTTATTTAAAGTTATTCTGACCCCGCACACCGCAATGATAATATGACCGTGGGTCATAATTTTATGACCCCGGTATTAATATTACGTTTATGATATTAACTTGATAATGGGGGGCCATTCCTGTAAATTATCCCCCTTTCCAGATTAAAACTAAACGTAACAAAATACATGATTGGTCCTTTTACCTATTTTCCTTTGAACATGTATTTATCATTGATTCTCTTGGAGATGTTGAGATAACTAAAGTAATAGTGACCGAGAGTCCTTATTCTGTGTATTACATCACTTCTTTTAGGACGAAAAGTAACCTTAATAGAATAACTATCTCATGGTCATCTTTTCGAGGAAAAATGGCCCATTTTCTATCAAATACTGACTTAGTAAAAACAATGACCCCGATTATAACCCCTTTGCTTTATGGATCACTAACTGAGTATCGACGGTGGTAACCTGAGAAACCATTCTCTATACTCGTTGCTTGTTAGTTGTTGCTCTTATTCCTGTAGCTTAATTAGTACTAGACTATATAGACTCTACATGAACAAGTTTCGAACTTTATCGAGTTTGTTGAAGGTCGTATCAAAATGTCATTTCTAAAAAAATTCACATTTTTTTTCTCAGATTTGGCGTCGTGACCTGGTTTAGACCCACAGAACCCAGTTTCAAATGTGACTTAGATATCATTTAAATATTTATTTTGACCAAGTTTGGTGAGGATCAGGCAAAATTTTGACATTGTTTTTCACCTTATCCAGATTTGACCTAGATTTTGTTACTGGATTGAAATCCAGGCATCCTCGCCCCCTGAAAACTAGCCGATCAGGCTGGCTATATAAAAGAGTCGTTAAACTGAATATGAATAATATGAAAATGAACATATTTATGAAATAAAACAAATAAGGGTCTTAATTCTTTTCACAAACAACAATTACATTAACATTTTATAAAGTTGTAACTTGTGTTACGTAGAGTGACGTTTAGGCTATTTCAATACGGCACGCTATTTAATTAAACTTCTATTGTATTTTGCGAAATATTTCACGGAAAGATCCCCTTTTTACTTTATAAACTTCTTCGGGATTTTCCTAGCAAAAAGAAAAAAAAAAAAAAAAAAAAAAAAAAAAAAAAACTACGTAAGTCGTAAGTAAATTGAATCGTTTTCCGTCGACCAAATCGTTTACTGAAGCTCGTATGGTGTACTATTCTAAGGTCAAAAGAATCGCACATTTAAAACATTTAACGCACATCGTTCTTTTGATTTGGTGGTATTAGTGTCGTTTTTCAGGCGTTTTTAAGTAGAAATAGTCAACAATTATATTACTATGAGGCACAGAATATGCAAATCTGTTGTGGAGAAGTCCTGTGTTTTATGACCTCTGACCCCCATGGCAATAAAATGTTCGAATGTCAGTATAATATTCAGATACATTGTATAGTCATTCCCCTGGAGGTTTCGGTGGTTTGTCACTTTTCAGGAGCATTTAAGTAACACGTCTTGAACAATAATTATACCCTTTTATAGCAGTCAAAAGCCACTGCACAATATGTTAACTAAGTTTCTGTTACGATACTCGTCACGACTTATATATAAAATTGTAATGTGTTTTTAAAGAAACCAATGGAGCCAGGACCACTTTTTAGAAATAAAAAAGGCTGCAGTCGAATGAAAGCCATATCTCCCGCCGGTGCAATTCGAAAAAAGGGCCATAACTCCAGAACCGGTAAAGCATGTCCAAGATAAGTTTCTTCCTCCACACTTAAGCATTAGTAGTAGTAATCCCTGAAAGGTTGAACTGATTCAATCCAATGATGAAATGAATGACGAGCTGCGGTCACAAAATTTTGCTTCTGAAAAACTAGGCATCAGTAGTAGTAATCCCTGAAAGTTTGAATCAATTCCATCCAATAATGAATGAAGATTCGGTCTCAAAAGAAAATGTTGCAGGTACGGGCGCACGCATGGACGGGTGCCATTACTATATTCTCCTCCGATGTCTATTGGTGGGGATAATTATGTTGTAAGTGTACCTTAGATGGGTTAAGGTTATGGTCTGGGTTAGGGGGTCGTTATTTGATAGGGGGGGTCACTATTCTATGTGTGGGTCATTTTTCTACAAGTGGGGGAGTCAAAATATTATGACCCTCCAGTCATAATATCATGACCGGAGAGTCACTATTCTCTATAAAATAATGACGTGGGGGGGGGGGGGTCATTATTCTATGGGGTCAGTTTACAACGTTACACCGGCCCGGAAAAAAAACAAAAGCACTCCACAACCAGCTGAATACTACTTACAAATCGGGGTGTTACATGAACATTTTAAACTCTTGAAATCGTAGACCAGTATTTTTTGTTATACTGGGTTGGACTAGTTTTCACAGGTTTCAGTAAATCAAGCTGTATTTCTACTACATGTTCGGGCCAAAGATCTGGCCAACGAATGACGTTAGATGACCTTAGCAAATTGTTCGTTTGACGGATGTTGAACGCCATTTTCAGAACGATTTCTTTTTTATCGCGGCGGCCAGTGCACCCATCCATGTTTTCCCTGAGCTTAAATTACCAGTATTTAGAAGCATAGCCAATTTTTACGGCCGTGCCTTATCAGCAATCTCACATATCAACAAATCGATAAAGATTATCATCATACCCACAGGTTTGGCAGTTTCCGGAGTTTGGCGAAGCTAAACCCTGTGTAATAGATGGGCTATGAAAGATAAGATAAATGTAACATTACGTAACAATTAGTAGCCCAGCTTAGAATATCCATTAAATGTATACTGACCACCCTTGACTGTATATCTGGCACTTAATCAGTTTATTCGTCTTTCAGCCTCATCCCTTAGTCTGCTAGATGCGACACTGTCTGTAAGGGCAGTGTAGATTAACACCAGACTGCAAAGAACGTGCTGATTTATGGTTTACACTTTTAGATGCGGCGAAATTTTCTTGCGAAAAAAAATTAAAATTGCAATATTTGAGCTGAGATTGCCGGTTTGAATTGAACTCAAATTATTCTGCCGTTTAAAGGGCAAATCAACAGGTTTCAGAAAATGTTAATTTTCAAAACTACATTTATCAGTTGGTAACCTGGTACATTTTTAATTAGAAAAAAAAAAAAAAAAAAAAAAAAAAAAAATCGGAAAAAGTACTTTATTCCAATTTGTATTTCTGCTTATTAGTTTTTACGACATCGCTTATCTCCCTTACTTATTTGTGGCGTCCCTTGATTAGTGACGTCATAGGCGTATTTGTTTAAAAAAATACGTTGTGTTTGATAGCGATTTGAGCAGTATTGAAGACGAAGAAATTGACGATTCTAGTCCCGTAAGACCGTACATGCACGAACGAATTCGTAGAGAAAATTATTTGTAGTTTCGGAGGATGAGGATAAAAGTAATTCGTCGTTTGGTGAAGACTATGAAATTGACGATTTTGTGGCGGACGTTTCAACATGGTGAGTATCGCGCATCGGTGAATTTGGATACGATGAGGCAGTTATTGCTTATTGAAAAAATTGATTTATACGTGATAGAATTAAATATATTGCATAAAATTTGTTTCATTTGAAGAAGTTTCAGTCGGTCGACGGGCGGAATAAGAAGAAAAAACTTGTAAAAATTTTTTATGTACTTTCATAATTTCTGGATTGTTAATTTCTGTTTCGATATTGGGAACAATTGTTTCATCTAATTTTACGGTCTACAGAGATATATATACGTAACGAATTTCCTTGCAATGAGATTTGTATCGCTATTAATTAACCCTTTACCAAACAATCCCTACTTTTAACGACCCTGAAGAAGAAGGCTTTTGAAAACATTGCGGGAAAAAAAAAAAAAAAAAAAAAAAAAATGCTGTAACTAGCATTTTCTCCTTTTCCCACAATGTTTTCTACCCTATCAAGGACAGAAATTGTCATTTGAATTTGTCCCCTGCAAACGCTTTCAATTTCGTTGAGTCAAAAAATTTTGTCGTTTGCGAAAGAGTTAAGAAAGGGTAAAAGAAAAGTAGCCATATATCGTATTATATGATCTGTAATGTAATACTGTAAAGTATTAGGATAATGTCAAACAGCATCAAGTGACTGCAAAGTAAGACAACATTCAGGTTGATTATTTACTCGTCTAAAGGATTCATATAAGAAAGTAGGTATTGTATGCCTGCTAGAATTAGAATGATTTTAATTAACTTACTGAAATCTTTTCCATATTCTCAAAATCAAACTTCTCTGTACAGACAGCAAAAGTCAATATTAACACTAACCACAAATTCCGCAGTATCAACAACCCAAGGAAAAAAAGCTTTTCAAACATTGGAAAAAGCTTTATACCTTTATCCACAACATTTTCTGTCCTTTCAAAGACAAATTGCGATCTATATTTTATTTGTTATATTCAAATGCTTTGGATTTGGACAATTCTTAAATCTTAGTAATTTAGTTAAGGGTTAACCCTTTATTCCCTTAACTAAACGGTAGAATTTTAGACTTGTCCACACTGAAAGTATTTGCAGACGATGGGAAGGGTCTGAAAAGGATAGAAAGCATCGTAGGAAAAGGAAAAGATGCTGGTTTCCAGGAGTTTCTCTTTTTCCAACCATGTTCTCAACAGTCGTCTCCGTAAGCATGGTTAAAAGTCCGGACTGTGAGGTAAAGAGTTAAAGCATTGGTTTGTTAAACTGGTGAGGAACATTCTGGTTCCGATTAACTTTTTTTCCACTTTACAAAATCTAAATTGTCAAAATTGAAAGCATTTGCAAACAACAAATTTACTGTGTTTCAAATGATGAAGTTAGTGTTGAAAAGAGTGGAAATATCGTGAGAAAAAGAGAAAATGCTCATTACCATCATTTTCTCTTCTTCCCACAATGTTTTTCAAGGCTTGCTATCTTAGGGTCGTTAAAACCCAGGATTGTGTGATGAAGTGTAATTTCAGCAAAGTGCAGATCTGTATTTTTTTCCCATATGCACACTTCTTTCTGATTACCAGAGGGCATGACTTGTATCTAAAGTTCAAATTTCATAATTTTTATACTGACACATGAATTAAAAAGATTGGTCTCAATAGTTTGGAAGATATTGTGATGACCCTTATCACTTTGTATTAGGGACTGGTATGGTAGAGTGTAGGGCGTTGAATAATCAGCACAGACTTAATATAATTCCAGTTCTTTCTTTTATTCTTCTTTATCTACCTATTCTATATGTAAATCTTATTGTCTATTATTATTTTAGTACAATTCTCGTAAGGAGGTTTAATAACCCTTACCCAAGGAGATACTTGACAGTTCTGACTCTTCCAGGGAAAAATTGGCCCTTATATACTCTTGTGACTCTTCCTAGCAGAACGCACGTGCTTGCAGAATAACGGCAGGAAAATGCGGAACTCTGCAGAATAGCAACGCTATCTGGCAGAATTCCGCCGTCACCTGACAGTGAACAAACTCGACTCTTAAAAACTTGATTTTTGAATGGGACAAGTCATTATTAAACCTCAAACATGTATAAAAATACATTATCTACAATTACCTAAATGGTGATGCGTTAACAATGTTGTTTTCGATGAATACAAGTAACTAAAAAGTTGGACTACTGCAGAATTCTGCGACTGACAGCTCGGAAAAACATAAACAAGCGCGCACGTGACCCAATAATTGATGACGTAGTCACGATGTGTGCACGTTTCTGCCATTCCGCTAATATGACTCACAGCTGACATCTGCACAAATCCGACGAAGAAATTAACGATTTACAATGTAAACAAGTGCATTCGACAGTAATCGGATACTCAGACAAGGTAATCTTATCTTAAACGTTGTGGGAATGTAGCGTGAATCGCATGACTATCCAAATTAAGACTGTAATCGGCGATAGATTTCCACTGTTTACATGTCATAACCCCACCCGTAATGTTTACCAAGCGGTAAATTCAAATCTAACTATAAGAAAATGACTGATACGGATGACACAGCGTACGTAATGACAAATTGTTAAAAGAAATAACATTCCTATTACCCAGGGGGTCACAATATCATATGGATGCGAACATGGGAATACTTTGCAAAAAACAGAATCACATACAGAGGTAGTTAAAAAATAGGTTACAAATAAATTTTCAACCAAAGTGGAGAGATTGACACTGTCACAAACATAACGTTGTTAAGGGTAGAGATATGCAAATGTTATGTAATCATTTCCCGTATTGTTTTAACTGGTTGGTGAAAAAAGGGATCGTGTAATATACGATCGCGTGATATACGATCCCTGGTGATAATTAATTAACATTTATGACCATGACCATGGGAAGCAAGGACCTGAGGTCACTCTTTATCAAACAGAGCTAGTTTTGACTACACGGTCCCTTAAAAAGTATTTGAAAATCATTGTGGGGAGAAAAAGGATATTTAATGTGCAGGGTTTTTCCCTTCATTTTCTAATATGGAGTTTATTGGCCTCCTTTCAAATGAATAAAAGAAGGCAAACATTTGAATTTTTGGGGTCATTAAGAAAATTTGGAAGTCCAAAGTCAAGGAACCAGGGGGTGGGGTGCTAGACAAAGGCCACCAGCATTCTTTTGCTTTTCCAACAATGATTGTTATCTTCTGACAGTTAACCCCTTACAACACAACCCTGACGTTTAACGGCCCTGAGGAATATTGCTTTTGAAAACATTGTGGGAAATCGAGAAAATATTGGTAACCAGCATTCTCTCCTTTTTAGCTCACCTGAGCACGAAGTGCTAAGGTGAGGTATTGTGATCAGTTGTTGTCCGGTGTCCATCTGTCGGTCTGTCCGTCCGTCCGTCCGTCTGTCCACAATTCCTTTAAACATCTTCTCCTCCTAAACCGGTAGGCCAATCATCTGGAAACTTGGCAGGCATGTTCCTTGGTTGAAGCTCTACCAAAGTTGTTAAAAGAATTGAATTAACCAATTAACTCTGGTTGCCACGGCAACAAAAAAGGGGAAATTTACAACATCTTTAAAAATCTTCTTGTCGAAACCAGAAAGCCCAGAGCTTTGATATTGGGTATGTAGTATCTTCTAGTAGTCCTCTACCAAGTTTGTTCAAATGATGCCCCTGGGGTCAAAATTGGCCGGGCCCCAGCGGTCACAAATTTGGGCAAAATCATATATAGAGCAAACTTTGAAAATCTTCTTGTCTGAAACTAGAAGGCCTAGAGTTTTGATAATTCATATGGATCATCTCCTGGTGAACCTCTACCAAGTTGCCCCTGGGGTCAAAATCAGCCCTGCCACAGGGGTCACAAAGTAGGACATAAAGGTATATAGAGTGAACTTCTGTTTTGACTCATGTCTTGAAAACTATACAGAGTTTTTACATCAAACTTGTAACATCTATCAACCACCATTAGGAAATGCAGGACAACAAGTTTCACCCTGATTGACCATGCAACACCACAGTTATATACCTTTGTTTTTTTTTATTGCTGTGTCATGGAAAAAGGGGGCTTGACGTATATTTTCATTGTGGACCAATATCTCTTTAACTACTGGACAAAATGTCATGAAACTTCATCTTTATATTGTTTATTACAAGCCACAGACAATAGTTATTTGTTTTTATTTCATGAAATGCCATGTCATGAAAAAAGGGGGCTAAATGTTTAATTTCATCATGGAGCAATGACCATCTGTTTGTCCGTCTTTCAGGACAGTTATCTTCTAAAATCCTTGACAAAAACTAATAGAAATTCATACAGGTGTTCCTAATGATGTCCGCCGATATTTATTGGTTTTTTTGCCTTTTTGATATCAAATACGGTCTCATAGGAAAAAGGGGCTTCATGTATATTTCTGTTAAGGATCAATATATATCTTCAACTCAAAATCCTCGACAAAAATTTGTGAAACTTCATACGTGTGTTCCTTTTGATAGTCCGCCAATATCATTATTTTAGCTTTTTTGATTAAATGTTGTGTCATGGAAAAAGGGGGCTTCATATATATTTTCATTATGGATTAATATCTCTTTAACTACAGAACAAAATGTTATGAAACTTCATCTTTATGTTGTTTATCACAAGCCACAGACAATGGTTAGACCTATTTGTTAGCTCACCTGAGCACGAAGTGCTGGGTGAGGTATTGTGATTCATTGTTGTCCAGCGTCGGTCTTTCCACAATTCCTTTAAACATCTCCTCCTAAACCAATCATGTTGAAACTTGACAGGCATGTCCCTTGGATGAATTTCTACCAAAGTTGTTAAAAGAATTGAATTAACACTTTAACTCTAGGGGTCACAATTTTGGGCAAAATTGTATATAGAGCAAACTTTAAAAATGTTTTTGTCTGAAACTAGAAGGCCTAGAGCTTTGATATTTGGTATGTGGTATCTCCTTGTGGACTTCTACCAATTTTGTTCAAATGATGCCCCTGGGTCAAAACAGGACATAAAGGTATATAGAATGAACTTTAAAAATCTTGTTAATCCCCCGCTGCGAACCGGGAGGGGGATTCTAGGAATGGCCTTCGTCTGTCAGTCTGTCTGTTTGTCAGTCTGTCAGTCAGTCTGTCTGTCAGTCTGTCAGTTATTTGTCTGTCAGTCTGTCAGTCATACGTTGTCCGCTCTATATCTCCCGAACCCTTGGTCTAATTTTCAAAATATTTCACACACTTGTGTATCTTGATGAGACGATGTGCAGAGCACATGATAGGTGACCTTCCTTCAAGGTCAAAGTCACAGCACCACTCTAGAGTTTACACACTTTACATATTTGTCCACTCCGTATCTCCTGAACCCTTGGTCCGATTTACAAAATAATTCACACACACTTATGTACCTTGATGAGACAAGATTCGGTGGCGTACCTTCAAGGCCAAGGTCACAGCAGGGCTTGCAAGGTCAAATACAATACATTTTTTTGACCGCTTCATATCTCATGAACCCTTGGTCCAATTTACGAAATAATTAACACACTCTTGTACCTCACACGCTGAAGAAATATAGCTATAGAAAACATTGTGAGAAAACAAGAAAATGCTGGTAACCAGCATTTTTCCCTTTTTCTTCAATATTTTTTACCCTTTCTGATACAAAAGTTACTGATTTGGCGATATATTAGATGTCGTCTGCATCCGCTTTCAATTTCAACCAGTTTAAAATTTTGTTGTCTGGTAATGGGTTAAAGTGTTAAGCAGATTATGATTTCATCCTAACAGTGATTGAATATTAATTCCAAATAAAGTCTACTCTTGGACACTAACTCTGTCAGTTTTCTACTGTCCTGGTCATTTTATAACAAATCTTCAAGCATTTGTACAAAACTTTCTTCTAATGCTAATCAATTAATGATATCAAACGACTTAATAAATGCTAGCATGAAATAAGGCCAGTGGTGGGGAATTGCGCTGTCTACGACAGAATCTTGTCAGAAACTAGATCTACAAGGCCTAGAGCTTTGATATTTGGTATGTAGCATCTCCTCCCGGACAGGCATAGCCCATGTAGGCTTTGGAAATAGCTCGTATATAAGCCCAGCATGGTGTGGACGTTATTGCAAATTGTTAGTTGGCAGTCTGTTTTACAAATCCTGGTTTTCCCCATGTCTGTATTTAGAAACTACATATAGAGATGCAGTAAACAATGGTATTTTTTAAAATCATTTACCTAGTAAGAACACATTATATTTTTAAGAAATTTTTAGCGAAAAGTTCGCTTGATTTTTCCATGGACGTAGAATCTATTATTCAAACTTATTTTCTGCTTGCTACTTTAGCGGCAATTTACGCACCGCGAACTAATATTCTGTACAGTGTGATACGTCATAGGCCAGCAGACAGACCTTCGAAGAACATGACATGCACAGACAACGATAACAGGCTGCCACTTTTGTCTTATTTACGCAAATCGACCAGTTTGATTAGTTCTATACAAAATTTATTCGACGCTACTGAAAAAAAAAAAAAAAAAAAAAACGTGTATTGCTTATATCAATACGAAACTTCCTGTTCGTACAAAATTTTCTCCTCCTATATGTGAATCTCGATTAATATAAAAAAAAAAAAAAATGTTTTATTTACAGCTTTATGTGTTCTGAAGGTTGATGTGCATAATCAAATTGGAGTATATTATTTTTAACAACAGGCTACAATTCTAACTCAATTGACTTGAAAATTGGTCAGAATGCTTGTCTTAATTAAATCTCTGATGGGTTTGAAATCGGTTCACCTGGGGTCATGAACTAGGTCACTAGGTCAAATCAAAGAAATACCTTGTAGACACTCTAGAGGCCATATTTCTTACTCAATTGACCTGAAAATCGGTCAGAATGTTTGTCTTGATGAAATCTCGGTTGAGTTAGAATTTGGGTCAGTTGGGATCATAAACTTGGTCACTA
This sequence comes from Tridacna gigas, assembly GCA_945859785.2. Classification (NCBI taxonomy): domain Eukaryota; kingdom Metazoa; phylum Mollusca; class Bivalvia; order Cardiida; family Cardiidae; genus Tridacna; species Tridacna gigas. The sequence goes on from OX244035.2 coordinate 19,133,757, forward strand.
GGTCAAATTAAAGAAATACCTTGTGGGCACTCTATAGAGGCCACATTTTTTGCTCAATTGACTTGAAAATTGGTCAGAATGTTTGTCTTGATAAAATCTCGGATGGGTTTGAATTTGGGTCAGCTGGGGTCATAAACTAGGTCACTTGGTCAAATTAAAGAATACCTTGTGGACACTCTACAGGCCACATTTCTTGCTCAATTGACCTGAAAATTGGTCAGAATGTTTGTCTTGATAAAATCTCGGATGAGTTGGAATTTGGATCACCTGGGATCATAATTCAGGTCACTAGGTCAAATTAAAGAAATACCTTGTGGACACTCTAGAGGCCACATTTCTTACTCAATTGACCTCAAAATTTATCAGAATGTTTGTCTTGATAAAATCTTAGGTGAGTTCGAATTCGGGTCACCTGGGGTCATAAACAAGGTCACTAGGTCAAATTTAAGAAATACCGTGTGGACACTCGAGAGGCCACATTTCATACTCAACATACCGGAAAATTGGTCAGAATCTTTGTCTTGATGAAATCTGGGAATAGATCGATATTGGGTCACCTAGGGTCATAAACAAAGTCACTAGGTCAAATTTAAGAAATACCTCGTGGGCACTCTAGAGGCCACATTTTTTTCTCAGTTGACTTGAAAATTGCTCGGAATGTTTGTCTTAATTAAATCTCGGATGAGTTTGAAATTTGGTCACCTGGGGTCATAAACAAGGTCACTAGGTCAAATTGAAGACCCCAGCTGACCCTTGTGGACACTTTAGAGGCCACATTTTTGCTCAATTGACCTGAAAATTAATGGGAATGTTTGTCTTTATGAAATCTCGAATGAGTTAGAAATTGGGTCACCTAGGGACATAAACTAGGTCACTAGGTCAAATTAAAGAAATACCTTGTGGACACTCTAGAGGCAACATTTATTGCTCAATTGTCTTGATAATTGGTCAGAATCTTTGTTTTAATAAAATCTCGGATGAGTTCGAATTTGGGATACCTTGGGTCATAAACTAGGTCTCACTAGATCAACTTACAAAAATTCCTTCTGGGCGCTCTAGAAGCTACAATTCTTACTCAATTGGCCTGAAAATTGATCAGCATGGTTGTCTTGATGAAATTTCGGATGAGTTTGAATTTGGGTCACCTATTCCCCCAGCTGGGCGGGGGTATAGAAATAGCCCAGCTGTCGCACTACAGAAGGGGTAAGACCCCCCCCCCCCCGTGCCTGCCCGTTTGCCGTGGGCTGCAACTCGTGTCCTTTGATGACGGGATCCTGGTGGTTGCGTGGATTCAGAATATGGCCCTTGAATTGTTCTGCTTTCACAACACACCACTTTGGCCTTGAATTGGACTAAACGAGAGGTCAGGAGGGCCCGTCCTGATCAATCGGCTGGTCATGCCTGGCCCTAGGGTACTTGTATTACTGTGTATTATTTGAAAAATGCACATATATGTAACAAGAATGTCAAATCATTTTTATCACTAACATATTTATCGATGCCCTAGAAGGCGGTGGCTCATGGGCTAATCGGATGAAAGTTGGTGTTTGATTGACATTTGTAATCGCGCAAGGATAGTCTAGGCTTGGTATGACATGCTGAGGGCCTGCATCTGTCCTATTTAGCCCTTTCACTTTGAGTATATCACTGATGTATCCCTGTCATGATCTGTGTTAGGTTTCCCAGATCATGTCCCCGTGATGGCCTCCGAGGCGGGTGGGGAGCATCGGTGATGAATATTCAACAACAGTTATGGCTTCTCAAAAAAGGCCAAGCGTCTACTCTCTGACTCCGATTCAGAATCGGATATTTCAAGACCTCCAACAACATTTGCTCGCTTTTTAGTAATTGAATCAGTTGACTCTTCTAAACCCGTAACAAAACTGTCTCCTTTTGTAATTGAAAAATCTATCTCGTCAATTTTAGGCACTCCTAAATCTGTAAAAAAGCTTAAGAACGAAACCTTGCTTGTTGAATGCTTCTCGCAACAACAGGCTAGAAACCTGCTTGGGCACAAAAAACTTTTCAATTGTGAAGTGAAGGTCTTTCCTCACAAGACACTTAATACCTCAAAGGGGGTCATTAGATGCAAAGAATTAAGCTTCTGTGACTCTTTGGAAGAAATTCAACCCAAACTTAAAGGTCAGGCTGTGTCTGATGTAAAAAGAATTTCAGTCCTCAGAAATGGTATCCGTAGAGATACACATACATACATTCTGACATTCTCAACGCCAACTCTTCCTACTTCAATTAAAATTGGATTTCAATCAGTCAAGGTCGATGTTTATGTGCCTAATCCGTTGCGCTGTTATAAATGACCAACGGTACGGCCATCATGAAAGTAATTGCAAAAGTACCCCTGTATGTCCGAAATGTGCTTTTGAAGGAGAAGACCATGATCAAAAGACTTGTAATAACCCTGTTCTCTGTGTCAATTGCAAGTCTGCTCATCATACCTTTTCCAAAGATGGTCCAGTTTGGAAGGATGAGAAAGAAATCCTGTCAATCAAGTTCAAGGAGAATGTAAGCTTCACGGAAGCCAGGAAAACAATTGAAAAACGCAGGTCTGATCAGGCATTGTTGAGTAAAAGCACAACATACGCAAATGTTGCTTCTCCTTTGCCTGCAAATGGACACTGTCCAACCTGCGAACTCTTTGCTAGAACACTTCTTCAAAAATTTCCTGAAATGACGGAGGAACTGAAAACTCTCATTCCAAATATTCAAGTTGCAAAGCCTACTGCCCAGACTCAGCCTAACCCGAAACAAAATACCACCTCAATTACTCCAAAAACAAGTTCTGATCTTACCATAGAGAAAACCATGCCCCCTTCAAATGATAAAAAAATCTGCAAGTAAACCTTCAAAACCCCAAACGTCTACATCAACCCAAAAGCCTCAGACATCAAAACCTCCTCAAGCAAAGTCCCCAAAGAAGAAAAATTCTGCAAAGCAGAAACCAAAACAATCTAAGGAGTCTTCGGAAAAGCCATCCATTCAAGCTCAATCTTCTCCTGTACCTATATCAAATAGGTATGAATCTCTTCAGGAGACTTTTCAACCTGAAGAAAACATGGAAGAAGAGGAATTGGAGGGAGAACTCTCCGATTCTGAACTCACCCCTTGTCAAACTGACTGGGATAAGGATGTAGATTCCTGGTCAACCTCGAAACCCGAGACTGAAGTCATAGTCCATATAAATACATAGGATATATGAAATACCTACAGAAACATTTCAGAGCCCACGTTTACATTCTTTTAATGGGCATAATGGCTTACAATATTATACAGTGGAACTGTCGAGGTCTAAGGTCAAATCATGAAGAGATTTCACTTTTAATTAATCAACACAATCCTGGAGCAATTTGTTTACAGGAAACTTTCCTGAAGGAATCTGACACTGTCTCTTTCAGATATTACTCAGTTTATAACAAATATACACAAATACACTTAAACTCCACTCTACAAGCTGTTGCTGTTCGTCTTTCCCTTCATAAAACCATTACCCTCTGTTCTATTTACCTTCCCCCAAGTTCTCCTATCAATGAAAACGAGCTCAATGACATCATCTCACAGCTACCATCTCCTTTCATATTGGCAGGAGATTTTAATTGTCACAATATTATCTGGGGTAGCAATGATACAAATCAAAGAGGCTTACAACTGGAGAACTTTATTTCTAATAATTCTTTGTCAATTATGAACGACAATAACTCAAAAACATATCTTCATCCAGCAACTGGGTCTTACTCTTCCCTTGACCTTTCTCTGTGTAGCCCAGCCTTGCTTCAGGATTTTAACTGGAAAGTGGGAGACGACCTTTGTGGAAGCGACCACTTTCCAATTTTTATTACATCTTCTGAGCCATCTACATGTGAACATCCAAAGAAATGGAAACTCTCTAAAGCCAACTGGGACCTTTTTCAAGTTCTCTGTGAACAAACTATTACAAGAGATAAACTTGTAGATTGTACTGACCCTGCAGAACTATTTTCAGGACTGCTCATTGAAGCGGCAAAACAGTCAGTACCACAGACCTCGACAAAGCCAAAACGCCCAAACAAGCCGTGGTTCACTGATGAATGTAAGTCGGCTATAAAAGAAAGGAAAGAAGCTCTCAGAAAGTTCAACCTGAGACCCACTCCGGTAAACCATAACCTTTTCCGTATTTCCAGGGCAAAAGCCAGACAAACCATAAAAAGTAGTAAGCGTAAGTCTTGGAGGCATTTTGTTTCCAGACTTAATGATAGAACGTCTACAAAAAAAGTCTTGGACATGATCAGAAAGATTAAAGGTAGTGCTTCTTCGCCAATTAAGCATCTTTCTGCAAACAATAGTAATATTGAAAACCCTAAAGATATTGCAGATACTTTAGCCGATTCTTTCGCCAAGAAGTCCTCCTCTGAGAACTACTCTGAAAAGTTCCAGAGGAATAAAGTTAAAGAAAGAAAGAAACGGCTGAATTTCAAATCCAACAACCTCGAGTTTTACAATAAACTTTTTTCATTCAAAGAACTCAAGTCCGCTTAGATAAAGCCCATGATTCCTCTCCAGGTCAAGATAAAATACATTATCAATTTCTAATGCATTTACCAGATACCACTCTATCAATCTTACTTGATATTTTCAATGATATCTGGCAAAAAGGTGATTTACCTTCCTCCTGGAAAGAAGCTTTAGTAATCCCAATTCCAAAACCAGGGAAAGATACTTCCGATCCAAACAGCTACAGACCCATAGCTGTCACAAGTTGTCTCTGTAAAACTTTAGAGCGAATGGTCAACACCCGCCTTGTTTGATTTTTAGAAAAACATAATCTCATTGTTGATGTTCAAAGTGGATTTAGACGTCAACGCAGTACAGTTGACCACCTTGTACGCTTTGAAACATTTCTTAGAGAAGCCTTCATAAAAAAGCAACATGTTGTATCAGTATTTTTTGACCTGGAGAGTGCTTATGACACTACCTGGAAATACGGAATTTTAAAGGACTTGCATGACTTTGGTCTCAGAGGCCGCTTGCCTCTTTTTATATCTTCCTTTTTAAATAATCGCCTATTTCGTGTGAGGGTTGGCACAACCTTGTCAGATGCAAGGGAACAAGAAATGGGTGTGCCACAAGGATGTATCCTCTCTGTGACACCTTTTAGTATCAAGATCAACAGTATAATTAAGGCTATTAACCCTGGTGTGGATTGCTGCTTATATGTGGACGATTTCGTCATATGTTTTAGATCAAGCCATATGGCTATCATTGAAAGACAGCTTCATCAATGTTTAAACAAACTACAAATATGGTCTGATGAAAACGGTTTTAAGTTTTCAAAGACCAAAACAAAATGTGCACACTTTTGTCAGTTACGAGGTCATCATCCAGACCCGGAGCTACATCTTGACAACACAAGAATTGAAGTTGTACCAGAGTTTTTAGGTGTCATCTTTGACAAGAAATTGTCCTTCTTGCCCCACATTAAAGCACTTAAAAAGAAATGCTATAAGGCACTCAATCTTCTCAAAACAGTTGCTCATTCAGAATGGGGAGCAGATAAGAAAGTCCTTCTACGTCTCTATCGCTCCTTCATTCACTCCAAGTTAGACTATGGCTCCATTGTGTATGGTTCAGCCCGCAAATCATACTTGAAGTTCCTTGACACAATCCATAATCAGGGTTTACGTTTGGCCCTTGGGGCTTTTCGAACCTCACCTATCAACAGCCTCTATGTAGAGGCCAATGAGCCTTCTCTCTCTTACAGAAGACTCAAGCTATCCCTTCAATATCTGTTAAAGTTGAAAGCAAACCCATCCAACCCTACACACAAAATAGTTTTTAACCCTGGCTGCAAAAATCTCTTTTCTACGAAGCCAAATTCTATTCCTCCGTTTGGTATCCGCATGGAATCACATCTAGACAATCTCCATGTTGACATGGATGCCATTTGTGAAAACAAAATTCCTGATACCCCTCCATGGTTGATAAAGGCTGCTGAATTTCGTTTTGACCTTCTAGCCCACAAGAAGTCAACCACAGATAGAGTTGTTTTTCAAACTCAGTACCAGGAAATAAAAGAACAGTTCAACTCCTATAAAACCATTTATACAGATGGATCTAAGATGGATAAGGATGGACACGCCGTATCTGCAGCAGCTGTATTTGGCAGTAAGAGAAAAAAATGTCGCCTTCCTGACAATTCTTCAATTTTTTCTGCTGAAGTGAAGGCAATCGACCTTTCCCTGAGTCTTGCAGAGGAAAGTAGGTCTAATCGCTTTCTTCTCTTCTCAGACTCTCTCTCTACACTCCAGGCTCTTTATAATCAGAAAATTGAGAACACATCTATTTGTACTGTTCTTGAGAGAATTTCCTCTCTCTCTGATACAAACAAGTTTGTATTTTGCTGGCTTCCTAGTCACATGGGTATTCGAGGCAATGAAAAGGCCGATGAACTTGCCAAGTCGGCATTGTCTCTACCCATATCTCATTTTAAAATACCTCACACAGATTTTAAAGCATCCATTTTACCTTTCATCCAATCTCTTTGGCAATCCCAGTGGGATGCAGATCATTTTAACAAACTTCATTCTGTGAAACCAACTCTTGGCGAATGGTACCCCTCTTACAGGTCCGTTGGTCGAGAACAGGTGATAATCACAAGGCTTCGAATTGGACATTCTCGGTTGACACACTCCTGGCTTTTAACCAGAGAAGACGCACCAGAATGTATTCATTGCAATGAACACCTTACAATTAAACATATTATATTAGATTGCATTGATTTTCAGCCAATTCGTGAGAAATACTACAATGTTGACAGTATGCACAATCTCTTTGAAACAGTCAACATTGATTCATTTATCACCTTCATCAAAGAGATTCCTTTTAATCTGTTTTGTAAACCCATATTTCTACCACTGAACCCTTTTTATCTCCAGTTTGCATCTCTTTAATGGGAGGATTAGCTCTCTTGAAGGCATCTTATCTCATTGGAGACAGGACCTCTTTAATGGGAGTGTTTTGATTCCATTGGAGGCTCCACACTTTCTCAGTTTTAAGCTCTCATTTCCTTTAAGCTACTATTCACATTCTTAACTTTTTCATTTAAAACTTTGAGTAGGCAGGGATTATCCTGCCACTCAATATCATATTTTATGCACATTAAAAAATGACACTCTTCTTAATTTAACACTTCTTACTATCAATCCAACTTTTTGTTCAAATCTTCTTATCACATTCCTAACTTTATCATTTAAAACTTTTGAGTAGATAGGGATTGCCCTGTCACTCAATTATTTCCATTATGCATATGAATATCACACATAATACTTCTTAATTGAACTCTTTTATCATTATTAATGTATTGAAACTTTTTCAGTTTAAACAATTCCACTTTTATTATCTTTTAACACAGATATGCGCGCTAAATGACCAAAGCTGTCGATGCGCCATAAAACAACATTCATTCATTCATTTGGGTCACCTAGGATCATAAATTAGGTCTCACTAGATCAACTTACAAAAATTCCTTGTGGGCGCTCTAGAGGCTACAATTCTTACTCAATTGACCTGAAAATTGATCAGCATATTTGTCTTGATAAAATCTTGGATGAGTGCAAAATTGGATCACATAGGGTCATAAAGTAGGTCACTAGGTCAAATTTAAAGAAATATCTTGCGGGCGCTCTAGCGGCCAAAATTCTTAATCAATTGACCTGAAAATTGGTCACCATGTTTGTTTTGATGATATCTCGAATTAATTCAAAATTGGGTCACATAGGGTCATTAACAAGGTCACATTGAAGAAATACCTTATGGGCACTCTAGAGGCTACAATTCTAGCTAAATTGACCTGAAAATTGGTTTAGATGTTTGACTTGGATCAATCAGAAATTGGGTCTCATAGGGTCATAAACTAGGTCACCAGGTCAAATAAATGAAATGTATTGTGGGCGTTCTAGAGGCCACAAATTTTGCTCAACTGACCTGAAAATTCGTCAGCATGTTTGACTTGATGATATCTTGAATGCGTTTGAAATTGGGTCACATAGGGTCATAATCTAGGTCACTAGGTCAAATTACAGAAATACCTTGTGGGCACTCTAGAGGCGGCAATTCTAGCCCAATTCACCTAAACCTTGGTTAACAAGTTTGTCTTGATATCTTGGATGAATTTGAAATATGGTCACATAGGGTCATAAACTAAGTCACTAGCTCAAATTGAAGAAAACACATTTTGGACACTCCAGAGGCTACATTTTCAGCTCAACTGACCTGACAATTGGTCAGAATGTTTGTCTTAATAATATCTCAGATGAGTTTTAAATTGGGTCATTATGACCCAGGGGTGAAATTTCGCGTATTGACTCAGGCCATCATGGCCCTCTTGTTTCGCAATGTTTTCTAAAGACAAAAACCATCACTTTAATCACTTTCAATTTGTCGTCTGCAAATGCTTTCAATTTAGGCCAGTCTAATATTTTGTCGTTTGGTAAAGAGCTACCATAAATCATATGATCAAAACTGAATTTGTTTTCTGCAAAATTTTGAACTCGGATTAATCTAAAATTTCGTTTTCTGGTAAAGAGTTACGCTATACCTAACCCAACCCTAGAGATTAAACCTTGAGGAATGATGCTTTTGAAAACGGGCCACAACATGAATTTGAAAACATTTCGGAAAAGAAAGCAGCTAGTTAGGAGCATTTTCTCCTTTTTCCACAATGAAAAGATGATTCAGAAAACGGTAAAAGAGTGCAAATAACAATTCAAAATATCTTCATTTCAAGAAAAAAGACCTTTACCTCATGCTGAAGTTTCTTTATGGAAATGGCTTTCGCGGAGAGTCTGAGTTTTTCTTCTCTCCGATTTGGAGTTTGGAATAATGTTGGCACAGCGTCAGGTTTCAATCGTAGCCTAAAATTGCTATAACCAACTGTCTTTGCTAGATTTGGAATCATTAAATACTGACTGTCCTCAAAGTGTTTCAGACCAGGGATCGTATATAACTGTAATTTACGATCCCTGTTCAGACACAGTTAAGTTTATTCGTTGGCACAAAATCCGTCGTGACTGTCCGACTCCGGTTTAAACGTTGAATCCATAACTTTCTCCTTTTTAATTCTCTTGGAAATTTGAACATACTAATTCTCTGAATTCCCGAATCGATGTTGCAGCCATAGGCTTCGCAAATTGTCATTTTTTCGGCTTAAATTTCCATTTCACACTTGGATAACCGCGTCCGAATATCAGCACCCCTATATAAAGGGAGAAGACTAAGTGCCGTTATGACGTCACACAAGGACGGGAGGTAAGCAAATCGGGGGAAGTAAGCGATGCACCATTTTAGGGCTGTAAATCATCGTGACAATTGAACTGTGGTTTATGGTATGTAACCGGGTAGTAGTCGCGGAAAATGACGCACAGATATTTTACTGACATCATTTACAGATGACTGAAGGAAAAAAAAAAGGCAAAGTCAATGGTAATGGTATATATAGATCAATATCAGACAGCACAAAAAAGCAGTCGGATCTGTATCCCCGTACAATAAATGAACTCTCATTGCTTCTCTTTTTCTAAAAATGTATACATGTACCTAAAAGCATAAATGATTCAATTTATTGAATTTTTCTGTTCTAAAACAACACTTGGCCAAAACGGCCCTTTTTTGTACTTTCAGTTGGCCCAAACATCCATGGCCAAAACGTTCTGGCCAAAATGTCCATGGCCGAAACGTCCAATGGTTTTGGTCGGCGAAAAAAATAAGATTCTTGTTTGGTTCCGAATGATGCATTGACTCTGTGGTGTCGATTTCTTTCCGTTCACACTTCTGTTGGACGAGAGATGAAAATCCTTTCTTCTCAATTTCTACTGCTGTACCAGGGGAATTTATCAATTTTACTAGTAGTTCTATTGCTTAAGACGCTTGCATTTAGTCAGAGTCTTAATAGCTGTTCACCATTATACCCGAATTATGCTTTTTAGCTCACCTGAGCACAAAGTGCTCATGGTGAGCTATTGTGATCGCGCTGTGTCCGGCGTCCGTCGTGCGGCGTGCGTCGTCCGTCGTCAACTTTTTACTTTGTGTATGCTCTAGAGGCCACATTTTCAGTCAGATACTTATGAAACTAGGTCAGAATGTTTGCCTTGATAAAATCTTGGACGAGATCGAAATTGGGTTATGTGGGGTCAAAAACTAGGTCACTAGGTCAAATCTTAGAAAAACCTAGTGTGCGCTCTAGAGGCCACATTTTCAGTCAGATACTTGTGAAACTTGGTCAGAATGTTTGCCTTGATAAAATCTCAGACGAGTTTGATATTGGGTAATGTGGGTCAAAATCTAGGTCACTAGGTCAAATCTTAGAAAAACCTTGTGTGAACTCTAGAGGCCACATTTTCAGTCAGATACTTGTGAAACTTGTTCAGAATGTTTGTCTTGATAAAATCTCGGACGAGTTCGAAATTGGGTCATGTGGGGGTCAAAAACTAGGTCACTAGGTCAAATCTAAGAAAAACCTTGTGTGCGCTCTAGAGGCCTTATTTTCAGTCTGATACTCATGAAAGTTTGTCAGATTTTTGTCTTGATAAAAACTCGGATGAGTTCGAAATTGGGTCATGTGGGGTCAAAAAGTAGGTCACTAGGTCAAATTAAAGAAATACCTTGTGGGCACTCTAGAGGCCACATTTTTCGCTCAGTTGACTTGAAAATTGGTCAGAATGTTTTTCTTAATTAAATCTCAGGTAACTTTGAAATTGGGTCACCTGGGGTCATAAAGTAGGTCACTAGGTCAAATTAAAGAAATACCTTGTGGACACTCTAGAGACCACATTTTTCGCTCAATTAACTTGAAAATTGGTCAAAAGGTTTGTCTTAATTAAATCTTGGATGAGTTCGAAATTTGGTCACCTGGGGTCATAAACTAGGTCACTAGGTAAAATTAAAAAAAATACCTTGTGGACACCTAGAGGCCATTTTTCTACTCAATTGACTTGAAAATTGGTCAGAATGTTTGTCGTGATAAAACCTTGGATGAGTTCGAATTTGGGTCACCTAGAGTCATAAACTAGGTCACTAGGTCAAATTAAAGAAATACCTTGTAGGCACTCTAGAGGCCACATTTTTTGCTCAATTGACTTGAAAATTTATCAGAATGTTTGCCTTAATTAAATCTCGGATGAGATTGAAATTGGGTCATCTGTTAGGGTCTTAAAGTAGGTCACTAGGTCAAATTAAAGAAATAATTTGTGGGCACTCTAGAGGCCACATTTTTTGTCTTGATGATATCTCGGATGAGTTCAAAATTGGGTCACATATGGTCATAAACAATGTCACTGGGTCACATTGAAGAAATACCTTGTGGGCACTCTAGAGGCCACAATTCTAGCTAAATTGACCTGAAAATTGGTCTACATATTTGACTTGATGATATCTCGGATCGATTAGAAATTGGGTCCCATAGGGTCATAAACTAGGTCACTGGGTCAAATTAAAGAAATGTATTGTTAGCACAGTAGAGGCTACAGTTTTTGCTCAACTGACGTGAAAATTTGTCAGCATGTTTGACTTGATATCTTGAATGAATTTGAAATTGGGTCACATAGGGCCACAATCTAGGTCAGTAGCTCAAATTACAAAAATACCTTGTGGTCACTCTAGAGGCGGCAATTTTTGCCCAATTCACCTGAACCTGGGTCAACAAGTTTGTTTTGATGTCTCGGATGAGTTTGAAATATGGTCACATAGGGTCATAAACTAGGTCACTAGGTCAAATTGAAGAAAGACATTTTGAACACTCCGGAGGCCACATTTTCAGCTAAATTGACCTGACAGTTGGTCAGAATGTTTGTCTTAATAATATCTCTGATGAGTTTTAAATTGGGTCATTATGACCCTGGAGTGAAATTTCGCCTATTGACTCAGGTGTGCGATCCTGGGCCATCTATGTATTGAACTATATTTTGAGAGGTATAAATCGGTAGCACAAATTTTAACACTAGCAATGCACTACCTGGCGGAGCTTACATGGCATCCGAAAAAACAAGCTTGGTCTAGAAATGGAACAGAAAGTAATCTTAAAGCAAATTACATGTATTCATCAACGAATTAGCCATGACAAGAGAAAAAGAGTCCAGTTGCTTAACTGTAAAGCATATCGTATCTGATCCGAGGCGATACTCGCCAACTATAGGGATGATAAAGATATAAAGTAATCCTCCCTGCGACAAAAATCTATGTATGATGCAGGCAGTGTCAATTAAGGTATGGTTTGCTTAACGATGTATCGGAATTCCTACGATACGCATTCATGATTTTCACTTGTTTCAAAGTTTGCCTTCTTTTAAACGATTCTAAACAGGTTTCTTTCCATTTCTAAATCTCGGAACTAGCCATACATTGGACCTTTCTGCAAACGCGAGTTTGGCACGCCCACCTTAGTAACGTGGTATTTTGGTCGCTATGCCCGACAGACAAACCAGAAAATGGCGTCGATTACATAGAGAAAGAGTGTTCATTTCAGTTTTATTTTAGCTTTTCCCAACTTTCTTATCAATTCGACCTAAATCAGCAACGTAGCAAGAAAAAATACTTTGTATAATGTCATATTTGTAAGAAATCGAGAAGTAAAAGTCACGCAAATACGTTCGTAATTTCGTGTTCGGTCTCACAAATATGAGTCTATAGCTGTGACCAGCAACATCTATAATTAGTAATAGGAGAGTAATAGGGGAAAGGCGCACAAGTTTTTCAAACATTTTGTGAATATATAACATGTCAGTTTGACATTAAACAATACAAGAAAAAGACTTGCAATTTAACCCTTTACCACACAATCCGGTGCTTTAAATAACGACCTTGAAGGAGAGGACTTTTGAAAAGTTTTCTCGTATTCCCTATATGCTTTCTACCCTTTTAAGACAAATCTCATTATTGGAGCAAAGTTTAATTTATCGACAGCAAATGTTTTCAAAATAGAAGATTCAAGTGTTTTGTTGTCTGGTAAAGATTTACTTAACACCTTTAACACCTGTTTGAGTGGAAATCAGTAAGTTTTATTGTAAGTAATCAATTAAGAAAGTGGTTTGCCGTAATTTTAACAGATGTATGTTGTAAAAACTTTCAAATTGGGGGAATGTTTGGTCACTTGAGGTGACTATAAGGATTATGATTTTGAATGGATGTGCATTTATCAATTATGCGACGATCTTGGGGAAAACAAACAATCGGTCGAACCAGGCCGAACGGTGCTCAATCGTCTTAATGAAACAGAAATAAAATATGAATGCTCCCTAAAGTATTATAACGTGAATCAAACGATATCTGATGTTCAAAATGTCAACTTATTTATGAAACAGGATGCCGTGTAGCTGTCAATAAAATATACTTCTTCCTGTTGCTCGTTTCGTACAACGATTACGACTTATTACGAGTAACTGCTTGAAATTTAAAAGATGTTCGTTGAGTTAGATTGCAATAGGTAGTTTAACAATAAACTTTGGCGTAATCGTTCTTTCTTTCCCGAAAGATTGGTAGAGAGACTGGTTTTTCGGAATCCCGGTTAAATCTACCGAAGTGGATTTTTTGGAATGGAAAAATTTAGTATAGGGTATATTATGTAACAATTACCAATTACCTTGCCAGATTATTCTTATCTGCAACTTTAATCCATTTTGAAATAAATAATCTATAATCCAATCTCCATTTCTTTAACGAAAAAAAAAAAAAAAAAAACCAAACCATTGTCTGTTAATAGTAAAGGCTGTAACTTTGTCTGACCCTTTTGTTTATATGACGCGCTATACTGCGTTTTGATTGGCTGATATGACTGTCAATAAAAATCGGCAGAAAGGTCAATTCGCTGATCTATGTGTTGTCACTGCCAACCATGTGACTACCGTTAAGTCAGAATTAGGGTTTCCTACAAACGTCATAGCATGCTTATGATATATCTCTTTAAGTTTATATTATGCAGCAGCCAATCTGCACAGGATAAATCGCTTCAATCACTCCCTTTTCTCCGCTGTGTTCTGAGTCTTTGTCAATTTCAAGCTGTCAATACAGTCATCCTTTTTGCGAATACTACTTTTTTGCAGGTTTTGTTAAATATTGAAGAATCTGTAATTAACCAATTATCACACAGACTAATTAGAAATAGACCACTGAACAATTAATACAAGGGGAAAAATATGAAAGAAAGGGGTCACTGCTAGGTGATATCAAGTGATATTTAAAACACTGTGGGAAAAGAAGGGATGACGGGACTTGCTACGAGTAATTACTCCCATATCCAGAATGTTTTCAGGGTCGTTAGAAGTCATGTTTGCACAGTTTATATTTTCAAATCAGTTATTCAAGCATTAGATTTCCCGGGTGTAGGACAACTGTCTGGGTGCGCAATTGTCCGTACCCCAGATTTCCCCGCTCGGCAATCTCAAACCTAACGAAAAACCATTGTGTCTAAAAATAGATTTTTGCTATAGCAACTCATGGTTATTTTAGTAAATGACTCGTAAAACACACACACACACACCCCTTCGTGTGATATGAAATACTATTCGATCATTGAAATACTTTATGAATTACTTTTAATGACAGCATGCGGGTGAATTTTTCTCTGTTTCTTTCAAGTACATCTGCGTAGTGGACAGAAATCTGGTCCCAACAATGGTAATACTGAGTTTGATTTCAAATAAAAGTATGTGTTCATAGCTTTTCATCCGAATCTGACTTGTTTTACACCGCTTTCAACATTATTTCAGTCATATCACGGCAACAGCTCGCTTATTCATGCTTGTCCTAGGTTTCACCAGTACTAAACTCTGAAGTGCCTTGCCTTAGGACACTCCCAAGAAAAGGCCTCTGATAACGAGTCCTACACTTTACCACTGAGCCACGCAGATCCCACACTTAGATTTTAAGTAGTTTAAGAAGAACTAAGGAAGACTTGAAACTGAGTAATATCTCTTTGAAATTTATGACCTGCCTTTGATATATTTGTTCTGTGCAACACGACGTCTGATCCGAGCCTACACAAGAGATAACTTGCAAAATCAAAATTACTTTTTACAGAAGACCTTTGGTCAGCCATACTGATATTTAAGAAGAAGAGACTCGACTTAAAACCTTTTGTAAATATTTGACACTACAAACAAAACCCTAAAAGACACACAAAAACACAAACTTATTCATAGACAGTATAACCGTCCATCGCCATTCAATACAGTCGGTAGAGCCTAGCAAGTTTGTCGACATTCGAAGTTAACACTATGCCAAACAATCTCGAGTTTTTACGACCCATAGGAGGAAAGCTTTTGAAACGTTTTGAGAAAGGACGAAATGCTGGTAACCAGCATTTTGTCCCCTTGACAGTCTACTTAAATTGCCTGGTGGAGCATTATTTCTCATTCTGCTGCTAAGATTAGAAACAAGACATAACTAAAAAAAAAAAAAAAAAATACATGACGTAACCTTGAAGTAAATCTACTCGAATATGAACATTGAAACTCCTGTGTGGCTCAATAAATGTGCGAGCATATAGGCCAGCAGGGACCCGCCGAATAAACATGAGCACAATTTTGACCAATTGAAAATTATCATATTTAGTATCTTCCGCTAGATGGCATTTTTTCAAAAAACATACCTATCTGATCCGAGCTTTCTGGGTATAGTTCTAACCGGACTACTGTCCAAAATGTAGCGAATTTCAAAATAGAATATGTATACGTGAGTACGTTTAAACAAAACAACGCTAACCGACCAGTATGATTTATCTAGGCATGGTCAGCTAGCACATAGGCTAACATTATCACCAGTCATTTATAAACACAGACGCAATATGCCTCGGAAATAGTCCTGGTATAAGCACCGAATGGTGGTGACATTTCTTTTTTGGTGTTTAAGTCTGTGAAATAAACCCCTCCTCCACACACACACACACACACACACACACATCCGGGTTTTCCAAATGTTTATACATGTATTTAGAAACTGTATACGAAGATTTGCATTAAACAATGATATTTTAGTTTTTACATTATTTTTCCCGTTTACGATTATCATATTTTGAAAAACAGGCTTGATTTCTCTACGGACGTATTATTTTAGCCATTTTCCGCTTGCTACTTTTTTAGTGGCAGAGTTTTAATTTTACCCACCGCGGATAAATACTTATCATGTACAGGATAGTGATGCGTCATAGACAGGTCAATCTTCGAAGAATATGACACGCCCAGACAACACAAGAAGAAGTTCAAAAGTCAGCCATTCAGCTACGCCTAAAGAAAACCACTCCAGTTTTGACTTACATAAAACGCTTGTAAGTATTATATGAAGTATAAGAGCACAAAAGATAATGTTGACCAGTGCAGACTGCATATTCTGTGCAGTCTGATCTTGATTACATTGCCTGCAAAAACGCACGAAGTCATGCTCAGCAGTCTTAAGGTGAAAATAACTGGTTCATTGAAAAGCTGTACTTTAACCCATTCCCGACTTTTAGCGACCCTGAGAAAGAAAGCCTTAGAAAACATTGTTGGAAAAGGAGAAAATGCTGGTACCATGGTTTTCTCCTGTCCCACTATGTTTTCTAATCTTCTAAAAATAAGTTTCAACATTTGAGTCAAATTTTGTTTTCGTCTGCAAAGGCTTTCAATCTGGACAAGCCTAAAATTTTGTAGATTAATAAAGACTAACGTTTCAGCGAGTTTGTTCGCATTATCTTTTATCCTCGGCTAGGTGGCATTTTTCACATACATCAGTCTTCGAAGAATATGACATGCGCAGACAACGAGTTTGTTCGAGTAGGGCAATTTTTGGGGAAAACCCAAACTACATACACTTTACTTTGATCTAAGATTTTGTTATCGATATAATCCCTAAATAATTCGTGTATAAATATCTAAGTGTAAAAGCAACGATTAACCCAGTAGACTCCCACAAAGGGCGACGTCTGATCCGAGCCTACAAAAGGCAAGGAGCACTATTTAAAATGGTTGGTCGTAGTGCGTAGACTCACTCATAAGACTGGAAGAACTAGGGTCTAGTGAAGTTGGTTTTCCATGACATCATTTTGAAAGGAAAAACATAGGTCACGTTCATAACACTGTCCTCGTCTGTTGTATTGTCGTTAATATATGAGCCATGCTCTGGCAAAAGTGGGCTTAATGCATCTGCGAAAAGTATCGACCAGGTCAGCCTGCGCAGTCTGCGCAGGCTGACCTGGGCCGAAACTTTTCGCTATTTTTCAATTTTCTGTATGTCCAAGGACCAGTCTACCTCATGATTCAGTCGGTTATTAAAAAAAAGTGGCTACTATGGATCCATATTTATGTGACTACTTGCTTGGTCTGATGCATCACGGAGATGCATTAAGCCCCCTTTTGACAGAGCATGGCTCATATACATGTACTTATCTTGTACGTGAGTCGTATTCCCATCTGTTCTTCTTTCTATTATCACTTTTTTACAATCTCTGTCTCTCTTTGTCTCTCTGTCTCTCTCTCTGGGGTCCTGTATGGCTAAGTTATCCAGGTGTAGGATTTGCAAAGCGGAGGCCCTGGAATCGATTTTCACTAGAGGTACCGAGTTTTTATTTACAAGGCTTCAGGTGAGACACTTCAGAGCCCCAGCCTAGTACTTGCGAAACTTCGGGCACTCATGAATAAGTAAATTGTCGAACGAAGTGATATGACTGAAATAATATTGAAAGCGAAGCATAACATTTTCTCTCTCTCTCTTTCCCCCTAAACAAAGATAAGAAAATCATTCTCTCTCCTCTCCCCCCCCCCCCCCCCCCCCCCCCCCCACAAAAGAAAGAGAAAATAAACACAAGTTAGTCGAGTTGTAATCATTCTAGTATACTTATTCGATTTTTTTTTGTCACTTTTCTTTGCACAAAAAGTCCAAAACAACATAGCCTACAAAGCGAGTATCATCAGTTTGTGATTATTGTACATGTATATTTTGAAAAGTCGTTTATCGTTCACCAAATAGACCTATAATATGTTTTATTTCGCATATTTTTACTGAAAACCGTGTAGTTTAACCATACTAAGTGACACGCTATCGCCGCGATACTATATAGTGCGAGGTCTTCATAAGGTCACACGGTTTTAGGAAAACCGGCTTGTGTTACTCATAACCATTTATAAAACATCGTCCGCTTTGATCCTTTACTAAACGGCCCTGTGCTTATACGCCCCTGTGAAAAAAAGCATTTTGAAATATTGTGGGAAAAGAAGCATTTTTCTCTTTCACCACAATGTTTTATCCCCTTTTTGAGACAAATCCCATAATCTTAGTCGAATTTTTTTTTTTTATTTTCTTTTGGTCAATACATGCCTTCAATTTGGACGAGTCTAATTTTTGGCGTCTGGCAAACAGTTAACCTGTACGTTACTGTCGAAGGCAAATTTCGGTGCTTTCTCGACCAGTGTAGATGGAGATCAGACAGGTTAGAACTCGCAGTTGAATCATCTGACCCAGGCAAAATCAGGCAAAAACAGCCTCGACAAGCTTGTTCTTTGTCTGTTCCACTGATCCCGTATCCTGCTAAATAACTCGAATGAATCCTTCAAGACGAGAGTAAAAACCCGAATATTGTTATTTCAAAGTTATTTATCTTGGGGAAAATATCTCCTTATCGGACAGTGTAGATCAAAGATCAGACTGCACGTTCTGTGCAGTCTGATCTTGATTTACACTGTCCGCAAAAGATCATTGAGTCGCTCTTGGCAGCCTAAGGGTTAATGGGATAATATTTTCCTTATGTTTATTTAGTAGTTCAAGGGTTGGCCAATACAGTGTAATCCTGAGCTTATTATATCTAGGATATTCACACTAAAAACAGGTACACTATTTCTTTATACATTTAGTTACATGTATCATCATCATCATAATCATCGTCACTGTCATCATCAACATCTCATTTTAAGACCCACCTCCACTTCTAAGTGGAAGATAAGTACATGTAGCTCGTGATTTACAGTATTTAAAACATACAGATCTACAATTGCAGATATTTCCTTTTTTCCATACTGTTTATCTTTCTGATCTTTGATCATTTCAACCCAGGGCAACCAATCTTCATTGCATTCTTGGTCTAATCTAAGATGTTGAATGCAACGCGGATTTTGATTGGCTTATCAATTTGGTTTTAAGCCAATCAACAACTGCGTTACTTTGAAATTTAGAACATTTTTGCGAATAAGACTACGGATATCAACCCTCTCGACGTCAAAACCGAAAACAAGGTTTTTGCGCACGACATAGATCAAGACCAGACTACACTGTGCAGTCTGATCTTTGATCCATGCCGTCCGATTGGTTTGTCAAGCCGATGGGATGGAAATCTTTCTCAGTTTCAATGGATGGTATTTCAAGCCGTCAGAAAAGGTTAACTTCCATAATGAAAACAAATTGAGCCAATCTCTGTGAAAAGGAAGGCGTAATGAATTTGCAAAAAGTATCGATTCTGATCAGCCTGCGCAATCCGCGCAGGCTGATCAGGGTCGATACTTTTTGCTTTTGGTTAGTTTTCTGCATGTCAAAGGACCACAGTACCTCATGATTCAGTGGTTTGTTATACCAGATGGATTTTAGGGATGTACAATACAGCGATGACTTGCTTGGTACGATGCTTCACGCAGATGCACTAAGCACCCTTTTACCAGAGCATGGCTTATATTTTTTTGCGCAGAAAGAGTTAATAAGAGTGGTTGGTCCCTAGCTGGGGCTTAGCCAGGGTTGTCGGTAAGATGAAGCTAAATTGAGTTTTTTTTTTAAAAATCTTATTGAGTCTTTTTGCATGTCTTTCGCCGATTTTAACCCCGAGGCTGCTAAGCGAGACCCAAGGACTTTTTGCGGACAGTGTAGGTCAAGATCAGACAGCACAGAACGTGCTGTCTGATCTTGGATCTACACTATCCGATAAGGAGATTATGTTTCCCCCAAAATTAACTTTGAAATAGCAGAATTATAGGTTTTACAACCGGCTCTTATCTTTCATTTCACTTATTTAAAGCAGGTTAAGTGTTGATTTTATTTCGTCTTTTTGCCTGTCTTTCACGGATTATACAGTAGCAAAATTAGTCAGCTACCCTATACAACAGAATTGAATCTCGTGTTTTAATGAACTGTAGGAAGACTTATGAAAACATTGTGAGAAAAGAGGAAATTTGAATGTTCACACCAGCTTTTTTTTGTTTTTCCCAACATATTTTCTGCTCTTTCAAGGTCATTTTTTTGCATTTAATTTGACGTCTGCAAGTGCTTTCAACTTAAAGCTAGTCTACAACCGAACCGTCTTGTAAAGGGTCACAGGGAAACAACACGCAACTTTTGTAGTTTCTTTTTTTGAAAATTTAGAAATTTAGAATAAATATTTTTCGGAAATGTAGATTGAGGTCAGACTGCACGGAACACTGAGCAGTCTGGTCTATAAACTACACTGTCCGTGATTCAGGGCAGCTATTCTTGAAAAAATCCCCTTTCAACCCTTAGGCTGCTGAGCAAGGATCTTTTGCGGTCAGTGTAGATAAAGATCAGACTGCACAGAATGTGCAGTCTGATCTTGGATCTGCACTATTCGATAAGGAGATTATATTCCCCCCCCCCCCCCAAATTACCTTTGAAATAGAAAAGTCTGGGTTTTTACTATCGGCTGGAACGTTTTATTTCACTTATTCGCAGGATAAGGGTTAAATTAAACTGATTTTGTTTGTTTTTCTGATTGAGAACAATGTATTCAATCTGTATGGTGCTGTAGCGGTTAACCCTTTCCCAAACGATGAATTCTAGACTGGTCCAAATTGAAAGAGTTTGCAGACGACAATTTTAAATTTGATGAAAATGACAGAAAGTTTTCCAAAAGGGTAGAAAACACTGTGGGAAAAGGAGAAATTACTCTATACGAGCAATTTCTCCTTTTCCCACAGTGTTTTCAAAAGACTTGTACTGCAGACACGTGAAAACCAGGGCTTGTTTGGGAAAGGGTTAACGTTGCAGCCCAGGCTTCCTCGCTCCCGACCTGGTACGCGCCAGACAACATTACATTTTATAGGGATATTTTATGAGTTCAGTGAAAAACTACGGAGCTCCTACACAGACATTTCACACACACTTTTCATATGCTTATTAACAAAATATATAGACGACCGTGCAGATCTCCAGATAAGTGATAGTATTCTAAATCCATCATTTCTCTTCTAAACCCTATGTTGTGGGTACTCATTAGAATCGTCTCGATGAGGCGATTCTAATGATTACCCATTACATAGGGTTTAGTGGAAATTGATTAATATTTTCAATTTTGAAATCAAAATTACTGCCTCTGTCTGGAGCTCTGGTTCACGATATTTGTGGTTTTCTTTTTTCGTTGAAAGATCGAACATTTATTTCATCGAGCAGAGCCCCGGTAGCTCAATCGGAAGCGTATAGGACATAAGAACAGGAGGTCGCTGGTCCGATTTCCGTCTCGGCCAATTTCTTTCCGAGGATTGATGATAGTCATGGTGACAGGATTCATTCCTCTCTCACCTCTCTGACCATTGTTTCGAAAATTATGTGGGAAAACAGTCAGTGGCTTGGAAAGAATATTGTGCGGAGTTATGGTGAAAGAAACACCAGGAAAGCGTAATTAGGTGCACTGGCCGTAGCGATATAACTGAAATAATTTTGAAAATGGCATTAAACAGCATTACAATCGATCAATCATTATTTCATCGAGTGAACATCATTGGCAATATATTCACAAGTTGCGCAATCACAAGTGAAAATATTGCTGTATGGTATTTCGATCTTTCACCCATAAAACTAACAATTTTTCTATTTATTTCATGCTTCTAACACCCTTTTTTGTTGGGACCTGCGAAGTACAAGGGAGCTCTCGGTATTCCCTATCATTGAGTTTATCAATCGATAAATTCACTGGACAAAACGGTGAACTTATCAAACCTTATTCCACTATTATCTACCAATAAACTACCGAAAAGCATACAATGATTATCTGTTTTCAGGAGACACAATTCGTATTTACAAAGTATTGTTTCATATTGTTTCGCCAGGAGGAAATATATCGTATGGACGACATATGATTTCTTCCATACCAAACAACCATTTCGTTATTATGAAATAAACATTTCGTCAAAACAAAATTATTCAGACACTTTGGGCATTGAAATACCGGAGTGGACCAAAACGGGCCTAGTAGACCGGGGAAACTTTTGTATCAGGGTCCGTATTCACCAACCATTCTTCAGAACATTCTTAGTCTTATTCTTCAGATTTTTCAAAATTTGAAAGGAACACACCTTCTGATTGGCTAAATCAAATGGTTCAGCCAATCAGAAGTTGTGTTACTTTCAAACTTGGAAAATCTTGGAGAATGAGACAAACAACGTTCCTAAGAATGGTTGGTGAATACGGACCCAGGATTGACCGTAGCTGGCAGGAATTTATAAATAGGTATGAAAAAAAAAAAAAAAAAAAACGTTTAGAAGGAATGGAAAGGAAATATAATGATGCTAGTCAACAGTCAGATTTTCTTATGTACACGACACATAGCTCAGAGGCCCAATAGCGGCCAAGAGTAAACAATGCAGGTGTTGAACTCTTTCGGCGCCAACTGTATAAACCTGTTCTCTTCCAATGGCTTAAAATGCCATCAATTGAAACTGAGAAAGATATTTACTTCATAGGCTTGAAAACACAATCGGACAGCATAGATTAAAGATCAGACTGTACGTTCTGTGCAGTCTGATCTTGATCTGTGCCGTCCGCAAAAGACCACGTTTTCGCCTATGGCAAGGGTTAAATGCATTCGAATTTAAACCATACCTTTTAAAAGTATGAAATTATTGTAAAGATAACAATCCGTTATTGTTAGGGATATGAAAAAATAGGAAGGCAGGTATTCAAATGTTCTATTTTAATATTCCAATAGATTTGAATGTTCGTTTCAAGAGTTCTAGAATTTTGTTTAATTGTCCAAAATATGGATGCCTGGAAACTGGTACACTTATAGTCAGGGCATCCGGATCTAACAGTGTTCTATCAAATATGCGCGTCGGTACAATTTCACTTGCAAGTTTTTTAACCTATACAAGGAGAAAGGTCCTCAGTGAATGCAAAATCGGTCACATGCCTGTAATAATTAGAATGCTTACTTTTCAGTAAAACTGGGATTTCTTTTTTTATAAAACTGTTTTATGGTTGCCATGGAAACTGTAATTTTGTGAAAAATCTGAACTCGACAACCTGATCTTCTTTGGTAAAATTTAAAAAGAAGATACTTCAAGGATTCTATACAGGAAAAGTGGACAAAATCTATGGAAGGGTATTTTTGATAACCAAGTTTTACCTGCAGAACTCTTAATTTTTTCGGTATTGTTGTGAATACAAAATTGCTAAAAAAAATGACCTTTTCTGAAAAAATATGAATAGAATTCAAATTTTCTGAATGTTAGATAAGAATATACAAATATTTAGCTCTGATTTTATATAAACTATAAAATTAAAGTTGTCTGACAATATTATAATCATTTTCAAGCAAAAGTTTGGAATTTGAGGGTATACTTTTACCACGGAAACGGGCATTTAACAAGAAAACAAATTCGACAACATATCATTTTCTTTTTATTTTTGTATTCAGCATAAAATTTTACATAATATATTTGAAAAAAAAAAAAAAAAAAAAAAAAAAAAAACTCTGGAAAACGTCCTTAAAGTTGCAGATAAGAATTATGTAGTAAGGTAATTGTGACATAATATGCCCTGAATAGAGAACTAAATGTATCCATTCCAAAAACCTATATTCATGTAAATGTCGCCGGAAGATTTAACCAGGATTCCGAAAAATGGCCTCCCTACCAAACAACAGAAAAACAGTTTTTTTTAATCTTTCGGGAAAGTAAGAACGATTATGCCAAAGTTTATTGTTAAACTACCTATTTTATTGAAGCCACACGTCATCCTGTTTCATAAATAAGTTGACACTGCGAACCTAAGATGTTCTTTGATTCTTTTTGAAATATTTTAGAGCATTCATATTTTATTCCCGTTTCATTAAGACGATTACATGTAACTGTTAATTGGACTTTGACCTGGTTCGACTGATTGTTTGTTTTTCCCACGATCGTCGCATAATTGATAAATGCACGTCCATTCAAAATCAGTATAATCCTTCTAACCACCTCAAGTGACCAAAAAATTCCCCCAATTTGAAAGTTTTTTCAACAAAAAACTGTTAAAATTACGACAAACCACTTTCGTAATTGATTACTTACAATAAAATTTGTTAATTTACACTCAAACAGGTGTTAAGTAAATTCTTACCAGACAACAAATTATTTGATTAGTCTAAATTGAAAACATTTGCTGTCGACAAATTAAACGTTGCTCCAATGATGAGATTTGTCTTAAAAGGGTAGAAAATATTTAGGGAAAAAGAGAAAGGTTTTCAAAAGTCTCTTCGTGGAAGGTCGATATTTAAAGCATCGGATTGTGTGGTAAAGGGTTAAATTGTAAGTCCTTTTCTTATATTGTATACTGTCTAACTGATCTGTTACATACTCGCAAAATGTCTTAAAAACTTATGCCCCTTTTCCCTGTTACTAATTATAGGTGTTGCTTACAGCAATCTACTCATATTTGTGAGACCGAACATGGAATTACGGATATATTTGCGCTGATTTTACTTCTCGATTTTTTATAAATATGGCATTATTCAAAGCATTATTTCTCGTTATGTTGCTGATTTAGTTCGAATTCATTAGAAAGTTTGGAAAAAAAAAAAAAAAAAACTTTGGGTGCTTCAGTTAGAGCGAAACATAAGCTATAATAAAACTGAAATAAACGCTCTTTCCCTTTGTAGTCGACGCCATTTTCTGTTTTTTTTGTCGGGCATAGCAATCAAAATACCACGTTACTAAGGTGGGCGTGCCAAACTCGAGTTTGCAGAAAGGTCAATTGCAAATGGCCATCTCGTTATTCAAACGCTTTAAATTGCACCATTTGATTGCATGTAGACGTCAAGTTAACACACCCCAACCGGACGGGGGGTAGAATTCGCCGGCTGCCAGTCCTGTGGAGTCATGGGTAAGAACCCACCAATGGACCCGCCTGTTTGCCGTGAGTGGAGACTCGTAAGCCAGAAAAGAGGGTCCTGGCAGTTGAGGGGAGCCCAGGGACCCCCAGCTCTTCAACTCACTGCTTCGGCCTCGGCTTCGGTGTAAACGAGAGCCTAGATGTGCCCGGTCCAGTGCAATCGGCTGATCGCTTTTAGATTTTGGGCATCTTGATATTCATTTCATCCAGTTTCAACACTACTGCTGTTGTAAAAGAAAAATTCTATTTTTTTCCTTGTATCACAATTGCCTTTTTAAAAAATGTATGTATTACCAACCTCTTTGATTATACACTTGCATGTATTCGTACAGCATCAATTTGTTCATATAACTGCATATTTTTGTATGTTTTAGTCCCTAGTCTAATGAAGGCTCATGGGCTAATTGGGTGGTAAGGATTTCGTGGCTGAGGCATTGACTTGAATGTTCTCTGATACCCAGGAATTAGCCATGTCTGCTCCTTGTCGCTCTTCTGTATCTGTGCTTCCCGAGTATATCATCTGGGTAACCCTGGCATGGGGAGCAGGATCGCCGCTTCATATACCATGCCCCCTTGTTGGGCTCCATGGAGGGCGGGGGCCGTGGATGACGAATAAAAAAAAAAAAAAAAAATCCAAACATGGAACAACAAACAAACAAAAACAAAAAAAAACCAAAAACGATTACGTGGCCAACTGGATACGGACCCTGATAATGGACAAACGCCTACTTCTTTTCCTCGATTTCTTATAATTGAATGGACTAAACCAGATCAACATGTGACGAAACTGTCGCCTTTCGCCACCGTGAAAGTTCTTGTCTCTCTAGCAGGATCGCCAAAGTCTGTGAAAAAGTTGAATTCTGGTTCGCTTTTGGTCGAAATCGAGAAAGCGAAGAACGCTTAAAATTTACTTAAACTCACTCCCTTCTTTGAAATACCGGCTAAATGTTACCCGCACACTTCTCTGAATACATCGCGAGGAATAATCCGATGACCGAACCTCGCGGGCGTATCAGAAGAAGAAATCGTTTCGAATCTGGCTGACCAAATTGTTACTGCTGCTCAACGAATCACGATTTTTAGGGACAATGTGAAACGAAACACCAACACGATTGTTCTGACTTTCAATACTTCAATATTACCAAAAGTGTTGAAAGTTGGATAGTTGAAAGTCAACGCGGACATGTATATACCGAATCCTCAGTGTTATGCTTGGTTTAAATATGGTCACCATGAAAAGAAATGCAGATTGCACGGAGGAGGTGAACTCCTGCAATATTTGGAAACGAGAGAAAGAGATAGTAACGATCAAATACAGAGAGGGCCTATTGTTCCCTGAAGCCAGGAAGATCGTTGAAGCACGCTACAACCTCTCCTTCTCGACCGTAGTTACAACAAATAAAACTAGTTCTGTCGTGCTCAAAGACGCTAAAACACAGACCACTGATGCTTCAACACAAACTACTTCACCACATACCAAATGTCCACGAATGCAAAAACATCACCGAAACCGTCAGCTAGTAAAAAGCCAGAGAAATCTGCTCCACAGATTCCAAAGAAATCGCAAAATAAGGTCCTCTCAGACTGCCTTCCAAAGGGGACTGATGACCAGATTCAACAACATAACCGCTTTCAGTGTCTCGATGAAGAAGACATGGAAGCAGAAAACAACCATGCAGAACCAACTGCACACAAGCAAGGCAGAATCATCAAATTAAATTAAAAATGAACCAATACATACTTGCATTGCTCTACGGTATCTTTCTGACACTGACTGTAGCTATGAGTAATAACATTCTGCAATATCGAAGCATCAAAGCTTACGTCGAGAAATTTAAACCTTCGTATTGATGAACTAAAACCAGTAGCAGTTTGTTTACAGGAAACATTTTTCAAAAAATCCGATAACTTTACTTTAAAATATCACTCCTGTTATTTTAAACACTTTAGTGGTAATGATAAATCTTCCGAAGGTGTTGCCGTGATTGTGAACAACAATGTTCCACACCGTTCTGTCAAGCTTGACACTACTCTTCAAGCTGTCGTGTTAAATGTTTCTTTCAATAAGACCATTACTTTGTGTTCTATTTATCTTCCCCCCTAGCTTACCAAGTGGTATAAAAAACTTGATCATCTCATAGATCAATTACCCCAGCCATTCATTTTAATGGAAGATTCCAATTCCCACCATACATTATGGGGATGTAAAGACACCAATGACAAGGGTCGAACCATTGAAGAATTTATTACAAAACATGATCTTGCACTGTTAAATAATAATTCTTCAACCTATCTTCATCCTCCAACTGGTTCTAACACATCTTTAGACTTTACTATATGCATCCCTGGAATTGTTCCGGACTTTAACCGGAAGGTTGATGATGACCTTCATGGAAGTGATCACTTCCCAATCCAGGTATCGGAATTGGGACCTTCAGTACAACAACGTTCAGAACATTGGAAAATCCAGAAGGCTGACTGGGAACAGTTCAAGGTCCACTGCGAACAATCAATTTATCCCAGTGCTTTTGATGACTATGAAAATCCTGCAGAACTTTTCCTTACTTTATTCGTCTGCTGAAAAGTCAATTCCTCGGATATCGACAAATCCGAAGCATCCAAGCAAGCCATGGTTTAACGATAATTGCAAAAAGGCTATAGCTGAGCGAAAGTCTGTTCTCAGACAATTTAATCTGAGACCGACTCAGGAAAATCTTTCAAAATTCAAAATTGCACGTGCAAAAGCACGACGAATTATCAAGCAAAGTAAACGTGCGTCTTGGCGACAGTACGTATCGTATCTAGATTAAATTCTAGATCGTCTGCCAAAAAGACATGGGATATGATTAGGAAAATTAATGGGAAAAGCTCCTCGTTAAAATGTCGGGCACTTAAATTCGGATGATGGTGTTGTACATCCAAAGCAGATATTGCCAATATCTTGGCAGAAAAGTCGTCTTCCTCAAACTATACGACTATATTTCGAAAATTCACGTAGGAAAAACTAAACTGAATTTCAAGTCAAACAATACAGAGCATTACAAAAAGGATTTTCCTTTGAAAGAACTCAAAAAGGCTCTAAAGAAATGTCATGATACTGCTGTTGGATGTGATGACATCCATTATCAGTTTTTAAAAGATTTACCGTTTCGATCCCTTGAATGTGTACTTCGTATACTTAATAAAGTCTGGCACACTGGTACCCTTCCAGCTTCCTGGAAGGAAGCTATAGTAATTCCCATACCAAAACCCGGTAAAGACTCTACGAATCCTGCAAACTATCGCCCTGTAGCCTTAACAAGTTGTATTTGCAAAACCATGGAAAGAATGGTTAACGACCGCCTTGTTTGGTTTCTAGAGAAAAAAAAAAAAAAAAAAACTTACTGCTACCGCGCAGTGCGGCTTTCGTAAACAAAGAGGCACTCTCAACCACTTAGTTCGCTTCGAAACCTTTATTCGCGAAGCTTTTATTAAAAATGAACATGTCGTTTTTGTATTTTTCGATCTAGAGAGTGCATATGATACCACATGGAAGTATGGAATCATGAACGACCTCCATGAATTCGGTATTAGAGGTCGCCTTACTTATTTCATTTCGGCATTTTTGAATGAACGTCAGTTTAGGGTCCGGGTTGGAAATACTTTTTCCAACCACCTTGAACAAGAAATGGGTGTCCCCTAGAGAAGCATTCTTTCCGTTACACTTTTCAGTATCAAAATAAACAATATTGTTAGGTCTGTTTGTCCTGACGTGGAATGCTTTTTGTATGTTGACGACTTTTGCTTTGCTGTTGGTCAAAGCAAATGCATACTATTGAACGGCAGTTACAACAAGTTTTGAATAACTTAGCCAAATGGTCAGAGAAACATGATTTTAGATTTTCTAAAAGTAAGACCAAATGCATGCATTTCTGCTAGTCACGAAAATTTTATCTAGATCCAAAACTTACACTAGATGGAGTACAAATCGAAGTCGTCCACGAATTTCAATTCTTAGGCATTTTATTTGACACTAAATTGTCGTTTATTCCTCACATCAATTACCTTAGCAATAAATGCCAAAATGCTCTTAATCTTTTACCTGTTGTCTTCAGTATGGACTGGGGAGCCGACAAAAAAGTCCTTTTCAGACTTTATAGAACACTTGTCCGTTTAAAGTTAGATTACGGCTGTATTGTATATGGTTCAGCCCGGCAATCGGACCTTCGTAAATTGGATTCTTTCCATAACCAAGGTATACACTTAGCACTTGGCGCCTTTAGAACATCTCCTGTCAATAGTTTGTATGCAGAGGCAAAGGAACCATCTTTAATTTTACGCAGGAAGAAACTTTCCTTGCAATATTACTTGAAGTTAAAATCAGACCCCGACAACCCCACGCATAAAGTAGTATTTGAACTGCTCTACAAGGACAAGTTTTTAAAAATTAGACCTCCTTTCAGTTTGTGAAGCGGATATGAGTTGTCTTGATTGCAATCTTGAGGATGTAGCGTATGGAACACCATAGCAGAAAATATTCAAGATATAAAAACACTATCAAGATATTTAAAATGTTCAATCAAGATAGTCGCAATTATACCAAAATGATATATAAATTTGATATATGAAAGCAAAATTATCATATCAAAACCTAAAACCACTTCAAGACAAATAAATATACTTCAAGATGTAAAAACAGCATCAACATCTTAAAAACCACACCAAAGACAAATAAATATACTTCAAGATGTAAAAACAGCATCAACATTTTAAAAATCACACCAAGACTCACGTGACCAAACAAGACTCACGTGACCACAAAATCCATGACATCACTCACAGTACCACATTCTGCTCCAGTGTAGTGTGTAGGCCTAGTACATCATGGTGTCAGTGTATAGTAAGGCGTGAAATATTCGAAGTGGCCATTAGGAAAAGTAAACTGGCAGCCTGTTGCTGAAGTTCCTTTATGGACTTCTAATAGTCCAACCTATAAATATAACCTTGCTTCAGACAAAAAAGCTACAACAGATCCTATGATTTTTAAGAATAAATTCCTTGAAATAAAAGAACAATACTGCCTTTACGAAGAGACATATACCGATGGTTCTAAAGATGGAAACAAAGTTGCTGCGGCTGCCGTGCTCGATGGCGAATCATACTAATTTCGGCTTCCTAATGATTTTTAGCTCCACTGGCCGAAGGCCAGCGGGCTTATGTCATGGCCCGGTGTCCGTCGTGCGTCCGTGCGTCCGTCCGTCCGTCCGTGCGTTAACTTTTATTTCAAACATCTTCTTCTCTGAAACTACCCATCCAATTTTCATGAAACTTCACAGAAATGATCCTGCCATGGTCCTCTTCAGAATTTCTTGAAATAATTGGATTCCTTCAAAAACTCTGGTTGCCATGGCAACAAAACTGAACAATATTGGAAATATTTAAAAATCTTCTTGTCTGAAACCATAAGACATAGGGCTACCAAATTTGGCATGTAGCTTTATGTAGTAGACCTCTATCAAGTTTCTTCAAATTATAGCCCTGGGGTCAAAATTGGCTCTGCGCCAGGGGTCACAAGTTTTACATAGGCTTATATAGAGTAAACTTTAAAAATCTTCCTGTACCTAGCTATAAGGCCTAGAGCTACCAAATTTTGCATGTAGCTATATCTAGTGGGCCTCTACCAAGCAGGCCAGAATTTTAGCCCTGGGGTCAAAATTAGCCCCGCCGCAGGGGTCCCAAGTTTTGCATGGGCTTACATAGTGACAACTTAAGAAATCTTCCTGTTTTGATTTTTTTTTTGAAATTAGCCTTGCATCAGGGGTCTTGTTTTACAGAGGCTTCATATGGACAAAAATTGAAAATCACCTTATTTATAACCATACAGCATGGACTTGTATTATTTTGGCATGTGGCTTTATCTTGTGGACCTCTACCAGGGTTCAAGTAATTATAGCTCTGGGATCAAAAATGGCTTTGCCCAGCGGGTCTCAACTTTCACATGGGCTTTTACAGAGAAAACTTTGTAAGTCTTCATTTTGAAACCATTTGGCTCAGAATTGAAATGTTTAGTTTCAATTATATTCATTATATTTATAAGCCAGTGGAGCGATACAGGGCCATCATGGCCCTCTTGTTCTATTTTTCCTGTGGCGCTAAAGGCGATCGACCTTGCCCTCAACCATATTCAACAAGACGCTTACTGGCGCTATATTATCTTTACAGATTCGTTATCTGCCAAGCAAGCACTTGAGGGTGAGGAAACTGACAATGCACCAATTGTGAGTCTCCTAGAAAAGTTGTCCGGAATCTGTGCCAGAGCTGATATTGTTTTTTGTTGGCTCCCTAGCCATATTGGTATCAGTAGCAATGAGGAGGCAGGTAAAGCTGCCAAGGAGGCATTGTCACTGGA
This sequence comes from Tridacna gigas, assembly GCA_945859785.2. NCBI lineage: Eukaryota > Metazoa > Mollusca > Bivalvia > Cardiida > Cardiidae > Tridacna > Tridacna gigas. Next base: position 19,165,234 of record OX244035.2, read on the forward strand.
TGTTTTACCTTTTAAAGTTACTTTTAATGATTTTAAGCCTCTAATAAATGATTTCATTCAAAATGTATGGCAGCAATCCTAGAATGACCCGGTTAATCACAATAACAAGTTATTTACAGTGAAGCCAATTCTCGGCGAGTGGCTTCGGGGGTTGCGAACATGTCGCCGCCAAGAAATTATTCCTACATGACGCACTCGAACCTCCTCAAAGGAGAAGGGGCACCACAGTGTATTCCCTGCAACACGTCTCTAACTGTTAAACATATACTTACAGATTGCATAGACCTTGCACCTATAAGAGGCAAGTTTTTCCATGCCGAAAGTTTTAGCCCTTTATTTGATTCTGTAAAGTTCGAATCTATTTTTGAGTTCTTGAAAGAGGTAAATCTCTATAAAAAGATATAATTTTAGGTTCTATTGACCATCTGTATTTTTAGACTATTTGTCACTAAAGTGGTTTGTTTTTTAGTGTTTACACTGCTGAGATTTTAACCTATTTTTGTAACTTTACACTATGATCAATTAAACGTATTTCATAAGTTTTTAGTGCGCCCAATATGATCTTAAATTGTCGATGGGCCTTAAAACTTCATTCATTCATTCATTCATTCAAGTTTACACGATTGCAAAGAAAACTATACCAGTATCTAGATGAATTTGTCGGCATTTCACAAGAACTTTTGATTTACTACATAAAAATTAAATAGCACCTACAGAACGACCATACCGTTATCTAAACGTTATCTAACCGTATAAATTGCATTCTTTTTATGCCCCAGATTCGTTTTTTCAGGGGAATATAGTTTTTTATTAGTCCGTCCGTCTGTCCGTCCGTCGGCCCACTTTCTTGTCCGGGCCATAACTTTTTTTCCCTATTGTTCAATTCCCATATAACTTGGCACAAATGTTAACCACATTGAGACGATGTGTCATGTGCAAGAGATATGTCCATAGGTTGAAGGTCAAGGTCACAGCAAGGTCAAATAACTTTCTAGCTCCATTGGCCGAAGGTTATAGCTTCAGGGTCAAAATTGGCCCTGCCCCGTGGATCAAAGACTGAAAAATATTGCAAATTTTTCAAATTCTTCTTGTCTGAAATCATAAGGACACCAACTTCGGCATGTAGCTTCACTTAATAGACCTTTACAAAAAAACATTTAAATTATAGCCACGTGGTCAAGATTGGCCCAGCTCCGAGTGTCACAAGTTTTACATAGGTTTCTATAGTGAAAACTTTAAAATATCTTCTTGTCCTAAATCCATATGGCATAGGGCTATTAAATTTTGCATGTAGCTTCATCTAATGGATTTCTAAAAAACTCTTCAAATTATAGCTCTAGGGTCAAAATTGGCCCCACCTCTTGGGCCACGGGTTTTACATAGGCTTCTATGGTGGAAACTTTAAGTCCTCTATTCCTCAACCATATGGCCTAGGGCTACTAAAAAATTGGCATGTAGCTTTATCTAATAAACCTTTACAAGAACCCTTCATACTAAAGCCACAGGGTCAAAATTGGCCCTACCTCACAGGTCTATTGGAGCGATACAGGGCCATCATGACCCTCTTGTTTTGGGTAGTATTCGTGTCCAGCCTGTTACTTTTTTAATTATGAATGAATCTGAGTATTACTTTTCAGAATTGTTAACAACATAAAGACTATGTGACATGCGCAAGAGTCATATCCGTGGATGAAAGGTCAAGGTCATAGTGTTTTGGACGTTGGCGGGGTAGTCGTTTTCCTGTCCGGGCCATAACTTTTCCCCTTTTGTTCAATTTCAAAGTAACTTGGTACAAATGTTAACATTATTGAGACAATGTGACATGCGAAAGAGATATGTCCATAGGGTAAAGGTAAGGGTCACAGCAAGGTCAAATGTGTTTGGGGGGATATAGTATTCGTGTCCGACCTGTAACTTTTTCAATTTTTAATGAATTTCGGTATTACTTTGCAGAATTGTTAACCACATAAAGACGATGTATCGTGCGTGCAAAAGAGTCATGTCCGTGGATCAAAGGTCAAGGTCCAAGCAAGGTCAAATGTGTTTTGGGCGGGGGTGTTGTTTTCGTGTCCAGGCAATAACTTTTTTCCCTTTGACCTAATTTCAAAATAACTTTGCACAAATGTTAATCACATCGAGGCGATGTGTCATGCGCAAGAGATATGTCTATAGGTTAAAGGTCAAGGTCAAAACAAGGTAATATGTGTGTGTGGGGGTATAGTATTCATGTCCGGCCTGTTACTTTTTTAATTATGAATATGAATGAATTCAGTATTACTTTGCAGAATTGTCAACTACATAAAGACGGTGTGCCATGTGCAAGAGTCTTGTCCTTGAGTTAAAGGTTAAGGTCACAGCAAGGTCAAATGTGTTGGGGTAGCCGTATTCGTGTCCGGAACTTTTTCTAATTAACTTAATTTCAAAATAACTTTGCACAAATGTTAATCATATTGAGCCAATGCGTCATGCGCAAGTCATGTCTGTAGGACAAAGGTCAAGGTCATATGTGTTTTCGGGGGCATCAGTCACTTCTCAATGACACGTCTTGTTTCTTCATATAACCGTCCATCCTCTTCAGACGGACGAGGAAAACAATTAGAAGTGTTTATCAGTGTTTAACAAGAAGGTTTGCTTCTAATTTTGACCCTTTTACAAACGATCCCGCCAGTGAAAAAAAATGCATACGATATTGTTGTTGCTCATGGCAAATCTAGATGCTTTATGGGTTGCGAAAATTCAGCAGAGCAAATTTAACTCTTTACCAGACGACAAATTCTTAGACGCGTCCAAATTGAAAGCATTTGCATTTGCAAATGTGGCTTTCATGATGGATTCGTCTTTGAGAGGGTAAAAACATGGTGGGAAATGGGGAAATGCTGGTTATCAGCATTTTCTTCTTTCCCCACAACACTTTCAAAAACTTCCTCGATCAAAGACACCAAAACTCAGAAGTGGTTGGTAAAGGGTTAATCATTCTGAACTTTCCCCGATATATATTGTTTTTCTAGAACGATACACATTTACTGAGCTGCTTTACTATTACATGGATTTTTGGCGATAAGATCAGGCGAGTGTCTTGGTTACTGTTGCTACCTGCTCCCAAACAACCGCGATACATATGTTCATATACAGTATAGTAGAGAGAATACTCAAATTGTGCTGTCTTGTCTGTTTCTCTCGATAAAATTCCGGAAAAATGTTCCTTTCATAATTGTCTGCCGATACTTGATTTTCTCGGTAAAGAGTGAAAGAGATGATTGAACTAATTTACACAGGGATATGGACCAAAAGGACAAATTTAGGGAACAATGGACAATAATATACTTGTTTTAAATAGCAAAGTGTTGGACTTCATTGAAAAAGAATGAAACACCTCATAAACTTTAGTTTTGACAAAGAATAATAGAATTAAAGATGCTTATTGTTTTTGTTAAGCTAGTTCTTCTCAACATAATGATTTACACTGAATTACAAGCATTTCGAAATATCTATTAATATCATTGGCGGTAGATGGTAGTTTGTTTTATTGTATGATATACTGTAGATAACGGGTGATCGACTGGATTAGCGCGGCAATTTAATTCGTAAACACACATCCTAACAACAGACACACCCTTTGAAATGGCGGTTGTGCTAATCCGGTTAATTATGGCTGAGTCAAAGTTTGATTTAATTAACACTGGTTGCCTGTTGAACTGAACTTCAACCACTGCAGAGCAGAACTTAGACGGTTTCATAATTGAGATCTATATCTAATTAGGGATACGAAACATGTTGGCTACTCCAAGTCATTCATATTTGTCAGAATTTTGATTTAAGTAGCAAATGATTTAATTAAAAGATTAAACTGCTTTTTTTTTTTTTTACAATCTGATCTATATCTACATATTCAGCATATTCTTCACGCACCAAGGGTTAAGGTTAATGCCGAACTGATACTTACGACATTTACCATTGTTAATATATAGTGCAGAGGATACTAAACAAGAATAGATATTTAAATGAACATGCTTTCTTTTTATTAGTATTTCATTTTTTTTTTTTTTGCTTTAGAATATTTTATGCCTCTTTGTAAGAAAAAAACCAGCATTAATTAATTGTTCAATGTAAAGTTCTGTCCACATGTCCCATAATCAGTCATTGTTATAAAGAACTCATGTAGCCTCTGCATGTATCTCACGTCAGCGGTACACGTTCGTAAAGAACATCTTTTCACCTTTTATCTAATCAAACATAAAGTAAGTAATATCGCATCTCTCCAACGTTGACAGAAACTATTGTTTGGTTAGGAGCCGAAATAACGAGCAACGGTATGCATCGAGCCAAATATAAGCCATGATCTGTTTGACCTATTGATTTCCACGGATCCATGTGCATGTAAAAAGCTTATGCAGGAAGAAAAACTGCTTGCTAATTTTCAATTCAATAACGTGCGATGTTTTTTATTATCATTATTGACTTGTTACATTGTTATTTTCACCATCATATTGCAGAAGCACGATGTCCCCCAGAAGACTGCGCAATGAGACCATAATATGGGTTGTCTTGCTGCTGTTACAACAGTTTCAAATAATCCTAATGATGAATCTGCAGGAAATGAAGCACGAAGACAGGGCGGACTTGCAAATGGATTTGAAAGGTCATATTGACCAACCTAACCAAGATTATCACAGAGCAAAGAGGCAATCGAACCATGACAGCGAAATTGATGCAGTAGTGAAAGTTATTGAAGAGGCAGCGCACTTGTATCGACAACATGACAAACACTGGCATGAAAAAGCTAAACTGCTAGAATGTAGTGTTATAGCCGAACGCGAAACTCGCAAGTTATGGTCTGAAAATGGAGGATTAGTCCTCCCTTTTTATCTATCATCTTCTGCAGTGACATACTGTCTTAAACACTGTGATGGTTTAATGAGAGTTCAGGCAGAAGAGCTTGTTCGTACCGTCGGTTCCGAAGAGGCCGTGGAGTACATAGGATATACAATAAAACTGTTGGATGGTGAAGATGAATCAGAGGAAGACGACGACGATGGATTAGATGACGATGATTCATTGATTGATCCAGATAGTCGTGAAAGTAACACCCTAAATGAAGTTTCTTACATTATTGCTCAGAACATTCACACTACCGAAAAACTAGCAGACATTTTCTTGTCCTTAAATGGCTCAACATTAAGATCGTTTGATGGCATGGATGACTTAATTGAAGGATCCATTAATGAGTTTATGGTGATGTCTTCAATGCTTGAGACCAATACTCAATTAAGGCGTAAAAGAAGCAATCTAGAAGATCGACCGGAAAGGCGTATGAATCTGAAAGAAGCACAAAGAAAAGCTATACAGACATACAAAGAAGAATACCGTATGACATCTTTTCAACAATTTAACAAAGAATTTAAAACATCTCTTGTTAGGAACGAATTTCCTCATGCTATGGTTAAATTGAAAGATACGAAAAAGGCAAAGAATGAAACCTCGGTGTCAATAAACAGACAGCAACAACTACGAGACCTGATCCTCCGCACAAGTTCACATTCATTCAAACGTCACCCAACGAAACTGGACGGTCGAAACTCACAAGTCTTTTCCAGGAATAGAAGACAGACTATAGACGAAGAAAGCTCGGATATAGTTTTCATTAAAAACGGGAAATATGCCTGTAAGCTGCTCACATTTCAAAATGGAAAACTTTTTTTCGCAAAATTCGACGAGTCATCCATAACATCACAGCTATGGATTCTTTCTAATGGTGTCCTTCAACATTATCAAACAGGGTACTATATGACAATATCTGCAAGTGGAACAATAGGTCTTGGTGATTCTCTCAAATCTACATCTACATTCGAATTTAGAAATGATCAATTATTTACTAACAACGATTGTAAAGTTAAAACGACTGATCATAGGGGTGGAATTTTGCTGCAAAGGAATTGTGATAAGAAAGGCCGAGACATCGAGGAATGGATGAAAGTTAGTCTCGGAGACGCACGTGATAATATTGCTTTAATTACGTGTTTGTTTTTGATACAAAAAACGGATTCATGCAAGGTCCTAACGTACGAGGGAATTTCATTGACACTAAGCCTTTTGAATGAACATGACGTTGGGAATCAGTTGTGGTATTGGGACTACAATTACATCAGACACAGTCAGACGCACAAATACTTGACATCTAGCTGGATTGATTCACGTGTTCGGCTTGGCAACTTAGATGAAGATATAGGTCAGAGGTGGCTATCAAATGACCGCAATTTGTATGCTTTAGATCTTCCCGAAGACAGTGTGCTTGTGATAAAAAACAATGACATTCGTGTTGGATTTAGATACAATTACGACAAACAAGATTATAATGTCAATCTAGCCAATCTTGATGGAGACAAAATATCTACTTGCGAATATAATTCCGAGTATTTTGCTATCAAAAATGATGATTTTCCATGCTCAGTTCTTTGTGTAAGGCAAGACGAAGCAAAGTCTCATTTTACAATAAAATTGTTGGTAGTCTTTCTTGCACTTGCACTTGGAATCCCATCAGGGCTTCTTTTCTGGATCTGCTTTACAGGAAAAGAAGCTGCTATTGCCGGTTTGTTTGTAGGCGTAATTCTTGCTGCAGTAGCTGGTTTAGTGGTACAGTTTTCGAAATTCTTCACAATTCAGTACTTGGGTGTACACTTTGATAGGTTCGACGATGAAGATCCAAGCAATTGTTTATGGTACCAGTTTTCGGGTGGAATAAAGAATGTAAAACATGAAAAATTTATTTCAATAGAAAGAGTTGGTGCGAATGATTTTGAAACCATGCGCTTGACAGAAAACTTGTATCATAGGTGGTTACTAAGTGAAAAGTCCATAAAACAACCAGGTCATACATGTGGACTGTCAGTTATCCAGAGTGGTGATAGAAGTACAGACGCTGCTAAAGCTATCCACGTTGAATGTACGGACGACACAAAGACGAATGAAAAATGGGACATGGTCAAGGCTACAGAATCCTCGAATTTTACGGAGCAAACCACGTGCATGTTCTTTTTGAGACAGAAGAGTATTGAAAAGGACTGCAGCGTTCTGACCGTAAATGCTACATCAGATGACATCGAAGTGCATTCCGAAATGCCCATTCCATCTCGGCTGTTCGATCAGCTATGGTTTAGAAGGGGACAGGCATATTTTAATCTCCGATATGGAGAATCTTTTAATATTTCTGCCTCGGAAGTAGAAACCTCCATGGAGAAAATTCCATTGACAGACGAGCAAGCAGAAAACGGGTTTTCATCGGGATGTGCTAGAAGTTTATACTTCATTAAATCGGAGTCAAATACGTGTAATTTACTAACATACAAAAATGTTTCAGGGGAAAATGTTTTTGTTTTCGAGGAATATGATAACAACAACTTTTTCAGACAACTCTGGGATATTCGTGACAGTGTTGCGAGAAACTTTGTTTCAAATGTCATTTTCTATTCAAATATCTCGGAATCAAGTTTGGTAACTTTCAGTGAGGACTTCACTTTATATGCAGACAAAGTACTTTGTCCTTTTTTCTTGCAACAGGTTGAACCCCCTTGTGGCGTGCTAAGCGTTGACAAAAATGATGACAGTATATTCTTTGGTCCTGTAACATCTGACCTGGCAGAAGAACAGCTATGGTATAAATCGAGTGATTTTCTTGTACATCTTAAATCAGGTAAATCTCTCACACTAAGCGGTGATGGAAAGTTTGAGTTATCAAGGCCAACTGATGAGGCTTTTTCGGCAGGCTACGATTACAGCGAAATGGGCATCGATACACTTGTAATTCAAGATAGTGTAAATTTTGCTAAACATAAATGGCGCAAAATTTATTCGGTGGACGCATTTCGTGATTATTCTGTGTTCCAGTGTTCTACATACAATCGAACGTATTTTTTCATTAAAGAGAACGATCCCTGTGTTGTTCTCACAGCAGGCGAGATTAATGAAACACCTTATTTTGAGGTGTTTGATGAAAAGAAAGTTCAAGCTCAATTGTGGTATCTTGAGAATTCACGCTTGATAAATCTTTACTCTGGTCTTGTGCTAAAACTTCATGAGTCTACCAGCAAATACATAATGGCGGAACATTTATATTACGACTTGTTTCAAGATATTAAAGTTTTAGATAAAGTTGGACATTTCACGGCTCTCGGCAACCAGAACTTTGATTGTAGAGTAAATACTGTTGTTTCAAATGGTTCAACAAATGTTGTGTGTTCAAAAGCTTTTGGAGAGAGTGCTGTATGGGAATTCGTTGAATACAGCGTCCTCGAGGACGTTAGCCAAATAAAATGCTTATTCTACATCCGAAGTACTGCAAAACCCTGCGAATTTCTAACGGGCTATGACGAGGGAAATTCGCTGAAAATCAGACCACTAACAGAAAAACTTATTCAGAATCAGATATTTTACACAAGAGGAGATCAAATTATCCACCAAAAGACAGGTCTGATGTTGGCGACTGTCAATAATTCACTTACTTTGCATGGTGAAGGAACTGGATACGACAAAACTTGGATGTATGAAAACAATCATCTTAAAGTTAAAGGAAGAAACAAAATAGCACTGACATTTGACGGAATAGATGGGACGGCTCACTTGGGTAATCTAGGAGAAGAAAGTTTTGGATTCAGTTGGTCAAAGGTTCCCCTCGATTTCGACTTCGAAAAGGATGAATCAACAAATCCCGGTTGCTCTGAAAACGTCGATCCTGATAATGTATCTCTATTTTTCATAACTAGTACCATTGAAAAATGTGTAGTTTTAACTGCTGGACCTTTAGGGGAAGAACCTATCTTCACCTCATATGACAAGGACAACTTGGAAAGTCAGCTATGGTATTTTCACGATAACCATATAATAAATGTTGGCACTGAAATGGCACTAATGGTTGAATTTGATGATCTAGCTGATGATCATGATATTGTTATGTGGGATAAATACACGTTCTCTACTAAGCAGAAATTCGTCACAGGTATCTATTCCCGATTTACATATTGGCAGGACGATAAATGCCATCTAATATCTATCAAAACAGGAAGGGGTGTGACAATAAGCCTGGCTTGTGGGACGAAAAAAGTCTCTGATCTAACAACGGTAAAATTTGATGGAAATGGTAATTTTATTGATGAAATTTCATGTTTGTTTTTTATAAGGACAACGAGAGCGCCATGCGAATTATTGACGGTGGTAGACAACTCAATAAAAATGAGACCTTTATCTGAAAACTTTGTTGAAGGGCAGTTGTGGTTTTGGAAGAATAAACAGCTAGTAAATTCAAAGTCAAATCAAATTCTTACAATCATGAATTATTGGGGTGTTTTGGTATTGAGCTTACAGAGCGATAAAACAATAAATCAAGCTTTTGGAGACGAATGGGTCTTTAATAAAGGTTACATTAAGTCTGTAAAACTTTCCAACAGCGGATTGCTAGTGGTAGGCTTCGAAACGGACAGCGATCTTGTAAAACTACAGAGCATATCTTTCAGAGAACAATACTCCCAACAGTGGGTATTTGTAGATAAGAACGAAGGATTGAATCTTGCATCACAAAATAAATTTCATTGTGAAAAGGACCAAAACTTTGCTTTGTATGTTGTTCGAAGTGAGCATGATGAATGCCCACTTCTTAACGTTGTCGGTAGTAACAAGGTCGGATACAAAGAAGTAGACGACTCCGGTAGACAGATAGACGACTCTCTTTGGTGGACTCGACAGACGGACCATATTTGTAATGCTAAACATGCTGTATGCTTGTCTTTGAGCAGTTTACATTCAGATTCAGTTCAGCTAGAACCACGATATGCGTTCAAGAGAAGTCAAAAGTGGACTATACATAATGAAGTTATCAAGTATTTGTATGGCCATGAAAAATTAACCTATACAGGATCACAAATAATACTGTCATCCCACCACCATGGTGCCGAAAAGCAAACATGGAAATGGTTTTCATCCACTCAGATTGAAGACGATCCAAAGTATCTACGCTGTTCTCGATGTTATGACAAGAGTGAAGAAAAAGCCGCTGAAGTTATCAGCTATATACCCATTTTGAGTTTGTTCTATAACATCGGAAGATCTATTGCTTATGCTGTAAAACGATGCCCGAAAGTTGCTCTAGGTGCGTTACGGGATAGCTTGATTGACCTAGCAATGGACGCAATTATGGTATTAAGTGCAGGATCTGCTTCGGCATTTGCGCTTGGCGTGAAAACAGCCATAAAATTTGGTTTAAAAGCCGGTTTAAAGGCTTTTGCAAACGGAATTAAATCTATGATAAAAGTTGCTATTAAATCATTTAAAAAAGGAATCGTTAACTTTGTTAAAACGGGTTTTAGACGCACGCTTAAGCAACAATTGACCAAAATGAAACTTAATATCAAGAGCATTATTTCAACTTTCAAAAAAATACCTGCAACACTGAAGACTATCACAAAAACAACTGCCGGCAATTTCAAGAAGTTTGTGAAAACAAGTTTAAGGTCCATGAAAACTGTAGCCGTGAAAACTAAGTCACAGTGGAAAACTCAGTTAAAAGGAATAGGTTTAAGGCTTAAGACTTCCCTGAAAAACATGCCTCGGCAAATGAAAACTAAATTCTCAAGATTAGGAGTTAAGCTAAAGGGTCAGTTGAAAAAGCTGAATGATAAACTTGCAAAGAAAGCCGAAAATGCTGTAAAAAAAGCTGACGATATGAAATTTCGTGGGAAAATTCGATGCAAACGAGGCAATGGATATTGTGGTGTGAGCATAGGTATTACACCAAAAGAAAAGATAAACAAAATGAATAATTATTTCTTTAACGGCGAGAGGATTGAAGATGTCCCAACAAACCTACAAAGAGACATGAAAAAAGTTCATGAGATGGTAGGTCTAGAAAAGCGTCAAAAGGCAGCTGTTGGACTGAAGAAAAATGATGGCTTTTCCTTCACTGACCATGCAGAAATCTCAGACGAGGGATTACGAGACAGTGTAGGAAACGTTGTGGCGAAGGCAGACGCTAGGAAGCATACTGAACCATTTTTGATGGATAATCTTGAGGCTCACGTAAAGAAATGTAATAGTAAAAGCCCATGTGAGGTTTTTATGTTTAGCAGATTGTCCCCTTGCCACTCTCGCAAGGACGATATTGAAGACTGTCTATCTGTTATAACAAGAAAATGTAAGGAATGGTTAAATTCGTACAGCACAAAATGTTTTGTAAGTTTTGAAAAGTTCTATGACGATGCACTTCCATTTGCTGACTGGTCGGATACGTTGACCAAAACAATAAAAGATGGCAAATTTCCGATAAAATATGGTAAAGATAGTATCGATGAGATACTATCAGATCCAAGAAGTATGGACACCATTTCATCAATAATTCAGAAAGAATTCGATGATATTATTTTAGATGAAAACCTTCATAAAAGGCTGACGGAGGTTTGGCCTGGCAAAGTTCAGACAAGTTTTTACAACTTTTACTCTGACCTAAGTAATCATGTAAATCAAAATATAAGGAAAAAGCTTGACGATCTCAGAAACAGCCCCGCTATTCAAAAGGTTATTTCAAAACACGATGAACTGGACAAATTTTACAAAAATCTTGTCGACAACTTTGACGATGACAAGTTCTTATCAAACGCACTGAACACGTTCAAAGAAACATCAAGAAATGAACTCAAAGGCAAAGCAGCTGTACTGTATACGAAATTGACACAGACCGTTCGGGATCAGATCAAAAGAAAGGAAGAGCTGGTGCAGAAGCTTGCTGTTCAGGTGAGAGACCGACTTGACTCTGTTTCCAAAAAGGCAGAGGTAACAGATGTCCTGGGTAAAGCGTCTAAAGAGTCGAACAATGCAGTACAGTTTTACAGATTCCGTTCAGACGATGATATTTATACACCACCCAGAGGAAACGATGCCGGCTAATTTTAACCGATGACAGATGTATATAAACCTTTTACCATACAATTAGGAGTTTTAACGACCCTGAAAGAGGTCTATGAAAACATGGTGGAGGAAATGGAGAAAATGCTGTTAAGTAGCATTTTCTTCCGATTTTACACAATGTTTTCAAATCCCATCATTTGAGCTACAACACGTAAGTCTGCAAAAGCTTTCCATTTGGGCATGTCTTAGATTTTGTCGTCTGGTTAAAGAGTTTTTTTTAAGCTTTATTTGCCACGTCAATCGGTATGTGAGGGTCGTGGCCATCCCCCAACATACCTTACAAATCAATGTTAGTAAATATTTTGTTAGTAGTACATATTCACAATATCATTATGTTTCATTATGTTAACACATTTCAAGCCTTTTCTTTTACAAGTTTACCATTTCAAAATTTCAAATTTAACCAATTTACATTTTAATTGATAAGCCAAACTAATGATCAATAGGTGACAACAAAGCTTTTTTGTGATGAACAAGTGTGTGTGTGTGGGGGTGGGTGGGTGTGTTTCTCTGCGCGCTAAAATTGACCAAAAAAAAAAAGAAAAGTTTTTTGTCTTTAACTCTACTTTTTACTCATTGATTGTGTTTGGTTTTGTCTTCAGTTATTCACTATCTTAATCGGCTCATGGGAGGTTTTGTATGATATGTTCTACAAATGTCATGATACTTTCTCCTTTTTCAAACGTCTTAGTATTTTTGTAAATGTTTGAAAAAGTGATAAGATGGTTCCAATTTCTTTCAGAGGATTGATGATAATCATCGCGACAGGATTCATTCCTCTCTCACTGCTGACCATTGTTTCGACGATGGTTATGTGGGAAAGCAGCCAGTGGCTTGGAAAGAATATTGTGCGGAGTACTGGTTAAAGAAACTCCCTGAAAGCATGGATAGGTACACTGGCCGCCGTGATATTACTGAAATAATGTTGAAAACCGCGTAAATACCATACAATCAATCATCCTATTGATGATGACTTTTTGCGCCCCCTCGTACTAACTTTGATAAAAATATAAATGTTACAAAAGGCGAAGTTGCACATGACTAGAAATGTCTCATAACAACGCAGTGCTTTCACATGATTATGAGCCATGCTCTTTGAAAAGGGGTTTTTAATTTGCAAAAAGTATAGACTCGGGTCAGCCTGCGCAGTCCGCGCAGGCTGACCTGAGTCGAAACCTTTTGCTATTGGTTAATTTTATCCATGTCAAAGCACCAGAACACTGCATGATTAAGTCGGTTGTTCGACAAAATAGATATTATAGATCCTAATTAATTATGATGACTTGCTTGGTACGATGCATCACAGGGATGAATGAAACCCCCTTTCGCCAGAGCATGGCTCATTCATTGCAAGTATACATCTCAATTATACCTATCTTACAAGGATGTTTTCAAAATCGTCTGTGAAGATAAGGATGAAATCGGGAAATCAGGGCTTTGTAAAACCCATAAATAAATAATATTCGCAATAATTGCAGTAACCTTTAGGCTGCGAAGCGCGACTCAAAGACCATTTGCGTACAGTGTAGATCAAGATCAGACTGCACAGAACCTGCAGTCTGATCTTGGATCAACACTGTTCGATAAGGAGATATCTTTTCCAAAAGAATTACCTTTGAAATAGCAAAATTTGAATTTTTACAATCGGTTTGAAAGGTTCATTTTAGTTATTTGGCAGGATAAGGGTTAAACACCTGCTAAGCTCGGTAGCCCTGTCAGTCAGGTAAATAGAGGATATTTCTTTTTTTCGATGCAAGATCGAAATTTATTTTATAGAGTGAACATCATCGGTAATAGTACCGATGATATATATATATATATATAATGCTTTTAACCCCTTTTTTGTTGGGACTTTCATCAAAATCCAATTCAGTTGTTTTCGGTAATTCCTCATGGCGTAACCCCCCCCCCCTTACATAACACATTACAATATTACGTAAAGCGCGAGAAATATTGGGTAAATGCTCATAAATTACACCGTATTTCCCTCTTGCTGAACGGCACGCGCCGTTTACCTCGGTAACTATTGCGCGGGAACAACTGTTTCCGTCTTCAATTTAAGAGTGAAAAAATATGAAATCGGTATTTTTCACTGGTCGTGAAATATCAAACCAAAATCTGCCATTATTTCTCGATAAAATACCAAAATGCATGAAATACAACAGTGTAACTGGTACAGGGCTCGTTAGGCAGAAACCGAAAGTTCCGAGGACTTACGATCGAATCGTTACGACAGAATTCAAACATCTCTTGCTACTGAACATTGTTTCGAAGCCGCTATAGAAGTAGGAAAACAGCCTGTGTCTTGGAAACAATGTTGTGCGAAGTGCTGGTAAATGAAATTTCAGGTAGGCATTGATACCGATAGGTGCACTGATCACCGCTGTCTTACCAGAAGATGAACCACCAGACAAACTGAAAGCTTGAGCACTTAAGCTGTAAGCGTATTTATGGTCGCAGATTAGGTACTCGCATTTCAAAACGCAGTTTCATTCCTTCATAGTATAGATATCTATATGTTTTTTCTTTGTTGTTAATCCCCGCTTTCAACTGAATCACCATACGGCGACCAGTGCACCTATCCCTGCATTATATAATTTTTTTTAACGGTTAAGTACTATGCGAAACCCGGCAACACTATCTCGTAGTAAATGGTTGCAATTTGTAAGATAAATTCGAAAGAAAGCAAAATTCAGGCTACAATGTCGCTTTCTAGGACGCGCTATTTCTCCATATCGCGAAGACAGCAGAAATGTCTTTAAAGAACCCTTATCCCAATTGGCAAATCTTAAACTTATTATTTTGAAAGCATCTGCAGACCACAAGTTATAAACTGATACAAGTGAAGATTCCTTATGGCTTGCAAAACAATATGGGAAGAGGACAACCAGTAACCAACACTTTTTTTTCTTTTCACCCCATTATTTTCAGAATCTTTCTTCTTTAGGGCCATAAATCACATGGTTATTTAACAAAGGGAAAATGTTTCTAAGGAATGCAAGTGTGTAACTTCATATCGGCAACGCAATTTGACTCTGAAGGCCGACTTCTCTTGCCACATTCCGTACACGATCGTCAGAAGTAATGATTAATTTGGGAATTATCGAGAGTTTTTATCATTCATTACAGCTTAGTTCGGAATACGCCGGAAAAAGATAAGGGATAATGTCCAATTTTAGACTAGTTACCTCCCCTGATACATGTTTTAGTGTATAGGGTTTTATTGCTACATTGAAAATAAAGTGATATCCACCATCTTTGACCCCCCTGCTGTACTTTTATCGGCAAACCCACAGGTTTACCTTTTGTTTCTATCAAGTATATGTCCAGCGGCTTACACATGAAGCTAAAACAATGGCACCTGAACTGATTTCGTTTTTGCTGTTCCACCTCAAACACAAATACCCTTGAAAAATCTCAGTTAAAAAGGGCACTTCCGGGTGGTAGACCCTTTTTTTTTTTTTTATGTCGGCACAAGCGCAAAATAGTTCCCGAAGAAAAAACAAATTTGCACTCAATTTCCGTAGAAATCACCACCTCAACACAAGAAGCACATTTTACACCCGCCCTTCCATATTTTTTCTAATAAAAGAGTGCAACAGAAGTACTTGCCTTCAATATTTCAAACGGAACAACTTTTGGCTACTTTGATGACCCAGAATGTTTCTCATTCATAATCCACATCGGACTATAATTTATTTCGCTCGAAATAACGCATTTCATTTTTTTTCAGTGTGAGTACAAATGAAAAACTATGTAAAGCGTCCCTACGCTTTATTTGTAGCTGCAATTATGAGGTAATAAATGAAATTAAATACGTCATAAGCATGACGTGTTGAAGAAGACAATTATATCTCTGTTTCTAGTGTGTTAACTTCTTGTTTAACTAAAAACAGCGGGTTAACATGTTCAAACTGTTAACTTGTACATGTATTTAGCATTCACCGACAATTTCCTTCAAATATATTTTCATTCAGTCGTTGAGATGCTTATTTATCAGATAAAGCCCCCTCCAGTGTATTAAACCCATGCCGTATTTTTGATAATACACTATTGTATTATCGTGTTTTTGGGAAAGTCCCGGTTGTGGTTATTTTTGTAGTTATGAGCGCGTGAAGCCGGCAAAACCAACCACAACACGTGCTGGTATTTGTACTACTTCCGCGTTTCGCGGGAAAATGACGTCCTTGTTGCTACGACGTATATGTATGGAAAATGTTATGATTTTCATGTTTGATAACATCAAAAAATGTAGCATAATTTATTTTAAGCCAACAAAACTTGTGAGAATAATTCGATTTAATCCCTATATATATATATATATATATATATATATTTTTTTTTTTTTTTTTTTAAATTATACTCTTGATGTAAATGTTATAGAACTACATGTATCTTCTTCTGTATGTACATATCTCAAACCGACCTACATCGGTAAATATGGACCTGTGAACTATATATGGGCTAAGGTGGTGATACAGGATACCTATTTGTCTGTCATTCGTTTTGAGTGATAAACAGAATGTCACATTCGTGTTTATACATGTATAAAACGTTGACTAAAATGTATATAACGCTCGCCAAGGCTCGCGTCATGTAATTTTAGCCAACTCGTTTGATAACAATTGTAATACATAAACACCTATGTAAAATCCTCTATTTAAAAGTACTGTTAGTTCCGAATGATAGGTGTGCACTTATGCGGTAACATGACCAACTGACGGATAACAACAACAACAACAACAACAACAACAACAAAAACCGGCATCGTGTTGGGGGTAAATACATGTACCACTAATTTGGTCGAAATTATTGCGAGTGACACGATAAATAATTGTATAGGTACAACGGGGAAAAGTTTAGTCTAGTTTTTTTTTGTTTGTTTCTGTTTGAATTGTACTCGGTTGTACTTAAAGTGTACATATAAACATATCTTTAATTACGAACGATAATATCTACATCATTACTTTTCTTTTTTTATGAGAGTTTCTATGGGCTGTTGTAAATTAAATATGTATGTGAATATGAATAAACCTTTCCTCTGTTAGCTACTAGTTTCTGTTAAAATTATTCTTTACGTGATTATCTTGAAGCTCTTGCAAACTGAATCGTTCTGAAAAGCGAACAAATCAGTTGTTTGTGTTCTTTAGAGAAGATCATGGTTTAATACCATACAAAACAATCCCATGTTTAAACGACCCTGAGAAAGACGGCTTCTGAAAACATTGTGGAAAAAGAAGAAAATGCTCATAACCAGCATTTTCTTTCTTTCGGACAATAATTTCTATCCCTAAAAAAACAAATCCAATCGTCTGAACCACATTTATTCGTCATTTTCAAATACTTTTGATACAGACAAGTCCAAAATTTTGTCATCTAGTAGAGATTTTTACGTGAGTTCCGTCTGTTATGTTACCGATAACAAGCCACTTTCTTGTGAAGGCGGCAACAAACATGCATATTGGAAAGTTAACGGGACTTAACGTTTACCAAACAATCCAGTGTTTAACGACCCTAATGAAAATTTTTGAAAACATTGTAGGAGATAAGCTTGTAACAGCCTTTTTCCACAAAAGGTCTGCATTCTGTCAAAGACAAAATTAAAGCATTCCAGGCCAAAATGTGACTAAACTCTTTGCCAAATGAAATCAGTTTTAATGGCCCTAATGAGAACGTTTTGAAAACGTAGATGCAAAAAGGGAATAATTATGCTGGTAACCAGGATTTATTCAACATTTTTTGCATACAATATTTCCATTCTGCCAAAGACAAAATTCAAGTACTTGAGTCACGTTTAATCTGTCATCTGCAAATGCTTATAATTTGGAAAAGTCTAAAATTTTGCCTTCTGTTTAAAGAGTAAGTAAGCCGGCCATGGCGGCCCTGAGTTGCTCACCTGAGTCTTTCTATTCCAACACGACCCATTTCCAATCTTTCCAAGAAAAACCTTGTAAAAAGCTGTCATGAGTATCGGACTGAAAATGCGGCCTTGTCTAAGTGACCTACTTGTTGACCCAACATAACCTATTTGCAAACTCTTACATACATGTATATCATCAAGATAAACATTCTGGCCAACGTTCATGAGTTTTTGACTGAAAAATGTGTTTTCAAGAGTGTACACGTACTTATTTGTCCCTACTTGACCTACTTTTTTTACCTGATGTGGCCTATTTTCAAACTTGTCCAAGATATCAAGACAAACATTCTGATAATAAGTACTGAACTGATTATGTGCCTTTAAAGTGTACACAAACTTTTTCTTCAAGATTTGTCCTTGTGACCTACTTTTTTTAACATTTTTTATGACCCATTTTCAAACACATCTTAAGTATGATTCAGATAGATATTCTAGTGTTGGAGAGAAAATGTGGCCTCAAGACTTCATAGAAGATTATTTTTAAAATTTGTCCATGTGACCTAGTTCCTCAAGAGTTTACACGAAATACAAACATTCTGATCAACTTTCATGGGTATTTGACCGAAAATATTGCCTAAAGAGAGTACAGAAGGATTTTTCTAAGATATGACCTGGTGACCTAGTTGGGCCAAACATGACGCATTTTAAAAGGCGTTCGAGATATTATCAAGGCAAACGTTCTTACAAACTTTCGTCAGTATTGGGCTAAGAATATTATCTGCAGAATGTACACAAGTTTTCTTTTTCTTTTTTTTTTTTCAAAGATATGACCTGGAGACCCAGTTTTTGACCCAACGTGACCGAATTTTCGAACTCGTCCTAGATATCAACAGGACAAACCTTGTAAAAGAACTTAATCAGTTTTGTAATAAAGTGTTGCCTCAAGAGTGTACACAAGTTTTTTCTTCTAAGAATTGACCTGCTGACCTAGCTTTTGACCCGACGTGACCGATTTTCAAATCCCATCAAGATATTATAGAGCACACATTCACACATTCAGACCTTTGTTCATGAGTACTGGACAAAAAACATGGCCTCTACAGTGTACACAATGTTTTTTTTTTTTTTTTCAAATATTTAACTTGGTGACCAAGATTTTGACCCGACATGAACCATCTTCAAACTCGTTCGCAAAATCATCAGGAAAAAAACAACAACAATAAAAATGACCAACTCTCACGAGTAGTGGACTGAGAATGTGGCCCTTAGTGTGCAAACATGTTTTGTTTTTTTTTCAAAGATTTTATCTCGTGACCTAGTTTTTGATCCACAGAAATGATTTTTGGACTCGTCAAAAATATTACAAAGAAGAACATTTCTCTATGTGACTGGAAAAGAAAACGTGTTAAGGGATAAGAGATCAATGCTTCCAACACAATAAAAATAGCTAAAAGACTGTAATTGCAAAAACATTGCATCAGTTTTAGATGGTATGGTAATGACCATCTCCTAAACGTAGTAAAGTGTTTGAGAACAAGCCCACTCACCATAGCTATCTGGAGCCCTGTTCTCCCTGATTGACCTTCGTTCCGGGTCAGGCTGCACAGCTGGCGGTAAGGTGTTTTCCGTCTGGCTGTCGTCTGCTAGTGTCCGATTCCTGTATGAAAAGGAAGTTTAGGCATTTCTTCCATCAAACTGGTGTAAAAAATAAGACTTACATTTTTATGCGGATCTGTGCATGACCAATCCCTCACGCCAGCTCTGCTCGGTGTGTCTTTGGGATCTTAGTTGTGCTTTTGTCCTCTTCTGTGGGATCACATATCTCTGGCTGGACTCGGTATCACAGTTGCTGTTATCTAGTGGCTGTGATGCAGATGCTACTTTCTTGGCCGGTCCCTTTCGGGTTAGTCTCGGTTTGTCGAACATCAATGCTTTATCAACCGGAGGTATCGAGTTGAATGGCAAAAGTAAGTTCCGGGGCATGGTTCGAACTGGCCCCTTCTCTAGCACTGTTTGCACTGTATACATCAGGATCTCTGGGTTCGGAACAACAGTAACGATATAGGGATCCGTTTCCAATAGATCCGCAAACTTGGACTTACCGGTATGACGAACTTTTCTGACCAGCCCAGTATCATCGACCTCCAACCTTTTCTCTTTCACTTTCTGGTCATATCTCTGCTGGCTGTGTCAAATGCCACCTTGTATGCCTGTCTCATCCTTTCATTCAGTTTCCTAATATAGTCTTCTGAGCTATCTTCCTCTCAGCTTTTTCCTAGAAAAGCGTCCACAGAAAGACGTGGGTGCCAGCCAGAAAGAAGATAATGCGGTGAAAAACCAGTGGCATCATTTCTGGTACTGTTATGCTTGTACCAAAGGACCAACATGCGATTTCCTGTCTGACTTTTCAGACTCTTCCAGGGTTCCGAGCATGCGGAGTAGGGTGCGGTTAAACCGTTAAGTGCTACGGTACCCATGAGGTGATAAGATGTTGTTCGGGTTTTTCTGCACACCAGCTAAATGCCATAACTCCTTAATGACTCCACTCTCAAAGTTTCGGCCCTGGGCCCAGTTTTACGAAAAAAATTTAGTCTATTATTTTACTAAAATCTACCAAAGGTCCCAGATTCTGACTTAAGTTGACACATTTCAACAACATTAACAGACTATAGTAACGTTATCAAATCCGGAGTTGACAGTACGCTTCAGACTCAACTAAGCAAAATAAATGGGTTTCAGTCATTTAACAGGCTTAAGTCTATTATTTTGCTAAGTTGAGTCCGAAACGTAGTGTCAACACAGGACTTGAGAATGTTAAATAAATCTGTTAATGTTAGTGAAATGCACCTGCAATAACAATTTCTACTTAAGTCAGAAAATAAGTCTGTCTGCTGATTTCAGAGAAATAAAATAAATAACAGACTTAACTGTTTGCGTGAAACCGGGCCCTGGTCGCTATGTAATTGCTCGGGAAAGGAAAAATTAACAAAGAAATTGTTATACAAGGCTTTAGCAGTCGTCTGAGCAGTTTGACTTTTGGTGAGAATGACTTTTGCATACCTCGTAAAATGGTCGGTAACGACGAGGATATTTTCATAGCCGCCTTTTGAGGCTACGAAAACCCATACACACTAGTTGCATGGGTCGTGTGGTATGTATCGGCTTAAGCTCAGTACAGATTCTGGTAGGGGTTTTGAAGCGATGTTTTTAAAACCTGTGGGAATGAAAATCATTGTGTAGTTTTGGATTAACTCTTTTATTACCAACTGAAAAAATTTTAGGCTTGTCCGAATTAGAAGAAATGGCAAACAATGGATTAAACATGACTTATGTAATTGAATGTCATTTACCTCACAATCCCGAGTCTTAACGACCCTGAAGAAGAAAGCTTTTGAAAACATTGTGGGAAAAGGAGAAAATACTATTTACCTGCGTTTTATCCTGTTCCCACAACGTTTTCTACCCCATCAGAGATCTTAGGCTAATTTGAACAAAACTTTAGGTTGTAGTCTGCATATGTGCTCAATTTCGTGTAGTCTAACATTTTGTCGATTGGTAAAGCGTCAATAGGTAGGAAAAATTGTGAAACAAGAGGGCCATTGCCTCTAAACACTCGTTCGAGTAATGTTATCTAGAATTGATAAAGTTTCAGATACTGGTTGTAATAATGTAAAACAAACGAGTCCTAGTGATCTAATCTTTGACTAGACGTGACCTAAATTTTAAACTTGTCCTAGATATCATCAAGGCTAACATTCTGACCACGTTTCATGAATATCAGAATGAAAATGTGACCTTTTGAGTGCACACAAGGTTTTTCTTAGATATGTCCGAGCGATCTACCTTTTTATCTGAGTTGACAACATTTTTAGTTTGTCCGATGTATCATCGAGACAAACGTTCTGACCAAGTTTCATGGGTATCAGACTTAACATATGGCCTCTAGTGTGCAAACAAGGTTTTTCTAAGATTTGTCCAGTGATCTACGTTTTGACTCGACATTACCCAATTTCAAACTTGTCCGAGATTTTATCAAGACAAACATTGTGAAAAAGTTTCATGAGTATCAGACCAAAAATTTGGCCTCTAGAGTGCACACAAGGTAATTGATGACGTCTGGTGATAGACACAGTACGATTTCAAAGGCTCATATTGAGTATTTTGTGCGCAGGTGAGCTCGAAAAAATGCTGGTTAACAGCATTTTCTCCTTTTTTCCACAAAGTTTCCAAAAGCCATCTTCCTCTGGGGTCGTTAAGCCAAGGGACTGTTTGGTAAAGGGCAAAGGGTAAGGCATGACAGTAAATGTGACCATGCCATAAACAAAAACATTCGAAGTTTGTAGTGGAAGGGAAGAGTAGCGTTTACAAAAGTTGAGGTAAACTGGTTCAATTTTTTCATTATACTGGTAACCCCTCACTTTGGTCCTGTAGCATAAAATTGGTCTGATCATACTATCAAATGACTTGAAAATTTCGTTTGGTCTAAAAAAGCCAAAGGACATTAGTAGATAAGGATATGTATCTTTTGGAGCATGCTCCTACCCCTCCAAGTTTTACACATTTTCCAAACCATATTCCATCCACAAAAATTTTTTCTCGCAAAACTTTTCCACCATCCATCAACCACAAAACATTTTTTATAAGACCAAAAATTTTTTTTAAAAAAAATCTTTATTCTCATCTTCGCCCGGATAATAATAAAATCTTATTATCTACCACTCTCGATCATAAAAAAAATTTAGCCCGCGGTCTCTCCCAACTCGCAATCTTATTATCTCGGAAAAAATTCTAGCCCGCTGTTTCGCGCGTTTCCCCCGATCATAAAAAAAATTCTAGCTCGCGTAACCGTATTTTTTATCATCGCGCGATGATAAAAATTTTTTTGAAATGTAAAAATAAATACTCTTATAAAAAGCGTCATAATGCCAGAAAATATAAATTATGAACAAAGATTACACGTGCTTAATAAATATCGTTATGATAAGATACAAGATCTTGAGAGAGTGCAAAGAAATAAAATGAAATATACTCACGTATATGAGGATGGGGGACTAAAAGCTTTTCCACTTACTGATAAAGAAAAAGATTATTTATATACATTTAAAACTATGTTGGCGAGAATTTATTATGAATATAGTAGTCAATGTTTAAAACAAACTGAGTTCGAAACAACTATTTTCGTTTCTTACCCAAGATCTGATGGTGAATATTTATTTATTGGCATCAATATACCATCTAGTCAAAGCGAAAATTTTTTAAGAATTTATAATAAATCATTGCTTGGTTTAGTTGGGGATAATAAAAGAAAGAAACAAAATAAATTCTTTTTAGCCCCCCTGCTTATATTTGACAAATATTGTGAAGGACAGGAGCTCACTCCCGTTGATTATGATCATCACTTTATAGCGGAGCATGGTTTCTTTCGGGATTATTTAGATGGGTATATAGAAGCATTTTTAGTCGCTTACGATCACTTTGTAGAAGATCCTGATTATGGTCCTATCCATTATCTTAATGATAATGAAGAGGATAATGAAGAAGAGGATAATGAAGAAGAGGATAATACACCTACCAATCCTTATGAAACGTTTCTAGAAGAAGAATGTGTTATCTGTGTTACTACAAAACCGAATATTATATTTTGTGCTTGTGGACATATACCAATATGCGAAAATTGCGACGCGCTAAGTAATACGAATAAATGCTCAATATGTAGAAAAGAGTCGTCGATAAAACGTAAACTAAATTTATAACTTTTTAAAAGTTATAAATCTTTACATAAAAAGAGCATAACGACGGATAAAATTGTTTCAGATGAGTTGCAACGTATAGAATTAGAAATAAAAATGTTAGAAAGATCTAATGATGAAATAGTTCGAATCGACCCCCATATATATTATTCGAAAGCCGAAGAAAAAAACATTGAATGCCGCCGGCTAGAAAGAGACCTCCGAAAAATATTACGACAAAGAGATCTACTACAAACCCAAATATTAAGTTGCGAGGGTTATATCGAAGAAATGAAAAGAAAATACTGTAGCTTTTTGGAGCAAAAAATAGACTTTAAGAATCAAAGGTTAAATTTGGAAAAGCAACGTAATAGTTGTTTTCTGGAGTTAAACGGAAAAGACCCGCGTAACTCAACGATTTTGAAAGAGTTAATTTGCAGTTATCAAATTCTAGTAAAACTTTCATTCTTTGACGAACCTTGTATAACGCCCTTCATTCTCGAAGAACCCGAACTCAGCGAATCTGAAGATAACGAATCTGAAGACGTCGAACCTAAACGAGTAAAAAGATACAGAGAAGAAATGTGTAGCGTATGCGTGGAAAAAGAGTCTGTTATACTTTACGTGCCGTGCGGCCATGTTTGCACGTGCGCGGAGTGTCACGAATACAGCGTCTATAAAAATGATAAAAATAAATGCCCTATCTGCAGAAATGTAATACTGTTTTGGTACGACGAAAGTGGTTAATAAAAAAATCTTTTTTTTAAAAATTTATTTTATAAAAAGAATTTGATTTTATCGTAATTTCATTACCTCCATAAAATGTGGAAAATCATGAGTTTTAATGGTATAGTAAATAACATTTTCTTATGCGAGTTAGAAAGATGCATGGAAGAACGACTATTATTTTCGAAAAGAGTTTATCGAGCCACGAATGAATTAGTTCTGCCCCCATTTAAAGAATATGAATATGGTATTGCATTGCTTAGAGCAAAACCCTTCATTTATTACGAGAATAGAAGGATTCATAAAGAGCGAGGAGAACCACCCTTTGTGTGCCTAACTACAAAAATCGAGGGTGATGTCGAACTTTATGATTACCCGGGTATATTGGGACTAGACGATTTTAATATCCCTAATAGTCGGCCGTGTTTTCCCGAAGAGAGAAATTTTTTATTAATGTTACTTTTCATAGCTTTTTTAGATTTAATTCGATACAGTTTTTAGGAAACAGTCATATTACTTTAAACCGCGAAGACCTAGAACATTCTTGGGATGTTGGCAATTTTGAGGAGGGGTCTCGATACGGAAGTGTAAGGTTTCCTGCTGACAACGACGAACGAGAGGATCCAGGAATACGGAATAGAAGGTTTCTGGATAATGCCGATGAGGTTAAAACTCTAACTGAAAGAAATGCGATAATTAGTGGGCTTATTAAAACTAATTTCGATAAAATTCGAGATAACGTGAGTGAAATTGAGAATCTTTCTTTAGACTGCCGGGTTATTCGGGAGCTTAGTGAAGAAATGCGAGCAAACATTGATAGGTTGGAGACCCTTAATTCGGAATTAGAAGATTATAGCGATGATTTTGGTCTTAATAGTTTAAATTTGCGACTAAATCGAGGCAGCCAGCAAGAGCTTTCTTATTTAACGTCGATAATTCGGGCCTCGAATGACAAAATATGATCCCTCAGCAATAGAATTCGGGAAAGGAAAGAAATGATTATAGAAATACAAGATTTGGTACAGAGAATAGAAGAGGAGAAGAGGAATGGACATTCTTGTGCTTTTAGTAATATTAATTTACGCTCTTTAAATAACAGACTCGAAAGCAATAAAATAGAACTTAATTTCGATCAGGAACTGATCGAATCTGAACGACGAGTCAGAGCATTTAATCAAGAACGCTTGAATTTTTTAACGACTGACAACGAGGACGAGCAGGAGTCCTCAATCGTTGTTTCGTCGTTTTCAGTAACTCCTAGCGAACTTGAGGTAGGTGAAACGCAAAATACCGAAGAAATTACGGTAACCGCGGGACCTAACTCAACTGAAATACTTTATTCCGGTAAAGTTTTTAAAGTAAAAGAATGCGTAATTTGTTGCGAGAAAGAACCGAATGTACTATTCTTTAATTGCGGTCATATGAACGTGTGCTCGAGTTGTTTTAACGATAGTCGGAATAAAAATGAGGTCTTGCATAGGTGCCCTTCATGCAGATTAAAATGTGGCATGGTAAGGATATTTTAATCGTTCCAAATTTATAACTTTAAAAAAGTTATAAATTAAAAAAAAAAAAAAAAAAAAAAAGAAATACCGTCGGGCTATATTCCAAAAAGGGAAGGAGACGATTCCCTTTTTTAATTATACGAAAAAATTTCTTTAAATAAAAATTTATAACTTTTAAAGTTATAAATTTTTGCTTACTCGTAACCTATTTTATAATGCCCCCAAGCTAAGGTGTGTATTTTATCCTCCAATATATACCTTTTGTCATCATCAGAACTTAAGGCTATTTTATTAACTTCTTCCGTGTACATTTTATGCGCGTAGGTTTTAAATATACGCATTCTTCTATATTGTTTTTCATCCGTCTCCAAACATTTTTTAAAATTGCTAAAATGAAGTTCATTTTTAATTACTGACTTTTTAATTCCTTTACATCTTCGTTCTTCGTCACTACCTTCCCATATTAAATTTCCATTTTTATCTCTTTTTATAATTAATTTTTTATACGCGTACATTTTAGCTCTTAGACCGACAAATTCTGTCATTATTTCGCCATTTAATTCGTCTTTAAACATACCAATTACTTTTTTGTTCTTTTGACTATATAATGAATGCTCTTTAGGATATCCACTCGTGTCAAACGTTGCAGAAATATCTGACGCAATATCCTCGTACAAATCAACAGTTTTTATTTCGAGAATAAAACTATCTGTATCTGTATAACACAGTTTTACTTTTTCTCCGTATCTCGCTTTAAAGTAATTATAGTAACTGTTATACATGTGTGTTTTACTAATATCTAAAATACTTAATCCTAAATAAATGGGCTTGTCATATTTTATAAAAGTTTTTTTCATATGTATGGCCACCAAATTTTCATCAAATATTGTTGTATGCCTATAGTTTGGTCTCGCTATTAATTTTTTGCACTGTTTAGCTTCAGAAACTAAATGTATGTCTACTCTATTTCTCAAGTTTTCCATAGTTTTGCCAAAAACGCAATTACACATCAACTTAAAAAAATCTTTTTCGAAATCAGTTTTTGCCGCTTTTCGCAGGTTAATGTTTAAATCGATATAAGGTTTTAACCACGCACTTTCTTTAAATTTAATTCCGCGGTGAATTCTCGTTAATTTTAAACCCAAAGAAAGATATGTTTTTAATGCTTGATAGTGGATTACGTAATTTTTCTTGTCTTCTAAATTTGGTATTAATTTTTTTACTTTTTCAATCATTAGCTTTTCAGGGGCTAAAGGAAAGTCATTATGCCAGTCATGTAATTCTTTAGGATATTCTAAATCTACTTCTAATATACACGGACATTTTTCCCATTTATCTAGTTCTTTCTCCGTCATCCATTTAAAATCGTGCGTAGGAAGAGGTTGACTCATTGCCAAAGGGTAAAGGCTGTTTGCGTCAACATAAAGTATATAAGTTGATGGCTTAGCCGGGTCGTAAGATTTGCCCATATATTTATTATTTGCCGCGAAATATCTTTTTGCGCACATACTAACACCGCCTCTAATACCCAATTCTACCATTAAAAGCATATCAGGGTCCGATAAAAGTTCTAAGTTTATCCTCGTTGTTTTCAATGTAGCGTCCCAAGCCAAACCCAGGGCAGTATAATACCAACCAGGATCTAAATCATAATTCTTATGACAAACATCTCTAAAGTTTTCAAATACATCCGCTAAAAGCAACACATCTATTTTATTGTAAAGTTCTAAGTAATCTTTAAACGTTTTCGTACCAAATTTTTCCCAAACATTTAATGCGTGAGCATAGTCTTCGTCACTAATATGTTCTTTGTTTAAACTGGAGTAAAATTCTTCTTTAGGAGGTAACTGAGTTTCTTTTAATCTTTCGAGAGAATCAAAGTAATCATAAGGAAAAACCCCTTTTTTTCTAACTTATGGTAAATGTTCTGTCGAAAAAAATCTTGATAAAATTTTTAACTGAGATTCATCTAAATTACTCAAAAGTTTATCCAAACTAGAAGCCATAAACTTAAAGGTATCAAGAAACCTAATTTTATGGTTTATATTTTTTCCGACCAAAATGTTTTTACTAAAACTAAGATATTTTTCTTCGTTATTAGGAATACAATCGATTTTGCCACTCGATTTACCTAAATATTTAATAAAAAGATGCAAATCATACCCGCTCAAATTATGAAAATATACGGGCGTAAAGTTCGGTGTTCTCGCCTTTAGATTACATTCATTATGCGGGGCGCCCCTATATTTACCGGTAAAATGACAGTGATCTCTTACTTTATAATTTTCGCGATTAAATTCTTCGTTACAAATCCAACAACGCGTTTCTCTTTCGTGTTTCGCTTTTTCCTCTTTCGTTATTTTAATAGGTACCGGGTTTTGGCAGTATTTACCGTGAATATTTCGTATATCTTTCGTTAAAGTTTTTATAAACTCTTCCGGCGCATCTTCTCCAACATGGTGTCTTTCTATAGGAGCGCAAACATCATCATCAAAACATTTTATAATGTAGTAAAAACTAGCGGGAACATGTTCCTGTATTTTCTTAGTGTTTTCCGTTTCTTTTTTGTGAACCGGGTTTAAAATTTATTCAAAATCAGCGTATACGACAAAGGGAACCGAGAGTTTCCTATCATAATTTTTAAATTTTAATACGGTTCCCTTTTCGGGCATTTCTAGACAAACTGGCTCATTTTCGTTACAATATTTTTTATGTTTTTCTAAAAGGGCTTCACTTCCACGATGGTTTAAACATCTTTTGCAATAATACTTCTTGTTTTTATTTTTCGACATTTGTCTATTCATTAAACGTTCAAAATTTTTTATGAGAGCGTAGTGCGTATTTTCCTCATTTTTAATGTAAAGCAGATCTACATGATTAGTTTTTTCATCTTTTGTAACCCTAAGAGGATAAAATCTGTCTTCTTTATAACTATAAACGTTTACGCTAATTTCCGGGTTTTGCTTTTCAAATTTATCTATATCTTTAAGCGTAACGGGGTATTTTATTCCGCGCATGTTTATTACATCTTCCCTCGCTTTTAAATCTTGGTCAACTCTTTCCAGGTTTTGTTCTCTCGGGAATAATTTTCTTAAAATACACCATAAAAAGCATTTATTATCTACATTTTTCATATTAACGCACGCTTTTTTATCGCTAATCCATTTTGGTAAAGGTAAGTAACCTCTACCACGTAAAGGCATATAAATACCTATGTGTAGTTCTAAATTTACCATACTTATAAAAGCCCAACCACTCTCTTGTCTTTCTAAAACGCTTATCTTTTCTAAAATATCTCTCGTCATTTCTTCGTATAATTCACGCGCACCCCTTCTATTTAAGTTTACAAGCTTTTTTGAGTGAAAGGCAGATTCCCTCGCATCTTCGGGATCATTGTATCTACAAAATATGGCCCTTAATACAAGTTTTACCTTTCTTTCTAAATTTCCTCGAAGAGTTTTTATAACGAGACCCTCCGTTACTTTTAAAAATTTATTGGGTGTATAGTATTCTCTGCCCGTTACATCTACATTGTGTTGCGTAACATATTCAACAAACGCGGAATTAGTAATTCTTATTCTAAGCGGGGGTGGGGGTAGATCAGGTCCTTCGGGCGGATGAGGAGGATAATGTTTTCTAAGATTTTCGGTAATTTGACCCAAAACTTGCAGAAGCTGTTCTGGTTCCACATTACCAGTTAACCAATTAGTAAAATTGCTTACCCTTCTTCGTACGCTTTCTGGTATTACCGCCGAGTAAACCTTGGATGCGGCGCGTCTCGCTGCAGAGAATAAATTTGGAATATAGCCCGACATTTTTTTATATACGATAAAAAAACGAGTTAAGATATTAATCAATTTTATTACGATTTTTAATCGTAATAAAATTAGTAAACTAGTATTCTATATTTATCTTTCCAGATTCTACCGCTCCAATAACAAACTGTTTTAGAGTCACATCCAATAAATTTACTCCCTTTATAAATCGAGGGAAAATCACGTATTTCTCCCGTTTTTAAATCCTGCGTAAGAACTCCTCTCGGATTATTTCTAATATATTTCAATCTATCGAACTTAGGGTCTCTCGGTTTTTTATCCATCACGAAATAATATTATTTTTTCTAAGAAAATCGTTTTTTAATACACTACGCTCATTTTATTTCCATCAGACTGAAAGTTTATTACCCTGTCGCTAATAATAACGGCATATGCGCGCGTGTGCTGGGGTACTTCACGTCCAAAATTTGCCTTAACGTGAATATCGGTTACGGAATATTTTATCCTTTCACTTTGTTGGCTAACATCGAACAAAAACAACGGATAAAGTTTTCTGTACTCTAAAGGAGTAAAGTTAGGATTTGACGCCAAATCATCCATGAGAAAAAACTTAGATCTAAACGCGGCAACATCGCCATACGCTCTACTAAATTTATTGTTTTGAAAAGAGAGTTTGTATTCTGTTCTAGGATATTTAAAAGAATTTAACGTAACGTGAATATCCGTAACGTGAAGGTGATCAAATATGGCGGGATTTTGTGTTTGGGAATTTATTTTTTCCGTTTGAAAACCGACAATAATGTAACGCGGAAACTCTGGTGCTGTTTTAACGGCGAGCCTCCAGGTAAATGAGAGTGTTCGAGTAACTGACGCAGTATCGCATTGTATCATTCTATAATTAACCGGAAAGGTTTCTTTGTTATTGATATGTTTATAAAGTTGCATTTTGTACTGATCTGTGGGCAACACGTGCGGTATATACCACGCTATTTTTTCCAATACAACTTTACCCACTTCATGTGTAACATTTCCAGCACCATCAACTGCCCGATCAACTTTAAAAATAGCGTCATTATCGTTGGCTCTTGTCAAGTAAAGAGTTTGCTTCATTCCGTACAAGACTTTATCGTAATCTTCGCAAAAACCAAAAATATGTTTTAATGGAACTTTAAAGCTAAATGTGCCCTTTTCTCCAGGTAGATCAGCAGGATCACCAATACTATCAATAATATATTTTTTTCTAAGATCCCAACCCACATTTTCAGCTTCTGCCGCGGCTGTTGTATCCTTATACCACAATTGGTTTAGCCCCCGCGATTTAGAAAAATCATCATCATATTTTAACAATCCGAGCATAATGGTGGCCCACCCTGGATGCGATATTCTTTCAATCTCTTTACCCTAAAGATCGTATCTAATATCACGAAAAAGATACATTAGACTGTTGTTCGTTAAAGCAACACGGTCGTTATCTGCATATCTTTCCCCATTCGGATTCTTTACTAAATTGCCTTCTATAAGTAAATAGCTTTCGCTAGGAAGCGTAAAAACATCTTGAGTTTCGATGTTAATAGTAATATCTCCTCCGACATTGTTAAGATTATTAACGGCACCTACAATCGGTAAATACTCGAAGCATTCGTACTCTTCGATACTATCGTCATTAAAAGCCCTTTCAGTAATGTCTAAAATGCTCATTTTTATTAGGTTATAATAATTTTAAATCATTATAATTTTTTACGTCGTTTTAATGCCGGCACCGCTATTTAATTTTTTAACTAATTCTTGTATAACAATTGGATCGTTACCACTGCCATCTATTAAAGAGTTTATTTCTCGCGAAACAGGTGCCGTTGTAGGTATATTATCGTACTTTTGTAAAATTTTCTTAGATTTCGGCGTTAAAGCCTTTTCAACTAACCTTTTTCCCGCATCTACGGCGGCACTTTTTCCAGCCTCTAAAGCTTTTTTTGCTCCTTCCTTAGCGACACTCTTTCCCACATCAACGGCAGAGGACGCAATTTGTTTAGCTGCGCTGCTGCTTAAAAGTCTCGCGAAAAAGTTGACTAAGCTGTCAAAAATTCCAGCTCCGCTGTATCTATTCCTTCTCGTAAATCCTCGTTTCTTATAGACGTACATATTTTATAATAGGGACATTATTTTTTTATAGTATTTACTATCGAAAATACCTTGCCTTTTTAATTCGTCGCACACGCTCACCAACTCGTTTCTCACACCCGTGTTACCCGCCGCTTTACTAGCCATAAGTAAGTTGAGTTTTTCTAGTAACGCGTTAGGGTCACTGGGGATAACAACTTTTTTAACGCCAGAACCTTTTTTAAGTTTCTCTAGTTTTTCTTGCCTTTTCCAAGTAGAGTTAATAAGTTTCCATTTGTTTGAACCCATGCCTTCGGGTTTGGATTTTAATATACCACTTTTTGGATCATTGTTAACGTACATAGTGTTAGTGTTGGCTAAGATTTCACGGTATTTTTGAACATCATTAGCAACATAAATTGGATCATTTTGATCGTATTTTTTTGATGTAAGAAGATTCCACAACCCCGGTGTATAATTTATCGCTTTTTTCACTTCACCATCCGCACCAATAATAATAATTTTTTTGCCTTCGCTTTCAACTAATTCAATTGGTTTATTACCAATAAAAATTTCACCGCCTTTATCATAAATACCAAAATCGACATCAGAGTCAGGAAAAATTCCCATTATTTCCTCTGCAGGGCCCACTCTTGATGTTGATGGTTCCGGGGACATATAAGAAGGAGGGGGAGAAGTAGGTCTTTTTAAAAACGTAATAGGTGCCAAAGATGGTCTTTTTTGTTGCGGTAACCTTTGGGGTAACTGTTCGATACCCGTTTTAATACCTTTAAGAGCCTTAATAGGTTTAAGGCCCTTTTTAATAGTCCTAAGACCCTCCGTAATTGCCCTTTTTGTATCTTTTTGTGTATCTTTTTGCGTTTCTGTAACAGGCTTAAAAAACTCTGAAAGATCCGTTTGTAATTCTATTTTACCCATTTTCTCCGCTAATTCGTTAGCGCGAATATTTTTTTTATCGCGAGAAATTCCTTTACAGTTTGTTCCCTTTTTGCCGGATCAACGATTTTTAAAAAAGACATTTTTTATTAGGATTATTTTTTTTAACAGTTTTTAACGCAGTTTTTAACGCAGTTTTTTAACCCATTTCGTAACTAAAACTACACGAAAACTTAATTTTAGGCTTCTTAATATGCCAATGACCCGTCACGATGTTTTTCAACCAGCCTCCGAAAGGAATCGCGCTGTTCTCTTCTCCCTCTCTCTATTAACGACGCTTCCGTTTCGCTCGTCATCTTTTTCTTAGATTTAGACCTAATTTCTTCCTTCATCTTCTTATATTTCTCTAATTCCTCCATGATCAGTTGGAACTCTTCATCCGAAACTTTGTCGTCCGATAAAGCTTTCGAGATATGCGAAGATATAGTATTTAATTTTGTGTCGGCGATGGTTTTAATCTTCTCGTGTTTTTCCGCTTTAGCTGACCATTGTCTAACGACATATTTTCCGGCTATACTTAAAAAACCGGTAAAAATTGCGACACTTTCTATCGCCATAACTGCCGGCACCGCAACTATCGTTGATAACAAAGCCATTCCTCCACCCCCTGCGCCTATGGTAACCGTAATTAAAACGGTATCTACGTTGTCTACTATTCTCGCGGCTCTAAAATATTTCTTACTTAAAGCTTCTCTTTTTGTCACCTCGTTTTCTAAAAAAGTTTGTATCTCGCTAATTTTATGCAACCGATAACTCTGCCCCTCATCAACTGGCGGAGCCGTGGGTAATACCGGATATTTATTCTCATTCATCTCCATTTTTTATAAGCGAAATATATTTTTAAAGATGATAATAAACCTCGCATAAAAGTTCGTTCTCTTTTTTTTTACCGTATCCTTCGAATTATTAGTAATAGTAATTAAAATATTCTCAACATCTTCGAGGCTAACCTCATTTTGTGAACTGCACTTATTAAATCTTAAAGAATACGCTAATGAGGTTAAAATTACGCCTTTAGTCGACATAGAGCCTAAACCTAATTGCGCCGGAAGTACTTGCCCCGGAGTTAACGTAATTTCCTTTTGACTAAAGATTTTCCAAGTTACCGGATTTACTTTTATCGGAGGATGTTTTAAATTAGGAGCGAGTCTCCAATGGATCGTTTTTGGTCGAGAAATTCTCGATTTTACTCTAAATTTGCGAACATTCATCTTTTTAATATTATAATATTAATTTATAATAAAGCTCCTAAAATGGGTATATTATTAAAAGGACTATTAGGGCCTAGAATAAGGCCTCTTCCATCATAAAACTTTCCACCCCGTTTTAAATATAAACCATCGCCAACAGCGGACCCTAATCCTTTGCCTTTATAAGGCGCCAAATAGAGACCTTTTCCGTCAGTTTCTACCTGACAAGCGCAGCCTCCTCTTTTAAGGTAAAGACCCGATCCCATAGCTTTTTGTACGCCCGATGACGCTAATCCCGAAAGGGCTCCACCGCATAATGCGGGTAAAACAGTCCTTGCTATGGCTGGCAAAGCACTAGCGGCTAAACCGGCTAACATTCCGAGAAAACCTCCCTCTATTTTCGTGTTGTGTTTAAGTTGTTTAGCAGTCATTCTAATTGTTACGCCTTTACCTTTATCGGAGGCTTTGGCTATTTTTCTCGCTTGCGACTGGGTAACGGCTAAAACATCATTACCTCGTAAATCTTTGCGACCTAAACGAATACTCGTTTCGCAACCCCCTTTTTTAATAGTGGATAAAAGTTTTTGCTTTTGCCCCTCCGTTATATTAACTTTAATACTCACGTAACTCGCCATTTTTTTATACGTTTTATTTTTTTTATGCCTCTCTAATATGGAACCTAATCGTTATATTTTCGCCTTTAAGATTTAGTAAAGTTCCATTTTGATCCGTAATTTTTACCTCCATATCGTGTATATCGCGCAGCGTTATCGGTAAATATACTAAATTAAGCAGTGACTCGATTATCTTATATCCGGGCACGACATTGGGGAAAAAAGAGTAAATTGTGTTTTGCATTGATCCGTTAACGTAGCTTCCCGAGATAATATTGACGCTAACGAGTACGGAATTTATACTGAGAATGTTTACTACATGAAATCCCGTTTCATATTTTGCGCGAGTAAAACCTAATACTTTGGAAATGGAGTTTGGATGGTTAAAATCTACTTGATAACCGTCTTCAAGGGTAATAATAGATTTTAGCGTATTTGTGTTCGCGGAAATATTAATAGGGTATTCATCAATGACTAAATCAAAGTGGCCTTTTTTTCTCATTTCCTGATGAATGGTATCATTAATGTCTATGAGGTTGTAACTTCCTTCTGGTATTTCTATTTTAAACCAAGAAATGCCATTGTCCGGAGAATAAATAAACGTGTTGTTTGTTGCATCAATGTTTGGAAAAGAGTAATATGTTTCGAGGTTTACTAAAGCTATTTCATATTTTCTATCATATTCCAGTTGGATTGGGGGATTAAAACTCGTTATAAAGCGTGTCTCGTTGTCGCTTACTATAATTTGAAAAGACATTTTTTGACGTGTATTTTCGACTACTTTTTTTAAAATATCTTCCATTTTTATAGTAAAATTTAAAAAAAAAAAAAATATATATATATATATATATATATATATATATATATATATATATATATATATATATCATTAAAAGATATATTTTCGGGTAATACTATTTAATTATACTATATTTTTCCTAGCAAGGCGTTTTAATTTACCTTTTTGGTTTGGTACAGCTTTATCAAATAAAAAATATACTCTATCTATTTTAAGCGTATATTCCAAAATTTTGTTCATATGCTCTATGTGCTTCTTATTCGTTCTATCCTCCTTTTCAGTTTCGAAAATCTTCGCGTAATTACACATATCACGTAATAATTCGCAAAGATGGTTTTTTATAAAAAGAACGCGTAATTCTTTTTCATCCATGTTACGTCCTCTAGCAAAAGAAAGAAACTTACTTTTTAGTCTGAGCGCATGTTGAATTCCTTTATCTAAATTTCTTGCTGTGTAAGATTCGCGTCTTTCCGGTATAACATTTTCCACTAAATATTTATACTTCTCTATATATTCACTCAGAGTTTGTCCACTTGATTGGTAAAAAGATTTATGTTTTATAAGATTAAATTTTATGTAACGCTACATTTTACAATTATTATTTATTTTAAAAATTTTTTATTTTCATTTTTTCTACCGACTCGGAATATAAAAGTTGTCAAAACCTTCTCTGTATTTTCCTTCGTCTTTTTCGCTCGATAAATCGATAACGACAATACCATGAGGCTTTTCCCATACCTTTTTTGCAAAATTTTCTAAACTCTTCTTTGGGCATATCTTCCCTTACATGGTCGCCGTAAATATGATTAATGTTTTTTAGGTCTTGACGAAAAAGACAAATAAAATCTGCGTTTTCTCTAATAGTTTGTCTCGGTAACCTAAAATAGTTTTGCGAAAGGTAAAAGCAGTCAACATTACTATGCCTTCCGCGAATATAGTAACACTCGCACTTATTTTGCTTTTCTAAAAGTAAGTCATCGAAGATCATTAAATTTTTGTCTTCCGATTTTAACTCTCTCGGGTCAGGCACATCCTCGGCAGTTACGAAGAAACTACATCGTATTTTCGATTTATTCACTACGGGTTTAATAGATTCTCCGATCATAATTGAGGGAGAAACGTTATTATCCATAATTACATCATGCATGTTAAACAACTCTAAAATTTGCGCTTTCAGTAATTTTTTTTTGAAGGCTTCTTTAAGTACGCGATATTCGGGTTGAAAAAGGCTTTTCCCAAAAATGACTAAATTATCGTAGTCGAGCCAATCCGGCCTTAGCAAAAGGTTTAGTAAAAGCGTAGTCTTACCACATCCTGATTTACCCACGATTAGCCCCCTAATGCTTTTAGGTAAAAGAGGGGTATTAAATCTCCTCGATACTACATCGTTCCACGATAAATTTACAACATCCATTTTAAATATATTAAAAAAAAATTAATATATTAAAAAGATGTATTGCGTTAAATGTAAAAAGTTACTGATACCAGTAACATAGAATATATTGTTAGTAAAAATGGAAGGAATATGACTCGTGGTAAATGCGACGTGTGAGGAAGAACTAAAACAAACTTTGTGAAAAAAAAAAAAAAAGGCGGTTCATTACTAAATAAGTTTATAAATAACTTACCCGTCGAAATGCATCTTCCCGGCCATTACTTTACTGGCCCCGGTACTAAGTTAAATAAAAGACTCAATCCCGATTTAACGCCTAAGGAATGGAGTAAGCCTATAAACCGGGTTGATAAAGCGGCCTACCATCACGATATTTGTTATCTTAAGCATAATGACACGGTTACCAGAAATGCTATTTCCGATAAAAACATGCTTAAAGAGTTAAAAGGAATCTACAATCCTTCTATCAAGGAGAGAATGGAACGGGGATTAGTTTCCTCGTTAATAGGGGCCAAGGCTAAATTTGGGATGGGAGTTAATAAAAAAAAAAAAAAAAAAAAATTCAACATGACAGCGCTGTCGGAAGAGCTGCATAAGCCCGTAAGAAGAAAATTTAAGAAAAGGAGAGTTAGAGTAAACGGTATTGATAGGATATGTGCCGCGGATTTAGTAGACATGCAAGTATTTTCTAAATTTAATCGGGGTATAAAATATCTTCTCGCTGTCATCGATATCTTCTCCAAATACGGTTGGCTGATTCCGTTAAAAGATAAAACGGGAAAATCTGTCGCCGCGGCATTAAAGAATATTTTTAAAGAGAGAAAACCGGAAAAAATGTGGGTGGATAAGGGTAAAGAGTTTTATAACAAGGATGTTAAAGACCTGATAGAGTTGTATTCTACCGAAAATGAGGAGAAATCTAGCGTCGTTGAGAGATGGATTAGAACGATGAAAGAAAATATGTGGAAATGTTTTTCAGCTAATTCCACAAATGTTTACATTAACGCGCTGTCGGATCTCGTTAAAGAATATAATAACGCGAAACATTTTTCTATTAAGATGACACCAGTAAATGCTAGTAAAAAGGTAAACGAAACCAAAGTTTGGAAAACTCTTTATCCAGAACGTCTCGAAGTAAGAGACATAGTCCCTAAGTTTTCCGTAGGTGATAAAGTAAGGATATCTAAAAAGAAAAAGACCTTCGAAAAGGGATATACCTCAAGATGGACTGAAGAGGTTTTTACAGTTTCCGAGGTAAAACGTACGTCGCCCGTAACGTATAAAATTGCGGATCTTAATGGAGAAGAAATACGAGGCACTTTTTACGAACCCGAACTACAAAAAAATAGCCAGGAGTTGTACAGGATAGAAAAGGTTATTAAAAAGGGCAAGAATAAATCGTTAGTAAAATGGAAATGTTATTCCGACGAGTTTAATTCGTGAGTTGACAACGAGGACATTAAAAATATTTCGGTATAAAAAAAATGCCAGATATCGCGATTAAAAACGTAATTTTACCGAACAAACCGTTAAGCAACTTCGAACTAGAATATGTCGCTAAAAGATTAAAGATACCTTCTTTTAGGGGCGTATTTTTACGAAACGATTTACCGAAAAAGTGTAGAAAAAAGGAATGCAGTATATTAAACCTCGATGACACGAGTGGACCCAGCACACATTGGGTCGCTTGGTATAAAGACGGTAAACTAAAAATTTATTTTGACAGTTACGGCATGCCGCCGCCTATCGAACTTCGAGACTATCTGGTAGATCCGATATTTTACAATTCGGATCAATTACAACGAGCCGACCAAGTATTTTGCGGTCATTTATGCTTGTACGTTCTTAAAGAGTTAAGCTCGGGGAATAAATTTCAACGAGTTTTAAATAGACTTTTTTAAATATAAAAAAATGCCTGTTGATAAATCTGGGGGAATGGATAATGTTAAATCGAGCGACGATGGAGCGTCACTTACTTACATAAATAATAATTTTTTGCGTAAAGATGGAACGACTGAAGTTACCGGTTCTATAAATATGAATGGCAACACATTAACGAGGGTTAGTAATCCCGTAAATCCGCAAGACGTCGCGACTAAGGATTATGTAGACTCTAATGCGGGGTTATTGGACGAAAATGGGGGTTATCACATAATGGGATATTTAAACATGGGATTTAATAAAATAAAAAACTTATTTGACCCTACGGAACCTAATGAAGCCGCTACTAAAAAATATGTAGATGATAGTGGTAGAGCAATTGTACAACAACATGATGGTAGTTTTTCAGCCATCGCGGATATAAATATGAGGGGTTACCAGTTAACGAATCTTTTGGAGCCTGCAGAACCTCAAGACGTTGCGACAAAATATTATGTGGATAATGCTAATCAAGCTTTTGCTTACGGTCCTGGTAGTTATATGGCAACTACTGACGTTTCTATGGGAGGACGAAGAATTACCGAAGTTGGAACTCCTTTAGAAAATCAACAAGCTGCAAATAAGTTTTACGTAGATACCGTCGTTGCAGTGGTTAGAGCTTTAACGAAAAACCCAGACGGTTCTTTTTCCGCGGATGGCGAAATAGATATGAAAGGAAATAGAATTAAAAACTTGCCTGAACCCGCCGCTTGGGATGACCCTGTGACAAGGTCTTTTCTCTCCAGACAGATGTTAGCTCTAGCTGAGCGGGAGAAAAAAATAATTAAACCTATAATAAGCGTTCACGCTGAGGAACAGGGGCCCTTAGAAAATGGACATTACGAGTTTTCTTTCGGCAATGGTAGCAGCGGAAGATCGTACGGGTTAGGCGGTTATTGTATGTCAGCTCCGGGTAGAATTATAAGAGGTTCTTTAATGGTTTTAAAAGGAAATAGATTTTTAGAAGAAGAAGCGAGAATTAACGTGGTCGTAAACGGTATCGAAAAAGCCGACTACTCTTTAGTAAAAAAAGGGGGGAAGGTTGCAGTTGCGTAGTTTTTCCTCAACCTTTAGAAGTAAAGCAATGCGACGTCATAAACTTTTTAACGAGGTCAGACAATCCCGATGCAAAAAACTCTTATTTGACGAGACTTACAGAAATCGATTTATAAAAATATATTAAATAAAAATTTTTTATTATAAAAATGGAAAAGACACTAAAAGATATTGTTGGAAGCGATACTCTAGAAAATTTATTAAAGTGCATACAGGCAAGCTGTATGAGCCTTATTAAATACAAACCTTTGTTTAAAAAGGGCAGTGATGAGAGTGAATGCGAGTATTACGAAAATAGAATTCGCGATATACATAAGCTTTTAATAATGCAGTGTAAATATTTTCTCGCGGATTATTATAGAGAAAAGATCGATAATATTTATTCTAAAGCGGTTGAATCTTTACCGTGGACAGATGAGACGACTGCAGAGACTGAGGAGACCGTGAAGACCGTGGAGACTGTGGAGACTGAGGAGACTGAGGGGAAACGGATGAAGAGTCTTAAAAAATTTATAACTTTTTTAAAAAGTTATAAATTTATTTTAATCGACTTCAGAGTCAGAATCACTAGGAGTATACGTAATTTCGTGTTCAGCTTCGCGTTCAGCTATAGACACGCTCATTTCATCTAAATGCCACTCTGCATGTAATTTATCCGTTTCTTTAGAGTCAAAATATTTTTCTATCCCTGTTTCCGTTCTATTAGCATCTCGAAGTATTTGCCGTCCTTTTTCTTTTAAATTTAATTTTTTTAATAAATCTTCTAGGTCTTCTAAATGAAGATTTTTCCTTTCCCTTAGATTTAGTAGTCGGTCAAAAAGACGCATTATGTCTCTTTTGATATAATTATTTTTAAGTACTCCATTTTTTAGTTCTTTGATTGGTTTTTCGACATTGTAAATATAACGGTCTATCTCGCTAATCGTTTCATCTTTTTGATCTATTTTAATTCTTAAATCTTCCAATTGCTCGAATATATTCCTTAATCTTTGTTCATAATTTATATTTTCTGGCATTATGACGCTTTTTATAAGAGTATTTATTTTTACATTTCAAAAAATTTTTTATCATCGCGCGATGATAAAAAATACGGTTACGTGAGCTAGAATTTTTTTTATGATCTGGGGAAACGCGCGAAACAGCGGGCTAGAATTTTTTCCGAGATAATAAGATTGCGAGTTGGGAGAGACTGCGGGCTAAAATTTTTTTTATGATCGAGAGTGGTAGATAATAAGATTTTATTATTATCCGGGCGAAGGTGAGAATAAAGATTTAAAAAAAAAATTTTTTTTTTTTGGTTTTATAAAAATTTTTTTGTGGTTGATGGATGGTGGAAAAGTTTTGCGAGAAAAA
Organism: Tridacna gigas; assembly: GCA_945859785.2. Classification (NCBI taxonomy): domain Eukaryota; kingdom Metazoa; phylum Mollusca; class Bivalvia; order Cardiida; family Cardiidae; genus Tridacna; species Tridacna gigas. Next base: position 19,206,155 of record OX244035.2, read on the forward strand.
ATTTTTGTGGATGGAATATGGTTTGGAAAATGTGTAAAATGTGGAGGGGTAGGAGCATGCTCCAAAAGATACATATCCTTATCTACTGACATTTGATAAAAAATACATGCAATAGCTTTATTGAACACCCATGACAGTTTAGGGGTCATATAAACTAGACACTTGTAAAAGGAAACACTTTCTTTTAAGACATTTTCATAGTAATATTTCTCGTATTTCTGAGCGGTTCCCCGTTTCCAAAAACAATTATGTTCGTTTTATCTATGTTTAGGTGCATTTGAACTTTATCACAAAACTCTGCATCACAATAAGGGGCCTAGCTAGCCCAAAATGAAGTATACGCAAAAGTAATACCGATGGTACCGAAGGTATCATACGAGGTGCAGAGTGCTGAGAGGGGGAGGGGGTTTCCCAGGAGGGTCTCGAGGGCCTGCCTCAGAATATTTCTGAATTATAGAAACCATTTGGTGATCGCTGATGACGTTTTTTGCCATTGTTTTCTCTTATTTTTGTGTAATGTATAAGCAACTGTGTTTTGGCCGACAGGCATCTACGCCCCTGACAGTTTATTTGTCTTTGTAGTTGTATAATACTGTCACTCATGCTAGATACAACGTCTGCAAACATAAATGCACGTATGTCACCTATATCTTCTGATATTAAAAAATACCTTGTCGAATGTGTTTTTTACGTGGTCAACTAAGTCATTGATTACAAGACAAACAAGCAGAGGACTTGACCGGCAAACCTGCAGGATACCAACCGTACAAAGAAAATTGTCAGATATCCCCTTATCAAATCCAACACACGACTTAAGTTTTGCAGTCAAAAAGCATCCATTAAATTCACACTCTTATTTTGCAGACAGTTCCTTAACCCTTTCCCAAACAAGCCCTAGTTTTCACGTGTCTGCAGTTCAAGTCTTTTGAAAACACTGTGGGAAAAGGAGAAAGTGCTCGTAACGAGCAATTTCTCCTTTTCCCACAGTGTTTTCTACCCTTTTTGAGACCTTTCTACCATTTTCATCAAATTTAAAATTGTCGTCTGCAAACTCTTTGAAGTTGGACCAGTCCAAAATTTTTCTTTGCGATCTCGCTACTTCCCGTCTGATCTCCACATTTTCCCTCACAATTCATAAGTATTTCGGCAGTATCGGTAGTATAATGGAAACGAGGATCTGGTTCCTCGCTTTACTCTTCAACGTATTGGTAAAACGCAGGACCAGCATTCCAAAATGGTGTCCCGTGACAGTCTCGCCCGTTTTGTGTTAGTTTAAACATATTTTATTTCATAAGTTGAAATGGGGTTGGACCAGAAGTTTTATCAACTTAGAATCGGTCCTTCCCTTACAATACAATTTCAAAAAATCTTTTTAACAATGGCAAATGCAATGATTTGTTATTTTAAGTATACACAAAACACGGTGAAAGAGATGAGGAAGAGTACTGGTGGAATAGTGAAAGAGAAGTGAAAGAAAATGTGATGGTGCTCTCTGTTGGGCGCTTGGGCGCCCGGTAAATTCAGCACTGTTACAATAGTCGATTTACCTAAAACGCTTTGACTCTTTGATATACTTGTGAACTGCTTCAAAAAGTGAACAATTTTGATCTAAATTTAAGTCGGCACGGCCAAATAGTAATTTATAAGTATTTAAAGGATGAAATTCACGTGTTGCCCGAAATAGTGAGATTCGTATATCTGAATAACGACGGCATTTAAAGAAATAATGTTCAGCATTTTCAACACCATTGTTGCAGTCACACATGGGATCCAATCTTAAGTGATTCATGTAAAGGTCTTCGTTTAAGTGACTACAATTGTTTCTTAATCGTGCATGAAGAACTGACATATATCTATCTCCAATAGAATAAATGCTTGAAAGTTTGAGAGGCCTAGTCTTATTCAGTTTGGATAGTAGATAGCCTTATACGTATAGTCGATAATTTCTCTTCTTTGTCTATATAAAATGATGCCATCAAGCCGGCGCAGGGAATTTTCAGAACTATTGGGGTGTGACAGCTGTTGTGCATGGGGCGTCTAAAAATAGATTTGGAAGCAGACGACGTGCATGGATCGATTAAACAGGTAATAAACAGACCCCCTTCTGTTGTAAACCATCACGCCGAGTGGGGACTGGGATCGATCCGTATAAATCAGATAGCAGATGACGTGGTATTGGACAACATTTGTCTTTGCAATATATCATGGAGTATACAATTTGAGTGTGACTATGATCAGACGACTGCCTCGATAGGTCAAAGGTGTTGAGGGGTTGGACTTACTTCTACTAGTGGTGAACGGATCCATTCTATATCTGATCACATATTGCGTGTCAGTAGAATATATTGCAAGTTACGACAGGGGGTGAAACAAAATCTCTCTCTCTCTCTCTCATGATCAATACATATTTATGAAAGAAGTGACACGGTTGTTGAACGTTGACTATATCCTCGGTGGAGTCAATGTATGAAATCTATTTTTAGCCGTGGGGTTCAAGAATGTATGACATGGGTAATGACCGTGTCTCAAGCAGACGACAATAATTTATGACAGTAAAAACCGGATTCGCTGTGAAAAAAAAAAAAAACATTGTGTAAGGACGAAATTAGCGGACAGAAGATAATTTATTCTTCTGCAGGGTCGATAGTATACAGACAACTTCAAAAACAGGGTGGGAAAAAGTCCTACTCTCTGTAGGACGGGCATGCAATCAAATCATTTTCCTACAACTATGCGCTAGACGGGGGAGAAATGTTCAAGATCTCTCTCTCTCTCTCTCTCTCCATATATATATATAAAATAAAAAACGAAGAAGACCCTTTTCCACTTTTAACAATGGATTAAAAAAATAACAAGGAAATAAGTATTTTGAAATATTTATTTCTTCTAGCATCTATACAATAATATGATATGTACAATTGCTGGTCAATTATATACAAGTATTTACATTTACTGTTCATTATATACAAGTACATTAAAATCCATATGGGTAAGATACATAGTTTTCTTTAATAACACGCTTGTCAAACACTAGTCGATAGTCCTTGCGCTCAGTGTTGGTCATAAGTTTTACATTGTTTCTATCTCTCGATATTTTTTGTGTATTTAGCACAGATGTTGATGCATTAGGGCTTTTTGTAACAAAGGTTTTGAGAATATCAAAATTCACGTTTAAGAGATTTTTGTGATTTAGAGTGATTCCTCTAACTTTAGAATGGGCTCTGTTTCCATCTTTGTCTGTTTCCATCTTTGTCTGGATTCAGTAATTCATAACCATAGTTTTTGGTCCACCAGTCACAAAGGTTTTTATACGGTTATTCTGAATTTCGTCCGTCACGTCACCTAAGTAGTCACCCAATGGAGGCTTTGATTGCCCATGTTTAGTTGAAAAGATAACAGAATCAGTATCGGCGTACATTGACCTAGGTCCGAGTTGTTCTAAGTAGGAATAAAGTGCTTGACTCGTTGTGTACGCGGCAATGGTGACATCTGTTTTTATGTTACTTTCAACAAACTCTTCTTTGAGTTTCCATATCATTTCTACGGCTTCGTCTGAGACAAAGTTAACTGCAGTCACTTCTTCGTGGTCGGAAGTCAGTTTGTCAAAGTATGTCTTTGGGTCATCTACGGTGTCAACTTGTTGCAAATTTGATCTTTGACCAAATTTACCCCAGAAAGAGTTTAACATCAGTTTTGCAAGAGCGCTTAATACTGGGTTTTTCTTAATTTTTTGGTACTCAAGACTTATCCCTTCCTTTTGGAAATAAAGTTCGATATACATGTGTTTATCTTGCTCTGTCTCACACCAGTCGGGCCATCCACTGGCTTCTTGTTTTATTTTAAGAAAAGTATTTACATATTCGGTAAACAAACCTCCTGTCGTGGTCTCAGGGTCGTACCTAGATATCTCGTTAAAATGCCAGATTTCGTAGATTTCAATTACTTTATATCCCATTTCAACAGCTTTTTTCAGTTCATCTGTCACCCAAGTACCAATAAAAGACCTTTCAGTGTCGGTATGAATGCAGGGCATTTGTTCTTGTGCCCCTGCACAACTTTCACACAGATGAAACAACAATTTACCGTTCATTTTGCAGGGTAGAACAGGATGGAAAATTCCTTTTGGGGGCAGTACTTTACATCTGACAAGCCCTTCGTACTTGTCTAAATCTTCGAAATTTTCCTTTATAATTTCAGGATGCCCTACGGGGATTTTACCCGTTTTATTGACCCATGGATAAAGGGAAGTAACATCATGATAGTCAATATCTTCAGTATCAGAGGTTTCCTTGTATAAGGTATAAGCTTCGGTTCGACCTCCGTAGAATGCATCACGGGGTTGAAGAGGTGAAATCACGTTCAGTTGGTCTATGTAGGCTTTCATATCAGAGTTTTCTTGACATTCCTTTTCGAAATCGGATTCCCACGTTGACCTGTAAGTATAGCCTTGGCCCTCCAAGTACTGCTTTTTCTCTAAATTCATATCATAGAGTTTCCCCATCGTTTTATGATTTACAGGACTGACAGTCGATCGAGAGTACTTCTTAGGGTTCCCGTGCCAAAAATCGCCATGAAATTCGAGGACCACCTTTTCACCCTTCTCTGTCTCATAATACCCATCAACCCTGTAAGGGCCTGTAGACTTTTCACCTCCATTTCTGGCATGTTGGATTTTATGACCCCGTATATGTGACACATATTTAATCCACTTGATAGCTTTGATAGATAAGTTTTGCTCAGGGTTGTAACCATGATGAGATATTAATGCAATGGTCTCGGGTTTAAGAAAATTTCTTCTGAAGACTAGATTACATGCCGAAGCAATGGTGATAGACTTTTCAAACGGATCTATTCCCGTAACGTCGATAAAATCCTCGCGAAATTTCAGACAACAGCGTCTCAAAATGTCCACGTCCGATTGGCAGTAAGTTAGTAGTTCACTTTGAAAGTCAAACTTGTCATTTTTATGAGTATTGTATCAAGTTAAAAATTTATCTCTGTCTTGGGATTTCATTGAGTCAGGGTTTTAATAAGAAACATCTGGAAGGTTGTCAAGAACAACATTTTGGTTTTCTTTTTTGTTAAACAAATGAGGAAAATACCCTTTTTTCAGTTCATTAAATCCAAACATAGATGACAACTTTGCAAGAGCCATAGGCAAGAAGTTAATGGAGTCAATCATCCTGATTTTACAGGTCTCAATACTCAGACTCATAAACTTTGCCCCATTATGAACAATGGTAGGTAAAATAGCATTTTTGTATAGGTGCTGAAGAATAGGGTATGAATCATACCCTTGAAAGTTGTGACATAAAACCGCACTTTCATAATTCTCTTCCGAAAACAACCATTTACAAAAGTCATCAAGAGTATTAGACCCTGAGAAAACATCTTCTGTCTGACCACACTCATCGCAATGCTCGACCCTATCCATACATAATGTGCATACCTTTTGCGCGACACACAAATTTGGTCTATGTTCGTAAACACCACAATTAGATTTTAAACAATTTTTACACGTGCCAAACTCATTCGGTACATATCCTTGCTCACATTGTATGAATTCGTCCTGGGTGCATTCAAAATAAAAAAATATATATGTTTTGGCGTTCTCATTTCGTCAACCAATTCTTCTTCTATGGATATAGACTGTTGAAAAGATGGTTCTTCGGTATCATATAACATTTGTGATTTTCGTCAAAGAAACCATAACAAATGTGATAGTAAATCCGCAGTTGTGGTTTTTATCTAGCTTTTTATTCACTGTTTTTCCGCAGTCAGGGCATCGACAAATAGATTTGCATACAGAACTGCCTGTCGCTGTTAATTTTTTTATGTAGTTGCAAACAAACTTGCCCTCGAAAAAATCGACTGCAATCCTTGCAATGCACCCAGTCATCAAGACTTGACTCATGTACTTTTCGACAAGCATGACAGACTTTGTTGCACTTATGGTCTTCTGGGTGGTCATAACCTTTGTTACATTTTGTTCAGAAATAGTTTCTGGAAAGGAAGGCAAGCATATTGGTAATAACGTCATAATGTTCATCATGGTGATATAGACATATTTTCTTCTCAGCTTCTGGTCCGCTGTAGATGATGGCGTTAAAATGTTCCTTTGATAGCACGTTTATTTGGTAGCCATGTAAAACGTCTTGAAATTTCTTTACTTCCTCGATACCACATCTTCCGAGAGATACATCGGCGTTTTAGTGAAGTTTTGTTGCCAATACGCCCTGTAGTTTGTAACCACGTATTGAGTCCCATTTTTCATGCTTATCTAGTCTGGCTTTAGCAGTCACTATGGCTCTGGCACAATATAGGTCATCATCATTAAAAATTCGTATAGTACATCATTTGTCCACCAAAAACTTCTCTGTATTGACGAACTTGCATCTTTAACCAACACCTCCTTTCGGCATATCCACAAGCGTGACTTCGAATATCAACCCAGAGTCGATTACAAAGTCTTCGTTGGACTGTATGACCCTCTCTGTTTTTGCCATGAAACGGTCGGCAGTCAGTTCTGTGACCTTTAGAAATGGAATTACAATAGGGTAGTCCAGGCCAGGACTCTGACCTGTAAGCCGTACCAAATCTTCCGACTTTGATCCACGTGCAAGGTCTTCAAACAGAGCGTTAAACAATCTTCTGAGAGTAACCAGCACATCCTCTGTAACCTCGATATAATCAAAGGTGACCTTGTAACTGGAGGCAGTTGTCTTGAATTTTTCTATCCGTTGTTCTTTAATTTTTGTTAGAGTATAAAATTGTCGAGGATCATCACCCTTCTTTATTTTTTTCACTACTCGACTATCATCTCCATCTTCCGTTGCTGTTCTTTTTTGACCACCACCAGCTTGGTGGACACGTTGCTTGTGTCTTTGAAGGCTATATGGCCGACTAAATACCTGCCCACATTCATCACAATGGATATTACTGTTCCCCTCGTGTTTCTTTTTGTGTTGGTTCAGATTATCTTTCCTTGTAAACCATTTCCCGCAAACATTACATCCATATTTAATCAAATGGTTTTCCGAGCGCTGATGTTGTAGGAGCTGGCTTAATTTTTTGAAATTAGTTCCACACTCTTCACATCGGTATGCCATGATAAAGATCTGCAAGGAAAGTGAAACAAGCGTTATTGCATGATTTAAGAAAAATCGGAGTGACACTTTTGCCAAATGTTTAAATAACTCCAGGCGAGACTAAAACATAGCGAGGCGAGACTACAAAATCAAGCAAGGTACTCACTGTATTGAGTTGTGAGTGGATTCTCTGAACTTAGTTGTTCTTTCTCTCTCTACCACACTGAACTCAAATGAAGCTGTTGTATTTTTTGTGCCTTTTATAGGTACGTCTCAGCAAGTTAAGCTGAAATGATAGATTTGATTGGTTAAAACAAACTTTCTTATATATGCAAGAACTAGAAAGGTTTATCAACAAAACAATTTAAGGAAAACAGAGAAAAAAAAAAAAAAAAAAAAAAAAAAAAAATCCAGGCGAGACTAAGAAAAGACGAGATTAAGAAATTCAAAACATACTACACTTACGGATGCAAGGAACAACCGTTCTTCAGACTTGATATCAGAAACTTCTCTCTTTGTTGGTTTGAAGTCAAATGAGACAATCGATGAGCTGTGGTACCTTTTAACAGTTATGTCTCGGTAAATGATTGGTTGAGCTGAAATAAAACATTTTGATTGGTCAGTCTTGATCATCGAAGGCACTGCGACTTAAAAACGCTTATGAGATTCAATTATTCAGACGTCGGTCATCAGAGGGGAAACATGTATTCTACCCAGTGTCCAGACTGCAACCAGGAATTCTCAAGGAAAGATGCTATGCTGAGACACAAGGGAAATAAGCACAAGGAAACCAATCATGCATATCCGCCGCCGCCGCCGGGAGCGCCGCCGCCGCAGGGAGCGCCGGGAGTGTCAAGGACTATGCCAAGAACTCAAGATATGACGCTATATGACCCATTTACCATGATGATTTCGGGACCCACAGGTAATTTTAAAGCTATCCTCACATATATTTCTTTTATTTGATAGTATAGCTGATCTAGCAAGGCCGAATTTAAATAATACTTTATAGTCAGCATTTGATTTTGTAGTTGACCTGAAACCCAATTTTGAGTACTGAAAATACTGTTACAACGTTTAAAAAGTACTCGATGATATACACGAAATTTCTTTTGGGGGAAAAAAAAAAAAAAATAAAGACCAAAAAAAACAAATTCGGTAGCTGATTTGGACTTCATTATTCTAACACTTGAAAAAGTACTATTATAGCGCTGAAAAGTATTCGTTTTACACTAAAAGTATCTTTGAATAAAGTTATTAAATCGTTTGTTGAAATGGTACTCTTCATTTTGGCACTTGAAAAAATACTGACGTAAGACTTAAAAGGTACTCGAATTTTTCTGTTGAAAGTGTCTTTGAAATAAGTGCTGAAATCATGTACTAAAGTTAAAGTAATATAATGGTTATTATTTTTTCAGGATGTGGGAGGACATCTTTAGTTAAAGAACTTTTATATCACCATGAAAGTAATATTCAACCTAACATACAGAACATAGTTTGGTTGTACAGACGATGGCAACCTATATATGAAGAAATAATGAAAACAGTGTCGCCATAGGTGGAATTTATTCAAGGTATCCAAACAGATTTGGAGGACGACGAATTCTTTGATTCTAAAGTGAACAATTTACTCACTCTGGATGATTTGATGACGGTAGCTGGTAAAGACAAACGAATCAACCATTTATTTACTGAAGGATCACACCATCGAAATTTGTCTGTCACTGCTATAAACCAGAATTTATATGCAAATAAGGATCCTACTCAGAGAAGAAACTGCCATTACCTGGTCTTGTTTAGCTGTGGACAAACAATCAGTTATGACATTGGCAAAACAAATGTATCCAGGCAATGTAGATGTATTTATGAACTCATTCCATAAAGCTACGATATCGTTAACAAGTGCGACGAACAAAATTTTGAGGAAAAACGTGGATAAATTTGACAGTTTATTAGTAGTATATAATATTCCCTATCTGACTCACCCACCATATCACACCACCAAAAACCCAATATTCCCTATCTGACTCACCCACCATATCACACCACCAAAAACCCAATATTCCCCATCTGACTCACCCACCATACCGCTACCACATAAACCCGATTTTCCCATAAGTCATTTTTATGATTAAATTTTAATCATAAAAACTTGTTTTTCTGATGGACACAACCAACCAGCTAACCCTCAAAATCGTATAACCACATGCATGCTTAAAATAATTTATAGCCATGTTCATGGATAAAATAATTTACAACCACAAACATGCATAAAAATATAATTTGGCCAGTGTATGGTTAAAAATTAAAATTTCCAGGAAAAGTTTGGATTAACTTTTTTCTTTGAATTATTTTTATTTTTTTAAATTATAGTGAAACCAGGCTAGGGTGTCTATCGAATCTTCTAATATATACCTTTTATGATCATCAGAACCCAACGCTTTTTTGTTTATCTCCTCCGTATATATTTCATGGCCGCGACTTCCCAATACATACATATTTCTATACTGGTCTTTTCCTGTAAGCAAACATTCTTTATAATTGTTAAAATTTAATTCATTTTTAATCACACACTTTAACTCATTTACATCTTTTGTCTTACATACATTTTTGCCCTTAAACTTACAACCTCAGTCATAATTTTACCACCCAACTCGTCTTTAAACATGCCAACTACTTTTTTATTGTAACCATGTGGAATACCAGATGAATGATCGGAAGGATAGTTACTTGTATCAAACATTGTAGGAATGTCTGGGGTAATATCTTTGTAAAGGTCTTCCGTTTCTATTTCAAGTATAAAACTATCTGTATCTGTATAACATAATCTAACTTTTTCTCCATATTTTGCTTTAAAGTAATTATAATATGTGTCGTACATATGTGTTTTACTAATATCTAAAATACTCATTCCTAAGTAAACAGGTTTGTTATATAATATTTTAGTTTTCTTCATATGAACAGCTGATAAATTCTCATCAAATATTGTTGTATGATAATAGTTTGGTTTTGCTACTAGTTTTCTATAACGGTTTTCATTAGAAACTAATTCTATGTCTACTCTGTTTCTCAAGTTTTCCATTGTTTTACCAAATACTGCATTGTTCATCAACTTAAAAAAAATCTTTTTCAAAATCATTTTTAGCCTCTGTTCTTAGTCTAATGTTTAGTTCAATATATGGTTTTAACCAAGCACTTTCTTCAAATTTAATTCCCCGGTGAATCTTTTTTAGTTTTAAACCTAAATCAAGATATGTTTTAAGGCTTTATAATGTAAAATATAAGTTGTTTTATCTCTTAGGTTAGGAATTAATTTTTCTACTTTTTCTATTTTTAAACGTTCTGGTGCTAAAGGAAAGTCATTATGTAAATCATGCAACTTTTGAGGGTAGCCTAAATCAACGTCTAAAATACAGGGAATATTTTCCCAATTTTTTAATTCTTCTTCATTCATCCATTCAAAGTTATGAGTCGGAAGAGGTTGGCTCATTGCCCAGGAATAAAGACTGTTTACATCAATATATAATAAATACTTTGAAGGTTTACTTGAATCATACATTTTTCCCATATATTTGTTGTTAGCTTTTGCATATCTTTTTACACACATGCTAACTCCACCTCTGGTACCTCTTTCAAACATTAAAAGCATGCCAGGATCTGATAAAAGTTCTAGGTTTACCCCAGTATACTTTAACGCTGCATCCCAAGCTAAACCTGGAGCAGTATAATACCAACTAGGATCTAAGTCATAGTTTTTACAACAAACATCTCTAAAGTTTTCAAAAACATCAGCTAAAAGCAATACATCTATTTTATTGTAAAGCTCTAAATAATCTTTAAACGTTTTCATACCAAACGTTTTCCAAACATTTTTTGCGTGGGCGTAGTCTTCATCACTAATATGTTCCTTGTTTAAACTGGAGTAAAACGCTTCTTTAGGTGGTAGTTGAGTTTCTTTAAGTTTTTCAAAAGAATCCAAGTATTCATAAGGGAAAACCCCCTTTCTTCTAACTAGTGGTTGTTGTTCTTTTGTAAAAAAATTTGTTAAAATTTTTAACTGGTTTTCATTCAAGTTACTTGAAAGACTATCTAAGCTTGTGCCCATAAACTTAAAGCTATCAAGAAATCTAATTTTTTGGTTTGTATTTTCTCCAACCCAAACGTTTTTACTAAAACTAATATATTTCTCCTCATTATTTGGGATACAATCAATCTTTCCAGCAGATCTACCAAGATATTTAATAAAAAGATGAGCATCATATCCACTAAGATTATGAAAGTACACAGGTGTAAAGTTAGGGTTTTTAGCCTTTAGGTTACATTCATTGTGCGCTGCTCCTCTATATTTACCTGTAAAATGACAATGATCTCTTACTTTGTAATTAGCATGAGTAAGTTCTTCATCACAAATCCAACAATGTGTTTCTCTTTCGTGTTTTGCTTTTTCCTCTTTTGTTATATCAACAGATTTTGGGTTTTGATGGTACCTTTGGTAAATTTTACTAATATCTCTTTTTAACCAGTCTATAAAAACTTTTTCAGCATTTTCTCCCAAATATTGTCTTACTATAGGAGCACACACATCATCATCAAAACATTTTATAAGGTAGTAAAAGCTACAAGGTATGTGCTTTTGACGTTGTATAGTGTAACTATTTTCTGGGTTTGGCTGACATGTGTGTATAGGTTCTAAAATGCTTTCAAAATCAGCATATACAGCAAAGGGCACACGGAGTTTTCTAGCATGGTTTTCAAACTTTAACATGGTGCCTTTTTCAGGCATTTCTAAAAAAAATAGGTTCATGATTGTTACAGTATTGTTTATGTTTTTCTAAAAGTTCTTTACTACCAAAATGATTCAAACAACGCCTACAATATTCTTTACCACCATGGTCACTTACTTGTTTTCTCATTAAAGCTTTAAAGTTGTTTATGAGAGCATAGTGCATATTTTCTTCATCTTTAATAAAAAGCAGGTCAGTATGATTACTTTTTTCATCATTTGTAATCCCAAGAGGGTAAATATATTTTTTTTATTTTGTCATACCCATAAACGTTTACACTAATTTCTGGATTTTGTTTCTCAAATTTATCTATATCTTTAAACGAAACAGGATACTCTATTCCTTCCATGTTTATAGTATTTTCCCTTGCTTGTAAAGCCCTGTCAACTCTTTCTGCGTTTTTGTCTTTAGGATTTAATTTTCTTAAAACACACCATAAAAAGCATTTATTATCTTGACTTTTTATGTTGATAACTGCTTTTTTTATTTTTAATCCATTTTGGTAAAGGCAAGTAGCATTCAGCACGTAAAGGGTTATAAACAGCTGTGTGTAAATCTAACCGCACTATACTTGAAAAAGTAAAACCACTACCTTCTCTTCGGAAATTAGCTAACTTTTCTAAAATTTCATCTATCATATATTGCACCAACTCCTCTGCTCCTTCCTCATTTAAGTTTACTAATTGCCTAGAGTGAAAAGCATATTCCCTCTCCGAGTTGGGGTCTGTGGGTAAATGCAATCTACACCTAAGGACAAGTTTTACCTTTGTTTGTAGGTTTCTTCGAAGAGTGTTTTGGAGAACATCCCTCGTTTCTGCAAAAACCTAGAGGGTGTATAATTATAACCTTCCCTACCCTTTATAACATGTTGAGTAGCATACTCTTTAAATGCAGATTGAGCAACTCTAATCTCAAACGGTTGCCTTGTTGGGTAATTTTCTCTAACATGTTCAACAATTTCATCTAACACTTGCGGAATCTGTTCAGTCTCCACATTACCAGTTAACCAATTAGTAAAATTGCTTACCCTTCTTTGTATTCTTTCAGTGATAACCGCTGCGGTGGCTCTTCGTGCTCCAGAGTAAACATTATATGCAGCTTTTTTAGCCATATTACTAATTTTACTAAATATAGGCATATTTTTTAATAGTAGAAAAAAACTTAAATCAATTTTATTATGATTATATCATAATAAAATTACTGGATGCTAATCCTATATTTATTTTTCCAAACCCTCCCATTCCAGTTCATAATCGTTTGAGGGCAATGTTTTATAAATTTATCTGCCTTGTAAATTGATGGAAGAGTTATTATTTCCCCAGGTTCAACATCCTCTAAACTAACATGTCTAGGATTTTTCATAATAGTTTTTAATCTATCAAACCTAGGATCTTTTTTCTTTTCTGATTTAGGTGACTCCTCTGGTAGCAACCCATGTTTTTTCACCAACTCAACTAATTGTTTTTTATCCCAGTAAGAGTAAAATTTTATGTTATTTTCTTTAAGAATTGTTTTTAAATCTGATATCTTTATCATTTTTATAGAAAGAAAAATCTTAATACACTACACTCATTTTATTTCCATCAGACTGGAAGTTTATTAACCTATCACTAATAATAACAGCATATGCTTCTGTGTCTGCAGGTACATTTCCATTGAAATTTGCCTTAATTTGAATATCAATAACAGAATATTTCAACCTTTCACTCTGCTTGGAAACATCAAACAAAAACAAAGGATAAAGGTTTTTGTACTCTGAGGGGGTAAAGTTAGGATTTGATACCAACTCATCCATGTTATAAAACTTAGATCTAAATAAAGCAGCGTCACCATACGCTGTACTAAATTGCTGTTTATCGAATGAAAGATTGTAGTCAACCGCAGGATATCTAGTGGAATTTAACATAACATAAATATTTTTAACGTTTACGTTGTCAAATATGGATGGATTTGTCTCTTGATTACCATTTCTATCAGTCTGAAAGCCAACAATGATAAAACGTGGCACTTCGGGAGATGATTTAACGGAAAGTCTCCATGTAAATGTTGTTGACTGGGGAACCGCAATAAAGTCACATTGTAGCATTCTATATCCAACTGGAAATTTTTCTTTTTTCTCAATAAATTTATAAAGTTCCATCTTCTCCTTTTCCGGAGGCATAACGTGGGGCATAAACCATGATAATTTATCCAACGTAATTTTACCAGCATCAACAACAGGATTGCCTCCAACATCTCTAGCATTGTTTTTAAAGATCGCATCATCATCATCATTTCTTGTCAAGGTGAGAGTTTGCTTCATTCCATACAGGACTTTATTATAGTCTTCGCAAAAACCAAATATATGTTTTAATGGAACTCTAAAACTAAATGTTCCCTTTGGATCGGAATTATTAATAACGTATAATTTTCTTATATTCCATCCTATGTTTTGGGCTGCTGCTGTGGGCAATGTGTCCTTATACCACAATTGGTTTAACCCCTGTGATTTAGAAAAATCATCGGGATATTTTAACAACCCAAGCATTGTAGTAGCCTGACCGGGGTGTGCTATGGATTCAATATCCTGTCCTGAAAGTTGATATCTGATATTTTTAAACAGATGCATCAGGGCGTTGTTTGTTAGAGAAACGTTGTCAGCATTTGCGTAAAGTGTATTATTAGCCTTTGTTAAGCGGCCTTCTATAAGTAAATAGCTTTCACTAGGATGTGTAAAAAGATCTTGGGTTTCAATGCTAATCCTGATATCTCCTCCGGAGTTGTTGAGATTGGTACCTGTAATTGGCTCATACTCAAAGTGTTCATACTCATCAATACTATCGTCTTTTAAAATTGGTTCGGTAATTCTTAAAATGTCCATTTTTTATTATTATAATAATAATTTAAATTATTATTACTAGAACTTTAATATCATCTCCAGCTTTACTCTAAATCTCTAACCAGAGCTGGGGAAAAGGCTTTTTTTCAATATTAACAAATACACCTTTAAGTTTAATACTTTTCAGTTCATCGTTTTGGATAAATTTATTCTTTTTGGGGTAAACCCTGTTTCCATACACAATTTTTATTGGGGGAATACTCAAATCGCTTAAATGCTTATTTACCTTTTCCACAATCTCTTTCATTACGTTTACTTTTTCAGGAGACAACTTTACAACGGCATTTTGGTAGCCATATTCTGACTCATTAATTTCAAGGATATCACAATCCTCATCCAGTTTAAAAAATGCTTCTGATATGTTAATGGTATATGTACCATATTTTGTATATCTTATAAGATTAAATCCTAATTTTGACATTCTTTTTTTTAATAATAAATATAATTTTCTTAAGCCATTTTTCAAAAAAATTTTCATACTACTTTAATACCAGATCCACTGTTTAATTTTTTAACTAAGTCTTGAATAGCAATGGTACTTCCATCTATTAAGGTGTTAATGTTTTGTTCTGTAGGTATACTTTGCGCTGTAGGTGTAGCAGTATGTTTTTGTAAAATTTTTCGTTATTTTGGTGTCAAAGCTTTTTCAACTAACCTCTTTCCTGCGTCTACAGCAGCACTCTTTCCAGTCTCTAAGGCTTTTTTTGCTCCTTCCTTAGCAACACTCTTTCCCACATCAAAGGCAGAAGACGCAATTTGTTTAGCTGCGCTACTAGTAAAAAGTTTTGTAAAAAAGCTAGCGATGCTATCAAAGATTCCTGCACCCCCGTATGAATACTTTCTTTTAAATCCTCGCTTTTTACTCGTAATTATCTTTTTTATAGTATAGACATTAAATTTTTATAACTGTTTGAATTTAAGAAACCTTGTCTTTTTAATTCATCACATATGCCCACCAACTCGTTTCTCACACCTGTGTTGCCTGCTGCTTTACTTGCCATCAACAAGTCTAGGCTTTCTATTAATGCATTAGGGTCGCACGGGATAACAATTCCTTCTCCTTCATATGCTTTTGCTTTTTGTCTACTTCTCCAAAGAGGCTCAATCAAGTTCTTCCCTTTCTTCCCCTTGCTGCCTTTGGGGTAAGGGTTGTTTGGGTTATTACCGCGGTGCATAACATTGGTAGCCTTCAGTATTTCATCATACATAACTTCATCATTTTCATTATACTTTTCTCTAACTGGATCTTTAGATGTAATAAGTTCCCACAATCCATCCGTTGATGTGTATTTCTTACCATCAATAATAATATATTCGCCGTCGTAATCAACTAGTTTATCACGCATATAATAATTATTACCAATTTTTTCAATACCAAATGTTTCGTCAATTTTTCCTTTATTATTATATAGTATTCTATTATATTTTTTATCTAAGAATGAAAGTCCTTCTTCTTCAGGAACAAATTGTTGAGGCAACTGTTCGATGCTCTCTTTAATAGGTTTAATTCCCTCTGTAATCTCCTTTGTTGTAGCTTTTTGTGTTTCCGTAATAGGCCTAAAAAACTTTGAAAGACCAGTTTGCAATTCTTGCTCGCCTGTTTTCTCTGCTAGTTGACTATCCCGAATATTCTTTTTTGTTTCAAGATATTCTTTTACAATTAAGTCCCTTTTTGCAGGATCAGTGATTTTTAAAAATGACATTTTTTATTACAAGCATAATTTTTTATCTCACTTTCAACATAATTCTTAACATAGTTTTTAGAATAGGTAGTTACCTGAAGTTGATTATAGTATAAAGTTTCAACCATCACATTGGTTATTGCTAATCTCACATGAAAAACTACATCTAAACTTGGGGCACCTAATGCGTCTCACTTATTTCACTGTTCTTTTCCACCAGCCTCCGAAAGGACTCACGCGCTTCTTGCCTCCCTTTCTCAATTAGGCTTTCTTCATTTTCAGCCGTTATCTTCTTTTTAGTTTTACTCCTTATCTCGTTTTTCATGGCCTTATACTTTTCCAACTCTTCCATTATCAGCTTAAACTCCTCGTCTGATATTTTATTATCAATCAAAGCTTTTGATATATGTGTGGATATCGTGTTTAGTTTGCTATCAGCAATCCTTTTTATTTTCTGATGTTTCTCACCTTTACTTCTTGAGGATCTTACGGCATATTTACCAACAACACGCATTAAACCAGTAACAAGGGCTGACACTTCTAATGCTATTACAACTGGTATTGCGACTACGGTTGACAACAAACCAATTCCTCCAGCACCACTTGCCATTGTCATGGTAATTAAAACTGTATCAATATTATCCACTATATTAGCAGTTCTAAAATATTTGTTTGCAAGAGCATCTCTTTTTTGAATTTCACTTTCAAGAAATTTTTGTACCTCATATATCTTTTGTAAACGGTATGAATGACCATTGTCATTTAGGGACATCATTTCAATATCTGGGGCTGAAGGTGGTACTATTGGATAAATATTCTCTTTCATTTCCATTTTTTATTAAAATGATATTTTTTTAAACAAAAACTATTAAATTGTGTAATAAACGAGGCACAAAAACTCGTTTTCCTCAACTGTTACATTTTGGTTAGAGTTGTTTGTAATATTAGTAGTATGTATATTATAATATCCACGGTATCCTCAAGGATAACCCCATTTTGTAAACTACACCGCTTAAATTTCAAAGAGTATGCTGACGAGGTTAAAATAACTCATTTAGTCATCATAAACCCAAAGCCTAATAGTATTTGTTTTGCTTCATTAGGCTTTAGTGTAATCTTTTCTTGACTGAAAATTTCCCAGGTTACCGTATTTACTTTTCGAGGTGGATGTTTTACACCTTGCAAAGGCGCCAATAAATTGATTTGGTTGAGTAATCTTAGGTTTTACACCAAATTTGTAAACACTCATTTTTTTTGTTATAAATAATATTTAAATATTATTATTTATAACATTACAATATAGCCCCTAAAATAGGTATATTAGCAAATGGACTAGTAGGTCCTAGAAGAAATCCATTTCCATCATAAAACTTTCCACCTTGTTTTAGATACAAATCATCACCAACAGACTCTAATCCTTTACCTTTAGCTGGTCCTAAATAAAGCCCTTTTCCATCAGTTTCTAACTGACAAACACATCCTCCTTTTTTAAGGTAAAGACCTGACCCCATTGCTTTTTGTACTCCTGATGAGGCTAATCCAGAAAGAGCACCAACACCTAATGCTGGTAAAACGGTTTTTACTATCATTGGCAAAGCTGTTTAAGTGGTTTTGCGCTCATTCTGATCGTGATACCTTTAGCATTCTCATAGGCTTTAGCCATTTTCTTTGCTTGTGACCTGGTAACCGCGATAATATCGTTACCTTGTAAATCTTCATGGCCTAAACGAATACTTACTGGGCAACCATTTTTAACAGCATATTGAAGCTTTTGCTTTTGCCCTTCTGATATATTTACTTTAACAGTAGTGTAACTTGTCATTATATATATATATATATATATATATATATATATAACCTAGAGGTAACAATTACAGACCAAGATGGGGTACTACTAAATCTTAGAGGTGAGAATTTAAGAATTTAACAATCAGATTTCATATTAGAGAAGCGAGATTTTATATATATAAAATCTCCCTTCTCTAATATGAAATCTGATTGTTAAATTCTTAAATTCTCACCTCTAAGATTTAGTAGTACCCCATCTTGGTCTGTAATTGTTACCTCTAGGTTATGTATTTCATCTAATATTATTGGTAAGTATACCAAATTAACCGGTGACTCAGTTATCTTATAACCGGGGGAAACATTTTGGAAAAAAGAGTAAATAGTGTTTTTTGTTGAACCATTAACATAACTTCCTGAAATAATATCTATGTTAACGAGCAGGCTGTTTATACTAAGAATATTTACTACATTCTCTGATTCATGAAATCCTTGTATATATTTAGCGCGGGTAAATCCCAATACTTTGGAAATGGTGTTTGGTTGATTAAAATCTACTTGATAACCGTTTTCAAGGGTAAGAACAGACTTTAGGGTATTAGTGTTTGCAGAAATGTTAATATAATACTCTTTATTAACTACATCGTATTGATCTTTTTTCCTCATTTCTTGGTGAATAGTATCATTAATGTCAATAAGGTCATAACTTCCTTCAGGTATTTTTATTTTAACCCATGTGCCACCATTGTCTGGAGAATAAACGAAAGTGTTGTTTGTTTCATCAAAATTTGGAAAAGAATAGTAAGTTTCAAGGTTTACCAGTGCTATTTCATATTTTTTATCCTTTTCTAGTTGAAGTGATGGATTAAACCTAGTTCTAAAGCATGTTTTGTTGTCACTTACTATAATTTGAAATGACGTTTAGTGATCGGTATTTTTTACAGTTTGTTTTAAAAGATCTTCCATTTTTTATAGAAAATAATAATTTTATACTGACTTGGGTATATAAAAATTGTCAAAGCCTTTTCTGTACTTTCCATTATCTTTTTTACTGGTTAAATCAATGACAACAAAACCATGAGGGCTTTCCCAACCCTTTTTACAAAATTCACGAAACTCTTCTTTAGGCATATCATCCCCTACATGATCGCTATAGATGATAGTTTGCCTCGGTAACCTAAAATAATTTTGTGATAGGTAAAAGCAGTCAACATTACTATGTCTTCCACGAATGTAGTAGCACTCACACTTATTTTGTTTTTCTAAAAGTAAATCATCAAAAATCATTAAATTTTTGTTTGCTGAGTTTAACTCTCTCGGATCAGGTACATCTCCAGCAGTTTCAAAAAAATTACAATTTATATCAGATTTGTTTTTAATTGTTTTAACCCATTGTTCAACCAATGCCGTCGGAGAAACATTTAAATCTTGTATCTCATCTCGTATGTTAAACAACCTTAGGATAAGTTGTTTTGGTAATTTCTCCTCGAATGCTTTTTAAGTATACGATATTCTTGTTGAAACAGACTTTTGCCAAAAACACATAGATTATCATAGTCAAGCCATTCGGGTCTTAACAAAAGGTTAAGTAAAAGAGTGGTTTTACCACATCCTGATTTACCCACTATTACCCCTCTAATACTTTTTGGTAGAAGAGAGTGATTAAATCTCTTTGATACTACTTCATTCCATGATAAGTTTGCAATATCCATTTGATATAAGTTTTTATAATATTATATAAAAAAATGTACTGCGTTAAATGTAGAAAAATTACTGATACAACCGATATATGCGGTTAGTAAAAATGGTAGAAATATGAAACGTGGAAAATGTGTAGAATGTGGAACAACTAAAACTCAGTTTATTAAGGCGCAGGATGTAAAAGAAGGTGGTTCATTACTAAATAAAGTTATAAATAATTTACCCGTTGAAATGCATTTACCGGGGCATAATTTTACGGGACCCGGTACTAAATTAAAAAAAAGACTCATCCTGATTTAACACCAAAGGACTGGAGCAAAGCAATGAACCGTGTTGATAAAGCAGCATACCATCACGATGTTTGCTCTTTACAAAATCCTACTACAGAAGTTAGAAACGCTGTGTGTGATAAAAATATGTTAAAAGAGTTAGAGGGGATCTATAATCCAACTGTTAGAGAAAAACTGGATAAGTCCATCGTTAGTAAACTCATTGGAACAAGAATGAAATTTGGAATGGGAGTTAAAAAAAGAAATTTCAGCACGATAAATTTATCTAAAGAATTACACAAACCCGTAAAAAGAAAATTTTAGAAAAAGAGAGAGTAAACGGTATAGATAGGATATAGGCTGCGGATTTAGTAGACATGCAAGCATTTTCTAAGTTTAATCGTGGTGTTAAATACCTTCTCTGTGTCATTGACATCTTTTCATAATACGGGTGGCTGATACCATTAAAAGACAAAACAGGGAGATCTGTTGCTATAGCATTAAAGAGTATTTTTAAGGAGAGAAAACCAGATAAAATGTGGGTGGATAAGGGTAAAGAGTTTTATAACAAAGATGTTAAAGACTTGATTGAATTATATTCCACTGAAAACGAGGAAAAATCTAGCGTGGTTGAGAGATGGATTAGAACAATGAAAGAAAAAATGTGGAAGTATTTTTCTGCTCACTCCACAAACGTTTACATTGACGTTTTACCAGATCTCGTTAAAAAATATAATAACACGAGGCATTCTTCCATTAAGATGACACCAGTAAATGCTAGTAAAAAAGAAAATGAAACCAAAGTTTGGAGAAATCTTTACCCCGATCATCTCGAAATAAAAGATATAGAACCTAAGTTTTCCGTCGGAGACAAAGTAAGGATAGTTAAAAAGAAAAAGACTTTTGAAAAAGGATATACCACCAGATGGACTGAAGAGGTTTTTACAGTTTCTGAAGTAAAACATACTTCACCTGTAACATGTAAAATTGTAGATCTTAATGGGGAAGAAATAAAAGGTACCTTTTATGAACCCGA
This sequence comes from Tridacna gigas, assembly GCA_945859785.2. Classification (NCBI taxonomy): domain Eukaryota; kingdom Metazoa; phylum Mollusca; class Bivalvia; order Cardiida; family Cardiidae; genus Tridacna; species Tridacna gigas. The sequence continues at coordinate 19,227,378 of OX244035.2, forward strand.
ACTGCAAAAAACTAGCCTAGAGTTGTATAGGATAGAAAAGGTTATTAAAAGGGGAAAAAAGAAATCTCTAGTAAAGTGGAAAGGTTATTCCGATGAGCTTAATTCATGGGTTGATAATAATGACATTGTAAATATTTCGCTATAAAAAAATGTTAGATATTGCAATTGAAAACGTAATTTTACCAAACAGACCGTTAAACAACCTAGAACTGGAAGATGCAGCAAAAAGATTAAAGATTCCTTCTTTTAGGGGGATATTTTTACGAAACACTCTACCGAAAAAGTGTAGAAAAAAGGAATGAGGTATACTAAACCTTGATGACACGAGCGGGTCTGGTACACATTGGGTTGCTTGGTATAAAAACGGTAAAACTAAAACTTACTTTGACAGTTATGGTATACAACCACCAATTGAAATTCAAGAGTACATGGTAAGTCCAATACATTACAATAGTGATCAATTACAACAAGCTGGGCAAGTATTTTGTGGTCATTTATGTTTGTACATTCTTAAAGAGTTGGGTTTAGGTAATAAATTTCAAAATGTTTTAAATAAACTTTTCTAGCAATAAAAAAATGCCTGTTGATAAATTTAGAAGAATGGATGATGTTAAAACAACCGGTGATGGTGTGTCACTCGCTTACATAAGTAATAATTTTTTACGTAAAGATGGAACAACCACCGTTACCGGTTCTATAAATATGGCTGGTAATACATTAACAAGGGTTAGTAATCCGGTAAGTCATCAAGACGTCGCGACTAAGAATTATGTAGATAATGCAGCAAAAGGTAATGTTGAATCACCTCTATTGAAAGAAAATGGAAATTTCATTGCTACGGCTCCAATCAATATGGGTTTTAAAAAAATACATAATCTTCATGATCCTGAAGAACCACATGATGCTGCTACTAGAAGTTATGTAGATAGGAGTGGCAAAGCAATAGTACAACAACAAGACGGCACCTTTTCCGCTGTTGCAGATATAAATATGCGGGGGTATACTTTAACGAATCTTATAGATCCTGCAGACCCTCAAGACGTTGCAACTAAAAAATACGTAGATGTTGCCAATCGAGCCTTTGTTTACGGACATGGAGGGTATATAGCAGGTGGTGACGTTTCTATGGGTGGGCGGAGAATTTCTAACGTCGGAACGCCTTTAGAAATCGACCAAGCCACTAATAAGCTTTACGTAGATACCATCGTTGAGGCTGCTACCGCGGGTGAAAAAGCTTTGACAAAAACCAAGATGAATCTTTTTCAATGGCCGGCGAAATAGATATGAGTGATCACTCGATTACCGGATTACCGAATCCCATAGACCGTGACGCCGCTGCCAATAAAAATTACGTCGATAATGGTGGGGCTATCATAAAAAATCCGAATGGGGGTTTCTCAGCGGTAGCCAACGTAAATCTCCAAGGTTTTTCTCTAAAAAACGCTGCAACCCCGGAAGATGAGAGAGATTTAGTAACAAAATCCTACGTGGATGAAAAAGTATCGCCAATCCCTTATCTCTTAGAGTCTAAACCTATTATAAGCGTGTGTGCCGAGGAACAAAGAGGATTAGAAAACGGTAATTACGAGTTTTCTTTCGGTAATGGAAGCTCTGGAATACATCACGAATTAGGAGGCTATTGCATGGCGGCCTCGGGCAGAATTATAAGGGGATCTTTAAGGGCCGTTAAAGTCGGCTATATCCTAAAAGAAGAGGCAAAAGTTAACATAGTCGTAAAAGGAGTCGAAAAGACCGACTACTCCATAGTGAAAAAGGAGGGAGAAGGTTGTAGTTGCATAGTTTTTCCTCAGCCTCTAGAAGTAAAACAGTGCGACATTATAAACTTTATAACTAGGTCCACCAACACCTACGTGAAAAACGCGTACGTGACAATACTAATAGAGTTGGACTTGTAAAAAAAATATTTAACCCAGTAAAGGGTTAAATATTTAAAAAGGTTTATCTACACCCACGCCAAGATCACGTGGTATAGTATTTCACAACTTTGTCTAATATTTTGTAATGTGTATACACATATAATATCACTTTAGACTGGACCTTTGAGGATGATGGTAGTATATTATGATATTAATATTTTTTTTGCTTTTTGTTTTTTTTTTTTTTTTGTTTTTGTTTTTTTATAAAAAATGAACTGTATATGGTAATTGTATAAAATATGATTTTTATTTATGATAATAAAGCAGTCTTACTTCCTTGTTGTATCTTTGATTTTGTAAGAATGTTATTACTAACAACATGGTAACCTCTGGCGTGGCCTAACAGCCCGTAAGTTAATACCAAAAAAATGCTAACCTCTGGCAAGGGCTAACAGCCCGTAAGTTAGTAAACACTAACAACATGGTAACCTCTGGCGCGGTCTAACAACCCGTAAGTTAATACCGCATCAATACATTTCTTACATATTAAAAACACAATGTTGAAAGGCTGCTGTTTAAAAACAAAATAAGTATTTTATACAAGTATTGTACACGTTAAACATTAAAAAAAAAAAAAAAAAAAAAAAAAAAGGGTAAAAATGTTCGTTGATATTATAATATACTACCATTTTCAGTTTTTGGTGTGTTAAGCAAAAATTAAAGGGTTGTGTACTAAATAACTTCCTCTTTCGTTTTCGATGAGGAGGTGTGAAAAAATAGCTTATATCATGGAAGTGTCATGACTCACCTTACTTCATCTATACTTTCTCTTATGTTAAGGTATAGAAAACGGAGTTAAAGGTGATTCTTAATCTAGTTTAACGTTTTTCAACATAATTAGCTATGGCAGGAATATCAAAGTTTAAGACTCTCTGTGTTTGGGGTTCACAGAATTTATCCTCAGATAAATACGTCCCCCGATATTCCCTGTTAAAAATTATAAGAAATTAAAATATAACTTTAAAAAAAGTTAATTTTACGTTTTATATCACATTTTGTTTTACGTATTGGACATTTATCTAATGGTTTTATAACATCACAACTATCATATATTGGTATATGGCCACAATTACAAAAAATTATATTCTGTTTTTGTTCTAAACATATTACGCATACTTCTGAATGATATGTTTCGACACCATTATGATATGTTGGTTCTATTGGTCTAACTGGTTTGTGTGGTATATCTTCATCTGATACATAATATTCATCATAAACTTCTCCATTCATTATATCCGATTCTCTTCTTAGTTCATTCCAATCGGGTTCATTGTTAAAATCTGTATAGAGACAAAAAATTCTATCATCAGTTTCACGTATATATCTATTTAAATTTCTCCCATTAATCATTTCAAATTTTTCAACAATTTTTTAACCTACCTAAAAAGTCATTATCATTATGCACTGAATATACACTTAAAAAGAATGGAATTCTAGACGGCAATCTATGTTCATCAAAATTTCCTAAACCAATATCCATAGTGCTATAATCAAGAATAAAATCTTCATTTGTTTCCGTTACTTTTTTACTAAATTCATAATAGATAGCAGCTTTTGCCCTTACTAATGCTTTCAAATAGTTATTAGTGTATTTAACATCAGGGAATGCTTCTACTTTTGAATAGGGGTTATTAAAATAATCGGGTTTAAACATTAACTTATTTTTTAACGTCTTTTCTAATTTTTTTTTAAAATCTGGACTATTAGTTCTTCTTTCAAACATTGCCATTTTACATACTATTTACAATTACTTAAGTTAAAAAAAAATAATTTTTTTATATATTTTTTTACGCCTCCGCTGCAGCACAACGCAGCACAACGCATCCCACAGTGCTATGTTATAATATAATGAGTTAGTGGGCTGCCTGTAATAATTATAAAATCAAAAAAAATTTTTAGTGGCTGAAAAAAAAAAAAAAAAAATGAAATTACTTTAAAATAATTATATGTGCGTATTAACCATACACTGGTTAAATTATATTTTTATGCATGTTTGTGGTTGTAAATTATTTTATCCATGAACATGGCTATAAATTATTTTAAGCATGCATGTGGTTATACGATTTTGAGGGTTAGCTGGTTGGTTGTGTCCATCAGAAAAACAAGTTTTTATGATTAAAATTTAATCATAAAAATGACTTATGGGAAAATTGGGTTTATGTGGTAGCGGTATGGTGGGTGAGTCAGATAGGGAATAAGTCGATATCTCATGTTTTCGTGGGTGCGTAACGGGCACATATGAGTTGGTAGTCATCGTAACTACGTTTCTTGTCTACATATGAAGAGAAATAATGCAAAATATGGTTCCTTTTGTTCGACTCATGCTACAGGAACCAGTTGCTACAGAAAGAGTTGTCTGTCTTTTTTATCCACTTGTGACAATATTTTCTGGGGCTTTTACACTGTCATTGATCATCTTAGCATATTCAATATATCAATGTGCAGTGTGGAAGCTGGCCTGAACTAGAAAGAAAAATCGGATCAAGGGTTGTCAACCTGGTCGTCTGCTCGAAAACATGCAACCAAGTTCTTCTGTCACCCTGTTTTCTTAAATTCTAGCCCAATGTCGGTAAATTCTGGCGTGTATGGATGGAGAATGCGTGTCAGTTTGCTAAGGATTACATATCAGCCTTCAAAGAAGACTTATAATCACTTTAAAACCTTCCTTATTGTTCACATCGATGGTTTGGCCGCCATTTTGTTTTTCCTTGGCAGCCATTTTGTTTATTTCCTTCAAGGAATTATGGGAAGGGAGGGGGGATATGATTATAGGTATATATATCCAGAGTAATTCTCAGTTGCCTCCATAGCACAGTGGGTAAGACCGCTGTGCCAAGAGCCATTTTGGTCCTGGTGGCCAGAGGTTCGAACCCCAGCTGTGCCATTTTTTTTTTCTTACGATTCATTTTTAGATTTTTTTTTCATCATTATGATTTATTTTTATGCCATTGGCCAATTTCAAAATACTTCAAAGATGTATAAGATATTTTCATGGGAAAGATTTTGGTATCATGCTATATCTTTGATGTCTTTGGCTGCGCGTAAGAGCCGCATATTGCTGTTTCGGCACAGTGAGTAAAACTGCTATGTATGAGTGGGTAGTCGTCAAAGCAAAGTGACAGTTCTTGTCTATGTATTTAGAAGAAAGGGTAGGTTAAAAGTCAGTTTTCTTTCTCTTACTTATGCAACAGGAACCGGTTGCTTCTGAAAGTGTCGGATGTCCATTCTCTGTTTACGCGGGCGGGCAAAGATCATGTACGTGCGGGTAGTTATTGAGACCTATTTAATGTTTCGGGGGCCCTAGTAAGAGAAAACGGGAAAAATATTTGGTTCCCATTGTTTGACTTGTGCAACAGGTACCAGTTGCTTCAGAAAATTTCGGAAGTCGATAATATGTTTTCGTGGGCGCGCAACGGTCACGTACATGCGGGTAATTATTGAGACCAATTTAATGTTTCGGTGGCCCTAGTAAGAGAAAAGGGAGAAAAATTTGGTTCCCATTGTTTGACTGATGCAACAGGTAGCGGTTGCCTCCGAAAGTGTCGTAAGTAGATAATATGTTTTCGCGGGCGCGCATAGGTCATATACATGCGGGTAATTATTGAGACCGATTTAATGTTTCGGTAGCCCTTATAAGAGAAAAGAGAGAAATTTTGTTCCCTTTGCTCGACTTATGAAATAGGTATCAGTTGCATCCGACAGCGGCATAAGTCGATATTTCATGTTTTTGTGGGTGCGCAACGGGCACATATGAGTTGGTAGTCATGGTAACTACGTTTCTTGTCTACATATGAAGAGAAATAATGCAAAATATGGTTCCTTTTGTTCGACTCATGCTACAGGAACCAGTTGCTACAGAAAGAGTTGTCTGTCTTTTTTATCCACTTGTGACAATATTTTCTGGGGCTTTTACACTGTCATTGATCATCTTAGCATATTCAATATATCAATGTGCAGTGTGGAAGCTGGCCTGAACTAGAAAGAAAAATCGGATCAAGGGTTGTCAACCTGGTCATCTGCTCGAAAACATGCAACCAAGTTCTTCTGTCACCCTGTTTTCTTAAATTCTAGCCCAATGTCGGTAAATTCTGGCGTGTATGGATGGAGAATGCGTGTCAGTTTGCTAAGGATTACATATCAGCCTTCAAAGAAGACTTATAATCACTTTAAAACCTCCCTTATTGTTCACATCGATGGTTTCGCCGCCATTTTGTTATTTCTTGGCAGCCATTTTGTTTATCTTCTTCAAGGATTTATGGGAAGGGAGAGGGGATATGATTATAGGTATGGATGGGACCGAATAATCGAACATTCGAATATTCTAAAAACGGCCGAATATTCGAATATGAATTTCATATTCGAATATTCTTTTTCTACTTTTACACGGCTAAATAGATTCCCCGTCAAAGGAAAAAAGAAACTGTTTCAAAGAAAGAGCTGATCCCGCGCTCTGTTACTCAACCGTATATCTGTCGATGTGTTGTTTACACGTGTCAAGTTGTTTTTAACACGTATTAAATTACATAACACCTTAGACAGGACTTCTAGTTATCATACCTATTAAAACTACCTTTGTCCAGTCCTGATCGGTCGTATTTTACGCCGATAGATTTGCCGACGTAACTTTGCCTAACGCAAGCATAAGGCAAGCGTTTGTTGTTGTTGTCGTCATGGCTGCTGTTGTTTAATATTTAACTACTCTTTACATGAAGCAATTTAACTGTTTTAGTATTAAAAACCTGAAATTCTTCCACATTAGTTATTCTTTTTAAGTTAATTACATGTATACTTAAAATTTATGTCGAGTAATTTTTTATGACAAACGAGATGGCTGAACTTGCGATACTCAGCATACTTTGATGTGCCTCTTTCATTTTGATACTGGCAGAAGAAAAAGTTCTCGCCATAAGTAAATTATGCAAAGCATCCGACTGATTTCGCATTCACTGATGACCGATCTCTGTAAAGGTTAGTCAACTAACTATTGAAAGTATCCAATGCGCACATCTAATTTGATTTTGCTAGATAAACTTGTGGCGAAAAGTGTACCAGTATTCGGACATTCAAATTTCCGACACTAAAACAAATCATAATTCTGGATTCTACAATCGAATATTCGAATATATTCGAATACTAAAAACCGAACATTCGAATACCAGCATTTGTATTCGTTCCCATCCCTAATTATAGGTATATATATCCAGAGTGATTCTCAGTTGCCTCCATAGCACAGTGGGTAAGACCGCTGTGCCAAGAGCCATTTTGGTCCTGGTGAGTAGATTATTAGGGGAGGATTCCGGCGAGTATTGCGAGTATTTAATTTTCATGTTAAATTTCGCGCATTTTCTGATTGCCGACCGCCTCAGTTCCGTCGATCAATCGAGTTAGCCGACCGACCGAGTTAGCCGATCGATAGAGTTAGCCGATCGAGTTAGCCGATCAATTGAATTTCGCGCATTTTCTGATTGCCGACCGCCTCGGTTCCGTCGATCAATCGAGTTAGCCGACCAACCGAGTTAGCCGATCGATCGAGTTAGCCGACCGACCGAGTTAGCCGATCGATTGAATTTCGCGCATTTTCTGATTGCCGACCGACCGCCGTCCATTCGCTGATTGAATTTCCGTCGACCACCTCGGTTCCGTGAGTTAGCCGATCGATCTTCAATCGCCGACCGAGTTAGCCAATCGATCGAGTTAGCCGATCGATCTTCGATCGCCGACCGAGTTAGCCGATCGATCGAGTTAGCCGATCGATCTTTGATCGCCGACCGAGTTAGCCGATCGATTGAATTTCGCGCGTTTTCTGATTGCTGACCGACCGCCGTCCGTTCGCCGATTGAATTTCCATTGACCGACCGAGTTCGTGAGTTCGCGAGTGCCAGCATGTGAGTTCGCGCGTTTTCTGATTGCCGATTGACCGAGTTAGCCGATCGATCTTCGATCACCGACCGAGTTAGCCGACCGACCGAGTTAGCCGATCGATCTTCGATCGCCGACCGAGTTAGCCGATTGAATTTCCGTCGATCGATCGAGTTAGCCGATCGATCTTCGATCGCCGACCGAGTTAGCCGATCGATCTTCGATCGCCGATCGAGTTAGCCGACCGACCGCCGTCCGTTCACCGATCGACTGAGTTAGCCGATCGATCTTCGATCGCCGACCGAGTTAGCCGATCGATTAAATTTCGCGCGTTTTCTGATTGCGGACCGCCGTCGTGTGTTATTCAGCCGATTGAATTTCCGTCGTGTGTTTTTCAGCCGATTGATCGAGTTAGCCGATCGATCGAGTTAGCCGACCGACTGACCGTGTGCGTGAGTTGATTGAATTAGCGAGTTATTCATTCCGTTGGTTAGCCGACCGACCGAGTTATCTGATCGATCTTCGATCGCCGACCAAGTTCGTGAGTTCGCGAGCACACGCGTGTGAGTTCGTGAGTTAGCCGACTGACTGAGTTAGCCGATCGATCTTCGATCGCCGACCGACTAGCTGACTAACCGACTAACCGACTAACTCGATTGACAGAGATAATCGACCGCGCGTGTGTCTCAATAAATCTAATTTTTTCATTTTTTTTAATATTAAATGAAAAAATTTTATGATAATGCGAAGATCGCTCGAGCGATCTCATCTGCATCGTCAGCATCTTCCGCATCACTCACATCACTCGAAATTTCACCGCCACCCGCTAGCGCGTGTATGCTATCATTCCCCCATGCTAATGTGTTTATATTATCATCTAAAATATATCTTTTATCATCGATATAACTTAAAGCTTTTTTATTTACTATCTCGGTAAATAACTCATGTTTATACGATCTAATAATCGGCATTTTTGTGAAAAATTCCTTTTTTTCGAATATGCATTTTTTATATGTATCATTATTTAAAGCTTTTTTAATAATGGATTTTTTAACGCCTTTACATTTATTCAAATCCCCGTGCCCCAAAGTCGTAAAACTATAAGTTTTCGCACCAACGCCAGCAAATTCCGTCATTATATCGCCTTTTAATTCATCTTTAAACATTCCCAGAACTTTTTTATTTTCTTCGCTGTATAACGGATGTTCTTTCGGATAATCACTCGTGTCAAACATATCGCTAATATCGTTAGCTAAATCTTTATAAAAGTCTTCCGTTTTTATTTCTAAAATAAAACTATCAGTATCCATGTAACATTTTACGACATTTTCTCCGTATTTTTTCTTAAAATAATTATAAAAAATATCGTACATATGAATTTTACTAATATCTAAAATACTCATACCTAAATAAACCGGTTTATTATATTTAACTGCAGTTTTTCTCATATGCACTGCGACTAAGTCCTCACTAAAAATTGTAGTATGATCATAATTAGGTTTGGCGGTGAGTTTTAAAAAATGCTTACGATTATCCGTTTTAACTAATTCAATAGTTTTATGTTTTCTTATATTTTCCATCGTTTTTCCGAAAACAGAATTCATCATCAATTTAAAAAAATTTTTTTCAAATTCATTCTTGGCTTTTTTTCTTAATTTGATATTTTTATCTATATATTTTTTCATTACATAATCTTCATTAAATTTAATTCCACTATGAATCTTTTTAATTTTTAATCCTAATTCTAAATATTTTTTTAAAGTTTCATAGTGTATTACATAATTTTCTTTATCATATAAATTACAAATTAACTTTTCTACTTTTTGTACTTTCATTCTTTCCGGTGCTAATGGAAAATCATCGTGATAATCTTGCAACTCTTTCGGATATATTAAATCAACTACTAAAAAACACGGAAATTTTTCCCATTCCTTTAATTCCTTTTTTGTCATCCAACTAAAATTATTCACGGGTAATTTTTGACTCATTGCCCAAGGATATAAACTATTCGCATCGACATAAATTAAATATTTTGAAGGCTCGTCCGGATCGTATTCGTCTCCCATATATTTATTATTAGCCTTAGCGTATCTTTTTGTACAACCAGAATAACCGCCCTTTATACCATTTTCTATCATTAAAAGCATATCTATATTCGTCAATAGTTCGAATTCTGTTCCCGTTTCTTTTAACATTGAATCATATCCGAGCCCCGGAATAGTAAAATACCACGAAGGATCTAAATCAAAATTTTTTAAACAAAGATTCCTAAAATTTTCGAAAATATCCGCTAATAGTAAAACGTCTATTTTATTATAAAGAGCTAAATAATCCGCTAAAGTTTTACATTCGAATACTTTCCAAACTTTCAAAGCGCGCGCATAATCTTCATAACTAATATCCTCATCATTTAAACTAGAATAAAAATCTTTTTTCTGTGGCAACTTAGTTACTTTTGATTTTTCTACAGAATCCAGCCACTCATATGGAAAAATACCTTTTTTTCTTACTAACGGTATTAATTCTTTAGGAAAAAATTTAGGTGAAATTTTTAATTTATCGTCACTTAAATCTTTCGCGAGAGAGTTGAGACTATTACTCATAAATTTAAAACTGTCGATAAATCTAATTTTATGAGTTGTTGTAGGAGATGTTCTAATATATTTACTAAAACTTACATATTTTTCTTCGTTATTCGCTATGCAATCGATTCGGCCGGCTGTTTTCCCAAAACATTTTATAAAAAGATGCGAATCGTATCCGCTTAAATTATGAAAATAAACGGGCATAAAATTTGGATTCCTAGCTTTTAAATTGCAAATATTATGCGCAGCGCCTCTAAATTCACCGGTAAAATGGCAATGATCTAAAACTTTGTAATTTATTTGTTTCCCTGCTTTTTCCCCCTTTAGGCACTTTTCTAATTCCTCCGATACTTTCGGTTTTCCCTTTTTTTCTTCTTCAGTAAAATTTATATTACATATCCAACATTTTTCAGCGTTTTTAAATAATTTTTTTTCTTCATCCGTAATTTTTACATTTTTAATATTTTTATAATATTCCGCATAAATTTTTTTTATTTCTTCTTCTATCGTTTTGACAATTTTTTCCGCGGCATTTTCTCCGACATATTCTCTTAAAATTGGTGGACTTACTTCATCATTTAGAAAAACGATGACATAAACAAAACTAATCGGTTCATGTTTATGCGTTTTTATCGTATTTTTCTCATCGCGATCGTTTTCAATAGGTTTTAATAAACTTTCAAAGTCAGCATAAACGACGATGGGAACTCTAATTTTTCTGTAATGATTTATAAATTTTATAGGTTCATCATCAGCAGTAGGCATAATAATATTTACGGGATTATGAGTTTCACAAAAAGTTTTATGTTTTTCTAAAAGATCCACCCTACCGAATGGGTTTAAACATCTCTTACAGAAGTATTTTCTTTTTTTATTTTTAGATATTTGAGAGCTTAATAAACGGCTAAAATTTTTAATTAACGCGTAATGACTTTTATCACCTTCCGTTATATATAATAAGTCTACATGCTTTACCTTCTCTTCTTTCATTATTCTTAACGGATAAAAAATAATTTTTTTTAATTCTGTATCAAATTCATAACTAATAACATTAATACTAATTTCTTCGTTTTGTTTTTCGAATTTATCAATATCATGCAAAGAAACGGGATAACTAATACCGCTCATATCTAAACTATTTGTCGCATCTTTTAATTTTTTATCTATTAATCTCCCATCTTTTTCCTTTGGATATAATCCCCTCAAAGTTGCCCATAAAAAACATTTATTATCCGTATTTTTCATATTAATACAAGCGTTTTTAAGTTCTATTTCTCTCGGCAGTTCTATAAATCCTCCCGCTCTTATAGGATCATATTTAGCCACGTGAAGTTTTAAATGTATGATGCTGTGAACTAGCCAACCGCTTCCATTTTTTAAAAAATTTTCTAATTTTCCTAATATTATCATTGCCATAAGATCGTATATTTTTTCCGCATTAGTTCCTTTTAAATTTATACAATTCGCATCACTATGAAAATGAACTTCTACAGGATTTTCAGGATCTTCATACCTGCACATAAGACATTTTAAAACCATTTTCATTTTAGTGCCATCATTATCTTTTATTATATTTATCATTGGCTCTCTACATTTTAATAAAAACGTATCAGTAGTCGCGGAAATCCCATTTATTTTATATTGTCTCACCCAATCTTGTAGAGATGATTTACTTTTAATTACTTCTAATCGCTTTCTAATCGGAATTCAAGGCAGTGGGGGTTTTCTTATCGGTGGTGGGGGTGGAGCTATCGGAGTCGTAGGAGCAGGATATTTGCCGGTTATCCAATTAATAAAATTAGTCGCTCCTCTTTTGCCGCTTCCCATCGCTCCGACAGCAGTCCTATATAAATTAGATGCGAGCCACTGGCTGCCATCCGTTATTTTGTTTATAAATCTTCGCGTAAAAGAATTCATTTTATCTCGTCTCTTTTTTCTCTAATTTATAGATATAATTTTTTTACATTAATTCATTTTTTTTTACTTATATATTTCTTTTAGACGAAATATATAAAGATTTTATAAAATCGGTTTTAATTCCTTTCCATCCGCATGCAACATAAAAACTTTATCTGACAATAAAACTGCATAGGCAGTATCTCCCGCTCTATATGCTTCAGCGTTTTTTATTTCTACATTAATACGTACTACGGAAGATTTTAACGATGCTGATTGTTTAGAAATATCGAAAACGAACAACGGAAACAAATTACGAAAGTCTATAGGATTTATTCCGAAATTACTAATATAACTCTCGACACTATCCATTTTCCCTTTAAAATCCGCAGCCTCTTGAAAAGCGTGAGTATAATCATTTTTATCAAAATCCATAGTAAAATCCAACGCTGGATAACGTCGCACAGAATTTAAATATATGTGCATTTCTGTAGTTTTTAAATGTTTAAAAATCGCCGAATTAGTTTCCTGATCATTCGCACCATTTTGGAATCCCACAACTGAAAATCTAGGTTTTTCCGCTGTAGATTTCGTCGTAAGCGTCCAAGCATAAGTAGTACTTCCAACAGGCAGTCCTACGCTAAATACTTGCCTATTATCGAAACCCATTTTAACATTAAAATCTTTAGCCGACATTTTCCCCATCATATCATTAAGATTTTCTATAGACGGTTTTATTTGAGGAACATACCAATAAATATTTTTTAATTCTATTTTTCCCGGGTCCACTCCATTAGCTCTTAAAATTGCTTCCGTATCTCCTTTTTTCGTTAAAATTAATTCGTGTTTTATTCCGTATATTACTTTATCGTAATCTTTACAAAATCCGAAAATATGAGCGAGAGGAATATTAAAAGAAAAATTCCCCCGAAGATTGGAATTGTTAATTATATATTTTTTACGAAAATCAAAACCAATATTAGTAACAACTGCTCCACCTTCTTCAGTATCTTTGTACCAACATTGTAAAATTCCTCGCGTTTTATCAAAATCTTCCGGATGTTCTAGAAGTCCTAGCATTGTCGTCGCTTGCCCTGGAAATAGTAAAGTCTCTATCTCGCGTCCTCCTAACTCGTATCGTATTTGAGAAAAAAGAAACATTATCCCGTTATTTACTATAGTAACTAAATCATTTGCGTCATATTCGTTATTATCATCTTTTACTAATTTTCCTTCAAAATGTAAATAACTTTTATGCAGATGCGTAAAAATGTCACCGGATTCGATATTAAATCTAATTTCTCCCGGCTGGTTTAACATTGCCACACCGCCTGCATTTGGCGGATATCTTTTATACTCATATTCTTCAATACTTTCGTCGATTGGAATTTCATCGTCCCAAAATAGTATATCTTTAGTCGCCATTTTTTTATATTTTTCATTTTTTGTTATATTATATTATTTTATTTCCTTTCCCAATATTTACTGCTCTTCCACGTTTTTCTTTTTTAGCGATCTCGTTTCTCGTTGGTGTCATCATCGAAATAGTTGACGAATGCGCTTCGCGCCCGTTGTACGCGGCGCTATCGTGTTCGCTTTGCGCCGTTTGTTCGCTTCGCGCCGTTTGTTCGCTTCGTGCCATTCGTTTTTTAGACGCGATTAAATTACTAATTTTTTCCTTCGCGATATTCGCAGCCGTTTCGGTTCCTAAATCTATAGCTTTAGTCGCTGCTTTTTCCGCTTGTTTTCTCGCAAATTGTTTCGCCGCTTCTCCCATTAATGCTTTTGCTGCACTTTTTGCACCGGTTTTAAAAAGATTCGCGATCGGAGTAAAAAAATTAAATCCACCGTATACATATTTTCTTTTATATCCTCTTTTTTTCACTATCATTTTTATATTTTAAATATTACTCGTTAATATATCTCGCTGTTTTCTTGTCATTATTTTTTTTCTAATCAATTCATTGCAAATTTCTACCATTTCATTTTTTAAACCGGTGTTACCGGCTTTAGTACTTCCGCAGAGAAGTGCGAGCCGATCGGCTAAAGCAATCGGATCGGAAGAGAGAATTATTTTTTGCGTGCCTTTGCCCGTCGTAATTGTTTTCATTTTTCCTTTTAAAAATTCTTTATTTTCATTGTAAAAGGGTTTTAATATTTTCCATTTTTTAGTTTGTACGAGTGCTGGAGACGATGTTATAACACCTTTAACGTTTCTTATAGGTATCAATAAATCTGAATCCATAATTATTTTTTTATAATCTTTGTAAGAAGGAGAATCGCTAATTATATCGGGAATATCGGAAAAAATTAAATTCATTAGTTCGGGAGTTCTTTTATATTTTTCTCCTTCGTATTGTATTTCGTTTTTTCCGATATATAATTTTTTATCATTTAACATTAAATTTTTATCTTTTATCTTAAGAGGGTAAAAATTTTTTTTTTTTTTCATGCAAATCCATTAAATAATTAGTAAGTTCTTCATCTCCCGGAACTTTAATTTCCGGTTCTATCGCTTCTGGTTCTATCGCTTCCGGTTCTATCGCTTCCGGTGCTATCGATAGCGTCTGCGCAATCGCCTCTGGTAATGCTTTTAACGTTTGCGGAATCTCATCGAATTTGTTAAATCCTGAATCTATTTTTTTTCTGAGTTCCGTTGAAGCGGATGTTATAGGTTTGAAAATTTTCGCGAATTCTTCGGCTCTCCCAAATTCCCCCATTTTTTCCATTCTGTCCTGTACTTTTAACCGTTTTTTTAACGTTAAATATTTTTCAACGATCTCATTTCTCTTTTTCGGATTTTTTATCTGTAGTATCGACATTTTTTAAAAATAGTAATATATTACATAACTTATATAATATAATATATTACTTTTACATATTGCTTACAACGCAATTACACGAAATTTTAAATTTAGGAGTTTTACATCGGGCCATATTTTCCATTTTTTTCCACTAATCGTCGGAATTCCTCCCGCGCCTCTTGTTTTCCTTTTTCTATTAGACTCTCTTTCTCTTCTTCCGTTCCCTTTTTGTTAGATTTTTCCCGGATCTCTTCTTTCATTTTTTTATATTTTTCCCATTTCGTTTAAAATTAAACTAAATTCATTATGATCTATAATATTATCCGCTCTCGCTTTTGAAATATAAGAATATAAAGTATTTAATTTAGATTCCGCTAAAATACGAATTTTTAAATGTTTTTCCAATTTGGTTCGCGTTTTTCTCACTGCAAAGTTACTAACTAACGAACAAAATCCAACAGTTAGCGCGGTAGCTTCTAGCGCTATAGTGACGGGTATAGTATGACAGTCGAAAGTAATGCGATCCCGCCCGCTCCGGACGCTAATGCTATAACCGTCGTAGCAGCTTCAACATTATCTATATTTTTACTCCATTTTTTATATTTTTTCGCTAAAGATTCGCGCGTTTTGACTTCATTTTCCAAATAATCTTGAATTTCAGCGATTCTTTTTAGTCTAAAACTTTGCCCGCCGTCATTTACACACATAGCGCCTGCGTGCGTTACAACGGGCGTGGTGTGTTCAATAGGAGCGCTAGGGATGCACGGTAATTGAGGGTATAATTTTTCGTTTTTTGTCTCTTGTATCTCCGTCATTTTTTATAAATTATTTTAAATATTTAACTAAACATATTACCATATTTTTTTCTATCGAAATCATATTTTTCGAAAAATTCAAAATACAAACTTCTAAATCATTTTTTTTCATTTTCGCAAAAAAGGGAATTTGTTAGAGATAATTTAGAATTTAACGAATTTGGTAGACTCACTAATATTACGCCCGTCGTCATTTGATATCCAAAACCTAGGCTAATTCTTTTACTTTCTCCCGGCGAAATCGTTAAAAGATTTTGAGAAAAAACGGCCCAAAGACTTCCGCTTTTTTTCATCGGCGGATATTTTAAATCGTTGTTCGGTTTCCAATAAATCGACTTCGCTTGTTTCATTTTTTTTAAAAACTTCGTAATACATTAAAGTAATGCGCTGAGTATCGGTATATCTTTAAAAGGAGAAGACCTACCAAAAATAAACCCCCTCCCATCCTTTATGTCTCCATCTTTTATGAGATAAAGTCCATTACCGTATTGTTTTAAATTTCCACCATCTTGAATTGGTCTTAAAAATACTCCTTCTCCATCGGTTTCAACTCTCGCAATATGTCTACCTTTTTTTAAAAATAAACCGTTCCCCATCATTTTTTTTACAGTGCCTTCAGCTAATCCGGATAGCACTCCAATTCCAACGGGTAGAAGTTTTTTCCCGACAGAAGCGACAAACGGCAGGGCGCGCGATGCCATTCCAAGGAGAGCGCCTAAAAATCTGCTGTGTGTTTTGTTGTATTGAAGTTGTGAAAATGATATTAAAATATTTACCGACTTTGCTTTTTCGTGCGCTTTTTTTATTCGTTCTAATTGATTCGCGGTAAAATAAAAACTTTCATTACCTCCAATATTTTCCGGTTTTATTTGTATAGATACTTTACATTTTTCACGATACGCGGCCGCCATTTTTTGTTTTTGATGTTCCGAAAAATTAACGGAATTTTCTATATAATTTGCTTTAGTCATTTTATATAATGTTATATTTCTCTTATATGAAATCTAATCGTTAAACTTTCTCCGCGTAAATCTATTTTTTCTCTGTCTTGATCCGTTAAAGTAACGCGTAAACTATATATATAGCGCATAATTAACGGAAGATATAAAGGAAACGGGGGACGCTCTATAATTTTATATCCCGGATTTACATTCAGGAAAAAACTATAAAGCGTATTTCCTTTATCTCCTTTTACGTATGAACCTTCAATTATATCAACGTTTACTAATATGGAATTTACTTGAAAAATTTCTACTACTCTTTCGCTTTCGTGTATTCCGCTGTTATATATTTTTGCTTCAAATCCTAAAATTTTATTCAATGAATTTCGTCGAAAATCGATAGAATAGCCCTGTTCTATAGTCATTATAGTTTTTAACGTATTTACATTAGCTCTAAAACTAACGGGATAAATATCATTTACTTCGTCGTAAATATTGTTTTGTTCTAAAAAATTTTCTATTGCTTTGTTTATATACAATAAATCGTAACTACCGATGGTAATTCCTATATCCCAAAGATTGGAACTCAAGTTTTTTAGTAATGTGAATTTATTATTATCTTCCTGTATATTCGGTATAGAGTTGTAAGTCTCTAAATTTATAAGCGCCATTTCGCACGGATTTGCTAATTCTATAGGCAGATTAAATTTAGTTATAAAATCAGTTTTTTTATCCGATACTATTAGTTGTAGCGTTTTCATTTTATTTATTTTTATTTTAACGAATAAAAATGTAAATTAAAATGAGAAAAAAAAAATTTTTCAACGAAGATAAAGAACTTACATCGAATATTTTTAATGAAATAAAACCTATCGCATATATCGAATGGAGTGAGAGTGCCGATGAGAATTCTTCTTATAATGTTTGCGCGGATTTAATTTATCGCTCAAGCGTGTCTAGCTAGGGTCGCCTGAGCACTACCGTTTTTAAAAGTCGAGGCCTTATCGCAAAAATTTATAATTATGAAGAAGATTTTTTAAAAAGACTTAAAGACATAGAAGCAATTTTAAATAATAATAATTGTGAAGGTATTTACATTAATTTTTTTTCATATTTTGATGATGAAAGTGAGCCAACGCCGAAGGATTTTACGGAAGTTTTAAAAATTTTTTTTAATCAAGTGAAATCCCACCGATATGCAGAACTAATCGAAGAAATTCGCGAATTAAAACATGATATACGAAATTTTTTAAGCGATCGCGAAAAAACGACGATCGTGAAAACTAGTGACAGCAAGAGAAACTCTACACTTTGCGAGGTGGTGAATGAAGTAGATAAATTCTGGGATGAAAATAAAAAATTTTTTTCTCCCGGTGAGTATAATATTACATTCAGTACCAATGGAATAAAAAAAAAAAAATAAAAAAAAAAAAAAAATGAATTAACGTAAAAAATTATATATATATAAATTAGGAGAGGAAATGAGTGAAATAGAGAAAACGAGTTTAAAAAAAATTGCTACGCGACAAAATTCGTGATTTTCACCCGCCAGCCGGCGAGTATTTTTCAGAGAAGATAAAAAACTTACATCGAATACAATTAATGATATTTTTAATGATATAAAACCTATCGCATATGCTGAATGGAGTGAATATAATAATAAGGGTGGGTATTATTCTTATAACGTTTGCGCGAAGATTCACGAGGGTCGCTCGAGCGAAAACAACGAACCTAAAAACCGAGGCCTTATCGCTAAAATTTATAATTACGAAGATTTAAAAACTGAATTATACGAACAAACTACGCCATTTTTTAAAAGACTTTACAAGAATAAAAAAGAAATAGAAGCAATTTTAAATAAAAATAGTAATAATTATGAAGATATTTACATTAATTTTTTTTCATATTTTAGCGATGATGAAAGTACGCCGAAGGATTTTACTGAAGTTTTAGAAAATTTTTTTAAAATGCAATACAGTAAATATTTAAAACTTTTTCAAGATGAATTTAATAGCGAGTATTAGTAAATATTTAACTTCTGTTGAAAGTTAAATATTTTATAAATAAAACAGAAGAAGTTCTTCCGTATAATCAGACATATGAATTTGAAGGGCTAGAGTTATAAAAATTCGTTTTATATTTTCGTGAGATGAATTAAAACTAATTTTTAAAAATAAGCATTCTTCTTCTATATCAACTGGAGGAGTTATATTACTGCAATTATAAGTATCCGCACCTTCTAAAAATGGTACTTCTAGCTCTTTTACTGTTATAAATGAATCAGGATCATTTTCAATAAATAAGTTTTTAAATGTTTCAAAACCAACAATTCTCGCAGCTTTTTCTATTTTAAATTTTATGCTATTGGGTTTTTTCGAGATATTAATTTTATTATCATGTAAAAATAAAATTCCATATTTTATTATTTTACAGGGAAAAGGAATACCCAAAAAGCTCGCTGAATTATGCACTTTACCGCTTGGTTCATATTTACTGATATCATATTCACCGCTATCATATTTACCAAAAAATACGTTAGTTGTTACTACTATATTTCCTTCATCGTCCAGCCTTTGATGTTTATGAATCGGATGTCTTCTATTACTATTTAAAATTTTATCCTCTCCAATTATCGGGCCTGCCGCTTCACCATGTAACATAATTAATGATATTCCAAGAAATTTAAATATTCGCTCTTTTACTTCTTTTTTTACGTTTTCACTTAGTTCATCCGCAAATTTTTCCACCACTTCTTTTTTTACGTTTTCACTTAGTTCATCCGTAAATTTTTCCGTCACTTCTTTTTTTACACTAACATCTAAATCCATCATAAATTTTTCTTTTACTTTTTTATTTTCTTTTATACATTCGTTAATTCTATATTCAAACTCTTGAATATTATCATTCAAAGTTTTACTATTTCTCTCCCGATCTTCCATCGCTTCTTCTTTAAAATCTTGGAAACTATTTTTTAAACTCGTTCCTAATTCTTTTAATTGTTTAGTTTCTTCGGTTAAAAAAAATTTCTG
Source organism: Tridacna gigas (assembly GCA_945859785.2). Taxonomy (NCBI): domain Eukaryota; kingdom Metazoa; phylum Mollusca; class Bivalvia; order Cardiida; family Cardiidae; genus Tridacna; species Tridacna gigas. The sequence continues at coordinate 19,247,244 of OX244035.2, forward strand.
CGTTTCTCTTTCGTCTACGAACTCTTTTTTTACTTTTTCATCTATGATATCATCGACATAAACTCTAGGAACCGCATCGTTAGAATTATGTGGATATTTTAAATTAGTTAACTCGTTAAAACTCATATTTATTCCGCTCGTCGCTAAATATTTTCCATTTTCTTTTAAAAACGGCCCGGAATTTAGAAACGTTTTAGCCAACTCGTTAAGATATTTTAAATTTACCGCGTCTCTCGGATTTTCCGGCTCTCCCATATTTACGATCTTAAAACCTTTCATATCCGCTATATTACCGACAGCGGCAGGAGCGCCGTCGAGATTTTTTATTTTATCTTCAAAATATCCGCGAATTTTATCGACGTACCCTTTTGAAACGACGCTGCTAGATCCGCTCGCGTCTATAATATTCGTTATTTTTCTCCCTTTTAAATTTAGATTCCCTTTCGCGTCAAATGTATTCGCGTCCCTCGATGTAAACGCTTGATTTTTTTCTATTTCATTAGCTATATCGTCTAAATATTTACGATTTACAGCCTCATCATCTTCCTGAGGCTCTGCCAGTTCAGAGATCGAATTATTTCCCATTTTTAAATTCCTATCTAATCTATAGACACCGTCGTAATATTTTTTTTTAGTTTCGTTGATTTTTTTTTTTTATTTCGTCGTCTACGTATTTCTTGTTGGCCGCCTCTTGATCTTTTAGCGGTTCTCTAATTCCGCCCAGTTTTTTTTTATTTAAATATATATGTTCCTTCGCTAAAAATCCACCGTTTTTTTGTTTGAAAGCGGTATTTTTTTCATGATATTCTCTATTTACCGCGTCTCTCGGATTTTCCAGATCGCCTAAATTTTCTATTTTGAAATTCCTTAAATTTAGTTTTCCCTTTGCGCCATAATATTGATTCGATTTTAAAACAAAAGCCGTATTGTTTTCGACTTTTTTAATAGAATTAGATATTTTCTTATCCGTATAAATTTTAGTACTCGCCTCGTTGTCATCTATTGGCGCTGGTAAATCTTCTATTTTTTTTCCCATTCATTTTTATATTTTTACTCACTTCGTAATTTCCATCCCGATTTCTAGTAAAAAACGCAGCGCCCGAGATATTATCGACATAATTCTTATTAGCCGCATCCATTTCGGAAATTGGAATTTTTAGATTTTTAATAGCTCTCCTGTTCATATCTAGTGGCCCTCGCATTTCATCTCTGTCCCGTTTTATAAAATGTTTATTTATAAAAGAAAGGGAAACGCCTTGTTCTTCGCTGTCACTTTCTCATAATATTTTTCCAAATTTACTAATAGTCGTCATCGTTTTCTATAAAATTTTTTTCTTTTAAATCCATTAAAAACGAAGCGACAGGCTGTAAATCATATCCCTTGTCCAATTTTTCTAGTACGTAAATACATAAATGCCCGCAAATATGCGAACCGATCGGCTGAATTTGATCGGAAGAATATAATATAGGCGATTTTTCTGCCGTTGCGTTGCCGCGTAAATATTTTATTAATTCCGTCGGCGGCTGTAATCCGTAACTATCAAAATAGTATTTTTCTCCTTTTACTTTATGCCATGCCGTCCAATGAGTTCCCGACCCTTTCGCATCATCGAGATTTAATATCCCGCATTCTCTTTTTTTCGGTTTTTTCGGAAGCGTATCGCGCGAATAAACTCCGCGCCACCCTTTTAATTTTTTACAAGCATTAGTAATATCGTAATTCGTTAGCGGTAAATTTGGAAGATCTCTAATATATTAGCTAATTTCTAAATCTCCGCCTTTTTGCGTCGTCGCGCGTTTTTTTTTGTCTCTCTCTCTTTGTTTTTTATCTTTTTGACGTTCTGCCTCCGCTGCAACTGCTTCGATTCCTAAACTGGCATTCTCTTTCGTTCTCGGTTGATTAAAACCCATATCTTTAGTAATCGGAAATTTAGTTTTTTGTAATTCTTGCGAATAGAATGCACCGACGATATGAAAATTTTTAGAGTCTTTTAAATAAAATGTAATAGGATTCGTTTTGCGAATTTCTCTAATTTTAAAGATTTTGTGAGACCAATTCGGTAAATAACCTTTTTCTCCTTCTTTTCTATGTCTTACGATTCTTACCGTGTCACCTTCTTCGAAAGTTTCTGCGTCGTGTTGTCTCGCGTGCTTTACTCTTTGTTTTCTCGCGTCATTTCGTTCCTTTATTTTTTCTTGATTTTCTTTTTTACTAGCTTCTTTAGGTGTCATTCTAATCGTTTGATGTTCCGTCTCGTTGTATTCTTTTACTAAATCCGGTAATACGTCTATAAAACGTCTCGTATCATTGTTCGTCATATATTTCCAGATTTTATTTTTTATCGTTTTAACAAATCTCTCCGCCATTGCCGCTTTATTACGTCCTTCGGTATGATGTAACTCAATATCTTTTAATCTTGTTACTTCTTCTTTCGATCTTTCCGGAAATAAAACGGGGCACCATTTGTTTAAATGTTGCGTAAGTCCACTTTTATTTTTTACGTATAATCCGCAGTTTTTACATTGAAAATCTGTTTTTGGTTCTTCCTTTTGTCTTTCAATCAATCCGGTAAATTCTCCCCCTCTAACTGTCCAAAGTTTTAGAGGTCTTCTATTCGATTCATTAAAAATAGAATTAAAAGCTTCGGCAACGCTTTTAACAGATTTATCTTTTAAGGGTTTTACCCAGGCGTAACGACTGAAAATGTCTAAAACTATTAAAAACGTATTAAATCCATCGTTTTGTTCTTTGAATTTTTCGGGCGTAAACATTATGTCAGCTGTCCAAACATCATCAATATTAGATACTACTGCTTTACGAGTCGGAAAATGTCTGAGGGTAGGTTTATGTATTTCATCACCTAAAGTTTTGGGCTTTGCTAACGTTTTTTTTTTTTTTTTTTCTCCCTGCCCGTCACAGGTAATCGCGAGAATCGTAAATTACTCACACTCGTAGGATCGTGCCCCATTCTGAAACGTTTTTTAGTGCCTATTAAATTCGCTACAATACCGCACTCGAATTTTTCTCTAATAGTAGGATTATAAATATTTTTCATATCTTTTAACATGTTCACGTCGCAAATAGAATTACGATTTTTTACGTCGTCGTATTTTAAATAACATAAATCGTGATGATATGCCGCATTATCTATTCTGTTTATAGGTTTAATCCAAGCTTTAGGAGTTAAATCGGGATTTAATCTTTGTTTCAAATTCGTTCCCGGTCCCGTAAAATTATGACCAGGAAGATGCATTTCTATCGGCATATTCTGTATTATTTTATTTAGTAAACCGCTGCTGCTGCTGCCGCCGCTGTCGCTTAACGTTGGTAAAAATTGCGCTTTTTTATTATTACAAATCGAACAGATACCTTTTAAAATACGTCGACCGTTTTTCGTCGTTTCTTCGTTTAAAAAATTTGTATTCGTTTTCGTTTTACATTTTACGCAGTATATTTTTTTAATATCCATTTAAGTATTTTTTTAATTTTAAAAAAACTAATTTAAACGGAAATAAAAAATTATTCGTGCAATAGAAAACAATTACGGAGAAAAAATAATCCCATGTTTCCTTATAGTATTAGGGGGCTAATAGTCAGCGAGTCAGGATGTGGAAAAACTACGACGCTGCTGAATCTTTTACTGCATCCCGATTGGTTAGATTACGAAAAACTTTATATTTTCGGAAAAAGTATGAAACAACAGAAAGAATATAAAATTTTAAGAGAGGGATTAGAAAAAGGATTGAGTAAAGAGAATTTAAATTATATTTTCCAAAATTTGAGGGAAATAGAGAAAAAAGATTTAAAAATTTCTGATTTAATAGATGAACTAGCCGAAAAAACAAACGGGCGCGAAGCAAACGACGGTAACGGCGGCACTAAAATAGAGCCCTGTTTTAGTGAAAAAGATGAGGAAGTTCCGGAACCGAACGAGTTAAATCCGGATGAAAATAATTTAATGATTTTTGATGATCTACTACAAGAAAAACAAAAAGTTCCGATAAAGTATTATACGCAGGGGAGACATAGTAATACTGATTGTTTTTATTTGTCTCAGAGTTTTTTCGAACTTCTGAGACATACTATAAGAGGAAATTCAAATTTTATAATGCTTTTCGATTTGCCTGAAAAAGATTTACAGCATGTTCATACGGATTATGTTAAGAGAGATGTGACATATCAAGAGTTTAAAAATTTTTGCTTTAAATGTTGGGACTCGGAAACTTTTAAATTTGTCGTAATAGATAGAACGAGTAAGAAAAATTATGGGCGATATCGTTGGGGATTGGATAAATTTTATATCGCGCGCAGTGAATGACGGACGAACTTAGTCGGTTAGTCAGTTTGTCGGCTTGTTAGTTAGTCGGTTAGTCGGTTTGTTAGTTAGTCGGTCGATTGATTTACCCGAGTCGGTTAGTCGGCTAGTCGGTTAGTCGGTTAGTCGGTCGGCGATCGAAGATCGATCGGCTAACTCAGTCGGTCGGCTAACTCATGAACTCACACGCGCGCGCTCGTGAACTCACGAACTCGGTCGGCGATCGAAGATCGATCGGCTAACTCGGTCGGTCGGCTAACCAAACGAAATGAATAACTCGCTAATTCAATCAACTCACGCACACGGTCGGTCAGTCGGCTAACTCAATCGATCGGCTAACTCGATCAATCGGCTGAATAACGCACGATGGAAATTCAATCGGCTGAATAACACACGACGGCGGTCCGCAATCAGAAAACGTGCGAAATTCAATCGATTGGCTAACTCGGTCGGCGATCAAAGATCGATCGGCTAACTCAGTCGATCGGTGAACGGACGTCGGTCAGTCGGCTAACTCGATCAGCGATCGAAGATCGATCGGCTAACTCGGTCGGCGATCGAAGATCGATCGGCTAACTCGGTCGGTCGGCTAACCAACGAAATGAATAACTCGCTAATTCAATCAACTCACGCACACGGTCGGTCAGTCGGCTAACTCAATCGATCGGCTAACTCGATCAATCGGCTGAATAATGCACGATGGAAATTCAATCGGCTGAATAACACACGACGGCGGTCCGCAATCAGAAAACGCGCGAAATTCAATCGATTGGCTAACTCGGTCGGCGATCGAAGATCGATCGGCTAACTCAGTCGATCGGTGAACGGACGTCGGTCAGTCGGCTAACTCGATCAGCGATCGAAGATCGATCGGCTAACTCGGTCGGGGATCGAAGATCGATCGGCTAACTTGGTCGGTCAGCTAACTCGGTCGGCGATCGAAGATCGATCGGCTAACTCGGTCGATCGGCAATCAGAAAACGCGCGAACTCACACGCGTGCGCTCGCGAACTCACGAACTCGGTCGGTCGACGGAAATTCAATCGGTGAACGGACGGCGGTTGGACGGCAATCAGAAAACACGCGAAATTCAATCGATCAGCTAACTCGGTCGGCGATCGAAGATCGATCGGCAAACTCGATCGATCGGCTAACTCACGGAACCGAGGCGGTCGACGGAAATTCAATTGGCGAACAGACGGCGGTTGGTCGGCAATCAGAAAACGCGCGAAATTCAATCGATGGGCTAACTCGGTTGGCGATCGAAGATCGATCGGCTAACTCGATCGATCGACGGAACGGAGGCGGTCGGCAATCAGAAAACACGCGAAATTCAATCGATCGGCTAACTCGGTCGGTCGGCTAACTCGATCGATCGGCTAACTCGGTCGGTCGGCTAACTCGATTGATTGACGGAACCGAGGCGGTCGGCAATCAGAAAACGCGTGAAATTCAATCCATCGGCTAACTCGGTCGGTCGGCTAACTCGATCGATTGGCTAACTCGGTCGGTCGGCTAACTCGATTGATCGACGGAACCGAGGCAGTCGGCAATCAGAAAACGCGCGAAATTCAATCGATCGGCTAACTCGGTCGGTCGGCTAACTCGATCGATCGGCTAACTCGGTCGGTCGGCTAACTCGATTGATCGATGGAACCGAGGCGGTTGGCAATCAGAAAACACACGAAATTTAACACGAAAATTAAATACTCGCAATACTCGCCGGAATCCTGCCCTAATAATCTACTCTGGTGGCCAGAGGTTCGAACCCCAGCTGTGCCATTTTTTTTTCTTACAATTCATTTTTATATATATTTTTTTATCATTATGATTTATTCTTATGCCATGAGCCAATTTCAAAATACTTCAAAGATGTATAAAATATTTTCATGGGAAAGATTTTGGTATCATGCTATATCTTTGATGTCTTTGGCTGCGCGCAAGAGCCGCATATGGCTGTTTCGGCACAGCAAGTAAAACTGCTATGTATGAGTGGGTAGTCGTCAAAGCAAAGTGACAGTTCTTGTCTGTGTATTTAGAAGAAAGGGTAGGTTAAAAGTCAGTTTTCTTTTTCTTACTTATGCAACAGGAACTGGTTGCTTCTGAAAGTGTCGGAAGTCCATTCTCTGTTTACGTGGGCGGGCAAAGATCATGCATGTGCGGGTAGTTATTGAGACCGATTTAATGTTTCGGGGGCCCTAGTAAGAGAAAAGGGGAAAAATATTTGGTTCCCATTGTTTGACTTGTGCAACAGGTACCGGTTGCTTCAGAAGATTTCGGAAGTCGATAATATGTTTTCACAGGCGCGCAATGGTCACGTACATGCGGGAAATTATTTAGACCAATTTAATGTTTCAGTGGCCCTAGTAAGAGAAAAGGGAGAAAAATTTGGTTCCCATTGTTTGACTTAGGCAACAGGTAGCGGTTGCCTCCGAAAGTGTCGGAAGTTGATAATATGTTTTCGCGGGCGTGCATAGGTCATATACATGCGGGTAATTATTGAGACCTATTTAATGTTTCGGTAGCCCTAGTAAGAGAAAAGAGAGAAATTTTGTTCCCTTTGTTCGACTTATGAAATAGGTATCAGTTGCTTCCGACAGCGTCATAAGTCAATATTTCATGTTTTCATATTTCATGCGTAACCGGCACATATGAGTTGGTAGTCATCGTAACTACGTTTCTTGTCTACATATGAAGAGAAATAATGCAAAATATGGTTCCTTTTGTTTGACTCCTGCTACAGGAACCAGTTGCTACAGAAAGAGTTGTCTGTCTTTTTTATCCACTTGTAACAATATTTTCTGGGGCTTTTACACTGTCATTGATCATCTTAGCATATTCAATATATCAATGTGCAGTGTGGAAGCTGGCCTGAACTAGAAAGAAAAATCGGATCAAGGGTTGTCAACCTGGTCGTCTGCTCGAAAACATGCAACCAAGTTCTTCTGTCACCCTGTTTTCTTAAATTCTAGCCCAATGTCGGTAAATTCTGGCGTGTATGGATGGAGAATGCATGTCAGTTTGCTAAGGATTACATATCAGCCTTCAAAGAAGACTTATAATCACTTTAAAACCTCCCTTATTGTTCACATCGATGGTTTGGCCGCCATTTTGTTTTTCTTGGCCACCATTTTGTTTATTTTCTTCAAGGAATTATGGGAAGGGAGGGGGGGATATGATTATAGGTATATATATCCAGAGTAATTCTCAGTTGCCTCCATAGCACAGTGGGTAAGACCGCTGTGCCAAGAGCCATTTTGGTCCTGGTGGCCAGAGGTTCGAACCCCAGCTGTGCCATTTTTTTTTCTTACAATTCATTTTTATATATATTTTTTTTATCATTATGATTTATTCTTATGCCATGGGTCAATTTCAAAATACTTCAAAGATGTATAAGATATTTTCAAGGGAAAGATTTTGGTATCATGCTATATCTTTGATGTCTTTGGCTGCGTGCAAGAGCCGCATATGGCTGTTTCGGCACAGCGAGTAAAACTGCTATGTATGAGTGGGTAGTCGTCAAAGCAAAGTGACAGTTCTTGTCTATGTATTTAGAAGAAAGGGTAGGTTAAAAGTCAGTTTTCTTTTTCTTACTTATGCAACAGGAACCGGTTGCTTCTGAAAGTGTCGGAAGTCCATTCTCTGTTTACGCGGGCGGGCAAAGATCATGTTCGTGCAGGTAGTTATTGAGACCGATTTAATGTTTTGGGGGCCCTAGTAAGAGAAAATGGGAAAAATATTTGGTTCCCATTGTTTGACTTGTGCAACAGGTACCGGTTGCTTCAGAAAATTTTGGAAGTTGATAATATGTTTTCATGGGTGCGCAACGGTCACGTACATGTGGGTAATTATCGAGATCGATTTAATGTTTCGGTGGCCCTAGTAAGAGAAAAGGGAAAAAAATTGGTTCCCATTGTTTGACTTAGGCAACAGGTAGCGGTTGCCTCCAAAAGTGTCAGAAGTTGATAATTTGTTTTCGCGGGCGCGCATAGGTCATATACATGTGGGTAATTATTGAGACCTATTTAATGTTTCGGTAGCCCTAGTAAGAGAAAAGAGAGAAATTTTGTTCCCTTTGCTCGACTTATGAAATAGGTATCAGTTGCTTCCGAAAGCGTCATAAGTTGATATTTCATGTTTTCGCGGGTACGTAACCGGCACATATGAGTTGGTAGTCATCGTAACTACGTTTCTTGTCTACATATGAAGTGAAATAATACAAAATATGGTTACTTTTGTTCGACTCATGCTACAGGAACCAGTTGCTACAGAAAGAGTTGTCTGTCTTTTTTATCCACTTGTGACAATATTTTCTGGGGCTTTTACACTGTCATTGATCATCTTAGTATATTCAATATATCAATGTGCAGTGTGGAAGCTGGCCTGAACTAGAAAGAAAAATCGGATCAAGGGTTGTCAACATGGTCGTCTCCTCGAAAACATGCAACCAAGTTCTTCTGTCACCCTGCTTTCTTAAATTCTAGCCGAATGTCGGAAAATTCTGGCGTGTATGGATGGAGAATGCATGTCAGTTTGCTAAGGATTACATATCAGCCTTCAAAGAAGACTTACAATCACTTTAAAACCTCCCTTATTGTTCACATCGATGGATAGGCCGCCATTTTTTTTTTCTTGGCTGCCATTTTGTTTATTTTCTTCAAGGAATTATGGGAAGGGAGGGGGGATATGATTATAGGTATATATATCCAGAGTAATTCTCAGTTTCCTCCATAGCACAGTGGGTAAGACCGCTGTGCCAAGAGCCATTTTGGTCCTGGTGGCCAGAGGTTCGAACCCCAGTGTGCCATTTTTTTTCTTACAATTCATGTTTATATATTTTTTTATCATTATGATTTATACTTATGCCATGAGCCAATTTCAAAATACTTCAAAGATGTATAAGATATTTTCATTGGAAAGATTTTGGTATCATGCTATATCTTTGATGTCTTTGGCTGCGCGCAAGAGCCACACATGGCTGCTTCGGCACAGCGAATAAAACTGCTATGTATGAGTGGGTAATCATCAAAGCAAAGTGACAGTTCTTGTCTGTGTATTTAGAAGAAAGGGTAGGTTAAAAGTCAGTTTTCTTTTTCTTACTTATGCAACAGAAACCGGTTGCTTCTGAAAGTGTCGGAAGTCCATTCTCTGTTTTCGCGTGTGGGCAAAGATCATGTACGTGCGGGTAGTTATTGAGACCGATTTAATGTTTCGGGGTCCTAGTAAGAGAAAACGCGAAAAATATTTGGTTCCCATTGTTTGACTTGTGCAACAGGTACCGGTTGCTTCAGAAAATTTCTGAAGTCGATAATATGTTTTCGCGGGCGCGCAACGGTCACGTACATGTGGGTAATTATTCAGACCGATTTAATGTTTCGGTGGCCCTAGTAAGAGAAAAGGGAAAAAAATTTGGTTCCCATTGTTTGACTTATGCAACAGGTTACGGTTGCCTCCAAAAGTTTCGGAAGTTGATAATATGTTTTCGCGGGCGTGCATAGGTCATATACATGCGGGTAATTATTGAGACCTATTTAATGTTTCGGTAGCCCTAGTAAGAGAAAAGAGAGAAATTTTGTTCCCTTTGATCGACTTATGAAATAGGTATTAGTTGCTTCCGAAAGCGTCATAAGTTGATATTTCATGTTTTTGCGGGTGCGTAACAGGCACATATGAGTTGGCAGTCATCGTAACTACGTTTCTTGTCTACATATGAAGTGAAATAATACAAAATATGGTTACTTTTGTCCGACTCCTGCTACAGGAACCAGTTGCTACAGAAAGAGTTGTCTGTCTTTTTTATCCACTTGTGACAATATTTTCTGGGGCTTTTACACTGTCATTGATCATCTTAGCATATTCAATATATCAATGTGCAGTGTGGAAGCTGGTCTGAACTAGAAAGAAAAATCGGATCAAGGGTTGTCAACCTGGTCGTCTGCTCGAAAACATGCAACCAAGTTCTTCTGTCACCCTGTTTTCTTAAATTCTAGCCCAATGTCGGTAAATTCTGGCGTGTATGGATGGAGAATGCATGTCAGTTTGCTAAGGATTACATATCAGCCTTCAAAGAAGACTTATAATTACTTTAAAACCTCCCTTATTGTTCACATCGATGGATTGGCCGCCATTTTGTTTTTTCTTGGCAGCCATTTTGTTTATATTCTTCAAGGAATTATGGGAAGGGAGGGGGGGATATGATTATAGGTATATATATCCAGAGTAATTCTCAATTTCCTCCATAGCACGGTGGGTAAGACCGCTGTGCCAAGAGCCATTTTGGTCCTGGTGGCCGGAGGTTCGAACCCCAGCTGTGCCATTTTTTTTTCTTACAATTCATTTTTATATATATTTTTTTATCATTATGATTTATTCTTATGCCATGAGCCAATTTCAAAATACTTCAAAGATGTATAAGATATTTTCATGGGAAAGATTTTGGTATCATGCTATATCTTTGATGTCTTTGGCTGCGCGCAAGAGCCGCATATGGCTGTTTTGGCACAGCGAGTAAAACTGCTATGTATAAGTGGGTAATCGTCAAAGCAAAGTGAAAGTTCTTGTCTATGTATTTAGAAGAAAGGGTAGGTCAAAAGTCAGTTTTCTTTTTCTTACTTATGCAACAGGAACTGGTTGCTTCTGAAAGTGTCAGAAGTCCATTCTCTGTTTTCGCGGGTGGGCAAAGATCATGTTCGTGCAGGTAGTCATTAAGACCGATTTAATGTTTCGGGGTCCTAGTAAGAGAAAACGGGAAAAATATTTGGTTCCAATTGTTTGACTTGTGCAACAGGTACCAGTTGCTTAAAAAAATTTCAGAAGTCGATAATATGTTTTCGCGGGTGCGCAACGGTCACGTACATGCAGGTAATTATTGAGACCGATTCAATGTTCCGATGGCCCTAGTAAGAGAAAAGGGAAAAAAATTTGGTTCCCATTGTTTGACTTATGCAATAGGTAGCGGTTGCCTCCGAAAGTGTCGGAAGTTGATAATATGTTTTCACGGGCGCGCATAAGTCATGTACATGCGGCTCATTATTGAGACCGATTTAATGTTTCGGTAGCCCTAGTAAGAGAAAAGAGAGAAATTTTGTTCCCTTTGCTCGACTTATGAAATAGGTATCAGTTGCTTCCAAAAGCGTCATAAGTCGATATTTCATGGTTTCGCGGGTACGTAACCGACAGATATGAGTTGGTAGTCATTGTAACTACGTTTCTTGTCTACATATGAAGAGAAATAATACAAAATATGGTTCCTTTTGTTCGACTCATGCTACAGGAACCAGTTGCTAAAGAAAGCGTTGTCTGTCTTTTTTATCCACTTGTGACAATATTTTCTGGGGCTTTTACACTGTCATTGATCATCTTAGCAAATTCAATATATCAATGTGCAGTGTGGAAGCTGGCCTGAACTAGAAAGAAAAATCGGATCAAGGGTTGTCAACCTGGTCGTCTGCTCGAAAACATGCAACCAAGTTCTTCTGTCACCCTGTTTTCTTAAATTCTAGCCCAATGTCGGTAAATTCTGGCGTGTATGGATGGAGAATGCATGTCAGTTTGCTAAGGATTACATATCAGCCTTCAAAGAAGACTTATAATCACTTTAAAACCTCCCTTATTGTTCACATCGATGGATAGGCCGCCATTTTGTTTTTTCTTGGCAGCCATTTTGTTTATTTTCTTCAAGGAATTATGGGAAGGGAGGGGGGATATGATTATAGGTATATATATCCAAAGTAATTTTCAGTTGCCTCCATAGCACAGTGGGTAAGACCGCTGTGCCAAGAGCCATTTTGGTCCTGGTGGCCAGAGGTTCGAACCCCAGCTGTGCCATTTTTTTTTTCTTACAATTCATTTTTATATATATATAGATATTTTTTTTATCATTATGATTTATTGTTATGTCATCAGCCAATTTCAAAATACTTTAAAGATGTACAAGATATTTTCATGGGAAAGATTTTGGTATCATGCTATATCTTTGATGTCTTTGGCTGCGCGCAAGAGCCGCATATGGCTGTTTCGGCACAGCGAATAAAACTGCTATGTATGAGTGGGTAGTCGTCAAAGCAAAGTGACAGTTCTTGTCTATGTATTTAGAAGAAAGGGTAGGTTAAAAGTCATTTTCTTTTTCTTACTTATGCAACAGAAACCGGTTGCTTCTGAAAGTGTCGGAAGTCCATTCTCATACATTTATGGATCCATGAAATCCATTTTGTTGAGAAACCGACTGAATCATGGGGTACACTGGTTCTATGGCATGCAGAAAATTTGCCAAAAGCAAAAAGTTTCGGCCCAGGTCAGCCGAAATACCAATGGTGATCAAGATGAGATTGCACTGAATGTCAAGTCTGATCTTCGATATAAAACGCCCACCAATTACTTAACTCTTTACCACACAATCCCGAGTTTTAAGGACTCTAAGGATATAGCCTCACGAAAACCTTTTGGGGGAAAAAAAAAAAGCTCTCTTTTTTTTCCTACAAGGTTTTCTGCACTTTCACAGCCAATAACCAGACATTTCAGCCAAGTCTAACTTGCCGTACGCAAATGTTTTCATTTTAGACATGTCTAAAATTTCATCGTTTGAAAGATTAACTGGTTTTCAATGGCTCATGTTACGAACTTTAATGCACTGTGTAACATTACATATTTGATACTGTATGCGCCGAATTTTATATTGGTCGAAATGGTTATGGGCCGAGATGTCATATCAAGAAAACTATGACAGGACGAAATAAGGCATATATACCAATCAAATATATAGTTATAACTTCAGACACGAGGTGCACAGTAATTTTACAAAAAAATAAAATCTTACCGAGGTTTTGAGACAGATTTTTCAGAGAAAGAGCACACCGTCTGCATAAAATAGGCTATCATTATTTGTCATTTACATGGTGTCTAGAAAAAGGACAAACGAACTATCCCGATTAGTGCTCGGCAACAGCACTCGTCACAACTCGTCGATTGCATACCTACATCTAAACATTTAATCAACGATCACCCAAGGTTTGCCAATTATTTCTTTCACTGTTAGGCGCACTAATTTATAGTTATGAATAAGCTCACCATGGCCCAAAATTCTCATTTAACATTTTCGCACAATTAATATCGCACATCTATCAAAGCATGTTGTGAAATTAAACCTAACTATGATATTCAAATCGAAATATATTTAGTATTTTAAAGGGTCGTTTCTTTCAGCGTAGTTAGATGGATTGCAGGCTGTACTTTTCACTTTTACTCTGGTTTTTTTTTCCGTAAATGTTTGGATGGGGCTGAAATTTTGATATACGATTCCTATGGTCTTGGGCTTGGTAAGCCAAGCCCAGGCCAAATATACGGCACCCTGTTATCTGGTCAACATTAATTGCGAGTGACAGGCAACTTTATATTTGTATGAGTACAACGGGGACAAGTTTAGTCCAGTTTTTTTTTTTTTTGTTTGATTTGTACTCAGTTGCATTGAAATGTGCATGTATACATTTTGTTTAAATCATACTCCATTAGATGTAAATCATTAGCTTTCTTTTCATTAGATTTTCTAGGGGCTACTTTATGTATTGGTACAGCGGGGACAAGTTTAGTCCAGTTTTTTTTCCCGTTTAATTTGTACTCAGTTACATTTAAATGCCCATGTATACATACATTTTGTTTAAATCATACTTCATTAGATATAAATCATTAGCTTTCTTTTTTATTAGATTTTCTAGGGGCTCTTGTAAATCAATCTGAAGATACAATAATTATGTTACGTATGTGAATATGAAAAAAAAAAATCATCTGTTTAACCCTAGATCTAGTTTCGTTCTTTATTTATTTTCTTGAAGCTCTTGCAAACTGAAAACCACACCTGTATTCTTACAGAAGATCATGGTTAAACCCTGCACTCAACAATTCCGTGTTTAAACGACCATGCGAAAGAAGGCTTCTGGAAACTTTGCGGAAAAAGAACAAAAGGGCTATAACCAACATTTTCTCTTTCCCACAATTATTAATTGATCTGAAAACCAAACAAATACGAGTTGTTTAAGTCCTCTAGAAAAGGTTATGGTTTAATCCTATTCTATACAATCCCACATTTACGCTACCGTGAGAAAGAAGGCTTCTGAAAACATTGTGGAAAAAGAAGAAAATGCTCATAACCAGCATTTTCTCCCTTTCCAACAAAAATTATATCATTACAAAACAAATCCAATCGTTTGAAACACATCTTGTCATTTGCAAATACTTTTGATACAAATTAAGTCCAAAATTTTGTCATCTAGTAAAGATTTTTACGTAGACTTTCCATCTGTTATGTTACTGATAAAAAGTCACCGTCTGTGGAAGCAGAAACAAGCATGCATATTCCAATATGCATGCTTGTTTCCGCCGCCACAGACGGTGACTTTTTATCAGTAACATAACAGATGGAACTACGTAAATATCTCTACTGTAATATGAGATTCATAATGAGATTCTATGTTTACCAGACAATCCAGTGTTTTAACGACCCTAAGGAAACGTTTTAAAAACATTGTAGGAGATAAGCTTGTAACCGCCTTTTTTTTTCACAAAAGGTTTGCATTCTGCCAAAGATAAAATTCAAGCATTCCAGATCAAAATGTGACCCAATACTTTGCCAGAAAATACCATTTTAATGACCATTTTAATGACCCTAAGTAAGACCTTTTGAACACGTAGTGGGAAAGAGAACAATTATGCTGGTAACCAGGATGTAAACAACATTTTTTTCCACACAATGTTTTCCATTCCGCCCAAAGTAAAGTTCAAGTACTTAAGCCACGTTTGTCACCTGCCAGTGCTTATAATTTGGACGTTTTAAATTTTGTTCCTCCGTTTTAACCTTTACCACACCTTTCACTAAACGACCCTGAGAAAGAGGCCCTTTGAAAACATTGAGGGAAAAGGAGAAAATGGTAGTAACCAACATTTTCTCCTTTTCCCATGTTTTCTGCTCTTTTTCAGACAAATCTCACCATATGAGCCATATCTAATATGTTGTCGGATAATGCTTTCAATTTGGACAAGTGTAAAATTTTGTTGAGTGGCGGAGGGTTAAAAAGTAAACGGAGGGCAATGATGACCATGAGTCTATCAGAACACAACCTTGAACTATTTCAGACCTCTTCCACATCAAGCCAAACATTCTAACAAACTTTCACGAGTATTGAACTGAAAACGTGACCTCTGTGTAAAGTGTACAGAAGCTTTTTCTAGGATTTGTCTGAGTGACCTACTTTTAGACCCATTTTCATACATGTAGATATCATCAAGGCAAACATTCTGACCAACTTTCATGAGATTTGGACTGAATAAAAAAAAAAAAAAAAAAATGTGGCCTGAAGAGTATACACAAGGTTTTTAAGATTTGTCCCAGTGACCTACTTTTTGACCTGATGTAACCCATTTTCAAATCTAAGATACCAAGGAAAACATTTTGACCAATTCTTATGAGTACTGGACTGAAAATGTGGCCTATAGAGTGTGCACAGGCATTTTCTAAGATATGTCTTAGTGACATTTTTTTTCACCCAAGATCTCCCATTCTTAACCCTTAGGCTGCTTAGCACGACTCCGTGACCTTTAGCAGACAGTGTAGATCAAGATCTTGGATCTATACTGTCCGATAAGGAGATATTTTTCTCCAAAAAATAAGTTTTGTAATAGCACTATTCATGTTTTTTCTATTGCCTTGAAAGTTTCATTTAACCTTTTACCACACAATCCCGACTTTTAACGACCCTGATAAAGAGGCCCTTTGAAAACATTGTGGGAAAAGGAGAAAATGCTAGTAACCAGCATTTTGAAAACATTGTGGGAAAAGGAGAAAATGATGAAAATGCTGATAACCAGTATTTTCTCCTTTTCCCCACAATGTTTTCTACCCAATCTAAGAGAAATTCCATCATTTGAGTCACATTTAAATTGTCGTTTGCAAATGTTTTCAATTTAGATCAGTCTAAATTTTTCTTGTGTGGTAAAGAGTTAAGTTTTTCAGAAGGATAAGGGTTAAAGACATTCTAGATATCATTAAGACAAAAAAATCTGACTTACTTTCATAAGTATTGGACAGAGAATATGGCCCCAAGAGTACACACAAGGTTTTTTTTTTTTAAGTTTTTAACCTGGTGACATAGTTTTGTTCCAATGACCCCCCTTTTTTTTTACCCAATATGACTCATTTTTAAAACATCCTAAATATCATTAAAGCAGAAATTTTAACTAACTTTTGTGAGTATTGAAGAGAGGATGTGGCCTCAAGAGTGTACACAAGGTTGGATTTTCTTTTTTCAGTTTTGACCTGGTGACACTGTTTTTGACCCAATGCGACCAATTTTCAAAGCCTGACGATGTACCGCCAAAACAAACATTCTGACTAACTTTGACTGAAAATGTGGCCTCTAGAGAGTACACAATGTTTTTTTTTTCAAATATTTGACTGGTGACCTGGTTTTTGTACCAGGCATGCCCATTTTCAAACTCGTTCGAGATATCACCCAAACATTCTGACCAACTTTCGTGAGTATTGGACTTTGAATGTGGCCGCTAGAGAATACACAAGGCATTCTTCTAGTAGGAGTCTACTAGATTGAGCTACTTGCCAAAGTTGGTAGCCCGATGCTTTATGGTTAGGTCAAAGGACATTTTCAAAGTTTTCACTATATAAGCCTGTGGAAAACTTGTGATTGCCTATGGGGTGGGACAAATTTTGAACGCAAGGCTATTAACTTGAAGAATTCTAGAAGAGGTCTAGTGGCTGAAGCTACATACCAAATTTGGTAGCCTTATGCTTTCGGACAAGAAGATATATAAAGATTATCAATATTTTTCAGTTTTGTTGCCTTGGCAACTTGAATTTTCTCTGAAATTCGATTCTTTGAGGAAACTCTCAAGAGGGCTATGACAGGAACATTTCTGTGCAGGTTTCGTCAAATTTGATGGGTAGTTTTAGAGAAGATGTTGGTAAAAAGGTTAAAGCTCGCATGCATGCATTATGCACAGAGATACAGTTGCACAACTGACACAGGGCCATGACATACATGTAGGCTTGTACATAAAACAACACATAAGCATGCTGACTTTTTGCCAGTGGAGCTCAAAAGAAGAAAACGCTGATTGCCAGCATTTGCTTCTTTTTTTTCCACAATGTTTTCAAGAACCATCATACTCTGGAATCTTTTTGCAAGGGAATGTTTGGTAAAGAAGCAATGGACAATTTGAGCAGTGCTCTGGCAAAAGGGGGTTTAAAGCATCTCCATGATGAATTAACAGCAGGCAAGTCATCATACAATTATGGATCCATAAAATCCATTCTGTCCAACAACCAACTGAATCGTAAGGTAGAATGGTCCTTTGACATTCAGATAATAGACCAACAGCAAAAAGTTTCCGCCTAGGTCAGCCTTGCAATACTTTTTGCAAATGTAGTAAATCTTATTTTCACGAAACCTGACTAATTTTATATTAAAATCAACAACAACCACACTATTCATTTTTCATGCATAAATATCTTTTATTTGCATAGCTCTGTTTCTTGTTTTGAATTACCACTATTGATACGCTACAAAGACTGAATATGCAAGGGTAGAGGATGTATTTGCTAAATTACCCATGAAGGAATTAAACTAAATTCTACTACATTAACTCTACGAAACGACAAAATTTTCGACCCATTCAAATTAAAATTCTTTTTCGTAAAAAATTTCCGTTCGGTTCTAAAAATGAGATGTGTTGCGCATCCGTGGATCAGTTGTTGCAAATGGCGGATTCTGTGAACGTCAATGTGGGAACCGTGAATAAAAATCGATCATAGATCGATTAATTGTAACGACAAAACTTTGAGCTGTTTGTTCGCAGAACAGACTTTGAATTGTGTTGTAGTTACATTGATGTTCTGAGTTCGACGAATTGGAACTACGAATAGAAATTACAACGAACATGTGGTGTTCGATAAATTTGCGAAATGGCAGAATCCAATGAACGCGGTTCATCGCAGCCGGAAAAACAGAAAGCAGAACGCAGTTCTGCTGCAAAAAAAGACGACCACAAGCTCAAGTTAAAAAAAGAATGTGGAGGCCGAAGCCGTTAAAACCGTGCTAGAAGACACGAACACTTAATTATTAGCGGCTATCACTAATTTAAAGGGAGCCATCCAAAAACAAAGTGCACGCATGTCGGAGCAGGAAAAGAAAATTAATGACCAAAATAATCGAATAAGAGAAGTCCTGATTAGACTTAATTCCTACGAGGAAGAATATTCAAATGAATTTGGAAATTAATGAATATGGAACTTACCATGATGAACAACAGGACTATTTAAGTCAATTTGACTCGTCAGTGGGGAAAAGGAAAAATCCGGATGAAGAGGAAACAGTGCCACAAAGTAGATTTGCTTCTATGTGCAAAAGATTTAAAGCCACTGAAAATTGTGATAAAAATATAGATCAAACTTTGGCAGAAAACATTACTGATCTATTCAGGAATGGTATTGATGACAATCGCTACCAGGATCTAGTTAAAGATGAACACAATGTGAGACCAGCCAATTGTGATGGTTTAATGGTGGTTCAAACCAACCCACTATTATGGGATGCAGTTTCCCCAACAGCTAGGTCAGTCGACAAGAAAATGCAAAATATTGAGGCATCGGTTGTGAAGTCCACGACGATTTTAGTGAAAGTGGTTGACAGTGTGGCCAGAATGGAACATGATTTGATGGATAATGAGTATGAGGCAGACAGCCCAAACAACAGTTTGTGGATAAATTTGGTCTGGGGATTGAGGACATTAATAGTGCATTAGCACTTTTAGGCCACTGCAATAGACAAATTAATTTATCTCGGAAGGATTTCCTTAGACCCTAGATGAACAAAGATTACAGTCATCTTTGTAACCACAATAGACCTTTTACACACATGTTATTTGGAGAGGATGTATCCAAAGTTGCTAAAGAGATTGAAGCCTGTTCAAAAATTAGTAATAAAATGTTTACTACACAACCTTTTAGAGGCTCGTTTGCTAGAGGATTCAGGAGCTTCAGTCACAGAGGCGGATATAGGGGAGGTAGAGGTGTATCTACCACTGAGCGCAGTAGGTACTACTACGTCGGCGATGATGTCGTCACAGACAGGGACCCTTTCAGAATTACAGACAATAAGTCAGGTGAGTGATAATTCATTTATTAGGGGAAGATTGAAAAATTTTGTAAATGAATGGAAGAAGTTAACTTCAGATAAAGAAATTTTAGACATAGTTCAACATTGCCATTTCAATTTAGATAATGTCAATCATGAATCTTTTCGAAATACATGTGTCCAATGTGATTTCAGTTTAAAAGAACAGCAAATAATTGATCAAGAAATCAAGAAATTGTTAGGAATGGAGTTATAGTACAAGTACAGGAGTGTGAAAAGCAAATATTATCACCAATTTTTCTAAGAGCAAAAAAGAACGGAGAGTAGAGAATGGTTTTAAATTCAAAACATTTGAATGAATTAATTCCCTATACCCATTTTAAAATGGAAACTTTTGAAAAAGCATTGACATTAATTACAAAGGCACTTACATGGCATCTATTGATCTTCGGCATGCATACTATTCTGTACCTATTGCTTCTGAACAGTAAAATTTTTAGATTTATTTGGAAGTATCAAATCTATCAGTATACTTGTTTCGCAAATGGAGTTTGTGAAGGACCCAGAATTTTTACGAAGTTTTTAAAGCCTATTTACACAAAGTTACGAAAGTCAGGTTTTGTTAACTCTGGATTTATTGATGACAGTTTTCTCTGTGGGGAATCTTTCACATTCAATGCTCTAAAAATGTTTATTCTACAAGAAATTTTATGACGCAAGTAGGATTCATGATAAATGATGAAAAATCAGTTCTCATTCGAGACACATATTTATTGTATCTAGGGAATTTAACTGATTCTTTAAAAATGACAGCTGAATTACCGAAAGATAGACAAGATTCTATTGTTAAAGCTTGTAAATCGTTACAATCAAAAGACCGGGCTAAAATAAGAGAAGTTGCTAAAGTAATTGGGTTGATTGTTGCTAGTTTTTCGGCAGTTGAAATTGGGAAGTTGCACTATAGAGTTTTGGAAATGGCAAAAAAATGTTGTTTTGGCAGATGCCAAGGGAAATTTTGACAATTACATGCAAATCATAAGTGAAATGAAAGTTGAATTGAACTGGTGGGTTGAAAATGTTGAAAGGCAAGTTAGAAAAATAATACGACCACCTCCAGATGTTGAAATTTACACAGACGCATCCTTGGACGGAAGGGGGGGGGGGCGCGTCTATGGCTGATATTAAAATAGGAAGTAGATGGCAAAGTAATGAATTGGTTAATCATATTAACGCTTTGGAACTATTGGCAGTTTTTCATGCATTGAGAGCTTTTGACAAACATATTTAAGGTAAACACGTGAAGGTTTTTTCAGGTAACACAACAACTGTATCATACATAAACAACATAGGTGGTATAAAATCTCCAGTATGTAATGAAATAACAAAATCCATATGGATCTGGGCAACAGAACATGGAATTTGGATCATTAGTGTTCATATTGCAGGAATAATTAATGATGTGGCAGACACAGCATCCAGAGTATTCAAAGATCATTTACGAGGGAAATTGGATGAAAATATATTTGCAAATATTTGCAAAAAATGGGGCACCCTCGATATTGATCTTTTTGCAACTAGAATCAGTACTCAAGTTCCAGTATTTTGCTCTTGGAAACCTGACCCTGAGAGTACTTATGTAGATGCATTTACTTTAAACTGAAACAAATTAGGATACATTTGTTTCCTCCTTTCAGTTTGATTGGACGCTGCCTCCAGAAAATTCGGCAAGAACAATCCACAGGTATTCGAGGGGTAAATACGAAAGTATTCCATCTGCGTTTCAAAAAGTTTTACAGGAGAGGGAAAAACGCTTCTCATTTCTGTGAAAAGAATAGTTAGATCATCTTGTTTAAATATGTTGTGTTGAGCTGTGAGCATGAATTCAGCACAACATAATTAAACAAGACGATCTAACAACGCATTTCACGGAATTGAGTTTTTTGCCCCTTCTCCTGTAATATTTTCCAAAATGCAGATGGAATAGTTTCGCATTCACCCCTCGTATTGTGGTAGTACCATTCTGGCTAACTCAACCATGGTTCACTCGACTCATGGAAATATTGACAGACAACTCTGTGATAATTTGGAAAAAGAAAGGATTACCGAACATACCTGGGAAAGCTTTGGTACATCCATTGAAAAACAAAATGAAAATGATTGTATGCAAAGTGTCCGGGTCAGTTTCAGACAACGTGGATTTTCAGAACAAACTACAGAAATTCTCATGTCTCTTGGAGGCGTGGAACCAAAAAACAATATGACATTTTCATCAAAGATGGTTTTTCTATTGTACTCAAAGACAGATTAATCCAGTGTCACCACCTTTGGCCGAAGTAATGGAATTTTTAACGCAACAGTTTCCAAGTGGATTAGATACTGCACGAAGTGCTTCATCTTCTCTTGGTATAACTTTTGATGGATTTTGTGTAGGCTGTCACCCATTGATTGTCAGATACATGAAAGGAGTGTTCCAACTGAGACCTTCAAAACCATGTAATACATCTACCTGGGATGTCAATAATGTTTTAAATTACTTGAGGAAACTTTCACCTGTCAAATTGTTATCTTTAACAGATCTAACTTTAAAAGTGACTATGTTAATGGCATTAATACAGGGGGGCACGCGTCCAGACTTTTACATTTGGTTGGTATGGATGGATACCAGAAGTTAAAATCAAGACTTCATATTCCCCTTAGTGGGTCCCTTAAAACAAAGTAGACCCAGTTATAACAGTTCAGTTGTTTGTTTTAAAGCATACCCTCCAGACAGGAGGCTTTGTATATATACTGTTTTAAAAGAATACTTACTACATACAAAACCTATTCGTGAAAAACAGCAGTCTATAGGTAATAGACTTAGTCAGTTATGTTAAACAATACAAAAATGTAAGTAGAGATACAATATCAAGATGGATTAAAACTGTGGTGGTGAGAGCTAATATTGATATGAAGAAGTATTCGTCTCATAGTGTGGGTGCAGCAGCTGTGTCAAAGGCAAAATGCAGTGATGTACCTATAACAGACATTTTAACCCTTTACTGCACAATGACACCTTTTGACGCCCCTGGGAAAGAAGCCTTTTGAAAACATTGTGGGAAAAGGAGAAAATGCTGGTAACCAGCACTTTCTCCTTTTCCCACAATGTTTTCTACCCTATCAAAGAAAAGTTGTACCATTTGAGCCACATTGAAATTGTCGTCTGCAAATGCTTTCAATTTGGACAAGGCTATAATTTTGTCGTCTGGTAAAGGGTTATGGAAAGCAGGATGGTCTAGTGAAACCACTTGCGCAAGATTTTATGGTAAGAAGATAGGATCTAACTATCTATGTACAGAAGCGCAGAAAACAGTGGGAAAAGGAGAAAATGCTGGTCGCCAGCATTTTCTCCTTTTCCCACAATGTTTTCAAAAGCCTTCTTTCTCAGGGTCATTAAACTTGGGATTGACTAGATAAGGGTTAAATGTTTCAATTAATCATCCTGGCCAATTGAGTACATGTAAATGAGACTAAACAATACAATTAAAAGCTCAGTGGATACCAAAGTACACAATGTGAGTTTTATAGAGCATTCAAATTTAAATCATACTATTTAAAGGTCGAATAGCAACCAAAAAAAAACAAAAAAAACCAGTACAGGTGTTAAAATGCATTTAAACTTGAATCATATCATTTAAAAGTATGGAAAATATTATGAAGATCACAATCTGTTATTGTGTGGTTGGTCCAAGTGTTGGTCGCTGGCAGAAAAATGAATTTTAAATCAGACAAAAAGTAAATAAATGATAGGGTGACCTGGCGACTTTGAAATTAATTTCTCTGTCGGTGACTAACACTTGGACTGACCATACAATAACAGATCGTCGTCTTCACAATAATTTCCATACTTTTAAATGATATGATTTACATTCAGATGCATCTGAACGCCTGTTTTGTTTATTTTTGGCAGCTAATGTTACTTTAAAAGTATGGAAATTTTTGTGAAGATGAAAATCTGTTATTCTACAGTAGGTTTAAGTGTTAGCTGCTGGCAAAAAAATTAATTCTGAAACTAGGTAAAAAGTTGCAGAATGACTACTCTATCTTTTGTTTACTTTTTACCAGGGTCTGTATTCACTGACAATTGTTATGAGCTTCTTAGTCTTTTTTCTCCAAAATTCTCTAAATTTGAAAGTAACACATCTGATGATTGGTTTAGCTTGATTGATTGTATGGTGTTCAACGCCGTTTTCAACATTATTTCAGTTACATCGCGGCGGCCAGTGCACCTATCCATGCTTTCCTGGAGTCTCTGTTACCAATACTCCGCACAATATTCTTTCCCAGCCACTGGCTGCTTTCCCACATAACCATCGTTGAAACAATGATAAGCGGTGAGAGAGGAATGAATCCTGTTGCAATGACCATCATCAATCCTCGGAAAGAAATTGGCCCAGCCGAGGATCGAACCAGCGACCTCCTGTTCTCAAGTCTCGTACGCTACTGACTGAGCTACGGGGCTCGGCGATTGGTTTAGCCAATCAGAAATTATGTTACTTTCATATTTAGAAAATCTTCGTGAATAAGACTGAGAACGTTCTTAAGAATAGTTGGTGAATACGGACCCCGATTTTAAATTAATTTTTTTGCTAGCAACCCATCCGAACTCTTGACTGACCTTACAAAGATAGATTGACATCTTCACAAGGATTTTCATTCTTTTCAATGATATGATCTAAATTTGAATGAATCTTAACACCGACACTGTTTGTTTGTGGCCACTATTAGACCTTTAAAAAACCAATTAACCCTTTGCCACACAATCCCGACTTTTAACGACCCTGAGAAGGAAGCCTTTAGAAAACATTGTGGGAAAAGGAGAAAATGCTGGTCACCAGCATTTTCTCCTTTTCCCACACTGTTTTCTACCCTATCCAAGCAAAATTGCACCACTTGAGCCACACTGAAATTGTTGTCTGCAAATGCTTTCAATTTGGACAAGGCTACAATTTTATCGTGTGGTAAAAGGTTAAAAAACCAATTTGTGACCCATCACCTTGGGCCTTTAACTCAGTATCAAACAACAGAATTTTCAACTTGTTCAAATTCAAAACATGTGTATTCAACATGTGATCTGTGGCTCAAATGGTTTCTCCAATGGGAATGGGAAGAAAATGCTGCCAATAACCAGCATTTTCTCTTTCTTCCAAAATGTTTTTTACCTTACCAGAAGCAAATCCCACAGTCTGAGCTACGGTATATTTAATTTGTTGTCTGCAATTGATTTACCTGTTTACAACACAATACTGACTTTTAATGACCCTGAGAAAGAAGCCTTTCTAAAACATCGTGGGAAAAGGAGAAAATGCTGGTAACAAACTAAATGTGACTCAAATGACAGACACTGTCTTTGAATGGGTTGAAAACATTGTGGGAAAAGGAGAAAATGTTGATTATCAGGGATTTATTCTTTCCCCACAATGTTTTTCAAAAGCCTTCTTCTCACATTCCTAAAAAGTCTGGATTGTGTGGTAAAGAGTTAACCCTTTATCAAGCAATCCTGATTTTTTAACAACCCAAAAGAAAAAGTCTTTTGAAAACATTCTGGAACAAGAGCTTCGCAGAGCGGCGCATATATGCCCGAAGGGGCTTGTCAGTGAAATGAGTTGTTGTTTCAAGTTGACAGCTTTTATAGTTTGGAAGATCTGGCCAAAACAAAAGTCTAATGTGAAAAATATTAAAGGGCAATAACTAAAAAAATAAGGGTGGCACAGTTACAATTTCTGTGAATTGCTCTTCTTCACAAGGTGTTCTATCAGTCTTTGAAGGTTCAAGATCATAGCTTTTGTAATTTAGAAATTATGGCCCAGACAAAAATTCAAAGTGAAAACTAAAAAGGGGAATAACTCAAAAAGAAGGATGGCATAGTTATGGTTCTTGTGCAAAGCACTTCTTCATAATGTGTTCTATTAGTCTTTGGTGTGTTCTATCAGTGTATGAAGTTCCAAGTTAATAGCTTTTATAGTTTGGAAGTTATGGCCTGGAAAAAAATTCAAACTGAAAATTAACAAAGGGCAATAACTCAAAAAACAAGAGCAGCAGAGTTATGGTTCTTGTGCACTGCTTTTCTCCATAATGTGTTCTATCAGTGTATGTAGTTTCAAGTTGATACCTTTTATGGTATGGAAGTTATGGCCTGAACAAAAATTCAAAGTGAAAAGTTGGTTATTTCAGAAATCAAGGGCAGATAATTTTAGAAAACAAACAGCGATCCAAATTCTAAGAGTCAGGTGCACAACTAGACATCATGGAGATTCATTGTGGCATGTTTCAAATAATTCCGATGGAAACTGTAGTAGGAGTTGCACACACAAGAAATTGCTAATGGGCGGACGGACGGATGACCATGGGTATAACATAATACTACCCTTTGGGCATATAAAAAGGAGAACATGCTGGTAATCAGAATTTTCTCCTTTTCTAACCTTCAAAAGACAAATTTCAATTTTTGGGTTATTTTGTTGTCAGCCATTGCTTTCACTTTGGAAATACGAAAAATTTTGTCGTTCGATAGAGTTAATCAAATTAACAAAAGAAAATATTACATGTATATAAATATTCCAACTAGAAGTTAAAAACACATTTCTATCAAAAAGGCTCACTGAAATATCACTTAGTCAATCAATCAATCAACATTATCAGAGAGAACGTAACTCTTTACCAGACAACAAAATTTTACACTAACCTTTTAGCACACAATCCCGACCTTTAAACGACCCTGTGAAAGAAGCCTTTTGAAAACATTGAGCAAAAAGGAAAAAATGCTGGTAACCAGCATTTTTTCCTTTTCCCACAATGTTTTCTACCCTTCTGAAAACAATTTCATTTTTTTCAGTCACATTTATGTTGTCGTCTGGAGATGCTTTCAATTTGGGCCAGTCTAAGATTTTGTTGTTTGGTAAAGAGTTAATCCAAACTGAAAGCACTTGCAGACGACAAATCAAATGCGTCCCAAGTCATGGGATTTCTCTTTGATAGGGTTCAAAACATTTTGGATAAGGGAGAAATACTGGTTACTAGCATTTTCTTCTTTTCCCACAATGTTTTAAAAGCTTCTTCTTCTGGGCTTTTCAAACACAGGATTGTTTGTTAAACAGTTAGCCTGTTACCAAATAATGCTAGAGTTTTAACAGTCTTGACAGACACAGCTCTGAAAACATTATGTAAAATGGAGAAATTGTTACTTTTCCTACAATACTCTCTACACTTTCAAAACCAAATGCCATCTCATTTGTCGTCTCTCATTGTGGACCAGTCCAAAATTTTTTCATTTGGTATAGGATCAACTCTTTACCACACAATCTCTGGTTTATTTGCCCTTTAACACACAATCCCAACTTTTAACGACACTACGGAAGAAAGCTTTTGAAAACATTGTGGGAAAAAGAGAAAATGCTGGTAACCAGCATTTTTTTCCTTTTCCCACAATGTTTTTTCTACCCTTTCAATTTTGTTGGGTTCAAAATTTTGTCCTTTGGTAAAGAGTTAACAACTTCAATAAGGAAGGATTTTAAAAACATTGTTGGTAACCAGCAATTTCTCCTTTTGCCATAATGTTTTCTTCTCTTCCAAAGATACATTACAGTTTTTCTTTTTTTAAGTCAACTTTACTTTCTCATCTGCTGACACTTTTAATTCGGACATGAGCAAAATTTTGTGGTCTGGTAAAGCGTAACTCGCCAAGTTCTTTGATGGAGAAGAAGCAGGTTCAAAACTAACCTGAGTCGTACTCCTGACAAGGGGTTTAACTTTTTACCACACAACAATAATTCAGACTTGTTCAGATTAAAAGTTTTGCAAGACTTTGTCTTGGGTGAAGTATTAACTCACACAGTGCATATCAAATACTGAGTTACTTTTGCAGCAAGCATAGACTGAGATCAGACTGCACAGTACTGATACTAGAGGCTGTCTGCTCCATTGAGAAAAAAAAAAAAGCTTGAAATTACAATATTTGAATCTTTTTCATTTGAAAATATCAGGGTCCATCTTCACAAACCAATCTTAACCCTTTACCATACAATCGCAAGTTTTAACGACCCCGAGAAAGAAGCCTTTTAGAAACATTGTGAGCATAGAAGAAAATGCTGGTAGCCAGCATTTGCCCTTTTTTCCCACAATATTTTCATTTGAATTGTTGTCTGCAGCTGGTTTCTTTTTGGACCAGTATAAAACTTTGTCATTTGGTAAAGAGTTAAGAACATTACTTGATCTTTTCCTAAAGAAAGTCTTGATATTTAGAAAGTAACACTATTTCTGACTGGCTAAACTATTTTGTTCAGCCAATAGGAAGTAGTGTTACTTTCTTAATCTAGAACAAGACCAAAAGTGAAACTAAGAATGGTTGGTGAATATCAAATAAAACATTTTCGATTCTTCCAAGTTCAAAGCAAATGCAAACCTAAAACTTGAAATAGGTAAAAATGAGCTGAAGTTCTCTGAAAGATTAGAAAATGTGTGAAAAGGAGAAATTACTTGTCACAAGTAATTTATCCTTTTCTCACAATGTTTCCAAAAGCTTTCCTCCTCAGGGTCAAATTGTTTTGTATTCAGTTAACTCTTTACCACACAATCTTGAGTTTTAATGACCGAGGAAAAAGCCTTTTGGAAAAATTGTGGGAAAAGGAGAAAATGCTGGTAACCAGCATTTTCACCTTTTCCCACCATGTTTTCTACCCTATACAAGACAAGCCCCATCATTTGAGTCATTCTTAATTTGTTGTCTGCAAATGCTTTCAATTTGGATCAGTCAATATTTTTGCTGTTTGAGTTAAGGCTTCAGTGTAAACAATTTTTCACAGTCACACAATCACAGCATTATTCGTCTTTCAGTCTGGCACAGATCTCGATGTCATATCTTTCTAACTCTAATTTCATCGTTCTCGTCCAGTTCTAGTCGCACCCCCTGGGAAGCTCGTGTTGGGGTTGAGCATGACACAGGCTCGGAGACTCTGTTGTCTGATCCTCCCACAAAACTATTGCTGTAAAAGCTGTTAAGGATTTGTTGGTTTGTATTGTGTTTAAGAGTGTTTTTTAAATAATTCAACTTTATTTTATGCATTTTTGGTAGTTTGTCTGGATATAATGGTGGATTATGGTTTGATACTTTATGGTTACAACCAGTGAAATGACCGATTTCATACTTTCTAACTCTTCAATAGAAGGCAGAAACAGTAATTACCATGCACTACTTACCTACACAAACAAATAGAGGGAAATATGATGTAATGTCCACTATATTTCTCACACTTTACATAATATCATAATGCATTGTTATGTGAAAGGGGTACGCCATGGGGAATTACCGAAAACAACTGTACTGGATTTTGATAAAAGTCCCAACAAAAAAGGGGTTAGATGCATGAAATAAATAGAATATATATATTTTTTTTCTCCGTGAAACATCGAAAATTATTTCATATAGTGAACATCATCACAGGTGGCGCAGCAACAAGTGAAAATATTACCGATGATCTTCAGACATGAAATAAATTTCCATCTTTCACCAAAAAAAACAAATATCCTCTATTTATTTAACATTATATTGCAATACCCAATGCACTACCCAAGCTTTCCTGGAGTTTTTTTTACTGCTACTTCCCACAATATTTTTTCCAAGCCACAGTCCACTTTTCTACATAACAGAAACAATGCTCAGCTGCAATGACTATCATTAACTCTCAGAAAGAAACTGGGAAATCCAAACTAAGCAAACTATGACATTTCCCCCCTCTCCCCCCCCCTCCATCCCCAGTTGTTAGCCCTGTATGTTACCACCCACGTGTTTCCTGGCTTTCTCACACCAGTACTGACAGAACTTTCTTTCCAAAGCCACTGACTACTTTTCTCACATGCATCAGAGGTGGGGCAAAAAACCGCTTGAAAGAAACTGGGTATGGAACTCACAACCACCAGGTCACGAGTCAGATACGCTAACCACTGAGCTACCCGGGCAAGCCTTGTCATCTAATGTAAAGTTTCTTAACTCTTTACCAAACGGGTATATGAATGCTGCTCTTGCAAAAGGGGTTTAACTCTTTACCAAATGACAAAATTTTAGACTGGTCCAAATTGAAAGCATTTGCAGACGACAAAATAAAATGTGATTGAAAAATTGAAATTTCTTTTGGGAAGGGTTGAAAACATTGGGGGAAAAGGAGAAAATGCTGGTTACCAGCATTTTCTCCTTTTCCCACAGGGTTTTTAAAAGGTTTATTTCACAGAGTCGTTAAAATTGGGGATTGTGTGGTAAAGAGTTAGTGCATGATACCGAAAAAGTCATCACATAATTATGGATCCATGAAATCCATTTTGTCTAGCAACTGGCAGAATCACAACGTAGAAACGTCCTCAGACATGCAGAAAATTTACAAATAGCAAAATGTTTTGATCAACGTAAGCCTACGCTGACTTTGCACACTGACATGAATCAACACTGATATGGATCAATACTTTTTTTTTCTTTTTCTTTTTTATTTTAGATGCATTAAACCCCCTTTTCAAAGAGCATGGATCATACGGTTTAACTCTTTACCGGACAACAAAACTTAAACCTGGTCCAAACTGAAAGATTTTGCAGACAGCAAATCAAATGTGGAACAACCTATTGGAATTTGTTTCTGA
Organism: Tridacna gigas; assembly: GCA_945859785.2. Classification (NCBI taxonomy): domain Eukaryota; kingdom Metazoa; phylum Mollusca; class Bivalvia; order Cardiida; family Cardiidae; genus Tridacna; species Tridacna gigas. Next base: position 19,277,356 of record OX244035.2, read on the forward strand.
AAATTTAGAAAACACTCTGGGAAAAGGAGAAAGTGCTGGTTACCAGCATTTTTTCCTTCTCCCACAATGCTTTCAAAAGTCCAATTTCTCAGGGTCCTTAAAACTTGTGTGGTAATAGGATAAAGCAAAACAAAATCTGACATTCAACCCTTCATTAGTCTATACTGTTTCTTTCAAGCCCCTGAGGAATAACAATTAATATGAAAACATAGCAAAAAAAAAAAAAATGCTGGTGACCAGTATCTTTTTTCCCACAATATTTACTACATTTTAATACAAAATACTGTCATACTATGTTGTGTCCCACAATGTTTTCTACATTTTTAATACAAAATACTGTCGTAATATGTTGTGTCCCACAATGTTTTCTACATTTCAATACAAAATACTATCATACTATGTTGTACAGTCCTATAGACTTTCTGCTGGTAGAAAAACATGAAGAATAAAACCTAGATAAATCTCACATGAGCCTTACAAAGGATACACAGACCCCGCATCTGATCCTGGCCCTTTTGCAAACATTGGACCAAAACTCAAATCCTGCTGAAACCTTTTCAACCACTCCTTCTGCTCTGCTAACCTTTCGTCTGTTGAGAATTTGAACTGATTTGGGCTTGAGAGCCTGTCTTTAGCTACTGAAGGTAATTGGGGCGGAGCAAATGCATTTGATAGTCTGTCATTGGACAATGCGGGTTGTGGAGGTGGGTTTCCAGCTGAAGGGAGGTCCAACAAACTTGATCTAAAGTTTCGAAGCTGTTCTCTATTAAAGTAAAAACAATGAGAAAAGAAAAAAAAATTATGACAAAATGAAAATATACTTGTTTCACCCTTTCCCCCCAAGTTAACCCACCTGAAATAATGTCTTTTGGCAAAACTTTTACGCGTGGAGAAATTGATTTCTTTAACAAATTCCATATGAAAAAAATGTGTCCTTCTGAAACTATGTTTCGTATTCCTTATATCTTTTGAATACAACCATAGTGAAATATTGTACTCAAACAGGCATTTAAGCATTCTGATCTTAGATATGAACTGTACCCGAATCACCAAATGTTGCTCACAGTGTGCTAAGGACAAACAATGACAGCAGTAAAATGTTTTCTTTTCTTCATCACAGAATTAACCCTTTACCAAACGTCAAAATGTTAGACTGGCCCAAATTGACAGCAGTTGCAGACGACAAATTAAATGTGGCTCAAATGGAGAAAATTGTCTAAGAAAGAGTAGAAAACATTATGGGAAAAGGAGAAAATGGTGGTTACCAGCATTTTCTCCTTTTCCCACAATGTTTTCAAAAGGCTTTCTTGTTCAGGGTCGTTAAAACTCCGGGTTGTGTGGTAAAGGGTTAAGTAAGAAGATAGTTGGAAAATCATCGATAAGAAGATCGATAAATGTAAGGAAAATACATTTTTCAGTAGCAATTCCTTAATAGACTATGTAGCCTTTGATGGCATTTTCAGATTCTACTCCAGAATTTCACAAAGGCTTGTCGTACTATCACATGATCAATAACATTTGTCAGTTGTGTTGGTTGGTATTCAATTAGGTATGATGACATCATGTCTGTTCTTATAGAAATAAAAAAAGTGACCAATTGCAAAACAACAGGCCTTATTTGTACCTTTCTACTGTGACAGTCCACTGCAGAGAAAATGCATTTTGTTATGTTTATCAGTGCTTTGCAAGCTAAGGTAATGATCACTAAGTGGATCTTACCGGGTACTGGTAAGATCCAGGTAGTGATTGTCACCTTGGCGTGTGAAATTGAACAAAACAATGCTAATTAGCAAAAAAACAATCTAAAGAAGCCCCTTCAAATAAAGTGAATGAAAAAAAATTTACATCTAGTATGTGTGCATGGAATGTGTACCACGATTTCAACTCAGGCATGTGAACATACACAGAGAAAGGAGTAAAACTGTAATGATACCAAAATATTAACAAGACTAATTCAAATTGTTTATCTGTCAAAAAAGTGGTACAAATCGATCTGAAACACCAATAATGACAGAGTCTGAAACAAAAAAATAAAAGGTATTGTGATATGACAAGCATACAAGTGGTTGCCCTTATATATTTGGATAACTGTGACAATCTATTTCCAAAATCTTACCGTAACTTCACAAGGTCTATCAGATTTGGGTTTATTGTCACAATCCTTGAAATAATGTAACAAGATCTGTTTGACATCTCTTGAATTTCTACCAAACATTCCTGAGTTTCAATGACCTTGAGGAAGAAGGCTTTGGAAGTATTGGGGGAAAAGTAGAAAAAGCTGATAACCAGCATTTTCTCCTTTTCCCACAATATTTTCTACCAATTCAAAGACAAATCTCATCGTTTGAGCAACATGAAATTTGTTGTCTGCATATGCTTTTAATGTGGACAAGCCTATATTCTGAACTAAATCTACACTGTCCAGAAAATCAACTTAATTTGTGATAGACAAGGTGGTATTTGAACACATATTTTTCTGAGGAAAAAGTGGATGAATGGATGGATGGATCTTTCATGGCACATTTGTAGCTGGAGCCATTTAGCAAGCATAACAAGCAATGAAGAGGCACATAGCCAATAAACATAACAGGATACTGTCAGCAATTTTTGAGCTTCAGAAAGATTTACGAACAATTTAATAACAAGAGGACCATGATGGTCCTATATTGCTCACCTGAGTACTAAGCAGTACAGGTTAACAATGAAGATAAATACCAAATACTGAAGTTCAAGGCCAAATGATTATGAATGAGAGACAACTCACAACTTTAACAGAGGTCTAGGCCTTTGGTTACCCAGAAAATTTTCTTATAATTGCATAAAAGATACCTAAGTACAAACGTCTAAGCCCCGCGGCTGGACCTGTAATGATCCCAGGGGCATCTTGTGTGCAAAATTTCTTGAGGTCCACAAGGTGATGCTTCATGCAAAGTATCATAGCTCTAGGCATTTTGGGTTTAAACATAAAGATTTTTCAGTTTGCATTATATATACATGTAGATGCTACAGAGTAAACCAAGTCAAATACAGCAACCCTAATTGAAGGGCAAATAACTCATGTTGTTTGGGTCTAATAAGACCCATAATCAAAACCCATCCAAGATCTTATGGTCATATAAATTTTTACCGAGTTTGGTACTGATTGGTATATATTTGTAGATGCTAGAGTGTAAACAAAGTCAAATATGGAAATTTTGTCCAATTCAAGGGCAAATAACTCTGGATGTTCTGGTTCAATTTGACCCGTAACTGAACTCTTCCGAGACCTTATGGGAATATATATTTTGACCAAGTTTGGTACTTATTGGTCAATATTTGCAGATGCTAGAGTGTAAACAAAGTCAAATATGGCAAATTTTCTAATTCAAGGGCAGACAACTCAGACAGTTCTGGTCCGATTAGATCCATAATTAAACTAATCTGACATCTTATGATCACACACACTTTGACAATGTTTGGTGCTGATTGAGTAATATTTGTAGATGCTAGAGTGTAAACAAAGTCAGATTCAGTAATTTTTGCAAATTCAAGGGCAAATAACTCCTGATGTTCTGATTGGATTTGATCCAAAATCGAACTCATCCGAGACCTTATGGGCATATACATTGTGGCCAAGTTTGGTACTGATTGGTCAATATTTGTAGATGCTAGAGTGTAAACAAGAAGATTTTTAAAGATTTCCCTCTTTATCTCTATGTGAAATCCGAGAACCCACAACATAGGGCCAATTTCAACAACAGCACCATAATTTGAAGTATTCTGGTAGAGGGCTATTAGATGATGCTACATGCCAAATATGAAAGCTCTAGCCCTTACGGTTTGGGACAAGAAGATTTTTAAAGTTTTTTCTCTCGGTTACCATGGCAACCAGAGTTCTTCATGGAATTCAAATCTTTGAAGTATTCTGAAAGTGCATCACCTAAGGATCATTTCTGTGAAGTTTCATTGAAATCTGATGGGCGGTTTCAGAGGAGAAGATTTTTTAAGTAATTGTTCACGGACGGATGGACGGACAGACACACGGATGGACGGACGGACGCCGGACAACGATCGATCACAATAGCTCACCCTGAGCACTATGTGCTCAGGTGAGCTAAAAAAGCTAAACTAATGATATTGGTGGACTATCATAAGGAACACATGTATGAAGTTTCACAAATTTTTGTCCTGGATTTTGAGTTGAAGATACATGTATATTGATCCTTAACAGAAATATAAATGAAGCCCCTTTTTCCTATGAGACAGTATTTGATATCAAAAAGGAAAAAAAAAACAATAAATATCAGCAGACATCATTAGGAACACCTGCATGAATTTCTATTAATTTTTGTCAAGGATTTTAGAAGATATCTGTCCTGAAAGATGGACAAACAGATGGTCATTGGTCCATGATGAAATTAAACATTTAGCCCCCTTTTTTCATGACATGGCATTTCATGAAATAAAAACAAATAACTATTGTCTGTGGCTTGCAATAAACAATAAGAAGATGAAGTTTCATGACATTTTGTCCTTAGTTAAAGAGATATTGGTCCACAATGAAAATATACGTCAAGCCCCTTTTTCCATGACACAGCAATAACTGGTCCTATTAGACCTACAATCAAACTCATTCGAGATCTTACGGTCATATATATTTAGACCAAGTTTGGTGCTGATTGGTTATTATTTGTAGATGCTAGAGTGTAAACAAAGTCAAAGATAGCAATTTTTTTAATTCAAGGGCAAGTAACTCGTCGTTCTGGTCCGATTAGACCCATAATCGAACTCATCCGAGATCTTATGGTCATATACATTTTGACAAAGTTTGGTGCTGATTGGTTAATATTTGTAGATGCTAGAGTGTAAACAAAGTCAATCACAGCAATTTTTCTAATTCAAGGGCAAATAACTCCAGTCGTTCTGGTCCGATTACACCCATAATCGAACTCATCCCAGATCTTATGGTCATATACATTTTGACAAAGTTTGGTGCTGATTGGTTATTATTTGTAGATGCTAGAGTGTAAACAAAGTCAAACATAGCAATTTTTCTAATTCAAGGGCAAATAACTCCAGTCGTTCTGGTCCGATTACACCCATAATCGAACTCATTACAGATCTTATGGTCATATACATTTTGACAAAGTTTGGTGCTGATTGGTTATTATTTGTTGATGCTAGAGTGTAAACAAAGTCAAATATAGCAATTTTTTTAATTCAAGGGCAAATAACTCCAGTCGTTCTGGTCCGATTACACCCATAATCGAACTCATCCGAGATCTTATGGTCATATACATTTTGACCAAGTTTGGTGCTGATTGGTTAATATTTGTAGATGCTAGAGCGTAAACAAAAAAATGTGGACGGACGGACGACGGACGGACGACGGACAGTGAGTGATCACAATAGCTCATCCTGAGCACTTTGTGCTCAGGTGAGCTAAAAAGGTGAAAATGTGGAAAGACAGACAGGGAGACAGATGAATGGACAAGGGAAAGATAAAAACGGCAGCAGCTCACCCAATGTTCCTTTTCTCAAATGAAGTAAGTGACCAAACATTTAATACTAACCCTTTACCACACAACCCTGGGTTTTAAAAACCCTGGCAGAGATGGCTCTAGAAAACATTGTGGGAAAAGGAGAAAATGCTGGAAGCCCGCATTTGCTCTCTTTTCCCACAATGTTTTTTATCCTTCAAAAGACAAGTTCCAAGAAAGCCACATATAATTAGTCATAAATCTACTTTCACTTGGTCAAGTCTACAATTTTGTTGCTTGTTGAAGAGTTATTACTAGCTTGATGTATCTGTCTCACCTGACAGGTGTGTGTCCAAAAGTAATGGCCGCTGATTGAACATAGCCTGTGGCACTAGTCAAAGGCGGTCTACGATCTGGAAAAAACAGCATGAAATAGGCATGTACATGATTGATTGATTGATTGTACGGTGTTTAACACAGTTGTCTACATTATTTCACTTATATCACAGGGGCCAGTGCACCTATCCATGTTTTTCTGGAGTTTCTTTAACATTATTGCACACGATATCCTTTCGAAGCCACTGGCTGCTTTCCCACATAACCATCGTCAAAACAATGGTCAGCAGTGAGAAAGGAATGTATCCTTTCACAATGACTATCATCAGTCCTTGGAAAGAAATTGGTCAAGCCAGGGATCCAACCAGCAACCCCCCTGTTCTCAAGTCCTGTACGCTACCGACTAAACCACCGTGGCTCGGCAAATATGTATATTTATCCCGTTTTCGTAATTTAAACTGACCTAATAAAGGGGTAACCTATTAAACTTAGCTTTATCCGGCAGTTGTGTATTCCTACGCGCTATAAGATTAATGATACAGACTTGTGCCATAAATTCAAACGTCTAAAAACAAAAAAATTGATGTTAACTGTGAATGAGACCTAAAAAACAAAACTGTTTATTCAGAACCAACTTTTCGTACCCGAGTCTTTTGTTATATCCTTTTTGATTTTATTACATTCTGTATCCTCCTCGGTAGGCTGGAATAACAGTTCCTGATGTATCAATAGTCCTGAATGTTTGTGCAGACGTAATGAATGGCTTTCTCAAGCTTATCTCGCGTATCAATGATTTCAGGTCGATTTTTCAGTTGTCTTCTAAGGCTAAGCAATAAGTTCTAAATAATATTCAAGTCCGGACCTTCAGCCGGCCAGATCATCAAACTGAACCTCGGGGTGGGTGGAGTAGCGAGGCAACTCGGTAACCAATCTTCACCTACCTTTCTCTAAATAAAAACCCTGTTGTTTGTTCCAATATATCCTTCGCTATACAATGTCCTTTGAACAGTCCGTTTAAAAACTATAGTTTCTTGCCCGATTAGAAATTCCTGTAATGTCCGATGTTTGTTTCCTGTTTTGTTTACAATTCGTAATGTTCAGTGTCCGACTATCATGTTCACTTATCTTTACTAAGTGCCGTTTCTTTGAAAATTCTCAACACTATTTCGTATACGATATCCTTTGACAATCCCATTAATTGTAGTCCGCGGTATGTCCAATCTACGAGATATTTCCTATTGTCAAGTACACGAATAATATAATGAAAGAATAGCCGTTTTCGTATCAGAGGTAAGTTCATTCCTTCTACCTACCCGTGTCTGTTTACAACATTTCTGTGAGTGATTACGTAGAATTCAGAGAAAATTACGTCATGTGACATCACCATGCATTTCCAAAAATTATTTATACAAAAAGGGATGTAACCCCGAAATTTTCCTTTGAGTTGGACGTTATTTATTTGCTGCCCTTATTAATGTCGCCATAACTAGATCCGTTTGGATGTTCACCTTCAGTGCAGTATGGCTCAAGACTGTATATAACATTGCATTGACAGTCAGCATACATAGCAAAACTCAACATATTTCGAAATAAAAACATTGATATTACGCTGGAAATTGTGAAAAATGACTCATTTTTGATGATGTACGGGTATTCTAGTCGGATATAATAGGAACTATTGCTTTCCTCGGGTCATTATAATAAGTGCGTACTTAGGCTGCTTGAACATCGAGGACGTAGGGGACCTATTGTAAACAAATCAAATAATTTGAAAAATGAGGAGTAAACATGAGCTTTTTCCTTTAGAAAACGGGATAAATCGAATATATGGTTGGTGCCGAGATGGATAAAGTTTATCCGGCTCGGCCCGAAAACTGAAGAGGGCTCGCTAAAGCTCGCCCTCTCAGTTTTCTAAGCCTCACCGGATAAACTTTATCCATCTCGGCACCAACCATATATTCTCTATGTAGATGATCTGACATGGCATAAAAGATAACCTCTTTATCATATAAAGGCAAACTTATATGTTTCTACCATAGACAGTTGTTGAAACATTATGGGAAAAGAAGCAATTCCTAGTTATTCCATTACCAAACAGTCACATGTTTTAACAACCCTGCCAAATAAGGCTTTTGAAAACAATGTGAGAATCAGATTTTTCTACTTCTCTCACGTTTTCTACCCATTCTATGGCAAAAATCATCATCTGATGGGCATCTAAATTGTCATCTTCAAAATGCTTTAAAAATGGACAAGTCTAAAATTTTGTCATCTGGTACAGAGTTAACTGTTTACCACACAATCCCGAGTTTTAAAGACTCTAAGAAAGAAGGCCTTTTGAAAACATTTTGGGTAACCAGCATTTTCTCCTTTCCCCACAGTGTTTTCTACCTCATCAAAGACATTTTCCATTAAGTGAGCCACATTCATTTTGGAGTCTGGAAATAATTTGGATTTGGAAGAGTCCAAAATTTTGCATTCTGGTACAGAGCTAAGAGCAGTCACTATTTTTCACACGAGCTTTTCCATACATTCAAAATAATTTGAGCTATGCTCTGGCAAAAGGGGGCTTAATGCATATCCGTGGCGCTTGCTACTAAGCAAGTCATCACATAATTATGGATCTATAAAATCCATTTTGTCTAACAATTGACTGAATCATAGGGTATGCTGGTTTTGGATATGCAGAAAATTGACCAATAGCACCAATTTTTGGCCCAGGTCAGCCAGCGCGGATTGCACAGGCTGACCTGGGTCGATACATTTAGCAGATACATTAAGCTCCCTTTTTACAGAACATGGCTCATTTTCTATACCAAAACATGCTTTAACCCTTTACCAAATGACAAAAGTTTAGACTTGCCCAAATTGAAAGCATTTGCAGACGACAAAATAAATGTGACTCAAAAATTGAAATTTGTTTTTGGAAGGTTAGAAAACATTGTGGGAAAAGGAGAAAATGCTGGTTTTCTCACAATGATTTCAAAAGGCTTCCTCTTCAGGGTCGTTAAAACCCGTGATTGTGTGGTAAAGAGTTAAATATTTTTTTTCTAATTTCTAATACACAATCTATATGCGAGTCTTTTAAAGTCCAATATAGTAACATGTGTAAACTTTTACCTTGTACCACACAATCCTGTAATATGAAAGACCCTGACTATTTGTTATTGGAGTTTAACACAGTTTAAAAGCTTATCATATCAGGCAGTTAGTGCACCTATGCATGTGTTTCCTAGCTTTCTCACACCAGTATTAAGACAACTTTATTTTTAAGCCACTGACTACCTTTTGTCATATGCATCAGAAGTGGGAGATGATACAATCGCCATAAAGAAAGTTTGCCCCAACCCAGTATTGAATCCGGAACCACCAGGTCATAAGTCAGATACGCTAACCACTGTGCTATCCAGCCAGGCTAGGACACTGACAATGACAGCTTTTAAAAAAAAACATTGTGGAAAAATCCATAAAATTTTCCCCCATTTTCATGTTCTCTGCAAATGCTTTCAATATGGACTAGTATTAATCTTTCGATTTATTTTTCCGTTTATTTATCGTCACCACCGGTTGCCCATATGGGCATCATCCCCTGAAGGCTCATAGTTTTGTTAAGGGGGATAGTGCAAGATACAGGACAAAAACTGTCCTAAATTACACCTTGTTCTTTAACATGCCAGCACCACCACACAGGACCTCGGTTTAACTTCTCATCAGAAAGACTATTGGTAATTTAGATGGCTAGCCATACGGCATGAACCCACACCCTCAAGTGACCCATAACTTGATATTTACAAGTCCTACGCTCTACCACTTGAGCTATGTGGGCTGAAAGTTTTGTCGTCTAGAATAGTTTTAACTAATGCTGACGAAAAAGCCAGACCTAAAGCTAAGATAAAATGATTTACCTCCAAAGTATTTCCTCCATTTTCTTTCTAAAGACTGTTCCGCATTTAAAACCAGGCTTGCATAGTCTATTCTGTGATGTGGAGTATGTCTGGGAACAAAGCAAACACAGAACAATATACATGTAGTCACTATTTATAAAGATGACATAACTCCTTACCAAAAGACAAAATTTTAGACCTTTCAACCTTCTGAAAACACTATGGGAAAAGGAAAAAATGTTTGTAACCTGCATTTCTTCCTTTCCCCACAATGTTTTTTACCTTTCTAAAGGCATTTTTTTTTGTTTTTGAGTCACATTTATTTTGCCGTCTGCAAATACTTTCAATTTTGACTAGACAAAAATTTTGTAAAATTTCTCTTGGTAAAGATTTAAAAGACAGGATTGACTGACAAAGGGTTTAAAAAAAGACCTCCACATTATAAATGCAAAACCTAGTATTGATGGGGGAGTGGGTGAAACACTTACACATACAGATTGCCTGATGCTTGGGTACTTGTGGGTTGCCATGCTTGTACTGGGCTTGTACTCCCTATTGTACTGTTACCATTTATGATAGAGGGTGTGCTGTTAGCTGGGAGATATGGGTTCTGTGCTGCACCTATAATGGGAAAAACAAGTTAGTTTGTTAAAATGATATCACCCTGCCAACAAACATCTTTTATGATAGACCAATATAAGAGGTATTGTGTTTTGAATGTACATGTGGCATTTTTGTTATTGGTCCATAATGAAATTATACATTAAGCCCTCTTTTTCCATGACATGTCATTTCATTAAATAAAAACAAGTAATTATTGTCTGTGGCTTATGATAAACAAGAGGGCCATGATGGCCCTGTATCGCTCCACTGGCTTATAAATATAAACCATAAATAGTAAACATTTCAATTCTCAGCCAAATGGTTTCAAAATGAAGACTTACAAAGTTTTCTCTGTAAAAGCCCATGTGAATGTTGAGACCCGCAGGGCAAAGCCATTTTTGATCCCAGAGCTATAATTACTTGAACCCTGCTAGAGGTCCACAAGATAAAGCCACATGCCAAAATAATACAAATCTATGCTGTATGCTTATAAATAAGGTGATTTTCAAGTTTTGTCCAAATGAAGCCTCTGTAAAACATAAGACCCCTGATGCAAGGCTAATTTCAAAAGAAAAATCAAAACAAGAAGATTTCTTAAGTTGTCACTATGTAAGTCCATGTAAAACTTGTGACCCCTGTGGTGGGGCCAATTATGACTCCAGGGCTACAATTTTGGCCCACTTGGTAGAGGCCCACTAGATATAGCTACATGCAAAATTTGGTAGATCTAGGCCTTACGGCTAGGTACAGGAAGATTTTCAAAGTTTTCTCTATATAAGCCTATGTAAAACTTGTGACCCCTGCGGCGGGGCCAATTTTGACCCCAGGAGAGAGTAATAGGGAGAGTGCTGACGCAAAATACGGAATTGGATTGCAATTCTAAATCTAGGAAACGAAAAATATTTTTTCATATAACCGAAACCCCCTTTTCATTCCCTCGGTCTCATTTCCTTCGGAGGTTAAACACCACCCAACTCCATTTTTCCCCTTTTTTCCCTTTCCTTTCCTTTCCTTTCCGATATTTTTTTCATGGTTGATTTTTTAACCACACTTTTTCTTTTGTGGTTCATCGTTAACCATCCCCCTTTTTCTTGTTCTTCGGATTTTCAATATATGATTACCCCTTCTCACCCCTTCTCCGTTGCTTTCCTTCGGAATCTCTTCTCTCTTCTCTCTTCTCTTTTTGTTAAATTGCTCATATACCTATACATCCCCTTCCCCTTTTTCCCTTTTCTCTGCTTCCTCTGCTTCCTCTGCACTTGCACTTGCACCCTCCCCCGCCGTTAGTTCGTCAGTTACTCAGTTTCCTCCGCTTTTCTCTGCTCTCCTCCGTTTTCTCAGTTACTAAGTTACTCTGATTTACTCAGCTTTACTCAGTTACTCAGTTTACTCGGGTAAGTTGGGTTAATTGAAGAGTTAACGAAAGTTCCCTGAGAGAGACACTGGGGAAAGTTTTCTAAGAGAGGCGTGTCACGGCGGGAGAACAAACAAACACAACCAACTCAAGTAAATTTACTCATATACCTATACATCCCCTTCCCCTTTTTCCCTTTTCTCTGCTTCCTTTGCACCTGCACTTGCACCCCTCCGCCCTTCAGTTAGTTTGTCCTTTCGTCAGATTTACTCAGTTTCGTCAGCTTCCGAAGGCCGGTAGTTTGTCCATTCACTCAGCTTCACTCAGATTTACTCTGTTTTGTCAGCTTCACTCAGATTTACTCTGTTTTCTCAGTTTAGTTGGTAAGTGAAGAGTTAATGAAAGTTCCCTGAGAGAGACACTGGGGAAAGTTTTCTAAGAGAGGCGTGTCACGGCGGGAGAACAAACAAACACAAACAAAACTCAACTGACTCAATCAACTCATCAACACTCTTATATGAAAAAATATTTTTCGTTTCCTAGATTTAGAATTGCAATCCAATTCCGTATTTTGCGTCAGCACTCTCCCTATTACTCTCTGTTTTGGTTTTTTCGCTAAGTGCAACCGCAACAGCAACAGCAACAACACTGGTTGACAATCCGTTTTGAAGGACAAACTAACCATGGAAATGTGTGTTTTATAAATTAGTCATATAGGTATATGAGTAATTTTTTAATCTTCTTCTTCATCTGAAAAGTAACCTATCGGCACAGTATTAATTCCATTTTCTAAAATGTGTCTTACATCTTGTAAAGGATTTAGTGCTATCTTCTCAAACTTTTCTGTATACACTTGATGACTTGAACTTTTAAATCCTAAAAATTTAACATGCTTCTCTTCTTGTTCAAATATACATTTTATGTAATCATTAAACTCTATATCTTTACTAATACAACAATCTACAACTCCTTTAATTTTTAAGTTTTCTTTCAGTTTTCCTTTTTCTTCAACTCTATAGGCATATGATTTAGCGCAGGTAGCAGCATAATCTTTAATTGGTTTTCCCTTTGTCTCATCTTTAAAAAATCCTAGTCTGTTTTTGTTTTCCATTGAATGAAGTGGATGATTTTCTGGATACTTCCAAGTATCAAAACAAACATTAATATCTTCTTTCATTTCTTCATATATATCTTCACTTTGAATATCCAATATCAAACTATCTGTATCAGTATACAACAGTTTTACACGATCTCCAAATTTCGGTTTAAGATAGTCATAGTACAACTGATACATCTTTAACTTCGCCATCTCTAAAACACAAAATCCAATATATATCGGCTTGTTGGCTTTAACTAAAGTTTTCTTTTTTGTCACACTCACTAAGTCAGGACTAAATATTTTAAAACTAACATACTCCGGACTTTTTAAAAGTTTCTCTGCTCTTTTTTCAGTATTGACTATCTCAACATTCGATCTTTTACGTGGATTTTCAATTGTCTTACCATATATAGCATTGATTGAAAGTTTAAAAAAGTTCTGTTTACTCGTTTCCTTTGCTTCACTTCGTTTCTTTGTATTGTTTGTAATATATGGTTCAAGCCACTTTGATACTTTAAAAACATATCCTCTATGTATCTTTGTAATCTTCACTCCAAGTTTTACGTAATACTTTAACAATTCACTATACACTAAATATTCTTTTTTGTTTCTTAAATTCGTAACAAGTTTTTGAACTCCATTAATTGTCAAATGTTCTGGGCAAAGAGGAAAATCCTTAAAATATTCTTTCTTGTCTCTCGGTATCTCTATATCACAGATTAAAGCGCAATGAAATTTCTGCCATTTGTTTAATTCATCTTTTCTAAGTTTCCTCTCTATTTCATATGGCATTTCTTCACTCATTGCCTCTCCGTAAAGATTGTTCTTGTCTATGTAAAAAATGAAGTTACTCGGCTTGCTTGGATCATAGTCACTTAAATACTTGTTGTTTGCTGAAGCATATCTAGTAATACACATACTCACTCCTCCACGAATTCCTTTTTCAAAGTCTTCGTAAACATCTCTGTCAGTAATGAGGTTAATACTTTGTTTTGTAAATTTTAACATATTCATCCAAGATGCTCCGGGTAATGTATATCCGTAAACTACTGGATCTAATTCATAAGTTTCTTTGTTTAGTTTTCTAAAGTTTTCAAATACATCAACAAGTAAAAAAGTATCTATCTCACAATATTTTAGTTGATAGTCATTCATTGTATGACAATCAAAGACTTTCCATGAATCTAAAGCATGTTGATAATCTTCATTTGTGATTCCTTCTTTTTTCAGAGAAGAATAAAAATTTTGTACAGGGGGTAATACAGTGGATTTTGTTTTTTCAAAACTGTCCATCCATTCATACGGATAGACACCTTTTCGTGTTAACATTTTTAACGGAATACCAGAGAAAGCTGATAATGTATATTTAAAATTGTTTTTGTTTTTTGGTGTATCATCCACAAGTTGAGACAAAGATGAAGAAAGAAATTTAAAACTATCTAAGAAACGAACTTCATGTTTTTTGTTGTTAATGAAACAATATTTACTGAAAGAAATATATTTTTCTTCATTTGATGGAAGCACAGATAGATATCCAGAGTACTCTGCTAATTTTAGAATACAAAGATGAGCATCATATCCTGAAAGATTATGACAAAGTACCGGAGTGAGATTTGATTCTTTACCCAAATTTAAAAATATTGTATTTGCCTCTGTTACTACTTCCATTAATTTTTTAACAAATATCTTCGCAATATCTTCTCCTTCTTTCTGTATGACATATGATACTTTAAAACTTTTGTAAATTTTTTCATCACTTGATACAACGACAAAACAGAAAGCACTAGGTTCATGTTTTTGTATTCTTTTTCCATCTTCATCTTTAAATGGAATTAAAAAACTCTCAAAATCAAAATATATCGTAATGTTAGGTGGAGTGTCTTCTTTTTCTTTGAATTCAAGAACAGAGGCATCTGAATCTTCCTCAGGTAATTGAAGTAATGTACTATCTGAACAATTTTTTAAATGTTTGTTTAAAACATCTTCCTCTTTAAATCCTCTTTGACATTGGTAACAAAAGTACAATCGTCCATGATGATATGACAACTGAGATGAAAGAAGTCTTGATAAATCTGATACAAGATAGTAATGTTCTTCATGTAGTAGTAAAAATATTTTTTTACTTGCTGATTTTTGTCTCCCATCAAATATCACTGGAGTACGTTTGTTAATTTTGTCAACTCCATATACAATTAAATGAATATCAGGATTTTGCTTTTGAAATCTTTCAAGATCATTAGAAGAAGCTGGAAAATTAATACCAGTGAAGTTAGCAAACTTGTTAGGTTCTTTCCTTTGTATCTTTCTTAAATCTTTCGTGATTCTTCCTTTGTCCTTGTCTTTTGGGAAGAAATGTCTAAGTATACACCAATAAAAACATTTTTCATCTCCAGATATTATATGTACCAAAGCATGTTTCGATTTTAACCATTGAGGAAGTTTATTGTTTCCACATCCTCCTTTGAATGGTTTGTACTTTCCATAGTTGATACTTACACAATCAAAATTTAAAAATGTCCATCCAC
The DNA here is from genome assembly GCA_945859785.2 of Tridacna gigas. Lineage (NCBI taxonomy): Eukaryota > Metazoa > Mollusca > Bivalvia > Cardiida > Cardiidae > Tridacna > Tridacna gigas. Next base: position 19,292,616 of record OX244035.2, read on the forward strand.
TTCCTTCATATTCTTTTCCATAGAAGTTTTTTAATACTTCTTGTATCATTTCATTAATTAATTTTTGTTTACTGTTCAATTGATTAATTACATGAGGAGAAGAATTAAAATAGAATTTTTTTGTTTGTTCCCCATTTGTCATCTTTACACATACTGAAAGTATAGCCTTGTATCCTACATTTTTAGACAATGACAAACTCGCAGAAGGTTTAAACTTTGATAGATATGTTTCAAGATTTAAACTTTTTGAAATTTGAGGCACATCTAAAGATGTTTGTTTAAAATATCCATTTAAAGCAGATTGAGTGATAGTAGTTTTTGTTTTGTTGTTTGCTATGATGGATGATCTTGTTGATCTACTATTTGAAGGGAGTGGTTCCATAGTTTTAACCATTCTTACCACTCCGTTTTTGACCTCATATTTGTAGTTTTGCGTCATATTTTTTAATTAAGTAATTTTTTTTAATTAAAAAATTTAATTAATGAAAATGCCGAAAAATCAAATCGTTGAAAAGAAAAAGAATAGTACGGAGGGAAAGGAAAATGAAGTTCTTCCTTCTACTGTTGTTTACACTCTTGGCCCAGAAAATGTTATTAGAGGTGAAAAGAAAACTGACAAGATATTTTTTTCTGATATTCGACAAAATGGAAAGAGTGGGATATTTACAAACATTTTAAGTAGAACACCAGAAGACAAGTCAACTCTTTTAACTTTTGGTCAAAACAAATATATTAACATTGAACTAAATGATATGTTTAACCAATTTCTTTATGGAATTTATGATAGGATTGATCCTGAATTCATTGATAAGATTAACGAAGATTATCAATTTGAAAGTATTCTTCAATCATATCAAACACAAGGATTTGTAAAATGCAAGGTAGATATTGAAAAGTTTAACAAATCTTTTTTCTCAAAAGTTGTGAAGGATAATACAGGTAAAATCATTCAACCTTTAAAAAATGTTGACTTCTTGTATGATTGTATTACTTCTGGTGTCTATACAATGAAAGTAACTGGTTTCTGGAGAAAAGAAAGTCTTGTTAACGGAAAACTACAAACAACTAATAGTGGTTTGTCTATCAAGGTGTTTGGAGTCATAGTACATGGTTATGTAAATTCAGAGGTTGAAGATGAAGATTATGAAAGTGAACAACTTTCTCAACTTCGTAAAGACAGTATCCTTCTAGGAGAGTAAATTAGTATTGTGTACTTGCTCTGTTCATTTTTAAATATTTTTGAAAATATTTAAAAAATCTAATACTAATAAAAAGGGGAGGGAATTGTTTCGGATGGGATGGGTAATTAATTTCTCCGTTTGTATTTCCATTTAATATATTACCTAACATCAGGTAATATATTATACATATTTTTTCATTTTTAATAATTCTGTAAATTCTGTTCTGGTTCATATATAGGTACATAAAACCTGGCAAATCCATGTCTATATTTTTCTTGATCTCTTGAACTTGTTCTATCGATTACAGCAAAACTATAAGGTTCAGACCAACATGTATACAAGAAATGTTTAAATTCTTCCAATGTCATATCTCTGCTTGCATAGTCTGTATAGATATTCATAATATCTCTATCTGGTAGATCAAACAAAATGATAAAATTCGAATTTCCTCGTATAGTATGTCGAGGCAAACTAAAAAAAGATTGAGACAAGTAAAAACAATCTGTATTGCTATGTCTTCCTCTTGTGTAATATTTCTCAGGAACATCTTGTCTCTCTTTTAACAAATCATCAAAGATTATCAAGTTCTTGTTTGAATTACTTAATTCACGAGGATCGGGTACCTGATCATCTTCTTCACTAAAACATGGAACAATCTTGGTTCCCTTCTTTCTCTTTTGTTGATTTTTTAATTCTTCAATTAATTCCTTTTGTGAAATATTACTGTTTTCAATTTCTTGCATATTCTCAAATATTCCATTGACTGATTCTTTGTTTAATTCTGCTTCAAGGGCTTCTCTTAATAGTATGTATTCAGGTTGTTGTTTCATTGATTTACCAAAAATATACAAATGATCGTAATCTAACCAACCTGGACGAAGTAAAAGATTTAAAAGAGTTGTAGTTTTTCCACATCCACTCTCACCAATAATCAATCCTCTGATACTCTTTGGTAACATAGCACTATTCTTCCTTTTAGTCTTATTGAGATTACAACTATAATTTCTAACTTCCATTTTCTTTCTCATTTTAGAAAATATTTAACTAAAATGAGAAAAATTATTTTTTTGCTTCATTTGTTAAATGTTTTAATACATTAAACTATCTTCCATTTCACACGTAAACTCACGCCATTCTTCTTCTTCATCATCTTCTTCTTCTTCATCATCACTTGTTACATTTCCTTCTTTTGCTTCATTTGTTAGATGTTCTAAATACATTAAACAATCTCCCAATTCACACTTTAACTCATGCCATTCTTCTCCTAAAAAAGCACATATATCATCCATTTTAAGCGTTATTGAATTCTCACGTGTTTTTTCTATAAATTTTTCCATTCTTTCTAATATTATGAAACATCTGTCTATATCATCATGATATTTTTTAATATCTAGATTTTCTTTTGCTTCGTTTGTATATTCATTCACATCATTTTTGTACGACAAAAATTCATTAGTTACTTCTACTAAAAATCTTTTTATTGCTTCTTTCATTTTTTTAATTTAGTAAATATTTTACTAAAATTAAAAAAACATGACAAAGATATATTGTGTAAAGTGTCGAAAAAAGACAGATACAACAAACTTAACACAAACTACAATGAAAAATGGAAGACCTGCTTTACGTGGAACTTGTGCAATATGTGGTACACAAAAAACTCAGTTCTTACCAGGTTCATCAAAGAAAGGAAAGGGTATCGTAAACAAATTAATTGAAGCAACACCCGTTGAACTTCATCTTCCAGGATATAACTTCTGCGGTCCAGGAACAAAACTTAACAAACGTTTAAATCCAGATTTAACCCCAAAGAAACATTCCAAACCCATTAATCGTGTTGATGAGGCTTGCATGAAACATGATATTTTTTACAGAAATCATCCTGATACAAAATCTCGTCACGTAGGAGATGCTCGTCTTTTATCAGATATGAAAGGTATTTTCAATCCTTCAATAAGTGAAAGACTTGCTAGAGGAGTCATTTCTCCAATAATATCAACTAAGAAGCGTTTCGGTATGGGATTAAAAAAAAAAAGTTGTCAGTAAAACCTAAATCTCTTTCTGATGAACTCCATCGTCCTATTCGTCGTCATTTTCCCACCCGTCGTATATCTGTTAAAAACATAGATGAAACATGGACAGCTGATTTAGCCTTCATGCCAAAGAAAATTAAAGTTGGGGAGACAGAGGGAATCGAAGAAATTTTAAAACAAGAAGAAGAAAGAAGTGAAAGACAGACTGCATCAGAAAAACAAACAGACAACTTAAATATTTTCTTGGTTGTTTTAGATGTGTTTAGCCGATATGCCTGGGTCCGTAGACTTGACAATAGACAGACAAACAGCGTTGTTAAAGCATTTGAGGATATTTTTAAGACGTCAAAAAGAAGACCAAAGAAATTATGGACAGACCGAGGAGGAGAGTTTATTGGGTTAATTGATAACTCAAAAGATGAAGACAAACAAGTAACGAATTTTCAGTGTGAACATTGTAAGATGTATATGAAAACAAAAGGAGCATTAACAAATCATTTAAATCGTCTTTGTCCTGTATTGTATCCAGAGAAAGCGAAGGAAGAAAAGACGAGATTAAAAGGAGTTGAAATCTATCATACTGAAGGTAAACACAAAGCATCAATTGCTGAAAGGTGGATTAAAACTTTAAAAGATAGATTAGGAAGATGGATGACAGACAACAATACAACGAACTATTTACCTCATTTACAGGATATTGTTAAAAGTTACAACAACACACCACATAGAAACTTTAAAGATCAATTCACTCCAAGTCAAGCGAGTAATCCTGACAATGAAGAAATGATTTACAAAAAATTTTATAAAAATTCTCAACCAAAAAAGTTTAGAGCAGATAGAACAACTCAAAAGATTCCGTTAAAAGTTGATGACTTAGTTAGGATACCAAGAAGAAAAGCGGAAGGATTTGAAAAAGGTTATACAGCAAATTGGACAAGAGAGATTTTTAGAATTCGTGAAATCAAGGATACCGATCCTATGACTTACTATTTATCAGATGCAAATGATCATCATATCAATGGAGCATTTTATAGACAAGAACTACAAAAAACACGTTTTGGCTTTCAAGATTGGATGGGAGACAATAAACCAAGAATTAAAGAAAATGCTATTCTTGGGATGGAAGCAGTTAGAAAAGAGGCAACTAGACAAAAGGAGAAGAAACAAAGACAAAGAGATAGGAAGAAACAATCAGCAAAAGGTTATGGTTTAGAGGTTTCTAAAACTGTTAGAGATTTACCAATTAAATCTTTAAACAATTTCGAACTTACAGACATATGTAAACATTTAAAAGGTTGGCGTGGTGTTTTCTCAAGAGATGCTTTGCCTAAAAAACCTAATACATATGAATGTGGAATCTTAAACCTTGATGATAGTGAAGGTCCAGGAACTCATTGGACTTGTTGGCATCGAAACAAGAAACTTAAGTTTTACTTCGATAGTTATGGATTGCCTCCTCCTCTTGAATTCCAGAAATATATGAAAAGTCCGATTTTGTATTCATCTGATCAGATACAAAATCCAGGGACCGTGATCTGTGGTCATCTTTGTGTTCATGTGTTACAAAAACTTAACAAAGGCTATCATCTTCAACCTGTTGTATCACATTTAATGGATTTAAAAGAAAAAGGATTAATTTAAAAACTATGAGTATACCTATTACAAAATTTGGAGAATTAGAAAAAGAAATTACAGAGTTAGAGGAAGAAATTGTTCCACTTCCTTTCATCGTTGATAACTTTTTGGGAAAAAATGGAGGAGAAATTACCGGATCAATTGATATGACAGGTAAACCTATTAAAAATTTACCAGATCCTGTTGATGGACAGGACCCTGTCACAAAAAATTATCTAGACAGCAGTCAAGGTCATTCATTTTTTAAACGAACTCCAGGAAATGAATATATAGCAAGTAAAGATTTAGACATGGGGGAACATAGATTACATAATCTACCAATGCCGATTGATAATCGTGAGGTAAGTACTAAGTTGTATACAGATATTATGACAAATGATGTTAAAAAAGGTCTTGAAGCACATAATCCTTTCTATTTTAACAGTAATAAGTACAAAGCGAAGGGAAATATAGATATGTTGAATTTTAAAGTTGAAAATGTCCCGTTGCCTGTTGAAGACAATGATGTTAGTAGTAAGATATTTACTGAAACATTAGTTGAAAATAGAAGAAGACAATTGGAAATGAATAATCCGTTTAATTTGGATAATGGAAACTTTGTGGCAAAGAAAAAGATAGACATGAAAGGAAACAAAATCGAAAATGTAGGATTTCCTGATTTACCAGAAGATGTAGTGACTAAAGCATTTTTTGACGAAGCAACTGGATGGGAACATAAGAATGGGGGATTTGTTGCTAAAGATCATATTTATCTTGGAAAAAAGAAGTTGGGAGGATTAAAAGATCCAACTGCTAACGGAGAAGCCTGTAACAAAGGTTATGTAGACAAAGAATTAAAAAAAGTAACAGATGGAACATTAAAAAAAGGAGATGATGGATTTTATTCAGTTGATACAGATGTAAATCTCAACAATTTTAGACTTTTCGGAGTACCAGATCCAACGAGAGAAGATGAAGTAACGAATTTGAAAACTGTGAATGAGAAAATTGCAAATCTCCAACCTGTAGGAATTGATCCTGCTGAGTTAGACAAAGTTAAATCAGATATTGAGAAAAATCTTGCTTTCAATACAAGAAATCAAAGAACTTTTACTGCTCGTGGAAAAATCAACATGAGACAAAAGACATTAAGTAATATTCCCGATCCTGTAGATGCAACTGATGCCGTCCCTCTTGGTTTTGTTAATGAGATGAAAGAGTTTTTTGAAGATCGTATTAAAGAAGTAGAAGAAGAAACAAAGGAAACGAAAAAAGCAATTGATAGAGTATCTAGACAGTTGCCAGGAGGAGGAAACGCAAATGGAAATGAAGCAGAATTTGGAGATATGAAAGGAAAAAAATTATTTAATGTGGGAGATCCAGAAAATCCAAACGATGGAGTTAATCTAAAGTTTTTAAATCAAAAGACACCATTTACTAAAACTAATGGTTACTTTACTTCATCACATGGGATAGATATGAATTTAAAGAAGATTACAAATTTGGGAACTCCTACTGCTGATAACGATGCGGTAAGTAAACGTTTTGTAGAAGATTTAAATGGCTTTGAAAGTCAAGGAATATATATTAAATCAAAACATCCTATTTTAATGGATGGTAAAACGATAGAACAACTTGGAAAACCTAATTTTTTAACAGATGCTGTGAATAAAGAATATGTAGATGAAAAAATTAACAAAATACCTTTTACAAAAGTTAACGGACATTTTTTTGCAACGGGAGAAATAGACATGGGAGTGAAAAAAATAACAAATTTGGCACTTCCTTTTGATTTTCAAGACGCAACTCCAAAGGCATATGTGGACAAATTAATTAAAAAACTTGAAACAGAAGATCAAAAAAGAAAAGATGAAACAGAATGGGTGCATGAGTTTACAAAAGAAAAAGTAAAAGAATTAGATCAAAAAAGAAATGAACTAAAAGAATATTTAGATATAGAAAAAGCAAAAATTTTACCAAAAGAACGAATTTATAAATTTTTGGGTACTTCAATAATTTTAATAAGAGGTGAAGCAGAAGGACCTTTAGTTGGAATGGTAGAAGTTTTAAATTCTAATATTAGAAAACCTGCTCCTAATTTACCTGGGGGTTTTATTGCTTATGATAGGGATCGTAAAGAAATTAAACCATCTATCATATATTTTGGAAAATATGATGGGGGTGTCTATGACAATAAAGAAACTGAATTAAGAAAATTCCCAATGTTTTTAATTCCTTCTAATTTTAAAATTTTAAAATATGGTATATTTTTTGAAGGTTTTAAAAAACCAACTGTAATTTTCATAGATGTTGTAGGGAAAGAAGTATATGACGATACACCGACAGAAGAAAGTTTTAATTTAGAATTAGAAGTTAATTTTCAAAATGGAAATACAAATAAAAAAGAAAATTTTTTAATAAATACAGGTTCTTTAGAATATGATAAAATGCATTGTAAAGTTTTAAGTGATGTAAATTCTACAATTTTCCAAAATTGTAATTCTCTTTTTTTAAAATTTAGGAATTCTCATATAAATGTTTCAAGGTTTTTTATAACTTTTGTTGTTCTTCTTCACTTACCCGATTACAATGAAGACTATCTTCCCGAAGGCTTTGACATTTAAAAACATACATATAATATATAACCTTTCTTCAGGTTACATATTAATTTCACCCTACAAAAATCGAAAAATCATAGTTTTTCAAACATCTCTCATGTTTTGTTCTTATTAAATCCTCAAGCAAATGCATTTTATCTTCCCACATATCATCTCCATCTTCTACAAAAAAGTAAATCTTAACATCTGGAAAATACAAACTATAAAAAATCTTAAGAAACATCCTAATTTTTTTTATCAATTCCGTTTCATTTTGATCAAATAGAAAAACATCATCATATCTATATACATATTTGTTTTTAATAACGAGACAAGAGACCCACATGTTAAATGATTCACATGTTTCTTTTCTCTTAGACCATTCGTACATCAAGTAAGATGAAAACTTTTTTTCAAACAAATCATTGTATAGATATGAACTATACTCATTTTTCTTAAACTCATATTTCAACTGATATAATTTTTCATTTGGCTCAAACTCATATTTCAACAGATCTAATTTTTCATTCATGTTTTTAAAAAGAAATTTTTCGCTTAATTATGTTTTCTTTTCTACATACCGGACATTTAGAAGATGTTGACAACTTATCACATTCATCACATATACATAAATGTCCACAGTTACAAAAAAGTATATTTGGTTTACTCTGAAAGCATATCACACATTCTTCATTTTTAAATGTTGATTGACCATTTTCTTTGTTTTCATATTGTTCGAGTTTTAAACGTAATCTTTTGTTTTCACCTACTAGAGTTTCTTGTTTTTCTACTAATTCATAATATTCAAGTGCCAATTCTTCAAACTTTCTTGCCAATTTAAACATATTAAATGATGATGAAACATCATCATCATCGTAGATTTTCTCTTCCTGAGTTTGTATTTCCATTTTTTCTATTTTATTAATACAAGATTTTTTTAATCAATTTTAGTTAATTTATGTGTTTTAATAAATGACTTCATTACAAATTGTTTTGTCAGACAACAAAACAGATTTTAAAACTGATTTTAATCCTCCTTTGCATTTAAATCATCCTTGTGAGATTGCTTTGATTAATCTTGAGACATATTACAGCATACCAAATATTAAACCTGGATTTAATGAATTTAGGATGTTAAAAAATCCTGAAAAAGGTGCATGGGATTTTAAATTAAAAACAGGAAGTTATAGTTTAGTAGATATTAACAAAGAAATAGAAAATATTTTTGAACAAAACAATTTAAAAGATCAAAACAATCAATATCCTTTTAAAATATCAGCCAATACAAAAACTTTTAAAACTATTTTAGTTGTGTCACCTAACTATATAGTTGATTTTACACAAAATAGTTTAAACAAAATTTTGGGATTTAAGCCTATAATGTATACTGAAGGCACATATGAAAGTGAAAATGATATTAATATTTTACCTGTAAACAGTGTATTGGTTAATTTAGATATTGTCGAAGGTTCCTATGTGAAAGGTCAAAAAGGAAATACAATATATTCCTTTTTTCCAAATGTAAACCCAGGTCATAAAATCATAGAAAGACCTCCTTATCCGTTGTATTCACCCTTACTTTTAAACTCTATTCATAGTATTAGATTGACATTAACCGATCAAAATGGTGACATAATAGATTTAAGAAATGAAAATCTTACTGTTCGTTTTCATATACGAAATTTAAAGTAATTTAACTAAATTAATGATTTAAAAAACTATGACAAAAACATCATATATTGAAACAAAAATTAATTTGTCTGAAAGTCAAAAGCAAAAAATTGCTTCTGCTTACAAGAACAAACAAAAAATTACAATAAACTTTAAGCCTGGTAATGTAGGAGGAAGCGAAAGTTTCTATTTTACTAGAGGACAACTTTCAAAAATGGAAAAGGCTTTTAAGCAAGGAAAAGGTGTCAATATTAATCTTTCAATGGCACAAATCAAATACAATGCAAAACATGGTGGATTTTTATCCGCTCTTGCTGGAATAGCATCTCGTGCTTTACCTCTTGTTCTTCCTTTTGTTGGAAATGTCGCAAAGAAGGTTCTTCCAGCTCTTGGATTAGGAGCAGTATCTGGTCTTGCCGATAAAGCAGTTAAGTCCATTTTCGGTGACGGACTTTTCTTATCTAAAAATGGTCAAACAGCACAAATTGAAACAGATGGAAAGGGATTGTACTTAAAACCTATAGATGGTTCAGGTTTTGAGGGAAATGGTGTCTTCCTTGTAAAAAATGGACATGTTCAAGATGGTTCTGGTCTCCTGTCTAGTATTCCACTTATTGGTCCTCTACTTAAAGCTATAATTTAATTAAAAAAAAGATGAGACAACCTAAAACAATTTATTGGAATCCAAAAGATGGATTAAAATATCCTGCATTAAAAAAATCAGGTACTCTCTGGTTAATATATACACAACAGACTTTAAAACTTAATCCTCATGAAACTAAACCAATTGGTTTAAATTTTGGATATATGTTTTCAGATGGTTTGATTTTAACATTTGCTACAGATGCTATTAATCAAAGTCTAGAAATTAAAACTCCTTTTCATTACGAGAACAAGACAGACAATATTAAAACAGATCTTTACAATTTTTCTAAAAATCCTATTCTAATACCAGAGTGTACACCATTCTGTTTTGTTAAATACCTTAAAGCATAAAAGTCATTTAATAAAATGACAGAGTTAAAACAAAACAATGGACAAAGTGGGATTTATCCTAACATTGTCAACCCTGATCCAACTGCTCCGGTTGCGATCATTGAAATGTCAGATAGCGGACAAGGTTTTAGACTTTCGAAGATATCTGATGTACAAAAGTTTCTCGAAGATGAGATTAAAGAGAGAGGAGCATTGTCAAAAAAGTTTATGAAATATAGTAAAGTATCAGATGGAATTGAAGGTGGACTTTCAATAGCAACATTAGCAATGGGTGCCGGTGGTGTAGCATTATTGAGCACAATTGTAGCAATTCCTGTGACAATAGGATTAGAGGCTTGTGCTCTAGTTACTGGTTTATCCTCAGTGGCACTTAAGTTTTTTACAAGAAGAACCAGAACGAAGGCAGAAAAACATGGGGAGATTAAACATTTGGCATGTTCAAAGTTAGATACAGTCAATACACATATATCAAAGGCTATCAGTGACAACAAGATTACACACGAAGAGTTCACTTTGATTATGGAAGAACTTGAGAAGTACAAAGTAATGAAGGAAGAAGTAAGAAGCAAGATCAACAAGAAAAAAAAGATCGAGGAACAAAACAGTTTGATAGAAAAGGGAAAGAGAGAAGCCAGAGAAGAATTTCGACGTTTGGTCGAGAGGAAACAGGGCGGTCCTCTACCTTTCTAAATTTAAAAGTTCCCAAATTCTCTTTTAGTTGTTCTTGTGTGTGTAGTAATATGAGTGAGATGATATAGTAAAATGTATTAAGTAGTTACTTAATATATTTTAAGTATCAATAAACTTTAAAAAATGTCATTCATTAACATTGATGATATCAACAAAAGAGATGAGATAGTTAAAAAATTTTTAACTCTTAAAAAAAATATTCGTTCAAGGGATAGTGCTGAAATACAGGCAGAAAGAGGTAATGTTGAAGCACTACAAAAATATTTTAAACCAGTAACGGAAGGAATTGCTAAAATTACACCAGCACAACCTTCAACACAACCAACAACAAAAGAAAAAGAAGAAGAAAAAAATATTTTTCTTAATGATCCTGAATTAAACAAATATGTAAACATGGGAAAAAAAGATCAATTAATTGACTTAGATCTAACGGGAGAACAACCAAAAATACTATTAGGTAATTATCCTTTAAATGTTGAAGGTGATAGTATTGAATACTTTGGAACCAAATACAAAAGAACTCCTAAATTAATGAATTTAATATTTTCTCCTACACCCACAGTTGATAAAAATTCACAAGAATACAAAGACTTTAAAAATATGATGAAAGATAGTAAAACCCTTGTTGTACAATCTCCAATTACTCACAATTTAATTTTTAATCCAATTTTAAATAGAAATACCATTAGATGGAAAGATCTTTTAAAAGATATAGCAATTAATTTAAAAACGGGTTCCGGTATACAAGAAGGAGGTAAACATGAAACTGTGATTATACCATCTGACCCATTAGCGCTTGCTGATCGTTTAAGTCTTGTCTGTGGTAGTATTAAAGCTGGTAACACAGGACTTAAAAATGAAATGGTTGAATTATGCAATGCTTTGATTAGAAAAAAAATAATGTCAAGAAAGGAGCGTGATGAACTTTTAAATACTGTTTAAAGTAAATAGTATATATTTAAAAATGATTATCACAGACGATCAACCAGGTTATGAAATGGAATATGTATATGGTGGGTCAGGACTTTTTACTCCTGTGGCTGATTTTTTTTCACGTATCTTTCGTAGTGGAGCAAGTAAAGTCACAAAAAAAGTATTAAAAGCAACGGCTGAAAAAATTGCTAAGGATACAGGAAAAAAACTACTTGATGCAGGAACTAAAAAGGCCGAACAACTTGCCAGAGACAAAATTAAAAGTTTGTTAAACAAGAAACAACCAAGAAATTTAAAAGTTTCTGATGCTCCACCTACTGCAACGATAGCACTTGATACTCCTAGTCTTGGAATGATACCAAGAAAAAAAGGATTGAGTGAAGGGCTTGGTATTAAAGTCATTTAAAGTAATTAAAACTAATTTAAAATCAATATGGCAAATAGTACTATATTACATTGGAATACAGAGGTTCCCATAGACGAAGACATTGAGAGTTATCAATATCACGAATATCCTCCAGACAAAGGTGCAACACAATTAAACACACCAGGTGAAATTAGGCTTACAATTGAAAGTCAAGATGTTTTTACTCATACTTCTAAAAGTTACTTGTATGTTGTAGGAAGATTGATATCAACGGCGGAAGTTGCGGTAGGAAGCAATAGATATTTAAGAGAAGACCCTATAACTTTAACAAACAATGCTATCATGAACCTTTTTAGTCAGATAAAATTTTCATTGTCAGGACAAGAAGTAGAAAATATTCTATATCCAGGACAAACCTCAACAATACTTGGAATGTTAAAATATCCCGATGACTTTAACAAGTCAAGAGGATTAAACCAATGTTGGATGAAAGACTATGATACTGGTATGCCAACAGAACACAACACAGGATGGCAAACAAGACAATCTTTAATTTTGAATACAAATCCTCCAGGCAACTTTTCTTTTTTAATCCCTGTTTCTCATATCTTTGGATTTTTCGAAGATTACAACAAAATTCTATATGGGGTGAAACAAGAAATTAGTTTGATACGAAAAGGAGATGGAGAAGCAATTATTAGGGATGACTTTAACAGACAAGTAGGAGGTGCAGACAAACCCTTAGCAGATGGAAGAGTAGAAATTACAAAACTTTCATGGTTTGTACCTCATGTTTTACCCGCTGATGAAGCAAGATTCACACTTTACAAACAGATAGATAGCAAGATTACAACAAAGATAGGTTTCAAGAGTAGACAGTGTGAAAGTATCATTGTACCACAAACAAGAGAGTTTGTTTGGAGACTTGCTGTAAAATCAGCATCTGAAAGACCAAGATTTTTAGTTCTTGGATTTCAAACAGGTAACAAGGATTTACAAACACAAAACTCTGCTATTTTTAACCATCTAAATTTAACAAATGTTCATGTGTATTTGAATACTGAAAGATATCCAGAAATAGATTACAATATTAACTTTAATGAAAATGAATATGCTAGGGCATTCTTTGAAACTTCCAATTTTAGATATATGACAAAACACCTACCAATGGAAAATTCAAACTTCTCTATTAATCCAATAGACTTTAAAACTCTATATCCTTTGTTTGTATTTGATTTGACAAAACAAAAGAGTAGACTACGTGCATCAGTTGTAGATATACAAGTTAGAGCCAAGTTTGGAGCAAACGTTCCAGCAGACACAAAAGCATATGCTGTTGTGTTGTCAGATAAAATTTTTAATCTTCAGTCAGATGGAAAGAAGATGAATCCAGTATTTTAATATTTAAAATATTTTTAAATCTTGATATGTTTAAACAACATATGAAGATTGAATATTTAAATTGTTTCATGATATATATTAACTTGTCTGTCTTGTTTTTGTTTTTTAGGATGGTTTGAACTTCCATCTAAAAACAACTTTAAAGGAGATTTAACCTTTGATAGATCTTTAACATTTTTATCGAGATATTCTTGAAGATAGTAACCTGTTACAGGATACCTTCCTTCTTCTGTTTTAATGAAAAGTATTTTTTTATTAACACCTCTAAAATCAAATTCACTAAAAGCATCAACTTCATATTCTCCTGGTTCAACATTTATTAAATCTCGTGGTTGTTCTTCTGATCTTTTAGGTTTAGGTAAATTTAGTAAAAGTTGTGGAATTTCATTTAATTCCTTTTCTATTTCTTTAAATCTTTCTATAGCATTAGTAATATCATCAATCGATTTTTTAAATTTTGTTTTAAAAAGTATCAGTTCTTGTTCGTTTTTACCAAAAACTAATTCTTTCTTATGAAAATAGAACCTTAAACTATGTATTGACATACAATAAATATTTTCTTTTTTGTTTTTTGTTTCAACTTCTTTAAAAAATGTGTTTTGTGTATCTTTGTTTATTAACCATCTTTTTAAAGCCTTCGTAGGAAAACAAACACCTTTTTCTTCAGTCTTACCATAATTGAAAAGTATTCTACAACTTCTTTCTTTTGTTCTATCGCTGTATTCACAAATTTTAAAAGCATATATTTCTATGAATTTGTGTTTTTCAATTTCCTTCAATACTTCTTCTTGATTTGAAAATCTTTTTAAATCTTTTTCAACTGTTTTTTTTCTTTCATCAGCTCTTTCTTGTTTCTCCATCAAAATTTTAAGACTTTCCTTTTCTTTCAAGAGTTTTAATTTTCTTTCTTCTTCTTCTTCTTTTTGTTTTTGTTTTAGTTCCTCAATTTTCTTCTGCCATACATACATTCTATATTGTGAATCAATTTCTTCTAGGATTTCCTTCCTCTTTCGTGTTGAAATCAAAGAAATATTAAATGAACAATCTTCTAGTTTTTTTGGTTTGTTTAAAACGGAACGTTCACCTCGGGCTTTTCTATTTTTTACTTTTCTAAATTCAAACTTAATATCCTCAGAAGAAGGACAAACTTCTGAAATATCTGGTAGATCTTCATGAGTACTATAATCTTTTGTAGGTTGATTTGTTGGAGTTAAAAACGTTGGTCCTCGTCTTGCATAACATTTAGGTTTAAAGAAATGTAATAATTTATCATCATTTTCATCACGTTCAAATTCAACAACATTAATTACTAAGTTATTGAAACCAAATTCACTCATAGCCTCTTTCTTCGCGCAATCAAAACGTTTTAATAAATCTTCTTCAGTTTCATCTTTTCTTTTAGAAACATTATAGTTTACACATGCTATTCTTTGTGTAAGACTATTCCCATACCATATCATAGATATTTCTTTTTTTGTTCTATCACATATTAAACAACTTTTAGTAATCGCATCTCTTAACAACTCAAATTGTTTAACTTTAGGTTGACTGTGAAAGATTTTAAGATTGTGAACCTTGCTTAATTCTTTCAGAATTAAACTTTTAGCATCAATTTTAAATTTCATTGAAGGACAGAAACTCAATTCAAAACGCGTTACTCCATGCTCTATCACATCAGGATGATTAAAAACTTTTTTTAAATATGGACTTTGATGATTGTATGCATATTCAGCAATGTGAACCCCCATTTTCTTTTGTGTATTTCCTGCTTCGAAGTTAGAGACAATCTTGTTGTAATACTTACAACGTATAGTTTGATTTTCATAAACAGTTGTATATTTAAAAATGTTACGTCCAGATTTTCTTTCTTCTTTTCTCAAATTTATCAAAACATCTTTACTGTTGTATTCTGATCTTTTCTCATCATAATGAAATTTTAAAAAAATAGCACTATCTTCTGTTTCATCAAATTCGGGAGATTTCTCATCTTCTTCTCTTGTATTTTCTCTGTTTAAAAATGCTTGATACAAAGCAGGAACGTCAAGAGTACCTGCTTGATCAAGAGTGATATCACACTTTCCTATTACAAATCCTTTAATTTTTAAAATTTCATTTAATCTATCTATTCCCCTATTAACAATCTTGAAAGGAATGTTGGAAACATTGATTTTAATTCCAACAACGCCAACAGGAGATTGATCATTTTTTTGTTTTTGCCATCTTCGAGCATTTTTTAAAATTCTTTCATCTTCATCAATCAAATTCATAGTATTTAATAAATCACTTTTACTGTTTGTATGATATTGTGCTGTTGTAAAAATTCTTGCGTCATAACAATTAATTCCATTAAAAGTAGCTATTGTTTCATTTTTAGCAATATCTAAATATCTTTTTGCCACTCCTGTAATTTTTTCTCCATCACTGTCTTTGGTGTCACCTTTGAGAGTGATTCCACCTCTATTGCTTTTAATAACATCTGAAGGAAAGACGTAAGAAAATATGTATATGTCATCAAAAATGAAAGGTATATCACGTAAACGTTTAAGATACATTAAACCGTTTGAATTTTCGATATATGAAACATTTTTAATGTCACTAATTAAATTGCTGTCATATGTATTCTCAACAGCGAGATAATATATTAAATTTGTATCTGTTCGAAGACCTAAATCTTTTAAATTCATTGAAATAGGTGTTTCATCTTCATCATAACCTCTATTAATTTCTCCGTTTAACCCCATTTTTTTTTAATATATAGAAAATACTTAAATTAAAAGTATTTTTGCGATTAAATTTGTATTTTTTGTTTCATTTTTCATTTTAAAATTTATTACCCTTTCCCTTTTTCCCCAGTGTCTCTCTCAGGGAACTTTCATTAACTCTTCACTTACCAACTAAACTGAGAAAACAGAGTAAATCTGAGTGAAGCTGACAAAACAGAGTAAATCTGAGTGAAGCTGAGTGAATGGACAAACTACCGGCCTTCGGAAGCTGACGAAACTGAGTAAATCTGACGAAAGGACAAACTAACTGAAGGGCGGAGGGGTGCAAGTGCAGGTGCAAAGGAAGCAGAGAAAAGGGAAAAAGGGGAAGGGGATGTATAGGTATATGAGTAAATTTACTTGAGTTGGTTGTGTTTGTTTGTTCTCCCGCCGTGACACGCCTCTCTTAGAAAACTTTCCCCAGTGTCTCTCTCAGGGAACTTTCGTTAACTCTTCAATTAACCCAACTTACCCGAGTAAACTGAGTAACTGAGTAAAGCTGAGTAAATCAGAGTAACTTAGTAACTGAGAAAACGGAGGAGAGCAGAGAAAAGCGGAGGAAACTGAGTAACTGACGAACTAACGGCGGGGGAGGGTGCAAGTGCAAGTGCAGAGGAAGCAGAGGAAGCAGAGAAAAGGGAAAAAGGGGAAGGGGATGTATAGGTATATGAGCAATTTAACAAAAAGAGAAGAGAGAAGAGAGAAGAGAGAAGAGATTCCGAAGGAAAGCAACGGAGAAGGGGTGAGAAGGGGTAATCATATATTGAAAATCCGAAGAACAAGAAAAAGGGGGATGGTTAACGATGAACCACAAAAGAAAAAGTGTGGTTAAAAAATCAACCATGAAAAAAATATCGGAAAGGAAAGGAAAGGAAAGGGAAAAAAGGGGAAAAATGGAGTTGGGTGGTGTTTAACCTCCGAAGGAAATGAGACCGAGGGAATGAAAAGGGGGTTTCGGTTATATGAAAAAATATTTTTCGTTTCCTAGATTTAGAATTGCAATCCAATTCCGTATTTTGCGTCAGCACTCTCCCTATTACTCTCTCCCAGGGTTAAAATTTTGGCCCACTTTGTAGAGGCCCACTAGATAAAGCTACATGCAAAATTTGGTAGCTCTAGGCCTTATGGCTAGGTACAGGAAGATTTGTGAAGTTTTCTCTATATAAGCCTATGTAAAACTTGTGACCCCTGGGGCAGAGCCAATTTTGACCCCAGGGCTATAATTTGAAGAAACTTGATAGAGGTCTACTAGATAAAGCTACATACCAAATTTGGTAGCCCTATGCCTTATGGTTTCAGACAAGAAGATTTTTAAAGATTTCCAATATTTTTCAGTTTTGTTGCCATGGCAACTAGAGTTTTTGAAGGAATCAAATTCTTTCAAGAAATTCTGAAGAGGACCATGGCAGGATCATTTCTGTGAAGTTTCGTGAAAATTGGATGGGTAGTTTCAGAGAAGATGATGTTTGAAATAAAAGTTAACGCACAGATGGACGGACGGACGGACGGACGCACGACGGACACCGGGCCATGACATAAGCCCGCTGGCCTTCGGCCAGTGGAGCTAACAATACAACTATGAAATTTCATAAAATTTTGTCCAGTAGTTAAAGAGATATTGGTACATAATGGAAATATACATCAAGATCCCTTTTTCGATGACATGGCATAAAAAAAAAGGATATCGGTAGACTATCATATAAACCACATGTATGAAGTTTCATCAATTTTCGTCAAGGATTTTACAAGATATCTGTTGGGATGGACGGACAAAGGGATGGACTGATGGACAACGCAACGCAAAAACTATATTCCCCCTTCCCCCCACCCCAAAAAAAGAGAAAAATTGTGGGGGGATAATAACTGTTAATCAAACAATCCAGAGTTTTAACTACCCTTAGTAAGAAGACTTTTGAAAATGTTGTGGGAAAAGAAAAAAAGGCTAGTAACCAGCATTTTCTTCTTTTCAAACATTGTTTTCTATCCTTTTGAGCACAAAAGCCTTTATGTGACCAACATTTTCTCCTTTTCTCACTCAAAGCCTTCTTCTTCTGGGTCATTTATACTCAGGCATGACTGTTTCTTGAAGAGGTAAGTCTTGTCAATCAAATAGAAACAAGAATATTCACCAAGCATATTTGGTCCAGGAACAGGAGTACTAGAAGCACTTTGATTGGCTCTGAGATTTTTGATAATGTGAGTCAGTTCTGTGTTTATTTTGACCAATGATTTGGCAAGGGGATCTCCGTCTGCAGAGGCACGCAATTCAGGCCGCTCGTTTGGTATTGATTGAGAGGAGTTAACTCTTTGATTTAAAGGCTCCACTTGCTTCTGCAACACTGGAACATAGAATGAATACAGTACAGTGATTATTTGAATATAGAATTGAGCAAGAATTTGGCATATATGGCAATTTGCAGGCTCTTGAAGTTTCAGTATGTGTATATACAAACACTTAAAAGCATGTATAGAAAATCTGATTTCACTGTCTGATTGTTGATCAACCTTGTCCTCTTTACTGAGATATTCTGAACAATAAAGACATTCAAACAGACATAGAGCAGCACTCTAGCAAAAGGGGTTTAATCCTTTACCACACAATCCAGAGTTCTGACAAGCCTAAGTGAGAAGCTTTTTGAAAAAAAATGTACAAAAATGAGAAAAAATGCTGGAAATCAGCATTTTCTCCTTTTCTAACAATGTTTTCTACTCTTTAAAAGACAATTCTAATCATTTTTGCCACATTTAATTTGTCGTCTGCAAATCCTTTCCATTTGGACCAGGCTTAAATTTTGTCATTTCAGACAGAGTTAATGCATCTCTATGATCCATTATACCAAAGCAAATCATCACATAATCA
Source organism: Tridacna gigas (assembly GCA_945859785.2). NCBI lineage: Eukaryota > Metazoa > Mollusca > Bivalvia > Cardiida > Cardiidae > Tridacna > Tridacna gigas. The sequence goes on from OX244035.2 coordinate 19,311,718, forward strand.
TGGATCCATAAATTGACTGAATCTGGAGGTAGAATGGTCCTTGGACAGACTGAATATCTACAAATAGCAGAAAGTTTCAACCCATGTCAGCCTGCACAGGCCGACATGGTTCAATACTTGTTGCAGATGGATTAAACCCTCTATTCCTAGTGCATGTCTCATAATTACTTGTGTATTATTTCTATATATGGGCCACACTCTGGCAAAAGAGGGCTTAATGTATCTCTGTGATCCAAGATACCAATTAAGCCATCATATAATTATGGATCCATAATAGCCACCTTTTTCAACAACTGACTTAATCAAGAGGTAGTCTGGTCCTTGGACATACAGAAAACTGACCAGTGGCAAAAAGTTTCGGCCCAGGTCAGCCTGCGCGGACTGCGCAGGTTCACCTGGGTCGATATTTTTCGCAGATGCATTAAGCCCCCTTTTCATAGAGCATGGCTCATATAAAAATGGTCTTTCTAGATTTATTTGGTCCTCTAAGGTTTTGATGGCTCGACCCTTTACCACAAAATCCTGACCCTGAAGAAGAAGGTTTTTGAAAACATTGTGGAAAAAGGAGAAAATGCTGGTAACCAGCATTTTCTCCTTTTCCCACAGTGTTTTCTACCCTATTAAAGAAAAATTGCATCATTTGAGCCACAGTGAAATTGTCGTCTGCAAGTGCTTTCAATTTGGATAAGTCTATATTTTTGTTATCTGGTAAAGAATTAAACACTTCATTCTAAATGAGAAACTGTTTAACTCTTTACCACATGACTAAATTTTAGACTGGTCCAAATTCAAAGCGTTTGCAGACAACAAATTAAATGATGCTTTAACGGTGGTATTTGTCTTCGAAAAGGTAAAAAACATTGTGGGAAAAGGATAAAATGCTGATTACCAGCATTTTCTCCTTTTCCCACAATGTTTTCAGAAGCCTTTTCTGTGAGAGTCGTTAAAACTCAGCATTGTGTGGTAAATATTAAAACCTACCCTGTAAAACATTATCCACACTGTTATCTGTACTACTGATCCCACTACTGCCTTCGTCATCGCTGAGGTCAAAGTTTGGCATCTTAACTGGACGGTAGTTATGTTCAAAGGGTGACCACTCCAAGTCAGAGTCACTGTTACACTGCTTAAAAAGATCAAATATTTCAACATCAAACTATCATGGATATAGTAGAAATTATGGGACTATTCTATACCCAATACCTGCATATTAACCCTTTACCACATAATCCCTACTTTTAAGGATCCTGAAGAAGGAGGTTTATGAAAACATGGGAAAAAGGGGAAAATGCTTGTCAAACCAGCATTTTCTCCTTTCCCCACATTTTTTCCTTGTCTTTGAAAAGAGAATTTCATGTTTTGACTTACATTTAATGTCTTCTGGAAATGCTTGCAATTTCTACAAGGCTGAAGTTTTGTTGTTTAATAAGAGGTTGGATAACAGTTTACAACCAAGGCCTAATTTTTCTGCTAAGAAGTTTACAATGGTGCTCGGAAAACCTTTACAAGAAAGCAAATTTTAAACTTAACCTAAATTGAGAGCATTTGAAGACAAAAAACTCTCAAATGACAGGCTTTGTTTCTAAAACAATAGGAAATGTAGAGGAAAAAGTAAAAAAAAAAGCTGGTTACCACCATTTTCTCCTTTTCCCACAATGTTTGCAAAAGCATTTTTCCTCAGGGTTGTTAAATCTTGTGATTCTTTGGTAAAAACCTTTACCACACAATCCTGAGACTTAACAAACTTGAAAGAGAAGGCTTTTGAAAGCATTACAGGGAAATAGGAAAATAGCGGTAATTAGCAGTTTCTCTTTTTCCACAATGTGTTCTATGCTATCAAAGACAGAAGTTATTACCTGAGCTATATTTAATAAGTCCATATATTTAGTCTAAAATTTTGTTGTTTAGTACAGAGTTAAAGCTCAAAGAATCTGTCTTTATGCTCTTGTGACTGACAGGTTTGAAAACACTGATAGACATAGAGCATCATGCTTGTTACAAACAACTGTTTTTCTTCCAAGAAAATTCGTCCTGTCATTCAAAGACAGCCAGTTCCCTTTTACTCTAAGTAATTTGTGATTTGTGTCATATGTCCCAGTCCTGAGATTTAACAATTCTGAGAAAGAATGTTTTTAAAAACATTGCATGAAAAAGAGAAAATGCTGGTAACCAGCATTTTCTCCTTTTCCCACAATGTTTTCTACCCTTCCAAAAACAAATTTCACTTTCGTGTTACTTTTATGTTGTCATCTGCATGTGCAGACAAGTCTAAAATGTTGTGCAGAAAAGAGTTAAATAAGCGTATGTGGTTCTGATTAAATCGCCCTTTTCACCAGGCCACAAAATTTATAATTTGTCAACTTTGAAAGCATTTGCAGATGACAAATTGAATTTGGCTCAAATGTTGGAAAATGCTGGTTACCAGCATTCTCTTCTTTTCCCACAATGTTTTCAAAAGCCTTTCTCAGGGTTGTTAAAACTCTAGATCTTGCGGTAATGGGTAAAACATTCCCAGATAAATAACTAAACATCAAGAAGAAAGGAAGGAAGGAAAAGGTATCTTACCTCTGGTACAATTTGTGATTTCAATCTAGAGAGATATTTTTCCTTCTCTTTCACCAGCCGATGACCAGCGCTCATTTGTATGGCTGCACGGTCGATCTCCATGGCCTCTCTGTCCAGTTTTTGTTTCACATCGTCCAGCACTGTAGCACCCTCAGGGGTCAGATTCTAGAAACAAAGGCAACATGGCATCCAATGTCCGTATTCACCAACTATTATTAACTCTTATTAACTCCTTACCACACAAGTAAAATTTAGACTTGTCCAAATTGAAAGCATTTGCAGATGACAATTTAAACGTAGCTAAAAAGATGGAATTTGTCTTTGGTTGGGCAGAAAACATTGTGGGAAAAGGAGAAAATGCTGGTTACCAGCATTTTCTCCTTTTCCAACAATGTTTTCAGAAGGCTTTTTTCTTACGGTTTGGATTGTGTGGTAAAGGGTTAAAGACATTGTTAGTCTTATTCTTAAAAATTTTCTAAATTTAAAAGTAACACAACTCCTGATTGGCTAAACCAAAGGGTTCAGCTAATCAAAAGTTTTGCTACTTTCTGAATTTAGAACTTTGATATGAAATTAAGAATGGTTGGTGAATATAGGCCAAGAAGTGCTAACAGTGTTAATTCAAGAGCAACTTTGCCACTGTAATTCCTTAGATCATATTTCTAGACTGAGTTTACATGTAGTTGGCACGCTAAAGCTTATACGTATGTATATATGAGCCATGCTCTGGCAAAAGAGGGCTTAATGCATCTTCACTGTGCATTATACCTATCATGCCATCACATAATCATAGATTCATAACAGCCACTTTTTTTAACAACCGACTAAATCATGAGGTAGAATGTTCTTGGACATACAGGAAATTGACCAATAGCGAAAAGCATTGGCCCAGGTCCATGCAGGCTGACCTTGGTCGATACTTTTCGCAGATGCATTGAGTCCCTTTTAACAGAGCATGGCTCATATACAGTCAAACCTGTCTTAAGCAAGCGGTCAAGGGCCCTTCCAAAATCGCTTGCTTAAGACAGGTGCTTGCTTAAAAGAGGTCGATCACGCAAGATGTTCTAGGAGTTATCTTTTCCTAAACATTTATAAAGGGCTGGGGTACATGTCCATATACATGTACATGTGCATACATACCCAAGACAAATGTAAGTACACATGTGCATGTCTGTTGAACCTGTGTTTTACCAACACCAAATTGTTCAGCTACAATCCGAGAACTCTTTCCAGACTCTAAAAGTCTAATCACTTCCACTCTTTGTTCTAATGTCAACACTTTTCTCTTGGTACAAGCCATAATTCCAAATATGATGTTAACAGTCGCGAGTCAAAAATACAATAGACAAATCGTACGGTCAAAACATAAGAAATCTGCATCTTTGGTATAATCATCAATCAAAACAATGGAATGGTCGAAAGATGATTGGGCATAAAGATCAAACAGTCATAGGTTTACTGGTCAATTAAAATGTGACACAGGTGTAATCGTCAATTAAAATTAATGTCATCAAAGACAATTTCTTAAACACACCGGCATAGATAATAACCTATACTAATTTGGGTGCAATCGGTTGTTAGGACACTTTTCTTTAATCTTTTCTCACCTTTTAGAAGTAAGCAGACAAACAAGATGTTGAGGCAGCTACACGTACATTACGTAATTTCAGATTAAATCGAAAGCAGAAAAACATTTTTGGTAGTCTGACTCGGGTAATTTACATTTGATTTCTAACTTCAAAATTTTTGACAAATCGGGAATAATAGCTTATGAAATCATCAATTGCATCAAAATAACCCGTTCTAGAGGATATCAGGTTATATGCATACACCTGTTGATTGGCGACGTGTGTATATGATTGTTCGATTTTGACACTCTAGTTGTTAATCCGAAAACGGTCGGATGTGAGAAGTACACTAAGTGTGAAGTATAAGTTAGCAGTCCGACTTACGTTGGTTACTGGCCGCTACATACCAGGTTGTTTTGAAAAATGGGACACGATTTCGGCGGCCGTTGCGTGCGTTTTAAGGGTGCGTGTTGAATAAAGGTTCATATGGAGTAAAAGTAGTTGGGGGGACATTGAACTGGCCATTAAGTGGAGGTTCACGCTGAATGGAGGTGGACGGATCACCAGGTTTGACTGTATATAAATTTCAGAATCATCTGTCCCAAACATACTTGCAGACAAACAATATATTTATTCTGGCTGAAAGTATGCAAGGAAAGAAAAAATTGTGAGAAAAAGAGAAAATTCTCGTCACCAGTATTTTCTCCTATTCCCACAATTAGTGTTCAATCATAACTGATCCTTTTTTTTTTATCTTTTTTTCCTTCAGCAGTAAGCGGCAGGCAAGACTTCACAAAAACCATACAATGTTAGGACTAAAGCAGTAAGACTAATAAATACCCCTTGTTTATGACGCTGCATGTCTCGTATCAATTCTTGTTTTGCTGCCTGTAGTGCTGCTTGGCGTCGTTTCAAGGACTGCCGCTGTTTACGCAAAAAGTCCTTGGACACCTGTATGGCATTTCGCTCTTTTGACACTGTTTCCATGATGCCACTGGAATTATTGAAGAAAAGTTTCATTGAGAAATCAATCCAATACTTCAATAATTACAGAGAACTTTACCAACACAACCAAATATTGGTTTTGTCTAAATACAAAAGCATTTGCAGGTGAGAAATCAAAGAGGTGGTATTTGCCTTTGAAGGGTAAAAACATTGCGTGAAAATAAGAAAAAGGTAAGTAACCAGTATTTTCTTTTTTCACAATGTTTTTCGAAAGCCCACTCCATCAAAGGTGTTTAAAGTCAAAATTGTGGGGTAAAGGGTTAAGCCAATCTCATTTCAATAAATTCTTCCCTCTGTTTGGATATGAGGATTGCCTAGAGAGTCTGTAGATCTTTCTGTAAGCCAATGAAATTACTGAATGTAAGAATTCGAAAGCAAAAGCAGCCCTTTGGAAAAATTCTATATAAGAATGAAGACATAACTAGAACCATACAAAACAATCTTAACAAGCCATGACTAAATATAACATGTTTCTATGGTACAAAAGTATTCCCTTTATTATCCCAATAACAAAAAGCTTGTATAGCAACCTCTGCTAAGCCCAGTGGCACAGTTGGTAGCATACAGGACTTGAAACAAGATCCCTGGTTCGAATCTCTCTCATAGTTGATCATTGCTTCAAGGAGAATTTTATGGGAAAGCAGCCAGTGGCTTGGGAAGAATATTGTGTTAAGTACTGGTAAAAAAACTCCAGGAAAGCATGAATAGGTGCACTGGCTGCTATGATAGAACTAAAACAATGTTGTAAACTGATTTTAACAACATGCAAACAAACATTTCAAACAACTTTCCTGTATGGCTGAATTGTAATCAGTGAAAATCTTTAACTTTCGTAACACCCAACAAAAGAGCCCAATATCAGATCTATGATAAGAAGATCATTCTCTTCAGCTAGATTGCTGATAAGCATAAATCACACCAGTCAATCTCGTTGGCTAGATTGCTGATAAGCATAAGTCACATCAGAGAATCTTTTCAGCTAGAATGCTGATATGCATAAGTCAAACAGGTCAATCTCTTCAGCCAGAGTGCTGATAAGCACAAGTCATGTTAGTCAATCCCTTCTTCTAGGTTGCTGAAAAGCAGAAGTCAAGGTGGTTAGGCAGTAAACATAGTACAAAATATGAGAATGTGTAAGAAGGACAAGGGGAAAGCAATAAGTATATTACCCATTGGATTGTACTTTAAATGGTGATGAATCTTCTCCCATGCTATCATCAGACAGTAAATCATTCCAAATATTATCAGTCACCTGAAAAAATAACACAGTCTTTGAGGTATTAAACTCTTTACCAGACAAACTCATGTTTTTATGACCCTATGGCAAAAATACATTTGAAAACATTGTGGCAAAAGATGAAAATGCTGATAACCAGCATTTTCTCCTTTTACCACAGTTATTTATTCTCTTACAGAAAGAAATTTCATGGTCTGAGCCACAATTAGTTGTTCATTTTGGACAGAGGTAAGATTTTGTTGACTTGCATGAGTCATGGCTGATTAATTGTGTGTGACCCTCTGTTCTCAAGTCCTGTACAATGCAGGCTGTGCTACCAGGCCTAAATACATGACATGGACATTCTCTGTCTGTACAAATGACCAAATTATTCTAATTCAAAATTTACTTTGGCCAGAAATCTGCATTTATTTTGCAGTCACTTCCTAATTTATACTGCCTGAAAAGTATCTTAACTCTCTACCAAAAGATGAAATTTTAGACATATCCAATTTGAAAGCATGTAAAGACAACAAATAAAATCGGCTGAACTGATTTAAATCATCTTTGAAAGGTTAGAAAATATAGTAAAAGGAGTTATTGTCATTTTCTCCTTTTCGTAAATGCTCTTTCCTAAAGAGTCATTAAAATTTAGAATTGTGTGATTAAAGGGGTAACACATTACTAGACAACAAAATGTTAGAATAATCCAAAGCGAAAGCATTTGCAGATGCCAGATTAAATGTGGCTCAAATTATGGGCATTCTCTTTAACCCTTTCCCAAACGACAAATTTTGGACTGGTCCAAATTGAAAGAGTTTGCAGACGACAATTTGAAATTTGATGAAAATGGCAGAAAGGTCTCAAAAAGGGTAGAAAACACTGTGGGAAAAGGAGAAATTGCTATTTATGAGCAATTTCTCCTTTTCCCACAGTGTTTTCAAAAGACTTGCACTGCAGACACGTGAAAACCAGGGTTTGTTTGGGAAAGGGTTAAAAGGGTTGAAAACATTGTGGGGAACGGAGAAAATGCTGGTTACCAGCATTTTCTCTTTTTTCCATAATGTATTCCAATATCTTCTTCCTCAGGACTGTTAATACACAGAATTATTTGATGAAAGTTTAACCCTTTACCAGACGACAAAATTTTAGCCTTGTCGAAATTGAAAGCATTTGCAGACGACAATTTCGATGTTAAAGGGTACAATTTTCTATTTATAGGGAAGAAAACATTGTGGGTAAAGGAGAAAATGCTCGTTACCAGCATTTTCTCCTTTTCCCACAATGTTTTCAAAAGGCTTCTTTCCCAGGGGCGTTAAAAGGCGGCATCGTGCGGTAAAGGGTTAAGTTTTAATTGCAGTCTATGGACTAATTACCTCACTCTCAGCTTGACTTCTCCTCAGTTTGGCACGTCTCTTACTTCTTGAAACTTCTACAAGAAAGAAAATAAAACCATAGTCTGAATACATGTAATATCAATCACAGAAATGCTCTCTTAGCAGAAAGAGTTACCATGCAGCCTATTGCCAACCATTTACATTTGCAAAATCCCTATCTTGGCAAATTTCTTTCCAAGAATTGATGACAGTCATTGTAAGAGGATTCATTCCTCTCTCACAGCTGATCATTGTTTAGGCCAGGGTTAAGTGGGAAAGCAGCCAGTAGCTTGGAAAGAATTTTGTGCTCAGTGCTGGTAATAGAAACTCAAGGAAGGCATGGATGGGTGCACTGGCTACGGGTTCAACTGAAATAATGTTTAAAATAGCATTAAACACATTACAATCAACCAACCACTTAACATTTGCAAAAAGTGATGGCACCAACATTTTAAAGTCAGAGCAAACCCTGCTGAAGACTGTAAAAGATTTTCAAGAGTTCTAAAATAGCCTAAAATTCACTCCGTTAACTCTTCACAAAGCCTAAAAGTCACTCTTTTAACTCTTCACAAAGCCTAAAAGTCACTCTGTTAACTCTTCACAAAGCCTAAAAGTCACTCTTTTAACTCTTCACAAAGCCAAAAGTCACTCTGTAAACTCTTCACAAAGCCTAAAAGTCACTCTGTTAACTCTTCACAAAGCCAAAAGTCTTCACTCTTTGTGAAGAGTTAAAAGAGTGACTTTTACGAAATGGCTGAATTTTAGACATGCACAAATTCAAAGCATTCACAGACGGGTAGATAACATTGTGTGAAAAGAAGAAAATGCTGGTTACCAGTATTTTCTCTTTTCCTACAATGTTTTCAAAAGTCATTTTCATAGGGGTCATTAAAACTCAGGATTGTGTGGTCAACAGTTAACACATGACGAGATAACATTGCAAAGAGCTGCCAAGAGCAATTTCTCCTTTCACCACAATGTTTACAAGTGGTCTGCAACTGGAGATAAATAAAACTTCATCTGCAAATGCAATCAGGGTAAAGGGTTTGATGTTGTCCAATATGAGCCCTTAATGATGTTTTTTCTGTAATCAAAGTGTTTTTAAGTCTTAAGACTGAAATTTCCAGTAAGCAACTAGGGATAATCGCAAATGAACCATACAGTGAAAATCTAAATAAAAGTTACCCCAAGCAGATATAACTGTATCATGCTCTGTGAAAAGGGGGCTTAATGAATCTGCACAAAGTATCAGCCCAGGTCAGCCTGCATGGACTCTGACCTGGGCAAAAACATTTTACTTTTGATCAATTTTCTGCACCATTTAGGACCATTCTACCTCAGGACTCAGTCATTCATTAGAGAAAATGAGTGATGGATCCAAATTAACCCCATTCCCAAATGACATATTTCAGACTGGTCCAAATTGAAAGAGTTTGCAGACGACAATTTGAAATTTGATGAAAATGGCAGAAAGGTCTCAAAAAGGGTAGAAAACACTGTGGGAAAAGGAGAAATTGCTCGTTCAATTTCTCTTTTTCCCACAGTGTTTTCAAAAGACTTGTACTGCAGACACGTGAAAACCAGGGCTCGTTTGGGAAAGGGTTAAGCCCCTTTTTGCCAATTCAAATGGTTCACTCCTTACCAGATGACAAACTTTTAAACTTGTCCCAATTGAAGGCATTTGCAGCCAACAAAGTAATAATGTCTCAAAAATTTCAAATTTGTTTTGGGAATGGTAGAAAACCTTGTGGGAAATCATCATTTTGTCCTTTATAAAGTTTAAGTCTTACGCGTTAGGGTCATTAAAACTTCGGATTATTAGGTACAGGGTTAAGCAGAAAGTTTACAAACATCAGCAGAAAAAGGTGTGTGAAAAAATATCAAACCCAACCTCTTGGACTTAGCTCTGCATCACTGAATCCATTTTCAGTCAATCTGGAGGTTCGTCCATCAATACTCCTCCGTAACTTTGTTTCGGCTACAGATTTCTCCTCCTCTGCAGCATCGATCAGTTTCTGCTGAATGGAACTCAACTCCTTTGTCTTCTTCTCAAACTTTTCTTTCATTTCACTACAATGCGAACAGTAGATGATTGTAATGTTTACTCTTTACCCTTAACCACACAAGCATGAATTTAAACACCACTAAGGAGAAAACAGCCTTTGAAAACATTGTGGCAAAAGGAGAAAATGCTGGTAACCAGCATTTTCTCCTTTTCCCCCACAATGTTTTCTACCCTTTCAAAGACATAAATCATCATTTTTTACTTTGTCATCTAGAAATGCTTTCCATTTAGTTGAATCCAAAATTTTGTTGTTTAGTAAAGATTTAATTAATATGTAAGAATAAAGCATAAAAATTCAAATATGAAATTTATATTCAAATATTCAACTGTTCAGCCCATCTCTACTTTTTACCCTCATGATGACAATCTTTGAACATCCCTGTGAAATATCAAGAATCAGGAAGAAATAAAATGTTAAATACCTGTAAATGAATGATTGCAAAAAAAAAAAGAGAAAAAAACATTGAGGCAAAAGGAAGAAATAGTGATGTTTAATCCTTTACCAAACAATCCCAAATATTAATGACCCTACGGGAGTACGCTTTTTAAAAAAAAACTAGAATAACCATCACTAAAGGTGATAAATACCCCCGCCCCTATATTTCATGTCACAGGGGCAATAACTCTGCAGTCAATTTAGGGGCAATAACTCCGTAATCATTAGGCCAACACTCATGAAATTTGTGCTTTGCACATCTACTGCTCCTGGTGAATATCATGACAAATATCAAGTGAATAAGACTTAAACAGAAGCAATAGTTCTCTGGACAAGAAGTTTTGAGTAAATTCAGGGGTAATTAATTTGGCAAACATTTGAGAAAAATGCATCTTGAACCTCTACTGGTCCTGGTGAATATTTATGCAAAGTATCAATTTAATTGGACACAAAACTAAATGAGTGTAAAAAAGTGTAGACCATGATCTGACAATATGTCTGAGACACAGCGGCTGGTCTGGATCCACGCTTGTTGCAAATGTCCAAAGGTGCCTTTTCGCATAATGTTGGCCAACTATACATATGACAGAAAAGACCTCCTTAAAGTGAATCAGACAGAAACTGTAGGAGGAGTTGTCCGGACAAGCATTTGTAAGTCAAATCAGGGGCAATAACTCAGTAATTCTTGGTGGAATTTTTACAAAATGTGTGTCTTGCACATCTACAACTCCAGATGGACATTTTTGCCAAGTATAAAGCGAATCAGACTGAAATTGTAGGAGGAGTTGTCCGGACAAGCATTTTAAATGTGAATCAGGGGCAATAACTCAGTAATTCTTCATAGAATTTTCACAAAAGTTGCGTCTTGCACATCTACAACTCCTAATGAACACTTATGCCAAGTTTAAAGTGAATCAGACAGAAACTGTAGGAGGAGTTGTCCGGACAAGCATTTTTAAGTCAAATCAGGGGCAATAACTCAGTAATTCTTGATGGAATTTTTACAAAATGTGTGTCTTGCACATCTACAGCTCCTAATGAACACTTATGCCAAGTTTAAAGTGAATCAGACAGAAACTGTAGGAGGAGTTGTCCGGACAAGCACTGTTAAGTCAAATCAGGGGCAATAACTCAGTAATTCTTGATGGAATTTTTACAAAATGTGTGTCTTGCACATCTACAGCTCCTAATGAACACTTATGCCAAGTTTAAAGTGAATCAGACAGAAACTGTAGGAGGAGTTGTCCGGACAAGCATTTTTAAGTCAAATCAGGGGCAATAACTCAGTAATTCTTGATGGAATTTTTACAAAATGTGTGTCTTGCACATCTACAGCTCCTAATGAACACTTCTGCCAAGTTTAAAGTGAATCAGACAGAAACTGTAGGAGGAGTTGTCCGGACAAGCATTTTTAAGTCAAATCAGGGGCAATAACTCAGTAATTCTTGATGGAATTTTTACAAAATGTGTGTCTTGCACATCTACAGTTCCTAATGAACACTTCTGCCAAGTTTAAAGTGAATCAGACAGAAACTGTAGGAGGAGCTGTCCGGACAAGCATTTTAAATGTGAATCAGGAGCAATAACTCAGTAATTCTTCATAGAATTTTCACGAAAGTTGCGTCTTGCACATCTACAACTCCTAATGAACACTTATGCCAAGTTTAAAGTGAATCAGACAGAAACTGTAGGAGGAGTTGTCCGGACAAGCATTTTTAAGTCAAATCAGGGGCAATAACTCAGTAATTCTTGATGGAATTTTTACAAAATGTGTGTCTTGCACATCTACAGCTCCTAATGAACACTTCTGCCAAGTTTAAAGTGAATCAGACAGAAACTGTAGGAGGAGTTGTCCGGACAAGCATTTTTAAGTCAAATCAGGAGCAATAACTCAGTAATTCTTGATGGAATTTTTACAAAATGTGTGTTTTGCACATCTACAGCTCCTAATGAACACTTATGCCAAGTTTAAAGTGAATCAGACAGAAACTGTAGGAGGAGTTGTCCGGACAAGCATTTTTAAGTCAAATCAGGGGCAATAACTCAGTAATTCTTGATGGAATTTTTACAAAATGTGTGTCTTGCACATCTACAGCTCCTAATGAACACTTCTGCCAAGTTTAAAGTGAATCAGACAGAAACTGTAGGAGGAGTTGTCCGGACAAGATTTTGCGGACAGACTGATTGCCTGACCGACCGCATGACCGACCGACCAACCGGCTGGCCGACCGGCCAGCCGACTGACCGACCGACAAGCTGATTCCAGTTTCCCCCCTACAAACTTTGTTTGCGGGGGTATAAAAATGGGGAAGGGAAAAAAAAAAAAAAAATGTGTTGTCTGAATTTTGATCTACACTGTCTGCTTTTTTGTTGAGACATTCTGGACAAGAATACACTTCAAATTGCAATTATGTACGTCTTTCTTCTGAGCTGAAAATTTCTGCTTGGTTCATTTGGTGCTTTAACCCTTTACCACACAATCCTGAGTTTTAACGACCCTGAGAAAGATGCTTTTTGAAAACACTGTGGGAAAAGGAGAAAAAGCTTTTTTTGTTTTCTGCCCTTTTACAGACAAATCTCACCGTAGCAGCCATATCTAATTTGTCATCTGCAAATGCTTTTAATTTAGATAAGTGTAAATTTTTGTCATGTGGTAAAGGGTTAAGTGTAACTCCTTTCAAGACAATTAACCAAACGCCAGCTGTCAATCAAAAAAATCAATAAGCCAATCAGCGATCAGTATTTTTCCATTCAGAGCGGAAGCCGTCTTGCCGTTATAAAACCTAGACATTCTGAATCATTAGGAGTTATAACTATATATAAATGTATAGTATATTTATGAGAAAAAACTGATGAATAACTTTAAACTTGATATCCATTATTAATCCTTACGACTGCAATTTCAAGATGCAGAGTTACACCAGGTAAAACTATTGTTGCAGAAGACAAATTCAGATTTAAAAAGAGAAAAATAAATGAATACTTCTTGTTAACATGCTTTTTTATTGTCATAAATTTTCCAGAATTTCAATCTTGGCAACAGAGTCCTGTTTCTTTACTGAAAGAAATGTATAGATAATATTTTAGACAACTGATTGGATTTTATCATGTTCAGTTATTTATTTCCTTTACCTTATTTTTCATTTAAATATATACTCGGTAATTCAATTTCTTACCAAATTGAGTTGACTTGTTATTTTGAATGCTGGTTACATCTCTTTTGTTGAATCTTTCCCCCCCTCGCAAATTATCCTTAAATAAAATTTGAGTCGACAAAATACGGGTAAAAATGCTTTTCATATAGTCTTCATAGAAGTCAAACCTAAACAGCCCCCCCCCCCACCTTTAAAGTAAATGCAATGTAGGCACAGTTTTGACATTTGTTTAAATTAAAAATAAATGCCATCTTCCTCCATCAGTAAACCATTAAAAACGTTGTTCCCATTGGTCTCTGTATTTTAACATATCTATGGATGCAAACTTAAGGCCTGTTAAATTAAGGACGATACGCCACCCTATATATATAACCATCTTTCCCCTCCCTTTATTTTCAATCTTTTAATCTCCCTTAAATTATTATTTATTTATCGAAAATCAATCAGGTACCAATCAAGCCGTTTTTGTTTGATTTGTTGTACATGTTGCCACTTTTTACGCAAAACGTGGGGCAAGGGTTTATGCGGTATTCCTTTGATATCGGTATACCACCCCAAAAGCATCTGGTACTGTCCTACTTGTAAAATTACACACATGTGTCATATCAGTCTGACTCTTTGTGACCGTCTATAACCCCTTTCAACGATTATTAGTGTTCGAAATTTGGATTATACATGTTCAATGTGTAAGTCAACTTATTTTTCTATTACTCTTACAGCATAGTATTTACCAGCGAATGCTTAGAAATATATTCATATTTTTATTCTTTTTATTCTTCTCCTCGGGTTTTTCCCTCAAACTTGAAAAAATCAGTTTGGTAAACCTATCATTTGTTAATGTATCTTCTAATTTCAATTCAAACATCTGGTAATCATATTGCCCTGTTAAAAACATGTATATTTCATTTGGTAATGTAAAAGTCTTGCAATATGTGGTGAAATTATTGAAGCATATATCACGGACTAAGTAATGGAAAAATCTCTGTAACTTTGAAAAAGCTTATTTTGGTCCAGGCATTTGAAGACCAATGACTTTAAGAAATATTTAGGAAACACGAGTTACATGTACACGTGTTGTACCTACATTATCAAACGTAAGTGGCGTAAGAGGTGTAAGTCAACTGACTTCGAAATAAACAGTCTCTATTTCAATTTTCACCTATAAATTTCGAAAAACCTAAATCCAAAAGATGTAACTACCTTTTCTCAAATTGTTCCCATGCTTATTTTATCTTGAACAATTATTTCGTGTTAAAGTATCTTCTGGTAACTTGCATATGTCTCCTAGCTAAGCCCTCGTGTCTGGGTAATGTTTGTCTAGGTTTTTAGATTCGTGGGTCACGTGATATCAGTGGGAGGAGCGATCTATCGTCTGTCGTTTGGTTAATTAAACTTACAAATTGTCAAAACTAAAAATGTTAACATAAAACAAATTAAATGTGGCTGTGACTGGGTTTGTATTTGAAAGGCTAAAAAACATTGTGGAAAAAGAGAAAATGCTGGTTACCAGCCTACAATTCTTTCCTACAATTTTTTTCAGAAGCTTTCTTCCACATTGTCGTTCAATGCAGTAAAGGGTTAATACATTTGAACCATGCTATGTGAAAAGGGGTTTTAATGCATCTGCAAACAGAAGCGCAGAGGTCAGCCTGTGCAGTTCCAGCATGCTGACCTGTGTCATAACTTCTTGCTTTTGGTAAATTTTCAGCATGTCCAATGACCATTCTACTTCAGGACTCAGTCGTATGTTACACAAAATAGATTTTATGGATCCATAATAATGGGATGACTTGCTAGATATAATGCCTCATGGAGATGCACAGAACTCCCTTTGCCAGAACATGGTTCATGTAAAATTCTACTCACCTAAGCTTACGATTACTTGTGTCTCTATTGAGCTTCATCTGCAGAATTTCAGCCTCTAAATTACGTCTTTCAGCTTTCACCTTCTCTAACACCTCATTTTCTGACTTGAGCTCATCAATCAGTTGTTTCCGTTCTTCTTTCATTCTCTCCAACTCATTTGCACTTAACTGCACTGCTCTATTTGCAAATGCTTCCTGTGAAGATTGCAAAATATTCCCTTAACCTCTGACCTTTATGAACTTACCTTGACCTTCATTGTACTCACCCTTTTCCCCACCACCTGACGTTAAAATTGACTTGTCCTAATCACAAGCATTTTGCAGATGTAAAATCAAACATGGCTCAAATGATGGGATGTGTTTTTGAGAGGGTAGAAAACCTTGTGGGAAAAGGAGAAATTGCTGGTTACCATTATTTTCTCCTTTTCCCACTATTTTTTTAAAAGCCTTTCTCATCAGGATTCTTAAAATTCAGGATTCTTTAGTGCAGGGTTTAACAAATGCTCCCAGCATTTGAGCCCCATCTTATTTATCATCTGCCAATGCTTTTGATTTGAACAAGTTTAAAATTGTCTGCAGCACAGGACTTATGAAAAAAATATGGATACAGGAGAAATTGCTCACTGTGAGAAATTCCTCTTGTTTCCACAATTAGTTCCTTAATATCTCATTCTGTTTCTTCTCTATCTGTAACTTTACCCTTTATATCACTTGGTTTTCTTTTCTGACATGTCTAAACAAGAGGGCCATGATGGCCCTGGGTCGCTCACCTTAGTAGAGTGCCTTAAAGGTTTTTCTTTAATTTGACCATGTGACCTAGTTTTTGACTGCAGGTGATCCAATTTCAAACTCATATTTCATGAAGACAGACATTCTGACTAATTTTCAAGTCAACTGAGCAAAAAATGTGGCCTCGAGTGCCCTAAAGATATTTCTTTAATATGACCTAGTGACCTAGATTATGACCCCAGGTGACCCAAATTTGAACTGGTTTTTGACTATATCAAAAGAAACATTTTAACCAATTTTCAAATCAAATGAATAATAAATGTGGCTTCTAGAGTGCCCACTAGCTATTTCTTTAATTTGACCAAGTGACCTAGTTTATGACCCCAGCTGACCCAAATTCAGACTCATGTGAGATTTTACAAAGACAAACATTCTGACCAATTTTCAAGGCAATTAAGCAAAGAATGTGGCCTCTAGAGTGCCCACAAGGTATTTCTTTATTTTGACCTAGTGACCTAGTTTATGGTTCCAGGTGTCCCAAATCCAAACTCATCTGGTAGTTCATCAAGACAAACATTCTGGCCAAATTTCAGGTCATTTGAGCAATAAATGTGGCCTCCAGAGTGCAAACAAGGTATTTCTTTAACTTGACCCAGTGAACTAGTTTATGACCCAAGTTGACCTAAATTAATCTTATGTGAGACTTTATAAAGAAAAACTTTCTAACTAATTTTCAAGGCAATTGAGCAAATAATGTGGCCTCGAGAGTGCCAACAAGGTATTTCTTTAATTTGACCTAGTGACCTAGTTTATGACCCAAGATAACCCAATTTTGAACTCAATGAACTTGTTGCGCTTAGATGGGCAAACAAACTTAGAAGAGAATCACTACATACCAAATATCAAAGCTCTACGCCTTCCAGTTTTAAAGAAGAATTTTAAAGTTTTCCTTCTTTGTTCCTATGTTCGAACTTGTGACCCCCGGAGCTGGGCCAGTTCTGACCCAGGGGCATCATATGAACAAACTTGGTAGAGGTCCACTTGGAAATGCTACATACTAAATATCAAAGCTCTACACCCTCCCGTTTAAGAGAAACAGAAATTTAAAGTTTTCCTTCTTTGTTCCTATCTTCGAACTTGTGACCCCCGAGGCGGGGCCAGTTTTGACCCAGGGGCATGATATGAACAAACTTGGTAGAGGTCCACTCTCAGATGCAACATACCAAATATCAAAGCTCCTCACCTTTCGGTTTCAGAAAAGAAGAATTTTAAAGTTTTCCTTCTTTGTTCCTATGTTCGAACTTGTGACCCCAGGGGCTGGGCCAGTTTTGACCCAAGCAGCATCCTTGGAACAAACTTGGTAGAAGTCCACTAGGAGATGCTACATACCAAATATCAAAGCTCTATGCCTTCCCATTTAACAGAAAAAAAAAATTAAAGTTTTCCTTCTTTGTTCCTATGTTTGAACTTGTGACCCCTGGGGCAGGGCCAATTTTGACCCCAAGGGTATCATATGAACAAACTTAGTAGAGGTCTACTAGGCGATGCTACATACCAAAATATCAAAGCTCTAAGCCTTCCAGTTTCAGAGAAGATGATTCTTAAAGTTTTCCTTCTCTGTTCCTATGTTGGAAATTGTGACCCCCGGGGCTGGGCCAGTTTTGACCCCAGGGGCATCATATGAACAAACTTGGTAGAGGTCCACTAGGCGATGCTACAGACCAAATATCAAAGCTCTACGCCTTCCACTTTCAGAGAAGATGATTTTTAAAATTTCCCCTCTTTGTTCCTATGTTCGAACTTGTGACCCCTGGGGCAGGGCCAGTTTTGACCCCAAGGGCATCATATGCACAAACTTGGTAGAGATCCACTAGAAGATGCTACATACCAAATATCAAAGCGCCACGCCTTCCAGTTTCAGAGAAGAAGATTTTTAAAGTTTTCCTTCTTTGTTCCTATGTTCGAACTTGTGACCCCTGGGGCAGGGCCAGTTTTGACCCCAAGGGCATCATATGAACAAACTTGGTAGAGGTCCACTAGGAGATGCTTCATGCCAAATATCAAAGCTCTATGCCTTCTAGTTTTACAGAAGAAGATTTTTAAAGTTTTCCTTCTTTGTTCCTATGTTGGAAATTGTGACTCCCGGGGCGGGGCCAGTTTTGACCCCAGGGGCATCATATGAACAAACTTGGTAGAGGTCCACTAGGAGATGCTACATGCCAAATATCAAAGCTCTACGCCTTCAAGTTTCAGAGAAGAAGATTTTCAAAGTTTTCCTTCTTTGTTACTATGCTCAAACTTGTGACCCCCGTGGTGGGGCCAGTTTTGACTCCAGGGGCATCACATGAACAAACTTGGTAGAGGTCCACTAGGCAATGCTACATACCAAATATCAAAGCTCTAAGCCTTCCAGTTTCAGAGATGACTTTTAAAGTTTCCCCTCTTTGTTCCTATGTTCGAACTTGTGACCCCTGGGGCAGGGCCAGTTTTGACCCCAAGGGCATCATATGAACAAACTTGGTAGAGGTCCACTAGGAGATGCTTCATGCCAAATATCAAAGCTCTATGCCTTCTAGTTTTACAGAAGAAGATTTTTAAAGTTTTCCTTCTTTGTTCCTATGTTGGAAATTGTGACCCCCAGGGCGGGGCCAGTTTTGACCCCAGGGGCATCATATGAACAAACTTGGTAGAGGTCCACTAGGAGATGCTACATGCCAAATATCAAAGCTCTACGCCTTCAAGTTTTAGAGAAGAAGATTTTTAAAGTTTTCCTTCTTTTTGACTATGCTCAAACTTTTGACCCCTGGGGCGGGGCCAGTTTTGACCGAGGGGCATCAAATGAAGAAATTTGGTAGAAGTCCACTAGGAGATGCTACATCGTATGAACAAAGTAGGTAGAGGTCCGCTAGGACATGCTACATACCAAATATCAAAGCTCTGCGCCTTCTAGTTTCAGAGAAGAAGATTTTCAAAGACTTTGCTTTTTTTTCCTTTTTGTTGCCATGGCAACCAGAGTTGTGGGTGGAATTCAATTCTTTGAACAATTTTGGTAGAGCTTCACCCAAGGAACATCCCTGCTAAGTTTCATCAAGATTGGCCCAGTGGTTTAGGAGAAGAAGATGTTTAAAGAAATTGTTGACGGACGATAGACGACGGACGATGGACATAGGGCGATCACAATAGCTCACCTTTAGCACGTTGTGCTAAGGTGAGCTAAAAAGTCTGTGCAGTAAATAGTAATCATCTTACCACACCTCAAAGTTCGAGACTAGTCAATTCTGAAAGTATTTCCATACCACACAATCCCGAGTTTTAATGATCCTGTCAAAGAAGCCTTTTGAAAACATTATGGTAACCAGCATTTTCTCCTTTTCCCACAATGTTTTCTACCCTATCAAAGACAAATGTCATCATCTGAGCCACATTTAAATTTTCGTCTGCAAATGCTTTTAATTTGGACAAGTCTACATTTTTGTCATGTGGTAAAGAGTTAATGAGAGCCAAGAGGTTGGATATGCCTGTGAAAAAGAGTAGCAAAGTATTGCAGACAAAAAACTCAGTGTCGGTAAAATGACAAGATCTGACTGTGAGGGGGGTAGAAAAAAAATGTGGAAAAGGAAGAAAATGCTGGATACCAGCATTTTCTCCTTTTCCCACAATGTTTTCAAATGCTCTATACCTTCTTGTTCTTAACTCTTTCCCAAACAAGCCCTTGTTTTCACGTGTCTGCAGTACAAGTCTTTTGAAAACACTGTGGGAAAAGGAGAAATTGCTCATAACGAGCAATTTCTCCTTTTCCCACAGTGTTTTCTACCTTTTTGGAGAACTTTCTGTCATTTTCATCAAATTTAAAATTGTCATCTGCAAACTCTTTCAATTTGGACCAGTCTAAAATTCATCGTTTGGGAAAGGGTTAAAACACTTATCAAAAAGTCTTCTGCTGAAAATATATTTCAAGACTGTCATGATTTACAGCCTGTTGAAGCTTCCAGCAACTCTTCCATACAGTGATGCTCAGAATACATAGATAACTGGGAACCTAATTTTATGGTACCCCTTATATAACCTCACTACCACACAATTCCAAGTTTTAGCAACCCTGAGGAAATAGCCTTTTGAAAACCTTGTAGGAAAAGGAGGAAATACTGGTAACCAGCACTTTCTCCTTTCCCCACAATGCTTTCTACCCTTTCTGATACAAATTCCATCATAGCTGACACATTTAATATGTTGTCTGTAAATTCTTTCCGATTTCAACCAGTTTAGTAAAGGGTTAAATAACCCTGGTTTCATGGTAGTTATGGCAACACTTACATCTTGTTCATCTTCAAATTTGTCCCTGTCCTCGAAAAAATGTCTTCTTCTATCTTCTAGTTTCTTCTCCTGAAAAATATTGATAAAACACCATTTGAATAGTATCATAGTCTAACTCTTTACCAAACAACAAAATTTTAGACAGTCCAAATTGAAAGCGTTTGCTTTGAGATCGTTGAAAACACTGGTTACCAGCATTTTCTTCTTTTTCCACAATGTTTTCAAAAGCCTTCTTTTTCAGGATCGTTAAAACTCAGGACTGTGTGGTGTAGAGCTAACAGCAATCCCATACTAAGTTAAGAGCGCACACAAGGTTTTTCTATGATTTGACCTAGTGACCTAGTTTTTGACCCCACATGACCCAATTTCAAACTCGTCCAAGATTTTATCAAGACAAACATTCTGACCAAGTTTCATAAGGATCGGACCGAAAATGCGGCCTCTAGAGCGTACACAAGGTAAAAAGTTGACGACAGACGACGCACACCGCACGACAGACGCCGGACACAGCACGATCACAATAGTTCACCATGAGCACTTTGTGCTCAAGTGAGCTAAAAAACATAAGTCAAAAAAGAGCACCACATGCAGGTGCCAACAATCGGCTGTTGTTTTTCAACTGATAAAAATTACCCTAACAATTTTTTAAAAAGGTCACCCTAGGAACATTTCTGTGAAATTATTTCAAAATCTGACCAGCCATTCCAGAGAAGAAGAATTAAGAAATTCCTCTTCATGTCCCTATGGTGCAAATAGCCCCCACCACCAGAGACATGTTTCTTGACAGAGCAAAATTTTGCAAACAATTCTTGAAAAGGGTCACCAAAGGAACATTTCAGTGAAATTATTTCAAAATCTGACCAGCGGTTTCAGACAAAAAGAACTTTTCAGAATTTCTTCATGGCCGTATAGTACAAGTAGCCCCCAGCCACCAAAGCCATGTTTCTTGACGGATCAAAATTTCGCAAACACCTTTTGAAAAGGGTCACCCAAGGAACATCCCTGTGAAATTATTTCAGAATCTGACCAGCCGTTTCGAAGAAGAAGAATTTTTAAGAATTTCTTCATTTCTGTATAGTGCAAGTAGCCCCCATTTGCCAGAGCCATGTTTCTTGACAGATCAAAATTTCGCGAACAGTTTTTGAAAAGAGTCACCCAAGGAACATCTCTGTGAAATTATTTCAAAATCTAACCAGCTGTTTCAGAGAAGAAGAATTTTTAAGAATTTCTTCATATCCGTATAATGCAAGTAGCCCCCAGTCACCAGAGCCATGTTTTTCTACAAATCAAAATTTTGCGTACACTTTTTGAAAAGGGTCACCCAAGGAACATTCCTGTGAAATTATTTCAAAATCTGACCAGCAGTTCCAGAGAAGAAGAATTTTTAAGAATTTCTTCATTTCCGTATAGTGCAAGTAGCCCCCAGACACCAGAGCCATGTTTTTCGACAAATCAAAATTTCGCGAACACCTTTGGAAAAGGGTCACCCAAGGAACATCTCTGTGAAATTATTTCAAAATCTGACCAGCCATTTCAGAGAAGAAGGATTTTTAAGAATTTCTTCATTTCCATATAGTGCAAGTAGCCCCCATTCACCAGAGCCATGTTTCTTGACGGATCAAAATTTCGCGAACACTTTTTGAAAAGGGTCACCCAAGGAACATCTCTGTGAAATTAATTTAAAATCTGACCAGCAGTTTCAGAGAAGAAGAATTTTTACGAATTTCTTCATATCCATATAGTGCAAGTAGCCCCATTCACCAAAGCCATGTTTTTTGACAGATCAAAATTTTTGAAAAGGGTCACCCAAGGAACATTCCTGTGAAATTATTTCAAATTCTGACCAGCAGTTTCAGAGGAGAAGATTTTTAAAAAATTTCTTAGAAAATTCCATTTCATTGCCATGGCAACCAGAGTTTTTGATGGAATAAAATTTTGTGAACAACTTTTAAAGAGAACCTCCCAAGGAACATTCCTGCCAAGTTTGGTCCAAATTGGCCCAGTGGTTTAGGAGGAGATGATGTTTAAAGAATTGTTGACGATGCACAATGAATGACGCACGACGCACGACGAACGACGGACACCGGGTGATCCTAAAAGCTCCCTTGAGCACGTTGTGCTCAGGTGAGCTAAAAAGAAGGTTCAAACTAGAATTAACCATATTCAATCTTTAACAAATGACAAAAATGCAGACTTGTCCAAATTGAAAGCATTTGCAGACGACAATTTTAATGTTACTCAAATGACAGAAATTGTCATTGATAGGGTAGAAAACGTGGGAAAAGGTGAAAATGTTGGTTACCAGCATTTTCTCCTTTTCCAATAATGTTTTCCAAAGCCTCTTTCTCAGGGTTGTTAAAAGTCATTACCAAACGATAAAATTTTGGACTCTACCAAATTGAAAGCATTTGCAGACGACAAATAAAATGTAGTTAAAATGCTGATTCCTGTCTTTGATAGGGTAGAAAACTTTGTGGGAAAAGGAGAAAATGCTGTTTACCAGCATTTTCTCCTCTTCCCACAGTGTTTTCAAATGCCTTCTTTCCCAGGGTCGTTAAAACTCGGGATTGTGTAGAAAAGGGTTAACGCAAACACCTGCACCCACCTGCAGCTCCAAATTCTTCAGTGTTTTATCTATTTCAGCCTTCTTTCTTTCCAAGTCTGCTCGGTTTTCTTGCAACTCTTCTTCCTACAGACATACACACAAAAGAACATACAGTTAATGTGAACCTTAATTATTCAAATTACTCAATATAAACTTTGAAAATACATTTACTGCTAAACTGGAAATGTTCATGTCATGGAAATCTTAGGTATTTTTGGATATCTATAAAAACTGCGAAGATAACCACCAGCGCAAATTTTAGCTACATTAAGGTTTATTTCAAGTAGACACTGCGTCATGTGGGAGTGGGTGACTGGGACCTTTATCAACATCAATTAGTGCATTTTTTCATCAGAGCCCACTAGAATACCAGTCTAAAGGTGGTTAATACTGAAAATTAAACATGTTTCATCAAAGTCAAAATGGAGATTTACAGAGCTCCAAATAGAGGGAATGACTTCGATTTCAAAATTGAAAATATTCATCACTCTCCACTAAACCCAATGTTATGGGTACTCATTAGAATCATCTTGAGACGATTCTAATTAGTACTCACAACATTGGGTTTGGCAGCGAAATAATGGATTTAGAATACTATCACTCCCTTTTATCTGGAGGACTGGATTTATTAAATTGAATAAGTCAGATGCAAGATAGTCTCTTGCATTTTTTGGGGGAAAATAAAAACATGCATAAGGTCATTATTTGCTAATTCGCCAAATTTTACACCCATAATAATATCACCTTTTAACTCTTTACCAAACGACAAAATTTTAGACTGATCCAAATTGACAGCATTTGCAGACAACAAAATATATGTGAATGAAAAATTGAAATTTGTTTTAGGAAGGGTAGAAAACATTGTGGGAAAAGGAGAAAATGCTGGTTACCAGCATTTCCTCCTTTTCCCACAATGTTTTCAAAAGTCTTCTTCCTCAGGGTCGTTAAAAGTCGGGATTGTGTGGTAAAGAGTTAAAGTACATGTAGTTTGACTTATTAACCCTTTACCACACAATCCTGACTTATAACAACCATGAGGAAGAAAGCTTTTGAAAACATTGTGGGAAAAAGAGAGAATGCTGGTAACCAGCATTTTCTCATTTTCCCACAATGTTTTGTATCTTATCCAGGCCCAGTTTTGTTATCTGCTAATGCTTTCAATTTGGACAAGTCTAGAACTTAACCCTTTACCAAACAATCCCGGGTCTTAATGACCCTCTAGAAGAGGTCTTTTGAAAACATTGTGGGAAAAGGAGAAAATGTGGGAAAAGGAGAAAATGCTGGTAACCAGCATTTTCTCCTTTTCCCATGATGTTTTCTATCTTATCAAGGAACTTTATCTCATTAGTATCAATTTTTGAATTTGTCATCTGCAGAATGTTTGAATTTGGAAGGGTCTAAGATTGGTCGTTTGGGAAAGGGTTAATCATATAGTGAAGAGTTAATTGAATAGACATGCATTACGGAATACATTGATGCAGCAGTTCTGATTACTGTTTCAAGTGCTGCTGAAATATTTTTTTTCAACAAAAAAAAAGATCATTCAAATAGGTTTTAAAATTTGAAGGGTAAAAGTAAATATACATAGATTGATCCCTTTTCATGCATATGAGAATAACATAATTATGAATTTCTGACCCTTACACCTTTACCAAACAATACTGAGACTAAATGACCCTAAAAAGGAAGACTTTTGAAAACATTGTGGAGGAGAAAATAATGGTAACCAGCATTTTCTCTTTTTCCAACAATATGTTCTGTCTATTCACAGGCAAATCTCATAATTTGAGTCACATTTAGTTTGTTGTCTGCAAATGCTTTAACCCTTTACCACACAATCCCGACCTTTAACGCCCCTGAGAAAGAAGCATTTGAAAACACTGTAGGAAAAGGTAACCAGCATTTTCTCTTTTTCCAACAATGTTTCTACCCCTCCTAAAACAAATTTCAATTTTTCCGTCGCATTTATCACATTAACTGCAAATGCTTTCAATTTGGACCAGTCTAAAATTTTGTCGTTTGGTAAAAAGTTAAATTTTGACAAGTCAACTATTTGGTAAAGCGTTTAAGCACTTAGAAAAATACAAAAAAACAATCAATGTGTTGTACATGGGAAAAAATTGTGGCAAATACAGAACTGCTTGTTCAAGCTATTCCTCCCCTTGAAACAATGCTTTCTAAAAAATTCTGTCCCAAGGAGAAAGCAGACGAGTCAGATTTTAAAAAAAAAGTGTGATAAAGATTCAATTGACCTGAAGCGTAATGGCCAAATGATAATTTTGTTTATTTACACCTAGAGAATGTATGATAAAGTAAAAACAGAAGAAAGGGCTCAAGAAAATACTGTGACAAAAGGATAAATAGGTTGTGACAATATGATTTGGACAGGTAAAGTGTTCTACCCAGTCATCATGTTGCCCTTAACCCTTTCCCAAACAAGCCCTGGTTTTCACGTGTCTGCAGTACAAGTCTTTTGAAAACATTGTGGGAAAAGGAGAAATTGCTCGTAACGAACAATTTCTCCTTTTCCCACAGTGTTTTCTACCCATTTTGAGACCTTTCTGCCATTTTCATCAAATTTAAAATTGTAGTCTGCAAACTCTTTCAATTTGTACCAGTCCAAAATTTGTCGTTTGGGAAAGGGTTAAAGCTTTGTTTACCTTGCTCTGTAACCATATCACATTCTGTACACTTCTTGAATGACAATTCTCAATGAACAGCACACGAAAGAATAGACATTCAAGTTTCCAAAATCATAAAGATTTCCAATTTCATACAAAGTGACAGCTTTAACTCTTTACCAAATGACAAATTTTAGACTGGTCCAAATTGAAAGCTTTTACAGACGACAAAATGAATGTTACTAAAAAATTGAAATTTGTTTTGGGATGAAAAGAAAACATTTGTGGGAAAAGGAGAAAATGCTGGTTACCAGCATTTTCCCCTTTTCCCTCAACATTTTCAAAAGGCTTTTTTCCTCAGGGTTGTTAAAAGTCGGGATTGTGTGGTAAAGGGTTAATGACAGGAGCCTATGCTGAACTTCCAATATACTGTGATACTCTTTATGATATTATATTCATATTCCAAAGGGTTTATGTAAACAAAAATGGGTATCATGCATTAACCCTTTACCACACAATCACGAGTTTTAAAAACCCTGAGGAGGAAGACTTTTGAAAACATTGTGGGAAAAGGAGAAATGTTAACCAGCATTTTCTCCTTTTCCCACAATGTTTTCTAACCTATCAAAGACAAATTCTGTCGTTTGAGCAAAATGTAAATTGTCATCCGCAAATTCTTTCAGTTTGGACAAGTTTAAATTTTTCTCGTGTGGTAAAGCATTTAGTCCTTTCTGCTCCACCATATCAACCACACAATGAGTTTCAAAAAAAAGATAACTTCAGAAATCCATTGTTCTGGCAATTCATCAATTTGCCACAATGCTTCTAAACTCTCTATTCATCAAAATTATCATTATCTAACTTCTTTCTTTACTGTAGAGACTATCATTTTCAGAAAACAATCATTACAACATTCACAAACATGACAAATAAGTGAATATATCCAAATTTTTTAAACATTTTTATAACTTTACACAATGGTGAATATACTTTTACATTCCAGGATGCAGGACAAGTTGATTATAAAATAAGAAAAGGCTGTTGGTGGCACTTTGACCTTTCAAACCACTTTTTGTGAAAGTATGGTATTGGCTAGAAAATATTTAAGTATTTGATTTCAACTCTTCTTCACACAATCCTGTGTTTTAAAGGCCTTGACAAAGAAGGCTTCTGAAAACATTATGGGAAAAGGAGAAATTGTAGGTAGCCTAACCAGCATTTTCTCCTTTTTCAGTAATGTTTTCTACCCAATCCGAGGAGAACTCAAATTTGAAAGGGCATCACACTCGTCATTTGGAAAAGGGTTAACTGGCAAAGTTTGTCTCAAAATGTTTAAGAAATTGCTTTTTAAGATGTATCTGATTCTTTCCCCCCATTTGTGCCTCTTGGTACTTATGGTAATGCCTTCGCCAAATAGCTTTAGCACTTATCAGTTCTTAGACTACTAAGTGTGACTCAAATACCTTTTGCGGACAGTGTAGATCAAAGATCAGACTGCACAGAACATGCAGTCTGATCTTTGATCTACACCGTCCGATAAGGTGATATTTTTGCCTCTAAAAATGACTTTGAAACAGCAACATTTGAGCTTTTGCAATTGGCTTGAAAAGTTTCATTTAACATGTTTAGCAGGTTGTGAGTTAAAAGCCAAGAACAGCCCTTTTGTAATGACATAATGTATAATGTATAATTTGATTTAAACCATTAAATCTGATAACAGTTTCACATAAATTTTCTTATGAAACAGATCTGCCTTACTAGCTTCATGAAATACTTGAAACCAAACAAATTTGACCAATTCTTCAGTTTGTAAAGCGGCTTTAATAAATAGTGTGGGAAAAACTAGTAATTCACATTTAAAAGCAATTGTTTCTTTTCAAACAACTATTTCCGTATAATGGAAGAAAGACACTTGTTTTGTTCATAAAATATTTTCCTCTGTGTCACATACAATTGGGCTATGCTCTGTCAAATGGGGGTTTAATGCATCTGCAAAAGCCAAAAAGTATCAACCATGTCAGCCTGGTCAGTCCGGACAGGCTCACACTGGCCGAAACTTTTTCTATCTGTAAATTTTCTGCATGAAAAGGGACCATTCTACCTCATGATTCAGTCAGTTGTTAGACAAAATGTTTTTTCTGGATCCTTATTTCTGTGATGACTTGCTTGGTATCGTACATCATGGAAATACCTGAAACCCCTTTTGCCAGAGCATGGCTCTCTTGTAAATCTTAAAACAGCCCTTGTGGCAAGGAATTAGTTACAAAAATGTACACATTCTCATTGTTTAAATCTTTGTCTTGGTTTAAACTATTTAGATTTAAATGGTTTAATTCAATATGCACATTATATATTAAATATACAACATAAATATCACCTCCTTTTCTAAAGCTTCCTTAGCCTCAACCATTCTGCTCTCTTTCTCCTTGCTGAACTCATTCAACTATATACAGAAGACTTTGTAATGTAAGGTATTTTTACCTTTTACCTAACAAGTCTTAGTTCTAACTGTTTACCACAACAAAAATTTATACTTGTTCAGATTGAAAGCATTTGCAGATGACAATTCAAACATGGCTAAAATGATGGAAATTTGTCTTTGACAGGGACGGAAACATTGTGGGAAAAAGAGAAAATACTGGTTAACAGCATTTTCTCCTTCTCCAACAATGTTTTCAAAAGGGTTTTACACCTGGACTACTAAAACTCAGAATTGTGTGGAAAAGGGTTAAGAACCCTGAAGCTTTTTAAAACACTGTAGGTAACTGAGAAAATGCTAATAACAACAATTTCTTTTTTAACCCTATCAAAAACAAATTCCATCATTCAATCTTTACTTTGTTGCCTGCAAGTGCTTTTAACTTGCTTTCAACTTGGACAACACAAAATTTTGACTGGTAAATACATAAATGCGACCACTACCGAAGGCTTAAAATTCAATCCACTGAAACTCTGACTGAATCTTATCTTATAGGCTTGACTCTGAAAGCAGAGTGTATAGGTAAAAGATCAAACTGCAAATTCTGTGCAGTCTTATCTTGATCTATGTCTTCCACAAAAGCCCCAGTATTCACCTATGGCACTGAAAGGGTTAAAAAGATGTGGAATATTTCTCAAAGCAGGTAGAATTTCAACTCATATAGAAAAAACTATCTTAATTTTGCCTTCAGAATACCTATCTTCTACCAATAAATACCAAAACAAACATTAAATCTTACCACACTACAAAAATTAGACTTGCCCGAATTGGAAACAATTGCAGACTACACTTGAAATATGGTTTCAATAGTTGCATTCTTTTTTCAAAGGACAGAAAGAATTGTGGGAAAAGAAGGCATATTTTTGTCCAAGTGTGGTTAAAAGCTTTATTGTTCATAGTTGCTGAAACACAGGATTCACTGGTAATGGGATAACATTTCATTTTGTTTACTAGTGTCTGCCATGTAGTGTTTTCCTGCCTGGCTCCATAGTCAAGTTTTCCAGATCTGATCAATACCCCCCGAAGCCATCGTATCTTTGAGAATATACTTCAACGGCTTCCCCAAAAACCAAATCTACTGTTACACAAAGAAGTACAGAAACCTACCAGCCAAATATGATGACATCACTTACTCAGAGCATCAAGATTTTTACACAGTGCTTCAAACATCACAGAAAGAAAAGTTTTAACCCCAGCTCTATATCTACATCAAAATACCCTAACACTTTGACCCAGTTAGTATCAATATCATATCAAAAGCGTTGCATACACAAGAGGCAAAAGCGAGGACCATATAAATAAATATAAATTTTTTTTTTCCAGAAAATCTTATACATTACCTCCTCTTCTAGTTGTTCAGAGAGTGCTTCTTTCTTTCTGCTGGATTCCCGCTTCAATTCTTCCATATCTTTTTCATGTTGTCGTTGTATCTTGCGGCGCTCAGCTTCATTGTTTTGATCGAGTAATTTTCTCTCTTCAGCTTCCTTAAGAGCAAAAAGGTAATTGGTTGATAAATCAAGGGCAATCCTTTCCTTCGTAAACTATCATTCTGATTCATTTGTAGATCATGCAAGTCACAAGAAGTTACACTATTTTAATACCTACAGGTATCACAACACTCAACAGAGAAATATATGAGAAAAAGGAAAATTTCTTTTACATCAGTGAAAAGGACTGGAAATGTTTCCTTTTGCTGCAATCTTTTCATACCCTGTCTCCTGCCATGATATAGAAAGTCCTAGGTTTTGACCTTTAACCAAACAATCTTGAGTTTAAACGACCCTAAGTTAGAAGACTTTTGAAAGTATTGTGGAAAAAGGAAAAAATGCTGGTAACCAGCATTTTCTCCTTTTCTCACTATGTTTCAAAGAAAAATTGCATTCTTTTCATCATCTGCAAATGCTCTCAATTTGGACAAGTTTAAAATTTTGTCAACTGCTAGAGTTTATTCTTTTAACAAACAAAAAAATAAATGTTTAGTCTTGAAAGCATTTAAAGACATCCAATTAAGCGTTAATATTGTGGAAAAAGGAGAAAATTCTGATCACCTATTTTCAAAAAGCCCTCGTCCATAGGGTCTTTAAAATCAGCATTGTTTAGCCGTGATTTAAACTACTTTTTACATTGTACAACTTTGTGTTAGCAGAAAGTTATACTTACAGATATGCAGTCTAGGCCAGTGGCCTAAATTACACAATATAAAATCTTGAAATAGATTTTCTGACAACATCGTAGCAAATGAAATAGAATAAGATGAAATAGAATAAAATCAGCTATTTGCCTAAAAAAAAATTAATAGAGGTCAAGCATTTGTGACATTACCTATCTAGAACTCAATGATTTAATTGCCTAACTAGTGCCCTAAAGTAAATCACATTTTAGTTTAACCCTTTCCCAAACAAGCCCTGGTTTTCACATGTTTGCAGTACAAGTCTTTTGAAAACACTGTGGGAAAAGGAGAAATTGCTCGTAACGAGCAATTTCTCCTTTTCCCACAGTGTTTTCTACCCTTTTTGATAACTTTCTGCCATTTTCACCAAATTCAAAATTGTCATCTGCAAACTCTTTCAATTTAGACCAGTCCAAAATTTGTCATTTGGGAAAGGGTTAAACCTGTTTATTTTACATTATTTTTAACACAAGTCTCCAACAGGTCACATTTTGTAAATCCACAAATGCTAAATCTAAAGAAATATCAGTATATACAATAAAGAAAAAATGCTGAATATGATATACAAACTTTTCCACTGTATTCTTCTCTGAGTTTCTTCAACTGTGTGTTGTGCTCCTCACTGAGCTTTGACAGTTCCCTCTGATGTTGATGTCGCAGCTCCTGTCTTCTTTCCCCTAGTACCTCGTCCAGCTAAAGAAACAAAATATCATAAATCTTAGAGTGCTAATCAAAACATTGTGTTGCTTTTGCAGACAGTGTAGATCAAGATCAGACTGCACCTTTTTCACTAATGAAAAACTCTATTTTCATTTACCCTTCAACAAACAATCCTGTGTTTTAAAGACCCTAAGGAAGAAGCATTTTGAAAACATTGTGGGAAAAGGAGAAAATGAGGTAACCAGGATTTTTCTCCTTTTTTTTCCAAAATGTTTTCTAAGCTATCAAGGACAGTTCACACCATTTGAGAAATATTTGTTGTCTGCAAATGCTTTCAATTTGGATCAGTCTAAAATTTTGTAGTTTGGTAAAGAGTTAATATGGCATATTTAAAGTTAAACAACAATCTTTCAATGAAAAGTAACATGAATTACAAACCCATTAACCCATGAAATAAATGTTTGACATATGATGTACCAGCATTTAGACAGATCTAGAAAAAGAGAAGTTGGAAAAGTAATTGTATATGGCAAGCAAATTGCCACCTGTCTCACATTGTTTTTCAGACAATTTAAAGGAGGGATATTGTACTTTCCTATCTTTCATATGTTTCTTCAATGTGACAGGTGTTCTAATTTCTAACCCTTTACCGAAAAATCCTATGATTTAACAACCCTTGGGAGAAGCCTATTGAAAACAATGTGGGACAAGGACAAAATGCTGTTAACCAGCAGTTTCTTCCTGTCCTACAATGTCTTCTACCATTTTCAAGACAAATCTCATCATTTGAGTCACATTTGTCACATGCAAATGCTTTCAATTTAACTCTTTACCACACGAAAAAAAATGCAGGACTGTCCAAATTGAAAACATTTGCAGACGAGAATTTAAATGTGGCTGAAATGATGGAATTTGCCTTCAGTAGGATAGAAAACATGGTGGGAAAAGGAGAAAATGCTGGTTACTAGCATTTTCTCCTTTTCCCACAATGTTTTCAAAAGGCTTCTTCCTCAGGATCATTAAAACTTGGGATTGTGTGGTAAAGGGATAAATACATAAACAATTTTTTCATTTGGTAAAGGGTTAATATGTCTTAAATCATCCTGTCATACAACGGGCTACAACAATCATTGGGTTACACAGGTTGTCACCTCAAATTACCAGCTCACCAAAAGCTATTTTGACAAGAAAAGTACTTCTCCTAAACCTAAAAGTGACAAAAGAATTCTTCCCCATTTTTTTTTTTTCCCATGCTGGGAAGGAGCTAGTAGTCTAGAACGCTTTTGTACACAGTAAATAAAATAGTCAATGAAGTACCTGGAATTTTTTTTTTTTTTTTCTTGCACTTGCCACATGTAATATAAGAAATTCTATTGAAAATGATGTTTTACCAAAGGTTAAACTTACGCACCCCTTTTTCAAGGTCTGTTATTGCAGCTTGGCGTTTCTTTGCAGACTCAAGTTCTTGTTCCATGTGCTCTTTTTCTTGTTCTTGCATGTGTTTCAGGTCCTCCTTCATTCTCTTCATATCCTGTACAAGAAGACATCATGAGATTTATTTTTCTTCCACACCAACGAATGATAACTTTTTAACTCTTTACCACAGGACAAAATTTTAGGCCGGTCCAAATTGAAAGAGTTTACAGACGACAAATTAATTGTGTATCAAACACTGAAATTTCTCTATGGAAGTGCAGAAAACATTGTGGAAAAAGAAGAAAATGCTGGTTACCAGAATTTTCTTCTTTTCCCAAAATGTTTTCAAAAGACCCCTTTCCCAGAGTCGTTAAAACTCGGGAATGTATGGTAAAGAGTTAATTATAACCCTATACCAAACAGTCAAAGAAATTTGGATTGGAATTTACAAGCAAGTCGGGCTAGTAATTTAGCAATTGTCACTAGTCCAAATAAAAATTTACTCACCCAAATTAAATTCTGTTTTATGTTACAAGACATGGTAAGCCTATGAAGTATAACACCAAAAGGCCATGAAAATGATGTCTTTTCCCCTGATTCTAAAAATCAGTCACAAAACATGGTGTTAGAAGTGGACAATCTAAGCCAAGGCCTGTTTTGTGTCCATAGAGCTACAAATCTTCAATCTCGACTACTGTCTTCATGTCAGCATACATAGGCTTAACCCTTTACCGCATAATGCCGCCTTTTAACATAACAATGAACAAAATTTACGATTTCATTTCAAGTTTAGGATACAAGCGACATGTTGAATGATATTAGCGGCTCAAAAGGTTTGTTTTTACAAAGTGAAAATGAAAGTAGAATCATTTTTCAACCATCTGCATTTTACAAGCTCGTCGGGCTGGTATATTAGGAATTGTTACGAGCCTGAGAGAAAATCTACTTATATTTTACTGTTGGGCTAGCACTATCTTGATCACTGACCAAACAATCCAAAGTTCTTACCAACCTGAGACAGACGGCTTTCTAAAACATTAATTGGAGAAAATGCTGGTAACCAGCGTTTTTTCTAATCCTATATTGTTTTCTATCAAACTAAAGACAAACCAGCAATTCTAGTCATATCTAATTTGTTGTCTACAATTGCTTTCTTTTTGGGCCAGTCCTAAATTTTGTTGTTTGGTACCAAATGTTTTTCACTTATCTCTTTACCAAACATTTGACCCAAATTCAACTTGTAGGTCTACAAATGTTTTCTACATGGGCAAATTTACATATTTTATCGCCTGGTAAGGAACTGCAGTGCAAAAAAGAAAAGCCCAAAAATGTACATGAACAGTGCGCCACACTTTCCAGATCACCAATCTTTAGACTCATCTATACTGAAAACATTCATAGAGGATATAATATTGTCCCTTTACAACACAATCCCCAGTCTTAACTCTTTACTAAATGACAAAGTTTTAGATTTGTCCAAATTGAAAGCATTTGCAGACGAGAAAAGAAATTTGACTAAGAAATTGGAATTTCTTTTGGGACGGGTAGAAAACATTGTGGGAAAAGGAGAAAATGCTGGTTACCAGCATTTTCTCCTTTTCCCACAATGTTTTCAAAAGGCATCTTACCCAGGGTCGTTAAAACTCGGGATTGTGTGGTAAAGGGTTAATGACCCTGAGGAAGAGAGCTTTTGAAAACACTGACAGGAAAGGAGAAAATGTTTGAAACTAGTATTTTCTCCTTTTACCACATTATTTTCTAACTTTTTAAAGGCTTATCCCATTGCCTTAGCAATGACTGATTAGTCAGTCATCAGTAAATGCTTTCAATTTGGACAAATCCCAAATGGTGTACATGGTAAAGAGTTGAATGTTCAAATGGTACAATTTGTCTTTGACATAGTAGAAAATATTGGGGGGGGGGGGAATTTTAAAAAGTCCTAGACTTGTCAATAATGAAAATATTTGCACACATAATACAAAATGTTGTATAACTCTTTACCACACAATCCCGGCTTTTAAAGACCCTAAGAAAAAGGCCTTTTGAAAACATTGTGGTAACCAGCATTTTCTCCTTTTCCCACAATGTTTTCCATCCTATCCAATACATAAATCACCATTTAACCCTTTACCTCACAGTGACGAGTTTTAACGACCCTAAAAAAATTTTAAAAAGTCCTAGACTTGTCAATAATGAAAATATTTGCACACATTATACAAAATGTTGTATAACTCTTTACCACACAATCCCGGCTTTTAAAGACCCTAAGAAAAGGCCTTTTGAAAACATTGTGGGAAAAGGAGATAATGCTGGTGACCAGCATTTTCTCCTTTTCCCACAATGTTTTCCATCCTATCCAATACATAAATCACCATTTAACCCTTTACCTCACAGTGACGAGTTTTAACAACCCTAAAAAAGAAGCCTTCTGAAAACATTGTGGGAAAAGGAGAAAATGCTGGTAACCAGCATTTTCTCCTTTTCCCACAATGTTTTCTGCCCTATCAAAGACACATTTCATCTTTTGAGCAACATTTAAATTGTCGTCTGCTAATGCTTTGAATTTGGACAAGTCTATATTTTGGGCGTGTGGTAAAGAGTTAAGCTGCATTTAATTTGATGTCTGCAAGTGCTATCAGTTTTGTCCAGTCCAAAATTCTGTCATTTGGTAAAGAGTTAAATGTTTTGATTTGTCTTTGAAAGGGTACAAAAAATCACGGAGAAGGAGAAAATGCTGGTTACCAGCATTTTCTCCTTTTCCAACAATGTTTTCAAAATCCCTTAAACTCAAAGTTGTTTAACACAGGATTGTTTGGTAAAGGTAAAGGGTATTGCTTTGGAAATTGAGGGTAAACTAACCTTATCATGCTGCTCATTTAAACTTTCCCTTGTTTCATTTAGGCTGTCTCTTTGTTTTCTTTCTAGTTCATCTTTAAGTTTGTCTAATTCCAGTCTATGTTTGGCCTGAAGTGTTTCTAGCGCTTGGTTCTTTTCTTGTTCCAAACGCTTCTTCTCTGCTTCTGTGGCATCTTCAACCTGTCATACAAGAAAGGTATGTGTATATCAAACTTTGGCATGCTAGATTAATTAACTCTTTGCCAGATAATCCTGAGTTTTAATGACCTGAGGAAATAGCCTTTTGTAAACCTTGTGGGAAAAGGAGAAAATACTGGTAAAGTAAAGGTTTTATCACACAATCCAGAGTTTTAATGACACTAAGGAAATAGCCTTTTAAAAACCTTGTGGGAAAAGGAGAAAATGCTGGTAACCAGCATTTTCTCCTGCAAATGACTGAAATTGAACTGAGTCATTTTTTCTACACTTATATGTTTGATAGAAAAAAGAGCACTGCATGCGGGTGCCAATGCTTGGCTGCAGTTGCTTTAGAAATAGACTGATTTCAGTGAAAATTTTAAGTCGAAAAAGGGGCATTACTGTGTCAAAAATATTTCAATGGTTACATGCCATATTAATATAAGTTCCCCATTTGATAGTAAACAACAACTCCAAGTTTGAAGTAAATATCTTCAGTAATGACAGAGATGTTAGAAAAAGGTTGATTTTCAGTGAAAATAATAAGTTGAAAAAGGGGTAAAACTGTGTTGACAATATTTTGATGGTTACCCACAGCTCGAGATAAGAGGGAGTGATGGTATTCTAAATCCATTATTTCTCTTCCAAACCCTTTGTTATGTGTACTCATTAGAATCATCTCAATGAGCAATTCTAATGAGTATCCATAACATAGGGTTTAGTTCAGAATAATTAATATTTTCAATTCTACAATCAAAATCACTCCCTCTGTCTGGAGCTCTGGTTACCTACCAGACTGGTACGGGTTTCTCTTTTAATACTTTACCCTTTTCCAAACCATCCCAACTATTAACAACCTTGATGCAAATGGCTTTTAAAAACACTGTGGGAAAAGGAGAAAATGCTGGTAACCAGCATTTTCTCCTTTTCCCACAATGTTTTCTATGCTGCTGAAAATAAATCTCAATTTTTGGATCACTTTTATTTTGTCATCTGCAAATGCTTTTCAATTTGGACAAATCTGTAATTTTGTTGTTTGGTACAGAGTTAGCTAGTAAGACTTTGAAGTAAATATCTATAGTAATGACAGAGATACTGTAAAAGTTTTTGCACCACAACTTCGACACAGAAGTCGACAGGGTTATGACAATACCTCAACGTTTTCTTCAAAAATAGTCAAGCTAAAAACTCACCATTCTCTGCAGTCTATTCAGAGCCTTTTCTTTTTCCTCTTCAAGCTTTGTTTGTTCTTCTTTTTGTAACGAGGACACTTCATCCCTTAATTTATTCAGAGCTTCCTCCATCTGTTTTCTATTCAAAGAGAAAACAAAGTTTTCATTCTCCTGCATAGTTTCCTTCATCGGCATGATATAATTTTGTAACACAAAGTCGTATCAACAGAGCATAAGATACCCAGGGCTCAATTTCAAGAAAAAACTTAACCCATAAAGCCCTGAAAAAACCCAACGGACATTTTCAGTGTATACATATAATAAGGTAATTGAAATTGGTTGCTTTTAAAATTTGTCTGCAATGTCTCAGCAAAGCCGACAGTATAGATCAAAGATCAGACTGCACAAAAAGCGATCTTGATCTTAATCTACACTAGCCGCAAAGGCAACTATCCTAGTGAATGGCGCTTTAAGGGTAAAGTCTCTTATTTTGCCCAAATCAGCTAACAGACTCATTTTTCTACTTAAGTTGGGTACGTTATTTCCGGCGCATTTCACTAACTTTGATAGGCTTTTGTAACATTCTCAAATTCTGTGTGATTTCAGACTCCTCTCAGAAAAATAATGGACTTAACTCTTTACCAAACAACAAAATTTTAGCCTTGTCCAAATTGAAAGCATTTGCAGATGACAAAATAAATGTGATTGAAAAATTGAAATTTGTTTTGGGAAGGGTAGAAAACACTGTGAGAAAAGGAGAATATACTAGTTACCAGCACTTTCTCCTTTTCCTACAATGTTTTCAAAAGGCCTCTTTCTTAGGGTCGTTAAAACTTTGGATTACGTAGTAAAGAGTGAACTGAAATAAGTCTGGTTATTTTGTTAAGTTGATTTTGAAACGTTCTGTCAGTTTAGGGGCTGAGAATGTTAGACGATAAAGAAATGTGTCTCAAATAACAAACTCAACTTAAGTCAGAAACTGAGTCTGTTAGTGGATTTGTGCAAATTTATGGACTAAGTTTTTTCGTGAAACAGGTTCCAGATGTCAGAAATGCACAACATACATTTAACTCTATACCAAATGACAAAAATTTTAGACTGTTCCAAATTGAACACATTTGCAGATGACAAATCAAATTAGGCAAAAATTGAAATTTGTTTTGGGAAAGGTAGAAAACATTGTGGGAAAAGGAAAAAATGCTGGTTACCAGCATTTTCTCCTTTTCCCACAATGTTTTCAAAATGCTTTTTCTTTAGGGTCATTAAAGGTTGGGATTGTACGGTAAAGCGTTAATCAACTGATTAGC
Organism: Tridacna gigas; assembly: GCA_945859785.2. Lineage (NCBI taxonomy): Eukaryota > Metazoa > Mollusca > Bivalvia > Cardiida > Cardiidae > Tridacna > Tridacna gigas. The sequence goes on from OX244035.2 coordinate 19,349,475, forward strand.
AATCATAAAAAAGGTATACATTCACTAAATGAAGCTGAACATTTAAAAAAAACATTTAAAAAAAAACACTGAATAATCCTCTTCACCAAAGGACAAATATTTAGATTGGTCCAAAATGAAAAGATTTGTAGATGACAAATTGACAAATATGTGTGGCTCAAATGTTAGAATGTGTCTTAGAAAGGGTGGTAACATCTTGGGAAAAGGAAGAAAATGCTAACTGCCAGGATTTTCTCCTTTTCCCACAATGTTTTCAAGGTCATAAGAAGCCTGGACTGTGGGTTAAAGGATTAATGGACACATGATAAGATTGACTAGATCTGAATCAGGTGCCTAATGTTACACACAAACTAAACTTCTGAATGCTAAGTAACAGTACGAAAATAAACCACTTCAAACAAAATGGCATTTGATAGTCCCTGCCAGTCTCTCAATATTTTTTTGTAATTAACATCTGCTTTAAAACTATCCCTTGTTACAAAGTTTCAGGGTATTAAAATCTCATTTTATGGTCCTTAGGTGCGAATTCAATCTATTTAGCCATAGTATGTATGTACCAACAACCTTATATACATGTAGAGGTATCAAATGCAAGCAACAAAAAGTGTGAAAAATATACTGGGACAGTTAAAAAAAAAAAAACAACCATCTACCATATTTGACTCCTGTCTTAACCCATCAACCCTTTACCGCACAATGCCGCCTTTTGACGCCCCTGAGAAAGATGCCTTTTGAAAACATTGTGGGAAAAGGAGAAAACACTGGAAACCAGCATTTTCTCCTTTTCCCACAATATTTTCTACCCTATCTAAGAAAAGTTGCACCATTTGAGCCACACTGAAATTGTCGTCTTCAAATGCTTTCAATTTGAACTAGGCTAAAATTTTGTCGTCTCATAGAGGGTTAACACACAATCCCGAGTTTTAACAACCCTGAGAAAAGGCCTTTTGAAAACATCGTGGAAAAAGGAGAAAATGCTAGTAACCAGCATTTTCTCCTTTTTCTCACAATGTTTTCTCACTTTTCAGAGACTAATTCCACATTGTCAGCCACATATAAGTTGTTGTCTGCAAGCTTTCAATTTCGACGAGTCTAAAGTTTAGTCGTTTGGTAAAGGGTTAATTATCTAATCCATAGATATAAAGTACATGTATATGATATCCTGAATTAACAAAAAAAAAAAAAAACCTCATCCTATTTGAACATTTTTGTATTAATTTTCATTGTTTATCTATGAACCCTCTAACACAATCCAAAGTTTTAACAACCCTGGGAAAGAAAGCTGTAGAAAACATTGTATAAAAAAAAAAATGCTGGAAACCAGCATTTCCTCTTATTTACACAATGTGTTCTACCTTTTCCAAGACATATTCCACTGTTTAAGCAATACATATTTTGTCATCTGCAAGTCTTTACAATCTGGACCAGTCTAAAATTTTGTCATTTGGTAAAGAGTTAAGTATAAAGAGCAGTGTCTGTGCTGTTTTGGGAAAACAAGACTCCCAGATGTAAGGCATTGAATCTTAAAACAAAACTGATCAAAACATGGATAAAGGTGGATTACTATCGGGAAACAGCATTTTGTTCTGAAGATTGACATTGACTGATATTTAAAAGCATCAAGAGTGTTAAATTAAAGATATAATCACCACTGTCTTTGAAATGTAATGGTTGATTGATTGATTGAAAAGTGTTTTACACTGCTTTCAACATTATTTCATTCATATCAAGGTGAAAGCTCACATATTCATGTATTTCCTGGGTTCCACCAGCACTAGGCTAGGGCTCTGAAGTGTCCTACCCCAGTACACTCCCATGAAAAACCCAGGGGATAAGGTGAGGCTCGAACCCGGGGCCTCAAGATCACGAGGCCTACACTTTACCACTTAGCCATACAGGACCCCTTTTGAAATGTAAACCTACTCCTGCAGAAAGGAAATTTTGGGGTTTCAATTTCACAGCCAATATCTTCTATACCGACAATGTATATTGGCCATTCTGCATGAAAAGGGGGTTTAATGTTTATGCAAAAAGTATAGACCCATGTCTGCCTGCGCAGTCTGAGCAGGCTGATATGGGTCAAAACTTTTCTTTTTATTGGTAAATTTTCTGCATGTTATAGGGCCATTCTACTCCATTCTACCTTATGGTTTAGGCTGTTTTTACAAAGAAAGATCGAAATTATACAACTGCATGGTATAATGCATTACAGGCATGAGCCATTCTCTTGCAAAAGGGGACTTAATGCCTCTGTGATCTCTGTGATGCATTGTACCAAGCAAGATATCACATAATTATAAATCCATAAAGTCCATTTTGTCTAACAGCCAACTGAATCATTAGGTAGAATGGTCCTTTGACATACAGAAAATTGACCAATAGCGAAAAGTTTCAGCCCAGGTCAGCCTGCGCAGACTGCGCAGGCTGACCTGGGTTGATACTTTTCGCAGATGCATTAAGCCCCTTTTTCACAGAGCATGGCTCAGATACATTCAACACCCTTTACAAAGAGCTCTTTTCAAATAGTATGAAGAAAAGTCTTTATAATTTACTTAAGACTTGATACATAAGTTCATAGGATAAATCTTACAAGAGACATCTGATTTATTCTCCTGATTTTGAAAATTAAATTCTTTACACATAACTCTTAGTGAACTTTGATGATATATGCTACAGATGGGACCAAATAGTAAAATATTTGAGCATTCTAAAGATAACTGAATAATCGAATACAAAATTTACACTTAAATATTCATTTATTTTGTCGTCGGCAAAATGCTTTCAATTTGGACAAGTTTAAAGTTTTGCCGTTTGTTAAAGATTTAATCATTGGTCCCCATGAAAATGGGGAATCTTGGATAACAGCGTAACACCAGATCTGATTGCCTGCATATGGAATACATGAACTGTTATTACCTATTTTGCATAAGAACATCTATCCAGCCATTACAACCACTAGTTGTAAAACAAGAGCACCACATGTGGATGCCAACACTCGGCTGCAAGTGCTTGATTTTCAGAAAAAAATTCCAAGTCAAAAAAGGGACATACAGTAACTGTGTGAAAATACTTTGATGGTTATCTACCCCTGTTGTATGAGTTCCCCTTTTGATAGTTAACAACTTGTCCAAGTTTGAAGTAAATATCTTCAGTAATAACAGAGATATTACAAAATGTAGAAGTTTTCGCACAACGACGACACAGACGATGCCAGGGTTAAGGCAATAAATCGTCATTTTCTTCAAAAACAGCTGAGCTAATAAATGAATCATGCTCTGTAGGTTTAATGCATCTGCAAAAACTATAAACCCGTGTCCAACTTCAAAGACGGCACAGGCTGACATGGGTCATAACTTTTTGCTTTTGGTCAATGTTCTGCATGCCCAAGGACCATTCTGCCTCATGATTCGTTTTATGAAGCCATAATTATGTGATGACTTGTTTGTTATAATAAATTACAGAGACATATTACACCCCTTTTGCCAGAGCATGACTCAAATTAAATCATTACATGTTCAAGTAATGTAGATTTTTTTTACTGTTGGTCGACTTTTACCGTAATTTGCTCTCCTCTATATCTTTCTCCTCTGATAGAGCCTGTCGTAATTTGTCTAAATCCTCTGCATGTTCAGTTTTCAAGAGTTCTACACCTTCTGTATTTTCTACATTAGCTTGTTCTTCCAACAACCTGTTAGAGTGCATTGTATTTAACTCTTTACCAAGCAATGATTTCTTTTATAAACCTAAAAGGTAAGGCTTTTGAAACATTTAGGAAACTGGCAAAACTAACATCTCCTTTTCTCCAAACTCTTTCTGCCCTTTTAGACAATTTCCATCATTTAAACCACATATCATATTTTGCTTGCAAGTGCTTTCAATACTCCCAATGCTTTCTGCCCTTTCAGACAATTCCATTAATTTAAGCCACATATCATATTTTGTCGGCAAGTGCTTTCAATCTGATATATTTCTGTGCTCTGGTAAAGAGTTAACCCTTTACCACACCGTCCCGAGTTTTAATGACCCTGGGGATAAAGGCTTTTGAAAACAGTGTGGAAACAGGAGAAAATGTTGGTAACCATCATTTAACCCTTTCCCAAACAAGCCCTGGTTTTCACGTGTCTGCAGTTTAAGTCTTTTGAAAACACTGTGGGGAAAGGAGAAACTGCTCGTAACGAGCAATTTCTCCTTTTCCCACAGTGTTTTCTACCCTTTTTTGAGACCTCTCTGCCATTTTCATCAAATTTAAAATTGTCGTCTGCAAACTCTTTCAGTATGGACCAGTCCAAAATTTGTGGTTTGGGAAAGGGTTAAGCCATATTAATTTTGTCTTCTGCAGTTGGTTTCAGTTTGGACATGTCTGAACGTTTGGCGTCCGGTAAAGAGTTAAGTGATAAAATTAGAAGGAAAGCTGTTAAGGTGCAAAAGATAAAAAGATCATTTAAAATCCACACCCAAAACAAATCTCTATTTGAAAACTAGCAATGGTAATTTATGGAGATCCATTCTTAACCACACAATCCAGAGTTTTAACAACTCTGTGAAAGAAAGAATGCTTTAGAAAACATTGCAGGAAAAGAAGAAAATGCTGGTAACCAGCATTTTCTCCTTTTCCCACAATGTTTTCAACCTATCCAAGGACAAAACACTACTATTTGAAAAATCATTTGAATTGTCATCTGTAAATTCCTTCAATAAAGAAGAGTCTAAATTTTTGCCATGTGGTAAAGGGTTAACTCTTTACCAAACAGCAAAATATTGGACATGTTGATATTGAAAGCATTTGCAGATGACAAATTAAATGTGGCTTAAATGATGGAATTTGTCTTGAAAGAACAGAAAACATTGGGGGAAAAGGAGAAAATGCTGGTCATCAGCATTTTCTCCTTTTCCCACAATGTTTTCAAAAGGTTCCTTTCTCTGGGTCATTAAAAGTCCGGATTGTGTGGCAAAGGGTTAAAGCTTGTATACTTGTTTCTACATTATAGATATATGATGGAAATGAACAAAATGTTGGATGTCTGTAATCTGTGGATACAACATTTATCACATAACTACTACCTTTGATTTCAGTGTAATATAGCCATTTCAAATTTTTTATCTTAAACACGTTTGAGACAAGAAAATAGTTCCATATTTGGTCAAAATTCTGACATCATACCTCTCATTTCTAACACACTGCTGACCCTGATTTCTTTGTGAAATTAACTGTTAAAATTGGTGATCCTCAGAAAGCTGCAAATTTTGCTATCTTTAGATTCAAAACAAAACCATTACATTATGCAGGTTTCTTTGGAACTATTTTTCGTCTGTAAAGTACCTGTCACAATGCCACTGAGGCAAATAGGCTTCAAATAAATTTCAATACACATGTAATGAAGGCCTATGTTTTAACACATCATTAACTATAATTCTTGATATATAGTTATGTGATAAAAAGAATCTGACATTCCTTGGCTTTTGAGCTAAATTTTCAGGAACTTCTCTCCAAAAAAAAAAAAATGTTGCATGTATTAAGCTGGCCAAAGGCTCGCTGCACAACATTTTTTCCAGACTCGTCTGATAAAATTTTATCTGAAATGCCAGCTCATGTCAGATCATATATCTCTAGCATGGAGCCTGCTTCTCCTACAGCATCTAACCTCTATTTAAGTCTCTATCTCTACTTTCAACCTTACAGCCAATTAGATATACAAGCTCATATGGAGCTCCTTCTGCCACAATGTTTTCAAATAATTAATGAACCATGCTCTTTTAAAAGGGGACTTAATGCATCTACAAAAAATATCGACCCAGGTCAGCCTGCACAGTCCGCGCAGGCTGACCTGGGTCGAAACTTTTCGCTACTGGTCAATTTTCTGTATGTCAAAGGACCATTTTACCCAATGATTGACCCTTTCCCATACAAGCCCTGGTTTTCACGTGTCTGCAGTACAAGTCTTTTGAAAACACTGTGGAAAAAGGGGAAATTGCTCGTAACGAGCAATTTCTCCTTTTCCCACAGTGTTTTCTACCCTTTTTGAGACCTTTCTGCCAGTTTCATCAAATTTAAAATTGTCCTCAGCAAACTCTTTCAATTTGGACCAGTCCAAAATTTGTCGTTTGGGAAAGGGTTAAGTTAGTTGTTTTAAAAAAAAAGTGGCTATTTTGGTTCCATAACTATGTGATGGCTTGATTCGTACAATGCATCATGGAGATGCATTAAGCCCCCCTTTTGCCAGAGCAAAGCTCAATTTCATTTTGTAAGAGAGGGCCAAGCAATATAGTTAACAAAAAAAATCTGCATAAAAAAAGATTTCCTAGATAAATGACCTCATGACCCCAAAGAAGTACACTGTTTTCTCTACAGTGTTGTGTTCAACCAACACATTAAACCTTACAGTGCTGAATTAATTCTTTTCCATTCAATCCTGAGTTTTAACAACCCCTAGGAAGGACCATTGTCAAAACAATTTGGGAAAATGATAAAATGCTGGTGAGCAGCATTTTCTCCTTTCACCACAATACTTTCTACCCAGTCTAGGATAAATAATGCACATTTAAATTGTTGTCTGTGAATGCTTTCAATTCAGACAAGTCTACATTCTTTTTGTCTTTTTAAAGAGTTAACGGACCTTTGAAGGGTAGAAAACATTGTGGGAAAAGGAGAAAATGCTATTTACCAGCATTTTCTCCTTTTCCCACCATGTTTTCAAAATTCTTCACTTTTCACTATCGTTAAAACTTGGGACTGTATGGTAATGAGTTTAGGTAGGTCATGGTCATTGTTAACTCTCTACCACACAATCCCGACTTTTAATGACCCTGAGAAAGAAAGCTTTTGAAAACATTGTGGGAAAAGGAGAAAATGCTGGTAAACAGCATTTTCTCCTTTTTCCACAATGTTTTCTACCCTTCCTAAAATACAAATTTTAAGTTTTTGAATAACATTTCTTTTGTCATCTGCAAATGCTTTCAATTTCGACTGGTCTAAAATTTTATCGTTTGGTAAAGAGTTAAATCAGGTTATTCTATGCAACCACTCCAACCACCCACATTGTGCAGAACTGTTATGTCATCATCATATTTCACACAGATACTAACTTGATTGAGCCTTCTTTTTCTTTCTTCAGACGCCTTTCTTCTTCCTCAATTTCCCTCTTAATCTGGTTCTTTATTTTAGCCAACTTTGATTCCTTGTCCTGAAGGATGGAGAAAGAGAGGAAAGCTTCACATACTTTTCTACAGCAAAAGAAACAAAAGTGCACAAAAGGTACATGTAAATGTTGACAACTGCACCACTGCTGCCAGATGCCAGACACAGCACGATCACAAAAGCTCATCTTGAGCACTTTGTGCTCAGGTAAGTTTAAAAAAAAAAAAAAAACAAGAGCACTAAATGTGGGTGCCAATGCTCAGCTGCAGGTGCTTGATTTTCAGTGAATATTCTTTGTTTCCCTTTTGATTGTTAACAACTTGTCCTAGTCTGAAGTAAATATCTTCAGTAATCAAAAAGATATTACAAAATGTCAAAGTTTTTGCACAACGAAACAATGATGACGCAGGCAACGACGGAGCTTTGGTAATTACTTGATGTTTTCTTTGAAAACAGCCAAGCTAAAAAACATGCAAAAATGCAGTATAGATGGAACGACACAGGCAAGTAAGCCTGTTCCATGGACAGCATCAAAAACAATATCCCTTATCTAATGACCCTCTGACAAGGGGGTTTTGAAAGCATTGTTGAAAAAGGACAGTATGCTAGTAACCAGAATTTTCTCCTTTTTCAACAATTTTTCTGCGCTTTCAAAGGCTAATATTATCATTTAAGTTTTAAATCTATCATTAAACATTAATTTGTCATCTAGAAATGCTTTGGAATTGAACAAGTCTAAAAATTCATTTGATAGCTTTTACTTTTTACTAAAAAACAAAATATTAGACTTGTCCAATTTAAAGGCATTTGCAGACAACAAATTGAATGAGGCTCAAATGAGAGAATTTACCTTTGGAAGGACTGGAAAGATTGTGGGAAAAGAAGAAAATGCTGGTAACCAGCATTTTCTCCTTTTCCCACAATGTTTTCAAAGATCTTTACCTTCATGGTCATTACAACACAGGAATGTTTGGCACAGGGTTAACTCTTTACCAAACATCAAAAAATTGGACTTGTCAAACTTGAAAGCATTTGCAGACGACAAATCAGATGTGGCTCAAATGATAGGATTTGTCTTTTGCAGGGTAGAAAACATTGTGGCAAAAGGAGAAAATGCTGCTAATCAGCATTTTCTCCTTTCCTGACAATGTTTTCAGAGGGCTTATTCTTCAGTGTCGTTAAAACTTGGGAATGTGTGGTACAAAAGTGTTAAAGTATTTTTGGACTTACTTCTAACAGTTCTAGTTTAGCATCTTCCAACTCCCTTTCCATTCTGTCTTGCATCTCTTGTAGAGCCCTCTCATTGGCTGTCTTGATTTTCTGCTCTTCTGCATGGAACTCCTCTGGCCGTCTGTAACGATACATTACATGCTGAAAAATCTTACTGGTGCAAGCATTTAGCAATTTAACACTTTACCAAACAATTCCCTGTTTTAACTAGAACTGTCTAAAAGCAGACAAAGACCCCCACCAGCACCTTGTCATTGAAGCAGCACAATCAAGGAAAAAAAGTTCACCTGTGACCTTGACTTTGACCCATGTGACCCAAAAATGATAGGGCACCTCCTTGGGCCATGAGGAACACTCGTATAAAGTTTCAGGGTCCTAGGTCAAATGGCTTCTGAGTTAGAGCAGGGAAACAAAAACATAGACTGATTGATGGACAGACAGACATGTTGAAACCAGTATATACCCCCTTACTACGTAGGTGGTATGATGACTCTGGGGAAGCGAGCTTTTGGAAGTATTGTGGGCTGATAATTACATTTTTGGGGGCCAAAATGAATTTGATGTCAGCAAATGCTTTCAATGTGGACCGGACCAAACTTTTGTTTTCTGGTTAACCCTTTACCAAACAATCCAACGTTTTAACAACCCTGAGGTAAAAGGCATTTACAAACAAGGTGGGAAAAGGAGAAAATGCTGGTAACCAGAAATATCTTCTTTTCCCCCCACAACATTTTCTAGCTTTGCTGATACAAATCCCATTATTTGAGTATCATTGTATTTATCGTCTGCAAATGCTTTGAATTTGGACCACTGTAAAAGTTTGTCGTTTGGCAAAGAGTCCAAATATTGGTCTCTTTGAAGTACCTGCCAGTACAAGACACATCATATGGGAAAAAATAGCAGAAACAAATGCTTTCAAATTGGACATGTATTAAATTTTGTCCACTAGTAAACGCAATGCAGATTTTGTGCTGTCTGATCTTGGTTTAAGATGTGTGGAGAAACACATTAAAATTTAGAAATGTTTAACCTTTTAAAAGACAATCCCAAGTTTTAACATTCTTGACAAAGACTGCTTTTGAAAACAGTGTGGGGAAAGGGAAATGCTGGTTACCAGCATTTTCTCCTATTCTCATAATCTTTTTTACTCTTTTAAGAAACAACTTACAATATTTCAGCCAGAATTAATTTGTCATCTGCAAATGCTCTGACTGAGAAAGGTCCAAAATTATGTCCTTTGGTAAAGTGCTAAAGGATAAGTTAAGTGGCACAAATTCATAAAAAACTTTGTCCTGTACAAGCATATGGGCCATGCTTTGTGAAAAGGGGGCTTAATGCATTTGCGAAAAGTATCGACCCATGTCAGCCTGTGTAGTCCGCGCAGGCTGACCTGGACCAAAACTTTTCGCTATTGGTCAATTTTCTGTATGTCAAGGGACCATTCTACCTCATGATAGAGTTGGTTGTTAGACATGATGATTTTATCATTCCCTCATTATTTGATGACTTGCTTGGTATCATGCATTACAGAGATGCATTAAGCCCCCTTTTGCCTGAACATGGCTCATATATTATTCTGGGAAAATGCATGCTGCAGCAGCTCTAACCACTCACTGTGCAAGGAGCCATATCTACAAAATTACTGTACATTGTTTTAACCATTTACCACACAATCCCGACTTTTAACGACCCCAAGGAAAAAGCCTTTTGAAAACATTGTGGGAAAAGGAGAAAATGCTGGTAACCAGCATTTTCTCCTTTTCCCACAATGTTTTCTACTCTTTCACAGAAAAGCAACATCAATTTAGCCACATCTAAATTGTTGTTTGCACATGCTTTCAATTTGGTCCAGTCTAAAATTTTGTCGTTTGGTAAAGGGTTAATTCTAAATTCCAGATCTAGCCCTCTGATTGCCTGAGATGCAACTCCAACGGTTTCTTCTGTTATCTAGAAATCAAAGTAAATGTGATTCTGTCAATGATTGATTTAATGGTATTTTAAGCCACTTTCAACAATTTTTTTGGATACATCACGGCAACACCTCACATATTCATGTATTTCCTAGGTTCCACCAGTACTAGGTTAGGGCTCTGAAGTGTCTTGCCCAAGGACACTCCAACGAAAAACTCAGTGGATCCAATCAGGCTCGGACCCGGGACCTCCAGGTCATGAGTCCTAGACTTCACCACTGAGCCACGTAAGACCCTCATCTGTCAATGACAATGACCCCTGAATTCTTTGACTTGCTGAGAAACTGTTTGTAAAAAAAAATATCTCTTACAACATTTCAAAAGCACATCAAAGCAAGCTAAGCATAATTCTGTGAAGAGAACAAAATCTAAGCAAAGCAAATAAATAGAGCAACATACACAGTGAGACAGAATATAGTAAAATACCAATACTTCTTAGTTTTTGCCACAACATTTTCACGTAAATGTCATGAATATTCATGTTGATCATCAATGATTATTATTGGAGGTCAAGGTAGGTAGAGGAGGAAAAATCGCATTGTAAAATCTAAGAATCATCAAAGCCCACATTGTAGGTACTCGGGGTTTTAACAGAAGCACAATTTCTGAATCTTGTATGCAGAAGTTTGTAAGCAAGGCTCCTAACATTTTACTGTCTGCATCCTGGGACCCAATTTCAATAAGAAATAAGCCATGCTTTGGCAAAAGAGGGCTTGATGCAGTTCTGTGATGCATTATACCAAGCAATGCATTGTCATTGTCAAAGCAAGTCATTACATAATCAGGGATCCATAAACCCATTTTGTTCAACAACTGACGGAATCTGGAGGTAGAACGACCCTTCGACATGCAGAAAATTTAACAATAGCAAAAAATTTCAATCAATATCAGCCTGTGTGGGCTGTGCAGACTGACCTGGATCTATACTTCTTGCAGATGCATTAAGTCCCCTTTTAACAGAGCATGGCTCAAATACATATGGTAAAGAGAAATACAATCTAAAAACCTTGGACCTAAACAGTCAAACAAGGTAAGTCACAACAATTTCTTGGAAAAAATTAACAGAATAATTTGTTCCTCCAGCCACCTATTGATATTCCTTTTGTCCGGTTGGTTCAGGCACATTTGCCTCTCCCCTTGTGTCAACCAGAAAATTCTAGTTATTTAGAGCAAGTCCAATATTTTACTACTGAGACATACCAGTAAATGTAGCTCAGTGCTCAATTACAGAAGTTGTATAAAATCTTTGAACAAAAAAACACTATGACTTTATGAAGTGAGGTAAATTCATATTGCCTTACCAAATAGTCAAAATTTTATATTTGCCACTTTAACCCTTCACTAAATTATATTGACTTCTAACGAATCTTGAGACAAAGGCCTAAAATTATCTTTACAGTAGAAGGTCAAAACACAAATTACTCCCTCCATCTATCATTCTGGCTATGTAAAATGCATTGTATTAAGCTTTTACCACACAATCCCTGACAAAAAAAGCTTTTGAAAACATTATAGGAAAAGGAGAAAATGCTGGTAACCAGCATTTTCTCCTTTTCCCACTATGTTTTCTACCCTATGAAAGACAAGTTTCATGTTTTGAGTAACATTTGATTTGTCATCTGCTTTCAATCTGGACAAGTCTAAAATTTTGTCATCTGGTATAGAATTAAAGGAAGGAACCGCTTTTTATGGACAGAGTTTTCCTTCACACAGTGTTTTCAAAGAAAGTTATCTACCTCAGGTAAAATGTGAGAGAGATTGAAGGAAAGTGTTAATTCAAAGCAAGCTGTTAGAGAGTTGTTAGAGAGTGGAACCACACACAGCATAGCTAGGTGAACACATTCCATAAATAAACCTACGCTTGTGAACTGTAAGTCTCCCCTCCAAACAGCCGTCTGCAGAAAATGTCAAAATGTTAACGACTAAAAAATGATTCAGTTTTTCTTTTTACCCAAGATGCAAGATTTTCTCATAACTAAAATAAAACATATTAGTTTACACAGAGCAAACAAACAGAATTTGTAGACAAACAAAACAAGTGTCACTAAGTTCTGTTATTTCTAAATTTCGAATTAGAATTTGATTCAGAATGATTAGTGAATACAGACAATGTCTTTTTAGTAGCCATGATCTAAGACCTTATGTACAGCTAATACAAAAACAAGTGGGTCATGATGGCCCTGTATCGCTCCACTGCCTTTCAAATAACATAAAAAATGTATAAAATGCCATACAATTAATTCATTGACATCAACAGTGACATTAAACCATAAGAAGTTTGTATAGCAATAAAATTTTATAGAATGAATAAGCACCACAGAGTTTTTTTGCCAAGTTGTGATTCAAACATCCAGAGAATGCAACCAGAGTTTTCAAAGGAATCAAATTCTTTGAAAGAATATTGAAGAGTACCATGACAGGTTCATTTCTATAAAGCTTGGTAAAAATTGGAAAAGTACTTTTGGGGAAGATGTTTAAAATAAAAGTTAATATACACACACAAACTGACACATTGGGCACATGCGTAACAGACACGCATAACATGAAAATGCTTGAGTTGGCCAGTGGAGCTAAATATGGTATTATAAGTGTTAACAGCACAGAAAAAGATTAAATATATGGGTCATGCACAGTGAAAAAGGGGCTCACTGCATCTGCAAAATGCATCAACCCATATCAGCCTGTGCAGTCCAGGCTCAAATATTTTTGCAATCGATCAATTTTCTGCATGTGATCAGCTACCTCATGATTCAGTTGGTTGTTAGATAAAATGGATTGTATGAATCCATACTTATATGATAAAATGCTTGATACACTGTATCACACAGATGCATTAAATTCCCTTTTCATAGAGCATGACTCATATATTTCATAATTATACAAATAATAGTAGTGACTGATTAACTAAACCCTTTGAATGCCAAGAAGATATCAGCACAGAAATCCCAACTATTGCTATGTTAACCCTTTCCCAAACAACAAATTTTGAACTCCTTCAAATTCAAAATATCTGCAAATGACAGATTCAGAATTGGTACAAATGAGCTTAAGCTCTCTGATATGGTACAAAACATCGTGGGAAAAGGAGAAAATGCTGGTTATCAGCATTTTCTCCTTTTCCCACAATATTTTCAAAATCCCTCTTTATGGGGGATTTTCTCCTTTCCCCACAATGTTTTCAAAATCCCTCTTTATGAGGGTCATTAAAACTTGGTACTGCATGGTAAAGGGTCAAGGCCATTTCTCACAAAATATCAGACAGAGCACATGTAAGATCAAACAACATCTGCTGCAAAGTCTGATCTTGACAGACACTGTCTTTAAAAAAAAACAAAAGATTTTATGATTCAAAGCAGTGGCAGTCGACATTAAGTATAAGGGTACAAAACATTGTGGTAAGCAGCATTTTCTCTGTTTCCCACAATGTTTTCAAAAGCATTCTTCCCCAAGGACTGTGAAAGCTTTGGGTTGCCTGGTATAGGGTAACACTATCCTAGGCATTCTAAAAGTTGTTAATGATCAGGAAAATGATTGACAAACATATTTTAGTTTACATTATGAGATATACATTACATACACATAATATCATAATATTTTAAGCGCATAGTTTTATGACACATCCTGAGGACATGGAATAATGAAAACATTGTGGGAAGAATAAAAGATACTTAAAACCAGCACTTTCTCCTTTCCCACCATGTTTCCTGCCTTATGGAAGACAAATTTAATCATTTGAGCCACATTTAATTTACTGACTGCAAATGTTTTCAAATGCTTTCAAGTTGGACAAGTTTAGAGTTTAGTTGTCTAGTAAAGAGTTAGGCATATGGTAACAACTCAAAAATTTTGTTTTCAAAATAATTCAATCCATTACTGAAAGGACAAGAACTTTTATGTTTCTGCTAAAATGCTTCACTCTTTACCACACAATCCCGAGTTTTAACGATCCTGAGGAAGAATGCTTTTGAAAACATTGTTGGAAGAATGCTTTGAAAACATTGTTGGAAAAGGAGAAAATGCTGGTAATCAGCATTTTCTCCTTTTCCCACAATGTTTTCTACCCATTTAAACCAAAATTTCCTTATTTGTAAAACATTTAGTTTGTCGTCTGCAAATGCTTTCAATTTGAACCAGTCCAAAAAATTGTTGTTTGGTAAAGAGTTAATGGGGTTATACCCCAAATTTCAACAGTAATTAATCACCCATAAGGCAATCTCTGTCTAGAAAACTTTGTGGGAAGGAGAAAATGCTGGTTACCAACATTTTCTCCTTTTCATACAATGTTTTCTTAAGCTCTCTTCCCAAAGGTTGTGAAAATACAGGATTGTCAGGTAAAAGATTAATAAGTGTTGCTATGTGTAAGTGATAAAAGTAGGTTATCATTTTTTTTTTTTTATAGAAATTACAAGCTTACAAATAAGGTTACCGCATTATTAATTCATGAGTACAAGAAAGCTTACGCTGAACAGAACAAGGACTATAAATGTAATCAAGCCTTCGCCACAGAATCCCAAGTTTTAACAACCCCAAGAAAGAATGCTTTTGAAGACATTGTGGAACAGGAGAAAATGCTGAATACCAGTATTTTCTCCTTTTCTTAGTGTTTTCTATCTTTTCAAAGACAATTCCCACCTTCTGAGCCAAATTTATTGCATTGTCTGCAAATGCTTTGGAATTGGACAGGTCAAAAAATTTGTGGTTTGGCCAAGAGTTAAGTTTCTACACAATCCCGAGTTTTAATGACCCTGAGGAAATAGCCTTTTGATAACCATGTGGGAAAAGGAGAAAATGCTGATAACCAGTATTTTCTCCTTTTCCCACAAGGTTTTCTACTCTTTCACAGACAGCTAACATCACTTCAGCTAAATCCAATATGTTGTCTGCAAATGCTTTCAATTTGGACCAGTCTAAATTTTTTTTGTCTGTTGACCCTTTACTAGATGACAAAATTTTAGCCTAGTCCAAATTGAAAGCATTTTCAGGTGATAGTTTCAATGTGGCTCAAATGGTGTCATTTTTCTTTGATAGGGTAGAAAACATTTTGGAAAAGGAGAAAATGCTGGTTACCAGCATTTCCTCCTTTTCCAACAATGTTTTCAGAAAAACGTTGTGGGAAAAGGAGCAAATGCTGGTTACTAGCATTTTCTCCTATTCCCACAATGTTTTCAAAAGGCTTCTTCCTCAGGGTGGTTAAAAGGCAGCACTGTGCGGTAAAGGGTTAAAGAATTAACAAAATGTAGTAAGCCTGGTTAAGGAAAGAAGAGTTTTCTCTGTAAAAAAAAATTAATGACACTTACTTTTCAGCTGCCATAGCAGCTTTTTCTGCACGTCTTTTTCTCTCTTCTTGTTCCAGAGGACTGAGTTTGCCTGTGTCATCTCCCCGGGCTGTAGATTTTACTGACAAAGTGACATCAAAATCCTGAAAAAAACTCTACCATTAGATACTTTGATCTTTTATCATCTCACCATATCTGAAGACTTTTAAACTTTGTCAAACCTCAAAACTACAGATGTAGCCAAGTTTAATTTTGTTAATTAAAGCACTGGTATGAAACCCAGTCTTGTTTTAGTTTAAGTACTTGTGTGAAACCTGTATCTTGATTTTTTAGACCTTTTTCTGATAACTACTCACCAAGTGCTTACCTGTCTTTTCAGGCACTACATCAATTCCATGCAGCACACAAATTCCATGTGAAACCTTTTTTAACCTTGGTACATGTGGTCATTCAAGGTTAGGCTTTAACCCTTTCCCAAACGACAAATTTTGGACTAGTCTAATTTGAAAGAGTTTGCAGACGACAATTTTAAATTTGATGAAAATGGCAGAAAGTTCTCAAAAAGGGTAGAAAACACTGTGGGAAAAGAAGAAATTGCTCGTTACGAGCAATTTCTCCTTTTCCCACAGTGTTTTCAAAAGACTTGTACTGCAGACACGTGAAAACCAGGGCTTGTTTGGGAAAGGGTTAAGGAAGAAAGGAAATATATTTTATAGACAACAATAAAAGAATTATTGACTTGGATTAACAGCACAGCATTTGAAGCATGACGAAAATTGATGTGGAGTGTGTATGGTACACAGTTCCATAAATTCGTATGACCAAAGATTGAGTTAGTTTTCTTACTCCACACTATTACCACTACCGCTACGTTTTATATGCTAAGTACCAAACTGACTAGCTGTAACCGTGTAACAAAGACTTGTTCAAATTCAACACACTAGCAGACAACAACTTCAGCGTGGCTCATATGAGGGGATTTAGTCTTTGAAGAATAGAAAACATTTTGGAAAAGGAGAAATGCTGGTTAACACCATTTCCTCCTTTTCCCAAAATGTTTTCAATCTTATGAGATGCTGAGGAAGCAATTTTGAAAATACTGTGGAAAAAGCAGAAACTGCTGATAACCAGCATTTTCTCCTTCTCTAAAAACATTTTCTAACCTTTAAGAAAAAAATCCAATCATTTGAGGCACATTTAAAGGCCCAGTAGTTGTGAAAAAGAATCCAATGTGGGTGTCAACATGGATTTGTTAAGCGCATAATTTGTTCAGTGCAAACCCCTCTGTTCTGCAATATTCCAGAGTCTTCATAGTATACCTAAAAAAGACTGAAAATGCATTCAAAGCTTGGATCGGAAGACTGAAACTTTGTATATCTCTTGGAGGTGAATACTTTGAGGGAACAAAATAAAAATATCTGTGAAACCTATGAAGAATCAAATTCTGGGTGCTTAGATGCATTCATATTTAAACATTCTTTGTAAGAGGTGGCTGTTAAATGGTACAACTTCTTCCTACCTTTTCCAGAGAGCCCCGTATGGCTGGATCATTCTCAATGTCCATGATTCTCTCCGAAAGGTTTTTATCAATTCCAAAATCCTGAAATGAAAAACAGCATCGTAGTATTAAGCCTAAGAGTGCTGAATAAATGATGTAGATCTTTTTAATTTGCAAAAACAGCCAGAATTATTGTTATTTCACGATTGTGTAAGCCAGGATATACAACCATTTGGCAGACAGTGTAGATTAAGATTAGACTGCACATTCTGTGCAGTCTGATTTTGATCTACACTGTCTGCAAAGCTAACTTTAGTTGGTTCCAGCACTTTATGGGTTAATATCATTTCTTTTAAAGTATTTAAAGCTACTTTCAACTGTAATGAAATTCTATATTAGCAACAGCTTACCAAAATGCTGGAAAAAATGTGTCAAAAAGATTTGGGTCATGCCCTGTGAAAAGGGAACATAATGCATCTGCAAAAAGTATCGACCCATGTCAGCCTGCGCAGTCTGTGCAGGCTAACATGGGTCAATAGTTTTTGCTCTTTGTAAATTTTCTGCATGTTGACAGACCATTTTACCTCCAGAGCCAGTTGACTGTCAGACAAAATGGATTTTATGGATCCATAATTATGTGATGACTTACTTGGTATAATGTATCACAGAGATGCATTAAACCCCTTTTTTCCATTTGTTTGTTTGTACAGATTTGATGCCATTTTCGCCATCATTTTAGCAGCAAGTGCACCTTCTCAACTTTCCTGGGGTTTCTTTTACAAGTACTTGGCACAATATTCATCAATAGCCATCACATAACCATTATCAAAACAATAATAAGTGGTGAGATAGAAATCCTGTTGAAATCTATTGTCAATCTGCCGACAGAAACTGGAAGACTGGGGATTCAAACTGACCACTCCCTGACTTCAAGCCCTTTATGTCATAGACTTGGCTACTGGACTTTGCATGGCAAGATGAGACATTGCTCCTATTAGGTAATTTCTCAGTTTCCAACAATGTTTTTACATGCTGTGTAAAAAATTTAATTCCTGTTTACTATCCAGACTTTACAAGGATATTTTCAAGGTCATCTAGGAATGTTTCAGAAGATTAGAGTTATCCCATTTCCACACAATCCCATGCTTTTACAACCATGAAGAAAAAGGCTCTCGTAAACACTGAGTGAAAAGAAGAAAATGGAAGTAACCAGCCTTTTCTCCTTTTATCATGATGCTTTATTCTTTTAACTCTTTACCACACGACAAAATTTTAGACTAGTCCAAATTGAAAGCATTTGCAGACAACAAAAAAAAGTGACTTAAAAATTGAAATATGTTTTGGGAAGGGTAGAAAACATTGTGGGAAAAGGAGAAAATGCTGGTTACCAGCATTTTCTCCTTTTCCCACAATGTTTTCGAAAGGCTTCTTTCTAAGGGTCGTTAAAACTTGGGATTGTGTGCTAATGGGTTAAAGGAAAATTTAATCATTTGAGACAAACATCTGCAACTGCTTTCACTTTGAAAAGTCTCTTTTGCAAAAGAATAAAGCATCTACTTACCACATCTTTCCCATAATCTTCACTGTCTGTGTCGTGTTCTGATTCCTGGAAGAAAACAATTACCCTTTTACCCCAATGTTTTCTATCCTATCAAAGACAAATCTCACCATTTGAGCAATATTTAAATTGTCATCTGCAAATGCTTTCTGTGTGGATCAGTCTAAAAATTTTGTCGTATGGTAGAGGGTTAAGTTGACCCATTTTCTAAATTCTTGACTGCCTCATATATAGCAGTAATTATATTAGCTTTAGTGTTTTTCTGAGGTAACTTAAATTTGGACAGAGCAAAATTCATTGATCAGATCATAGGATGCTGTGGACATTTTTGGCTCATACTGAACAGAAAATGTAACAGTCACTTGTGCTGGTCTGGTCCTGGATTTACTATATAATTCAGAAAATAAAGTAGTTAAAACACTTTTGAAATGGCAGTACATGTACAGTTCATCCTGTACTAAGCAGTCATGGATACTTATAAAATATGGTTCCTTAAGACAGGTGCTTGCTTAGTACAAGGTCATTTCAACACATCTGCCTTCTCTGGAAACTCAATATAGGTTTGCTCAATACAGGTTGCTACCTTAACCATTTACCACATAATCCCGAGTTTTAACGACCCTGAAGAAGACGTCTTTTGAAAATATTGTGGGAAACGACAAAAATGCTGGCAACCAGCATTTCCTCCTTTTCCCACAAAGTTTTCGACATTTTCACAGACAATAACCATCATTTCAACTAAATTTAAAATGTCTGCAAATGATTTCAATTTGGACCAGTTTGAAATTTTGTCATTTGGGAAAGGGATAATAGAGGTTTTTCTGGTATGATAATTTGTGTAAATACCTCGAAACCCAGACCAGCAATATCCTGTCCCTCCAGACTGTGTCTTCTACTGCCAGGTTGGTCTTGATGCTACAAATACAGCAAAGCTAACACTTTACCACACAATCTCGATTTTTAATGACCCTGAGGAAGAAAGCTTTTGAAAACATTGTGGGAAAAGGAGAAAATGCTGGTAACTAGAATTTCTCCTTTTCCCACAATGTTTTCAACCCTACCCAAACAAATTTCAATTCTTAGGTCACATTTTGTCGTCTGCAAATGCTTTCAATTTGGAAAGGTTAAAATTTTGTCGTGTGGTAAAGAGTTAACAATTTACCACACAATCCCAAGTTTTAACCACACTCAGGAACAAAATTTTTTGACAGCATTTGGGAAGTAGAGAAAAAGCCATTTACCAGCATTCTGTCCTTTTCCCATGTTTCCTTACTACTCAGAGACATATTCCATCATTTCAGCCACATTCAATCTGTCATTTACAAATACTCTCAAGCTTGACCAGTCTAAAATTTTACTGTTTGCTAAAGACTTCCCTAAACGGATCATTTATACCATAGCAACCACATGCATCAGTACATGCTTTCCTGGAGTTTCTTTCACCAGTACTTAGCACAATATTCTTCCAAAGCCACTGGCTGCTTTCCCATGTAGCCATTATCAAAAGAATGATTAGCCGTTAGACAGAAATGAATCCTGTCACAATGACTATCATCAATCCTCTGAAAGAAATTTGTCACGCTGGGGATTGGAACCAGCATTAGCCTTGTTTCAAGTCCTGTGCACTACCAGCTGGACTTACAGGCTTGGTTAACTCAATACCTCACGACAAAATTTTAGACTTGTCCAAATTGAAAGCATTTGCAGACGACAATTTGAATGTGGCTCAAATAATGGAATTTGTCTCTGATAAGGTACAAAACATTGTGGAATAATAAACAATCCCATGTTTTAAGAACCCTGATAAAAATGCCTCTTGAAAATATTTTGGGAAAAGGAGATAATGAAGGCTACCAGCATTTCCTCCCTTTCCCAAATAGTTCCTACCCATTCAAAGACAAATTTCAACATTTAACCCTTTACCAGACGACAAAATTTTAGCCTTATCCAAATTGAAAGCATTTGCAGACGACAATTTCAATGTGGCTCAAATGGTGCAGTTTTTCTTTGATAGGGTAGAAAACATTGTGGGAAAAGGAGAAAATGCTGGTAACCAGCATTTTCTCCTTTTCCCACAATGTTTTCTACCCTCCACAAAACAAATCCATCATTTGATCCACGTTAAATTTGTTGTCTGCAAATACTTTTAATTTCGACAAGCCTAAAATGTTGTTGTGTGGTAGAGTTCGTGTGTTGTCTGCAGATGCTTTCAATTTGGACAAGTCTAAAACTGTGTCATCTGATAAAGAGCTAAAGGTTATAGATGCAGGTGCAGAGTGGCCTTGGTTCCCTCGAATGTCCCCAGGCAGTAATAATAACGGAAGTGATAAACAGATAGCTACCAAAAGATTAATAGCAGACCATGATACGGTGATACAGAGTAAATAAGCAATGAGAGCCATTCTTTAGTTATTTCCCTTGATTCCTCTCCATTACTATATTGGTCCTGATCAGGGGATTACTTGGATTTTATCCTTGATTTTCTTGCACTACACAAATATATTCTTGAGATAATATCTCGAGAAAATCGGGCTAGATTGTTTTAAAAGTTGAGATATATGCATTTCTCTAATAATTGAGAACATGATTTGCTTTGAAATTACACGGGGACCTTACATAATGTCATAAATCAAATTATATTTATCGCAACATCCCCAAAAGAATCAAGGATAAAAACAAAGGAATACAGGTAAAAGGACCAATCTGTTACTTGGTTACCTTTATACTTTATCTGGTAAGGGAGATAATTTTATCTACAAGAATGGCCTGGACTCAGGCTAGGTGTAGAAAGACCTACCTCATCTTCAAATTCTGTGGAGTAGACTGGTAGAGACATGCTGCTGGTTAAGTTCATACTCTGTTTGGATATGTTCACACTTGCGCCCATCCCATGGCCTGATTTTAGGGAACCAGTAGTGGTATTCAGACTTGATCTAATCTGTTTTAAAAAAAAAGAAATGAAGATTCATTTATTCTATAGATAACAGCAGACAAAAAAATTTTAGAACAGTCCATATTGAAAGCAATTGCAGAATGACATATATAAAATGTGTCTAAAATGATAGAAGTTGCCTTTGAAAGAGTAGACAGCATTGTGAGAAAAGGGAAAATGCTGGTAACCAGAATTTTCTCCCTTTTTCCACACTAATTCCTGAGATCATCTTTCTTTGGGTTGTTTAAACATGGGATTGTTTGGTAAAGCTTGACCCTTTACTAAACAATCCTGAGTTTTAACAACCCTAAGGAAAAAGCCTGTTGAAAACATTATGGAAAAAGGAGAAAATGCTGGTAATCAGTATTTCTCCTTTCCTCACAGTGTTTTCCACCCTTTCAGAGATCAATTTCATCACTTGAGCCACACTTGCTGTCGTCTGCAACAGCTTTGAATTTGGAGCAGTTTAAAATTTTGTCGTTTAGCAAAGAGTTAACTCTTTACCAAACGTCAAATTTTAGACTTGTCCAAATTGAAAGCATTTGCAGGTGAAAAAATAAACGTGACTCAAAAATTGAAATTTCTTGTTGAACGGGTAGAAAATATTGTGGAAAAAGGAGAAAATGCTGGTTATCAGCATTTTCTCCTTTTCCCACTGTTTTTTCAAAGGTCAGCTTCTCAAGATCGTTAAAACTCGGGATTGTGTGGTAAAGGGTTGAGAGACATCCTCGAAAAAAACATTGGAACAGAAAAACTTCTAGTTGGGTCATCTGAGGCTTAGTGGGGATGTGAAATCCTTGGTCTGTATTTTACCAACCTTTCTTAAAAACGTTCTTAGTCTTATTCTCAAGAGTTTTCTAAATTTGAAAGTAATACCCTTTTTGATTAGCTGAACCAAATGGTGTAGCCAGTAAGAAGTTATGTTACCTTCTTAACCTAAAAATTTGACCAAAAATGTACTTAAGAGTGGTTAAGTACAGACCCTAGTTTTTATCCACTCTGGGGGCCCTAGATATGTGGGAATGCCTCTTGGCAAGGTTTAGCAGAGCCAAAGTCCAATACTGGTGAAACTGAGGAAAAACATAAATTAACCCATTACCACACAATCCCATATTTAACTCTTTACCACACAGCACCGACTTTTAACGACCCTGTGAAAGAATCCTTTTGAAAACATTTTGGGAAAAGGAGAAAATGCTGGTAACCAGCATTTTCTCCTTTTCCCACAATGTTTTCTACCCTTCCAAAAACAAATTTCTATTTTTCAGTCACCTTTATTTTGTTGTCTGCAAATGCTTTCAATTTGGACCAGTCTGAAGTTTTGTCGTTTGGTAAAGGGTTAAACGAACCTGGGAAACTCGACTTATGAAAGCATTGCAGGGAAAAAGAGAAATGCTGGTTTCTCGTTTTCCCACATTGTTTTGCTAAAAGTTCAGAAACAAATCCAATCATTTCAGGCTTATATCATTAATTTTGTCATCTACAAATGCTTTCAATTAGGATAGCTTTTAATTTAGTTATGTGGTAAAGAGATAAGGAGGTGCAGCTGTGATATGACTATATTGGTTGAAAGTGGCCTAAAAAAGAATTCAAATCAAGTTTTTATTCTCCTTTTCCATAAAATTAGTTAACCCTTGCCTAAACAATCCCAAATTTTAACAACCCTACAGAAGGAACCTTTTGATTTTTAAACAATTTGTGGATAGGAAAAAATGTAGGTAACCAGTATTTTCATCTTTATCCACAATATTTTCTACCCTTTCAGAGACAAAATTTCAACACTTGAGTTCCAGATACATGTACATGTATTTTGTTATTTTAAATCCCTTTCAACTGGGACCAGTCTACAATTTTGTTGAATGGTACAGTGTTAAACTATAACATGTGAAGGATAATTGTCTCAGTTTTCTATATTAATCCATAATCAGACAAATACTGTAACTTCTACTATATAAATTAGTTGTATTTTAGCATTTCCTTTTATTTCAAACCTGAAATTTTGTTGCGTAGAAACAACGTAAATCAAAAGACAGAAATTATGTAGGAAACATGAAGACCTATAAAGTAGGGGCAATAACTCCTTCCATTTACACCACTATAAAGTTACAAGTATCGAACATGCAACAGCATGCATAATGATAAAAGCTTTACAGATACAATTTTTATGCCTATGCTATTTTTGTCAGTTTTCCCATTAACAATATCATGCATTTAGTTTTGTTTAAATTGTGGAATAGGTATATCAATCATAAATGAGGCATAATACGTGTGCAAGTCACACAAATTTTCAATCTAAAACTTTCTAAGACTGATTAACCCTTTACTACACAATTCCAAGTTTCAATGACCCTGACAAAGAAGGAAATAGAAAATATTGTGGGAAAAGGCGAAAATGCTGGTAACCAGCATTTTCTCCTTTTCTCACAAAGTTTTCTATCCCCTCAAAGACATAAACCATCATTTGGGCCACATTTAATTTGTCATCTGCAAATGTTTTAAAATCAAACATTTTTTTTTTTTCATGTGGTAAAGGGTTTATCTCTTCACACCACTTCATACCTCTCACACTAGATAAATGTTAAAAACAATTCGGCAACAAGATAAATTCCTCATATCTGAGCAATTTCTCCTCTTGCCATAATTTTCCCCATATTCATAAATTTGAATTGAACTCTAGAGCCATGTTTTACCAAACAATCCTATGTTTTCAGATCCTAAAAAAGGAAACTTTTAGAAACACTTTGGAAAAGTGTATGCTTTTATTAAACATGAAAATCAAAAACTTTCCACCCGTTACATATGTCTTAGCAACAATGACGTCGTTTTTCCGTGAAACGGCATAGTCATACAAATTACCGCACATGCTGTGGCTGGTTTCTCTAGCTTCACACGCTCATGACTAATAACTGATTACAATCGGGAGCCAAAAAATGATAATACACCAGTGTTTTATTCAAAATTAATGGGTTTAACTCTTTACCACACAATCCTGACTTTTAACGACCCAGAGAAAGAAGCCTTTTGAAAACATTGTGGGAAAAAGAGAAAATGTTGGCAACCAGCATTTTCTCCTTTTCCCACAATGTTTTCTATCCTTCCCAAAACAAAGTTCAATTTTTCAGTCACATTTATCTTGTCATCTGCAACTGCTTTCAATTTGAACCAGTCTAAAATTTTGTCGTATAGAGTTAATACACTGCCGGAGGAGGTTTTATGTGATAAAAAGAAGATAATCATCACGTTTTGTACATCAAAAATCTGTCACCAGTATGGGATGTGATGCATGTGAAAAACAAGTCCTAAGCATGAACCACATCTTACTCCATTCCTATGACAGAAGTTTAACCCTTATCCTGCTAAACAAAAGAAACCTTCAAGCTGATAGTAGAAACTCAGACTTTCCTACTTCAAAGGTATTTTTGGAGGAGAGACATCTTCTTTTCGGACAGTGTAGATTCAAGATCAGACTCATCTTGATCTATGCTGTCCACAAAAGGTCAGTGAGTCATGCTTAGCAGCCTAAGGGTTAATATCACAAGCAAGTTGATTATTCTATTCATTATATCCCTAATTCATCCTTTGTATTCTGATGATTATCAAGAAATGTACAAAAAGATGGGGAGAAAAAGGAAAAAGGAAACCACAGCTTGCCCTTGCAATACTGGCAGAAGTGGCTGACATATCCAATGACCTAAGACAGAGAATTTTAGTGAAAGTGTACATAAACTATGTCATACATAAGAGCAATGCTCTGGCAAAAGGGGGCTTATTGCAGCTCCCTGATGCATTATACCAAGCAAGTCAGCACTTAATTATAGATAAAAAAAAAATCCATTTTGTTTAACAACCAAGTAAACTGCAAGGTAGAATAGTCCTTTGACATGAAGAAAATTAAGCTCTAGTAAAAAGTTTCGACCAATGTCAGCCTGCGCTGACTGTGCAGGCTGACATTGGTCCACACTCTTTGCATATACAATAAGCTCCCTTTTCACAAGGCAGGACTCATATGTTTCCGACAACTGAAAGGTACACACTGTTGCTTACATTACATGTTCACGCAACCTTCAGTATCTGCCTTTGATTTACACATTAAGAAATATTTACTTACACAAGTTCACAAAGTTATGAATAGTATAGCAAATGCAGTTTACGAATATCATTAATCTGAACGTAGGTGTTATGCTAAATTTTACGCAAAAATTTACAAATTGTTAATTAAATGGTACACTGCTGTATGTAAAGAAGGTGCAAAAAGTAGTTTCTGATTTCCTGTATACATGTTATCTTCACTCCAGAGAATATATTTACTGTAGTAGTTACAAAACTTGTCTAAATGATAAATCCTAGAATGTCACTGTTAGGTATATAATACAAACATGAACACTGCTCTGGCAAAAGGTTTAACTCTTTCCCAAACGACAAATTTTGGACTGGTCCAAATTAAAAGAGTTTGCAGACAACAATTTTAAATTTGATGAAAATGGCAGAAAGTTATCAAAAAGGGTAGAAAACACTGTGGGAAAAGGAGAAATTGCTCGTTACCAGCAATTTCTCCTTTTCCCACAGTGTTTTCAAAAGACTTATACTTAAGACATGTGAAAACCAGGGCTTGTTTGGGAAAGGGTTAACCCTTTACCACATGACAAAATTTTATACCCATCCATATTGAAAGCAATTGTAGACGACGATTTCAATGTGGCTCAAATGATGTGATTTTCCTTTAATAGGGTAGAAAACATTGTGGGAAAAGGAGGAAATGCTGATTACCAGCATTTTCTCCTTTTCCCACAATGTTTTCAAAAGGCTTCTTCCTCAGGGTCATTAAAATTTGGAATTTGTGTGGTAAGGATTTAATGCATCTCCGTTACACATTAACCCTTTACCACACAATCCCGACTTTTAACGACCCTGAGGAAAACGTCTTTTGAAAACATTGTGGGAAACGGAGAAAATGCTGGTAACCAGCATTTTCCCCTTTTCCCACAATGTTTTCCACTCTTTCAAGGACAAATTTTGTCATTTGAGCCACCTTTAATTTGTCGTCTGCAACTGCTTTCAATTTGGACCAGTCTACATTATTGTCATTTGGTAAAGGGTTAACATATTATACCAAGCAAGTCACAATCACATAATCATAGATCCATAAAATCCATTTTTATGAACAGCCAACTCAATCTGGAGGTAGAATGGTCCTTTGACATGCAGAAAACGGACCAAAAGCAAAAGGTTTCAACCCAAGTCTGCCTGCGCAGACTGCGTAGGCTGACATCGGTCAATACTTTTTGCATATGCATTACGCCTCATTTTCACAGAGCATGGCTCATATATGCCTACATGTTTATACTTCAAACAGGAAGCTGCTTTACGCCTTTGATTTCTACTGCTGATAACTCTCACTACAGCTCTCACACTACTTATTTCCATTCATAATGAAACAAGCACATTTTAATACTTTGGTGCATCAAATATGGCTACAAAACAGTTATGTAATATGCTTCTTCATGTATGTCATGTGTTTTCTCAATACATTTTCCCTGTCAGATGCATATTTTTTATTCTTCATCAACTCTTTACCACACAATCCCGACGTTTAACGACCCTGAGAAAGAAGCCTTTTGAAAACATTGTGGGAAAAGGAGAAAATGCTGGTAACCAGCATTTTCTCCTTTTCCCACAATGTTTACTTTCTTCCCAAAACAAATTTTAATGTTTCAGTCACACTGATATTGTCGTCTGCAAATGCTTTGAATTTGGACAAGTCTAAAATGTTGTTGTTTGGTAAAGGGTTAAAAGACCTTTCAAAACTTTTCACTGTCCAAAGCTTTTGTGCTCTAAACCTGAAACATGAAAATGACATTATTCTGCAAAATTGTATAGGTCTCAAAGACTCCTTTTACTCTATCCAAATGACGGAAATTTAGACTTGTCCACATGACAAATGGGGCTCTTATCAAAAGATCTGTCTTTGATATGGATAGAAAACATTGTTGGAAAAAGAGAAAATGGTTATCAGCATTTTCTCGCTTTCTCACAATGTTTTAAAAAGCCTCCTTCATCAGGGCTGTTAAAACCCAGAATTTTGTGGTAAGGGGTATAAATTTGGCATGTTCCACTTCAGCAAAATGTATTCATGTATCAGTATACATATACATCACCTTATCAATTATAAGAACCTGCCAGGGAAAACATTGAGATCAATGATGGGATATGAAATGCTTTCTATTCTTGCTACAACAACACTTACAGAACCAGAGGAACCCTAGTAAACAACAACATACAAGTTAACTGGTTTAGAGAGAAAACATAAACATAGACTAGCACACAACATAAAGTAATTCACTCTTTTTCAGTCCACGAATTGTCTTGAACTAATATGAGATATATTGGAATTTTAAAAACATTGGAAACATGTTTTTAATTCACTCATACAGAGACATACACCATTTTTTCATTTAACTCTTTACCAAACGACAAAATTTTGGGCTAGACCAAACTGAAAACATTTGCAGATGATAAATTAAATGTTGCTTAAATGACAATTTCTGCATTCTGATAGGGCAGAAGACATTGTGGGAAAAGGAGAAAATGCTGGTTACCAGCATTTTCTCCTTTTCCCACAATGTTTTCAAGAGCCTTCTCTTTCAGGGTTGTTAAAAGTTGGGATTGTGTGGTAAAGGGTTAAATAGGTGCATTTAAAAGTTTACAAGCCAACAAAAATTTGACCTTGTCCAATTTGAAAGCATTTACAGACTACAAATTATATTAAACTTAAATAATATTTACATTTGAAAGATTAGGAAACATTGCACAAAAAGGAGAAAATGCTGGTTACCAGCATTTTCTCCTTTTCCCATGGCATTATCAAAAGCCCTTTTCATTAGGGTTGTGAAAACACATATTTTTTTGGTATTTTCATCAGGGTCATGAAAACACATAATATTTTTTGTAAAGATTAATTACTGCAAAGGTCATATTTTTTTCCTGTGAATCACACACATCTCATTTGTTTAGAAATACATGTAAATACAAATGAGGAGCACTCTTGCAAAAAGGCATTTAATGCATCTCCGTGATACATTATACCAAGCAAGTCATCACATAATTATGGATCCATAAAACCATTTAGTCTAACAATCAACTAGATCGGAAGGTATAATGATCATTTGAATGCAGAAAATTTACATGTAGCAAAAAGTTTCTACTTCTAGTGTCAGCCTGCGTGGACTGCACAGGCTCACACAGGTTGATACTTTTTGTATATGCATTAACCCTTTACCAGATGACAAAATTTTAGCCTTGTCCAAATTGAAAGCATTTGCAGACGACAATTTCAATGTGGCTCAAATGGGACAATTTTTCTTTGATAGGCTAGAAAACATTGTGGGGAAAGGAGAAAATGCTGGTTACCAGCATTTTCTCCTTTTCCCACAATGTTTTCAAAAGGCTTCTTTTCCAGGGGCATCATTGTGCAGTAAAGGGTTAAGATCATTTTCAAAGAAAATGGCCCAAATATTGCTACTTCACTTGCATAAAGGCAAGATACCAGGGATGTTTGAATATGAATGCATCTAAGCACATACACAAAGGATCCTAGATAGATTTCAATGAAAATCTTACTTAGTATTCACTTCCAACAGACATGTAAAGTTCAAGTCCTCTGATCCAATCCTTGAAGGTATTTTTAAAGTCTTTTCTAGGTATACTATTACATTGATTGTATGGTGTTTAATGCCATTTTCAACATTATTTCATTTATATCTCAGCAGCAAGTGCAACTATCCAAACTTTCCTGGAATTTCTGTTACCAGTATTTCACACAATATTCTTCCTAAGCCACATGCTCCTTTCCCTAATAACCATTGTCAAAACAAAAGTCAATGGTGAGAGAAGGATTGTATCCTACTGCAATGACTATCATCAATCATTGGAAAGAAATTGACTGAGCTGGAGATTCAAACCACCCATCCCCTGTTCTCAAGTCCTGTACATACTTACTGCCTTACCAGGGCTCACAGGTATACTACACAGACACTGGAATATTGCAGAACTGAGGTATTTGAGCTGGACAAATCTTTTATCTTTTTATCTTAATGGTAATTTTTAAGCCTTGGGAACAAAAAAAACAAGATGCAAGGTCAGGCAAATACAGAGGATGAGGGAGCACAACAACCTTTTCCTGCTACACTATGCCCCACATGATAGCCCTGTGACATTGCACTATGTATGTGTTTACACTTAGTTGTGTGTGTCCTACTTTTTTACCTAGAGATATTATTTCACATCCCTCCTCAATGCTGAAGTTCACACGATTCTAATTTTACAAATACTTTTGATCTAAGACTGTAACTTTTTGCCTAGCAATGTATCTTTCATCAATAGCAACTATCACTTTCACTCTAGCAATCATCTTGGCAGATTGCTCTTTTTGACCGATTGCCATGGGGTGGATTTTTTGTTGAAACTAACCATCATTTAAATTTCTTAAACCAACCAATAACTGTTGAAAAAGACATTTCACTATGCCCATAGAGAGAATATATTTCATAAAAATGTCTTTATACCCTAAGCAAAGAATACAAAGATTCTTAAAATAGGACAGCATTTCAGTGGCATACTCTGATCATCTACCAACCATTTTTGTATTAGTATACACAAGTAGGCTATGTTTAGCGAGCAACAGACACTGCTAAAGTGAACAGATTTTAATGGGTGTGGTATCAATGTAATACTACAATGTATATCTATCCGGTAATCTTGATTTTTGAGCAAGACAATGTTCTACATGCATTCATATTTGAACATTGCTTGTAATTTGGGCATAAAAATACTTTAAAAAACTTCAAAATAATGAACACCAAAGATCTGAGATCTGTGATCAAATTTTGTTCCGTTGACCTTGTTTACACTACCATCTATATTTCCCTTCACTTCCCAAGAATATTCAAAGATAAATTTATTCTATTCATACTTACAGGTCCGCTAGCCCCTAAAGAGTTTCTGAGAGGGGCAAGCTGTCCTGCCTGGGGTCCAGAGAGTTTCACTGGTTCCAAGGTAGTCTGTTTATGCATTGCTGGAGTTCCTAGACTTTGCTCAGCTTTCAAAGGGCCTAGTTGCTGAAAACATAAAAATATTCACAGCATTAATAATCCACTTTTTCATGTTTGATTTTATGAAAACTTTACTCCTAACCAGACAAATTTTTAGTCTTGTTTAAATTAAAAGTGTTTGCCGCATAGTTGGCCTACTTTCTGGTTTATACAAGCAGGTGAGCATGGGTTTTTGAAAATACTATTGAACAATTTCAGTGAGAAAGCTTTGAGAATGAAATCATGAAAATTAATTATTATATATACAACATTTGGGAGCCATTAGGATTCCAGGTTGTAACTGATATTGCAAGTTGTACTTGGACTTTGAAAATACCTTGGAAAGCCCATGGCTTGCAAAAAATCAATAATTGCATTTTAAAAGTTTAAGTCATTTTGAAGTCAGAAAGGTGACACAGGTGGTGCTCGTGAGCTCTAGATCAAACGACCAAATTTTAGACTGGTCCATATCAGACGACAGTTTAACCCTTTACCACACAATCCTGACTTTTAAGGACCCTGTGAAAGAAGCCTTTTGAAAATATTGTGGGAAAAGGAGAAAATGCTGGTCACCAGCATCTTCTCCTTTTCCCACAATATTTTGTTCCCTTTCAAACACTTATCCCATCACTTGGACCACATTTACTTTTTCGTCTGCATATGCTTTCAATTTGGACCAGTCTGAAATTTTGTCATTTTAAAAAGAGTTAAAAGTGGCTTAAATGATGGAATTTGTTTTTGATGGGTTAGAAAAAACAGTGGCAAAGGGAGAAAATGCTAGTTACCAGTGTTTCCTTCCTTTTCCCACTATGCTTTCAAAGGCCTTCTTTGTTAGGGTAGTTAAAAACTCAAGATTGTGTTGTAAAGAATTAAGTGCTCAGAGTTTTACCTCTTCAGGAGAAAAGCTATGTAAGAGAAAAATTGGAAATAATAACAAACAAGAGGGCCATGATGGCCCTGGGTCGCTCACCTTAGTAGAGTGCCTTTAAGGTTTTTCTTTAATTTGACCATGTGACCTAGTTTTTGACCGCAGGTGACCCAATTTCGAACTCATATTTCATGAAGACAAACATTCTGACCAATTTTCAAGTCAATGGAGCAAAAAATGTGGCCTCGAGTGCCCTAAAGATATTTCTTTAATTTGACCTAGTGACCTAGATTATGACCCCAGGTGACCCAAATTTGAACTGGTTTTTGACTATATCAAAAGAAACATTTTAACCAATTTTCAAATCATATGAATAATAAATGTGGCCTCTAGAGTGCCCACTAGCTATTTCTTTAATTTGACCAAGTGACCTAGTTTATGACCCCAGTTGACCCAAATTCACACTCATGTGAGATTTTACAAAGACAAACATTCTGACCAATTTTCAAGGCAATTAAGCAAAGAATGTGGCCTCTAGAGTGCCCACAGGGTATTTCTTTATTTTGACCTAGTGACCTAGTTTATGGTTCCAGGTGACCCAAATCCAAACTCATCTGGTATTTCATCAAGACAAACATTCTGGCCAAATTTCAGGTCATTTAGCAATAAATGTGGCCTCCAGAGTGCAAACAAGGTATTTCTTTAATTTGACCCAGTGAACTAGTTATGACCCAAGTTGACCCAAATTAATCTTATGTGAGACTTTATAAAGACAAACTTTCTAACTAATTTTCAAGGCAATTGAGCAAATAATGTGGCCTCGAGAGTGCCAACAAGGTATTTCTTTAATTTGACCTAGTGACCTAGTTTGTGACCCAAGATGACCCAATTTTGAACTCAATGAACTTGTTGCGCTTAGATGGGCAAACAAACTTAGAAGAGAATCACTACATACCAAATATCAAAGCTCTACGCCTTCCACTTTTAAAGAAGAATTTTAAAGTTTTCCTTCTTTGTTCCTATGTTCGAACTTGTGACCCCAGGGGCTGGGCCAGTTTTGACCCAGGGGCATCATATGAACAAACTTGGTAGAGGTCCACTAGGAAATGCTACATACCAAATATCAAAGCTCTACACCTTCCCGTTTAAGAGAAAAAGAAATTTAAAGTTTTCCTTCTTTGTTCCTATCTTCGAACTTGTGACCCCCGGGGCGGGGCCAGTTTTGACCCAGGGGCATGATATGAACAAACTTGGTAGAGGTCCACTCTGAGATGCAACATACCAAATATCAAAGCTCCACACCTTTCGGTTTCAGAAAAGAAGAATTTTAAAGTTTTCCTTCTTTGTTCCTATGTTCGAACTTGTGACCCCAGGGGCTGGGCCAGTTTTGACCCAAGCAGCATCCTTGGAACAAACTTGGTAGAAGTCCACTAGGAGATGCTACATACCAAATATCAAAGCTCTATGCCTTCCCATTTAAGAGAAAAAAAAAATTAAAGTTTTCCTTCTTTGTTCCTATGTTCGAACTTGTGACCCCTGGGGCAGGGCCAGTTTTGACCCAAAGGGCATCATATGAACAAACTTGGTAGAGGTCCACTAGGAGATGCTTCATGCCATATATCAAAGCTCTACGCCTTCTAGTTTTACAGAAGAAGATTTTTAAAGTTTTCCTTCTTTGTTCCTATGTTGGAAATTGTGACTCCCGGGGCGGGGCCAGTTTTGACCCCAGGGGCATCATATGAACAAACTTGGTAGAGGTCCACTAGGAGATGCTACATGCCAAATATCAAAGCTCTATGCCTTCCTGTTTCAGAGAAGAAGATTTTTAAAGTTTTTCTTCTTTGTTCCTATGCTCAAACTTGTGACCCCCGGGGTGGGGCCAGTTTTGACCCCAGGGGCATCATATGAACAAACTTGGTAGAGGTCCACTAGGCAATGCTACATACCAAATATCAAAGCTCTACGCCTTCCAGTTTCAGAGAAGATAATTTTTAAAGTTTCCCCTCTTTGTTCCTATGTTCGAACTTGTGACCCCTGGGGCAGGGCCAGTTTTGACCCAAAGGGCATCATATGAACAAATTTGGTAGAGGTCCACTAGGAGATGCTTCATGCCAAATATCAAAGCTCTATGCCTTCTAGTTTTACAGAAGAAGATTTTTAAAGTTTTCCTTCTTTGTTCCTATGTTGGAAATTGTGACTCCCGGGGCGGGGCCAGTTTTGACCCCAGGGGCATCATATGAACAAATTTGGTAGAGGTCCACTAGGAGATGCTACATGCCAAATATCAAAGCTCTATGCCTTCAAGTTTCAGAGAAGAAGATTTTTAAAGTTTTCCTTCTTTGTTACTATGCTCAAACTTGTGACCCCTGGGGCGGGGCCAGTTTTGACCCCAGGGGCATCAAATGAACAAACTTGGTAGAGGTCCACTAGGAGATGCTACATACCAAATATCAAAGCTCTGCGCCTTCTAGTTTCAGAGAAGAAGATTTTCAAAGATTTTGCTTTTTTTTCCTTTTTGTTGCCATGGCAACCAGAGTTGTGGGTGGAATTTAATTCTTTGAACAGTTTTGGTAGAGCTTCACCCAAGGAACATCCCTGCCAAGTTTCATCAAGATTGGCCCGGTGGTTTAGGAGACGAAGATGTTTAAAGAAATTGTTGACGGACGACGGACGACGGACGCCGGACATAGGGCGATCACAATAGCTCACCTTTAGCACGTTGTGCTAAGGTGAGCTAAAAAAAGGGGACAATTCCATAAAGTAACAATTCTGTATCATTGCACAGACAACAAAGATCTAACATACCTTTTCTGTTCCCATTTTATCCTTTTTCTTTTTTCCGTCATCTTTCCCAGGCTTGCCTTTCTTCTTTGTTGCTACAAGATGAAAAATTGATTGATTGATTGATGTTTTATGCCACTTTCAACATCATTTCAGCTATGTAACAGCAACAGCTCAGGCATTAATGTATATCCTGGATTCATGAGGATTAGGCTCGGGCTCTGAAATGTCTTGCCCAAGGAAAGTCCCATGAAAAACCAAGCGCTTCCACTGAGCCATGCAGGACCCCACAAGATGAATAATGTCAAATCATATGAGCCATGCTCTGTGAAAAGGGTGCTTAATGCATCTGCGAAAAGTATCGACCCAGGTCAGCCTGCGCGGACTTTATGCTATTAGTCAACTTTCTGTATGTCCAAGGACCAGTCTGATTAGATCGGTTGTTTAAATGATTGTCTATTATGGTTCCATAATCATGAGATACTTGCATGCTATCATGCATCAGGGAGATGCATTAAGCCCCCTTTTGCCAGAGCATGGCTCATATTTATGTACAAAAAATAAGTCTTACACAAACTTAAGTATGCTAAGGGTAATGAATTCTTTACCAGAAAACAAAATTTTAGACTCATTTAAATTGAAAGCATTAACAGGAGAAAAATTATGCATGGCTCAAATTGATAGAGTTTGTCTTTGAAAAGGTAGAAAACATTCTGGAAAAAAAAGAAAATGCTGGTTACCTGTATTTTCTCCTTCTTGCACAATGGTTTCAAAAATCATTTTCCTTTGGGTCATTAGAGCTCTGTATTCTTTGATTAAGGGTTAATGTGAACCTCCATTTTGTTACATTTTCTAAATGACAAATGTATTTTTAATCCAAAAGATTCAAAGCATTTTATTCAATCTATTCATTTGTGAAGAAGTGAACTCTTTACCAAATAACAGAATATTAAAAGCATCTTATTTCAAACCATTTACAGACAACAAATTCATCATGATAGCAATTATCTTTGAACAGGTAGAAGACATTGTGGGAAAAGGAGAAAATGCTGGATACCAGCATTTTCTCCTTTTCCCACTTTGTTCTCTGGGTCATTATATTATAACATGGGATTGTGTGGTAAATGCCTGAAGATGAGAGGAACAAAAAACTGACTCATTTGAGCTTTCTTGAATTTCTCCCTCTCCTCCATCACCATCTTTTTGTAGAAGTCATCACAGGGATGATCCCAGATGCTCTCCCCTGTCGCAAAATTGAAGTAATAGATGTCCTGGTTTGGATCTTGACTGAAAATAGAGAAAACCCGGAGCTAAAACAGAAAGTGACATAACTCTTTTACCAGACAACAACATTTTAGACTTGTCCAAATTGAAAGCATTTGCACAGGACAAATTAAATAATGCTAAAATGGTGATTTCTGTATGACAGAATAGAAAACATTGTGGGAAAAGGATATTGCTGGTTATCAACATTTTCTCCTTTTCCCACAATGTTTTCACAAGCCCTATTCATCAGGGCAGCTTTTTTTCTCAGGATCTTCAAAAGTCAGGATTGTGTGGTAATGAGTTAATTCTTTAACCCTTAACCATACAATCCTATAATTTCAAGACCCTGAGGAAAAATAATTTAGAAAATGTTATGTAATCAGCATTTCCCCTTTTCCCACAATGTTTTCTTTCCTTTCTAGAGCAAATTTGATAATTTCAGCCAAATTTAATCGATCATGTAGCTCCTAAATTAACTCTTTACCACACAATCCCGACTTTTAATGACCCTAAGGAAGAAGGCTTTTGAAAACGTTGTAGGAACCAACATTTTCTCCTTTTCCCACAATGTTTTCTGTTCTATCAAAGAGAGAAATCGTTATTTTAGCAACATTTGTCGTCTGCAAACCCTTTCAATTTGGACTAGTCCACTGTCCTAAATTTTGTCGTTTGGTAAAGAGTTAAGAACAAAATTTTAGACTCATCCATAATGAAAGCATTGACAAATGAAAAAAATTACAGTGGCGCAAATGATGGGGTTCTTTGGTGAAAGAGTGGAAAAAATTTTGGGAAAAGGAAAAAACACAAAATACCAGCAATGCTAGTTACCAGCATTTTCTCTCTTCTCCAAATTTTTTCAAAAGCCCTCTACCTCACGGTTGTTCAGGGTAATACTATGTGGGTATTAGACTAGGGATCTACATACCAAATTCATAGAACTCAGGAATAATCCAAACAAAATTATGATATCGAACTCTTTAACTCTTTACCAAACAACAAAATTTTAGACCAAATTGAAAGCATTTAAAGACGACAAATTAAATGCGACTTAAAAACTGAAATTTGTTGTGGGACAGGTAGAAAACATTGTGGGAAAAGGAGAAAATGCTGGTTACCAGCATTTTCTCCTTTTCCCACAATGTTTTCAAAAGGTTTCCTTTTTAGGGTTGTTAAAAGTAGGGATTATGTGGTAAAGAGTTAATTGCAACTCTGATCTCTACCTGTGACTGTAAAACTATATGTGGCTGTAGCTCTGTTGGTAACGTAAAGGGCTTAACACCCAGGGGTCACTGGTTCAAATCTTGAGCTCTGCCAATTGCTTCCCGAGGATTGATGACATCATTATAATAAGATTCCTTCTCTCGCATTGCTGGTCCTCATTTAGATAATGTTCATGTGGGAAAGCAGCTAGTGGCTTGGGAAAAATATTGTGTGAAGTAATGGTAAAAGAAATCCAAAGAGCATGGGTAGATGGATAATTAAAATAATGTTAAAAACCATGTTAAACATAATACAAACCGACTGTAAAACTGAGAACACTGAACATATAGGAAAGATATATATACCATGGTTTCCAGTGTTCTGGCAGAGGAGCATTGATTCCTTCTCTGGCAATAAACATGAGGTGAGGTTCTGTATCCGGGTCAATGCCAATACACTGGGCATACTCGTAGATTTCTGTGAAACACAAATATATGAGCCATGCTCTGAGAAAAGGGGGCTTAATGCATATGCGAAAAGTATCGAACCAGGTCAGCCTGCACAGCTTGAACTGGGCCGAAACTTTTCACTACTGGTCAGTTTTTTGCATGTCAATGGACCAGTGTACCTCATAAATCAGTCAGTTGTTATACAAAATGGATCTTATTGATCCATACATATATGTGATGACTTGCTTGGTATCATGGATCACGGATATGCATTAAGCTTCCTTCTGCCAGAGAGTGGTTCATATGTAAAATATATACAATGATGAAAGTTCAAAACCATTCCCAAAAATTATCAAAATTGCAATATACAGTGAAATCATGATAGCTGTAACATCCAGTTATTCAAAAATGTCACTTTTATCATGTAAACTCTTTAACCTTTACCAACGACTAAATAGTGAATTTTCTACCTTCGAAAGGGTTACAAAAACAAAATTGTAGGAAAAAGAGACAATGCTGGTTACCGACATTTTCTTTTCCCACAATGTTTTCAAAAGGCTTGTTTTCTCAGGGTCATTTTAACCTGGGACTGTATAGTAAAGATTTAACATAGACAAGTCTAGAATTTCGTTTTCTAATCAATGTTTCCTTTTCTTAAAATATGTCTTTTGTATGGTGAGTCAGACTTGCTCACAGGTAAGAAAATAAGCCTCTGTATAAACAAGCTACATTTACCAGGCAACAAAATTTTAGCCTTGTCCAAATCGCAAGCATCTGCTGACAACAATTTCAGTATGGCTCAAATGGTGCAATTTGTTTTTGATTGGGTAGAAAACATTGTGGGAGAAGGAGAAAATGCTGGTTACCAGCATTTTCTCCTTTTCCCACAATTTTTTCAAAAGGCTTTTTTCCCAGGGTTGTTAAAAGGCAGCATTGTGCCATAAAGGGTTTAACAAAATTCATGAAATACTGTTTCAACAGTTTATAATTCTTATCTTATATTTACCATCTTCTGGTGGTTCATAGTTCTCATCATAATCCTCTTCCAGGATAAGTTGGTCATTGATCATCATCTTTGCAGGTTATTAGAGACAAGTTAGAAAACTGACTCAATAGGCTTTTGTTATTTGCTGGATCCTGTTGGCTTCAATATTTCTATCTTCTGCTTTTACTTTTGTCCATACATAGTCAAGTAGGCTAAAATCATCTCTTCAGATTACTGAAAAACATGTTGTTTAGAGAAAGTTTAATCAATTTCAATCCTCAGGGCACTGAATAACTCCACCATTTTTAGTCTAGAAACAAGAACCAAATAATTGTACTTTCATACTTGTTTTTGTCTATAGTATTGTAACAAAAGGTCAATGTAGGTCAAAGATCAGACTGCTTCTTTGTGCAGTCTGATCTTGATCAGATCTATACTAACCACATAGGTTACAGGCCAATTTTGTTGTGAAAGGTCCCTTAACTCTTTACCAGACAATAAAAATGCAAATATGTCCAAACTGAAAGCATTTGCAGATAACATTTTAAATTGGGTTCAATGACGGAATTTGCTTTTATTTGCTTTTGATAGGATAGAAGACATTGAGGGAAAAGGAGAAAATGCTAGTTACCAGCATTTTTCCATTTCCCACAATGCTTTCAAAAGCGTTCTTTCTCAGGATTGTTTAAACTCCACATTGTGTGGTAAAGAGTAATAGGTTTTAAAACTTTCATGACTGTACGGGTAGGCAAGAAATATAAAAATATATGTGGGTCCCACAAATCACCAAATATTGAAATACCACAGAAACACTGAAATACCTTTTTTACATTGAATACAGCATGCTGAAGTTGTGGCTTTTGATAAAACTTATATTTATATCAATTAAGGGGGATTATATTAGTTTTAAATCCAAATGGCATACTTACTACATGCCATTGAGGCCTGACGTGAAGTATGTAGAAAGGACTCAAAATGGTCTGTGGTACTTAAATTTTGTCAATTCAGCAAAATATATTTACTCTACAGTTGCTTTCACAATGGTAGCAGATGACTTTGAGTCATGCAAGTATTTCTAATTAGTTTAGGTTTCTTCGCAAAGGATAAGATTTTCTGATGTTCAATTTCACCTTACTACCTTAGTCAAGTGATATGCTCTTTACCTGTGACCTTTGAGAAGAGGTTTGTCTAAGTGTTATTTTTCTTATAAAGTCTGAAAAATTAAGCAAAATTTACAGCTTTGCATTCCACAGCAATGCATGTTGGACTTTTTAAATATATAAAAAAAAAGTTTGGCCTATGTTCAGACTTGTCGGATTCAAAGTAAATTGTTTATTTCGGCAATTAAATCTAAGCAAACTGCAAAAAATAAATATGTGCAAACGAGTGAAACTTTAAAAAATCGTAATTATGCATTTGAAAAGTCATGCAATGATAAAATTCTCACCAGGTAGCGAATTTTTATCTGCGATCGTTGTGAAGCAACTGTCAACAAAAGGCCGCCATGTTGGAATTTAGTGAGCCAGAATTGAGCGGAACGAATCAAATAAGTAACAAATAACGAAATGTCAAAGTATAGACGGAATGGATTTTTAAGGAGTACTGTCCGTAGCCGGTCTACGAATTATTTTCCCTTTAATATACATCTCGAATTGTTTCGAGACCACTTATACACTGACAAGCAGCTACATGCATTGCATTGCTTGATTAATTGTTTATTTATCGTCCCCCGATGGCTCTTAGTTATGCTGTGTGTATAGTGCAAGGTACGGGACAAGGCCAACCGTCGGAATCGAACCCATACCCTCAAGTGGCCTCAGATTTGCAAACTGGTACCCGCTGTATCTCCCGTAACCGTCGATAGACATACGAAGATTGATAACAGGCTGCCAGTTTATCAGATTTGTTGCTTGCAAGTCTCGCGGTCTTCTTCCCTGCCATCGTGGAAAACGTGCGAAAAACGTTGCAGTTAATATGAATGTAATATATAATGAAACAAATAATGTCATCATGCCGTCAACTCATTGTAACAATGTGCCATAATTATCAACTTGTCCCGGTCTCCCCAATCTTCTCATCCACACATTTGAGTTAACGAAATCTCAAAAAATAATTTAAATAATTCATCGTATCTCTTTTGAATTTTGTTTAATTGCCATCATTGTTTGAGCTGAGAAATAAGACAGAGTATCAAGCATTTCCCCCTTTTTAGTGGCATTTCCCTAATAGGCTACGTGGCCTCGTATTTTCAGATTTTGCTATAGGATTTCGCTAAGGTTTGCGGAGATGCAACGTGGTCGAAATCCGTGTGGATTATGTGGGATCGAATAAGTATGACGACGTGACATTTCGGATCTGGTAGAACCAGACAGGATTTCAGATTGGAAATCGACCAACCCGTTATTTTCATCGAGGAAAGCTATATTTTCACCTTTTTACCGCGTGCAATTCAGTTTCTTTGCGTCTACACAGAGAAGTAGGCTACATTTCGCAGTTTTTGTTAACTAGTGTGAAACAAGTGGGGAGGGGTAGAGAAAAAAATCTAAAACAGTCACTTTAAGAAGTAAAAAGACCTTTTTTTTTTTTTTTTTCTATAATGTATCGCTTTAAGAATTTATACTCCTAAAATAAGTCTGAACCCTTTCAAAAATATAAACAAAAGCAGGGACCACTTTTACGGACATTATAGATCCAAAAACCAGCTGGGTCTGTATTTACCAACCATTCTTAAGAATATTCTTAACTAGTCTTATTATATACCTGAAAATTTTCCGGCTCGAACACATTTATGCTTTTCACGCGTATAAACTATCACTCACGACAGAAAAAAAAATCCATAACTACACAGTGCCAAATACGGTTCCAAATATGGTATGATGACGTAACTCACGCGCGCAAAAAGTACAAATTTGCGATTTGATTGGTTAAAATTTACGCTATGATATGTATCGGCCATTCATAAAAACGAAGTTATTTTAGCCGCTACAACATTGTTTGTTTTATTTTGTTTACCAGTTTACGAATAAAATGTCAATTTGTACAAAATTTTGTCCATGGAAGTCGTAGGTAGGATAATTTTATTGTAGTAACTTTCCTGATGCTTGTATTTACTTCTCGCTGCGTAAGAAAATTTTGACATCTCAGTGGACCTTTGGTCTCGCAGGATAGCAAATTTTCTCACACTGCTCGAACCAAATACAAGCACCAGGAAAGTTACTGAAACGTAATATTTCGTATTTCTTCTCCAAGATTTTCTCAATTTGAAAGTAACACAACTTCTAATTGGCTGAACTAAATGATTTAGCCAAATCAGGAGTTACTTACAAATTTAGAAAATTCTGGAGAAGAAGACTAAAAACCGTTCTTAGGAATGGTTGGTTAACACGGACCCAGAATGCACAGAACATGCCGTCTGATCTTGATTCTATCAGGGATCGTATATTATGTAATATACGATCCCTGATTCTATATTTTTAAATCAGTCCTGTTAGATTTAAATCTTTCTGTATTTCAGTGGATTGTATTTTTTAGCCACGGAAAGAGGTCGAATTTATATAATATGGCGTGCAACACACGAAAAGGGGCCTTCGGACAAATGCGTAAAAGTGTGTCGTCCCGGATCAGCCCGTGCAGTCTTTGACTTATCCAAGACGACACTTCCCGTTTTTATGCGATTTTCTCTTTCACGAAAGTTTTTCTACTGTATGAAAATATCTTATGTAGTCGTAAAGTGCCGTCTCGGATTAGCCTGCGCGTACTGCGTAGGGTAATCTGGGACGACACTTTACGCAAATGTCTGAAGGTCTCATTTCGCATGTTGCGGGCCATATTAGACACTGATGGAGTTTAGAATGGTATGGGTAGGCCTAGAGTTTCGAAAAACATCGCTCGGAACGAAGTCGCAGTCATGTTGAGTTAACTAACGGTTTTAAACACCCGCGAGGACATAAAGGCCCAAATGTCAGAACCGTTTTATCAGTTAGAATGTAAAAGCATGTTTGCCACTGATTGCTCTGTTTACTTTAATCAAAACTCTTTTTTATTCACTGAAATCTAGGATACAAAGGAATAAACTGAAAGAAACCACCGACAGTGTGACCTAACACTTATTTTGGGGAAACGGGGACACGAAAAGAAGGGTAGACTACACATAACGTTTTGTTTTTAACTGATTTAACTGTTTAACTTTTAACCAGACGACAAAATTTTGGACACGACCAAATTGAAAGCATTTGCAGACGACAAATTAAATGCTGCTAAAATTATGATTTCTATCTTTAACTGGACAGAAAACATTGTGGGAAAAGGAGAAAATGCTGGTTACCAGCATTTTCTCATTTTCCCGCAATGTTTTCAAAAGCCTTCTTTTACAGGGTCGTTAAAAGTTGGGATTGTGTGGTAAAGGGTTAAATACCTTTCACTCATTGTTGACGAGTTTGAAAATATCACTGATCACGGTTTAATATGGACCATGCTCTGACAAAAGGGGGTTTAATGCATTCCCGTGATACGTTAAACCAAGCAAATGATCACATAATTATTGACCCATACAATCTGTTTTCAAAGGACCAGCAACCGACTGAATCTTGGGGTAGAATGGCCCTTTGACAGGCAGAAAAAGTAACAATAGCAAAAAGTTTCGACCCATGTCAGCCCGCGCAGTCCGCTTAGGCTGACATGAATCGAAAAATTTTGCAGATATATTAATCCCCCTTTTCATAGAGCACGGCTCACATAAGGATGCAGGGGAAGCATTGTGACAAAAGGGGAAATCGCTTGTTACGAGCAATTGGCAAGATTTTTTTTTTCTAATCAAAAGTTAAAAGACGCAAAAAAGTCGTATGCAGAAGAAAATGAGCTAACCCTTAGAACTCTAAATCAATGACATGGACCTTTCCAATAAGGAAAACCAGCTCAAATATCAATATTTCGAGGTTTTTATGGCCAGAGTAAGTGGTAAAGTAGCGGACAATGTAGTTCAAGATCAGACTGCACGTTCTGTGCAGTCTGATCTTGAACTAAATTGTCCGCTAAAACAACCGAAGTCGGGCTTAATGCTTAACTTTTTGCCAAATCGTCCCGAGTTTTGGAGACCCCCCGGACGAAGACGTTTTAAAACATTGCAGGATTTGGAGAAAACACTGGTGACCGGCATTTATCCTTTTCCCACAAAGTTTTCTACCTCCATAATGGAAATACAGCCTATAACCAACATTTTCTCCTTTTCCCACAAAGCTTTCTACCCCATCAGGGAAATACAACTCATTTGTATCACTTTCAAATTTGTCGTCAGCAATTGCTTTGAATTTGGAAGAGTCGACACTTTGTTGTTTGGAAAAGGGGTTAAGAGGTCAAAACAGTGATTGTACGTTTTTTTTTTCAATGTAAAGTTCTATTTACAGTTGTCCCACCCATCCCTTCCCCCACACTCCCCTCTTTTTTTCCAGGCGAGTAAAGACCTCATTCTATGGAGGTTGGGTTTGTATGGAGCTGAT
Source organism: Tridacna gigas (assembly GCA_945859785.2). Classification (NCBI taxonomy): domain Eukaryota; kingdom Metazoa; phylum Mollusca; class Bivalvia; order Cardiida; family Cardiidae; genus Tridacna; species Tridacna gigas. The sequence continues at coordinate 19,393,204 of OX244035.2, forward strand.
AAGCGTACAAAGACTGCGGATAACTCTTTACATTGCCAAATATATAAACTCTACCTCCTTTGACAGCTGAAAATACAAGCCACTGAAATTTAGAAAGATTTTTTTAATCGTATAGGCTAGGCTATACAAGCGGACGGCAATAGATCCAAGATCAGACTGCACGTTCTGTGTATCTATGCCGTCTGCAAAAGCCCGCGTTTACCTACATTGACACTGTAAAGTGTAAATCCCCTTATTACCAGTCAGAAGTTTAAATCTTTAGCTGGCGGTTTAATCAAGATCAGGCTGCACAGAACGTACAGTCTGATCTTGGACCCACCTGGACCGATACGTAGCTATTGAGAAATTCTGAACAAAAAGTGTGAGAAATATAATATAAATCGATACTTTTCTGCTAACTAAAAATCTCCATTTAATGTAACTAAAGGTCTCAGGATTTGAAATACCTTTTGCCAAAAGTGGAAACAGAAGTCGACATAAAGTTTACACGGACCAAACCGACACATCGATTTGTTTTTGTCTCGCTGTTTATATATTTTTAAGTGGAATTTTCGAAACAAACTGGAGGTAAGAAATGACTATAAATGAAACTGTTTAACTTGTTATTTGTCCTAATTCATTTTAAAATGTATCTCAGCCTTGCTCTGTGAAAAGGGATTTTAATGCATCTGCAAAAGGTAAGGCAGTCCGCACAGGCTGACCTGACTGGAAACCTTTTTGCCCTTGGCAAATTTCCTGAATGTCCAATGACCATGTTACCTCAGGGTTCGGCCGCTTGTTAGACAAAACTTATTTTGTGGATCGATAATTCAAGGATGACTTGCTTGGTATCATTCATCAGGGAGATGCATTAACCCTTTACCAGACGACAGAATTTTAGCCTTGTCCAAATTGAAAGCATTTGCAGACGACAATTTCAATGTGGCTCAAATGGTGCAATTTTTCTTTGATAGGGCAGAAAACATTGTGGGAAAAGGAGAAAATGCTGGTTTCCAGCATTTTCTCCTTTTCCCACAATGTTTTCAAAAGGCTTCTTTCCCATGGGCGTCAAAAGACGGCATTGTGCGGTAAAGGGTTAAACCCATTTTGCCAGCGAATGACTCATTTGTATGTTGTAGGGACAGACTTGCCCAGTAACTCTTTCGCCGAATAAAATGTATTAAACTTTTTCTGATATCTGCAAGTACAAGTATACTACAAATAAAGAGATTTTTTTCCTGTAATTAAGGTAGCCGAAGGTGTAGAATCAAGATCAGACTGCAAGTTCTGTGAAATTTAATCTTGATTGTACACATTCGGCAGGAGCTGTTCGGTCGCCAAGAGTAGGGGATGAGGTAAAGTTGCAGTCGATAGGTTCAGTTGTTGAACGACGGCAGTGCCCTAAATATAGAAATCTTCAAAACGGTTGTGATCAGAACATCTGACAAAATACCGGACAGTGTCGATTCAAGATCAGACAGACTTCTTTGCGGTCTAATTGATGTACAAAGCCGTGTTTTACATTCTAAGGTTTATAAAACACTATGACAAATGGTAATTCAAATACTCACGTTGAGAAAAACTTTGACAGGTATTTTTACCTCAAAACTTTTAACCGACATTTTTTCAGATTGTATTTTGAGATTTTGCGGATTGAATCACAAACGATAGATAATAAAGGATTAAATTTACTTATGTGTTGATTTATCCAATTTCGTTCCAATGTAGATAATTATCACAAAGAACGAAATTCATGAGGAAACAAAAAAGAAAAGTACTTTTTTTAAAACTTGTATGGAGGTTACAAGAGGCAATTTTAAGTCTGTTATTGCACACGGAAAGTTATCTCCTGATCGACATACCATTCCAATATTAAATTGTTTTACAAAATTTAGATCTCTTAACCATAAATTTGAAACTGAGATTGGTCGCAACAGTAATATTCCGTTCGAAAAGTTCTTTTTTTTTTTTTTTTTTTTAATCAAATGTTTAAGAAATTGAAATCTCGAAATAAAAGACAGTGAGTGACTTAATTTATAATTCCATTACAACAAATACCATTTATTTATTTATTAGAGTCTCATTCATGTACAATAACAATTACAAATAGTATAAAAGACATAAAGATAAATGTACATGACCATTCAATACAGAATTACAAGAGACTATCACAACTAATTTAAAAACAGTGCATAAACATTTTATACATTCTAAATGAGTAGTAAGATTCAGCTGCTAACTGAGCCATAGAACTCATAATTCTTAAAACGTATTTAAAAATTAGAGTTTATAGCTAGTTACATTAAAGTATACAGTTTATAGCTAGTTACATTAATGATTGATTGATTGTATGGTGTTTAACGCCGTTTTCAACATTATTTCAGTCATGTCACGGCGGCCAGTGCACCTATACATTCTTTCCTGGAGTTTCTTTTACCAGTACTCCGCACAATATTCTTTCCAAGCCACTGGCTGCTTTCCCACATAACCATCGTCGAAACAATAGTCAGCGGTGAGAGAGGAATGAATCCTGTCGCAATGACTATCATCAACCCTCGGAAAGAAATTGGCCAAGCCGGGGATCAAACCAGCAACCTCCTGTTCTCAAGTCCTGTACGCTACCGACTGAGCTACGGGGGCTTGGCTAGTTACATTAAAATGAGGGTTGCTTGGACCGTATTCAGGGGTTGTCGGTAAAAATTAGCCGCTGAATCTTATAAAAACAGAGAAACAAATGAACATGCAAATAAAATTGTTATTATTTACAGAGATTAATAGACCGTAGGTTAAGAATATCTAGACAGGTTTTGGCACATATTTTCGTTAAATACTGATTAGATAGAAGAAAGCTTAGTTGATCGGATCTGTTTAAAGATAAAAAGTCCGGTTGAACTTCTTCTGCCTTTCTAAATAAATCGCTCCTCAGATCATCGTACACATTGCATTCTAATAAAACATGCGACTCATCCTCGACTGCATTACAAAAGGGGCATTTGCGTTCATCCACTCTCAAGTTTTCAAAGCGGCCAGTTTCAATTCTTATTGGAGCTACCCCACATCTAAATTTACAGAGCGCTGATCTATGACCTGACGGTAAAATCAATTTACAATATTCTTCTGTTTTAAATGCGTGTTCAAAGGTTCTTTATGTTCGTAATTTGTTTAGACCTTTTCCGGATGTGCCGGTGGTGCTATTTAGTGTAGTTAACCATTCGCTTACGTACAAGTCCATGGTCGTTCTTTCTACGTCTTGCGTAAAAGTAGGGTTAAGAGACAAAAATTGTTTTTAACAAAATAAAACCAGTTCTTACAATGTACAGATTTAGAGTTAGCCCATGCTGCAATACGCTTATTCAATCGGGAGTTATTTGTCTAGGAAAGGCGTGTCCAAAAAATAGCAATTGATTGCCATTAACGGACAATGGGTGGAACCCAACCCATTTCCCCACAGACAGCAGCGTTTGGCGTGTATTTACCAGCTCCTAGGTAAAATCTCATTGCTCGATTCTGAACTGCATTAATGCTAGAGAACGATTTAAAACCCCACACGCAAGCCCCGTATGATATTATAGGCCAGACTAATGAGTCGTATAGCTTAGTGAAAACATCGTAAGAAGCGCCTCCAGGGAGCTTACATTTGGCAATAAGCAGTCTCAATGCTCTACTCGCACTTTGTGAGACCAATCTCGTAGTTACATTAAAATCAAGATGTTCTTGTAAGACTAAGCCCAAATATTTATAGGGTATTTAGACCACATGTAAAATTGTATTCTGATCGAGTCTGCGATGGGGATCAGAAGTGCATGACATTGCTTTTGTCTGCATTTATTAACATATCATTAGCGCAACACTAGTCGTTTAACGCATTAAGTAGGACTTGTAAGTCTTACTCACTTTCGGCCAGTAAAACTACGTCGTCAGCATGTAAAAGGATGCAGACTTTCTCGTTGTCGATTTTTATACCCATATCTAATGCCTTTAAGTACTCGGAAAGATCATTTATGTATAAATTGAACAACAAGGAGGATAACCCACTACCTTGCTTCAAAACGCTGTCGACAGGGAACCAGTCTGTTACAAGAGAATTAATCCGGACGCATGCGGCTTCAGACGAATATAAAGACTTAACAGCGTTTAGCATTTTCCCTGAGATCCCTGTAGTAATTAATCTGTACCATAGTTTCGACCGGTTTATAAAATCGTATGCCTTTCGATAGTCTATAAAGGCGGCAAAGGTCGATTGTTTACATTTTTACGGGTTTCAATCGAATTTACAAGACTAGAAATTTGATCTATGGTACTCCCTTTTTTTTTTCGGAAACCATTCTGTTCGTCCGATAAGATATTGTTATACTCAGCCCAAGTGGATAATCTGTCATTTAATATTTTAGAATAAATTTTATACATCGTGCAAGCGAGAGAAATGCCCCTGTATGATAAGGATCTTTTGGATCAGACGTTGCACATTTCGGGATAGGGTTTATAGTACATTTGTTCCACACGGAAGGTACTGTCCCTGTGTCAAAACAATGATTATACAAGGCATGTAGGAAAAGAATCGTTACGTCATTTTTTAACACCTCTGATGGAATTTCATCTATCCCACTAGCTTTACCCCGCTTTGCGTCAATGATAGCATTTCGGACCTCTATTAAAGATATTCGGCCATCGTATGGTGTATTACCGTTATGAGAGTTAGAGATCGTATTAGTCGCACAAGGAGGTAAAAAGATACCTTGACAAATAGCCTCCATTATTTTCGTCGAAGGCTCGCTTTTACTAATATTTTTCTATACTGATTTATTGAGATCTATCTAGATTTTAAAAATCGCATCAAACTTAAAGGAAAAAAAAAAAACATTTATCACTGAAATAAGTTTGGCGACAGCTAGCGAAAAAATATTTTTTTCTTCTTTGCCTCTTATGGTACTTTTAGATTTCGAGCCAGAATTTTGAAAAGAGTGCGGAAATGTCACATGATTAAAGACAGGCTTCGATAACGAAGATTCGTACTCAAATCAGTATGCATTCGACACACCTCGGGTGATCCGATGATCAAATCCCTCGGCTGTATCACGCAGCTGATATGCACCTACACGGTACATTTCGTAAGTTGCCGGAGGCACACTGGTTTACCGTTATTGAAATTGTAAGGCTCCTCTTAAAAAAGAAAACATGAGTCAGTTTTCTTTCGATATCTTTCTTAGAATAGTTCAGTCGGCAAACAGTTTGTACATTCAATTTTTAGCGTGGTTTATCAATTTCGTAGGGAGCTTTCATCGACAGATCGACAGATTTCAATAACGTCACCGTGGTTGTTCATGTCGTTGCTAAGCGATTAGTAGGGGCACCGTCATGTTTAAGATCATGTGATTGGTAGTTAAAAATGGAAGCCTCTGTATACGGACGAGGTTAGATGTAGGTACGGAATTGGCCGAGTTGTGACGAGTAATCAGTATGATGACGTCATACCTGATGTTATGAAAGTAGATAGAGTTACTGGTCTCAAAACGACCATTCATTTATTCTGATGCCCAAAATTCCACATTCGGCGAATGTTAGCGTACAATTTATACTTATGAAAAATCTAACTCGGCATGTAGTTTTATTTACACGTATTGGTGTTTTACAGCAACTGTTGATATGCGGAATAAAACCTAAACTTAATATAGAATTCTTTATCCCATAACTACCCTTATTTTCAGTATAATTCAGTCATTGCGAATTTCATGTAGCTAGCTCACGTTTGAGATAAGCAAAGAGCGTCATATTTGTTCAACACTGTAATCATACGCCACATTTGTGAAACATTGTTGACCCAGATGTCTGTGAAATTACCTGTCAGAATCGATGATCGTGAAATAACTATGAATTTTATTATATCTAGGTTTAAAAGGAAATTGCATGCAAGTTTCTTTGGAACTATTTTTTGTCCGAAATATACACACCTATCATGGAAAGGAATAGGTTTTATGTAAGTTTCAGTAGGTTACACATGTAGGCCCTAAGTTTTAATACATAAAGAACTATACAATTGGGCCATGTTCTGGCAAAAGGGGACTTAATGCATCTCCGTGGTGCAGTACACCAAGCAAGTCATCACATGATTATGGATCCATAATAGCCACTTTTTTTTTTTTTTTTTTTTAATAACCGACTTAACCATGAGGTGTACTGGTCCCTAGACATACAGAAAATTGACCAATATTGAAAAGTTTCAGCCTGCGCGTATTGTGCAGGCTACCCTGGGTCGATGCATGAAGCCCCCTTTTCAAAGAGCATGGCTCATTTATATGTTTAAAAGAATCTGACATTCGTTGGTTTTGAAGGTAAAATTTTATATTAAAGTCATCGAACAAAAGAAAATGTTCTTTAGCTCACCAAGGGCACAATTAGTATTTTTTTTCTAGATTAGTTTAATAAAAATTTTATCTCAAATGCAAACCAGTGTCAGATCTTATATATCTCGGTCTCTTTAATCGACTGAATTATATATCTTTATCTGTGTCACTTATAAATATCATCAAGTTTAAAAGCTATTTGAATATTGGTCTTAACGGGTATGTTTGTACGGGACAATGACTTTCAAGAGGTTGATATTACGCAATTATAGATAATTTATAAAATACCACAATCTGGGGGAAAAGTGGACTACTTATTTCAAAACTCTTTACCAAACGACAAAAGTTTGGACTCAACCAAAGTGAAAGCATTTGCAGACAGCAAAATCAATGTTATTCAAATGATGATTTCTTGTTCCGATGGAGTAGAGTAGAAAACATTGTGGGAAAAGGAGAAAATGCTGGTGACCAGCATTTTCTTCTTTTCCCACAATGTTTTCAAAAGCCATCTACTACAGAGTCGTTAAAACTCGGGAACGTGGTTCCAAGGGTTAAGGCCTGTGTTTCATCATTCACTCTTAGGATTCTAAGCGTGGATTATTATACCTTTGCGGACGGCGTAGTTCATGAAGGCGTAGATCAAGATCAGATTGCACTGAAAGTGCAGTCTTCACTGCAGTCTCAGCTTGATCTACACTGTCCGAGAATGTGTGTTTCAAAGCGAAACGAAATTTGTTTTCACAATTCCGTGTCTTTATAAATGGCTGGAGTCATTTAACTCTTCTGCATACAACAATGTTGTAGGCTTGTCCGAAATGAAAGCATTTGCAGACAACAAATTTACTGGTGATCGAATGACAAAATTTGTTTTGTTAAGGGTAGAAATCATGGCGGGAAAAAGAGAAATACTGGTTACAAGCATTTTCTCATTTTCCAAGAATGTTTTCTAAAACCTATTTCGTACAGGTCGTTGCATCTTGGCACAATTAAAGAGAATCTGTGGGTGTAGCCTTCGGTCGGACTGTACGTATTTGTGAGCTGATCTTAGTTCTACACTCTCCTTAAATAAAATAGCCAAGGACAAGAAATAAATGCTTCCTTTTGAAACTCTCTTACACTTCTTGTGCAGCGATGACATTATCTGTCCGCTCTAGATAAGAGGGAGTGGTGGTATTCTAAATCCATTATTTCTCTTCCAAACCCTATGTTGTGAGTACTTATTAGAATCGTCTCGATGAGACAATCTAATGAGTAACCATAACACAGGGTTTAGTGGAGAATAACTAATATTTTCAATTTTGAAATCAAAATCACTCCCTCTGTCTGGAACTGACACATAAATTTGATTGTGCGTTACATGGATAGTAACCTGGGGTTTCAGTCCGATCATTTTTTCCTATGATTTTTTTTTATTTTATAAATTTGGGCGTTACTTTGTCAGAAATAATTAACCCCTGTCCTGCTAAATAAATTACGTGAAACTTTCAAGCCGATAGTAAAATCCGTAATATTGTTATTTCAAACTTATTTTTTGGAGAAAAAGATCTCCTTATCGGACAATGTAGATCCAAGATCAGACTGCACGTTCTGTGCAGTCTGATCTGAATCTACACTGTCTGCAAAAGGCCAGTGAGTCGCGGTTAGAAGCTTAAGGGTTAAGGAGCGGATTACCAGTATCAGTTTATTGGCATGGCTATGTTTAGATCCTGAACGGAGATCGCGCTACTTAAGGAGTCATTGAAGAATTACTTTGGCCTGGACCCTACATCGATAGTCAAACTTGTCTCAGGCTGCCACTGTAGAAAACAGGCGAACAAACGTACTAACGAACGGACCAGCGAACAAAAGGTAACCCCTTGCCAAAAGACGCAGTTAATCGTAGACAAAAATGATAGCTGTAGGCGCTTACTGTATTACCGGGTCTCTCTCATATATATATATATATATATGTGTGTGTGTGTGTGTGTGTGTGTGTGTGTGTGTGTGTGTGTGTGTGTGTGAGCCATGCTCTGTGAAAAGGGGCCTTAATGCATCTGCGAAAAGTATCGACCCCAGGTTAGCCTGCGCAGTCCGCGCACGCTCACCTGGGCCGAAACATTTTGCTTTTGATCAATTTTCTACAAGTCAAAGGACCATTGTACCTAAGGATTCAGTCGGTTGTTGTACAAAATCGGCTTTGTGGATCTACAATAATAAGATGACTTGCATTCGATAGTGCATCTCGGAGATGCATCAAGCCTGCTTTTGCCAGAGCATGACTCACAATTCATTCATCTCTCTATTTGAAGATAGACCAACTGTCTGTCTAAAGAAGCATCCGATGGCTTCAAAGTATGGTGGGCAAAGTACTGGTATATGAAATACGGAAAACCTTTGGGACCTGGTGGTAGCGGTTTCAATACCCGGTTGCGGAAAACTTTCTTCCAGGCGATTTTTCCTCTCTCAACTCTGATGCATGTGAAATAAGTAGTCAGTGACTTGGAAAGAAAGTTGTGTAAGTACTGGTGTGAGAAAGCCAGGAAACAATGCGTAGATGTACTGATCGCCGTGATATGACATAAGCTGGTAAAACAGCGTTAAGTTCCAGTACAAACAAACCAAAAAACCGGAAATTTATCGATAAGTACCGCCGTGATGTCCATGCAATACTGTTGAAATGGAGTGTAAACCCCACCCCTCCAAGTCTAGCTACAATAACTCAAGTGGTAGAGTGCGAAACTTTCAGCCATCAGGTCTCAGGCCACTTGAGGTTGTGGGTTCGTGCCCCACCGCTGGCCATCTAAAGTTACCAATAGTCTTTCGGATGAGACGTTAAACCGAGGTCTCTTTTGACGGTGCTATACACCGAGCACGTTAAAGAACCAGGCATAACTAAGGATGGGTTTCGTCCTGTATCTTGCACTATCCCCCTCAACACAACTAGCAGCTTTCTAGGGCGTCACCCATATGGGCAACCTGTGGCGACGATTAAAAAAAAAAACGGAAAATCAATCAACCTTCGGCATTAAACATCACACAACATCACATCGCGAAACCTCTTTGCCGATCGACGAGGAAGAGAAATCTACTGTCACGTGACCAGATTGGATGGGCTCATGGCGATGAGGTGCGTGTTTACATTTTTTGTCCAAATAAGTCCTGTTTGAAATAAACATTGTTGAAATTCAACATGACATCAACAAACGAATAAAAAGGGCCCGATAAGAAATTTCGATTGAATTGTACCTGACTTTCTAATTTCTGTAATTGAGGCCCCTGAGCTGCTCCCTTTGTGCTAAATTTTACCTTATTAGATGACACTTTACATTTGCATTTAGGACAGTGTATTTTAAGATCAGATTGCACAGAAAGAACAGTTTGATCTAGTACTTCCCAACTTTTCGTCACATATTCGAGTGATAAAAACGGCTTTGCTGTTGCGACCATTGAGTTTTTTCTTACTATATGAAAACAACCGTTTCCTTTCAACTCGTTACCGAACGGGACAATTTGAGACTCGTTAACACTTAAGCTTCTGAATGAATTAAACCCAAATTTCTACTCAGTACTTAAAGCCGAAACATTGCGGTTTCAAACTTGATTTCACCGGAAAGAAAATACCGTACCGGACAGTGTGGATCAAAGATCAGACTGCACGTTCTGTGCAGTCTGATCTTGATCTACAATGTCCGCAAAAGGTCAGTGTGTCATGATTAGCAGCTTAAGGGTTAGAATTAAAAACACACGATGGATTAACTGTACTTCAAATAATGAGATCTGCCTATGAAAGGACAGAAAACATTGTGAGAAGAGGAGAAAATGGTTGTTACAAGCAGGTTTAACCCTTTACCAGACGACAAAATATTAGCCTTGTCCAAACTTAAAGCATTTGCAGACGACAATTTCAATGTGGCTCGAATGATGCAATTTTTCTTTAATAGAGTATAAAACATTGTGGGAAAAGACAAGAATGCCGTTTACCAGCATTTTCTCCTTTTCCCACAATGTTTTCAAAAGGCCTCTTTCACAAGGTCGTTAAAAGGAGACATAAAGGGTTAATCCATCTGCAAATAAGTGTCGATCCATGTCAGCCTGCGCAGGCTGCCATTGGTCAAAACTTTTTGTCATTTATAAGTTTTTCATTCAGTCCATTATTAGACAACCTTGATTTTATGAATCCATAATTATCTAATGACTTGCTCGGTATAATCCATCACAGGGATGCATTAAACCCCATTTTGCCAGAGACCGATTTATATAGTAAATGTAAACTTTATTAAATGACACATACTAGACAGTCAGTCGGATAGGCGACTCCCGGGGCTCTAAGAGAAGAACGAAGGGATAAAGCTGTGATTTTAATCCAAGAGATAACGAAATATATAAGTAGCAACGGAAATAGACTGAATATTAGGAACAATATTTTGGATCTCAGTTTATAGTTAATTGAATTGTGAAATGAGGAAAACGGGAATATGAATTATTACATGCAATAGAAAACGTGGACTATATATATTTTTCAAACTGGTGCTGTTGTTTGATATAACGCTATTAAAAGATTTTTTTTTTTTGCTACGGTTTCCACATTTGCATAAAGAAAATTATTACAAATAAATACAATTATGTTGTCTATTTTCCCAATTATTTCATGTTAATTTGATTCGTCAATGTTTATTATTTGACAATGATAGCATTCGGACATTATGTTACGTTACTATGTCTCCGTTTCATTCCATCCGTAACTAACATTTTTTCAGATAGCTTTTGAAAAGATGACTATTTTCATTGAATCCTTTACAAACAATCCCGATTTTTAACCACCATAGGGGGAAAAGGGTCTGGAAAACTTTTTTGAGAAAAGGAGAAAATACTGGTTCCCAATATTTTCTCATTTTTCCCACAATGTTGTCTACCCTTCAAAAAAAAAAAATGGATTTCAGTTTTTGAGTAACATTTATTTCGTCTTCTGCAAATGCTGTCAATTTGGACATGTCTTTAAAAGATTACGTCTTAACGAAGTCTTTGATATTTCACGACCTATACCTACTTTTGTTTAAATGTGTTAATTATTGATGATAAAAGTTTACGTAAACTATTTAAATTTTTGCCAATGATTTTTTTATTTATTTTTTTTTTTTTATTCATTTATTTATTTATTGTTCTGATAGAATAGTAATCCTACCCTATTAAAGTGGACCATCTGAAAAAAAAAGTGCTTTGCAATTTTTTTTTATGACATTTCGTAAAAAAAAAAAACGGTATTGAAAATTGTTGGATTAAAAATCCAGTGAAAGAAAAAACAAGAATTCATTGTTTTTTCCACATAAATCAACGGGAGGTTTGAAAAAAAAAACAGGACAGCTAAGTACTGTTATAGCACTGTCTGTAGTGGCAGTTTTGATGCAGACAGACAATCAAACAATGGCTAACAGGGAACGTAGGATGACCTACTATGGCAAGTACGTTAATGAGAACAAACTGTTTATTGTTTTATGGTATTCAATTCATAATTACTGTGGAAAATATCTGATGCTTTTTCGGACAATGTAGATCAAGATCAGACTGCACAAAATGCGCCAAGACTGCAGAGAATGCGCAGTATGATTACTGATCTATACTGCCATATACTTTAAGAGAAATTCTAGTCAAATCAACTGTTTAAGGCTTTACCAGAAATTTCCATGTTTTAACGAACCCGAGGAAGAACATGAGCCTTTTGAAAACGTTGTGGGAAAAGGAAGAGATAATTCAGAGCCATTGAGTTGTTGATAACTGAGGTTTCACTCATAACGTTACACAATGAAATCGCCTAGATATATAGAGAACTGAACCCCTATAGCTACTATGCATACAAAGACAACTAAAACTGAAGCCGCCTCGTACTTACGTATTCTATCTGTGACGTTAGATCTTTAGCAGTTAACGTGCAGCCTAATCTTATATCTACAAAGTGCATTATCTAATATAACAATAAAGCTTAAAAATCTTTGCAACTGTAAACCTGTGGGCGGCTTTTTCGTTTAATTCATGTTTGTCATCCGACTTTATTTGTGCCACGCTCTGGCAAAAGGGAGCTTAATGTATCTCCGTAATGCATTATACAAAGCAAGTCATCACATAATTATGGATCCATAAAAGCCTTTTATTTTTTCAAAAATCGACTTAAAAATGGGGTAAACTGGTCCTTAGACATACAGAAAATTGACCGATAACCGTGAAAAGTTTCGGCACAGGTCAGCCTGCGCCGACTGCGCAGGCTGACCTGGGTCGATACTTTTCGGAGGTACACTAAGCCCTCTTTTCACAAAGGATGGTTTATTTATATGGAATATTCTTACATAAAGACGTCTGCCGCATATTAACCAGCATTTTCTCCGTTTATTACGAGGGTCATTCATTTAATTGTGTCACTGGAGGTTTATGAGATACATTATATTAAATACATATATTTTTTTCGTTTCATCCCTTTAAAATATTCTCCGCTGACAGAAATACATTTTTCAACTCTAGAAATCCAGTCTGTGAATGCTGCAAAACAGGTTTTTCTGGGAATACCCTGCAGACACTGAAAAATTGCACTTCCCAGGGCACTTTTAGAGTCATATCGATGCCCAGAGAGTTTTCTCCAATAAAGGAAAGAGAAAAAAGTCACATGGGCTGAGATCGGGAGAATAGGGTGGGTGGGGAAGCTGTACCACCTTTTCCGTTTCCGGGAAATTCTGAACAATTGCAGACTTGTGACTTGTCATGAATAAGGCATGGTTAATCAGGTTTATAGCCAGTGTATATGACTGCACCTACTTTAACTTTCAATAACATTTGAAAGAATGAACCTATTACAACAAAATTTCATGCCAGGATTCAGAACAACTACCTTGCGAAAATACCGTTATTTCCTTGTGATACGTATGGCCATGTGGTATGGAGGCTCATTAGAGACACAATTAAATGAATGACCCTCGTACAGCTTTTTTTCTACCCTTTCAATGAAATCCCTATCACTGAGCCACATTTAACCCTTCTCCTGCTAAATATAAGAACTGAAACTTTCAAGCCGAAAGTAAAAACCCATATTTTCCTATTTTGAAGGTATTTTTTTAAAAGAAAGAGATCGCCTTATCGGGCAGTGTAGATCCAAGATCAGACTGCACGTTCTGTGCAGTCTGATCTTGATCTACACTGTCCGCAAAAAGGTCAGTGAGTCGCGCTTAGCAGCCTAAGGGTTAACTCTGTACGTTGCACCGAGACCCGGTAGCGCAGTCGGTGGCGCACAGGACATGAGACCAGGGGTTGTTGGTTCGGATCCCCCAGCTCGACCAATTTCTATCCGAGGATTGATTATAGTCATTGCGACAGGATTCATTTCTCCCTCACCGCTGATCCTAGCTTCGGCGATGGTTATGTGGGAAAGCAGCCAATGGGCTTGGGAAGAATATTGTGCGAAATAGTAGTAAACAGAAACTCCAGGAAAGCATGGATAGGTGCGCTGGCTACCGCTATATAACTGAAATAATGTTGAAAACGGCGGTAAACATCATCAATCAATCATTCATGTCAATCAATCAATCAAGCTTTCAAGTTGGACCGGTCTTAAGAGCCTTGTGCCGGAAATGTTTTCAATTTTGACGTTTCCATATGGTTAAAACTAAGGCTCTATTAAACTGGTCCCCGTTGTACATATACATATTACAACTGGCACAAGCTATTGTGTCGTTGCTTCTCATTGGGTTACGTGTATATCACAGAATAGCCAATTAGATAAGCAAACACGTTTTCAGTTTGGCTGTAGAGGTAACATTGCGATTTTTTGCACAATTTGAAATTGGAAATCGAAACTAAAAAGAATATTAGCAGACATAAAGATAAAGGTGATACCAAAAATACAATTCACTTATTCGTGAGGTCAAAAATATCGGAAAATCTGCTGCTCTGGAAGTGAGAGTGACCTCCCCTGAATCTCTATATGGCTGTTCTGAAAATAGATGGGCAGAATTTCGCCCGTTTTTAGTAGCCTGTACCGATCCCTATACGCTTGCTGTATCAGGGGAGGTAACCAATCTAAGGCTCTTTCTCCTTCGTTTATTTAGCAGTCTACAAAATCAAAGCACTGAAAGTTCGAATCGATGATGATTGTAGAAATTCGCAAGAGTGACAGCAATATTCCATAGAATACTTTTTCATAAAATTGAGTATCTAAGCGTTTTGCATACAGTTTTAGGTGTTAGGAAAGAGGTTTGGGGTGTAATGATGCCCAGTGGTTTGCGTGTTTTTCGAGTGGTTTGGGGTGTTGGGGGGGGGGGGGGGGGTCTCATAATTATTCGTCCGCGATATAGACTATAAACTAGGCCATGCTAAAAGTGCGAAACGAAGCCAGTTTCAAATCTAGTGCTAATTCTATGAATCTAAGTCTTTAGTTCATTGTTTTTGTAATTGGTTTGCACAGTTTTTCAATTCACATGTTATTTTTACATACTATCACCTGTTGGTTGATCTATGAGGACATATTTTTCCTGAAACAGAGGAGTGATTCGTCGTCGCAGGATTTCAGTGTGACGGTTGACATCAGACGGTGAGACCCGAAAGGTCATCACCTTCTGATAAGTGGAAGAACTGGACATAACCGAGGATTGACGAGTTACATGTATACCTGTCTCCTACAGGCGGCATATTGGGTCTTGGATCCGATAAGTTTGTTGCAAGAAGTATTTTTCAAATCCCTCTATTTCTTTACAGATTCCTTGAAGACTGGAGAAGAAAACTTGAAACTCCAAGGACGCGATTCAAGCGAGCACTGAGTTCAGCCATGGGCAACCGGAAGAAGACGTCTGAAATTCAAGGCGTGGATGGATCTAAAATCAAGAACTTCCCGTTCTCGTCTTTGCGTCTTCTGGGATTTCTGCAGATAGGAATCGGCGTCACGTGCCTCATTCTCGGTATCATAGACCTATTTTTGTACCTGTATGTGGACCCAGACTACAATAACGACACCCTGTCGTCACTGACCATCGCTTGCCTTCCGGTTTGGTGTGGATTATGGGTAAGAAAACATGCTGCATTCGATCAGGGATTGTATATACCATCCCTGATACCATGCAGCATTTTTTTTTCGACAGTCTCTGATTTAGGCTGCCAAGCCCGATTTTGTTTGAATATCTGAGGGACATTAAGAGCGGGGAAGTACAGAAAGTCTAGACAATGAAAATCAAAGCAACTTCTCGATGAGTTATTTAGAAATGTTTCTAAGAAGAAAGGCTACTGAAATACTTGTTTCATTAGGTTTCCTTGAACGCCAGGGGAAAAACACAGAAAAGTATACTAAGATACCAGAACTCACTTCCAAAATGGTAGGCCTTTAAACTCTATTTCTGTCTAGTTACCTATTAAAGTAAAATACAAAAAGTAGGACAGCTTTCTCTGGAAGCGTGTTTGCTTTATCTGAAGTACATATACATACAGATTAATGCATAACATGACTGAAAATGACCGAAAAGGTGAAAAAAAAAAAAAAAAAAGGAACCAACTAGTATGAAAAGAGTTTCTAATTCTAAGTTCAAAGGAGCTATGCTCTGTGAAAGGGGTGGGGCTTAATGTATCTGCGAAAAGTATCGACCAGGTCAGCCTGCGCAATCCGCGCAAGCTGACCTGGACCGAAACTTTTCGCCATAGGTCAACTTTCTATATGTCCAAGGACCATTCTACCTCATGATTAAGTCGGAAAAAAAAATGCTATTATGGATGCATGATTATGTGATGGCTTGATAGGTACAATGCATCGCAGAGATGCATTAAGTCCCCTTTTGCAGAACGTGCTCAAAGTGATTCGTCATGTAATGTCCCAACTACTGAAATGGACATTGGGGTTGTGAACTAGAGCTTGGACTTGATAAAATTTCACGAATGGCGTTCAGGATTTACTTTTCGTCGCGCAACCGCACATTTTGTCATTCTGTACTTCCGGCCGAACACATTAACAATACAGGCAAACACCTTAAAGAAACAAGATTTTATAATAAGATGAGGAACTGGAGCCATGCTCTGGCGAAAGGATGTTTAATACACCTTTGTGATGCATTATACCAAGCTATAAATCACATAATTATGGATTCATAAAACCCATTTTGTCACACAACCGGTTGAACCATTGGGTAGAATAGACCTTGGGCATGCGGAAAATTTACCAAAAGTGAAACATTTCGACCCAGGCCAGTCTAAGCAGACTGCACGCGCTGGCCTGAATCGGTACTTTTTGTGGATGCATTAAACCCCCATTTCACGTAGCATAGTTCATTTATTTGTACATATAGACGAAAATTCATAAGTTCATATGAAAAAAATGATAAGCACTTGAGATAAGATAGATTTAATCTGTCTCGTTGAAATTTTCATAAAAAGGCTTTGCTGAGTCAAAATTCGTGTCAAACTTCAGTGCAAGTTTATTCAGCCAAGTCATCATTCGTGTCTAGCCATTTATCCTTGAAACGATTCCCCGTTAGCGAAACAACCTCAACAGAATGCCAATCTTTATCCTGCTGGATTTACCCTATGCTATTGCGGACTGTATAGATCAAGATCAGACTGCACAGAACGTGCAGTCTGATCTTGGATCTATACTGTCCGTTTTTTTTTTGTTTTTTTTTATGACGATATGGCCATGGTAACTTTATCGTTACGATATTTCAGCGTTCTTTCCCTGGTTACAAATGTCCGATGCATTTATCTAGTGCTCTAAGGACTGAAATACTCAACGAAAACCAACCATAATTCAGAGCACATTTATTCATACTGAGTGGGTAAACAATGTGGCTTAACTCTGTCCCTGTTGACTAAATAAATAAACTGGATTGTTTTCGAGGTCTTTACCCTTTACCACAAGGCAATATTTCAGACTTGTCCATATTGACCGTATTTGCAGATGACAAAAGAAATGTTGCTGAAATACATGTAATTGGATTCATTTCTAAAAGGTTAGAAAATTGTGGGGAAAGGAGGTTATCAGCATTTTCTCCTTTTCTCACAATGGTTTCAACAGTCTAATTTCCCAGATTTGTTAAAACTCAGGATTGTGTGTTAAAAGGTTCAAGTAGATTTGGACTGAAGATAATTTTGATCACAGTTGTGGCTCTGTTAACGGAAGGTGTAGATACAAGATCAGACCTTACGTTCTTTGCAGTCGGATCCTTTACTTTGCCGTTTACAAAGGCTTACGAGTCACCACTGGTAGTGAGACTTGAACAAGTGATCAGGGCCCGTATTCACCAACTATTGTCAAGAACGTTCTTGGTCTTATTCTCCAAGGTTTTCTAAAACTTGAAAGTAACACAACTTCTTATTGGCTAAAAAAATGGTTTTGCCAATTAGAAGTTGCGTTACTTTCAAATTTAGAACATTCTGAAGAATAAGACTACTTACGAATATCGTTAAGAATGGTTAGTGAGTACGGACCAAGGTATCCAAGGAGTTAATAATGACCAAACTGCACGGACCTGCAAACTAAATCAGAGACCATGGTATCAAAGATATACATGTATGTAAACCCTATACCACACGAGTAAAATGTCAGACTGGTCCAAATTCAAAGCATCTGCAGACGACAAATTAGATGTTGCTCAAATGATTGGGTTTGCCTTTCAAAGGTCAAAAAAGTGGCTAGTTGTACTTATCTCTTGCAGACAATATTTTTAATTTTAAGAGGTACTTTTTCATTTTTTTTTTTTCCTTACGGATAATTTACAAAGTATTGGCTCACTTTATACGGAAGAGTGCTAAACACAAAGCAAATGTTGGAAGGATGATAAAAACATAGAATCCAGTCTTCTCAACTCTTTCATTACAAATGACTACTTAACGTTAAGAAGTATCTGCGGACGGCGTAGCTCAAGATCAGACTCCACAGAACGTGCAGTCGGATCTTTGATCCACACCGTTCGCTACGTGATACTTACGTATCTATGATAGTATTCAACTACAAAAGCAGAGGAAATTTACTTCTAAAACTTGGTAAAAAGTGAAATTTCTGGAGTTGGTAGTGAATGAGTTAAGCCTAAGTACGACAAATCGGAGAAATGGCATATTCAAATCATCAAAAATAGATAAGAACCATGCAGCCATGCTCTGGCAAAAGGGGGCTTAATGCATCTCCGTGATTCGTGATACCAAGCAAGTTATCACATATTCATGGATCGATAAAATCCATTTTGTATAACAAGCGACTGATTCATGAGGGACACTGGTCCTTTGACATGCAGAAAATTGACCAATAGCGAAAAGTTTCGGCCTAGGTCAGCCTGCGCGGACTGCGCAGGCTGACCTGAGTCGAAACTTTTCGCAGATGCATTAAGCCCCCTTTTTCACAGAGCATGGCTAATAAATAATTGTAATTTCAAGGTTGTTTTAGTCAGAACATATCACTATTTGGCTATTTTATAGCCCGGTAGCTCGATCGATAACGTACAGGGCTTGAAATCCAAAAGTAGCTGGTTCGATCATCCAGCCCGGCGGAACTCTTACCAATGATTTTAAATATTGATCGCAACAGGATTCATTCCTCTCTTACCGCTGAACATTATATCGACGCTATTAATGTAAGAAAGCGTTACGTGGGTCGGAAAGAATGTTGTGCAAAGCACATTAAAAAAAAAAGAATCCACAAAGCATGAATATTGCACTGGCTGCAACGATATAACTGAAATACTGGTGGAAACGGAGTTGAACACCACACAAAGTAGTTCTGAAATTTCGATAAACAATACTATACAATTTTTGCCACTTTTAGAGTTTAATGCCTGAAACACCATTACAATGTTTATAGCAAGGAGAAAAAAAATGTATATATACGAGCCACGCTCTGGCAAAAGGGGGCTTAATATATCTCTATAATGTATTGTACCAAGCAAGATATAACATAATTGGGGATCCATAAAATACGCTTTGTTTAACAAGCAGCTGAATCATGAGGTAGACAGATCCTTTGACATGCAGAAAATTGACCGATAGCAAAAAGTTTCGGCCAGGTCAGCCTGCGCGCTATGCGCAGGCTGCCCCGAGTCGATACTTTTTGCAGATGCATTAAAGCCCCTTTTTCACAGAGCATGGCTCACGTAAGAAAACAGAAAACATGGTTTTGCAGTAGAACATAGCATTATGTGAACATACACGTACAGTTAATATAAGCTTTTAAATTGTACGAAGAGAAGCAAAATATATAAATTTAGACACTGACAAAAAAAAACAAAACTGTTTAGTCGTGCTGGGTTCTCAATGCAGAAAACGGTATTACCGAACAACCCCCGTGCTTTTTACGACCATAACGAAGAAAGCTGTTGAATGCTGTTATCAGCATTTTCTCCTTATTCCACATTGACTTTTTTTTTTAGATTTTAGACACAAATTTCAGTGTTTTAGCCACTTTTAATTTGTCATCTGCCAGTGCTTTCAATTTGGAAGAGTGCAAAATTTTGTCGTCTGGTAAAGAGTTAAACAAAGTACTTGAAGGAAAAAAAAGTGATATGTTTTCGGAGACAAGTTTATCATATACTGACAGTTTAAAACACGAAAATGCACTTAACGCTTTACACGACAAGGACATAACTATGTGCTTATGGGAGATTCGGTGTTTAAGGGTTAAACTTCACACAACGTGAAGTCGGTCCGTATTCACCAACCATTCTTAAGAACGTTCTTAGTCTTAGTCTTTATACTTTTCTAAATTTGAAAGTAACACAACATCTGATTGGCTAAATCATGTGGTTTAGCCAATCAGAAGTTGTGTAACTTTTAAATTTAGAAAATCTTGGAGAATAAGACTAAGAACGTTCAAAAGAATGATTGGTGAATACGGACCCTGATCTTGGATTTACGATGGCCATTTTTTTTCGGGTTTGCAGACCAAAATGATACGTATGAGCCATTCTCTGTGGAAAGGTGCCTTCATGCATCTGCAAAAAGTATCGTTACGAGCAATTTCTCCTTTTCCCACAGTGTTTTCAAAAGACTTGTACTGCAGACACGTGAAAACCGGGGCTTGTTTGGGAAAGGGTTAAGCAAAATGGATTTTATGGATCCATAATTATGTGTTGACTTGCTTGGTGTAATGCATTACGGGGATTCGTTAACCCCCTTTTGCCAGAGAGTGGCTCGTATGTTTTTTCTTCTTGCTGTAAACATTGTAATGGCTCAATTATTCTTTAATTTGTAAGATCTTTGGATGTTTATAGAGAACGAAAATGTTCAATTTGTTTCTATCATACTGTTTAACGGTTTGGCTCCTTTCCAGAAGGCAAAATTTTGGATTCTTTCCAATCCAAATTCAAAGCATTTGCAGACGACATATTTAACGTGGTACAAAGACAGGATTTGCCTACGAAGGGGTAATAAACATTGTGAGAAAATGCTGGTAACAAGTATTCTCTCTTTTCCCGCGATGTTTTCCGAGGCTTTATTCCCAGGATCGTTAAAACACGGGATTGTTTGGTAAAGAGAAAAACCCTTGAGAACGGAGAATGTTCATTGGACTTGTTTTGGTTTACCCAGCATGCAATCTTAACCCATAGGCCTATCCCTTATTGAATAATGTGGACTAATCTTATCGAAAGGCTTGATCATACCCACATCAAACATATCGCGGTGACAGCTCACGTATTCGTGTGTTCCTGGGTAGTCATGGGTACTAGGCTGGGGCTCTGTAGTGCTTTGCCCAAGGACACATGCTTGAATATTAATGTCGATATAGTTAAGCCTCGAACTGAGAACCTGTGAATTTCAAATCCACAGCAGTGATTTCAAAAAATGCAAGCGAGGATATCCATCCCAAAACGTTTATACTGACTCTGGTACACCATTTATTACAATGTTTAGATAATGAAATAATAGATTGGTATTTTTTCATGCTGCTGCTTCTGAAAATACTTATGACGATGATTATAATAATCATGGTATTAAACATTGCATGATGATGGGCCATGCTCTGTGAAAAGGGTGTTTGATACATCTGCAAAAAGTATCGATAAATGTCAGCCTACGTAGTCCGTGCAGGCCGACACGGGTCGAAGCTTTTTGCGGTTTGTAAATTTTCCTTTTATCCAAGAACATTCTACCTCATGATCCAGCCGGTTTTTAGACAAAACGTATTTTATGGATCTACAATGATGTGATGACCTGCGTAGTATACAAAAATATATCCATGGAGACGGATTAAACATCCTTTTGCTACAGTATGGCTCATACATTCTTATTTCAGTTCTTGGTGTCTGGTTCGATGGGTACATGTATGTCGCTGGAGCAGAAAACAACGCTGTCCTACTTTGTAAGTACGCCGAAGAACAGTCATTGGGGCAGTATTCTGAATATTTTTTAATTCAGCTTTATGTCTACATTTTAAGACTTATCATCTGATTAGCTGAGACTTTCTGTCTCGGCCTATCATATGAATAGTCTTAAAACTTGGGATCAGGGCAGGCTTTTGGGTTGCTAGGGATCCGGGTCAATAAAATTTCGTCAAAATAAACATTGATTTTTTTTTCTCGAATATGGGAGAAACCAATATATAAATGTAATCGTGAAATGAATGATTCACCTTCATGTTGGACGTGCCATATTTGACGAGTCTGATTGGTTGAATCTATTTTTAGAATAATGTCGTTATTTCAAAGCTGTTATTCAATTTTCATGGACCAATTAGATTCGTTCACTATATTGACTGTGGTATTAAAATTTCCATGTCACGGTGAGATGAGATAAACTTGTCCGCTTCCAAAGTTCCGACTTTTATTGCGTCCTTTATTTCAACCCATTTCCCCTCCTATGTATTGCCTATACCAGACTGAAAATAGATAAACATGACATAACTCTTGGGAAAGGTAATAGCCGAAAAATTGAGTAAAAATAGTGTATTTCGTGTATTACATAGTGTTTTCTTCATTCCCCGAGTAATTTACGTAGTCACTGTAGTAAAACATGTTAAAAGATTTTTTTTTTTTTTCAGAAAAACACGTACATGGTGCTCAGCCTTCTGTGTGGTCTGTTGTTTGGCCCCGTACTTCTTGCTGTTGAAATCTACATCGTCGTTTTGGTATGTAGTTTTTGTTTGTCAGTCTCTCTGTACATAATTAAACCTGAATATGAGGCTACATGTATTAAGCAATCATTGTTATTAAGTTCCACGAACTCTGTGTCAACCCTTTCCCAAACAAGCCCTGGTTTTCACGTGTCTGCAGTACAAGTCTTTTGAAAACACTGTGGGAAAAGGAGAAATTGCTCGTAACGAGCAATTTCTCCTTTTCCCACAGTGTTTTCTACCCTTTTTGAGACCTTTCTGCCATTTTCATCAAATTTAAAATTGTCGTCTGCAAACTCTTTCAATTTGGACCAGTCCAAAATTTGTCGTTTGGGAAAGGGTTAAAGATTTACTTTTTCGAAGTGGACCATGACTGTTATTTTTTCCTTTGACTGGCACACTATATAGTTAATCGTCGATCGAGTGTCACCCGGTTAAGTTAAACCATTTGAACTTTAAGTAAATTTAACCTATTACCACGGTCCCAGGTTTTAACCACACCGAAGAAGAATGTTATTGAAAACATTGTAGAAAAAGGAGTAAATGCTGGTAAGCCAGCATTTTTCTCCTTTTCCCACAAAGTTTTCTACCTTTCTGAGAAGAACTTTTTCATTTGATACACACTTGATTTATCGTCTGCAAATGCTTTCAAATTGGATCAGCCTACGATGTTTTCGTTGGTAAAGAGTTAAGCGATTACAAGTGATGACATAAGATACACCCGAGTTACCTATTCTGTGCTTTTTTTTTTCGAGTTTCATTTGTATACAACTGACATGGGACCGTTGTTTAAGTATAAGAAAGATTTGACTGTATATGTTCACTAGTTTATCGGTCTTTCTGTCCGTCTGTCCGTCCGCCTGTCCGCCAGTCTGTCTGTCTGTCCCATTTTCAATGTTCTATTTAGAAAGGCTTGAGTATCTTGCGATTCTTGTAAATCTGTCCAGTAAATCGTTTGCATCAAGAAGGAGCTCGTTCTACGGAATGGCAAAGAAGTTTGGTAATTAGAAGTGTAACTCCTACAGAGGCTTGTAAAATCTGCCGAACGTTTTGAAGTTAGGTAAAATTAACCTCTACAGTACCCATCCGTACTTTTTTTTTTTTCAGACGCCACAAACACAATGTCTGATCTTGAGTCCACACCGTCCGCCGACTGAATATATTCTGGTTAAAAACTGTGGTGAAAGTGCAATATATGATTCTTTCGTTTTGCGGGAACATCTTATCAACGTAATAAACCGTCCGTTAGGATTTACTAAATGATGGTTGAGCTCAAATACTTAAATGGGTTTCGAAGATTGCATACCAACATCAGGCTGCGCAGAGGATCTTGGTCTACAGTCTTGTCGAAGGACACGAGGGCCCCTATTTACCAACCCTTCCAAACTGCATTTTTAGTCTGATCCTAGAGATAGAAGGTAACGCACATTCTGACTGGCTAAACTATTTGGTTTAGCCATCAGAATTTCCTTTACTTTGAAATATGGAAAATTGCGGGGACTATGTGTACACTAAGCGAATAAGATAGATACTGATCAACTTTGAAGTCTTGCTCATTCTATCTTTTTTTATATCTAGAGATCAGACGAGGCGAAGAATGCCTACGAATGGATCTTCCCGATGATCATGGCTTTTTTCTCAGTGAACGAGATGATATGTGCCATCATCACAGCCTCAATCTGCTGTTGCTGCTCTCCCATACAACAAGCAAAGGTAACACAAACAGTTTAGTATAACTCAATGTCAGACGACAAATTTTGAACCTTATCCATTGCAGTCACTTTGAAGGCTTATGGATTTTTTTTCAAAGGTAGAAAACATTGTGAGAATAGGAGAAAAATGTTGACTTTCAGCATTTCCCAACTATTTCCTCTTCTAGATTGTAATAACATGGAATTGTTCTGGTTGTCGGAAACAAGTTCCACAATCAATCTCTCGATAAACGTGATAAAATTATGGGTCTTGTGCACTGTTCGTTGAGACGAGAAAATAAAAAACCTTGACCGGGCGGAAAAAGGTAAATATTGGCCCGGAAAATGAGCAGGAAAAAAGTGATATGTATTGACTCTTTACTAAACGACGAAATTTTAATTAAACATTTGCAGACTACAATTCAAATTCGTTCCAAATGACGAAGTTTGTTTTTTTAAAGGGCAGAAAACATTATGGAAAAAGTAGAAAATCTTGTTACCAGCAATTTCTCCTTTTCCGACAAATGCTTTTAAAGGGATGTTAAAATACGGGATTGTGTGTGTGGTACAGGGTTAACAGAATCTGGATTGGAACACTGTCCGATATTTTGCGATACTTTTGTTCTCACTGTAATTGAAACACTATCTTTTTGCAGTGACTAAAAATTGTTCTTGCGTAATGTTCCTGTTAAACTCGCTGACCTTTTCTACAGTTATCGTGATAAATCAAGTATTCTTTAGTATTCCGATACGAAGCATTCATGCATAACTCTTTCTTTTTCAAATACAGTATTCTACCAAGCAAGTTTTCTGAATGAGCACTGGCGATTTTACTTCCAATGCTAGCTTTCTGATAAGCTGAGGCGACTTTACTCAATAACTTTTCAAACAAACTTAATCTTCTTAAGGTTGACATATGTTACATCTACACATTTACAAAATTACTGCCAATACAAGTTTGCCATAGAAGACCGAGTTTTGTTTTGTTTGTTGGTTTTAATGGTTGTCGTAAGTATGAGTATCCGAGCTTTTGTTTTGACTGCAGGTTAGGGTTCTGTACACGAAAGATCTGGAAGATTACCGCCGCCCGTCCGAGTACAAGCCACGGCTGAGCACACCAGAAATTTTCTACACTAAACAAAGTCGAATGGATTACGAACGCGATAGGAACAGAAGGTCAAAGCAACACGACTTAGACAGCGATGACGACGAGGGATTCGTCAGTGCTCGACGACCACGTGATCGTGACGATGACGGATATGAAAAGCGCAAGTCACGTGACTACGATGACTACAGGCGGAAATCACATCCTTACGACGACGACAGACGAAAATCCCGTAAATATCCAGAAAACAGAAGAAGACTAAATGATGATGAAGAAGACAGGCGAAGGTCAATGGATGAAGATGATGAGGAAATGGATGAGTTTGATGGCCGTAAACCACGCGTATCAATGTCGGCGGAAAGTCCCGTCATGACACGGTCTCGACCGGAAACATACGACAGTCAGTACAGGCGACTGAAACAGCTCGTACTTCCGGGCAATCCTGACCGGTACTAAGTCAACGATGTGGAAACGCTGAACTTAGACTGTGATAAAGCTATCGGTTTTGTTTGTTGTTTTTATCTTTATCTATTGTACGTACAAACTTAAACTCTTTACCATACGATAAAAATTTAGATTTATCGAAATCGGAAGTATTTGCATGCGACAAAATGAGTATGAATCAAAAGTTAAATTTCGGTTTATTTCTTTTTGTCTCTCTTTTTGGGGGGAGAGGTTTGGAAAACATTGTGGAAAAATGAGCAAATGCTGGTTAGCAGCATGTTCTCCTTTTTTTCCACACGGCATTTTTAAACGTCTTCTGTAGGGTCGTTAACACTCCGGATTGTTTTGGTAACAGGCTAATCCTTTATTTATTTATGTATTCTACAGTTTCTTTTTTTTTTTTAATGAAGACTGTCGTAGACTGATGATAATTTATGCGTATAATTGAGAACAGTATGCCTTCTTATGCAACCTTTCAATTATAAATGTACTTTAACTCTTAAAAGGGGCCTTTTACTATTTTTTGCGAAATTCTAGCGTTAAATCTATAAATACCTTAAGAGGCTAGAAACCCATAAGGGAAATACCACTGAAAATATGAGCCATGCTCTGGCAAAAGGAGGCTTAATGCATCTCCGCAATACATAGTACCTCGAAAGTCATCACTTAATCATGGGTACATAAAATCCACTTTGTCTAGCAACCGACTGAATCATGAGATGGACTTGTCTTTTGACACGCAGAAAATTGAGCAATAGCGAAAAGTTTTGATCTAGGTCAGCCTGCGCAGTCCGCGATGGTCGATACTTTTACAGATGCATGTAACACCCTTTTCAAAAAGTATGGTTCAATAGTAATATTTTTCCCTCGCATCTTCTTTCTTCATTTCTGCTGGTTTATCAGTATTACCTCGCGTAATTGGATGACGAATCATTTCTGAAGTCTGGTGAGATTATAAAAAATCTGAATAGCCCTCTTTAAAATGCTATATGGATAAGATGGAAACTTTCAACCAATAATAAAATTCCTGAAAAAATCATGACTTCCATTGCAATATCGTTTCAACGGAAAAATTAAATCACCGACAGTTCATATGAAAGATCAAACTGCACATACTATGCAGTCTGATCTGGATTTATATTTTCCACGAAAGTGCATCAAGCTGCACTTCGCTACCTATGGCGTACTCGTACTTACAAGTGAATGATTTACTTCTGACGACACAAGCTTTTTTTTCTTTGTTGAATCAAAGGTTTTATTTAAAATTATTACAACTGAAGTATGGGCGAATATCAAAGTTTGCGAACCCAGGTCAGAAGGCATGAGAATGCAGGCATATCTTAGAATTCTTTCATACATAAATGTATATAAAAAATATACGGCACTTTTTTTGGCATCGAAAACTTGAATTCAACCGACATAAGTTATATTTTCCTTTCACATATACTCAAGTTTTGCGCCTATAATATCGAAATGAACAACTTCAGCATATTTCAGTTTTGGTGGTATTGAAATGAGAGCTCACAAAGAGCAATGCATGCGGATGCCAAACCTCGGTTGCAGTTGCTTTTTAGAAGTAAATTGATTTTCAGTGAAAATTTTCGGTTGAAAAAGGGACACAACTGTGTCCAAAATATTTTCATGCTTACCTGCCGTACGGGTATGGGTTCCTCTTTAGATTGAATGAATGAATAGTGTTTAACGCCGTTTTCAACATTATTTCAGTTATATCGCGGCGGCCAGTGCACCTATCCATGCTTTCCTGGAGTTTCTTTTACCAGTACTCCGCACAATATTCTTTCCAAGCCACTGGCTGCTTTCCCACATATCCATCGTCGAAACAATGGTCAGCGGTGAGAGAGGAATGAATCCTGTCGCGATGACTATCATCAATCCTCGGAAAGAAATTGGCCAAGCCGGGGATCGAACCAGCGACCTCCTGTTCTCAAGTTCTACACGCTACCGACTGAGCTACGGGGGCTTGGCTCCTCTTTAGATAGTTAACAGCTAGTCCGAGTATGAAGTGAGTATCTTCAGTAATGACAGGAATATTATAAAATGACAAAAGTTTTCACACCACGACGCAGAAGACCGGGCTATGAGAATATCCCGACATTTTCTTCGAAAACAGCCATGCTAAAAACGGGATATGAGTATTTCTTTCAATATTAACTGTTATGCGAAAAATATTTGATTCAATGCTTATGAAATTAAACCCAAGACTTGCCTGTTGAATGGATTTTCAATAAAAAATGTAAATTAAGCTAGCGTACGAAAGTTTATTTCCATCTAACAGTTGAGTAATTGAGTAACAATCCCAGAATTGTTAGGAGTATGCATTAGTATAATATCTGAGTAAAAAACAGAAGAGCCATGCTCTGGCAAAAGGGGCCTTAATGCATCTCCGTAATGATACCAAGCAAGTCATCACATACTTTGGGATCAATAAAATCCATTGTATCTAACAACCGACCATATAATGTAAACTGGTCCTTTGACATACAGAAAACTGACCAACAGCGAAAAGTTTCGGCCCAGGTCAGCCTGCGCGGACTGCGCAGGCTGACCTGGGTCGATACTTTTCGCAGATGCATCAAGCCCCCTTTTCACAGAGCATGGGTGATTATCATCTATGATAAATGGAATGTGAGTATAATGATTTAGACATACATGTATAATTGATTGGGGCTCTGGCAAAAAGGGGTTTAATGCATCTTCGTAATGCAGTATACTTTACTCTTCACCAGACATCAAAATTTTAGCCTTGTTCAAAATGAAAGTATTTTGCAGACAAAAATTACAGTGAGGCTCAAATGGTGCAATTTTTCTTTGATAGGGTAAAAAAAACATTGTGGGAAAAGGAGAAAATGCTGCTTACCAGCATTTTCTCCTTTTCCCACGATGTTTTCAAAAGGCTTCTTTCCCAAGGTCATTAAAAGACAGCATTGTGCTGTAAAGAGTTAAGCAAGTCATCAAATAATTATGGATCCATAAAATCCATTTTGTCTAACAACCAGCTGAATCATGGAGTAGAATGGTCCTTGGGCATGCAGAAAATTTACACAAAGCAAAAAGTTTCGATCCATGTCAGGCTGCCCCAACGGCATAGGCTGACATTCCATACTCTTTTGCAGATGCATTAAAGCCCCTTCTCACAGAGCATGACTTATATAGTGGTCCTCAGTAAATCAAAAATAATTATGACCCGATACGTTTTTGCAGTACATGGTTTTTGAAAACATTGAGGGAAAGAGAGGAATACAGTTCAGGAAAAGTACTTTCCTTCCAGAATTTCTCTTTTAATATGTATACTAGTTTTTGATAAGTCTTAAATCTCCATTTCAACCTGGGTCAAACACTTAACCAAACAACAAAAGGTCAAACATGCCTAGATTGAAAGAATTTGTAGGTGGCAAACTACAGTGTGGCTCAAATGATAGAATTTCTCTTTGAAAAAGGCAGAAAACATTGTGGGTAAAGCAGAAAATGCTGGTTACCAGCATGTTACCAGAGTGTTTTCAAAACTCTTCTCTTTCAGGGTTGTTAAAACTCAGAATTATTTGGCAAAGGGTTAAACAATGCTTTAATAGGTAAAACTGAAGCTATCAGTTCGGAATCTTTATACCTTCATCTTCAACACATGTACAATTACATGTAAATATATAATAAGAGGCAAGAAGGCCATGATGCCCCTGGATGGCTCATCTGAGCCTTTGAATCTTTGAAAGAATATTTATGATATCATCAAGACATTCTGATCAAGATTCATGTACCTAACAGGGCAAGAAATGTGATTTCTTATGACCATAAAATGTTTGCTAAAGATATGATTACCAGTAATTAACTTACATTTAGACCCAAGGTGATGTATATGCATACTCTTCCATGATATCAGAATAAACATCACGTCCAAATTTCAGAATTATTGGGCAGAAAATATTGCCTCCAAGTCAAACAAACATTTTCTACGATATGACCAAGTGACCTACATATTCATACAAAAAAGATCTTTATTTAGGTATGTCATAGATAAAATCAATACTATAATTCTCACCAAGTCGCATGAATAAATGACAGGAAATGTTGCCTCTACAGGGCAAATCTCAATTTGATTTAGTGACCTACTTTTTCTCTTGAGGTTAACCATACTAAAACTGGTCAGTTCAAGCATCAT
Source organism: Tridacna gigas (assembly GCA_945859785.2). NCBI lineage: Eukaryota > Metazoa > Mollusca > Bivalvia > Cardiida > Cardiidae > Tridacna > Tridacna gigas. The sequence goes on from OX244035.2 coordinate 19,422,968, forward strand.
GATCCAGTTTCTTTCACGTTCGGATGAAAATGTGGTCTCAACAGCACACATGGTAGAAACTGACATAGCAAGGCAGACACTGGAATTTCTGCTCAGAAGAGATGAACAAGAAGTGTCACTTAGAAGTGACTTATGTCCCCAAAAATAATATAACCTTTTCCTGTGACATGTGGACATGAACAGTGACTATGGACACAACTTTAACGAACATTTCTGACCTTCCTGCGACCTTGACCTTTCACCTACAAAAACCATTCTTGCATAAGAAACATGGTTTATATGTGGTTGACAATTCTGCAAGATTCTAAAATTCATTAATGATTAAAAAAAAGTTACAAGCTGACATAAAGACTACCCCCAAAAACACATTTGACTTTGCTGTGATCTTGATCTTTAACCTACATACATGACTCTAGTGCATGACACATCCCCTTGATGTGGTTGACATAAATTTTGTGCAAACTTATTTTGAAATTAAGTAATAGGGAAAAAGTGTTATTGGCCACCCATGAAAACAGACATTTGAGCATGCTTTGGCATTGACCTTTGACCTAGGGAAATGGTTTTAGTGTGTTACTCACGAAAATCTTTTCAAGGTTAAATGTTGCATGACAAAAAGTTAATTTGTTCTCTCTTTCCCTCTCCTCCCTTTCTCTCTCTTCCATGATATGGACTAAAATTATGTTTGTTCAAATACATTTTGTGCCCCATGGAAACTGTGTTTCATGTACATGTTCATCTTGTTTTCTGCAAAAGAACAGAGTGAATAAAGGTATTGAATTTTATTACATATATACACCTATAAATGATCTGACTAAAATATGGACATTCTCTAAAACACTTATACAACGAAACAAAACATGTTTTCTGTATTATACATGTACTCTGAGTAGGTTTTTTCTACATCAAGCATGTACTCTGTACAGAACACGATCATATCCACTGAATACTTCTATGTATTCATGTTTGCCTCTATCCATCAAATCTCTAAAATGTGTGGCTCTCTTTTTCTTTTCTATTATGTATGTATTTCATGACAAACATTACAACAACCTGAAATTCTTTGTCGGATCAGGTCTCGATGCGTGTGAAAAAAGATTCCCAATGGATTTGACCTTTGGTCTCATCTAATAGGCACTTCTTTATATATGCCACTGGACCTAATCTGACCACACAGAAATGCAGACTGTTGTTATATTCCATTTTTGTTGCATATTATGCTCCAGAAGGTAATACATGTAAGTCCATAATACATCAATCAATGTACATGCTTCTTTCAGATTTGTACACACTATAATTTAATTGTTTGAATGGGGTTTTACCAAGTTTTCACAAGAAATCTTATTAACTCTCTACCAAACAATTATATGTTTGGAATAACCAAAGGAAAATGGCTTTTGAAAACATTGTGAGAAAAGGAGAAAATGCTTGTAACCAGCATTTTCTCCTTTTCCCAAAATGTTTTCTGTCCTTTCAGAGACATATCACTAATTTTGAGCCACATTTCATTGCCATCTGCAATTGCTTTCAATTTGGATGTCTTATAAAATGCTGTCCTCTGCTGATCGGTTAGCTCTTTACCAAACGACAACATTTTAGACCAGTCCAAATTGAAAGCTTTTGCAGATGACAAAATAAATGTGAATCAAAAATTGAAATTTGTTTTTGGAAGAGCAGAAAACATTGTGGGAAAAGGAGAAAATGCTAGTTACCAGCATTTTCTCCTTTTCCCACAATGTTTTCAAAAGGCTTCTTCTTCAGGGTCGTTAAAAGTCGGGACTGTGTGGTAAAGGGTTAAACTACAGTAACAGCTGTAACAGTTAATCTTGAAGAAAAATGCCACTTGTCTAGTATCGTAGGAAGAGAATAAATCTCAAAGGATAATCAATGCCCTGATTCCATTTTCTTGTACAAAGCTGCGAACTTTTCCTTGAAGTGCCTCCTTAGACTGGGTCTCTTGTTCTTGAATGTTGGAGTCAGTAGTTCATTTTCTACAGAGAACAGTTCTGTGTGGATAATTATATCTTTCACCTGAAAAAAAAAAACATCCATGTAGTTTGACTTTTTATGGATGTATACATAAACCCATGCTCTGTAAAGAAAATAAGAAAGAGAGTCTTATGCATCTGCAAAAAGTATTGACCCATGTCAGCCTGTGTAGTCTGACCTGGGCCGAAACTTTTTACTGTTGGTAAATTCTCTGCAAGTAGAAAGACCATTGTACATCAGGATTCAACTGTTGGGGCAAAATGAATATTATAGATCGCTAATCATGTGATGACTTACTTGGCATAACCCTTTCCCAAACGACAAATTCTGGACTAGTCCAGATTGAAAGAGTTTGCAGATGACAATTTTAAATTTGATGAAAATGGCAGAAAGGTCTCAAAACGGGTAGAAAACACTGTGGGAAAAGGAGAAATTGCTTATTACGAGCAATTTCTCCTTTTCCCACAGTGTTTTCAAAAGACTTGTACTCCAGACACGTGAAAACCAGGGCTTGTTTGGGAAAGGGTTAATACATCACGGAGATGCACTAAATCCCCTTTTTGCCAGAGCATGATTCATATATAACTTTGTGGATATGATTTTTAACCCTTTACCACACAACACAATTTTAGACTATTCCAATTTCAAAGCATTTGCAGACGCCAAATTCACGTTTGGAACAAATAGGCTTAAGCTCCCTGATAGAGCAGAAAACATTGTCGGAAAAGGAGAAAATGCTGGTTATCAGCATTTTCTCCTTTTCCCACAATGTTTTCAAAAGCCCTCTTTCCCAGGGTTGTGAAAACCCGGGTTTGTTTGGTAAGGGGTTAACCCTTTTCAACACAATCCTTAGTTTTCATGACCCTAAGGAAGAGGCTATTTTAAACTTTGTGGGAAATGGAGAAAATGCTGGTAACCACCATTTTCTCCTTTTCTCACAATGTTTTCTACCCTTTCAGAGACACTTCCATAATTTGAGTCACACTCTATTTTCCTTCTGCAAATGCTTTCAAATCTTGTCATCTCGTAACAAGTTAAAATCTTGTTATCTGGTAATGAGTTAACACTTTACCACAAAAAGCTGCCTTTTAATGACCCTGTTGAAGAAGGGTTTTGAAAACATTATGGGTTAAGGAAAAATTGCTGGAAACCAGCATTTTCTCCTTTGCCCACAATATTTTCTATGCAAAAACAGTTTTCAATTTTTCAGTCATACTTACTTTGTCATCTGCAAATGCTTTCAATTGGAAATTTCTAAAATATGGCTGTATGGTAAAGGGTTAAAATTTTGTCATCAGGTAACATGTTAAAATCTTGTATTATCTGGTAATGAGTTAAAATCTCATCATCTGGTAAAGAATTACTGTAAATAACTGGCCTACTGGCTATTTCTTGACGGTACATATACAGCATCCTGTGTGATGAAAGTCTAGCAAGCAAAACCTTGAGGCTCTCCTTACTACAAATGCAGGGTTTTTCTTAGCAGTGTCCTTTAGCAAGACACCTCAGAGCCCTAGCATAGTATTGGTGAAACCCTGTACATTATGAATAGGTGAATTGTTGTTGAGATATGATTGAAATATGTTGAAAGTGGGGTAAAACACCATTCAGTCAATTTACTGGCTGGTACATGTCATATAATTATGAGAAACGAGTTAGAATAATCATGAAAAAAATGAAATACATATATCAGCCAATATCATGAATTTGTTTCCTTGTAAAAAGACGAAAAATGAAAATGAAATAGAATCAACATAACCCTATTTATTATTTTCTTAACAATAAATTTGATTTATGGTAGACTGGGGCTTGTTGGCTGGAGGAGAGGCCTGGGGCTATATTTACTAGCAATTCTAAAATGCATTCTTTGGCCAATTCTATATTTAGAAAGTAACACTATTTCTGATTGGCTTAACCATTTGGTTAAGCCAATCAGAAATTGTGTAACTTAAAATTTTGAAAATTGTAGAGAATTAGACCACAAAGGTGAATAAGCCTTTACCAAACAGTCCTGGGTTTTCACGACCCTGAGAAAAAGGCTTTTGAAAACATTGTGGGAAAAAGAGAAAATGCTGGTATTCAAAGCGTTGAAAACACTGGTGCGGCATTTGTCAAGGGAGCCACTGTGTGAAATTAATAATTTGAAAAATAAACATACAATAATGTGGGACAAACAAGCTCAGACGAACAAGCCCAGGGACGAATAAGTTTTAGGACAAACACTGTCAGGAGACAAAGGTTGAGCGTATTATTGCACCAACAGCAGGCCATAGTGGGTATTGATGGTGTCAATAAAAAAAGAAATATTCCCATGATCGATGGTCTAATCTAGTTTATTTTAATACACTGTTGTTAATTATATATCTGAGTGCTATCTAACCACTTATTTGTCTTAGAAAAATTGAGTTTAATTGGGTTTACTTCCTTCTGTTTTGCACAAACTACAATTCATGATTTTCGATATACCGTATTGAACTCATAGTGGGATTGTCTTCAACAAAATTAATGCCACAAAAACTGTATCAATACGCTTAAGTTAATTTGTACCACTTTCAAATTTGTTGTCTGCAGATGCTTTCAATATGGAAGGCTTAATCCAAAATTTTGTCGTTTGGAAAAGGGTTAAGAATGGTTGCTGAATACAGCCGCTAGAGTACCTCTCGGTGGTGCTGGCTGCTATTAACTCTTTACCACACAACCCTGAGTTTTAAAGACCCTATGGACAAAGCCTTTTGAAAACATTGCGGGAAATGGAGTGTTGTGGCTGCCATATTTTGTTGCTACAATATCTGTAAATGAGTTAACTCTTTACCAAACGACAAAAGTTTAGACTCAAAGTTGGAAGCATTTTGTAGGACGATAAATGTGACTGAAAAATTTCACTTTTTTGGAAAGGGTAGAAAACATTGAGGGAAAAGGAGAAAATGCTGGTAACCAGCATTTTCTCCTTTTCCCATGATGTTTTCAAAAGTTTTCACAAGGTCGTTAAAAGTCGGGATTGTGTGGTAAAGAGTTAAACACCATGTTAGATAGGCCAATAGAAATACAAACCATTTCAAAGCCCTTCAAACCAGCTTCTTGTTCAAGCTTGACAACATCTTTTAATATCATCTCTTTAACAGCCTGAAAAAAGGAAAAGAAGAATGAGAAAGGTGCAGGCATGCCCTGTAAAGTAGGTAGAATCACTTAGTTTACTTTATACATATGAGCTGTGCTCTGTGAAAAGGGGGCTTCATGCATCTGCAAAAAGTATCGACCCAGGTCAGCCTACACAGTCAGCGCAAGCTGACCTGGCCAAAACTTTTGGCTATTAGTCAATTTTCTGCAGCTCAAAGGACCAGTTTACCTCATAATTCAGTCGGTTGTTATAAAAAATAGGTTTTACATGTCCAAACTTGAGTGATGACTTCCTTGGTATCATGCATTGCACAAAAGCATGAAGCCCCTTTTTGCCAGAGCATGACCCATATCTATTCTACAATGATTCTGAAACAAGTTCTTACAGCTTCTATTAACTTTTTTACTGCCAATGTCGTCTTGTATAGCTTTTGCAGACAGCGTAGATCAATATCAGACTGTGCAAAATGTGCAGTCTGATCTTTGATCTACACTGTCTGCTACTATGTTACATAATCTAACAGAAACAACTTTGAAATAGCAATATCTCAGGCTTTTTTCTTCTAATTAACCCATTAGCAGACGACAAAATTTTAGCCTTGCCCAAATTGAAAGCACTTGCAGACGACAATTTCAATGTGGCTCAAATGGCGCAATTTTTCTTTGATAGGAAAGAAAGCAATGTGGGAAAAGGAGAAAATGCTGATTACCAGCATTTTCTCCTTTTCCCACAATGTTTTCAAACGGCTTCTTTCCCAGGGGCGTTAAAAGGCGTCATTGTGCGGTAAAGGGTTAAGAGGTCAAAATAATTAATTCAGCACTTTCAGGGTTAATGACCCTGAAAAACGAATCTTTGACAATCATCAAGGAAAAAGGAGAAAATGATGATATCCCTTTTTACCTCTCCTAAAATTGTTTTCTTCTCATCTTTAAATTTTGAGCAATATTTAATGTCCCGTGAAAATGCTTTCAAATTGTTTAGGTCCAAACTATTGCCATTCGGTAAAGGGTTAACCCTTTTAACAACCCTGGGAAAAAGACATTTGAAAATGTGGGTAAACAAGAAAATGCTGGTAACCAGCATTTTTTCCTTTTCTCACAATGTTTTATACCATATCAAGGAAAAATTGCACCATTTAAGCCACATCAAGATTGTTGTCTCTGCAAATGCTTTCAATTTGGACAGGGCTAAAATTTTGTCGTTTGGTAAAGGGTTAAACCATAATTTGCACGGCTTTTCCATGTTTCACAAGATAGTCATTTGCAGCAATTATATTTTAACTTGTAAAGAGCCAGCCAAATGAAATGACAAACGAAACAAAATTCCAGAATTACAAAGATGTTAATAACTGCCAGTTCATACCTCATCTTCACATAGCTCTTTAAAACTGGATGTCACATTGTTTTCTTTTGCCCATGACATCAGCACTTCCTCATCTGGTACTATAACTGCCAGAATGTTAGACTGAAATGAAGTTTATACATATACAAAGTCATCTTGAATCTTCATTACTAGACACTTTAACAAAATTTCCTTGTTTTTACAAATCTGAAAAAAGGGTTTGTATACATTATAAAAAAAAGAAGAAAAGGCTGAAAATCAGCATTTTCTCTTGTTCTAACAATGTTTTCTTCCTTCATAAGACTTATCCCATCATTTGAGTGACTGTGATTTGTTGTCCGCAAATGATTTCAACAGTGATGAGTTCAAATTTTGATGTAAAATATTAATTTTTTCCAAAATGACAAAATCTGTAGTTTTCAAAACTGAAAAGATCCACAGATGGCAAAATTCAAAATTGGTACATATAAGCTTTAGTTTTCTGATAGGGTAAAAACGTTGTGGGAAAAGGCCTCTATGTCAGGGTCATAAAAGAATGGAATTGTCTGGTGAAGAGTTTAATAAGCAAAACTCATTTGTTATCATCAGTGTGAAAATATCTAGGTTACATAACATTGTAAAACAAGTTCTAGAGTTTCTGGGTTTTTTTTGTAACCTCCTATAATGAATTAAAAGTGTGATGGCCTAAAAAAAGGTCTTATTTCTCCACTTTCCTCAACTTCATATGTATCAAAGTTTAACTCTTTACCACACATAGCCTAGCACTGGTGAAACCCAGGAAATACATGACTATGTTAGCTGTCAAAATGATGACTGATATACTGTTGAAAGTGGCTTCAAACACCATTCAATCAATCAATCGATCAATCGACTGACCGACCGACCGATCAAGTGATCGATAGATAGATCGATCGATCAATCAATCGATTGATCAATCGATCAATCAATCAATCAATCTTTAACAAACAACAAAATTTTAGACTTGTCCAAATTGAAGGCAGCTTCAGATGACAAAATATAATTATGTGTCTCAAACAATGGAACTTTCCTTTATATAGAAAGAAAACATTGTGGGAAAAGGAGAAAATGCTAGTTATCAGCATTTCCTCCATTTCCAAAAATGTTTTCAAAAGCCTTATTTCTAAGGGACATTTAAACTTGGGATCCTGTGGTAAAGGGTTAAAATGCATGTTGATTTTCTATATTTCACCATGATATTTTCAATGTTGTTCCATGCAAATTTGTTTCAGGGGAATTGAACCAAAAACACAATCCATTCAATCAAATCTCTGTATACCTGTAAAGAATCCCCGTCCACAAACACCTGGGCAACATACAAACTTCTCATCAACACAATCTCTATCTTCTCTGGGGCTACATATTCACCCTACAAACAATAACAATTATAAACAGCAACAACAACTCAAAAACAACATACATGTACATGTATGTACTATTCATGTTTTACTGAACCATCAGGATGTATGTTCCTGTAAACATGAGGAAGAGGGCTTTTGGAAACATGCTGGAAAAGGAGGAAAATGTTTCTAACAGAGTTATCCCTTTTTCTAACAATGATTTCTACTCTTTAAGCTATTACATGTACCAAACGACAAAATTTTAGACAAGTACATTTTTTTTCATTTTTCATTTGGAAATGACTTAAATCTTTTGAAATGCGATGAAGAGTCTTCTTCCATCTTAGTCAAGATAAAAGTTTTAGTATTTGATGTAAAAAGAACAAAATGATGGCAAAAGATACTCCAACATGTGATCTCGGATCCACGACTTGATCCTAAACTTTATAAAAAATATCTCTTCAACTTTAACAGGCAGCTCTATAGATCCATTAGCTAATATACTTGAGCTGTGCTCTGTAAAAAGGTGGCTTTATGCAGCCGCAAAAAGTATTGATCCAAGTCAGCCTGCGCAGTGCGCGCAGGCTGACCTGGAACGAAACTTTTTGCCATTGATCAATTTTCTGCAAGTCCAAGGACCAGTTTACCTGACAATTCAGTCGGTTGTGAGACAAAATGGACTTTATGGACCCATGGCCATGTAATGTCTTGCTCGGTATCATGCATTAAGGGGATGCATTAAGCCCCATTTTGCCAGAGCATGATTCAATAGTATTAGATCTACATAATTACTGTTTTGTATACTGTTGCTTCTCTGAAAGAAGTATGACATGACGTCACATGAAGTCACAAAATCTTATTCCAAACATGTATAAGACAAGAATATTTGTAATGACATATTACACTGAAAACAAGGGAGTTTACGTGATAAATCCCCATTTTTTAAATCTTTACCAAACAACAAAATTTTAGACTGGTCCAAATTGAAAGCATTTGCAGACAACAAAATAAATGTGACTAGAAAATTGAAATTTGTTTTGTAAAGGTTAGAAAACACTATGGGAAAAGGAGAAAATGCTGGTTACCAGCATTTTCGCCTTTTCCCATAATGTTTCAAAAAAGGCCTCTTCTCAGGGTCGTTAAAACATGGGATTGTGTGGTAAGGGTTAAGAAAATGACTACAGGGTGCCTGGTCCAGTTTCCCCTTTCTACCATAGTTTTGGACTTACCTGTGCAAGCTTAAATATATGCTTCTTTCTGTCAATGATTTTCAGCGTCCCATTCTGAAATCATGAAACCATATTCCATAGTGATATGAGACTGATAAATAATGTTGTCAAGCATGAGCCCTTAAGGTTATTCATACACTATCTGAGGATGTGCAGACATTTCACCAATTTCTTAGACCTGACTTTGACCTTGACCTTTGACGAAGGTCAACCTACTAGCATTAGCCCTTAAGGTTATTCATGCACTATCTATTACCAAATTCTAAAATCTGACCTTGACCTTTGATGAAGGTCAGCCTAACAGAAATACAATAATTACAGTCATGAATAGGAGGCAAAAGAGAAACACTGCAAAGCATTAGCCATTTGTCTTATTCAGGCACTACTGGAGGAGCTGCAGACATTTCATTCATTCATAAGCAATAACCTTCAACTATGACCAAGGTCAAATAAATATGACTAATGTCAGTCTCATATTACATGACCTCTATCAGGTAAACTGAAGATGATTTTTTTTTTGTATTTCACTGAATTCAACTTTGAGAAAAATTGTGGCTAAAGGAGAACTATGTTTGGCATGATAACGGTTAAGCCTTTCCCAAATGACAAATTTTAACCCCTCCCAAATTCAAAGCATCTCCATACAACAAATCTTAAAATGGAACAAATGAACTTAAGGTTTTTCGACAGAGTAGAAAACATTGTGGGAAAAGGAGAAAATGCTGGTTACCAGCATTTTCTCCTTTTCCCACAATGTTTTCAAAAGGCCTCTTCCTTAGGGAAAGTCATTCACCCATGATTCTATATCAAACGACAAAATATAAAACTTGTGCAACTTCAAAGCATTCGTAAAAGACAATTCAAATGCCATCTGATTGATGTAATTAGTTTCAGAAAGAGTTGAAAACATTGTGCGAAAAGGAGAAAATGCTGGTTACCAGCATTTTCTCCTTTTCCCACAATGTTTTCAAAATGCCATTTTGCTAAAGATCATACAGGGTTAAGACATCTACTTACTGGTAACCATTGGCCAACATCGCCTGTGTGGAGCCAGCCATCTTTATCCTTGGTTTCTGCTGTTTTCACTGGATCTTTGTAGTAACCAACAAATACATTTGGACCCTTAATACAGACCTATAGAGAAGTAAATACAAATGAGCCATACTCTGTAAACAGGGGGCTTAATGCATCTGCAAAAAGTATCAACCCAGGTCAACCTGCGCAGTCCGTGCAGGCTGACCTGGGCTGAAACCTTTTGCTTTGGTAAATTTGCTGCATGTCAAAGGAGCAGTCTACCTCATGATTCAGTTGGTTGTTATACATAATGGATTTTTTTGATCCATAATTACATGATAACTGCCTTGGCATCATGGATCACGGAGATGCATTAAGCCTCCTTATGCCAGAGCACAGCTGAAATGTTAGTTCTTTACTGTACCGATACAACTTTTCAGACAGACAGACATCAGATGGATGGATGCAAAGACAAACAGAGGGGCAGACAGACAGATGAGCAGATAGATGGAGAAACAGATGGAGAGACATAAACTTTTAATTCTTCCATGTCTAAAAGCACTCAAAAATGAAAAAGCAGGAAATAGAACAAACAATATTTCATTAAAAAAAAGTGTGCACTTGGAAAAAACACTCCCTAACATATGTGGGGAAAGAAGTGAATTTGTGGGGGAATCAGCATTTGCTTATGACAAGCAACTGTTCTATTTCCCACAATGTTTTCCATATCATTCTGAAAAAATACTTGCTTTTTAACTGTTACCAGACAACCTAATTTTTTTAAGGAGTCAATTTTCAGTACAGATCTTTTTACTCACTAGGTTGAAAAAGCAATGGCAAAGCAACTGGGAGAAACAAAACTTCTGACAGATTTCAAAAATCTTATTTGAAATCAATTTTCAAGCTGCTTTCAAAATGTACAGAAAGGCATGTCACGTGGTACTTATGCTCCGGTACAGCTGCTTTTCCAGCGAAAACTCTTGTCCAAAAAGGGACATAACTATTTCAAAAATATTTTGGGGGTTGCCTACCCTTCTGATATAGATGTCCTTAAGCTAGTAAATAGCTTGCTCAAGATGAAAGTAAATATCTTTAGTAATGACAAAGATATCAGAAAAACATTTCACAAGATGTCAAAAACACAAAGACAAAAGGGCTACAGCAATACCTTACGTTGTCTTCAAATAATCCGAGCTAAAGTATATCCATCAAACTCGATTAGCGACCTACCTCTCCTTTGCCGTCTTTTGCCAGATAACCCTCATCAACAGAGTCAACCAGCTTTATGTAATTACATGTAACTGGAGGCCCAACATGGCCTGAAACATCATGAAAATACAGCACAAAACTGCTCGGTGTGACTCAATGGACTTTTGCCAACAGTGAAGAGCAAGCTCACACTGCCTAGAACTTGCAATCTGATCTTGGATATATACTTTGATCTGTTGAAGTTTTCCAGCAAAATGTACTTTATAATTACATTTTTTTTTTCTATTGGTTGGAAATTTTCTATTTATTCAAAAACTCTTTACCAGGTGATAAATTCAAAATTGTTCCATATTGTAAGCATTTGCAGTTGACAAATTGAATGAGGCTCAACAGATGGGATTTGTCTTTGAAAGAAGAGAAAGAATTGTTGGGAAAGCTTTAGAGTGTCAAACACAAGTTTAACTGCTTTCATTGAAAGTGTAGATCCAGATCATACTACACTTATGTGCAGTCTGAACTTGCATCTATGTTGGCGTATGATATTTTGATCTAATGGCCAAAACGGCTTTAAGCATTACAATATTTTGAAGTTACCCATTAACTCATTACCACACAATCCTGAGTTTTGATGACCTGAGGCAGAAGCCTTTTGAAAACATTGTGGGGAAAGGAGAAAATGCTGGTAACCAGCATTTTCTCCTTTTCCCACAATGTTTTCTACCAGTTCCATAACAAATTTCAATTTTTCAATCACATTTGTTGTCTGCAAATGCTTTCAATTTGGACCAGTCTCAAATGTTGTCGTTTGGTAATGAGTTAACTGGAAACAACAAAACATTCTATTTTTTTTTTTTTTTTTCTAAAAATCCAATTAAGAAATTTAAGTTTACCCTGGACATTTTACAGAACCTCAACAATAAATGTGACATCACAGATCTTACATTACACAATAATTAGATACAATAATAAACCAATTTTTCTTTTTCTTCTTTTAAGCAGTTAGTATTTTCCAACAATGGTTTCAAAGGCCTTCTCTTCCAGGGTCATAAAAATGTGGGACTGTTGGGTAAATGGTTAAACATAATACTGTACTTTACCACCACATGCACAATTCCCAGTTTTAATGACCCATAAGAAGAAGCTTTTTGAAAACATTGTGGGGAAAGGAGAAAATGCTGATAACCAGCATTTTCTCCTTTTCCCAAAATGTTTTCTACCCTTCCCAAATCAAAGTTTACTTTTTGAGTCCTACTGATTTTGTCGTCTGCAAATGCTTTCAATTTGGACAAGCCCAAAATTTTGTTGACTGGTAAAGAGTTAAAACATAAAACGGCATACCAGCATCAGAAGTGCCTGCAACCACCATTGTACCAGCTGTAACACTTTCTGTTTGTCCGTAGCCCTCCACAATCTATAAAATATAACTGCATTATCAGATAACACAAAGTAAAAATATCAAACAAATCTGTAATTATTCTCATCTCCTATTCTAAATTAACTCTTATCCTGCTATAGAAAAGAAACCCAACTTTCAAACCAATATTATAAACCCAAATTTTCCTACTTCAACAGTAGTTTTGAGGGAAAGATATCTCCTTATCAGACAGTGTAGATCAAAGATCAGACTGCACATTCTGTGCAGTCTGATCTTTGATCTACACTATCTGCAAAGGTCAGCAAGTCTTGCTTAGCAGCCTAAGGGTTAAGTATAACAAGTGCATGAGTGCTGTCCCTGAAAAACTACCATCAAAGATGTACGACATGAAACTGGTGACAAAATCACTCAATACAGAAAAGATACAATGGTTTTTGTAGAACAGCATTCACTTCCTTCTGCAAATTCAGGGGTTAACCCTTTATCACACAATCCCAACTTTTAATGACCCTGTGAAAGAAGCCTTTTGAAAACATTGTAGGAAAAGGAGAAAATGCTGGTAACCAGCATTTTCTCCTTTTCCCTCAATGTTTTCTAACCTATCAAGAGGAAATTCCACCATTTGAGCCACACTGAAATTGTCATCTGCAGATGCTTTTAATTTGGATGGGGCTAACATTTTGTCATCTGGTAAAGAGTTAAATGATATCTAAAAATGTTAACAGGGTCAATTTAAAGACATCACTGTCTTCAAAATGTTACCTTCTCGGGCAGAAGTGTACTTCCGGTTTGCAATACTTTAATACATAATTATGAGATCATATGAACAAAGTTTATCTAAGATTTAACACAAATTTCAAAGGATGAGTTTTGAAAGATGTTTAATTAACCCTCTACCACACAATCCCAAGTTTTAATGGCGCTGAAAAAGAAAGGTTTTGAAAACATTGTGGGAAAAGGAGAAAATGCTGGTTACCAGCATTTTCTCCTTTTCCCACAATGTTTTCTATGCAATTGAATGAAAGTTTCACCAGTTGACCCATACTGAAATATCTTCTGCAAATGCTTTCAATTTGGACATGTCTATATCTTTTTTGTGTGGTAAAGGATTAAATCAAAGTTTGTTTTTATCTGCCTTTTTTGCCCGTTGAAGATTAGCATGAATGTAATTGAGCCACGCTCTGGCAAAAGCGGACTTAATACATCTTCGTAATGCATTATACCAAGCAATTCATCAAATAATTATGGATCCAAAAAAGCCACTTTTTTCAAACAATTGACTTAATCATGAGTTAAACTGGTCTTTGGACATACAGAATATTGAACTATAGCCAAAAGTTTTGGCTCAGGTCAGCCTTTGTGGAATGCACAGGCTGACCTAAATTGATACTTTTCACAGATGCATTAATCCTTATTTTCACAGAGCATAGCTCAATTCTCAGTGAACATTATACTTGGATGCTATAGTTCTATACTTAATGCACAAAAATGTAAAAAAAAAAAAAAGAGACCTTACTGGACAACCCAGGGCACATCGTAGAAAGTTCAGAACTTTTCCTTCCAATGGTGCTGAACCAGTAACCATGAGCTCTATCCTACCCCCCAGTAGGGCTTGTATTTTCTTGAAAACAAGTTTGTCCCAAAAACTATCCTTTCTGTAAATGAATCTGAAATAATAGATGTCTTGTGTTTTGTATCTTGTTACCATAGGACAAAATTCTAAACTCATCCATATTGAAAGCATTTGCTAACCACAACTGTCGCAAAGCAGACAAATACCCTCACCAGCACCTAGTCACCAAAGGAGCACAATCAGAGAACGGAAATGTTTTTCAAAACCAAGATCACCAGTGACAACTCTAAAAAACAATGGGGCAACTCCTTGGGTCATGAGCTTGTATAAAGTTTCAGGGTCCCAGGCCAAACAGCTATTGAGTTAAAGCACGGGAATAACTTTCAAACAAAGTTTACCTGTGGCCTTGACATTTGGCCCATGTGACCAATAAAACAATAGGGCACCTCCTTGGGTCATGAGCAACACTTGAATAAAATTTCAGGGTCCTAGGTCAAATAGCTATTGAGTAAGAGCATGGAAACAAATTTCAAACAAAGTTCACCTGTGACTTTGACCTTTGACCCATGTGACCTGAAAACAATAGGGCACCTTCCTGGGTCATGAGCAACACTTGTATAAAGTTTCAGGGTTCTAGGTCAAATAGCTATAGAGTAAGAGCAGGAGAACGATTTTCAAAAACAAAGTTCACCTGTGACTATGATCTTTGACCCATGTAACCCCAAAACAATAAGGGCACCTCCTTCAGTCATGAGCAATATGTGTATAGAGTTTCAGGGTCCTAGATCAAACGACTTTTGAAACAGAGCATAGAAAAAAAAAACAAGACAGACAGATGGACAGACACACAGACAGACTGGTGACAAGCAGCACAACACTAGTTTACATGCGGTCAATTTATATGAGTGTAACTTTTACGAATCGTGTCTGGGTTGTAAAAAAAAGTAAACATTGGCAGGGCTTTAAAAAAAACCTGTTACACGGTATGTGATACATGTATTCGAAATCAAATAATTTCTATCAATTGATAGATAATACTCAATAGTTTTGCGACATTTTTAACCCATTGGAGATGACATCAATGAATCACAGCATTGGCAAAACACTTTGGGTATAACAAATCTGTGCCATGCTTGGTAAAAAGAGGGTTTGACTCTTTACAACAAGAAAAAATTTAAGACTGGTCAAAATTGAAGGCAACTGCAGACAAATTCAGTGTGGTTCAAATGATGAAGTTTGTCTTGGAAAAGGTGGAAAACATTGTGAGAAAAGAAGAAAATGCTGGTCTCTAGCACATTCTCCATTTCCCACTATGTTTTTCAAAGCTTTCTTTCTCAGAGTTGTTAAAACTCAGGATTGTGTGGTACAGGTTTAAAGCATCTGCAAAAAGTATTGACCTAGGTCAGCCTGCACAGTGGGAAACTTTTTGCTATCGTTCAATTTTCCACATGTCAGAGGAACAGTCTTCCTCATAATTCATTTGGTCATTAGACAAAAAGGATTTTATGTATCAATATTTATGTGATGATGTCTGTAGTATAAATCTTCACAGAGATGCATTAAACCCCCTTTTGCCAAAGCACTCTTCATGTCTGGCTTACTGATTTATTTCTCTTTGTTTGGCAGCAATACCCCATTTCAAAAGTGTTCTCTTCAAGGCACTCTTCTGTACGCCACCCATGATCTGTTGGAACGATAGGAAGAAAATAAGCCTGTGGTGCTTCAAAACTCAAAGAATCCTTTACCAAACAATCCCATGCAAAGATCAAGATCAGATTGCACAGAACGTGCAGTCAGAACTTAGATCTAAAGCTTCCTCTTGCCTAGTAACACTTATATGATAAAAACCTGAGTTTAGTGGATTGTATTTTCATTCCATTTTACATCTGGAACTGAACAAGTGAATGTAGTCTATGCTTTAGCAACACATGTAATATTGAGCCATGCTCTGGCAAAAGGGGGCTTAATGCAACTCCATGATGCACAATAACAAGCAAGTCATCATGTAATTATGGATCCATAAAATCCACTTTGTGTACAAAACCAACTCAATCATGAGGTAGACTGGTCCTTTGACACACAGAAAAATGACTGATAGCAAAAAGTTTCAGCTAAGATGAGCCTGCATGGACTGCCCAGGTTGACCTGGGACAATATTTTTGGCAGATGCATTAAGCCCCCTCTCCACAGAGTATGGCTAAATTTTATTAACTTTTCACCACATGGCAAAATTTTGGGCTAGTGCAAATCAAAATTAATAGCAGTCGATAAATTAAACATGGTTCAAATGGTGGGGTGTGTCTCTGAAAAAAATTGAAACTTTGTTAGAAAATGCTGGTAACATGTTTTCAAAAGCTTTCCTCCTCAAGGTTGTTAAAATTCTGGGTTGTATGGTAAAGACTTAATAAATATAGCAATTCATCCATGAAAGATTCATAATTCTACTCTAAAATCTTTGACTTCATCAAAATTCTCGGCTCTAAATTATCCTTTAACAAACAATCACGTCTTTACATGCTTGAAGAAAAAGTCGTATCAAAACATTGTGGGAAAAGGGTAAAATGTGTGTAATTTGTTGTCTGCAAATGTGTTCAACTTTGACAAGTTAAAATTTTGTTGTCTATTTAACCCTTTACCACACAATCCCGACTTTTAACGACCCTGAGGAGGATGGCTTTTGAAAACATTGTGGGAAAAGGAGAAAATGCTGGTAACCAGCATTTTCTCCTTTACCCACAATGTTTTCTATCCTACAAAGGACAAATTTCATTATTTGGGCTATCTTTAATTTGTCGTCTGCAAATGTTTTCAATTCGGACTAGTCCAAAATTTTGTCGTTTGGTAAAGAGTTAAGAGATAATTTAAGAAGCAACCAGAAATGGGCAAAAAGTGTTACTAGAACCGATATTTGCCTGTTGGTAAAATTGGCATTGCCTAAGAGTAACAAACCAAAAGTTGTGTATCCATCAACGATTTGCCTTTAACATGGAAAATTTCTTAATTTTTTTAAATTTTAGTTTTTAGCTTTTCTAGCCAAAGGCCAGTGAGCTTAACTCTTTACCACACAATCCTGAGTTTTAACGACCCTGAGAAAGAAGCCTTCTGAAAACATTGTGGGAAAAGGAGAAAATGCTGGTAACCAGCATTTTCTCCTTTTCCCACAATGTTTTATACCCTTCTCAAAACAAGTTTAAATTTTTCATTCGCATTTAATTTGTCATCTGCAAACGCTTTTAATATGGACCGGTCTAAAGTGTTGTCGTGTGGTAAAGAGTTAAGTCATGGCGCTGTGTTTTGTCATGCATCCATGCATGGGTGCACTCATGCATTAACTTGTATCTCAAGCATCTTTCCCAAAAACACTTGACTCAATTTTGACCAAACACTACAACATGTATTTGAAACATTGTTCTCCTTCAGACATATACAAACCTTGTCATATATTCTATTCAGAAGTCGGGGGACAGATGCAAACAGCGTAGGTCTCAGTGTCTGTATATCGTCAACAAGAAGTTTGACATCTCCACGAGAAAAACCAATCCTGATACCGTGGAAAAATAGCATTTGTTGCCCCAGACGCTCATACATGTGTGCAAGGGGAAGGTAAGAAATGTAGACATCTTCCTTTCTGTACTCTCTAAAAGCCTGAAATCATTGGAATAGTTAAACTGTATTGGAGAGACAAAAATAGACATGACGACACAAAATGTGCACTCTGATCTTGAATCTACACTGTTTGCTGCTTGGCAAGATATTTTGAGATAAACAACTTTGATATTGGAATATGTCATGTCTTAATCCTTTACCAAACGAAAAAGTTTTAGACCTGTCCAAACAGAAAGTATTTCTAGACAGCAAAATAACTGTGACTCAAAAATTGAAATTTGATTTAAAAAGGGTAGAAAACACATGGGAAAAGGAGAAAATGCTGGTTACCAGCATTTTCTCCTTTTTCCACAATGTTTTCAAAAGCTTTCTTTCTCAGGGTTGTTAAAAGTCGGGATTGTGTGGTACAGGATTAAGTACCAACTGTGAGTGTTCATTACATTTATTAACCCTTTCCCAAACGACAAATTTTGGACTGGTCCAATTTGAAAGAGTTTGCAGACGACAATTTCAAATTTGATATAAATGGCAGAAAGTTCTCAAAAAGGGTAGGAAACGCTGTGGGAAAAGGGGAAATTGCTCGTTACGAGCAATTTCTCCTTTTCCCACAGTGTTTTCAAAAGACTTGTACTGTAGACGCGTGAAAACCAGGGCTTGTTTGGGAAAGGGTTAAGCACTATGAGGGTTGTCTCAGACGTATGTAGACTTTTCCAGTAACTCAGTAATTCATTTAACCCTTCACCACACAATCCCTACTTTTAACGACCCTGAGAAAGAAGCCTTTTGTAAACATTGTGGGAAAAGGAGAAAATGCTGGTAACCAGCATTTTCTCCTTTTCCAACAATGTTTTTTACCTTTCCAAAATCAAATTTCAAATTTTCAGTCACATTTATTTTGTTGTCTGCAAATGCTTTCAATTTGGACTAGTCTAAAATTTTGTCATGTGGTAAAGAGTTAACAGTCTTACACATTGTACCAGAATCTTGCACTGTATCACTGGATGTATCATTGAAATATAATAACTTTAAAATTATGTTGAAAAGCCACTTTTAACTTTTGCCACACAGTAACAACCCGTGCGAATATGTTTGCGTGCCTTGGGGATTAATGAAAACACAAAGATGTGTTTTCCAACAGAGAGAGACACTCTTGCCTTGTTGGAGGTGGGGATCTTGGTGTATTATACATGAGCCATGCTGTGTGAAAAGGGGGCTTAATACATTTGCGAAAAGTATCGACCCTGGTCACCCTGCGCAGTCAATGCAGGCTGACCTGGGTCAAAACTTTTTGCCCTGGCTCAATTTTCTGCATGTCCAATGATCAGTTTACCTCCAGATCCAGTCTATTATTAGGTTTACAGGATTTTATGGATCCATAATTATGTGATAACTTGCTTGGTATAATGCATCATGGAGATGCATTAACCCTTTACCAGACAACAAATTTTTAGCCTTGTCCAAATTGAAAGCATTTGCAGACGACAATTTCTATGTGGCTAAAATGGTGCAATTTTTCTTTGATAGGGTAGGAAACATTGTGGGAAAAGGAGAAACTGCTGGTTACCTGCATTTTCTCCTTTTCCCACAATGTTTTCAAAGGGTTTCTTTCCGAGGACCGTCAAAAGGCGGCATTGTGCGGTAAAAGGTTAAGCCCTTTTTCCCAGAGAATGGCTCATAATATAATACAAAGTGAATTAGTTTATCTTATATATATAAAGTCTACAGTAATACATTTCTTTTCAGGGTTAAGGGAAAGATGGTGTGCATGATGCAAAACTGCACTAATATTCCATTATGTTGAATAAGGTAACAAAGTAGCAGACAGTGTAGATCAAGATCAGAGTGCACAAAACGTGCAGTCTGATCTTTGATCTACACTGTCCGCAAAAACAACTTAAGTTCGTTCCAGCACTTTATGGGTTAATGTTGTGCCTTGGGTGGTAGTTTGTGGTGTTCTTCAATCCTTTGTAAGTATATAATTGATCATCGTATGTAGATAAAATTTGAAGCACATATCAAGGATTAAATATAAGAGATTTTGGTATTATACTGTTAGTTTGCAGTAGAGTTATGGGAAAAATCTACATACTTCTTGGACAGCCCTAATATATGGACTAATTAGTTTTCAGTATTTACTAGACAAAATAATTTTTGACTCTTCAACACTGAAAGTATATGAAGACAAAATAGTAAATCTGGTTCACATAATCAGATTTGCTGTTTACCAGCATTTTCTCTGATTTCCAACAGGTTTTTTTAAAGCCTTCTTCTATTTAAATCTTTACCACACAATCCCAACTTTTAACAACCCTGAGAAAGAAGCCTTTTGAAAACATTGTGGGAAAAGGAGAAAATGATGGCAACCAGCATTTTCTTCTTTTACCGCAATGTTTTCTACCCTTCCCAAAATAAATTTAAATTTTTGAGTCACTTTTAGTTTGTTGTCTGCAAATGCTTTGAATTTGGACAAGTCTAAAATTTTGCTGTTTGGGAGAGAGTTAAACTTTGGATTAGTTAACCCTTTCCCAAACGACAAATTTTGGACTGGTCCA
Source organism: Tridacna gigas (assembly GCA_945859785.2). Lineage (NCBI taxonomy): Eukaryota > Metazoa > Mollusca > Bivalvia > Cardiida > Cardiidae > Tridacna > Tridacna gigas. The sequence goes on from OX244035.2 coordinate 19,443,332, forward strand.
AATTGAAAGAGTTTGCAGACAACAATTTCAAATTTGATGAAAATGGCAGAAAGTTCTCAAAAAGGGTAGAAAACACTGCGGGAAAAGGAGAAATTGCTCGCTACGAGCAATTTCTCCTTTTCCCACAGTGTTTTCAAAAGACTTGTACTGCAGACACGTGAAAACCAAGCCTTGTTTGGGAAAGAGTTAAATAAGTTTCTAAAACTTTACTAGGCAACAAACTTTAGACTTTTCCACATTGTTTGAAAATTAAATGTGGCTAAAGTAAAAGTTGTCTTTGAAAAGAGTAAAAACACAATGTGGGCAAAGGAGTTTAACATTCTCCTTTTCCCACAATGATTTCTAGCTATTCAAGGACAAATACTATCACTTGAAAAACATTTGAATTGTTGTCTATAAATTCCTTCAATATGAATGAGTCTAACATTTTACTATTTGGTAAAGGTATAACTAATTATCAAATGAAAACATTTTAGACTTGTCCAAATTGAAAGCATCAGAGGATGACAAAATAAATGTGACTAAAAAAATGAATTTTTTTCTTTGCAGAGTGGAAAACATTGTGGGAAAATTAGAAAATACTTATTACCAACATTTTCTTTTTTTTTTCACACTTTTTTTTTTTTCAGAAGTCATCTTCTCTAGGATTGTTAAAACTTGGGACTGTTCGGTAAAGGTTTAACCCTTTATCACACAATGCCGAATTTTAACGCCCCTGAGTAAGACTTTTGAAAACATTGTGGGAAAAGAAGCATGGTAGAGAGTTAAACTTATGTTTTGAGTAACATTTGATTTGTCGTCTGCACATGCTTTCAGTTTGAGCCAGACTAAAATTTTGTGGTCTGGTAAAGAATTACCACTTTACCAGATGACAAAATTTTAGCCATGTCCAAATTGAAAGCATTTGCAGATGACAATTTTAATGCGGCTCAAATGGTGCAATTTTTCTTTGATAGGGTAGATAACATTGTGGGAAAAGGAGAAAATGCTGGTTACCCAGGGTCATTACAAGGCAGCATGGTGTGGTAAAGGGTTAAGGAAAAATTCTTTGTGAAAAGGGGGCATAACTGTGTCAAAAACTGTGTTGAGTTACATGCCTCTCTGGTACGGGTTTCTTTGTGATAGTTAATAGCTTGCCCATGTTTGAAATCAATATATTTAGTATTTAATGTGACTTGAGAAAATGACAATCTTTTGGCACCATGACGAAGAAGATGCACAGGACTATAGGAATTACCCGACATTTCCTTAAAAGATAGCTGAGCTTAAGAAAAGGACACATGTATGTCTTACCCCCATGTTGAATAACAATGCACTCATATTAGCCACAATGTTACTGTGTGTCAAAACAACACCCTTCGGATTCCCTAAAAAACATATAGACAGGACATTTTTTTAACTCTTAACCCTTTCCCAAACGACAAATTTTGGACTGGTCCAAATTGAAAGAGTTTGCAGACGACAATTTTAAGTTTGATGAAAATGGCAGAAAGGTCTCAAAAAGGGTAGAAAACACTGTGGGAAAAGGAGAAATTGCTCGTTACGAGCAATTTCTCCTTTTCCTACAGTGTTTTCAAAAGACTTGTACTGCAGACACGTGAAAGCCAGGGCTTGTTTGGGAAAGGGTTAATACAAGACAACAAAATTTTAGACTTGTCAAAATTGAAAGAGTTGCAGACAACAAATTAGTTGTGACTCACTTTATTTTTTTTAGGTGTGTTAAATAGTAGAAAACATTGTGTGAAATGAAACCAGCATTTTTTTTCTATTTCCCTAAATGTTTTCAAAAGCCTTCTTCCTTAGGGTTGTTATGACATGGTAGTGTTTGGTGAAAGGATTAGATAACTTTCAAAGAAGTTCATACAAAGTTACAATGTTTCATATGATGTAATAATGGTTGATGACACATTCTCATTTGTCAAAAGTCATGTGCATTCATATATAGAAACTCTGAACCCTTTACCACACCATCCCGACTTTTAATGACCCTGGAGAAAAAGCCTTTTGAACACAGGAAAGGAGAAAATGCTGGTAACCAGCATTTTCTCCTTTTCCCACAATGTTTTCTACCTTATGAAAGATAAATTCCATCATTTGAGCCACATTTAAATTGTTGTCTGCAAATGCTTTCAATTTGGACATCTCTACATTTTTTTTCATGTGGTAGAGAGTTAACCCTTAGAGTGCCAAATAAACCCAACCAACATTTCCATCCAAGCAAATCGAGCCCAATAAAAGCAATGTTAAGACTGCTCTTGTCCCATATGTTTAAGCAAAGCAGACAGTGTAATTAAAGATTTTGTACAGTCTGATTTTGATCTACACTGGCCACCAAAGCAACTAAACTAGTGAACGGCACTGTGAGGGTTAAGACCCTTTTACAATGATCTTTATCTCTGAGAAATTCATGGAAAAATTCAATGTGGAGGAGGTATATATACTAATCTGCAGGTGCTCTCAATTGACCTTTCTGCAAACGCGAGTTTGGCACGCCCAACTTAATAATGCGGTATTTCGGTTGTTATGTCAGACAAACAAACCAGAAAATGGCAGAGAATACATAGAGGAAAGAGGAATAATTTCAGTTTCATTCTAGCTTATGTTTGGCTATAATTAAAGTACCCAAAGCTTTTTTCCCGCCGTTCTTTTCAGTTCGGAATAAATCGGCAAAGTAAGAAGAAAAAATACTTTGAATAATGTCATATTTATGAGAAATCGAAAAATGAAAATAGTGCAAATATGTTCGTAATTCCATGTTTGGTCACAGCATTTAAACTAAAAATACATTGTGAGTAGATTGTTGTCGGCATTATCCATGTATAATAGGGGCATAGGTGTTTAGCACATTTCATCAGTATATAACATGTCAGTTTGACAGTTAACAATATGAGAAAAGGATTTACAATTTTACCCTTTACCACACAAACCTGTGCTTTAACGACCTTGAAGAGGGAAACTTTTGAAAACTTTCTCTTTTTCCTTAGATGTTTTCTACCCTTTCAAAGACAAATCTCATCATAGGAGCAACGTTTCATTTGTTGACAGCAAATGTTTTCAAAACAGATAAATCTAATCTTTTGTTGTCTGGTAAAGATGTAATTAACACCTCTAACACCTGTTTGAGTGAAAATCAAGAAGTTTACCGTAAGTAATCAATTAGGTGGTTTGTTACATTTTTAACAGATGTATGTTGTAAAAAACTTTTTAACTGGGGGTATATTTGGTCACTTGGGTGATTGTAAGGATTTTACTGATTTGGAATGGACATGCATTTGACAGTCATGCGACAATCATTGGGAAAACAAACAATCGTTCAAGCCATGCAAAAGTGACATTAACAGCACATGCAATCGGATTTATGAAACAAGAATAAACTATTATTGCACTAAAGTATTACAACAAGAATCATGTGACGGAGTTCGCAATGTCAACTTATTTTTGAAACGGGGTGATGAGTGGCTGTCAATAAAATATCCTTCTTCCTCTCGCTCGTTTCATATACAACGATTACGACTGTCTAGAAGTAATGTGTTTGATTTTGAAAGATGTACGTGCAGTTAGATTTCAATACAGGTAGTTTCACAAAACAGTTCGGCATAAATGTTCTTTCTTTCCTGAAAGACTGGAAAAAAAAAACCTGCTTTTCTATCGTTTGGTAGAGTGGCTGTTTTTTCGGAATCCTGGTTAAATCTACCGGCAGCATTTTACGTAGATCTAGGGTTTTGGAATGGATAAATTTAGTTTTCCTTTCAAGGTATATAATTTAACAATTACCTTAACACATTCTTATGTGTAACCTTAATCCATTTTGAAATAATTATTGTATAATCCAGTTTTAGAACTATGGTTTAAACAAAAAAAATAAAAAAAGGGCCATGATGGCCCTGGATCGCTCACCTGAGTCAATGGGCAAAATTTCAATCCAGGGTCATAATGACCCAATTTAAAACTCATCTGAGATATTATCAAACCTTTACCACACAATCATGGGTTTTAACGACCCTGTAGAAGAAGCCTTTTGAAAACATTGTGGGAATTGGAGAAAATGCTGGTCACCAGCATTTTCTCCTTTTCCCACAATGTTTTCTTCCCTATCCATAACAAATTTCAAATTTTCAGTCCCATTTATTTTGTCTACTGCAAATGCTTTCAATTTGGACCACTCTAAAAGTTTGTTATTTGGTAAAGAGTTAAGAAAAACATTCTGATGAACTGTCAGGTGAATTGAGCTGAAAATGTGGCCTCTGGAGTGTCAAAAATGTATTTCTTCAATTTGACCTAGTGACCTAGCTTATGACCCTATGTGACCATATTTCAAACTCATCCAAGATATCAAGACAAACTTGTTAACCAAGGTTCGGGTGAATTGAGCAAGAATTGCCGCCTCTAGAGTGCCCACAATGTATTTCTGTAATTTGACCTAGTGACCTAGATTATGACACTATGTGACCCAATTTCAAACCTATTCAAGATATCATCAAGTCAAACATGCTGACAAATTTTCGGGTCAGTTGAGCAAAAAATGTGGCCTCTACAATGCCCACAATACATTTCTTTACTTTGACCTAGTGACCTAGTTTATGACCCTATGAGACCCAATTTCTAAATGATCTGAGATATCATCAAGTCAAACATGTAAACCAATTTTCAGGTCAATTTGGCTAGAATTGTGGCCTCTAGAGTGCCTACAAGGTATTTCTTCCATGTGACCCAGTGAACTTGTTTATGACCCTATGTGACCCAATTTTACATTAATCTGAGATATCATCAAGAAAAATATGCTGACCAATTTTCAGGTCAATTGAGCAAAAATTGTGGCCGCTAGAGCGCCCACAAGATATTTCTTTAGTTTGACCTAGTGACCTAGTTTATGACCCTAGGTGACCCAAATTCAAACTCCTCTGGGATTTCATCTAGACAAACATTCTGACCAATTTTCAGGTCAATTGAGTAAGAAATGTCACCTCAAGAGTGCCCACGAGGTATTTCTTTAATTTGATCTTGTGACCTAGCATATGACCCCAGGTGACCCAAATCTGAACTCATCCAAGATTTTATCAAGACAAACATTCTAACTAATTTCCAGGTCAATTGAGTAAGAAATGTGGCCTCTAGAGTGTCCACAAGGTAAATGTTGACGACGGACGACCCACGACGGACATAGGATGACCACAAAAGCTCACCTTGAGTATGTTGTGCTCAGGTGAGCTAAAAAACCAATAACATTGTCAATGGTAAAGTCTATCACTTTGTCTGACCCATATATTTACATATCGCACAGTACTGTGTTTTGATTAACTGATAGGACCTGTCAATTAAAATCAGCAGAAAGGTCAATTTCGAGCAGTGATTTATTTCTTGGTAAAGGGCTAATTTCTAATATTATTTCATGCTTCTCTGTAGTTTATTGAGAAATAATGGTGGATTATGGTTTGATATTTTATGGTTCCAACCAGTGAAAATACCAATTTTATATTTTCTAACTCTTCAATTGAATGTCGTTATGTCCAATATTTCCAGAAAAATTTGGGTTTAACCCTTTACCAAACAATCCCGTGTTTTAACCACCCTGGGGAAGAAAGCTTTTGAAAACAATGTAGGAAAAGGAGAAATTGCTTGTAACAATATTGAATGATAGAATATAACACCTTTGTTCCTTTTCTAATTGTTTTTAAACTTTAACTGTTATCCTGCAAAATAATATAAGGAAACTCTCAAGCTGATGGTTCTAACAAAGATGAGAGTTCACAACAAATGCATAGCTCAAATATAAACTGCTCCGGCTGTGATTCGAACCCAAGCGGCAATTATCATCGTTTATCGAGGTTTAAAAGACCAATACACTAACCCCTGTGCTAAAGAGAATTCTCCTTAACGCAGTTGTCAGGTATTGATTTTTATACGGGAAGAAGCTATGCCGTAAGGAAGGAGTGATCTCCCGTAACATGGTAAAAACCAAAATGTTGATATTTCAGAGTCAAGGAACTTGGGGAAATATCTCCTTATCCGACAGTGTAGATCCAAGATCAAACTGCATGTTCTGTGCAGTCTGATCTGAATCTACACTGTCCACAAAAGGTCTGTGAGTCACGCTTAGCAGCTTAAGGGTTAAAATTGTCATTTTAAGAAATTATAATAACCGAGCAAAGCCAAGTTTTTTTTTTTTTTTTTCAGAAACAGCTTGTCAGATAAAAATGATAAGGAATGACCAAATATGTAATAACAAACATATACGTAACATAGATGTACTTGGTAGCTGGACATTATGACTAATATATTTTCTGCAGGATAGTTCAGAACCTACCTGTAGTTCCACTTGTATAACATATCACAGCAGTATCTTCTGGTTTGGGTGGCTGTTGACAAACAAAACACAGTTACCAGCATCCATATTCACCAACCGATCTCAAGAACTTTCTTAGTCTTTATATCAGAGATTTTCTGAATTTGAAAGTAAAACAACTTCTGATTGGCTAAACCAAATGGTTTAGCCAATCAGAAGTTGTGTTACTCTCAAATTTAGAAAATTCTGGACAATAACACTAAGTAGTTCTTAAGAATGGTTGTTGAATACTGACCCTAGTAACCTTTTACCAAATGACAAATATAAGACTCTTTGAAATTGCAAGCACCTGCAGACAACAAATTTGAAATCTGGCACAAATTAGTCAAAGTTCTTTACTGAGGTAGGAAACATTGTGGGAAAAGGAGAAAATGCTGGTTTTCCTTTTCCCACATTGTTTTCAGTAGATTCTCCCTCAGGTCCTTAAAACTCAGGTCTGTTTGGTAAAGATTCAGCAGAATATAATCAATCATATAAACTTTTGAAGAGCAGAACCAGGATTATCTGTCTGATCTTGGATCTACACTGTCCACTTCTTTGCACTATATCAATTCTGACAAAAACAGCCTTGAAATCACAGCATCTGCATCTTAAATCTTCTAAACACCCTGAGAAAGATGGCTAATCCTGGCAAAACATTGTTGGAAAAGGAGAAATGAAGCTTTTCCTCCTTTGCCCATGTTTTTGACCTTAAAAGAGACCAATTCCATCATTTGACACATATTTACTTTTATCTAGTTATGCAGATCTGATTTGACCATTAAATTTTATCAACAAATCGCAGGTTTTTATGGCTGAGCAAGTGGGCTTTTGAAAAAATTGTGGAAAATGGTGAAAATGCTGCTAACTAGCATTTCCTCCTTTTCCCTCAATGTTTTCAATACTTTCAATCACAAATCCTTTCACTGAAACCATATTTAATTTGTTGTCTGCAAATGTTTTCAATATAGACCAGTCTAAATTTTTGTAGTTTGGTAAGTTGTTTAACTCTACAAAACAACAAAATTTTAGACTGGTCCAATTTTAACTCTTTACCAAACGACAAAATTTCGGACAGAATGAAATTGAAAGCATTTGCAGACGACAAATTAACCAGGGCATAAATAATGAAAGTTTTCTTAGATTGGGTAAAAAACATTGTGGGAAAAGGAGAAAATGCTGGTTACCAGCATTTTCTCCTTTTCCCACTATGTTTTCAAAAGCCTAGCTTCTATTTCTGGGTCGTTGAAACTCGGGATTGTGTGGTAAAGAGTTAACCCTTTCCCAAACGACAAATTTCGGACTGGTCCAAATTGAAAGAGCATGCAGACGACAATTTTAAATTTGATGAAAATGGCAGAAAGTTCTCAAAAAGGGTAGAAAACACTGAGGGAAAAGGAGAAATTACTCGTTACGAGCAATTTCTCCTTTTTCCACAGTGTTTTCAAAAGACTTGTACTGCAGACATGTGAAAACCAGGGCTTGTTTGGGAAAGGGTTAAAGCAGATATAGAGAAGAATTAAACACGGAAGAAAAATTATGCTGGTTACCAGTTGAGCTTAACAAAATGCAAAGTTTCAGCACGAACTCAGTTGAGCATAATAAAACTTACGGTTTGAGCATGAACTCAGCTGAACATACTGAAACTTTAAGTTTGAGGGTGACATCAATTGAGCATAAAGAAATAAAGTATGAGCATGAATTCAGTTGAGCAAATTGAACCTTAAACTTTAAGCATGAACTCAGTCAAGCATAATAACCCTTAAAATTAGAGGATGAACATAGTTGAGCATCGAAAAAAAAAAAAGTAAGTTTTAGCGTCACTTTCAAACGATCAATTTCTGATTGGAAATAGTAATTAAAACTTACACATGGTTCCTTTGGATTCTGTTGGCCCCAAGTCTGTAAGAATCAAATAAAATTGTTACAGAGGTTTGTATATATATATAAACAGCCACAACACTGCTTGGATAATATACTACACATGATCGCCTGTATAATATACAGTGAAAATTAGGCAGGAAAACAATCCTCTTGCAACCTGTCAGTATGAAATGGCTTTTGAAAAATTGTGGGAAAAGTAGAAAATGCTGGTAACCATTAGTTTTTTATCCTCTCAGAAGCCAATCCTATCATTCAAGCAACATGTCATGTGTTTGGTTGCAAATGGTTTCAAAATGGACGAGAGTAAAATTTCATCTTTTGGTAGTTGTTTAACCCTTTACCACACAATCCCGACTTTTAACGACCCTGAAGAAAAAGCCTTTTGAAAACATAGTGGGAAAAGGAGAAAATGCTGGTAACCAGCATTTTCTCCATTTCCCACAATGTTTTCTACCCGTTCCACAACAAATTTCTATTTTTGAGTCAGATTTATTTTGTCGTCTGCAAATGCTTTGACTTTGGACCAGCCTAAAATTTTGTCATCTGATAAAGAGTTAACCCTTTACCACACAATCCCGACTTTTAACAACCCTGTGAAAGAAGCCTTTGGAAAACACTGTGGGAAAAGGAGAACATGCTGGTAACCAGCATTTTCTCCTTTTCCCACAATGTTTTCTATCCTTCCCAAGACAAATTTATTTTTTTAAGTCACATTTATTTTGTTGTCTGCAAATCCTATCAATTTGGACTGGTTTAAAATTTTGTCGTGAGGTAAAAAGTTAACCCTTTACCAAACACCAAAATTTTACACTTGTCCATATTAAAAGCGTTTGCAAACAACAAATTAGATATAGCTCTCATGATGAGATATGTCTGTAAAAGAACAGAAAACATTGCGGGAAAAGGAGAAAATGCTGGTTACCAGCATTTTCTCCTTTTCCCACAATGTTTTCAAAAGGTCTCTTTCCCAGGATCATTAAAACTCGGGATTGTGTGGTAAAGGGTTAAGCAAGAGTTATTATGTTGTCTGCAAATGCTTTCAGTTTGGACATTGTCGTTTGGTAAAGGATTAAAAGAAAAAAAAATTCTCACCACAGCATCTTGGAAAGAAACCACACTGATCTTGTGTTTGGTTGCTGTATCCATATCGGCTCCCTCAGTTCCATTCATGACAACAATGGTTCTCAGTGACTTCACTCTGTCATGAATCTTCAATAATTTGTTTGCTTTTTCCACACTGTCACACACAATCATGGATAAATTGGCTGAAACAGATTTCGTAATGGCCCTTAGAATACTTAGTTCATTCACTTTTCTGAGAGATTAATCCATAAATCATTGTGGGAAAAGAAGAAAATGCTACTGACTAGCATTATCCCCTTTTTTCCACTATGTTTCCCATCCTTTTGAGATAAATCTTATCATTTGAATTGAGATACATTTATTCTATTGCCTGCAAATGCTTTCAATTTGGACAAATTTAAATTTTTTGTCATTTGGTAAAGTGTAAAAATGATAATATGTGACCAGATTTGTTTGACATGTTTCTGAGAAATTCTTTAGATAAAACTGGTAATTTCTATTTAGCTTCAAAGATTGCTTAAAAAACTAGGATATACCAGTACACAGAAAGCATTGTGGGTAGACAAAATGTTGGTTACCTGCATTTTCTCCATTTCCCACAAAGTTTTCAAAATCCTTTACCAAACAACCCTGATTTTAAGGACCCTGATGTAAAATGTTATTGAAAACATTGTGGGAGAGAAAGAGTAAAGCATTTTCTCCTTTTTTGACAGCTTTGTCCACCGTCTCTAAAACAAGTTCTATCATTTAAGTCTTTACCACAGAACAAGATTTTAGACTTGTCTAAACTGAAAGCATTTGCAGACAACAAATTAGATATAACTCAAAATAAGAAATTTGTCTACCATAGAATAGAAAACATTGTGGGAAAAGGATAAAATACTGTTTGCTGCATTTTCTCCTTTTCCCACAATGTTTTCAAAAGCCTTCTTTCTTTGAGTTCGTTAAAACTCAAATTTGTGTGGTAAAGGTTTAACCCATTACCACACAATCCCGACTTTTAACAACCCTGAAAAAGAAAGCTTTTGAAAACATTGTGGGAAAAGGAGAAAATGCTGGTAACCAGCATTTTCTCCTTTTCCCACAATGTTTTCTCCCCTTCCCAAATCAAAGGTCTATTTTTAAGTCACCTTTAACTTGTCTGCAAATGCTTTCAATTTGGACCAGTCTAAAATTTTGTCATTTGGTAAAGAGTTAAGCCCCCTTTCATTATGTTGTCTGCAAATTAATGCTTTCAATTGGGACAAGTCTGGTAAAGAGGCAGACATAGACAACACTGTGATGTCTTTTGTCATGGGACATAACTGTGTCTTAACTCTTCACCAAACGACAAAATTTTAGACTGGTCCAAATTGAAAGCATTTGCAGACGATAAAATTAAATTGACTTTAAAATTAAAATTTGTTTGGGATGGGTAGAAAACATTGTGGGAAAAGGAGAAAATGCTGGTTAACAGCATTTTCGCCTTTTCCCACGATGTTTTCACATGGCTTCTCTCCCAGGGTCGTTAAAAGTCGGGATTGTGTGGTAAAGGGTAAAATACTTTGATGGTTATCTGCCCTTGATGTATAGGTTCCCTTTTTGATAATAAACATTTTTTTAAGTCTGAGGAAGATGCATGTATCTTCAGTAATAACATAGATATTATAAAATGTTAAAGTTTCTCAGGATGACGCAAGCGATGATGCCAGGGCTACGACAGTACCTTGGTGTTTTCTCTGAAAACAGCTGAGCTAAGTATCAATATGTTTAACCCTTTCCCAAATAACAAATTTTGGACTAGTCCAAATTCAAAGAGTTTGCAGACGACAATTTTAAATTTAAAAATGGCAGAAAGGTCTCAAAACAGGTAGAAAACACTGTGAGAAAAGGAGAAATTGCTCGTTACGAGAAATTTCTCCTTTTCCCACAGTGTTTTCAAAAGACTTGTACTGCAGACACGTGAAAACCAGGGCTTGTTTGGGAAAGGGTTAAATGATTGAATAACAAAAACATACTGTGGTTGATCACAAACTCTACTGACTGTTCCCCAAGAGTATCATACAGAGCCGTGCACACAAAGTTAAAGATAGAGCATGCTTGCTCCGACACAATCCACTGAAAAGAGAACAAAGTTAACTCTTTACCACACAAGCTTAAGTTTAAATGACCCTAAGGAAGAGGCCTTTCGAAAAAATTGTGGGAAAAGGAGAAAATGCTGGTAACCTCCTTTTTTTCCAACAACAGTTCCTTTTCTATCAAAGACAAATTCCATCATTTGAACCACATTTAACTGTCTTCTGCAAATGCTTTCAATTTGGACACATGCATTTTTTTGTCATATGATAACTAAAGAGTGCGGTTGTCATGGAGATTTCCTTTGGACAACGAGAAAAGGAGAATTCTTGGTGACCTTCTTTGGACTAAGTGAAAGGGAAACTAGCATCTACTCTTTTTAACAATAATAATAATAATAATAACGATAATTAAAAAAAAAAACCAAACCTCTAGTCTGTTGGCACTGAAGATTGCAAGGACATGATCCCTTCCACTTTGAAAACCTTGGTCCGACACCCAGGATCCAAAAGCTAGTGCTTTATTATAAACCTGCAGAAAAACAACAAAGAGCCAAACCCTTTACCAAACTATCTCGAGTTTTAACAGCTCTGTTAAAACAGGCTTTTGAAAACCTTGTGGGAGAAGGATAAAATGCTGGTAACCAGCATTTTCTCCTTTTCCCAACATGTTTCCTATCCTTTCAAAGACAAAGTTTATCATTTTGGAGACATTTAACCTGTCATCTGCAAATGCTTTCAACTTGGACAAGTCTAAAATTTTGTTGTGAGGTAACAAGTAAAATCAAGAAGAGGGCCATTGGCTCTAAAGCGCTCACCTGAGTAAGGTCATCTAGGATTTATAGGGCTGAAAAGATGCTGGTCAGAATGATGTAAAATGCATGAGTGCAAGTGATCTACTTTTTGACTGCTTTAGCCTATTTTTGAATTTCTAATCTGGCTCAAAATGTGGCCTCTAGAGAGTCACACAAGGTTTTTCTAAGATTTGGCCCCGTGACCACCTTTTTGACCTGACATGACTTGATATCATTTTTTCCCAAGATTTCATCCAGACAAACATTCTGACCAAATTTCATTAGTATCAGGCTGAAAATGTTGCCCTTAGAGTGCACACAAGGTTTTTCTAAGATGTGGTCCCCCATGACCTACTTTTTGACCCGACATGACCCAACTTCAAACTTGCTCGAGATTTTATCCAGACAAACATTCTGACCAGGTTTCATGAGTATCAAGCTGAAAATGTGGCCTCAAGAGTGCACACAATGATTTGGCCCAGTGACCTACTTTTTTTACTTGACACTCAACCCAATTTTCTATGTGTCCAAGATTTTATCGAATCATACATTCTAACCAAGTTTCATGCATATTAGGCTGAAAATCTGGCCTCTACAGTATACACAAGGTTTTTCTAAGATTTGGCCCAGTGACCGACATTTTCACCCAATGTCACTCAATTTCAAATTTGTCCGAGATTTGATCCAGACAGTCATTTTGACCAAGTTTCATGAGTATCAGGCTGAAAATGTGGCCTCTAGAGTGCACACAAGCTTTTTCTAAGATTTGGCCCTGTGACCTACTTTTTGACCTATCATAAACTGATTTCAAACATGTCCAAGATTTTATCCAGACAAACATTCTGACCAAGTTTCATAAGTATCAGGCTGAAAATGTGAGCTCTAAAGTGCACACAAGCTTTTTCTAAGATTTTGCCGTGACCTACTTTTTGACCCCCATGTGACCCAATTTCAAACTTTTCCAAGATTTTATCCAGGCAAACATTCTGACCAACTTTCATGAGGATCTGGCTGAAAATGTGGACTCACACAAGGTAAATGTTGACGACCGCAAGACAGGCGATGCACGACGCACGACGGACGACAGACGCCTGAAACAGCAAAAGCTCACTTTGTGCTCAGGTGAGCTAAAAAGGCCAAAGGAGCTCTTTACCTTTCACCAAACAGAAAAATTTTAGACTTTTCCAATTTGAAAGCATTTGCAGACGCCAAATTTAATTTTATTTAAATGCTGTGATTTGCATTTAAAAGGGTAGAAAACGTGGGAAAAGGAGAAAATGCTGGTTTCCAGCATTTTCTCCTTTTCCCACAATATTTACAAAAGCTTTTTTTCTAAGGGTCGTTAAAACTCAGGATTGTGTGGTTAAGGGTTAAATTGCTTTTTGTGACTGTGTTGATTGAGATCAGACTATAAAATGTGCCATTCAGTTCTAGATCTAAATGTACTTTATGCACTATTCTATGAATTTTTCTAACCAGAACTAGTAGTGAGATTGCAAAGTCTATGTTCTTTTCACTCACTGATTTTTTTTTCCCTTTATCGTACAATCCTGATCCTTAACAACAAGTATAAGATTTTTGAAAACACAGTGAGAAAAGAAGAAATGTTGGTAACCAGCATTTTCTCCTTTTCTCACAATGTTTTCTACCCTTACAGGAAAAAATTCCATCCAAGTCACATTTGTCATCTTCAAAAGAGTCTAAAATTTTGTCATTTGATAATGAGTGAAGTCTACTTCATTCAAAGGGTACCCTGGTATGTACACTGCCTGATGTCTGCAGTCTGATCTTGGGTTATAAGCTACCAGTGAAGCAATAAAAGTTGTGCACAGCACTTTAGGGAAAACGGGGTCTTGTGTGGCTCAGAGGCAAAGTGTGGGACTTGTAACCTGGAGATCCTGGGTTCAAGCACCACCAGTCCACTGGGTTTTTTCATGGGAGTGTCCATAGACATGACACTTCAGAGCCCTAGCCTAGTGGTTGTGAAACCCAGGAAATATATGAATATGTGAGCTGTCGCCATGATATGACTGAAATAAAGTGAAAGTGGCTTAACCAGCATTTTCTGCTTTTTCCCACAATGTTTTCTGCGCTTCAAAAGAGAAATTTTAGCCTTTGATTCCCATTCATTTTGCTGTCTACAAATGCTTTCAATTTGGACAAGAGATTTTGTCGTTTGGTAAAGAGTTAAACAAACTACACATTGTATTTTAGCCCTTTAGAACACAATCCCGAGTTAAACCACCCTAAGAAAAAAGGCTTAGCACTAAAAACGTTGTTGGAAAGGAAGACAAGACTCGTAAGCGCATATTCTGGCTACTTCGCACGAAAACATGTGGGAAAGTGTTTTTCAATACAACAACAGAAAGTCAGGTACTGTGTTTAACCATTCGGCATACCTCGGGTGATCTGGTGATCAAATCCCTCGGCTGTATCACGTAGCTTGATATGCACCTAAAAGGTACATTTCGCATATCTCCGGAAGCACACCGCTTTACCGTTATTGAAATTGTAAGGCTCCTCTTTAGAAAGAACGCATGAGTAAATTTTCAATCGTTATCTTTCTAAGAGTATTTCAGTCGGCAAACAGTTTGTACATTCAATTTTTAGCGTGGTTTATCGATTCCGTTAGGAGCTTTCATCGACAGATCGATAGAAGTGAATAACTTCACAGTGGTTGTTCATGTCGTTGCTAAGCGATCTACAGGGGCGCCGCCATGTTTAAGATCATGTGATTGGTAGTTCAAAATGGAAGCCTCTATACAGACGAGGTTAGATGTAGGTACGGAATCGGCCGAGTTGTGACGAGTGGTGTTTAACAACATATAAATCTACCCCCAAGACATAAATCTGTCGATAGTTTGAGAAAAGCGCCCTTACCTGCTGATATGTAACCCATTCATATTCCAGATTCGGCCCGGTTCTCTGTCCAATGCAAGGGTCATTTCCTTGAAAATAAGAAAAAAGAACAACAAGGCTATTTAAACTGCAACTGAAACACACAGAAAATACTTCTTTTTAAGCGCAGATTTATGTTTTTATTTTTTTCGGTTCATTATCCAAATCCATTATTCAAATCACTGCCGCCATAATACACGACGCACTAAAGTTTAGCCTAATCCGTTACGAGAAGGTTGATTGAGTAGTAAACATGAACACTGAAATACCATCCAATCAAATATGCTGTTAGATTGTATTAAAATTTGCAGATAACCTGCACAGTCGATCAACCTTCAACGTGTTAGGTTTCATTCTGCAACGTCGATCAATTTTCATTTTCTAAAAAAATTCATCACGGTCTCCTTACGAAATGTTTGGTAACAAGAGCTCTACTTTTTTCCAAAAATTTGCATGATAAGTCCAGCATAAAGAAGATTAGGCCTACTCACCGGAAATCGACAGACCCCTTTGAAATACGTCATACATAGTTTTCACATCTTCATCTAGTCGTGAAAGTAGTTTCCCTTTTGGGAGTAATTTACTGCAACGTGAACCGTCCTAAAATAAAAAGAATAATAATAATAATAATAATCACTTTATTTATAGAAGGTAGCATGTTAAGACAATCATATATATCTTATATTCTACATGGCCCTCTAATAAAGTATAAAAAAAAAGCACACCTGCGCAGCCACACAATGCCCCCCTTCCCCCCCCCCTCTCTCTCTCTCTCTAATACTCACACTCACTCTCTCATTCAAGCATGACCCCCCTCAACGCCCCCCCCCCCCAAAAAAAAAGCAATAAATATATATATATATACACTACCTCAAATACACCCACTCATTTATACTTACACATACGTGTGCACATATACATAATTAGACATATATACATACATATTCATGAAACTTATTGTATTATTGTAATTCGTTAATCTGACAGATACTCACAGTTAGCTAAAACACAGAATTACTGTTTATGATAAAGATAATACTTTTTCAATTTCTCCTTAAATGTTTATAAAGAATGTTATAAATAAGTCATGCTCTGTGAAAAGGTAGGATAAATTCATCTGCAGAATGTATCGAACCATGTCTGCCTACGCAGTCCGAAACATTATGGTATTGGTTATTTTTTCTGCAAGTCAAAATACCATTCTACCTCATGCTTCGGTCGGTTTTTAGGCAAAATGAGTCATTATTATTTGACAACTTGCTTGGCGTAATGCATTACGAAGATGCACATAAAAAGTACCTTTTTCCAAAGCACAAACAAGTGTGTTTGAGCCATGCTCTGGCATAAGGGGGCTTAATGCATCTCCGTGATACATTATACCATTCAGGCCATCCCATAATTATGGATCCATAAAAGCCACTTTGTCTCACAACCGACCTAATCATGAGGTATACTGTCCTTGGACATACAGAAGATTGACAAATAGCGAAAAGTTTCGGCCAGGTCAGCCTGCGCGGACTGCGTCGGCTGAATTGGGTTGATACCTTTCGCAGATGCATTAAGCCCCCTTTTTCACTGAGCATGGTTCATTTCTTTTATGGTAATCCTTTTACCACAAACTCCCAACTTTAAACGATTCCGAGGAAGACAGCTTTTGAAAACAGTGTGGGAAAAGTAGAAAATGATGGCAACCAGCATTTTCTCCTTTTCCCACCGTGTTTTCTATCCTCCAAAAAAAAATTTCAATTTTTGAGTCATATTTACTTTCTCGTCTGTAAATGCTTTGAATTTGGATCAGTCTAAAATTTTGTCGTTTGATAAAGAGTTCAGGTTAAGGGGTCACTGACGATATCTGTCACCTAGATCTTTCTAAATCTTTACAACACAACAACCCTTTAGACTCCTCCAAATCTGGAACAAGAAATGTCTTTAAAAAAAGACAGACGGCGTAAATTTGCTCGCCAGTAGGTCTGCAGGGGCCCGCAGAATAACCATATCCTTATTTTTAACCAATGGCATGTTTCTATTTATTCATTCGAATATAATACCAAAAAGTAGGTCAAAAGTCAGCGCATTTAGCTACGCCGAAAAAAAACAATCAAGCAAATTACTCACTGGTAAAACGTAAGATTGGTCATTCAGATCTACGGTAGGTTTACAATTGGGTTCCGGTGACCGGGTGATATAGTATGCGTATGCTATTCCACTGACCGCTGCAGCTGCCCCGATAGTCGCGGCCAGTGTGCCGATACTGTCCGCCAGTGTGTCACTCTGGTTGGGAACAAAAAACAGTAAATAACAAAAGTAACAAGAAGTAGTAGACCAGCATTGACAATGTTGGCGGCGATGCTGTTATTTTTATTGATGACGGAATGTTACTTAAATGATGGGATTTGGCTCTGAAAGGGTAGAAAACATTGTGGGGAAAAAAAGAAGAAAATGATGATAACCAGCATTTTCTCCTTTTCTCCCATTTTTTTTTTTTTTTTTTTTCAAAAGCCTCTTTCCTGGGTGCCGTTAAAAACCTCCAGATTGCTCGGTGAAGGCTTGACTTCGCCTGAATTCGTCGTTAACCCTTTACCAAACGACAATAATTTAGACTCGTCCAAATTGAAAGCAGTGGCAGACGACACGATTCAAACCTTTCCCATCGCTGATCATCAGTTCGACGATGGTTATGAAGGAAAGCAGCCGGTGGTCTGTGAAGAATATCGTGCGAAGGGTTGATGAAAGAAACTCCGGGAAAGCATGGATAGGTCTACTAGCCGCCGCGTTATAATACGGCGATAAACTTGATGACCATACAAACATAACAAACATAACCCTTCACATGGGTCCACAGGGGCATATCCTGGATTGATTAATATAGAAATAACACGCACCTAAATCAAGACTGCAATTTACCTTTTTACAAGACGACTAAAATTTGAGCCATGCTCTATGAAAAGGATGCATCTGCGAAAACTGAATCAACCAATGTCAGCCTGAGCACTCCGCGTAGACTGACCTGGGTCCATAGTTTTTGCTATTCGTAAATTTTCTGCATGCCCAAGGACCACACTATCTAATGATTCAGTCACTTGTTAGACAAAATAGCTTTTTTGAATCCAAAATTATTTGAAGACTTGCTTGCCAGTCTTGTCCACACTATTTCACGCTTTCTCAAATAAAAAAAAAACCAGTCCAAGTTGAAAGCATCTGCAGACTACAAATCATATGTAGCTCAAATGTTAAAATGTGTCTATGAAAGGGAAGGAAACATTGTGGAAAAAAGGGAAAAAATGCTGGTTACCAGGATCTCCTGTTTCCACATTTTTTTCCCAAAAGCCATCTTCCTAAGGGTCTTAAAAACTCGGGATTGTGTGGGAAAGAGGTTAACCCTTTCCCAAACAAGCCCTGGTTTTCACGTGTCTGCAGTACAAGTCTTTTGAAAACACTGTGGGAAAAGGAGAAATTGCTCGTAACGAGCAATTTCTCCTTTTCCCACAGTGTTTTCTACCCTTTTTGAGAACTTCCTGCCATTTTCATCAAATTCAAAATTGTCGTCTGCAAACTCTTTCAATTTGGACCAGTCCAAAATTTGTCGTTTGGGAAAGAGGTTAATCACCCCGGCCTTTGAGCCTTAATGCCTTATGCTATCCATAACGATTGTCACAGTACCTGTGTGGTATATCGGGATACACTGAATATCAAGCCTTGTACAGCTGTATATAGGAATAAAGTCCACAGTGTTCTTTAATCAGAAAATACCAAATTCATGCAGTGTTGAAAGACGCTTAACCCTTTACCGTACAATGCCGCCTTTTAATGACCCTGGCAAAGAAGGTTTTTGAAAACAATGTGGAAAAAGAAGAAAATGCTGGTAACCAGCATTTTCTCCTTTTCCCACAATGTTTTCTGCACTATCGAAGAAAAATTGCACCATTTGAGCCACACTGAAATTGTCGTCTGCAAATGTTTTGAATTTGGACCAGTCTAAAATTTTGTCGTTAAGGCAAAATTATTAAATTATCTTTCACGAATATTGTAACGTGTAGATCAAAGATCAGACTATACGTTTTCTGTGGCCTGAATCTGGGCCACGCGCTGCCATATTCTGTTTTCTTTAACCCTTTACCACACAATCCTGAGTTTTTCGACCCTAAAAAAAAAACAGAGCTTTTGAAAATATTGAGAGGAAAGGAGAGAATGCTGATAACCAGCATTTTCTCCTTTTAATACTATTTCTTTTTAACCTTTCGAAAAAGAAATTAAACTCTTTACCAGACGACAAAATTTTAGCCTTGTCCAAATTTAAAGCATTTGCAGACGACAACTTCAATATGACTCAAACGGTACAATTTTTCTTCGATAGGATTGAAAACATTGTGGGAAAAGGAGAAAATGCTGGTTATCAGCATTTTCTCCTTTTCATACAATGTTTTCAAAGGGCTTCTTTCCTAGGGTCGTAAAATGGCGGCACTGTGCGGATAAGGGTTAAATCGTTTAATCATATTTATTTTGTCGTCTGCAAATGCTTTCAATCTGGACAAGGCTTAAATTTTGTCGTTTGGTACAGGGTTAAAAAGGGGTTTTAAAGCTGCGAAATGGAGAGGATCACATGACTAAGTTTGGATGAACTGAATACTTTATATCGGGGTATTATTTCGACGATAATACGATACATTTTACATACACATATCTTTATTTGCGTGCTCCATGGTTCGTGTCATCCATTAACCCTTTACCACATAATCCCGACATTTAATGACCCTGATGAAGAAGCCTTTGGAAAACATTGTGGAAAAAGGAGAAAATGCAGGTAACCTGCATTTCCGCCTTTTCCAACAATGTTTTCTACCCTATCAAGGACAGAAATCATCATTTTAGCAACAGTTCATTTGTAGTCTGCGAATGCTTTCAATTTAGCCCAGACCAAAATTTTTGTTGTCTGGTAAAGACGTTTTAGTCTCTACCGAACAACAAAATTTTAGACTGGACCAAATTGAAAGCATTTGCAGACGACAAATTAAGTGTAGCTTAAAGAGTGATTTATGTTTTGGATAGGGTAGAAAACTTCGTGGGAAAAGGAGAAAATGCTGGTTACCAGCATTTTCTGCTTTTCCCACAATGTTTTCAAAAGGATTCTTTCTCGGGGTCGTTAAAAGTCGGGATTGTGTGGTAAATGGTTAAGTCTTTACAAGACGAAAATTGTTAACACTAGTCAAAATTGAAAGCATTTGTAGCCGACAAACTAAATGCGGCTCTAATGATTGAATTTGTCTTGGAAAGGGTAGAAAACATTGTGGGAAAAGGAGAAAATGCTGGTAACCAACACAAATCCTTTTCCCTCAATGTATTAAAAGGCATTTTCCCGAGGATTAAAACACACGGGATCCAGTTCGGTAGATTTATTTGTTTGTAGTGGAGTTTAACGCCGCTTTGACAGCTTAGGTCATATCACGGCGGTCAGTGCGCCTACGCATGTGTTTCCTGGCTTTCTCACACCAGTACTGACACAACTTTCTTTCCAAGTCACTGACTACTTTTCTCACACGCATCAGAGGTGAGAGACGAAAAATCGCCTTAAAAGAAAGTTTGCCTCAACCGGGTATCGAACCCGCAACCACCAGGTCATGAGATACGCTGACCACTGGGCCGGTTCGGTAGAGGATTTAACACGAGGAAACAAGAGGGCCATGATGGCCCTGTATCGCTCCACTGGCTTATAAATATAAACCATAAAGAGAAGTCTTCACTATATAAGCCCTTATAAAACTTTGACCCCAGGGCTACAGTCGGACTAAATGGGGAATATGTGTATTAGAAGAATAACATGCCAAATTTGGGAGTTCTTGGCCTTATGGCTAGTAACAAGACGGTTTCTGAAGTTTTCACTCCATAAACCCATGTAAAACTTGTGACCCCTGGTGCAGGGCCAAACTTGATCCTAGGGTTGTAACTTGAGCCCTCTTTGTAGTTGTCCACCAGATAATGCTATAATTATGCAAAATTTGGTAGCCCTAAGCCTTACGACTATGTACACCAAAATTTAAAAGTTTCCCCTATATAAGCCCATGTAAATCTTGTAAACCTCCCCCCCCCCCATCCCCCAGCATGAGGCCAAATTGACCCCAGGACTGTAATTTGGGCACTTTTGGTACAACCCCACAAGATCAAGCTAAATGCAAAATTTGGTAGCTCTAGGCCTTATGGCTAGGTACAGGAAGATTTTTAAAGTTTTCTCTATGTAAGCCTATGCAAAACTTGTGACCCCTGGGGAGAGCCAATTTTGACCCCAGGGCTATAATTTGAAGACAGATGATAGAGATCTACTACATAAAGCTACATGCCAAATTTGGTAGCCCTATGCCTTATGGTTTCAGACAAGAAGATTTTTAAAGATTTCCAATATTTTTCAGTTTTGTTGCCATGGCAACCAAAGTTTTTGAAGGAATCAAATTCTTTCAAGAAATCTGAAGAGGACAATGGCAGGATCATTTCTGTGAAGTTTCATGAAAATTGGATGGGTAGTTTCAGAGAAGAAGATGTTTGAAATAAAAGTTAACGCACGGACGGACGGACGGCCGGACGGACGGCCGGACGGACGGACACACGGACGCACGACGGACACCGGGCCATGACATAAGCCCGCTGGCCTTCGGCCAGTGGAGCTAAAAATGATATTCATCTTCAATTTCGTTTTTGTCACAAAAAGTGCAGATTCGTAAACTTCGTTCCACTCTGTTGTTGCCATATCTTCCTGTCATGGAGAGGATCACATGACTAAGTTTGGATGAACTGAATAGTTTATATCGGGGTATTCTTTCGACGATAATACGATACATCTTACATATACATATCTTTATTTGCGTGCTCCATGGTTCGTGTCATCCTGAAGAGGACAATGGCAGGATCATTTCTGTGAAGTTTCATGAAAATTGGATGGGTAGTTTCAGAGAAGAAGATGTTTGAAATAAAAGTTAACGCACGGACGGACGGACGCACGGACGGACGGACGCACGACGGACACCGGGCCATGACATAAGCCCGCTGGCCTTCGGCCAGTGGAGCTAAAAAATGGGAAAAGATCATTAAATTTCTCGGGTCGATCGGGTACTCAATGACAACTTTTAATGACACTATTGAAGAGGTCTCTTGAAAAAAAAAAAAATATGGAGAGGGGAAAAAGTGCTGGTAACCAACATTTTCTCCTTCTCCACCGATCTTATCTAACATTCTAATGCTAGACTAAGCTCAACTTATATACTTTATTCTAGCAAAAGGCCACCGGCCCATAATGCATATAATGGTATTACATTATATACTCATGATTCCAATATGGCCTGCGACATGCGAAATGAGACCTTCGGACATTTGCGTAACTGTCGTCCCGGATCAGCCTTCGCAGTCCGCGCAGGCTAATCCGAGACGGCACTTTACGACTATATAAGATTTTTTCAAACAGTAGACTTTCGTCAAAACAGAAAATCGCACAAAAACGGGAAGTGTCGTCTCGGATTAGTCACAGACTGCAGAGGTTGATCTGGGACGACACTCTTTTACGCATATGTCCGAAGGCCCTTTTTCGTGTGTTACACGCCGTATAGAGTTAAGTACCCTGAGGAGAAATCTCGATCAGTTAGAAATCTTTCACATGTCGGCTGCAAATGCGTTCAATTTGGAATCGTCTAAAATTTTCTGACACTCAAGTTTTACTAACCTCATCATTTTAGACACATTTTATATGCATCATAAAAAATAGTGTTGCACCCCCTGTGTTTTCACCGGGTTTGATTTTCTGGCGTGAATGATATAAAATGGGTTGGAAATTAGAATCTGGCTTCTGCATACACCAACAAACCAGTCTGTTGCCTCTCTGAAATGAACTGAACTAAGGTATCTCTTGACCTCATATCAGCAGGTACTGATCGAGTGGTTTCAACGGTTTAATCCCATTTGTCCCACATTTTGATTTTTAGACCAAATTATAAATGTGGGACAAATGGGAATTGGTACAAGTAAGGGCATAGATAATCCTTGCCTAGGGTTATTTAAAAACTATAGTCTATATCAATACTAGTCGTTAGAGGCAAATTATGTGTGAAAAAATCCAAAATTTAACTTTACTTCTTTATTCATTTTTTTACATTTGTGTTTATTTTCTATAGCTAAAAAGATTACAACAGAAGGCAATTGTCTTAGTATCTATTATATGGTTTCTTAAAGGTGGAAAAACTGTTTGCATGAAAAGAGATACTAGTAATTCTTTAATTTGTTCTATATTGCAAATTGTACAAAACTAGGGCCTCCCAAATAAATCTGTTTGATACAGACTATATTCACACTTACCCTTATATCACCCCTAACCCATACAGGTAAGTGCCTTATTGGTTTTTTAAAATGTGGGACAAATGGGAAGACACCGTTTCAACCTCTTGTGAGAGATATAGGACGAATACTGCAAGCTTTTCTGCAAGCCTTGAGTCTTGACTCTGGTGGAAGTACGGAATATTGACTGTGTGTACCCATTCTCTGCAGGTTACTTTCAACCTGTCGTAAGATTTATTTCGACATTCAATTCCAAGTTTTAAGCAAACTTAAAGCCATCTCGTTTTTCTTTAGTTTGAAAGCAGTATCTACACACAAAAATCCTACTTGAAATGAGGTCAAGGGATACCTCAGTTCATTTCATGTCAAAGGCAAAAGATTGGTTTGTTGGTGTATGCAGCAGCCGGATTCTAATTCCTATCCAATTTTATATTATTCACGCCAGAAAATCAAAGACGGTAAAAAAAAAACACAGGGGGGTGCAGGACTTTTTTTTTACTGTGTATATATGTCGTCTGCAAAATGTTTTCAGTTTGGACTAGCTTAAAATTTTCTGGTAAATGGTATGTAATTAATATTGACAACATTATCCGCGTGACATCATCCAAAGTAGTCTCCACATTCACCCTGATTCGGAGTAGCCAGCATACGGAAAGAGCCGTTTATGTCTATGAATGAGTCGTGCTCTGGCAAAAGGGGGCTTAATGCATCTCCGGGATGCATGATACCGAGCAAATCGTCACATGATCATGGATCCATACACATAGTCCTTTTTTTTTTTGTCTAACAACCGACTGAATCATGAGGTAGATTGGTCTTCTGACATACACAAAATTGACCTAGAGCGAAAAGTTTCGGCCCAGGTCAGCCTGCGCGGACTGCGCAGGCTGACCTGGGTCGATACTATTTCGCAGATGCATTAAGTCCCCCTTTTCACAGAGCATGGTTCAAATGTGTTGTGATTACCCTGGTTAAGACACATTTTGAAAACCATTGTGGGAAAAGGAGAAAATGCTGATGACCAGCATTTTCTCCTTTTCTTAAATTGTCCTTTAGCTTTTTCAAAGGCAAATTCCAACATTTGGGCAAAAATTAATTTGTCGTCTGCAAATGCTGTCAATTTGGCCAAGTCTAAACATTTGTCGTTTCGTAAAGAGTTAACTCTTTACCACACAAGCCCTGGTTTTCACGTGTCTGCAGTACAAGTCTTTTGAAAACACTGTGGGAAAAGGAAAAATTGCTCGTAACGAGCAATTTCTCCTTTTCCCACAGTGTTTTCTACTCTTTTTGAGACCTTTCTGCCATTTTCATCAAATTTAAAATTGTCGTCTGCAAACTCTTTCAATTTGGACCAGTCCAAAATTTGTCGTTTGGGAAAGAGTTAAGCAATACGTCAATTCACGATTCATCCATGACATACATTGTAACGGATCACAATACATGTATAACCTCTTTCACCGCAAAAATATATATGGGCCGTGCTCTGGCACAAGGAGGCTTAATAAATGTGTCTCCGTGATGCAGTGCACAATGCATTTCATTCACTATAGATAGAGGATATTTGTTTTTTTCGGTGAAAGATCGAAATTTATTTCATCGAGTGAACATCACCGGTAATATTTTCACGAGTGGCGCAGCTGAAAACACATTCCAGCCACGAGTGAAAATATTACCGATGATGTTCACGAGATGAAATAAATTTCGATCTTTCACCGAAAAAAACAAATATTCTATTTATTTCATGCTTCTAACGCCTTTTTTTGTCGAGACTTCCATAAAAATCGGTACAAACTCCCCGTGGTCGGTATTCTCACTGGTCATACCCGTGTAATATCGAAAAATATTTTCACCGCTATTTCTCGATATCCTACCGGAAAGCATGAAATAAACATTATATCCATTTTCTCTAACTGCTGACTGAATCATGAGGTAGACTGATCCTTTGGCATGCATGAAATTGACCGATAGCGAAAAGTTTCGGCCCAGGTCAGCCTGCGCGGACTGCGCAGGCTGACCTGGGTCGATACTTTTTGCAGATGCATTTAGCCCCAGTTTCAGAGAGAATGGCCCATATAATTACTCGGTCTTTTTCGAGGGCTGAAAACACATTCCACTGAAACTTTGAAAGATTCTATCTAGTTAACTAGAATTAACAAGCGGGCGGTATGGATCCAAGATCAGACTTGCACGTTCTGTGCAGTCTGATCTTAATCTATGCCGTCTGCAAAAGACGGTGATTTTGAAAATAGAGCATAAAGGGTTAAAGGCGGTTGAAACAAGAAATATCTTTAAAAGAGATCTATACGGCGTAAATTTGCCCGCAAATAGGCAGGGGCTCTTAGAATAAACATGTCTACATTTTTGACGACAGCGGCCCTTAAAATAAACATGTTATACATATTTGACCAATTACAGTTTTCTATTTATTCATTTTTTAACCGTACCAAAAAGTAGGTCAAAAGCCAGCACACAGCTACGCCGAAAAAAAAAAAAATGTTAAATGCCTACAAGAAGTGGCAAGCAGTTCGACTTTTCGACCGCGGAAGACGCGGTGATTTGCCCCACTCTCGGTGATATGTCTCACTCACTTACAACCCCCCCCCCCCCCACACACACACACAATAATAAAACAGTCTAAAATATAAAAAAAGAAAACATAAAAAGCCAAGAAATATACCCGAAACCTGTGTTTATATCAAAATGTGACTTATGCCTACGTTTCATTTTATGTTTTTCCTCACACACTTGTATCTATCTTATAGTAAACACATACATGTGTAGGGCAAATTGCTGAAATGAAACATTTATAAGTCACATAATGATTGAAATTCAGTCTTCACAGATATTTCTGGGCTGATTATTGTTAACTCTATTTTGTGATTTGTGTGTGTGGTGGGGGGAAGGGATGTTGATGGAGTGAGACAAATAACCAAGACTGGGAAAAATCGGTTCGTCTTTTACCAGCGTTGATGACTGGCGCAGTTGTTCAAACTTTGCTAGCGAAATATCTATACTTGGAAAAAAAAAAGCAAGACCATGTCTCAGATTTGAAAAATGTTGAAATTTAAAAGTTCACATACAAAAATATGTAAAATCTAACATACCATAGTACAGTGTCCGGGTCTACATAAACAGCTGAAATACACACATATAACATAACTGGTTCAGCGAATTCTGCCTGAAAAGAAAACCCTTCTTCCGTTCACGCCCCCTACCATTCGCTTACTCTACGTACAAATATGTGTAGGAAATGTGAAAAGGCCAAGTTACTTCGATCTTTAGTTCGGATACGTAACGGAAAACCAGGCAGGTTCAAGATCAAACTGCATGTTTGTTCTATGCATTCTGATCTTGACCTGCACTCCCGTTAAAAAGCATACAACTTTATGCCGAAAACAGATAAGGATTATGTAACCTGAGACTAACTGCGATCTGCTACAGATAGATGCTTTTCAAACCCTTTATCAAATGTTTTAACGACCCTGAGGAAGAAACCTTTCGAAAACATTGTTGGAAAAGGAGAAAATGCTGGTAACCAGCATTTTCTCCTTTCCCAACAATGTTTTCAACCTTTTCATAGGTAAATCCTATCATTTGAGCCCCATTTAATTTGTCGTCTGCAACTGCGTTGATCACGGTCGAGTTAACAGTTTTATATTCCGGTAACGACTTAACCCTCTACCAAACGACAAAATTTTAGACTGGTCCAAATTGAAAGCATTTGCAGACGACAAATTAAATATTGATCAAAACGTCAATTTTATCAGTGATCAGAGAGAAAACATAGTGGGAAAAGGAGAAAATACTGGTTACCAGCATTTAATGCTTACAGTGCCTATGACGACTTGAAGTGGTTTCGCTGACCGTGTAGACAAAGATCATACTGCACTTAGCGTACAGTCTGACAGTCTGAGAAATACTGAAGACTCGTATGTAAGCCTGTATTAACTTTTATCACACCATCCCGAGGTTTTTCGACCTTGGGCAAAGAGAGTTTTGAAAACATTGTAAGAATAGGACGGAATGCTGTGTACCAGCATTTTCTCTCTTTCCACAATGTTTTCTACCTTTCCAAAGGTAAATTCAACTAATAGTATTGAACCACATTTAGTTTGTATTCTGCAAATACCTAGGTTTTTGACAAGTCCAAACTTTTGTCGTTTCGTAAAAGAGTTAACCCCTCCCCCTCCCTTGCAGCCGCATATTTGCGCAACGGTATCACAACAACTACGTACTGATACCTGGAAACACTGTCGAGATAGAAGGCCGTAACGCGACATTGGTCCTGCTTCCACAATGTCTTCATGATATTTCCCATGTATGGAACATGATCATTTCACCGCGATATTTATACTCGGTCATCTCTAATTGTGCCATGCTCTGACAAAAGGGAGATTAATGCATCTCCGCAAGGCATGATACCAATCAAGCCATCACATAATTATGGATCCATAATAGCCACTATTTTTAAAAAAAAAAAACGACTAAATCATGAGGTAGACTGGTCCTTTGGAATACAGAAAATTGACCTGTAGCGAAAAGTTTCGGCCCAGGTCAGCCTGCGCGGACTGCGCAGGCTGACCTGGTCGATACTTTTCGCAGACGCATTAAGTCCCCTTTTCACCAAACATGGCTCAATTATATGGCCTCGACCTCTTAAGCCCAGAAAGAAAATTTATCGTACAGGCTCGACTAAACAAACGCACAGTATAGACCCAAGATCAAACTGGGCGTTCTGTGCAATCTGATCTTGTTCTAAGCCATCCGCAAAAAAATGTTCACTTTTTCGTCTATAGAGAAAGGGTTAACCCTTTACCAAACGACAAAATTTTGGACCGGATCAAATTCAAAGCATTTTGCAGACGACAAACTATATGTTGCTAAAATGATGATTTCTGTCATTGATAGGGAAAAAAACATTGTGGGAAAGTAAGATAATGCTGGTTACCAGCACTTTCTCCTTTTCCTGCAATGTTTTCAAAAGGTTTTACCCTCAGGGTCATTTAAACTTGGGATTGTGTGATAAAGGGTTGGAAAGTCACCTACGATAAACTGTTTCAGAATTTTGTTTGTTTGGTGTTGAGAGGCGTTTTTTCAGCACTATTTCAGTTATATCGCGGTAGCCAGAGCACCTTTTGATGCTTTCCTAGATTTTCTTTTTCCTGTACCTCTAAACGACGGTCGGTGACCTGGGAAGAATATGATGCAAAATACTGCAAAAAGAGACTACAGGAAAGCATTGCTGGGTGCACTGGCCGCCGCTATATAACTGGCAGAATACTGAAAACGGCTTTTAAACAAAGTTCAATCAAACCCATCATTACGACGGAAAATGAGCCTGCAGATTTGTCACGTAAAAGGGATACACCTACTTTTCTCGCGGTATTCTCGAAGAAATAGTCACTGAATCCGTTACCACACAATCCCAACTTTTTACGATCCGAAGAAAAGGGGCTTTTGAAAACATTGTGGGAAAAGGAGGAGAAAAGGAGAAAATGCTGGTAAACAGCATATTCTCCTTTTCTTTCAATGTTTGCTACTCGATGACGGACAAATTTCATGTCTTAACTAAGATTTAATTTGTCGTCTGCAAATGCTTTTACTTTGGAAAAACTCTAATTGTTGTTATTTGGCAATGGTTTAAATGTAGGTGTTGAAAACTAGGAAGTTTTGCTGGGTTAAGTATCAGACTGTCTATTCATTACAGCTCATTTTACACAAATTGTTAAGCCTTAATAATTGAGCCGTGCTCTGGGAAAAAGGGGCTTAACCCTTTCCCAAACAAGCCCTGGTTTTCACGTGCCTGCAGTACAAGTCTTTTGAAAACACTGTGGGAAAAGGAGAAATTGCTCGTAACGAGCAAATTCTCCTTTTCCCACAGTGTTTTCTACCCTTTTTGATAACTTTCTGCCATTTTCATCAAATTTAAAATTGTCGTCTGCAAACTCTATCAATTTGGACCAGTCCAAAATTTGTCGTTTGGGAAAGGGTTAATGCATATCCGTGATCCCTGACATCAAGCAAGTCATCACATAATTATGGATCAATAAAATTCATTTTGGATAACAACTGACTGACTCATTAGGTAGACTGGTCCTTTGACATGCAGAAAAATTGACCAATAGCGAAAAGTATCGGCCCAGGTCAGCCTGCGCAGGCTGACCTGGGTCGATACTTTTCGCAGATGCATTAAGCCCCCTTTTCACAGAGCATGTCTCACTTAGATGTTTTAACGTCCACTAAGAAGGAGACGTTGAAAAACTTTGTGGGAAAAAGGTAACCAGCATTTTCTCCTTTTCCTACAATGTTTTGTACCCTATCATATACAAATCCCAACATTTGAGCCGCATTTATCTTCTGCAAGTCCTTTAAATTTGGACAAGCCTAAGTTTATGTCGTTTGGCAAAGATCTTAATCGCAAAGTAAATTAAAAAAAAAAAGAGCCATGCTCTGTGAAAAGTGGGCTTAATGCATCTGCGAAAAATATGGACCCAGGTCACCCTGCGCAGTCTGAGAAGGCTGACGTAGGCCGAAAATTTTCGCTATTGATCAATTTTCTGTATGCCAGAGGACCAGTCTACCTCATGATTCAGTCGGTTGTTAAAAAAAGTGGCTACTATAGATCCATAATTATGTGATGTCTTGATCGAGATGCATTAAGCCCCCTTTTGCCAAAGCACAGCTCAAATGCATATTTCTAGATCATAGTGAAAACCCTAATATTTTGATTTCAAAATTCATTTTTGCCTGCAATACAGCACCATATCGGACAGTGTAGATCAGAGATCAGACTGTACTTTTTGTGCAGTTTGATCTTGATCCACAGTGTCTGCAAAAGTGGCTTGAGTCGCGTTTAGAAGGTGTAGTTTACCTATTGAATACACAGCAAATTCTACCGATACTTCGTGACGGTCGGGATAGCTTTACAATGAGGTGTTTCATTTTTGCAGTCTGATCTTGATCTACCCTGTCTGCAAAAGGTCAGTGAGTCGCGCTTAGCAGCCTAAGGGTTAATAATATTGTCTAGCCCAAAGAAACTCTCACGAAAAACGCATTGCTCTCCGAGAGTTTCGAACCCGTAGCCTCAAAAAGCAGCTTTACAAAGAGGTGTTTCATTTTACCCTAGAGTAGATCAAAGATCAGACTACACGTACTGTGCACCAGACTGCACGTTTTGAGCAGTCTAATTTTGACATACACTGTCTGCAAAAGTGGCTTGCGTCTCGTTTAGAAGCCTAAGGTTTAGTGTACTATTGAATACACAGCAATTCTACCGATACTTTGTGACGGTTCGGGTAGTTTTACAGAGACATGTTTCATTTACATCCTTTCGCTTCAGTTGTTAAATCTTTTTCGATGCCAAATATTGACGTCTTTCGAAGACTGAATACACAATCCACTTAAATTCAGACTTTTTTTTTCCTCCTACATGTTGGACTAAAAACGCGGTCGGGTACAATCAAAGATCAGATCTCGCGTCCTGTGCAGTCTGGTCTTAATCTATGCCGACTGCAAAATGCCCTATTTTCGCCCATGGTGCTTAAAGGGTTAAAATGAAAAACGAGGTTTTTTTTTCAAGGATTTAAAATGCTATTCGAAAGCATGCAAATGGTTGATTTAATCTCGCTTATTTCATAGTATTTCTGCCATATCACGGCGACAGCTTACTTATTCATGTATCTGCTGGGTATTGCTAGAAGTCGGCTAGGGCTCTGAATACTTCTGATATCCATTAGTGGAACTCTTCAATTAAAAGGCGCGTTTAGACATCGTGATTACCGGGACCACGCGTAAACAAACATCAACGGCAACATATACAAACAGATGCAATCATCAATAGTATAGTTTATCGTCGATAGAGTGTCACCTGGCCGAACTTAGACCATTAGGACTTTAGGTAAAGCAGGTACAAATCATGCTTCAATAGTACGATGACGCAGTTGGTTAACCTTTTACCACAGTCCCGAGTTTTAAAGACCCTGAAGAAGAATGCTATTAAAACAAAGTGGGAAAAGAAGAAAATGCTGGTAACCAAGCATTTTTTTTTCCATTGCCCTAAATGTTTTTCTTCCCCTTTCTGAGACGAACTCTGTCATTTGAGACACACTTGATTTATCGTCTGCAAATGCTTTCAGTTTTGACCAGTCTAAAATGTTTTATTTGGTAAAGACTTAAGCAGTTACAAGCTATAACATAAATATACCTGATTTATTGTGAAACCGCTTTGACTTGTCACTACTTTGTTTCCATGACCGTGTTCGGTTTTTTTTTCCGATATTTGCGGAAGCTTCATCTGAACGGAGTTCAAATGTTTAACCCATCTTCGCAAGCCAAGGATATTAAGGTAGTACCCTTGGCCGCTCGCCTCTTTAAAAATCGAAACTCCCGCTGGGCCATTTCATTGGATGCGATCAAAACCCATCGCGTCCAATCAAACCATCCGTAAAAAGAAATCTTCCGCGACACAGAAAACAATAATGGCGGCGCCCGTCAAAAAAGAAAGTTGTCGTGTTTGTGACGAAAATTTGCCAAAAAAGAGTAGACGATCGATATTTAATGAGTTTTTTATAGTTCATGATCAATTATGTGAAATATTAGGACGGGTTCCACAGCCAAATGATTGCGAATCATCGTATATCTGATTAATTTCAGAAAATTGTGATGAATCCGAAAGTGCACCCATATTTGATGCATAGTCTAACAAATTTTATTACGAGCATTTTGATTGGTCAGAAATAACATCAGCAAAGGTTACGCAACTCGTGATACTCGATAGCGGGAGTTTCGATTTTTAAACAGGCGAGCGGCCAAGGGTACGTAACGAACAAAATGGAGTTAGTATCCTTGGCTTGCGAAGATGATGTTTAACCCTGCTAAGTGTGACTCACTGACCTTTTGCAGACAGCGTAGATCAAGATCAGACTGCACAGAATGTGCAGTCTGATCTTGGATCTACACTGTCCGATAAGAAGATATATTTCTTCAAAAAAAGTTTGAAATAGCATTATTCTGTTTTTTACTATCGACTTGAAAGTTTCATTTTACTTATTTTCCAGGATAAGAGTTAATATGTTTGTATAATAAACTCATCTTGTTGCCCTGTCCATGGTGTACAGGTAAAATACATGGACACATTATCGCGAAGTAAACTTCCTATAAATCGTAAACAGTTCACGTAAAAAGCCGGAATATTCATTAAATGACAAGTTAAAGCGGTTTCACTATACCCATTCTGTGTTTTTGTTTTCGACTTTTGATTGTATACAAGTGGCACGGGATCGCCGTTTAAGTATAACTGCAACTCGATAAACCTTTCATTAACGGTTAATATAATTGTTTGTTTTGGGGAATACATGTTTAAAACCACGAACCATGATGAGCCAATATAAACATTATCGGGTTGGGTTTGTAAATTATCTCGTCACGGTACGTGATTTTAAACCTGTTACCCCAAACATAGGCAATAATATAAACTGATAATGAAACGTACGGTGGCACTGAGGTGACATGTGCAATTTTTTGTATTTATCTCGTTCCCACGAGAACTCGAGAAAACGAATTATTATCTCGTGGGAATGAGATAAATACAAAAAAATGCACATGTCACCTCAGTGCCACCGTAGAAACGTTTATCGAGTAAGAGTTATGTAACGGAGGCCAGTTTCCATTGTGACGCAGTTATCAAATAAATATTTTCAGGTTTGTATTTCTCACTTGTTACTGTCGACATGGGTTAGAGATAATGTTTTGTCAACGTTCCGGACACTGTATCTGACATAATAATATCGCGACCCGTAGAGGCATAATTCTATTAGACTGGCGATGATATTAACCCTTATCCTGCTATATAAAAGAAATGAAATTTCTACACCGATAGTATAAACCCAAATTTCAAAGGTATTTTTGCAGGAACTAAATCTCCTTATCGGACAGTGTAGATCCAAGATCAGACTGCACGTTCTGTGCAGTCTGATCTTGATATACGCTGTCCGCAAAAGGTCAGTGAGTCGCTCTTAGCAGGCGAAGAGTTAATAACAGTGTCTAGCCCCCCCCCCCTCAAAAAAAAAACTCTCACGAAAAACGCAGTGCTCTCAGTGAGTTTCGAACCCGTGGTCTCCTAGTTACACTTTACACTGAGCTACGCTCGACCACTTAACAAGTTGGAACTCTAGAACAAGACTCAGAGCTGTTGCAGATGATCTCGGTCAAACTCAGACTGCACAGATCACGTGGCCTAATCTTAATTTATACGACATATTATTCTACATTTTTAACGACACCACGAATATCCTGTGTCGTACATGAAAATCAGTCTAGAAATGTCGCCAGCCTCCCACCGCAAACATTCCTTTGCATCATGATTACTGTCTATGTATGACATCAGTATTCTATGATAATGGCTGTGCCCTTTTTTAAACGTTTAACCCTTAATCTGCTAAATAATGTAAATGAATTTTTGTTTGTATTGGCGTTTAACGCCGTTTCAATAGCTTAGGCTATATCATGGCGGTCAGTGCACCTACGCATGTATTTCATAGCTTTCTGAAACCAGTCCTGACACAAATTTCTTTCCAAGTCACTGACTACTTTTCTCACATGCATCAGAGGTGTCAGGCGAAAAATCGCCAGAAAAAAAGTTTGCCTCAACCGGGTATCGAACCCGGAACGAGCAGGTCACGAGTCAGGTACGCTAACAACCGAACTACCCGGCCTCTAGTAATCAAAGTACTGAAAGTACTGACAGACTAGCGAACTTGATTGATTGATTGAATGATTGATTGATTGATTGATTGATTGCACGGTGCTTATTAACCCTGTTTTCAACATTATTCCAGTTACGTAGCGGTGGCCAGTGCATATATCCATGCTTTCATAGAGTTTCTTTTACCAGTACTCCGCACAATATTCTTTCCAAGCCACTGGCTCCTTTCCCACATAAAAATCGTCGAAACGTTAGATAGAAATGAATCCTGTCGCAATGACTATCATCAATCCTCGGAAAGAAATTTGTTGGGAATCAAACCAGCGACCTCCTGTCCTCAAGTCCTGTATGCTACTGAACTGCCGGGGCTATATGTGCTATTGATTAACTATAATCCAGTTTAACCCTTAACCTGTTAAAAATGTTAAATGAAACTTTCAAGCTGATGGTAAACACCTGAATATTGCTATTTCACAGTTACATTTTGGAGAAAATCTATCCTCTTATCGGAGTGTAGATGCAAGATCAGACGGCACACACTGTCTGCAAAAGGTCATTGAGTCACGGTACTGCTGGTAAAAGAAACTCAAGGAAAGCATGGACAGGTGCTCAGGCCGCCGCAATAACACTGAAATGATGTTGAAAACACCATGCAGTCAATTAGTCAAGATGTAGTTAACTATTTAACTCTCCTTACAAAACGAAACATTTTACATCCCTACAAATTCAAAGCTGTTGCAGACCATAAATTAAATGTGGCTGAACTGATGAAACATGATTCAAGAAGGGCAGAAAACAAAGTCGGGAAAGGAGAAAATGATTGTTACCAGCATTTTCTCCTTTTCCAGCAATGCTTACGAAGGAATCCTTCCCCAGTATCGTTAAAACTCGGGAATCTTTGGCAAAGGGTTAATAGAATAACAGTTTAACTGTACACAATGATCTAAATAATGAATGACTGAAGAAATGACAAGGGTTCCCTGTCCAGTGGGGGTTACTATAGCAGGGATTTATAACAAGTTAACCTAGGTGTATCTATTAATAGATTCATTCATAATGTTACAGTGGTGTAGGAATAAGTGATACCCTCCTTTGTATAGGTCACTCAATTTACATATAAGCAAAGATCTTGTACCTTATAAATGACATCTTGTTCAGTTTATTACTTTGTAAGACGACATGTTCAAATCGGAGAGGTAGATATTTAATGGTTTTTGTCTAAATTTTCATATGTAACAGAATTAAGATTTCTAACAGAGAGGGGTATTTTCTGTGTGGCAATATTTGGCAACTATGGGGTTTTTTGTTGTTGTTGTTGTTGCTGTTTACTTTGAATCTAGGTCAGTCTTGATGCCTATAGACTAGCTTCGCTTGTCAAAAAAGTATTTTCTTTGTGGCGGTATTTGGCGACTGTGGGGTTTTTTGTTTACTTTGAATCTAGGTCAATCTTGATGCCTATAGACTAGCTTCGCTAGTCAAAAACACAAATGTTGCAACATGTACATGTATATCAAACTTAAATTTTGGACAAAACTATCTCCTTATCGGACAGTGTAGATCCAAGATCAGACTGCACATTCTGTGCCGTCTGATTTTGATCTACACCGTCTGCAAAAGGTCGGTGGGTCGTTCTTAGCAGCGGGGGGAGGGGGTTAAACCTTTACTAAAGGACAAGATTTTAGACTGGACTCAATTCAAAGTCTATTCTGACAACAAAGTGAATGTGACTTATATGTCCCCCCCCCCCCTTTTTTTTTTTTTTTTTTGGAAGGGTAGAAAAAAGATTTTTTTCTCCTTTTCCCATTATCTTTTTAAAATGTGCAGTCTGATCTTGCATCTACATTGCCTGGTATCATGGGATATTTTCTGATGAAAAGAAGTTTAAAATCGGAACATTTTTGGTGCTGTCTATGGCTAGAAATTTTCATTTAGCTCTTTACCACATGACAGTGGCTTGGGAAAATTTCTGCGCAAAGTCAGAGGGCTGTTCAGTGAATCTGAAAGAAAGAATGAATAGGGTAACTGGTCGCCGCGAAATAACTTAAATAAGTTTAAAATGGCGTGAAACACCAAATAATCACGGTTTCCTCATCTATTATGTTAATCACGTGTGGTAATGTGTGAACTGAGTAAGGTAGAAAACTGTGGGTATAGTAGATGTTATATTTTTAAAGGTTGTCTCCCTTCCAATGGAAAAAAGTAGGTGAGATGGGCGAGTTGCTGTGTTCCTGAAAAATGAACAGTTAACCCTTTGGCTACTAAGCGCGACTCGGTGTGCTATTGATGATGATGTAGATCAAGATCAGACTGCACAGAATGTGCACTCTGATTTTGACCTACACTGTCTGTTATGGTGACATGTTCTTTGGCGATATGAGCTTTGTTATTGCAATCTTTGAGTTCTTATTACCAGATGAAAGCGTTCCTTCAGTTTTTGGCCTGGGCTTGGCTTGCCAGAGTTGTCCAGATATGACATCTCGGCCCATAACCATTTCAGACCTCCAGATAGGAGGGAGTGATAGTATTCTAAATCCATTATTTCTCTTCCATACCCTGTGTTGTGGGTACTCATTAGAATCGTCTCGATGAGACGATTCAAATGAGTACCCATTACCTATAACATAGGGTTTAGTGGAGAGTGATTAATATTTCAATTTTGAAATCAAACTCACTCCCTCTATCTGGAGCTCTGCATTTCAACCCATAGCAAACTCGGCGCATACAATATTAAAAGTGTATTAAAGTTTGTAACATGAGCCATTGAAAACCAGTCAATCTTTATATAACGATGAAATTTTATACTTGTCAAAATTGAAAACATTTGCGAATGGCAAGTTAGATTTAGCTGAAATATTGGTTATTGGCTTTGAAACTGCAGAAAACCTTGTTGGAAAAAGAGAGCATTTTCTTCTTTTTTCTAAAAGTTTTCAATGAGGCTATATCCTTAGAGTCCTTAAAACTTGGGATTGTGTGGTAAAGAGTTTAAGTAATTGGTGGGCGTTTTATATCGAAGATCAAACTTGACATTCAGTGCAATCTGGTCTTGATCTCAATAGGCATTTAGGTTGACCTTGATCTAAACTTTTTGCTTTTGGAAAATTTTCTGCATGTCCAGTGTACCCCATGATTCGGTCGGTTGTTCAACAAAATGGATTTTATGGATCCATAAATGTATGACGGCTCGTTTTGAATGATGGATTACGGAGATGGATTAAACCCCTTTTTGACAGAGCATGGCTTATTTGTGTTTTCCATAATCACAATCAGGAGCTCTTCAAATTTATCAATCCTAGTTGACTTTACTCAGATGAGGGCTTTAGGTCCAACGGCCCCCTTGTTTATGAAATTCGGCTTTCCATCTTGGTTGATCATTGCAACTTAGAGATTCCATAAACTTTCCATGGGGAAAATTGAAAAGTGGCATTTACAGCCGATATTTTGACAAAACTTTTATAGAAATGTTCCTTGAGCAGTCTTGTATTATCCATATGATTTTATTCAACAGATAGTCTTTAGCTCATCTGTTTACGAAGAAAACGGCAAACTATTGTCAAAGCCTATGCGTCATTGTCGTCGTGCAAAAACTTCGACATTTTTTTTATATCTCTGTTATTCCTGAAGATATTTACTTCAAACTTGGACAAGTTATTTACTGTCAAAAGGGGTACCCATATAACGGGGGCAGGTAACCATCAATATATTCTGACACAGTTACGCCCTTTTCTATTACTTTGAAATTTCAGAACCTTTGATATTTTATCATATCTGTCATTAATGAAGATAATTACTTCAAACTTGGACTTCTTGTTCACCATTAAAAGTGGAATTTTTATCAGTACAACAGAATCAGGTAACCACCAAAATATTTTGGGCAAAGTAATTAGTTATGCCCCTTTTTCGACTAAGAACTTTAAGCTCAGCTGTTTTTTTTTAAGGCATGGTATTTTCATAGCCCTGTCATCATCTTCGTCGTCATGTCGCCGTCATGCAAAATCCTTGACATTTTACAGTATCTTTGTTATTACTGAAGATGTTTTCTTCAAACTTGGTCAAGTTGTTAAAGATCAAAAGGGAAACATAAACATAAACAATGTGGGTATATTACGATCTAATTATGCCCCTTTTTAACTTTGTGTTTTCACTGAATCTCAAGCAACTGCAGCCGAGCGTTTGCACCCGCATATGGTGCTCTTGTTACCAGCACATCTGTTGCCGAACGCTGGCACCTTTTTTTGTTGCCACAGAAATCAAAATGCAAAAATAAAAAGAAATACCTAAAAAATTGTCTTCTCAGACACCAAATCATGCTCTGTGATATTAGCCTTTAAAGACTTTGTGTTTTCCTTGTCATTGCTCAAAGGACATGCTTACTATTTCAACTTCAAGACTGACTGTGGTAAAAATGAAAGAAAAATATAATTCATTGCTTGGCTACTGTGGATTTTTTGCAATTCCTAGAAATGTTCCCTGGACTTGTCCTCTATCAGCAATTTTTCGCATGCTGCTCATTTTGGTTTGTTACCATTCTGATTTGTTGCCAAAGCAACGTAAAGGAAGGAAATAGGAAACAGAAAATCCTTTGAAAATTATCTCCTGTCAATCCATAAAGACCATGTGGCCAGTGCTATACAAAAATACTCAATATATTGGCCTTTACAAATTCATGTTTTTTTCCATTCTGTTATCAACTCTACAGACAGTCAGTGTAAGACATGTAAATATTTTATTATAAAGCCTGTACAAATGTGATAGCAACTTTAAGCTTCTGGGCCTCATTTTCCTACTTCTTCTCCAGTTCTGATGCCCAGGCCTTCAGCGCCTTCAGTGCTTTGGTTTTTTTAGCATCTTGGAGTTTAACAACTAACCTCTAGAAACAAACTTTATAGTGGACCAAGATTATAAACGCAGACTGAACGTTAACCCCTAGGCTGCTAAGCGCGACTTATTGACCTTTTTCGGACAATGTAGATCAAGATCAGGCTGCACAAAATGTACAGTCTGATCTTGGATCTACACTGTCCGATAAGGAGATATATTTCTCCAAAAAATAAGTTTAAAATAGCATTATTCCGGTTTTTGCTATCAGCTTGAAGGTTTCATTTAACTCTTTACCAAACAACAAAATTCTAGACTAGTCCAAATTGAAAGCATTTGCAGACAACAAAGTAAGTATGACTCAAAAATTGAAGGTTGTTTTGGGAAGGTTAGAAAACATCGTGGGAAAAGGTGAAAATCCTGATTTCCAGCATTTTCTCCTTTTCCCACAAAGTTTTCAAAAGGCTTCTTTCTCAGGGTCGTTATAAGTCGGGATTGTGTGGTAAAGGGTTAACTTACCTAGCTAAACCTTATCAAACAGTGGCTAGTCTTGCTCTTGAATTACAGTATAGAGACCATCGGGTTTTTTTTTTTTTTTTTATCTCTCCAGCATAATGGCTGACATGGAGAAAAGACCCTAGAGGTGGGGTTATAACAGTTTGTGTCCTCACCTCTACATTTTAAGCGGAAATTCGGATATGTTTTTAAAAATGTCAAAAAAACATTAATATATCTCTCATTGTTAAGTGACAGCGTAAAACCGCATGTAAAAGAAAGATCTCACTAAATTCTTAAACTCTTTACCAAACGACAAAATTTTGGGCTGGTCTGTATCGAAATCATTTTCAGACAACAAATTGCGTATAGCTCAAGTGATGATTTCTGTCTTTGATAGGAAAGAAAACATTGTGGGGAAAAGCAGAAAATGCTGGTAACCAGCATTTTCTACTTTTCTCACAATGTTTTCAAAAGCTGTATTTCTCAGGGTATTCAAAACTTAGGATTGTGTGGTAAATTGTTAAAAATTATGAAATGGCTATATCTGTTCAAGAAATACAATTATCATAACTTTAAAAGCTCTTTTGGTCAAAATATCTCACAAAATATTGGACGATGTAGATCAAAGATCGTAGTGCACATTCTGTGCAGCCTGATCTCTGATCTGTACTTTCTACTATAACAACTACTGCTGACCTTAGGTCGCTAAGAGTCAGTTATCTCGAACAGTATATACAAAGTGATTAGTGACCACTTGAGGATGGCATGCCAGTTATGTTGTACTAAAGAGTTGACCCTTTGCGACACAGCCCCTTGTTTTGACGACCCATGTTGAGAGGCTTTTGAAAACGTTGTGTGAAAAGGAGAAAATGCTGGTAATCATTATTTTCTCCTTTTTCCCACAATGTTTTGTATCAGGGTTTTTAGCACCTTACCTAACCCCTCACTGCATAATCCAAAGTTTTAACGACCCTGAGAAAGAAGCCTGTCAAAAACAATTTGGGAAAAGGGGAAAAATGCTGGTAACCGGCATTTTCTTCTTTTCCCACAATGTTTTCTACCCTTATACAGACAAATTTCACCATTTCAGCCACATATAGCTTGTCATCTGCAAATGCTTTCAATTTGGTCACATCTAAAATTTTGTCGTTTGTTAAAGAATTTACCTCATACTACATAATCCTGAGTTTTAATGACTTGAGTTAAAAGGCTTTTAAAAACTTGGTTACCAACATTTTCTCCTTTTCCCACAATGTTTTCTATCATTTCAGAGACGAATCTAACTGTTTGGGCCACACTTAATTTGTCGTCTGAAAATGCTTTCACTTTTGACAAGTCTAAAATTTTTGTCGTTTGGTGAAGAGGACTTATGACCTGCTGCAGGCAACATTCTTTGTTTTGCAACAGACCATTCTTTGAAAATACCATGACAAAAAGAGAATTTGCTTGTAACAAGTAATATCTCATGTTTTCCCGTTATTTTTGACTTGAATTTGAGCCAAGCTCTGGCAAAAGAGAGTTTAACTCTTTACAAACCACGAAAATTTCACCGGAAAGAAAATAACGTATCGGACAGTGTAGATCCAAGATCAGACTGCACGTTCTGTGCAGTCTGATCTTGATCTACACTGTCCGCAAAAGGTCAGTGAGTCGTGATTAGCAGCTTAAGGGTTAACGGTAGCACACATTATAAAATTTTGTCCTTGAAAGGGTAAGAAAACATTGTGGGAAAAGGAGAAAATGCTGCTTACCAGCATTTTCTCCTTTTCCCACATTGTTTTCCAAAGTACCTTTCCTTGGGGTCGCGATTTGGTAAAGGGTTAATACATCTCTGTGATGCATTTTCAAAGCAAGTCATCACATATTTACCTATGGATCCATAAAGTCCATTACGTCTAACAGCCAGTGCCGCTTGGAAAGAATATTGTGCGGAGTACTGGTAAAAGAAACTCCAGGAAAGCATGGATAGGTGCACTGGCCGCCGTGATATAACTGAAATAATGTTGAAAACGGCGTTAAACACCATACAATCAATCAATCAATCATGGATTCATGGAGTCCATTATGTCTAACAACCGGCTGAATCCTGAGGCAGAACTGTCCATGGACATGCAGAAAATAGACGATAAACAAAAAACTTTAGACACAGGTCAGCCTGTGCGAAACTACGCAGGATGACCTGAGTCAATACTTTCTGCAGATGCATTAACCCTTTACCGCACAATCCCGACTTTTAACGAACCAGAGAAAGAAGGCTTTTGAAAACATTGTGAGGAAAGGAGAAAATGTTGGTAACTAGCAT
Source organism: Tridacna gigas (assembly GCA_945859785.2). NCBI lineage: Eukaryota > Metazoa > Mollusca > Bivalvia > Cardiida > Cardiidae > Tridacna > Tridacna gigas. The sequence continues at coordinate 19,484,994 of OX244035.2, forward strand.
TTTCTCCTTTTTTCCCACAATGTTTTTTACCCTTCCAAAAATAGATTTCAATTATTGTGTCACATTAATTTTGTCGTCAGCAAATGCTTTCAATTTGGACTGGTCTAAAATTTTGTCGTTTGGTAAAGTGGTGAATCACCTTTTCACAGAGCATGGTTTATTTACATTATGTATATATTGAACGTTAATTTGTGTTGATGAACTCTTTACCACTCGAGCAAAATGTTAAACTGGTTTAAATTTAAAGCATTGGCTGACGACAAAATAACCGTATTTAAAAAATTGAAATTTGTTATTGGCAGGTTAAAAAACATTGTGAGAAAAGGAGAAAATGCTGGATACCAGCATTTTCTCCTTTTCCCACTATGTTTTCAAAAGGCTTCTTTCTCAGGTTTGTTGAAAATCGGGATTGTGTGGTTAAAGGCCCTGATATTGAAGAAGGATGCCTTTATTTTGGACGTCTGCTGCTGCGATTTGTTGCAGAAGGGGGTGATTTAACCCCTTTAACAAAATAGGCGAAAATAGGGGCTTTTGAGGACAGCATAAATCAAGATCAGACTGCTTAGAACGTGCATTCTGATCCTGAATCTATGCCATCTGTTTGTTTTGTCAAGCATGTTGGAAAAAAATTCGTCTGGGTTCCGCAGGGGGGGGGGGGGGGGGGGGGGGCGGTGTTTTTGGTATCCGGAGAGGTCCAGTTTATATGAGCCATGTTCTGAAACGGGGCCGTAATGCATAAAGTATCGATTCAGGTCAGCCTGCGTAGTCTGCGCCGGCTGACTCGTGGCAAAACTGTTTGCTATCGGTCAGTTTTCTGCATGTCCAAGGATCATTCATTCAAGCTCAGGACTTGCTTGGTATCATGGATGAAGGGGATGCATTGAGCCCCCTGTTGTTCATCTTCGCAAGCCAAAGATACTAACTCCACTTTGTTCGTTAAGTACCCTTGGCCGCTCGCCTCTTTAAAAATCGAACCTTCCGCTGCGCCACCTATCGAATATCACGAGTTGCGTAACCTTTGCTGATGTTATTTCTGACCAATCAAAATGCTCGTAATAAATTTTGTTAGGCTATGCATCAAATATGGCTGTGCTCTAATTTGTTCAGCTTGTTGATCTTGTTAAAACAAGACGAAAAGACATACGATGATTCGCAATCATTTGGCTGTGGAATCCGTCCTAGTATTTCACATACTTGATCATAAACTATAAAAAAAAAAACTCATTAAATATCGATCGTCTACTCTTTTTTGGCAAATTTTCGTCACAAACACGACAACTTTCGTTTTTGACGGGCGCCGCCATTATTGTTTTCTGTTTCGCGGAAGATTTCTTTCTCGGGTGGTTTGATTGGACGCGATGGGTTTTGATCGCATCCAATGAAATGGCGCGGCGGGAGTTTCGATTTTTAAAGAGGCGAGCGGCCAAGGATACTACCTTAGTATCCTTGGCTTGCGAAGATGCCTGTTGTTAGATGGATCCATAAATACTTGATGACTTGTCATGTATAATGTGTGTAGAGATGAATTACACTCCCGTTTGCCACAGAATGGCTCAAATAAGCCATGCTCTGGTAAAACGGATTTTAATGCATTTATCTCCGTGATGCATTATACCTATCGAGGCCTCACATAATTATGGATATATAGAAAATTAACCAAAAGCAAAATGTTTTGACACAGGTCTGCATCTGCAAAATGCAAAATGCATCTGCATCTGCAAAAAGTATCGACTCAGGTCAGCCTGCGCAGTCCGCGCAGGCTGACCTGAGTCGATACTTTTTGCAGATGCATTTAATTCCCTTTTCACAGAGCATGGCTCATTTACATGTTTATGTATTGAACGCTAATTTATGTTGATTATGGACCTTGATATTGAATAGGGATGCCTTTCTTTTGGAGGTTGATTGCTGCAATTTGTTTAAGAAGATGATTTGACTCTTCAGCACAATATGCAAAAACATGGGCTTGTGCAGACAGCATAGATCAAGATCAAAGTGCACAGAACGTGCAGACTGATCTTTAATCTGTACCGTCAGCTTGTCCTCGTCAAACCTATCAGATAAAAATCGGTCTGAAGACACTGGAATATTGCAGAACCGAGGTGTTTGCGCTGAACAAATTTTTGACCTGAACGGTATTTTTTTTAAGCTTTAGAAACAAAAAGAAGTCACAAGGGGCATGGTCAGGTGAATACGGAGGGTGGGGGAGCACAATGACTTTTTAGTGCTTCAGAAAGTATTGCACCTCGAACAAAAAACAATGGCTGAAGCTGATGGTTTACACATGTTGAAAAAGAGTTGAGAGAAAATGAATTCCAGTGTCTTCATCGTATATATAAAAAAGACTATGAAAATGCCTTCAAAGATTGGATCTGGAGACTGAAACCTTGTATATCTGATGGAGGTGAATACTTTGAGGGAACAAAATAAACATTTTAGTGAAACCTATGAAGAATCAAATTTTAGATGTTTAGATGCATTCATATTTGAACACTCCTCGTTTGACCGTGAAGGGAGGCCGAGATTAAGAGTGATTAAAAAGTAAGTGCCAGTTAAGCTGCTGAATAAATTAAACAAAAGATTTCCAGTTAGGAGTGAAAACCCATAGAATACGATTTAAAAATTTTGCTCGTGGGATCGGACACTGCAGATCCAAGATTAAACTAGCCGCCCATAGACAAGTTTGTCGTCTGCAAATGCTTTAAACTTTAGGAAGTATAAAATCTGGTCATGGTGTACAGTTAAAACGAAATATTTTATTTGGATGAAAAATAGTTGCAGCATACACCTGTTTCCACAACTTACAGTTAGCGCTCTGTCAACAGTTACTATTTAAACATCTAAAGAATTAACATCACATACAGAAAAAAATCAAGAAGTTTGAGTGGAAAAGAAGCTCATTTTCTCGCATTAAAAAGTAGTTTCGGGGTCAAATGTCTCAGCCAATCAGATCATGCCATTTAGAATTACAATTGTATTATCTCTTTCCCGAACAATCCCGAGTTTTAACGACCGAATGAAAAAAAAAAGGGAATGTTGAAAAGGAGAAAATGCTGGTTACCAGCACTTTCTCCTTTTCCCACAATGTTTTCGACCATTTTAAATACAATATCCATCATTTATTAATATTCAACTTGTCGTCTGCAAATGTTTTCAAATTGGAAAAAGTTGACATTTTGTCGTTTGGTAAAGAGTTTAGAAAAAAGTATGAATACGGACTCTGAATTCTTTAAATGTCTTCATTACTTTTTTCCCGTGGTAAGTAAAAACAAAATGATGATAATAAAATTACAAAGAAATAGGCTCTTGGTATTTGCTGGAACTGACATGAATTTCTGAAAAATATATTCGAGGAACTAGTAGCTCTGCTGCACTGTTTTCTAAGGGAAAATGATTTAACAATATCTGCACTAAATTAGTGAAAAGAATGGTTTCGAGCTGTCTTTTCAATCTGTTGATGTTGACTTCGAATTGCAATCCTGTTGACATGCACCGGAATGGGAACGACTATTTTTGGTTTGTTTGAAGCGTCACCTGACGGTCGACCATGAACAAGCCCCGCCTTTACGCGTTTCCATTTGGCACGCCTATTCTGGAACCATATTTTCACTTGAACTTCACTTAGCTTTAACGCATGCGCTATCTGTGATCGCTCAGTAAGTGACAAATATTTCTTACTGTGGAATTCCTTTTCAAGTTCTAACAGTTGTTCCGATGTAAATGCTGTACGTCTGCGCCTGGTTTTACCGGTAATGTTTGATTTATTCACTTCGTCTTCCAAGTCAGACTTGATGACGTCATTGTTTTCTCGTTCAGGAATGTCCTTTACGACGGCGTCTGATTGGTTAATCCTTTGTGAGTAAGTGACATCAGTAGGGGAACAGTTTCCTATTTTGCTATCTGGTCTTTCTGTAAAAGAAAGAGAAACTGTATGTTTACCTTGTTCATTCGTTTTGAATTCCACTGAAACGCAAACGATATTAGCCTGCAGCTCGACCGCGCTAAAGTTTTCAAGGCTAGCCAATCTTCTCTGCGTTCACGGAAAACCTCTAGTACATATTTTATTCCATTCTCTACATAGAGGCCGATATAATGCTGCAATATTTAGCTGCCCTTTGGGTACCGAGAACAGTTATGAAGGATATTTTTTTCCCAGTCCTTTCTTTCTTTACCCTTAGGCTGAATAAACGAACGGCCTTTTTTGTGTTTATGAAAATGGCACATATACATACGCGATCCTCTGTAAAACGGGGGATTAATGCATCTGCAAAAAAGTATCGACTCATGCCCGCTCAGGCTGATATGGGTCGAAACGTTTTGGTTTTTTTTTTTTTTTCTGCATGTCTAAGGTCAATACTGCCACACGATCTAGTCGCTTGTTAGACAAAATGGTTTATATGGATCCATAATTGTGAGACGACTTGCTTGGTAATATGCATAACGGAGATGTATTATGCCCCCTTTTGCTACAGCATGGCTCTCGAGTATTTTTATATGCTGTGTCTATCCAGCCTGAACATTATTAGTTGTAAGGTAAGTTGTAAGGGGACTTGGAAACTTGTTCACTGCTGTGGCAAATCATTGGCCACTGAAATTCCATTGATCTATCACGGGATAACAAAATTTTCTTTAGCGGACACCGTTAATATAAATAGCACACTGGCGACTGCCGCTATATCGTATATAGTAGGACAAGATGAAGAAAAAGGTGAAATCGAAGAAAATTTTTACCTCTCTCCCTTTTCAGAGATAATATTTAACCGAAAAAGGAAAACTAAACCTAGTTGCAGATGGTTCACAAATGGCCTTCAAAAGTTCCAAACGGCTCTTTTAATAAAGCAATAGCTCTAATCTAATTATTTTTAAAAAGCATCCACATTTTCCGGATCGCCATGCGCTGACGTCACACAATTTATCATCCTGCAGCGAACTAAAACTAAAATATTTTTTCAAACAAAGATCTAAAATTCTTTTGATGATATATTGATGAAATTATTGAAACAATATTTCGTCTGTTGTAATTTATCTTTTCATCTAATCAAGTATTACGATTTTCATCTTCCATTTCGCTTATTTTCAAACGCGTATTTACTGTTTATTGGTCAAAAACTTTGGCGCGTCTTTTCACCTGAGTTATAATTCGCTGTGTCATTAATTAATGAAACGTGTGACGTCTTCGCATGGCGATCCGAAAAATGTAGAAGTTTCTTATGTACAATATAGAGGCAGTCGCCAATGTGCTTTTTATAGTAAAGGTGTAAGTGAAAATTTGAGTGTTCCGTGATATACAGGCGATGCACCGATCTGCAAAAGTGTTCGATGATCGACAAAGGAAAATTTTAGTGTTCCGTGATAGACCGATAGAATTTCAAAGGCCTGTGGGCAAAGCATGTCGCCCCGAGCCAGAGGTGAGGTGGCGACATGATTCGCCACAGCCGTGAACAAGTTTCCTAAGTCCTCTGCCACCTGACCGTACAACGAATTTATTATACTGCAAAGTTTTACCATTCCAACGTGTAATAAAGTAAAATTCCCCTATTTTATTTTCTCACAAATCTAGTACGTTTACGAAATCGAAATTCCCTTCTGAGTGCCCAAAACACACTGAAAAATAACGTCACTGAAAACTAAGGTCACTGAAACCTAGGTAAAACGTGCAGTTTGGTGCATGAAGTCACTGCGATAGACATTCGACGTATTTTTATCTAAACATAGATTAAACAACTCTATGGTAAGTAACTATTCATTTTATGATTTGTAAAAGTAAACGATCTTTAGTAGTTTCAAACGACCAATAAATTATTATTGGGTTTTTTTTTACGTTACGCTCGTATGTACAATGCATGACCTTTAACACTACACGCTTTGTTTTCATGACGATCCGACGCTGCCATTTTTGAGTCGCCTGGCTGCGTAGCAACCAGGCACTCATTGTTATCATCATGATCCATGGGGTGACGTAAGCATACTTCCAGCCTTTTACTGCTTCCGGTCCCAAGTTCCGGTTTACGAGATAAAACGTAGTTTTCTAATTATTCGGTAAACAACCTAGTTTTTTCTGTTGTAAATAACTTACAATAGCGCCTTTGTCATAATGAATATGTCTATAAAGACTGAGCTCTTTAACGATTCAAACCTTTGAAACAATCATTTCGTCCACATGGGTACACGATAGCCTACCGCTTACACAGACATCATCTCTAAAATAGCTCATTGTGTATGTGTCTAAAAATTGCCGTCGTGAACTGAACAAGTTTGCGGACAGGCTGCAAAATACTCTTCCACGACAAGCGTCTTTACTACGGCACGCTTCTATTTGTGGACAATTCTCAGCAAAATTGGTTTGATAATTACCCAATAGAAGCACTTTAAATCTTACAATCTGTCCTTAATTGTAAGTCTTATTGGAGAGGTCATCAGACCTCTCCAACAGTGGTGAGTTTACAAGGCAGACTGCCACAGAAATCACTGTCTAAATCCATTTGTTTTTTGCGAAATTGTTCTGATACATAGTCTATTTCGTCATGGTTTTATAAACAAACCGAAATCAACAAACTGAAATAGGAAATAAACGGTTTTTTTTATATGACAGATTTCCAAAAAGATTTATTATACTATATTGATTGTAAATGATCTCTCCAATAAATGCAATTTTTCATTAAACAAATAAATCTAAGCAAAAAGAAACAAATTTCGTTAAAAAAGAGAAAGAACACCGCGGGAAAAGATCACGTGACTTGATACTAGCTGTAGAATTCGTACCCTGGAGAACTCGTACCCTGATCTCGAAAGCACGAGTTCTCTGGAGAACTCGTACCCCACAAATAGATATAAATAGGTTGATCAGTATGTTTTCAAGTTCTATTTTTCAAAACTGACTAGACTCTTGCATTTTTCTCAGTTTTATACAAAGATTCTATGGATTTATAATGATATAGATTTGATGAAATAACACACAGAGTTGCCTCTATTATGAGGGATTGCGAGAATCCCGCGAAAATCAACTTATGAGCGGAAAAAAAGTCCTGCCTCTTTGCCCTACGTACCGCACACCTCAAAAGAGTCCGTGGTCCTTTGGTTTTGGGCGGATTGCACAGGCTGACATGGGTCGATACTTTTTGCAGATGCATTAAGTGCCCTTTTTTCAGAGCATGGCTCATTTATCTACTTTCTTGAATTTTTAACATTTAGACAAACAACCTCTTCATTTTACATGTCTGCAGCAGACAACTTTTCAAAATATTGTGGGAAGAGGAAAAGCTGCTGGTCACTGCAGTTTCTTCCTTTGTCACAATGGTTTCCATCGCATCAAAGCACCATCTTCCACATTAATTATCAAAGTTTGAATTGTCGTCTGCATGCCTTTTCTGTTTGGGACAGTCCAAAAATTGCTGTTTGTTGAAGGATTTCAAAATGTTACATTTATTTCTAACATGTCTGGTACTAGTATTATGTATAGGCCACCTTTATTTATTGTCATCAGGTAAGATTCTTGCATATTCAGTGGAATTAGCATATCGTATCAAATTTTAATTGAATGATTTCCCCTTTCCAAAACTAGTTTGGCTTATCTGAGCACACATTACAAACATTCATTAGAGGGTTGTTCCTTTTGAAAATGAGCCAAATGGGTCATCATCTTCAGTTTTGTGTCCTTGAATTTTGAAAAAAAAAATGCATTTCTGAGCATTTTAACAGCATATGGCCACCAGTTCCTAGAATATTATAACAGTGTGGAACATGTACTGTTTTGTGCCTTTACACCAGCAAAACTGAAAAAAAGATGTTTTTTCTCATTCATTTAATTCCTAACTTGTTTGTTTACATCTACCAAAATATATTGAAATCAAAAGCCAATAAGCTATATGAAAACATTGATGCCGACCTCTCCTGGCTTCTTTTTTAAAGAAGATAACTTGTTTCAATTCAACACTTAACCTATGCTCGGAAAGAGAAAGGCGATACCGACTTAACATAGAAGCTTTCAATGGAGATTTTTCCCAACAGTAGGCTAATTCTTTTTAACAAATTTACAACGACTTGAAATGGTTGAGTTGCCTTCATAGACATTCTTACACGTTGCTTCTTCAGAGCTTTTTATTCTAGACTTTAAATACTTTGCACACCCATATTCTAGGTGCACAAGCAGAGATCGTAGCCTATATGGCGTATGTAATGCTCACGGTTCTAGACTGTACCAAGTCATCGCTTAGCAGGTGCTTTCTGGAATGTAGCTGTGCGACAAATATAGATCTTATAATCACGTAACGTATAACGTCATTTATACCATGGAATTCTCTATAAATTTACATATTTATGAATGAATCAGTCGCTGAAACGGCCTTCATTTCCAGTGTACAGCGAACTAGCGCTTCACCAATCCATGCAGAGAGAGTGTTTTACTGTGTTTAATTGTTTTCGTTTTTAAAGAGGTGAATTTGTCAAAGCCTGCTTTTTTTTTCAATGTGCGATTAACCTAGATCTAGTATTTATGAAACAACTATTTATTAGTGCGGGTGTCCGATCGCAAGGTGCTTTCGTAACTGCCAAAATCTGAATGCACACGGGAATTCGACTTGAAACTACACAGTTCTAACAACCAGCAATCTGAGAACTTGACTTTTACTCCACTATATTTCAAATATAATAGAACGGATCAATGTTAACCCACTCGATCAATAAGTTCTTTGTTGGAGTGTTTGTAATCTTGTAAAGGGTAATAGAGCGAATCGCAAACATGTAGTTTACACCAAAGCAATATACATGTAGATCTCTACAATTTTCAATAGGTGTGGAAGCAGTACTAATTCTAGGGACTTTATAAAACGCAAAGTAAAAAGACTGGTGATCATGCTATTGGGTTGTTTTTCTTGAGCTGTAGCAGCCACATTCCTAGAGTCCACTGTGGACAAAACTTGAACCCGGACAACAACAAAAACAAATTATTTTCAAAGGACCGTAGATTACTGAGTCAAATATTTGTGTGTGCTCCAGAGGCTACATTTCAGTCCAATGATCTTGAGATTGCCCGGCTGTTTGTCTCAATAATATTTTTGACAAAACTGAATGGTTCAAAGAAAGGTTAAAAGAAAAAGGTTATCACTAGGTCAAATCAGACGAAACCGTATTAGATCTAGTGCTGTAGAATCCATTTATGTTGAGTCCAGTACTCACAGAACTTTGTCAGACTGCTTAGATTAGATATAGGTGAGTTGCAAAAGGGCGTTTTTGGTCTAAAGTTATGTCACTAGATCCTATACCAGAAGACAAAGCTCACTTGAGTTCCATACTAATGTTGCCTAAATGGTCCTCTTGTAAAATTGTTCAAGTGGCTCTGCTCTGTTTCTATAAACTTCACAGAAGCTTCAGAACCGAGTAGTAACATTTCAGAATTACGGCCTCTGAAACTGTATAAGCAATTATACCCAAATTTCCTATCAAGCATCCTGTATTTGGAAAGGACAATTATTCAAATTAACCGATATATGTATAACCACATGGTCCAATTTTAGAAAATTTTTGTCATACAAAAACAACTTGTTCTAAATCTGGAGAGAAAATGTATGCCCTGTTCTTCTGAAATTATTTAGCAATATGTGTAAGAATTAAGATATACATATAAGTTAAGTCACCCAGTTTCTGCGCTAGAAAAACATTTTGATGTATATTTCCATTATGGACCAATATCTCTTTAACTACTGGACACAATTTTATGAACCTTCATATCTATATTGTTTATCATAAGCCACAGACAATCAGTACTTATTTTTATTTCAATGAAATACTTTGTCATGGAATAATGGGTCTTAATGTATGTTTTCACCAATAACAAAAAAGGCCATTTACATGCAAAACACAATACCACTTATAGTTATGTTTACCTCTTATAATTATGTTTCTATCAAAAAAAGTTTGTTTTTTCTTCGGCGGTGGATATCATTTCAACGAAATAACTTGTTTTGTACTGATTGTACCTTTTGAAAACCATTTTTTAAATGAATTCACCCGGAGTAAGAGACTTTGAACTTTTTATACCTGTTCCTGGTGCCTAAACTTTAATTCACACCACAATTTTTTTTTTTTTTTTTTTTTTTTTTTTTTTTTTAATATAAATTTTAATATTAATGTTTGTAACTTTAGGGTGACAACTTAGAAATATGCTTGCATATAATACTGTCTTGTGGTTAAGTTATTTTGTATCTTGAATGCTTTTAATAGATTTGGAAAAAAAAAAAGGGTGAAAACTTCTGACCAAATACCCTCCAGGCGACTCTCAGGACTATCAGTCCTTTGATTGATTTTGCTGTGCTGTACCCTGGGAGCTGCCAGTGTACAGCGCACAGGCGTTCGTTTTGTGACGAACTATATATTCGAAGCATATTATCCAATCAGATCGTGAGAAATTTCTTTGCAGTATAACAATGCAAATTTTGTACCAAGAGGTTTCGGGGAATCACAAATGGTGGAACAATCTAATACTAAGGCCTCTATAGGTGTCTGATCAGCTGGAACATAAATACTGAGTTACCATGTAGATGTACATGTTAGTTCAGAAATCGTCAGTTGTAATGGTCGACCTTGTTTTGTTATGTTGTTTAGTAATATCTAATTTGTTTTGTTATATATTAATGTCATTATTCTCTTTCCTCACTTCTTTTTCTTATTCTTCTTCTTCTTTCAAATCAACAGGGTTTTTTTTTTTTTTGCAGAAATTTTCCGTATACTGTGATTGTTACGCTTATTTTTTTCCAGAACAGTTCTTAAAATATTGCACAACATAGTTAGCCATGCTTTGGGAAATGGGGTTCAACGCATCTGCAAAAGATATCGACCCAAGTGAGGCGGCGCAGTGTGCGCGGACTGACCTTGGTCGAAACATTTTACTATAGGTAAATTTTCTGCTTGTCTAAGGACCATTTTTGCACGATGACGACGCAGACACATACAACGAGAGGGCTATGACAATACCCCAGGTTTTCTTTGAAAATAGCAGTGATAATTAATATAGATGTCATATCAAACTATATGTATTTTGCCGCAAGATCTTTATTTAATTTGTACACATTATTTATATTGTTCACAAGTTTTTCCTGGCATTTGAAGGGTTAAATTAACACTTTACCTAACAATCCCGACTTATAATGACCAAGAGGAAGACTTGACTCAATTTGTTATCTGCAAATGCGTCCTATTTGGCCTTGTAAATAGTTAAAAATGCATTTCTTTCATGAAGGTTATGAAACATTGATAAATGAAAGAAACCAGTTACTTTTGTTGTGTGAACAAACAATAACAGAGTAGCTATGTCACTCCTGTTTCACAGCTGGCTTTTTTTAAATTACATAACCAAGTTTCTACCTTGATATTTTACGAAAATGATTTTGAATCTCATTAATTTTTTACCGCAATTATGTACTGTAGATACATTTTCAGTTTGATATGTAAATTAATTACCATGGCGACGACTAAGAGTTTTCAAGAATTTCATGCAAATAAAAGAGAGGGATGGTGAAAATATACCTCCTACCTATATAGACTCTTTTGATTTTAAAAGGCAGTTTTTTTAACTCTTTACAACACAATCCCGACTTTTAACGACCCTGAGAAAGAAGCCTTCTGAAAACATTGTGGGAAAAGGAGAAAATGCGGGTAACCAGCATTTTTTTCCTTTTCCCACAATGTTTTCTACCCTTCCCAAAACAAATTTGAATTTTTCAATCACATTTATTTTGTCTTCTGCAAATGCTTTCAATTTGGACCAGTCTAAATTTTTGTCGTTTGGGAAAGAGTTAACCAACTCGAGCAGCATAATTGGTAGAACTTAGGACTTGTAAACGTCAAGTCCCGCGCTACTTGAGGGTGTAGGTTATATACACTGGGCACGTAAATGGTGTAACTAAGGATGGGTTTCATCCTGTATGTGGTACTATCCCCGTCACATAACTAAGGGCCTTCTGCGGGTATCGCACTTTTGGGCAACCGTTGGTGACGATAAATAAACGCAAATCAACTATGGGGCATTTTAGAACTTTTGTCGTGAATCAAAATTTCCAGTAAAACACTAGTAGATACTGACAAGTAGACAATGAAACAGAGCTATTAGGTATAAAGTCAGCGATTTCCACACCAATGCATTTTATTGGTCAGCCTCTTTGCGTTAGTTTAGCGATTCTCCGTAGGAATTAGACTGGCTGGTATGTAAAAAGACATTTGATATCCCTATGCTAACATCAGATATATCTCAGTCTCATTCAGATGTAGCTGGATCAAAGATCAGCGTGGTCCATCGAGTATGGTAATTCTGCATAAGGTATTCTGCAAAGTGCCTCTTTTCATACGAAAGTTTTGTCTATCAGCTTTAAAAAAAAGAAGACATCAAATATTTTGCGTTTACAGTAATACAGAAACTCAGAAACTCAGAACCTGTCAAATTTTGAAATTTGAATTACTGGCTTTTGTTTATTGTTGTGGTAATACAGTATTCAAGTTGGTCAGCATCTGACTTTCAATGGCCCTTGAGTGATTTGAAAGTACAGTTAGCCTCACTAGAATTAGATCAACAAAATAAAACTTCCCGTAAACGGCTGACTACATAGGGACATTATTGAAGCTGGCCGCTCTGTCTCACAGTGCTACTTGATGCTAATAAATAAGCTTTTCTCTGTAATCGCGAAGAAAAGTTCGATTTGTTTTAATAAAAACGTGCAATTTTGCTTTTTACACAGCAGGATGGTCGGTATGCAATCCGGGACTCCGTCTATTTTATGGGATAAGAGATGACGTCACCGTAGATCGTACTATCTTTTGTTCACCTTTTACCTGGTTTTAAACATGATTCATTTTCCTGCCACCGACTAACACTTGGACCGGCCTTACAATAACAGATTGTCATCGTCACAATACTTTCCATACTTTTAAATGGCATGATTTAAATTTAAATGCATTTTAACACCCTCACGGATTACTTTTGGCCGCTACTGTGGCTTTAATTAACTCTTTCACTACTAATGACGACTTGATTACTTTTTGCGGACAGCGTAGATCAAGATCAGACTGCACAGAACGTGCAGTCTGATCTTGATCTACACTCTCCGCTACTCTGTTTTTAAATTATGACCAAAGTCGTTTTCAATAGAAGTGGAAATCTATTTTTAGACCTCGGAAAAAAAGTGGAATTTCCGGGGTTAGTAATGAAAGACTTCAGGAGCTAGGTACCCAATTTGACCTGCGGGGTAAAGTAATCGAATGCATTGTATTTACAGTACGTTTGTATGTTATATGTATTTCAAAATCTTATTATAACACCTACATGAAAATTCATCATTTCCGAAATGATGGTAACTGAAGACTCTGGGAAAGGGGGGTTTAATACAAATTTGTGATTTATTATACCAAGCTAGACGTGGCATAATGTGCATCCATCTTGTCTAAGATGAGGCTGAATCATGAGGTAGGTAGACTGGTTCTTTGATATACAGAAGATTTACCGCCTTGGATTGCGCAGGCTGATCTGGGTCGATATATTTTGCAGATGCATCAAACTACCTTACCTCTTCACCAAACGACAAAATGTTGTACTCGACCAAATTGAAAGCATTTGCAGACGACAAATTAAAGGTAGCTCAAATGATGATTTCTGTCTTTGATAGGGTAGAAAACATTGTGGGAAAAGGAGAAAATGCTGGTTACCAGCATTTTCTCCTTTTCCCACAATGTTTTCAAAAGGGCTTTTCCCCAAGGTCGTTAAAACGCGGGATTGTGTAGTAAAGGGTTAACAGAGCATGACCTAACTAGTATGAAGCAGGGTTTTTTTCTTTTGCTGAAAAATACAAGTATCCATTTTCATCCTCAAACCGTTATCAGCAGACGATTTTCTCGTCTTTCAGCAGATGGTTTTCTACTGGTACTGAGCAATTTTTCATTTTGTCAAACTGTTATCAGGTCAATTTAATTTACTTTGATTAATCCTCTTTTATAAGGCCATTTTCAAAACCGTCTGCTGCAGATTTGTTTCAGAGTAAAATAGTTTCAGGAATGCAATTTCAAAATCCGGTTACTGCGAAACATTTTTCTGTTTATCTTTTCGTCATAAAAAATGTAGTCGAAAAAGATCTAATTTATCGATCGTCATTCATAACTATTTGTCTGTCTGTCTGTCTGTCTGTCTGTCTGTCTGTCTGTCTGTCGTAAGGGATTATTATTATCATTATTATTAAAAATACAAACAACTGCAATTTGCAAAAAAGTTCAAAGACATTTTTACCCAAATGTTACTGTAGGTTGAAGTTAACAGGTAACAAATGATACATTTTAAGTCTGAAATAAAAGTTTCAAAACATTTAAGCACAGTTCTGCAAACGACTTTTTCGTCTTGTAACGGACGAGAACTTTCGCTGTAAAAATTAAAATTGCTAATCTCGACCAGTCACTCCTCAGATAAGCCGCATTGTTTTCACACGCATCAGAGGGGCATTAACTCTTTACCAAACGACAAAATTTTGGACTCAACCAAATTGAAAGCATTTGCAGACGACATATTAATTGTGACTCAAATTGTGATTTATGTCTTTGATAGGATAGAAAACATTGTGGGAAAAGGAGAAAATGCTGGTTACCAGCATTTTCTCCTTTTCCCACAATGTTTTCAAAAGTCTTTTCTTTCAGGGTCGTTAAAAATGGGATTGTGTGGTAAAGAGTTAAACCAGATTTCGTTTTGCATTTGTTTTTTTTATTCATAACAAAAACTTCTAATTTCTATTCAGGTGAAAAGATGGTGTTTAACATAGATAGAAATACATGTCGAATGTGCAGTATTGAAACCTCATTGTTTTATGAAGTAAAACCTTTTTTTTTTTGAGACATCAAGTAATTGTACGTATTCATTTAAATAAAGGTATGAACAATTTTGATTACAGTCTGTTGTGGGCGCAGAATGTTTTATACAAAATAGATCTACATGTATATTTCTATCAAAATTACGAATAGCATTTACCAAGGGAGTTAATACACTTGGTAATTGTAGCAGTCTTGTTCCTCAGGATCGTCAAAACATGGGATTGTTTGATAAAGAATTCAAAAACAAGAAACTTTTGTAAAAATAGTAATAATTTATAATCAGTGAACCTCGAATATATCTTGTTGTCTAACGGCAATTCTATTATTAAAAGTTCAGCTATGGATAATCTTCAGTTAACAGAATGCAAAATGACATTTCCCCTCATATATTTGAACCATGCTATGGCAAAAAGGGAGCTAAATCCATCTCAGGGAAACATTATACCAAGCAAGACGTGACACAAGTACGGATCCATAAAACCCAGTTTGCTTATCAACCTTTGATATCCAGAAAATTTACCAATAGCAAAATGTTTTAAGCCATGTGGCATCAGCCTGCGCGGACTGCACAGGCTTACATAGGTCTATACTCCTTGCAGCTGCATTAAACCCCCTTTTCACAGAGCATGGCTCATTTAGTTTGGTTCACATTGATTTACCGGGAACCTTAGAATTTAGGTTGCTAAGTCAGGGAAGAGTGCATTTCAGTTTTGTGAAAAGAAGGCCCTTGGTAGTAACTTTGAGGACATATGCCAGATTTTTTTCCATTTTCGCTCAGATGATAATATAATGTATACTGAGTAAAAACAAATGAAAAGAAAATCATATGTTGCGGAGCAAAATACAAAGAATCAGTTCTTCTGAGGGGATAAATCTTGCAAAGATTACAGAAAATAAGCTTTAATTTAAAACCTTAAAACAAGGTTCTTAAAGTAAAATTACTGCTCGAATAATTGATTATTCTTAGAAATGTGATGTTTGCCAATAGTATTTTTAAAAGATTAATTGAAGGAATAAAGGCACTAGACAGATCACATGAGCAATTAGAAATGTTCTTACGTGTCATCAAAGTCTTGTTTTCTGATCAATTTTCTGCAATAAAAAAAATTCAGTGGACACATTTTTTGTTTTAATTTTGCACAGAAATAGTGCTGTCTAATATCTTGTAAAAAAAAAAGTTTTTCAAAAGGTATATCAAGCGCGACATTTGTAAGAGATACGGTGCATTTTTAGAAGTTATTGACATAATGAGCTGCCTCCCTTTAAAATAAAACGTCTATTCTAGCGTGATTTGGCATCCCGATCGTTTATAAATCACCCATTTTTCTTCTGTATCTCTGATTTCCAGATATCTAAAAGGCAACCAACGTATTACAGGTAAAAATAGAGTATCTCTGTCATGCTAACCCAATGGAATATAATACAATGTACAAAAAGAAACATGCGCAAACCGATGAGTGGGGAAGCCTGTGGCATATGTCTTTAAAGCTGTATTTCAGCATGAATTATTTCTCGACCTAGAAATTAACTTTAACCTAGAGCAAAGTATTTTTCGTTAAAATCAGAAATAGCAGATCTCATTCGTCGCAGTCCGATCTTGATCTATATCGTCCGTAAAAAGCACATAAACTTTGTTTAAAGCATGTTTGACGATGGTACAAATGGTAAGAATTTTGCACATGTTTAGATCTTTTCTTTGTCTGATTTCCACGTAGATATTTATATTCCCTGTCATGAGAAGACTCCTTCCGAAGCCACGACACTATATTGTGACCAAACAATTATTAACAGCGATATTTTTTCAGAAAAACAATACTACCGCTGGGACTCGAACCTACGACCTTCTAAACCGGCGCCAGCTACGCTACCAACTGACCTATTGTGGAAACCGATATGCTTTCGTGTTATTTTTTTTTATCCCATGCTATGCAGTAACGGCTATACCGATACCCACGGTTTGGGAAATTTTAAAATAGAAATACAAAATGCCCTGTAAGTCTTTGTGTTTTACACTTTATCTCTTTCTTTAATTTTACAGCCAACTTTGCACGCATAAAAAAAATTAGAAATTGTTGTGTTGAAAAGATAAAAAAACTTGAGAATCGAAATCCGGTTTAATGCCCTTTCATTGGAGAATCTTAATTTAACCACTAAACTACTACTCCAACTATATACTATATAGATGCAATGAAAACTCCCTGCATATGGGGAAAAAAAATCAAAATTTGCGATTCCAAAGTTTTTTTCTCTTGATAAATCTTACCGTATCGGACAGTGTAGATCCTAGACCAGATTCCACGTTTTGATCTTGAGCTACACTGTCCGACAAAAAGAGCCTTTGGTCGCGGTAAGCAGCCCGAGGGCCCAAAACTGCACCAACTGCAGGGAAAAACAAGACCCATTTAACAGCGGGACTTGGTGACCCGGTCTATTTGTTGACATCCTCGGCCAGTGTCTAAACACAGACATCTAACAGTTGGGGCGGACAAAGTGACCACAAGTGACCATTAAATTGAAATGACCACTTTTAAATGAACAATTTAAATAGCTCTCCCTAAGATATTTAGAACCTAATAAAATTACAGATCTTTACAAATGGTGCTCATTTCTAGTCAGGTGGCGAAATTAATTTATCAAATTGATTTTTCATCGTTGGTTTGACTCAAATCGATCGAATTGGGAAGTGTTTTCACTAAGATAGTATAAAATACAGACAGTTAAAACATGACACTTAAAAATCTAATGCTCAAGTACATAACCGCATAACTTTTCGGTTTAACTCTTTAGCAAACGACAACATTTTAGACGCTTCCAAATTGAAAGCATTTTCAGACGACAAAATAAATGTGAACAAAAACTGAAATTTGTTTTGGGAAAGGTAGAAAACATTGTGGGAAAAGGAGAAAATGCTGGTTACTAGCATTTTCTCCTTTTCCCACAATGTTTTCAAAAGACTTCTTCCCCAGGGTCGTTAAAAGTCGGGATTGTGTGGTAAAGGGTTAATAACTACTGTACGTTGACTTATAGCTTGCATTTAGATAATTTCAAATTTTTTGTCAAAATATTATTTTTCTGCTTTTTATTATGATAATTATTATTATTATTATTTATTGCTTCACTTTTGATTCTTATAATATGCATAAACATGGTTTAAAAATTTTAACCCTTTTCCACACAATCCCGAGTTTTATCGACCCTGGGGAAGAAGCCTTTTGAAAACATTGTTGGAAAAGGAGAAAATGCTGGTAACCAGCATTTTCTCCTTTTCCCACAATGTTTTCTACCCTATCAAAGACAGAAATCGTCAGTTTAGCAACATTTAATTTGTCGCCTGCAAATACTTTCAGTTTGGTTCAGTCCTAAAATGTTTCGTTAGGTAAAGAGTTAATTAGTACATGCATTTCAAATCAGTACCAAATTAGTAAGAGACACTGTTATGTACTGACTTTTACAGGTTAGTATGTAGGTAAGTTTTTCAGGAAAACATTATAGGAAGCAAACTATTCTTTAAAGGGATATCTTAACCCTTAACTTACTAAGCGCGACTCACTGACCTTTTGCGTACAGTGTAGATCAGGATCAGATTGCACAGAACGTGCACTCTGATCTTGATCTATACTGTCCGATCTGGAGATATTGTTTTCCATAAAATAAGTTTGAAATAACATCATTTGGATTTCTCCTACCGTCTTAAAAGTTTTATCTAGCTTATTTATTAGGATAAGGGTTAAATTCCTCACATCTCCGAAAGGAAACTGGAACTATAGCACACCGACGAATACCCCTTCCCGATTGACTTGTCACCGGACTAGTAGAAATAACAAAGGGACATGTCACTTATAATAATTATAATAATAATAATAGTAATTTCTCTGTTTTTTGATAGTTGAACATCAAGAGAACCTTTCAAGTAATAATGATCCTGACAAAAATCCTTTTTGCAGTGTTGTCTTCCAATGTAAGGTTAAATCAAAATGACGATGATGACGGTGATGGCAAGAAGATGATTACGTGCACGTGAAATATATGAAGTAATCGGTGATTAATATTTATAGCAAGATACTATGGACAAACACACGCCACCTCTGTGGTAAATTTTTGAAAAAAAAAATATACATTTCATGATATGTTCTGTTCGTCTAACAAATATTTTTTAACTGATTTTTAAAACGTAAATAACGATCTTGCATCTCTGATGGAAGTAGGAATGTTGCTCCGTACTTCCGTACTAAAATATGAGAATGCTTTTTTGCATGTAGGTAATCCTTTATGTTGAGTTAACAATATCAGTGTGAGCAGCGGACCGTAATTTATACTAAGAATTACATAAAGATTATGTGATGCCACAAATATATGAACCATGCTCTGACTAACGGGGGCTTAATGCATGTCCGTGATGTGTTGTACCAATAACGCCATCACATAATTATGGATCTATAATAGCCATTTTGTTTCCAACAACCAACTGAATCGTGAGGTAGACTGGTCATTGGACATGCAGAGAATTGACCAATAACGAAAAATTTCGACCCAGATCAGCCTGCGCAGACTGCGCAGGCTGACCTGAGTCGATACTTTTTGCAGATGCATTGAGCCCCCTTTTTCACGGGCATGGCTCATATTGAAGTTTAAGGTTGTAAATGACCCAGTAGCGGCCAAAAGTAAACAATACGGGTTTTAACATGTATTCATATTCAAACCATACCATTTAAAAGTATGGAAATTATTGTGGATATGACAATCTGTTATTGTACATTCGATCCAAGTGTTAGTCGCCGGCAGAAAATGAATCTTAAAATAGGTACAAAGTTGCCAAGTCGCTCTATCTTTTGCTTACTTTTTTACCTGATTTTAAAAGATTCATTTTTTCTGTCAGTGACAGTGGCAATACTTTTCAATGGTATGATTTAAACTTGAATGCATTTTAGCACTTGTATTGTTTACTTTTGACCGCTACTGGGCCTTTTTGAGAAATCTGTTGATTAAAACAGCAGTGAAATATCTACATCTGATTTTGAAAGTCAACCAGTTACGTCAAGAAAAAATAATAGTTTGAGTCAACCAATCGTGATTGAAATTGTGCATATGTGCCTATGATGGGAAAGTTTTGATTTAAACCAAAATGATTAAGAACTAAAGGAGGAGAAGAGACACAAAATTGTGTGCACGGACGGAGACACAGACGACCTAATTCCACCAGATACCAGCACATCATTTTACGTCGTATTTTGTGTATAATAAGTAGTATCGTTACAGAGTTTTATCGAACAATAGTTTTCGTCATGTTGGAACTCTACCAAACGACAGAATATTAGCCTTGTTCAAATTGAACGCATTTGCAAACGACGAATCATATACACTGTATGGTTCAAATGAATAGATTTATGTGTTTAATAGGGTAGAAAATATTGTGAGAAAAGGAGTAAATGCCGGTTATCAGCATTTGCTCCTTTTCTTGCATTTTTTTTTTTGAAAGCTTTCTTCCCAAGGGCCGTTAAAACTCTGGTAAAAGATTAAAGAGATTACCGTACCGAAAATATACTTCAGAAAACCTTCGTGATGGTACAGTATAAACGCTTGACAAAATCTCTATCTCGAAAATTTAAAATGCTTACATTTTCTTGACTTAATTTATCTCTACCGTTGATAGGACACAGTGAATCCAACCATGCTGACAACGGAATTTATACACAGAGTTGGGTTTTGCATATACAAAATATATGTACATCTTTTACTTCTTAACAAATCTCTCATTTTAATAAGTTTTCAGTTAACCAAATACATTCGCAAATATTGTTGTTGCTTTTTTCCCCCATCAAGCGTACTAATTTATAAATTTTCAGATTGAACATAATAATCTTATCAAATTTGAAAAATGATTTATCACTGAACTAAGTAAGGCGATAACTGGCCAATCATCAGTCATGAAGACTGATAAAAGAAAGAAAGACAATAATGACAATGGTATTTCCATAGTAGACTACATAGACTTTTGGGAATGTCACATAATCAATAGCACACGTCGATTATAAGGATTCGTATTCAATCAGTGTGACGTCATATCTGATGTAATAAAAATAGACGGTTACCTGTTGCAAAATGACCGTCCCGTTATTGAACACCCGAAATTGCACCTTTTTACTGACCGTAACCATAGAGTTACTTTAACTTTGCAAAGAGAAATATATCTAGTTGTGTTTATCGGTGTTTCACAAGAAATTTTGATTTACGATATTAAAAAAATAAAATATGCTACCGTAATACATGCATACAAACTTAATGACAAAGAAGTAAATAACTTCTCTTTTTGCTAAATATTTTCAAAAATGGTTTGCAGGAGTTAATGAGTTACAAGGCCATTTTGAGTTATTAAATTGTGCATACGAATTTTACTTATTAGAAACTATTACTGGATTGTATTGCCCTGCCTGTCTGATTAGCGAGTAGAGCTGCCGCTACTTAACTTTTGAATTGCATTGCATTGACTGTATGGCCCTTTGCACAAATATCGAATTATAAACTCCATTTTTCTTTGCAGTCTGAGTTGAGTCTATACTGTGCACAAATGCGAGCATGCACCAGGTGCCGTCAACAGTTCATTTAACATTCAATCTCTTAATTCTTTACCAATCGACAATATTTTGTCTTGTACAAACTGAAAGCACATGCAGACGACAAAATGAATGTGACTTATAAACTGATTATTTGTTGTGGAAGGGAAGAAACATTGTGGGAAAAGGAGAAAACGCTGGTCATAAGCATTTTTGTCACTTCCCATACTAGTAGTTGTTTTCCAAAGCCTCCTACCTCAGGGTCGTTAAAATTCGTGATTGTGTGGTAAAGGGTTAAATTTCAGTAAGAGAAGGAAACTATCGGCTGCCAAAAAAAGGTAGTTTTGCCCGATCATTGTAACTGAGTACCACCTCAGTGCAGTCTGATCATGATCTACATTGTTGCGATTTACCTTCTTTATTCTATATTTGATTCCCTCGTTCTAAGACAGAAAGGAATATTTATATGAGCCGTGCACTGGCAGAAGGGGACTTAACCTTTCCCAAACAATAAATTTTAGACTGGTCCAAATTGAAAGAGTTTGCAGACAACAATTTTAAATTTGATGAAAATGAAGGAAAGTTCTCCAAAAGGGTAGAAAACACTGTGGGAAAAGGAGGAATTGCTCGTTACGAGCAATTTCTCCTTTTCCCACAGTGTTTTCAAAAGACTTGTACCGCAGACACGAGAAAACCAGGGCTTGTTTGGGAAAGGGTTAATGTATCTCTGTGATGCATTATACCAAGCAAGTCATCACATAATTATGGATCCATAAAATCCATTTTGTCTCACAAGTGATCTGGATCTGGAGGTAGAGTGGGTCCTTGTCATGCAGAAAATTTACAAATAGAAAAATGTTTCAGTACATGTCGGCCTGCGCAGACTGCGCAGGCTGACATGGATCATACTTTTTGCAGATGCGTGATGCCCCCTTTTCACCGAGCATGGTTTTTTTTCAATATTATAACCACAACTTTAATGGAGATATGCCAGAATATCGAACAAATTATCTGTGATTGTGAATCAAACATCAGCTTTCATATTCTTTACAATCTTATCTTGGTCTATATTTTTAGCTCGGCTTTTTTTCTAACAAAACCTCGAGGTATTGTTGTAGACCTGGCTTCGTCATCGTATTCATCCTCATGCGAAAACTTTGTTATCTAATGATATCTGTTATTACTGAAGATATTTACTTCAACCCTTATCCTGCTGAATAAAAGTAATAAAACTTTATAGCAGATAGTAGAAGCCCAAAACTTTCTTGCTTCAAAGGTATTTTTAGAGGAAAGATATCTCCTTATCGGACAGTGTAGATCAAAGATCAGACTGCACGTTCTGTGCAGTCTGATCTTGATCTACGCTGTCCGCAAAAGGTCGGTGGGTCGCGATAAGCAGCCTAAGGGTTAAACTTGGACAAGTTGGTAATTATCAAAAAAGGAAGCTATTGATATACAACAAGGGTAGGTAACCATCAAAGTATTTTTGACACAGTAATGCCTCTTTTTCGACTTAGAATTTTCACTGAAAATCAAACAACCACAGCCAAGCATTTGCACCTGCAAGCGGTGCTCTTGTTTTTAAAAGGGCATTCCCTTGTTTTCCATGGAGTATGCCAAAATGTTATTCATTTTCTCTTGATATCATAGCAATAACAGCATACTGTCATAAAGCATAACAGTCATACTGTAACAATTACTCACTATAGTAGTTATCACAGGATTCATTCCTCTGTCACCGCTTATCATTGTTTCGACGATAGGTATATGTGAGAACAGTCAGTTGCTTTGAAAGAAAATTGTGCGAAGTAACCCTGCAGGTAAAAGAAACTCCGGGAAAGCATAGATGCACTGGCCATTGCGATATAAATGAAATTATGTCGCAAACGGCGTTAAACACCATATAATCAACCCTCACTTGTTTTCATATCAAAGTGCATTTCATCGGGGTACATCAACCAACTCGGAAAAAGCAAATCAGATGACTGGTCCTGGAATTAGGAATCAAACTAATATTGCGATCAATACAGATCAAAGAAAAAGATCATGGCAAATATTGTTCGTTTTGGGGTTATTTCTCCAATCGCCACTGAGTTTGCCAGAATGTTTGCAAAGTCATCAGTTAAGTCTGCACGACGTTAAGAGTTAATAGAATTGAATTTGACTTTATTCCATGGTATTAACTTCCCTATTTTTTTCGCGAGGTGTACAGTTAGACCAAGTTAAGGTTGCGGACACATTCAAGCTGATCTTAGCCAACTTTCTCAGCTAATTTCTGAAACTTTTCATTCAAATACTAGAAATCATCATATGAAATCCAAAACCAGTAATTGATTAATTGATTGTATGGTCTTTAACGCCTTTTTCAACATTATTTTAGTTATATTGTGGCGGCCAGTGCAGTTACCTATGCTTTCCTGGAGTTTCTTTTACCATTAATACGCACACTATTCTTTCCAAGCCACCAAAATCAAGAAGACTGACCCTTTCCTAAATGGCAAAACTTTATACTCTTTCAGATTCCAAGTATCCGAAGATTTCCAATTTGAAATTGTAATCGATGAACTCAGTTTTTTGGCAAAGGAGAAAACGTCGTAGGAAAAGGAGAAAATGCTGGTAACCAGCATTTTCTCATTTTCCTGCAATGTTTTAGAAAGGTTCCTTTCAGGGTCTTTAAAACAAATGATTGTTTGGTAAAAGGGTTAACACTATGTTAGCAGCAGTTATGAGTACAAGCCGGATTTGAAGAAGAAAGAAGAGCAGCAGGAGGAGGAGACTGCAAGAAGCAATGAATCAAAATTAATGATCAACGATTTCTACATGTTACCTGTGTCCGAATCTTCACTTCCGGTATCATTGTCCTCGTTTTCAGTGCTACTAGATGTGGATATCCGCAGATCCTTTGGTTGTGTCACATCCTTCTCAATCTCTACACTTAGTCTCTGTTGTTTTAATTTATGTCTTTCCGAAAAGTCTACACCGGGTTCAATAACATCGTCTCTCTGGCCGTACGGTAAGAAATTATTCAAATTTCCGACGCCAAAAGGATTTTGTAGGTTACCAGCCGGAAATAGAGCCGCCGCAGACGTTTGTAACGGAAACCTAGAGTACGGCGAATGAGCGTATCCGAATAACGCTGACGTCAGTGGCGTTTCCGGTGAGTTCGTCGCTGCAGGTGATAATAATCCGCCTCCACTTGATGGTAAATAGACATAACCACTGTTATAAAGCATAGGTCCAAATCGGGTCGGCATCGGAGGAGCAATCAGGGAATCAATCGAAAACGAATTACAAAATTGCCGGTTCATCTTTGCTAAATACTTATCTATTTTTAATCCGTTATTTCATTTTGTAGAAACACTAACAACAGATCTTTTGGCGTTCTGAGATCAGTTTTCGATAAAAGTAAAACATTCCGCTATCAACTCCTACGCCATAGATCAAACAACTGTAGATTTTTTCTTCAGCGGAGTAATTAACGATTCCGATTACCAGGCAGTCTCTTTTTGTCTGCGTGTTGAATTGAGAGACAGAACTATTAGCTGTTTGTTTACGCTGCATCTAAAATCAACTCAGTAGGCATGCCCTCAATTAGCCAGAGACAGATCAAATTTCAAAATAAAAGAAAGTGCGGATAGATAGAATTTTTAGCTGACGGCTTTATCAATAAATAAGCAGATTCATCGGTCTATCAGAGCTGTCATAAAACAGGAGGGTGGCGCTTAAATCTAGCGATCCATCTTTTTCGATTTGTATTCAAACGTTTATTCGCAGCTGTCAGGTCTATAGTGTGACTGACATGCGCTCTTGCTGCTTTGCTGTACTCTTATTGGTTGACAATAATCACTTGACCTCATCACGCGCCCGGGTCAAATCTTGCTGAGTGGTGCTGTGATAATGTTGCGTTTGATTGGCTGAATTTTAATTGAATCATTACCGAGCAAAAAGAGCCACTGGGGTGAAGGTAATTGATATTAATACTGTCTAAGCTATGCTTCATAGAGATGATAAAGAAAACAGGGGGCCTCTAATAGAAGCTAAAATAAAACATGGCTGTCGGTTTCAGATGGAGGAAGAGATGTTTTAACCCTTAAGCTGCAAAGCGGGACTCACAGACCTTTTGTGGACAGTGCCGATCAAGATCAGACTGCACAAAACGTGCAGTCTGATCTTTGATCCTCATGGTCCGATAAGGTATTTTCTTTCCGGTGAAGTCAACTTTGAAAGAGCAATGTTTGGGCTTTTAGTATTGAGTAGAAATTTGCGTTTCATTTATTCAGCAGCTTAAGGGTTAATCTCATCACACTTCCTCGTTTAGAATTTTTTTTTTTAATTCCGCCATGCCGGTAGAAACAAAGCTCGTAACAAATTAAAGTAACCCGCGGAATCAACCAATGCTTTAGATCCCTCCTTGATTGTAACTCTTTGCCACATAATCCCGACTTTTAACGACCATGACGAAAAAGGCTTGAGAAAACATTGTGGCAAGAGAAGAAAATGCTTTCATTCCAATCAAAGACAGAAATCATCATTTGAGCAACGTTTCATTTGTCGTTTGCAGTGCTTTCAATTTGAAAAGGATGTCTACCAATTAATCATTTAGCTGCCAGACAGGACCCAGTGCACTCTTTTTGCGCAAGGTGAGGATCACGATAACACTATAAAAAGTGCACTCTGATCTTGGATCTACGCAGTCCGACACGGTGATTATTTTCCCAAAGAATAGAATTTTGATACCGCAACGTTTGGACAATAGATCAGCAAATTTTCATTTGGTACATTCAGAAGTTTAACCCTTTACTACACATCCCGGGATTTAGTGATCCTAATAGAGAATGCTTCTGAAAACATTGTTGGAACAGGAGGAAATGCTGGTCATCGGCATTTTCTCCTTTTCCCACAATGTTTTCTATCCGTGTTTAGGACAAATCGCATAACTTGAGCCAAATTTAACCCTTAGGCTGCTAAGCACGACTAACTGACCTTTTGTGGACAGTGTAGATCTAAGATCAGACTGCACAGAACGTGCAGTCTGATCTTGGATCTACACTGTCCGATAAGGAGATATCATTCTCCTAAAGTACCTCTGAAATAGGAAAATCTTGGTATTTACTATGGGCTTGAAAGTTTTATTTCACTTATTTTCAGGATAATGGTTAATTTGACGTCTGCTAGCGAGTCTAGGATTTTGTCTTCTGGTACAGAGTAACGGATTAAGAGGCAATTGAAGAAAAAAAATGCTTACCATATTCATGTGAACCATGCTCTGTGAAAAGGGGGTTCAATGTATATTAAAAAGGAAAACAAAGTATCAATCGAGGTCAACCTGTGCAGTCGGCGCAGGCTGACCTTGATTGAAACTTTTTGCTATCGGTCAATTTTCTAAATGTCATAGGACCACTCTACCCCATGATTCAGTTGGTTGTTGGACACAATGTATTTTATGGATCCATAATTATGTGATGACTTGCTACGTATGCATTAACCCCCTTTTTACCTGAGCATGGCTCATATCTGTCATACAACTTTGAGTGAACAAATAACTGGGGTTGCAAATATTCAACATCGCATTTTTTCTTAGACCCACATCATGATATCAAAACTTTTTGTCACAGAGCTCCAGATAGAGGGAGTGATTCTGATTTTAAAATAGAAAATATTAATCACTCTCCACTAAACCCTATGTTATGGGTACTCATTAGAATTGTCTCATCGAGACAATTTTAATGAGTACCCACAACATAGGGTTTGGAAGAGAAATAATGGATTTAGAATACTATCACTCCCACTTATCTGAAGCTCTGTTGTCAGTTTTCAAATTTGAGAGAAGGGACAAGAGTTTTTCAAAGTAAACACTTGTCGATTGATAAACTAATTGGTAGAATATTTGTGAAATGCCATTGTACCTTACAGTGAACCTTATTAAACGTTTACCTTATCACGAAAGAGCGCGTGTAGTGCAGTTTATCATGGGTTTTCGCGGGGCACCATGCTGGTCAAATTGACACCCCGGAAAGAATTCGTGCAGAAAAGTAATCCGTTCAAAGAAAATAGATGTACGTGTCAAATATTAACTTATGTTTATGGTTTAAAATGTCATTTCCAACACGAAAAATATTTATCTACTACCAATTTACCTCCATTCCGACACGAGATTTTGCGAGAGTTTGTTCTCGAGAGGTTGTAAATTTCAATAATTGATTGGCAGGTTAACTCCGAGACACTTGGTAAATGATCAATTTCTGTTTTATTCCTCTCCAAAAGGAAAACTAGCATTTAATGAGTCACCATGACAAAAATTGGCCTTACAGTGACAAGATCTTTCGTCAAATTATATTACAGTGCAAACTAAAAGTCTTATTACAGTGTAAATAAAATGTATTAACCTATTACCAAAAGCCAAATTTATATTTATCCAAATTGAAAGCAATTGGAGACGACAGAATAAATGTGACTCAAAATTGAAAATTGGTTGTCGGAAGGACAGAAAATACTGTGGCAAAAGGAGACATGCTGATTACCAAAAGCCTTCATTCTCAGGGCCATAAAAAGTCGGAATTGTGTTTAACAAACAATTTGTGTTAATGAATAGAAAACATCGTGAAAAAAGGAGAAAATGAGGGTTATCAGCATTTTCTTCTTTTTCCACGTTTCCAAAACCTTCATCCTCGGGTTCGTTAAAAGTCAGGTGTGGAAAAGGATTAGGCAAAGGACGAATAACAGAGAGAGAGAGAGAGAGGGGGGAGAGAGAGAGAGAGAATCTTAGATATCTCAGCGAAGGCAACCGACCTAGAAATCAAATATTTGGAAAAGAATGATTACAAGACATTTTCATACCTTTCAAATAACCCCTCTCACTCACATTTATGAATTATGGTAAGGGTTTCATTTTAGTAAATTCTTAACCACACGACAAAATGTAACCTTGTCTAAATCGGAAGCGTTTGCAGACGATAATTTAGATTTGGTTCAGTTGATGGAATATGTCTTTGATATGCTAGAAAACATTGTGGGAAAAGGAGAAAATGCTGGTTTAGAAAGTAAGTCGTGAAAATTGTACTGTGTATAAGCTGTGTAATTTAAGTTTTTTTCTCATATTATGACTATAATGAGGGAGACAGAGAGAGAGACACACAGACAGACAGACAGACAGAGAGAGATTGATTTTCATCATTTGAATTCACCCTGAGTGAGACGGCCAAATAATATGAATGGAACATTTCCAGCCAGTTGAAAAATATATTGCAATTTCACATTTTTCGGTCAATGTATCGCAGAAAATAGACCTGGGAAGAAAGGCTCGTTATCAAATGTTGTCTATTTTGATTTAACCCTGAACCAAATAAACTTAAATTTCAATGACCTTCATGAAGAAGATTTGTGGAAACATTCAGGGGAAAGGAGAAAGGGCTGTTTTCTAACCGTTCAAGACAAATCCCATTATTTGATTCATATTTAGTTTGTCGTCTGCATAAACGCTTTAAATATAGGAAGGTCTAAAATTTGATCGTCTGATAAAGAGTTAAAGGAGGGGATGATGTTGAAAAAGACTGTTTGTATATGAACCATGCTCTGGCAAAAAGGGGCTTAAAGTATCTCCATGATACATGATACGAAGCAAGTCATCACAGTATTATGGATCCAGAGCTCCAGATAAGAGGGAGTGATGGTATTCTAAATCCATTATTTCTCTTCCAAACCCTATGTTGTGGGTACTCATTAGAATTGTCTCGGTGAGACGATTCTAATGAGTACCCATAACATAGGGTTTAGTGGAGAATAACTAATATTTTCAATTTTGAAATCAAAATCACTCCGGCCCTCTATCTGGAACTCTGGGATCCATATAATCCATTTTGTCTAACAACCGACTGAATTATGGGTTACACTGGTCCCTAGACATGGAGAAAATTGACCAACAGCAAAACTTTTCAGCCCAGGTCAGCCTGTGCGGACTGCTCAGGCTGACCTGGGTCGAAACTTTTTTGACAGATGCATTAGGCGCCTTTCTCACAGAGCTTGGCTCAGTTATGACATAACCTAAAGTAAGTGAATTATAGAATTCCTGAAAAGGAAAATACGCAATAAATAGATCTGAATCGTCCTCGCTAGATTTACGTCGATCAGTAATTAACGTCATTTAGTCAAGTCTCATTTCAGTGCATAAATCAGTCCTATATGGCGTGCAGCACACGAAAAGGGGCTTCGGACATATGCGTAAAAGTGTGTCGTCCCAGATCAGCCTGTGCAGTCTGTAACTAATCTGAGACGACACGTCCCGTTTTGGTGCGATTTTCTGTTTCACGAAAGTCTACTGTGTAAAAAAATCTTATTTAGACGTAAAGTGCTGTCTTGGATTAGCCTGCGCGGATTGCACTTTACGCAAATGTTCGAAGGTCTCATTTCGCATGTTGCGGGCCATATATCTTCCCAGCATAATGAGAACTTAATCACTATAAAAAGATCAGTATATTTACTGTATTCAGCGACGATTTGTTCACGCTCAATATAATTAAATAAGGTGAAGTTTCCCATAGAAAATGTATTTTCGGGTTTTGCTTTGGTCCCGGCGGGGCATCCTGTTTGATAAAAGGGTTTTCTGTGGGTGAGAATCAAATAAGTAAACCATGCTCCGTGAAAAGGGAGTTTAATGCATCTGCCAAAAAAAGCGTCGACTCAGTTCAGCCTGCGCAATCCGCGTAGACTGACCTGAATCGAAACTTTTTGCTTTTGGTCAATTTTCTGTATGTCTAAGGGCCATTCTACGTCAGAATTCAGTTGGTTGTTAGACAAAATACTAGTTAAAATACTGTTGTTGTTTTTTTTGTTTTTTTTTATGGATCCATGATTATGTGATGACTTGATTGGTATAATGGATCATAGAGATGCATTAAACCCCCTTTTGCCGGAGCGGTTGCTTTACTTTTACGGTGTATCATCACGATATGACTAGAATAACGTTGGAATGGATTTAAACAACAGACAACAGAATCAAACTCTTTTCGTCGCCACCCCTCAGCAAGTCTATCGAATTCATGGAACGTATTTGGTTTAGAACTGAGTACAAGGTGATGTAAAGCAAAGATCAGACTGCATAATCTGTACAGACTTAGTCTGATCTTCGCCGTCCATGAAAGGACCATTGCGCTTTTATCGTCCTGGCGACAAAATGATTAAGATAAGGATAAACCCTTTCCCACACAATCCTTAGTTTTAACGACTCCGAGGAAAAATCATTTTGAAAACATTGTTGGGAAAGGAGAAAATGCTGGTGACCAGCATTTTCTCCTATTCCCACAATGTTTTCTACCTTTTCAAGAACGATTTACAACATTTGAGTCACATTCAATTGTGGTCTGCGATGGCTTTCAATATTGTAGACTGGTAAAAAGTTAAAACAGTTTAGTCAGTTATTTTTTGATAAACGAATTTGCATTTCGTTTGTAAACGAAATTTCACGCTTGGCCGTCCGGAGATCCATTCCGAATCATCTATCAGTCGATATAATGCACTTTTACGTAACTTATTAACTCCGATAGGTGAGTAATTGCCTCAAACAGTAGATTACTATTGAAAACTGTGTTGCAAAAGGAGAAATTGTTCATAACGAAAAATTATCTTCTTTTACCACAATGTTTGCACATGCACTCGTGTTTAAAACATTAGAATTTGTTAATTATCAATATTTATCAATGTTGTTAAGGTACTAATAGCTGCCAAATGTAAACAAAGCATTTAAATTTAAATCATACCAATTAAAAGTGTTAAAATTATTGTGAAGATGACAATTTGTTATTGTACGGTCGGTCTAAGTGTTATAGTCAGACAGAGAACTGAATTTCAAAACCATGTTAAAAGTTGCCAGGTTACTCTATCTTTTTATTTACTTTTTGCCTGATTTTAAAATTTCATTTTTCTGCCAGCGACTTACACTTGGACCGACTACACAATAACAGATTGTCATCTTCACAATATTTTCTGTTTTTAATTATGATTTAAATTTAAATGCATTTTAATACCTGCTTTGATATTTGGCCGCTGTTGGGCCTTTAACTTGAAGAATGCTTTTAAAGCTGTCCTCCTGAAAGTTTGTTTCGGGAAGCATTGTGTTAGTCGGTTTTTTTTTTCACAAAATCACGAGTTTTAGCGACCCTGGAGATTTGTTTGCATTGGAGTCTAACATCGGTTTTCTCACACCAGTACTGACACAACTTTCTGTCCAAGCCACTGACTAATTATCCGATTACATGTATCACAGGCGAGGGCCGAAAAATCGAACCTGCAACCACCAAGTCACGAGTCAGATACGCCAACCACTAAGCTCCCGACGGGGCTTACGACCAACCATATTTTTTAACCCATCACAGACAGAAATCATCGTTTGAGCTACACTTATTTTGTTGTCTGAAAGTGCTTTCAATTTGGTAAAGTCAAAGTTTTCGTCGGTTAGGATAGCATTAATTGCAAAATATCTGTGTGCTTAATTCTATACCAAACAGTCTCGAGTTTTAGAGGAGAAGCCTTTAGAAAACATTGTGGGAAAAGGAGAAAATGCTGGTAACCAACATTTTCTCCTTTTCCCAGAATGTTTTCCATCCTTTCAAAATCAAATCCTCTCACTTGAGCCACACTTAATTTGTTTTCTTCGAATGCTTTCAGTTTTAGTCTACAATTTTTTCATAAGGGTTGATAAATCAGACAAACATTTTAGTGAGATAAATGACAGAAATTGGAAAGTTCCAATGGTTTTTTGCTTAAAATAAATATCTCAAAGTCTGTTATAGGACGATGTAGATCGAATGTGCGACTGCACTTTCTATGTCATCTGATCTTAATCAACACTGTCTACGCTTGAAAATGCCCTTTTTAAAGCCTTTTTTTTTTTACATGTGTTAACAACAACAACAATAATAATAACATTGACGGTAACACACAAATTCGTTCAGGAAATCAAAAAAATTGCGTAAATGAAAATTACTTTGAATTTTAACTGTGAAATAAACATCAAATGACGTAATGTTTCAGTGTCTGTTTCTTGTTTTCTTTCAGTCGTCTTGTTTTGATTCGATGATAAATGTCAGTTATATATAACCGATAGACGTACGGGCATTAGTATTCCCAATACATGTACTCTATATATGAATAAGATTTATTTTAACTCATTCATTGCCATGGCTATTTTCTAACCTTTTGCAGACTGCGTGGATTAAGATCAGACTGCACAGACCGTGCATCTCTGATCTTGAACCTACACTGTCAGTTACCTGTTACTTAACGATGACCAAAAAGATGCTTTAATTGGAATGAAAAAATTACCTTTACATCTCGAAAAAAAAACTCGTCGACCTTTACTATCATTTAGAAGCGAAAGAGTGAAAGATTCTCAGTTCTTAAGTACATTTCATGGAATGAAGTACATAGAGCCATGCTCTGACAAAAGGGGTTTCATGCACCTCTGTGATACATGATACCAAGCAAGTCATCTTAAAATTATGGATCTTCGCAGGTTGACTTCAGTCGAACCTTTTTGCAGATGCATTAAACTCCCTTTTTTCAGAGCATGGCTCATATATTTAGCAGCGAAAGTGTCAAAGATCTTCAGTTGTGAAGTGCTTTTCGTGGAATAAATACATATCTTATTATGGCGAAATGAGAGACATTTTTACAAAAAAGGAAATGGTTAGAGTTTTAAACTGGTGGAGAGAGATTTTTTTATTTGAAAGCAAATATCCGGGAGTAAGGACAAAAGAAGCATATGTTTTTCGGTAGATTTTCGGAAGTCAAGTAATTATCTTTGGTTTTTATCTGACGTAGTTTGAGTAAGTGCTCAAGTATTTGCGGTTTTTTTTAAAACACTACTACAGAAGAAGAGAGTGTCACAAAGAAATGGGTACCCTGGCTTTGGTTAACTCTTTCCCAAACAAGCCCTGGTTTTCACGTGTCTGCAGTATAAGTCTTTTGAAAACACTGTGGGAAAAGGAGAAATTGCTCGTAACGAGCAATTTCTCCTTTTCCCACAGCGTTTTCTACCCTTTTTGAGACCTTTCTGCCATTTTCATCAAATTTAAAATTGTCGTCTGCAAACTCTTTCAATTTGGACCAGTCTAAAATTTGTCGTTTGGGAAAGGGTTAACTCTTTCAGTATCTATGCTGACCATTTAGAAGTATGAAAATTATTGTGAAATTGACAATCTTTTATTGTATCATCGGCCCAGGTGTCAGTCGTTGACAGAAAAACGATTTTTTGATAATAGGTAAAAAGTTGCCAAGTAGATATATCTTTTGTTTACTTTCTCCCTGGTTTAAAATAAAATATTCTGCCAGCGACTATACTTGAAGTCGATATTGCGTCACTTGTTTATAAACAAAAAATAAAAAACAACACAGAGCAGGTATTGTGAATTTCGAAGTTAGTGTATATGTATAGTCAGGAATGTATTTTATCATGTGTAAGATTCATTTAAGTTTTATTGTGCATGTATATATTTCTACAGATAAAACATTTGGTTGAATCTTTATCAAGTGACACACTAATAATACCAGGGCCCGTATTCACCAACCATTCTTGAGAACATCCTTTGTCTTATTCTCCAAGATTTTCTAAATTAAAAGTAACACAACTTCTGATTGGCTAAACCATTTGGTTTAGCCAATCAGAAGTTGTGTTACTTTCAAGTTTAGAAAATCTTGGAGAATAAGATTGAGAACGTTCTTACGAATGGTTGGTGAATACGGACCCAAGTATACTATAATACTTGGGACGACCGTACAATAACAGATTGCGCCATCTTCACAATAATTTCCAAACTTTTAAAAATGCATTTTGACACCCGTCTTATGAATTTTTGGCCGCCACTGGGTCTTCAAGTTACGTAATGATAGCCAGCTTAACTTGTACGTCTGCTAATGTTTTAAATACTGATTTTATCGTCTGGTTAGTTCAGTTTAAACATATTTATTTTACATCGATTGAGAAACAAGTTCTTGCAACTTGAACTAATCTCTCTCGATTCTGCTTCCTGGAAACTACACCAGTGCTCGGGCCGAATGTGTGGGCCAATGAACAGTCGCATAGTTGACACTCGCTCCCGGGAATCGAACTCAGGACCTTATGGGTTACGAGGCCGACGCGCTACCTCATGGCCACGAATATCACATCATGTCGTCTAGTTGAGAATTAAACCACGTAAAGGTCCCACTCTGTGCTGCCTCCTGTCTTATCTTTCACTAATCGTGCACACATATTGCCATAAGAGCTCTTGATGGCAATTAACCCTCAGGCTATTAAGCACGACTCAAGGACCTTTTGCGGACAGTGTAGATCAAGATCAGACTGCACAGAACGTGCAGTCTGATCTTGGATCTACACTGTCCGATAAGGAGATTTTTTTCCCCAAAAAAGTAACTTTAAAATGGCAACAGTCAGGCTTTCACTATCGGTTCGATAGTTTGATTTACCGTATTTAGCAGGATAAAGGTTAATCCTTCTATTTATACAGACTCAGTATTAACCCTTCACCACACGACATAATGTTAGACTCCTTCATATTTAGAGCATTATTCTGACGATAAATGTGACTAAAATAATGGCAACTCTCTTTCAAAGGTAGATAACATTTTGGGGAAAAAAAAGAGAGAAAATGCTGGTTATTAGCATTTTCTCCTTTTCCCACAACGTCTTCAAAAGCCTGCATCCTTAGGGTCTTAAAAACTCGGGATTGTTTGGTAAAGGGTTAACTCCCATTCTTGACACTCAGACAAGAAAAAATTTATGACAAAATCAAAAAATAGCTTAAATTGGGCATTCTCTTTCTTCAGCGAGAAGAAATTCTTTAATTTGCCACAGAGCTTTTTCACTCGTTCATAGGTATAGAAATTTATCTTGCACATTTTTATACCATTTTCCACGACGTTTCCAATCCAACCATATAAAGAACTCGATCAATGGGGAAATGGGGTCAACCGCAAAGCTAGAGTTTAATTATGGACGTCTTTGTTTGAGTCCGAACAATACGCTCATTGACATAAAGTGCAAAACTAAAACAACATGCGTCATCTGTTTATAAAGATTATGTTATTTCTTGGTACCTATAATAAAATATCCTCTCTAAATCTTAAGTTAAACCTTTAAGCTGCCAAGCGCGATTCACTGACGTTTGCGGACTGTGTAGATCAAGATCAGATGAGGAGATATTTTTCTCCTGAAAAAAAAAAAGAAGTTTGAAATGGCATTATTCGGGTTTTTACTATGGGCTTGAAAGCTTTTATTAACTTGTTTAGAAGGTTAAGGGTTAACCCTTAGGCTGCTAAGCGCGGCCTAAAGACCTTTTGCAGACAGTGTAGGTTAAGATCAGACTGCACAGAACGTGCAGTCTCATCTTGGATCTACACTGTCCGATAAGGAGATTTTTTCTCCCAAAAAATACCTATGAATCAGCAAAGTTTGGGTTTTTACTATTGGCGTGAAAGTTTTAATCATTTTGCAAGTTAAGGCTTAATTCTTCACCAGACGACAAAATTTTCGACCTTTCCAAATTGAAGGCAGTTGCAGAGACGACAACGTCCGTGTAGCTCGAATGACAAGATTTGTTTCTGAAACACTAGAAAATATTGTGAGACGCATAAATTTATCCTCGCGGTCTTTGAAACTCGCGATTGTATGGTATGGTAAAGAATTAAAGGGGCCTATTTAGCTTTTTCTCTGCGAATTAGAATTTCTTGTAAAACACTTGATCAAGTGGCACTATTCACATTTCATGCGTGCAGCATGTATAGAACGGTGCACGCTGTATAGGCCTACTTCTCTTTTTTTAATGAAATGTTCTGTTCTGTTCCAATAAATTCTACTGAATATATTTTTCTCGGCAAGTACGAAGAAAGCGGATGAATAATTCAGCAAAAATGTGCTCTTCTGGCGTTTAGATAATGGGGTGATCGCTTGGCAATCGGAAACTCGATCTATTTTCATGAGATCAGCTATGACGTCACTGCACGAGTACCTATATGAATACGATACATCAACATACATGTAGACGCTTGCTATTGATCATGTGACATTGGCAAAAGCATTTGCGAAGTTCTTATGTAAAACCCTCATGCTGCTAAGCACGACTCGCTGACATTTTACGGACAGTGTAGATGAAGATCAGACTGCACATAACGTGCAGTCTCATCTTAAATCTACACTGTCTGGTAAGAAGATTTTTCCTTAAAAATACATCTGAAATAACTGAATTCAGGTTTTTTACTAATGCTTTAAAATTTTCTTTAAAGTTTTCCGTTTCATTTATTTAGCTGGTTAAATGTAAAAATACCCTAACAGGCTACTTTCCACTTTAAAGGCCCAATAGCGCCCAAGAAATCAATGCAAATAATAAAATGCATCCGAATTTAAATCATACCGTTGAAAAGTATGGAAAATATTTTGAAGATGACAATCTGTTATCATGTGGTCGGTCCAAGTGTTAGTCACTGGCAGAAAAATGAATTTTAAAATCAGGAAAAAAATAAACAAAAGATACAGTGATCTAGCAATTTTTAACCTAGTTTTGAAATTAGTTTCTCTGTCAGCCACTAACACTTGGACCAATCTACAATAACAGATTCATCTTCACAATAATATCCATACTTTTAAATGGTATGATTAAAATTTGAATGCATTTGAACTGGGTCTTGTTTTACTTTTTGCAGTTATTGTTTCTTTAAGGAAATGTGGTGTAACTACACCAAACCGCATCGCTGTGAAAGCTAGCTCGACAGCATGGTAGGTTTGACGTGCTTATACGAGGGACACTTTTTAAGTTCGTAGAGTAAGCCTATAACTTTTTAACGCGATTATGAAGTTGCACGATTTTTTACACAGAACTTGCGTAATCATTCCTCTCTCGAACGGTGTCACGGTATGCGGCGCACGAGGTCCACGTGCGCTCTGCGCTGGATATTTTCAACACGTGGTTTTATACACTATAGTAAAATATAGTGTTCAATATGGATGGAAAAATCTCTGAACAGAGGGTATATTGTAAGATTCGAGCACAGCTCGGGTTTCCGCCAACAGAAATTTATGCTGATTTGCAAAAAGTTTATGGGAATGGTGCTTTAAAATATGCTACAGTTTGCAAGTGGGTACGTCGTTTTAATGATGGTCGGGAGTCAATTGAAAATGACCCTCGGGTGGGTAGGCCGGTTTCCGTTTTGACGGAAAAGAACGTTGCTACTGTGAAAACGTTAATTGAGGAAGATGCACGTTATACCGTGCAAGAGATAGAAGAATTAAGTGGCATTCATTCGTCAAGTGTTTTGAAGATCTTACGTGAACGACTTGGGCTACGTAAGATCTGCGCGCGCTGGGTGCCCCATTTGCTCACTGACGAGCAGAAACAAAGTCGGGTTAGACTTGCATCGCAAGTTATAGAAAAATATGATAAATGTGACCCACGCCGTTTGGAAGAGATAGTTACAGGTGATGAAACCTGGATCTATCATTTTCAACCCGATTCTAAGGCTAAAAATAAGGTTTGGGTTTCATCTGAGGGCGTTGCAAAACATCAAATCGCATGTTGTATGCGATATTCTTTGATTCGAAAGGTCCAGTCCTTCAAATTCCAGTCCCGAAAGGTAGTTCTGTCACTGGAAAGTTTTACAGAGAAAGTGTTCTTACTCAACTTGTTGATTTCTATCAGAAACGCAGACCGCGCACCGGTGTCCGCGGCATCAAATTACTCCATGATAACGCACCGGCCCATAAATCCGCTACGGTACAGGAATATCTGAAAGAATCTGGGCTCGATGTCTTAGATCATCCCCCATACAGCCCTGACCTGTCCCCCTGTGACTTTTGGTTGTTCCCAAGACTAAAGGAAATGCTGGCAGGGCACCGTTTTGAATCCCGTTGTGGTATAGGCAGTGCGGTCTACCAGTGTCTGCAACATATACCTAAAGAGGACTACCGGGCGGCGTTCCGGAAATGGGTAGATGGGTGTAAAATGTGTGTGGAGGCAGACGGGGCATATTTCGAAGGTCTTAGATAAATAAAATTTTGATATTTCAAGCGGTTTTAAAAAGACCGCCCTACTCTACGAACTTAAAAAGTGTCCCTCGTATATCTAACGTCTCTCCGTGATATTGCCCTCTCCACCGAGACTTAAATACAAGTAAACCATGGGAATATAAGGAGGATACTGCAACTCCAGTCCGACAGTTGTCATAATCCCACCTCTGCCACTAAATGTGACATGGAACGTCCTGGTCACCCATCCAGGCACTAACCTAAAGCACAATGCTGAACTTGCACGAAGAGAGAAACACCAATCCGCATCGCCGTAAAAGCTAGCTCAACAGCAAGGCAGGTTTGAAGTAATTATATATCTAACCTCTCTCCGTGACATTGGTTATCAAAAAATTACAGTGCACCTTCTCTTTTTATTCACTGATGGTTTGCAAACTACTCCTTTACTTAATTCAGTGATAAAAACATTTTTAGCTCGGCTGTTTTCGAAGAAAATGTCGATTTATTGTCATGGCCTTGTCACTGTTCCGTGTCGTTGTCGTAATCTGCGTCGTGCACAAATTGTAACATTTTTAGATATCTGTCATTACTGAAGATATAGAGGATATTTGTTTTTTTTTTTGGTGAAAGATCGAAATTTATTTCATCTCGTGAACACCATCGGTAATATTTTCACTCGTGGCGGCGCAGCCACGAGTGAAAATATTACCGATGGTGTTCACGAGATGAAATAAATTTCGATCTTTCACCAAAAAAAACAAATATTCTATTTATTTCATGCTTCTAACGCCTTTTTTTTTTTTTGTCGAGACTTCCATAAAAATCAGTACAAACTCCCCGTGGTCGGTATTCTCACTGATCGTAGCCGTGTAATATCGAAAAATATTTTCACCGCTATTTCTCGATATCCTACCGGAAAGCATGAAATAAATTTACTTCAAACTCAGACTAGTTGTTACCCACCAAAAGGGGAACCCATACAACAAGGGTAGGTAACTCTGAATTTTTTTGAAGGAAAAATTTCATTGTTACAAACAATTGCTTTTTTTTTTTCAACTACCATAGATTTCCAAAGCTCTCGGCGTAAAATGTCGAATTTGTACATTCATCATCGTGATGTATTATACCAAGCAAGTCATCACATAATTATGGATCAAAAAATCCACTTTGTCCAACAACCGAATGTATCATGAGGTAAAGTGGTCCTTTGACATGCAGAAAATTGACAGCTAGCAAAAAGTTTCTACCAAGGTCAGTCTGCGCAGGCTGACATTGGTAGAAACGATTTGCAGATGCATTAAGCGGCCATTTCACAGAGCATGGCTCATGTCTTTAAGTAATTAGAAATCAAAATTTGGGAAATCAAATGTGTTTAAAATAAACCTTGGAGGTTGGCAGGGAATAGAACCATTTTGACCAATGATGAAATCATTCTTTTAGAGTGATTCCTCCATTTTTCACAATATCTTTTACATGGTTATAGCGAAAAATTCAAAATTTATATACATACAAAAACGATATAAGCCCTGATGAGAAAATGGGTTGACGGTAATCACGGTCTGCCGAATGTTTAAAAACGTATCAAAATGGCTACCGCCCGTGAAATATTGAAATCGCATTCGAACGGAAAATCGTTTTGATCTTAATATATTTAAAGCCCAATTAAATATTCTTTAATGCTTGGTCTTTTAAAATCGTTTTTAGATTTTACTTCTTTAAAAAAAAAAAAAAAACGATTCACAAACAAAATAGGATTGGTAAGGTTTATTTTTTTTTTTTTGGACTCAAATAAATAAGCTAATGGTCAGCTCTCCGTCGTATAAAATTTTAAATCATTAGGGATTGCAGATAATTCTCAGTGTATCATAGAGTACAATTAATCTGACAAATGCAAATGAAATTTAGCCATGATCTGACAAAAGGGGGCTTAATGCATTAGCGTGATGCATTATACCAAGCAAGTCATCACATAATTATAGATCCATAAAGACCATTTTGTCGAACTACCGACTGTATCGTAAGGTAGAGTGGTCCTTTGACAGACAGAAAATTGGCCAATAGCGAAAAGTTTCGGCCCAGGTCAGCCTGCGCGGACTGCGCAGGCTGACCTGGGTCGACACTTTACGCAGATGCCTTAAGCCCCCTTTTCGCGGAGCTTGGCTCAATTGTACAGATCTTCCGTCTCAAGTTCAATATGGTAATTGGTGTTTTTAAAAGTAACGTGAGTGGTTCTGTGTGTCGACAATTCATAAAAATAGGACATTTCCGAGAAAGAAAAATCATTCATAACCATAACTTTACTAAATCCTTTATTTGTCTTTTTGGACATTTTTCTTTTACATCAGCAAGATGCAAGAATTTCATCCTTTTCAGTAAACCATCCTGTGTCTGTTCGACCCTGAAGTGGAGGATTTTTTGTAAAACCTTCACCGGAAAATATGTTGGTTACCTGCATTTTCCTTTTTTCCCACAATCGTCTACTACCCTTGCAAGGAAATTTACATCGTTCTCGAGATAATCGGGAAGCAGCACATCTAATTACGCATACAATGCAAATATTAAAATCAAATTCGTCATTTATCATATCTGAAGCGGTTTTTCAAATCATGTTTTTAATGACAAATTTTATGTGGTAGTTACATTGTTGTTTTTTTCTTCCTCTGTTTTAGACGTTTTTGAAAATAACCGAATGGCATTTTTATCACTGAATTTCAAATTGATTGATTAATTGATTGGTTGGTTGGTTGGT
This sequence comes from Tridacna gigas, assembly GCA_945859785.2. Lineage (NCBI taxonomy): Eukaryota > Metazoa > Mollusca > Bivalvia > Cardiida > Cardiidae > Tridacna > Tridacna gigas. The sequence continues at coordinate 19,526,137 of OX244035.2, forward strand.
TGGTTGGTTAATTGATTGATTGATTTATTGAACGACTGATTGAACGATTGGTTGAACGATTGATTGATTGATTGATTGATTGATTGATTGATTGATCGATCGATCGATCGACTCTGTAGTTGGATAATTGCAACAATGTTCAGACCACATTCGTATGTCCATTCATTATGTTTGAAATATTCCACGTCAAAACAATTTCCACGTGAAGTCATTCTCATATAGAATAACCAGGAAACGCGTCCAAATGAATATTAGCAGTATTAGAAATTTGTCGCTCCATTACACACCTATCAAATCGACCCGTCTCAATTCTTAGCCTAAAGTACGGGCAACACAGTAGTTGATTTTGCGGATGTAGTGTAGTTCAGGATCAGACAGTATGCACGAAACTTGCTATCTGATCTTAGCTTTTTCTTTCTTTATCTATTCTTTTTTTTCTGATTTATTCTGTTAAATATCTGAAACTATAAATAGATAAATAAAAAGAAAGAACACACACGAAAAATGAGGAAAACGTGAGAATTTTGAGTCCACTTTTTCCAAATAACTATTGTGACAAATCGAAAACTTACAATGAGCTATTTTTTGACCGGCCAATTAGCACCCACCAACCTCCATCCAAAAATGTACATATTTGCTTCTTTTCCTACAATGTTTCAAAATCTTCCTACCTTTGCGTAGTAATAACCAGGGTTCGTTTCGCAAAGGGGATAGGCTGGTATGCTAAGGATTAACCCATTGCGATAAACGCTTTTATCAGACATGCCGGTACCTTTAACCCGTTACCAGACGACAAAATTTTAGCCTTGTCCAAATTGAAAGCATTTGCAGACGACAATTTCAGTGTGGCTCAAATGGTGCAATTTTTGTTTGATAGGGTAGAAAACATTGTGGGAAAAGGAGAAAATGCTGGTTACCAGCATTTTCTCCTTTTCCCACAATGTTTTCAAAAGGCTTCTTTCCAAGAGTCGTTAAAAGGCGGCATTGTGCGGTAAACGGTTAAATTAGTACAAATAACAAAAAGGGGAGGCAAAAAGAGGATCTGTATTCTATTAGTGATTCGCATAACATTGTGGGAAAAAGAGCAATTTCTTTGTACCAAGGATATCCAGGGATCATTTAGTGAAGACTTAGGTGGGCATGCTAAAGATTAACCCATTGCAATACACACTCTTAATAGACATACAGTATCTTTAATTAGTACAAATAACAAAAAGGAGAAGAAGAAAATGGATCTATCTTCTATAAGTGATTTGGAAAACATTTTGGAAAAAGAAACATTTTTTTTTTTTGTACAAAGCAATCGCTTCTTTTTTAAAGGTACATACTGTATAGGAGTTGATGTGTTGTATTTTTACGGTAATGGATTAACTTTTCACCAGATGACAAAATCTTATTCTCAAAACTGAAAACATTTGCAGACGACAAATTAAATGTCGCCCAAATGAAGGGGAATGTCTTTTAACAGAAAAAAAATGAAAACATAGTGGGAAAAGGAGAAAATGCTGGTAACCAGCATTTTCTCCTTTTCCCACAATGTTTTCAAAAAGCCTTTCTTTTTTTAAAGATGTTAAAATACAGGATTGTTTGGTAAAGGGTTAATAGACCAGTAATTAAAGTGTTATACACCCAAAGCAAAGCTGAAATATTTTCTGGGCCATTTAGCTCGCGAATATGTCCCGCAGTGCCGGCTTAATATTTATAAAAACGTTGTTTTCCACCGTCCCATGAGTAAATGTGCCCCTTTAATGTGGGTGATGCTTTAAAAAAAAACTTAAGAACTCAGACAAAAATTATAGAGTGATACATCGTTGTATTGATTTATTCACATGATTTATTTGTATTGATTTTTATTCAGTCTGTCCGTTCGTTCATCCACTAATCCACCCCACCCCTATTCATCCATCCTTCCATCGACCCATCCATCCACCCGTCCTTCGTTCCCCACATCCATCAGTCTATCGATGGTTGGTCCATCCATCAACCGATCAGTCTATGCATCGTTCCTTCTATAGATCCATCCATCTATGCATCGATCGATACACCACCCATCCATCCACCGATCCACCAACTTAAACCCACCTACTGACCCACCTATTGTCTGCTTATCTATCCGTCAAATAATACAATGAACTACATTTTTTTCTAATATGGTATTTATTAACACTTATCCTGCTAAATAAAAGAAAGGAAACTTTCAAGCTGATAGTAAAGGCCTAAATTTTCCAACTTTGCAGGTGTTTTTGGAGGACAGATATCTTCTAATCGGACAGCATTTTCTCATATTCCCAAAACGTTTTCAAAAGGCTTCATCCTGTAGAAGGCGAAGAAATAGCTTCGTGAAAGTGATTGAATTTTAGAATCATTTCATGGATTTCCATGCTAAACCTATGTTGTGGGTACTCATTAGCATTGTCTTAAAACAATTTAACCCTTGGGCTGCTAATCGTGACTCAGTAATCTTTTGTGGACAGTGTAGATCAAGATCAGGCTGCACAGAATATGCAGTCTGATCTTGGATCTACACTGTTCGATAAGGAGACAGTTCTCCCTTCCTCCCTAAAATAACATTGAAATATAAAATTTAGTATTTTACTATCGACTTGAAAGTTCCATTTAGCTTATCTCTTTACCAAACGACAAAATTTAAGACTGGTCCAAATTGAAAGCAGTTGCAGACGACAAAATAAATGTGACTCAAAAATTGAAATTTGATTTTGGAAGGGTAGAAAACATTGTGGGAAAAGGAGAAAATGCTGGTTACCAGCATTTTCTCCTTTTCCCATAATGTTTTCAATAGCTTTCTTTCCCAGGGTCGTTAAAAGTCGGGATTGTGTGGTAAAGGGTTATTCAGCTAACTAAGGGTTAAACGAGTATCAACAACGTAGGTTTTGGAGAAAGAAATTAGGAGAAGTTTACTCTTTGAACTAGACACTGACAAGATTTTTTCGTTTATCTAATCCTGAAAGGCAGGCATTAGTTACATTTTAAAAGCGACAACTATTACAAGGGCAGTGAAATCACACAACATTTTTTGGTGCACCGGCTTTATTTTGATTGGTCAAATCATGCTTAGAATATAAATGGCAATTACCTGGTTTCGATGTTGAAAGATGAAAAAGGTTTTGTCCCAGGATACATGGGATATAATATCCGGCTAGAGTTTTAATTGGGCCCGTTCTGCGACAAAAACCACCGCGGCGTAGTGATACGTTTTTGTATTACTGCGCAGTGATTTACATATGGCGTCGAGTCTCGCATCTTTACCACTAACATTGTTCTGAATTGAATTCTCTTTTCTGAATTTAAGGTAAGCATTCGACTTACTTCTGGGAAAAGAGACCAAGAAGGCATATTCTTTCCTTCGCCCCAATTCCCATTTCTCATCCTGTACAACAGACGGGGAGGAAGCAGTTGCCTAGTGGAAAAAAAAATGCCGTCAGATTAACTCTTTACCAAACGACAAAACTTTGGACTTGTCCAAATTGAAAGCATTTGCACGCGATACTTTAAAGGTGACGGCATTTTTCTTTGATAGGTTAGAAAGCATTGTGGTAAAAGGAGAGAATCTGTTTACTTATTTTCCCGTAATGTTTTCCTAAGGTTTCTGCTCAGGGTCTTAACGTTAAAACACGGAATTGTTTGGTAAATGGTTGAGCAGACAAGCAATGCAAGAAAGAAAAGAAAGGGGGGGGGGGAAATCTGCCAAAATCTGGAAAAAAGCAAGATATGACGTAGTTTAAATACTGTTTGAACGCCGCTTTGCGGGTTATATCAAGACAGCAACATACTTATTCCCTTGCTTCTTGGGAAACCGTCGTAAAAGACTTGGGCTCTGTATGAACTTGTTCAAAAATGCATATATATCACGACCAACGGCGCTAGCAGAGATCGAACTTAGAATCCCTGTATTGCTTAGCCTTGCTGGACAGTGCCCGTATTGTATTGGGACAAGTCTAAGTATCAGGGTACCGGTATCCATGACTGAAGACAGATGACCAGCAAATCGGAAATTGTGAAGCACCTGTTTGTTGGCCGGATCTACCACTATAAAATTTATCGCGCTATTGTCAGAACCTCTTTTCTAATAAAACGGCTTTTTACAAAAAGCCGTTTTATTACAAAAGTGGTTCTGACAGTGCTAAGTTTTGAATAGTCGTATAGAATCATCAATTCTTTATGATCGAATAATGCAATTAATGGGTAACGTGCTTTTTTTCGACAATTCATTGGGTATGGAAGAGCACGGATCCTGGTCGGGCTGTATGGTCGTGCAATTTGACATTTATCTTCCCTCTTCGCAAAAGACATTGAAGTACACAACACGCAGAGCGAGGGTAAACTGGCTTATTCTAAGCCTTATCCTGCTAAATGAAATACATGAAACTTTCAAGCCGGTAGTAAAATCCCTAATAATGTTATTTCAAACTTATTTCTTGGAGAAAAAGATCTCCTTATCGGACAGTGTAGCTCCTAGATCAGACTGCACGTTCTGTGTCCGAAAAAGGTCAGTGAGTCGTGATTAGCAGCTTGAGTGTTAACCTTTTTCCACACAATCCCGTGTTTTAACGACCTGGAGATGGAATAATTTTGAAAGCATTGTGGAGGAAAAGGAGAAAATGCTGTGCAGGTAACCAGCATTTTCTCCTTTTCCCCAACGATGTTTTTATTCCTTCAAGACAAACCCCACCCACTATTTCAGACATATTTCATTCGTAGTCTGCAAATGTGTTTACTTTGGACAAGTCTGAAATGTCTGGTAAAAAGCCATCACCGGGAAGGTAATTATAAAGTATGGAGAATTGCAGTAGGTTGCCCCACAAAGCCTGTGATTTGTGTTCCAATAGACTGGTTTGAATCCAATTAGAATACACAGTCAATAGATTGATTATTATTTGCATTTAGACTCATTGTCGGAATTAAAGCAACTGTTATGTTATAATTGCTGACGTATTTCATATTCATGCAGGCGAAACGCTAAATCCATGCAGGACAGAAAAATTTCATTGTTAGCAGGGCTTCAGTCATGTGTTAATTCGATGTTCCACCGGAAGTGCAAACCGCATAACGGCCACCAAACTGTACTGTCGCCCTGAAAAGTAGATCTGCTCCGCCATATCTAGAATAGTATACAATAATTTGGGTCAAGTAGCTTATGATACCTTGCTATACCGCTTGGTCAGGTTTATTCTGTAAGAATATCTATCTGCTTCTTTGCTAACATGTAACCCTGATTTAGAGGGGTTAATTATCAGTTAGATAAATTTAGAGTTGCTACAGCTAACCCGATAACTAACAGAGGATATCACCTAAAACAATCATATCTAGTTTTGCCGGTACTTTACTTTCCGTTTTCAAGCCTAGTTTTGTAAATAAATTGATGATTGATGCATTTATCTGAACGTAAGTTCTGTGTATTGATTGATTGTATGGTTTTTTACGCCGCTTTCAACATTATTGTCATATCAAGGCGACAGCTCGCTTATTCATGCATGTCCTGGTTTTCCCCAGTGGGCTAATAGGATAGGGCTCTGAATTGTCTTGCCCAAGGACACTCCCACGAAAGATCCAGTGTTCCCATCGAGGCTCGAACCCATGTCCTCAAGGATACAAATCCTACACTTTACCGCTGAGCCACACAGGACCCCTCAATTTCTGTACTAAACATTCTATCGTTATACAACGAAAGATTATCACCGAAGATTATTCACTCTACCGTATTGTTAGACATAAACCCCTTCACAGATTACATGTATATATGCAACAAATAAAGTAACGTGACAGTCTGCTAAACTATACCCCTTTGACTATACGAACATCTAATGTCAATCGTGATTAGAATACACATGGTGCATTATACTCCTGAGACTTGTATGGAATTAAAGATCATGCACTATAATTTTTACTCAGTCTTCTTCGACAGTTTTCATATCGTTGGATCTTACATGAGATTCGAGATATATCTTACTGTAAAAGACTATTCAAACAGCGACTCATAAATAGATATTAATATAGAAACCTTGCATACGTAAATAAAGGTATCTACCACAGGAGCCTATTATAAAGAATGTAAATCTATACTGGACATAAAACAAATACGTAACTCTAGATACATTATACATTTAACCCTTAGGCTGCCGAGCGCGACTCACTGACCTTTTGCGGACAGTGTAGTTCAAGATCAGAATGCACAGAACGTCCAAAAAATAAGTTTGAAATAACATTGTTCGAGTTTCTACGATCGGTCTGAATGTTTTTTTTTTAACTTACTCAGCAGGATAAGGGTTAAGAAAGAAATCTTGCTAATTTTTCATGCTCAAACCAGAGCCTATCGATTGAAACGGAAATATATGAGAACACTGACATACAATATGGCGTGCAACACACGAAAAGGGGCCTTCGGACATATGCGTAAAAGTGTGTCTTTCCAGATCGGCCTGTGCAGTCTGTAACTAATCCGAGACCACACTTCCCGTTTTTGTGCTATTTTCTAGCTCACGAAAGTCTACTGTATGAAAAAAATCGTATGTAGTCGTAAAGTGCTGTCCCGGATTAGCCTGCGCGGACTGCGCAGGCTAATCCGGAACAACACTTTACGCAATTGTCCGAAGGCCCCTTTTCGTGTGTTGCACGCAATATCGTTTCTGCAGATATTTGCCTTCAGACGAACTTTTATACTATTGAGGACGAACTTCATTTCCTCTTGTTATGTCCATTGTACGAAGAAATTAGAGTCGAGTATTTTTCGACAGAATGTCCAACAAAAATCCCGACAAAACATTTATTTAAGTATGACAATAAACCCACAGACAGCTAAACACACAAAGTGACTAACACACTTTATTACGCATATTCGAGTTTTTTTCCCCCCTTCGGTGTAGAAAAAAAGGCGTGCATTACCAGGGACTAAATCAAGAAAATATTTTGACAAATCTTTGCCAATATAAATGAGTCATGCTCATATATAATACCTGCAAAAGTATCGATTCAGATAAGCCTGCGCAGTACGCACAGGCTGACCGGGGTCGAAAGTTTTTGCTATATCTAAACTTTCTATATGTCAAAGGACCAGTCTATCTCTTTCTCATTCGGGTTTTTTTTTGACAAAATTTTTCCATATGATGGAGCAACTTACTTGGTACACTGTATTACGAAGATGCAATAAACTCCCTTTTCTCAGAGCTATGTGTATCTAGAGATCCTGAGATCGATTCCCGCTGGCGGCACAGATCACGTGCAAAGCCCTAAACCTTACTGGTGATACGGGCGGAAGATATGAATAATTCATGCCTACTGAGGTACTGTGAAAGTAGCCTGAGTAAAATACTATTAACCAGTTAACCATTAAGCCGCTAAGCGCGACTCAATGGCCTTTTGCGGACAGTGTAGATCAAGATCAGACTGCACAGAACGTGCAGTCTGATATTGGATCTGTACTGTCCGATGAGGAGATATTTATCATCCTAATATACCTTTGAAATGGCAAAAAATTGGGTTTTTATACCTACTATAGGCTTGAAAGTTTCATTTAAGGGTTAAAACAAAAGTAACGAAATCAATTCTCAGTCTCAAAAACAAGAAGATTAAAAACTCATTACGTGGCATTTATCTGTATATGCAGCACCTGGCTCCCTGTTTTCTGTTTTTATGATAAGAACTGACGCCTAGGGGTAATTTTTAGGTGACGGTGCGAACACTTTTAATCAACACTTAATGTTAAATCAATTTACGCTTCAAAACAACCTCGACGAAGCTGTGGCCATACAAATTATTCAAATAGACATAGTGACCACGCCTACTTCCAATACGTTACCAAGGAAATATAAAAGCGTTATAGATCTGTTTTCATTTTTAAAGAAGTGTTTCATACTAGAAAATAGTGTCCAAACTCATTCATCCATTCAGTTTTGGAGCCTGGTAAGAATAAATGGCGACAGTTTCATTGCAGTGTGGGCGGAGCTAAACTGCGCTTCATTTGTGTACAAAAATCGAGAGAAACGCTAAAATCACACCGTCTGTAAAATTGTAAGCAGTTATCGCCTGGGTATTTAAATATAAAATACATTAGTGTGTAAATGAAATCCCTTTATGTGTGGTATATTAGTTTAATTTCTGGTGAAGAAGAAAGGAAACCGTTGATCTTCGCGAATACTTTCCCGCTAATAGGCTAATTCCTTCAGAATTCAAAGCGCAACTTAAACGACAGAATTTTAGACATGGCCATAATAAAGAGCAATTAGATATGCTTCGAATGATATGGTTTGTCTTAGAAATGACACAAAACATTGTCGGAAAAGCAGATGTGCTGGTATCTGCGATGTTTTCAAAGGCCAAGGCCTCTGTTTTTAAAAGAATCGTTTGGTCGTTTATTCTAAGGACAGAATGGTAAGAAAGGACAGTTTGGTCCCGTTCGATTAAAAAAAAAAAAATCACTGCCTGTTAAAGTGAAGATACTGCAGAAATTTATTATATCTACAAGCTGTAGAGCTATCGTTCGACTGATTTATTCAACCAGTCAGGGGAAGCCTTTTGAAAACATTTTGGGAAAAGAGGAAAATTGCTTGTAACATGCAAGTTTTCTTTTAACCCACAGTGTTTTCCAGTCTATCAGATAAGCTTATTTTCACAAAATTCAAGTTTGTCATCTACTTTTACTTTTGAAGGGTTCAAAATTTGTCCAGTGGATATGGAGTAAACAATCTCTTCCCACCCGACATTTTGCCGTCTGGCCCTGGTAGTTCCGTGTTAAAGTGCAGAGCAGGGTCCCTATTCTCTAAATTTGAAAGTAACACAAATTCTGATCGGCTAAACGAAATCAGCCATACTCTGGAAAAAAGGGGCTTAATGCAACTCCGTAATGCATTATACCGGGCAAGCCATCTCATAAATAAGGATCCATAATTGCCATTCTGTCCAACAACCGACTGTATCACAAGGTAGACTGGTCCTTTGACATACAGAAAATAGACCTATTGCGAAAAGTTTCGGCCCAGGTCAGCCTGCGCGGACTGCGCAGGCTGACCTGGGTTGATACTTTCCGCAGATGCATCAAGCCCCCTTTTCACAGAGCACGACTCAAATGTTTTAGCCAATTAGAAGTTGTATCACTTTCTAAATCTAGAATAAGACTTGGAATAAAATCAAGAATGGGGTGGTTTGGTCATGAGTTATAGATCTGGATCGACGGAACTGATTCCGAGAAATGACGATAGTCATTGTGACAGGATGCATCCCTATCATACCGTAGAACGTTGTTTCAGTTTTGTCCATATTCTAAAGCCAGTGAACCATGCTCTAGCAAAAGGGGGCTTTAATGCATCTCCGTTATCCATGATACCAGGCAAGTCTTCACATAAATGTGGATCCATAAAGTCAATTTTGTCTAATAACTGACTAAATCATGAAGTAAACTAATCTTTGGACGAGCAGAAAATTGACCAATAGCCAAAGGTTTCGGGACAAGTCAGCTTGAGGGGACTGCGCAGGCTGACCTAGGTCGATACTGTTTGCAGATACATTAAGTCCCCTTTTTATATAGCATGGCTCAGTGTATTGGAACTGTGACAGTTTCGTGCCTAGCAACAGTGACAAAACGCGGGAATAGATTCCCAAATCCACCATCATATGGCTGAAATACTTTTGAAAACGGCGTGGAAATCCAAGTAGATTCCATCAACAGTATTTTTTTTTTTGCCTACCAGCGGGAAGCCAAATACATGTCGAACGAAGACATTCTCGATCAGAGAGCAGAGGCGTAGCTAGCCCAAATGAAAGCGTACACAAAAATAATGCCGAATGTATTAACCCTTTACCACACAATCCCGATTTTAACGACCCAAGGAAAACGACTTTTGAAAATATTGTGGGAAAAGGAGAAACTGCTGGTAACCAGCATTTTCTCCTTTTCCCACAATGTCCCCCCCCCCCCCATTTCGAAGAAAAATTTTCTGATTTCTGTGGCATATAGTTTGTTGTCGGCAAACGCTTTAAGTACATGTAATAAATGTTTTTTGCAAACGTTTATTTACCAGGTCAGAACATTCGCAATGTCTGAATTTAGTACATTAAAAACAACGATAGATCTATATCGAGATCTAGTTATGCGAAGACAGAGTGTCCATGATATCCAGAATCACGTCTTTGTTTACACTTTCTGCAAAAGCAACCTAGATTGCCTTCTACATCCATACTGAGTAAAACCTTTTAAAAGCATTGTTCGAAAAGAGGCAATCACATATATCTTCTACAATGAATTTAGACACCTCCATTCAGTAACTTCAGTTCTTTGATTGCCCGCCCTATTCCTTCACAAAACAATCTCGATTAACCATGAAGAAAATGGCTTTTGAAAACATTATGGGAAAGGAGAAAATGATGCCGACAATGATTTTGCTTCTTTTTCCACTAAGTTTTCTGTCCTTTCCAGGAAGGATGCCATCATTTTAGCTGTATTAAGACTAATTTGTCGTCTGAAAATGCTTTGAATTTGGACGAGTTTAAAGGTTTGTTTTGTGGTACAGAGCTTTATAAATTCTCGCCTCTCATCAATACTCACTTGACTTCTCTTGTCAAGTCTGATTAATTTAATCAACACCATTTCCTATTTTTATAACAGCGAGGACCCTGCAATCACGTCGTATTTCCATCCTACAAATTGGGTACGGGCTTAAACCCCCGCGCCAATTTATCCCGTAGACCGTTAAAAAGATCATATAATTTGTGAACGTTAATTTGACAAATCCCCGGAATTGTCTTACCAATTATTCTGGATTCATTCTCTCAATCGTCTCTCAATTTTCTTAATTCATTCACACTTTCAATTCATCCAATTACCATTAATATCATCGGAAATTATTGGAAGCCCGCTACTTTGTTATACAGCAGTGGAGAAAACCTGCAAAATTATTGTACATACATTCAATCATTGCTCTCAGGCTATCTCCCTCTCTCTCTCTCTCTCTCTCTCTCTCTCTCACACACACACAATACTAAGAATATACAATTCACACATCCACATAAATGTGAGTGAAGCAATTTCCACACATTAAACTGTACTGTATCAATTCCAAGAATTTTTCGAACTGAAATTTGATGAGTCTATGTGCCATGTTTGACATAAACAACTAGTCAATGCAATGGACAAACAGGCGTACCTTCAGACAAAAGAAGTAGTAGTGAAAGGGTAGAATACATCAGAGATTCTTGTTTCGAATCCTGTGACGGGTGTTGTCAACCTTTGAACTGTCTTCCTCATGGTGCGAGTAGACTACTTGTTGGATAGGAAATGAGTATCGATTCCATGATATATACGTAGAAAAACAAATAAGGGAACTCGTGTATTTCATCTCGATGATTCTTTATTTTACCTAAAACATACAACAAATATAGAATCAAAGTCAATATCGGGTGTGACCTCCATGTGCAGCAACACCTGCGCGACACCCGGCAGATATATTGGAGATGATATGGCGTATCATTGTTCTTGGAATCTGCCGAAATATTGAGAGGCAAAGTCACCTTGTCATATCATGTCAGAAGAAACAAGTAACAGGGTTCCCTTATTGTTGGTGCTATGTATATTAGATGTAGAACTTATGTCACAATCCGTATTCGCTATACAGGTTTAACACAACCTTTAACCCGATAAGCGCGACACACTGACCTTTCGCGGACAGTGTAAATCAAGATCAGACTGCACAGAACTTGCAGTCTGATCTTGGATCTACACTTTCCGATAAGTAGATATTTTTCCCCAAAAAATAAAATTGAAATAACATTATTTGAGTTTTTATTAACGTTTTATTCAACTTATTTAGCAGAAGAAGAGTTAAACTTTTAGGTACAATTCTAGCTGGAAGAGTTTTGAAACTGCAAGAATTTGGCTTAATCTACCAGTCTAAATTGTCCTTCTCGAATATGTACCATTCTTGCGGTTAGAGGTTCGAGTTACATGTACCTTGTAGAATTTTCGACAATAATCTATGGTATTCTACAAAGAAGTCAACAGCAAGACATCTTGACAAAGACAATATCATAAAAAATTACATGTATATCCTCTTCATGCATCCACCGCGGAGAGAAATTTCTGATATCGAAACATGTAATGATATTGTTGGTTCAACCCTTTCCCAAACAAGCCCTGGTTTTCACGTGTCTGCAGTACAAGTCTTTTGAAAACACTGTGGGAAAAGGAGAAATTGCTCGTAACGAGCAATTTCTCCTTTTCCCACAGTGTTTTCTATCCTTTTTGATAACTTTCTGCCATTTTCATCAAATTCAAAATTGTCATCTGCAAACTCTTTCAATTTGGACCAGTTCAAAATTTGTCGTTTTGGAAAGGGTTAAAGGGACGGGAATGCTGGAATAACGACACTTCGGACTGCGTTAATTCAAATCCAGACCGCACCAAAACGTGCACAGAGTTTAGATTTCCAAATAGTATGGTCAGAACTCTGTTGTGTCAAACAATTTAGTTATTTTCGTGTTAACTATCGCTATTTTCAAAATTTTTTCTATCCGTTATTTTTTAATGACCAGTTAGCTATCCATGCATTTTTGGTTTGTGGTTTTGTTATTCAGTCAGTCATACCATGTGTGCGTGTGTGTGCGTGTGTGTTTGTGTGGTGGGGGGTGCGTGTGTGTGTGAGAGAGAGTAGGTGGGACGGTGGGAGGAGGAATATTCGCACTGACTACTGTCATACCTCTGAACGAAATTTGGCCGGATCGTGCGCCTGAAATAAAAGCAAAGTATGTTATCGATTTCACCATTGGGACAAAGCTGAAGAGGGAAGAATTTTGCAGGTAGTTTGCCACTACGCATACATCATTTGTTTTTCAGCGTCCTCATCCCTGTATGGTGGTCTTCCTGATTGACGTTATCCAATCAAATTGCGTTTTTAGAGTGTATTAATATCTGCTCGTGTTCTACTGTAATTGAGCGCGCGCTTCTAAGGTTAATTTGGTAAATTGTTTTCCCTTGTTAGCGTGTCGTCGTTTTTGAGGGGGCACCGACATTGATTGCTCGCTTCTCTGTCGATACTTCAGAACTATATTCATTTGAGCCATTTATTCGATTGGCAATTTCCAGATTCTTTCACACTTTAAATGATTGTTTAACCCTTCCGTGTAAACTTTAACGACCCTTTCAGAGAAGGCTTTTGATATTATATTTAACTGTCCATGCGTTAAGCCTATCGATACCATAGGCCAAAACAGAGGCTTTTACGGACGGCATAGATCAAGATCAGACTACACAGAACGTGCAGTCTATACCGTCCGCTTCTTTAGTCAAGCATTCAAGACAGGATGCGTCTTTCAGAGTTTCAGTGGACTATATTTATAGCCGTTCAAAGAGCTCGAGTTTATTTGAGTCATGCTCTGGGAAAAAAGAGTTTATTGCATCCCCGTGATGCATTTTACCTTGCAGTAATCACATAATTATGGACCCTTGAAAACAATTTGTCTTACAATCGACTTTATCATGAGTTAGTATGGTCCTTTGGCATGCGGAAAGTTTACAAATCATGAGCAATAAGTTTCGATCCAAGTCAGTCTGCGCCGCCTGCACAGGCTGACATTGGTGGATACTTTTTGCGTATGCATTAAAAGCCCTTTTCACATAGCATGATATATATTTTTGATGCTGGAAAAAGAAAAAAACTAAGAAAGCCACTAACTATAAAAAGAAGAATCTGTGTTTGTTATATCTTTTTGTTAGTGAAATAAACAAACAACAACAAAAAAAAAAACCTGTTTGATACAAAATCGAATGCAAATGCAGGTACTAACTGATTAGAGATAAATTCTACATTCTTCAAGCGATGAAGGGTTGCAAGGATATCAAACAGTTATATCTGACCTTAAAGGACATCGCTTTTATGACAGTGACCCTAGAAGGCCGGTACATACATAATTCAGATATTTTAGTACTTTCAAGTATCCTGTCTCAACCCATAAATCAGCCGTAATATGATGCTGCCCAAATGACCCTCAGTCACGTGTATGCAGTTCGTACTTAATCCTCATCCTGCTAGAAAAAAGAAACGAAACTTTCAAACCGAAAGTATAAACCCGATTTTCCCATTTCAAGGGTATATATATATTTTTTTTTTTTTGGGGGGGGGGGGGGGAGATCCCTCCTTATCGGACAGTGTAGATCCAAGATCAGACTGCACGTTCTGTGCAGTCTGATCTTGATCTACGCTGTCCGCAAAAGGTCAGTGAGTCGCGCTTAGCAGCTTTGGGGTTAAAGGTCCGTTGCAGCCAAATTTAAACAAGTCATGAGACAAAATACGGGCAAGTTTCATTCATACCATTTAAAAAGCACGGGTACTATTATGACAATGTGTTACAGTGCGGTCTATCTAGTCAAAGTTCGAGGCGCTTGTAGAAAAATGAACTGTAAAAACTAGAATTAAAATTATCAACGTTAATTTTAGTTTTAAGATTCGTTTTTCTGCCAGACTGTACTGTATATAACACACTAAAAATATCCAAACTTTTTAGTGGTAAAATTAAATCTGCCCGCATTTCAACTCTCAGCATTGTTTACTGTAGGCCGCTACTGGGCCTTTAATCTTCTACCAGATGACAAAATTGTAGAACTTTGAAACTTTTTGCATATTGCAGACGACCAAATAAATGTGACCCAAAAATGTTTTCTTTTTCTGGGTGGAGAGAAAACATTGTGGGAAAAGGAGAAAATGCTGGTTACCAACTCGTCCTCAGGGTCGTTGAAACCAGAGATTGTTTGGTAAAAGGTTAAAACTTTACCAGACGACAAATTTTTAGCTTTGTCCAAATTGAAAGCATTTGCAGGCGACAATTTTCAGTGTGGTTCAAATGGCACAATTTTTATTTGATAGGGTAGAAAACATTGTGGGAAAAGGAGAAAGTGCTGGTTACCATCATTTTCTCCTTTTCCCACAATGTTTTCATGAGGCTTCTTTCTGAGAGGCGTTAAAAGGCGGCATTGTGCGGTTAGAGGTTAATCTGCCCTTTTCGAAACCGAAGCAAGTAGATATTCGCCAGTCATTCTAAATTGAATTTTACAGCCAGATTCTTAACTCTTTATCACACAAGGACGAGTTTTAACGCTTTTGGGAAATTAGACTTTTGAAAACATCGTGGGAAAAGGAGAAAATGCTGGTAGCCAGCATTTTCTCCTTTTTCCACGATGTTTTCTAACCTTTCAGAAACAAATCATATAATTTGAGCCACATTTAATTTGTCGTCTGCAAATGCTTTGAATTTGGGCCAGTCTAAAATTTTGTCGTCTGGTAAAGAGTTCAGCATTTCCTGAATTGTGTTACGTTCTAAATTCAGAATTATACTAAGAATGCACACAATCCCGAATTCTAAAGATCCTGGGAAAGAGGCCATTTGAAAACATTGTGGGAAAAGGAGAAAATGCTGGTAACCAGCATTTCTCCTTTTCCCACAATGTTTTCTAACGTCCTCTAAACAAATTTCAATTTTTGAGCCACATTTGATTTGTCGTCTGCAAATGCTTTCATTTTGGACCAGACTAAAATTTTATTGTTTGGTAAAGAGTTAAATGACTGGTGCATACAGTCCGGACTCTCTAGAACCGATATGACCAGACGTATCATGCTCTCTACTGAAAGAGTGTAGAAGAAGATCACACCTACACGTGTGTGAAGTTTCATCTGAGGCTGTTGTCGTTATACCCGATTGATTTTTCAACCTCCATGACGCCCTTTTTAACCATTTACCAAACAATCAGGACCGTGGGGAAGAAGCCTTTTGAAAACATTGTAACCAGCTTTTTCTCCTTCTCCCACAATGTTTTCAACCCTTTCAAAGACAACGTCCACCCTTTGAGCCAGGTTTAATTTGTCGTCTGCAAATGCTTTGGATTTAGAGAGGCCAAATATTGTAGCGTGTGGTAAAAGAGTAAAACCCTTAAACTGCCAAATAAACGAGTCGCGCTCTGGCAAAAGGGGGCTTAATGCATCTCCGTGATGCATGGTACCATCCATGTCATCACATAATTGTGGATCCATAAAGCCTTTTTGTCTCATAACCGACTGAATCATGGGGTAGATTGGTCCTTGGACATACAGAAAACGGACCAATAACGAAAAGTTTCGACCCAGGTCAGCCTGCGCGGACTGCACAGACTGGCCTGAATCGATACTTTTCGCAGACTCATTCAGCCCCCTTTTCACAGAGCATGGCTCAAATTGACCATTTCTAGCCAGTTGTAATTTGAAGCCAAAATACTGCTATTTTTTAAACTTCTTTCCAGTGAAAACGTTTACCCGGCCTTCTTTTGGAAAAGTAGAATAAGATATATTTAATCATCTAGTCAGTTAAATTCATAATCTTCTTTGATCGCTAATTACGCCAATTGACTCCAAATTACTGCCGGAAAATTCAGTGCTAAACAATTTTTTAGCATCTAAATCTTCACTAGATAATGCTCAATTAACCTGTTTCTTCTTTTCCAAGTTTTGCCCTGATCATTATCAAGGACACAGACAGACAGACAGAGAGACAGACGGACGGATGGACGGGTGGGCGAGCGGGTGGACAGACAGACAGACAGACAGACTGACCTATGATAAACAAATTTATAAAAAGCTATTGCTGTAGTTTTTGTATACAAGTACATGTATAATTATAGACAAAAAATTTCTTGGATCAAAATTGAAAAAAAAATATCAGTTCTGTTAACCCTTTACCACTACCTTTACCAAACAATCCTGAGTTTTAATGGCACCGAGAAATAAGCCTTATGAAAACATTGTGGGAAAAGGAGAATATGCTGGTTACCAGCATTTTCTTCTTTTCCCACAATGATTTCTATCCTATCAAAGGCATATTCCATCATTTGAGCCACATTTGAATTGTCGTCTGCAAATGCTTTCAATCTGGACAAGTCCCGTCATGTGGTAAAGAGTTAAGTCTTTACCATACGACAAAAGTTTAGACCGGTCCAAATTGAAAGCATTTACAAAACGACAACTTAAATATACATAAAGTTGAAATGACGGAATTGGTCTGCGATAGGGTAGAAAACATTGTTGGAAAAGGAAGAAAATGCTGGTCACCAACTTTTCCTCCTTTTCTCACAATGTTTTCAAAAGACTTCCTCCTTAGGGTCGTTAAAACTCGGGATTGTGTTGTAAAGTGTTTAAAAAAGACATAATTTGTTATGTTGATGTAGGCTCCCAATATCTTTCTAAACCCTCTACCACACAATCCCGACTTTTAGCGACCCTGACGAAGAAAGCTTTAGTAAACATTATGAGAAAAGCTCTCAATATCGACGAGTCTGAAATTTTCCTTTTGTAAAACTAGGGTTCGTATTCACCAGCCATTCTTCAGAACATCATTCGTCTTGTTCTCAAGAATTTTCTAAATATGAAAGTAACAAAATTTCTGACTGGCTAAACCAAATGATTTAGCCAATCAGAAGTTTTGCTACTTTCTCAGTCTAGAATTAGACCAAGAATGTTCTTAAGAATGGTTGGTGAATACGGATCATGTTCAGGGAAGTCTGCCGCGAGACGAAAGAAAGGCCTTCTACAGATGTTACTGTACTCGTGGGTGGTAATTTGTAGATACCAATCAAACGATTAAAGGTGAACGGTAAATTGGTCTAAATGACAGTTCGGAGAAAATCTGTCCTTAGTGACCACTTCAGCTTGGGTGGTTAGTTCTTGGAAAAAGCTTAACCCGTAAGCTGCTAAACGCGACTCACTGACCTTTTGCGAACAGCGTAAATCAAGATCAGCCTACACGGAACGTGCAGTCTGATCTTGGATCTACGCTGTCCGTGAGGGAAACCTCTTTTCTCAATAAATACTTTTGAAATAGAAAAAAAAATGGATTTTTTCTACCGGTTTAAAGCTTTCATTTCTTTTATTTAGAAGGATAAGGGTTAATTATTGTTTCTGGACAAGGCTTATGACTGTTTTTTTCTAACTTGGGTGCTATTATGTGGATGACTGAAGTCAAATAATTGACTCTGATTGACTTAGAGGTGAAAATGTAGGCTTCGTGACCCTCCCGGGTTCAAACCTCGCCCGAGGCTCTCCGGAATCCAATACATTTATGAATAAGTAAGCTGTCGCCATGGTGCGACTGAAATAGTGTTGAAACGGCGAAAAGTATCATCAATCGAACAATTAGTCGTTCTTTCTTTCGTTCGAATGATTCGATTGATCAATCGATCAAGGAACTTATGATTGGTTTCGTCCTGTATCGTGCGCTGTCCCCCTTTAATATAACTAACAGCCTTCTTGAGGGGGAGGGGGGTGCCCATGTGGTGACGATCATAAATAAAAAAGGCTCAAAATCAAATCAAAGAGCAAAGTTTGTCAAAAGGCAAGTGCCTGTGCAGGGCAGTTATTGCACTTGTCCATGCAATTTTTGGATATCTTTACGACAACCACATCGATTATCGATCTCCTACTGTACTCGTCGTTTTGTGGGTGGGTAATATGCAGACCAGCAATTAAACGATTAAAGATGAACGGATAATTGCTTTGAATGACAGTTCCGAGAAAACCTGTCCTTGTTGACCATTTTAACCTTTAGGCTGCTAAGTGCGACACATTGACCTTTTGCGGACAGTGTAGATCAAGATCATATTGCACAGAACTTGCAGTCTGATCTTAGATCCACACCGTCGGATAAGGAGATACCATTTTCCCAAAAATTATCTATGAAATAGCAAAATTTGGATTTTTACTGTCAGATTGAATGTTTTACTTCATTTATTTAGCAGATAAGAGTTTGCTTTTTACCTGACCGTGTGTTCATACGACTCTGATATTGAAAGCGTTTAAAACACCGTGGGAAAAGGAGAAAATGCTGGTAATCAGCATTTTCTCCTTTTCCCACAATGTTTTCTACCCTTCCCAAAACAAATTTCAGTTTTTCAGTCACATTTATTTCGTCGTCTGCAAATGCTTTCAATTTGGACCAGTCTAAAATTTTGTCGTTTGGTAAGGAGTTTAACTCTTTAGACAACAAAATTTAAGACCCATCCATAGTAAACCTTAGGCTGCTAAGCGCGACTCACTGACCTTTTGCAGTGTAGATCAAGATCAGACTGCATAGTACGTGCAGTCTGATCTTTGATCTACACTGTCCGATACGGTATTTTCTTTCCGGCGAAATCAGCTTCGAAATCGCAACATTTTGGCTTTTACCACTGAGTGGAAATTGTTGTGTCATTTACTTAGTAGTTCCAGGGTCAAAGGATTTTGCAGACGACCGCGTAAACGTGGCTAAAATGATTGCGTTGTTTCTTACTTGGTAGAAAACATTGTGGGAAAAGGAGAAAATGCTGGTTACCAGCATTTTCTCCTTTTCCCACAATGTTTTCAAAAGGCTTTTTTCTCACGGTCGTTAAAAGTCAGGATTGTGTGGTAAAGGGTTAGTTAAAATCTGAAATGGATTCTTCGAAAGGGTTGATTATCGTTTATGGACAATAATTGATACGTTTGCAGCTATTTTAGGGATGGTTCAAGTCGGAAAACAAGTTGTTTTCAGTGCTTTGTAGGTTGTGTAAGTCGATAGTTAGAACTTTGTTTGTCCGTTTGTTCCATGTTTACCGCCGTTTTCAACATTATTTCAGTTTTGTGATTGTGAC
Organism: Tridacna gigas; assembly: GCA_945859785.2. Lineage (NCBI taxonomy): Eukaryota > Metazoa > Mollusca > Bivalvia > Cardiida > Cardiidae > Tridacna > Tridacna gigas. The sequence goes on from OX244035.2 coordinate 19,545,764, forward strand.
CAGTGCATCTATCCATACATCCCTAGAGCAACTTTTATCGTTTGTGAACATATTAAATACGTAATGTTTTATTTAAATTAAATAGTTTTTAAATAGCTTTTATTTTACACTGACAGTGAAAAAAGTGCTTGCAGCTTTTATAATCTCACTCGATTCTCCATCTTGGAAACCACACCAGTGCATCTATCCATACGTCCCTAGAGTAATTTTTATCGTTTGTAAACATATTAAATACGTAATGTTTTATCTAAATTAAATAGGTTTTAAATAGCTTTTATTTTACATTGATAGTGAAATAAGTGCTTGCAGCTTTTATAATCTCACTCGATTCTCCATCTTGGAAACCACACCAGTGCATCTATCCATACGTCCCTAGAGTAATTTTTATCGTTTGTAAACATATTAAATACGTAATGTTTTATTTAAATTCAATAGGTTTTAAATAGATTTTATTATACATTGATAGTGGAACAAGTGCTTGCAGCTTTTATAATCTCACTCGATTCTCCATCTTGGAAACCACACCAGTACTCATGTCGAATGTGTAGGCCAATGAACAGACCCAAAAGTTGAAACCTGCTCCCGGGAATTGAACTCGAGAATTTTCGGTTGCGATGTTGACGCTCTACCTCACGACCATGGACGCCACGGCTTAGTCTGGTACCCCGCCATACACAATACAAACAAATAAATCTTGGCCGCTTTAACCCTTTACTGCACAATGACGCCTTTTGACACCCCTTTTGAAAACATTGTGGGAAAAGGAGAAAATGCTGGTAACCAGCATTTTCTCCTTTTCCCACAATATTTTCTACCTGATCAAAGAAAAACTGCACCATCTGAGCCGCTTTGAAATTGTCGTCTGCAAATGCTTTCAATTTGGGCAAGGCTATAATTTCGTCGTCTGGTAAAGGGTTAAATAGGAAATAGCAGCCGTTGGCTTTTACAGAGTGTCGCGCCATGAGAGTCTGAACGGTCTTGTACTAGCTGTTCGTAGTATTAGAGGAATGCTGTTGAAAATGTCTTTCTGGCTGCTAAGCGCGACTCAAGTCATTAATCTTGGATCTAGACTGCCCTACACTTTGAGATTTTTCTGTGAAAAGAATTTTGAAATCGCAATAGATACTTTACCGGGCTCAGGTTAGACTCTCTAAGAACAAATACAAGTCACATAAAGCCAGCACAATTATTGGAAAGAACACCAAAAGGTGAAAAGAGCAATTCCTTTTTAGAAGCAGTTCCTCGTTTTTCTTGTTTTGAAGATGTTTTCTTGGGTCAGCTTCTTCTTTGCCACAACAGTTTCAAAAGAGGCTCTCTCTCTCTCTCTCTCTCTTCTTCTTCTTCTTCTTCTTCTCCCTTTTCCCTCTATTCCTCCCACCGTATTGCTTCTTCCATGTGTCAATGTAGTGACAGGTCGATATCTAAGGGAGACAAATGGTAAAAAATCCAAGAGTAAAAATACTATTGTTACTTCCCTTGTCACCGTCGGATAAGGCTCACACTGCGCATGTCACCTTGGAAGCGGAAGTAAACAAACTTTGACAGCTGTAAACATGTGATTTCGTGTTCGAGCTTATCGGAAGAGTTAATCTCTTTGTTAGTTGGTATCTCGCTCTAAAAGAATTTTTACCCAGCTGCTGTTCTTAGGTGAAAAACGACGATCGAAATGGCAGATGCGATCAGCTGGTTTAAAGACGACGAATATCTGGCAGCATGTAAGGAACTCGAGGAACCAAATGTTGAAGGCTGGGAATTTTTCACTGAATCACACGGTGTTACAATTTACAGACTCTATAATGAGGTTTTTATGTTTTTTATGAATCTTGAATTGGAATTTATCGAATTATATATCAAATAGATTCTGAAGCAACCAACACAAAATATTATACTGTCGACCAAATGATGTTGGATAATTTTCGGTTTTAGTTCCATACAGCTGTTGCAATTTTCAAAGGGAAATAAAGCAGGCTGTATGAGACTAAATCAAGTGACCCCTTCCATACAAGAAAAGTGCTGTACTAAATAAGCAACCACTACCACTTGACATTTCTTCTACCGTTTGTCACTGCACACTTTTACTTCAGAACTTTAGTAACTGTCACACTGCCCAGTTCAAAGGACCCCCATGGTCTTTACAGCCACTCTTGACACCAATTTGATAAATGAAAATGAGAAAATAATGCTCAAATCCTTTTCTTTGCAAGAGATCATATCACAAACTTCAAAGCTACTCAAACTGCTTGACATCACTTCTGCTGATTATTACCAAATGATAATGGAGAAACACCATAATTTAAATTTTATCTCAGTTGTGGAACCAGCTTACTAGATGTATATATGGTCTTTAGGGGAATAAACCTAAGCTCTGACAGGCCGTATGAACTGTACATGTATGCACATGTAAGGCAGCTGTATTTCTCTTGGTTATCTCTGGACAGCATCCAGTAGATTTTTAACTCTTTGTCAGGACTTTGTGAGATTCTAGAAGCAGAACATTAGCCTTAGTGTATAATTATGCATGTACTGCACAAACAACTTGATTGTGCCAATATGAAGTTTACTATTCGAGACCAATATTTATTTAGTAATGTGCTTTTATTTAATTTCTTAGCCTTTTACTGCACAATCCTGATTTTTAACAACCCAAAGAAAACACCTTTTGAAAACAATGTGGGAAAAGGAGACAATGCTGATAACCAGTATTTTCTCCTCCCACAGTGTTTTCTAGCCTTCCACTAACAAAGTTTGATTTTTGAGTCACACTTATTTTGTCACCTGCCAACCCTTTCAATTTGGACCTATCTAAAATTTTTTCATCTGGTAAATAGTTAAACAGAGCTCTAGGCAGAGGGAGTGATTTTGATTTCAAAATTGAAAGTATTAATTATTCTCCACTTGACCCCATGTTATTGATACTCCTTAGAATTGTCTCATGATCTCATCGAGACGATTCTAATGAGTACCCACAACATAGGGTTTTGGAACAGAAATAATGGATTTAGACTACCATCACTCCCTCTTATTTGGAGCTATGATACTGTTAATAAAGATATTCACAGTTTAAGATACTGCTTTAGTTGTAAGCAGTGTAGAATCAGACAGCTCAGAACTACACCAAACTTCTCCTTGATCTGAGGTTTCTGGTATTATCCTAAAAGGTTTCAAGTTCAACATGTTCCTTTAACCCTTGAATAGACAACAAAATTTTAGCCTTGTCCAAACTGAAAGCATTTGCAGATGACAATTTCAGTGTCACTCAATGGTGCAATTTTTCTTTGAGAGGACAGAAAACATTGTGGGAAAAGGAGAAAATGTTGGTTACCAGCATTTTCTCCTTTTCCTACAATGTTTTCAAAAGACTTCTTTCTCAGGGTCGTTAAAATTCGGGATTGTGTGGTAAAGGGTTAAACATTTTCGAATGATCCTGTGGATTAATGACTCAGATGAGCAAAACTTTTTAAAACATGGAAAACAGGAGAAAATGCTGGTTACCAACATTTCTTCATTTCCCAACAATGTTTTCTTTCTTGTCAAAAACGATCCTACCTAGCTATGTATAATTTGTTGTCTGCAAATCAATTCAATATGGACCAGTTTAAAACTTGATTTTTTTGGTAAAGAGTGAAAGGGCTGGAAGGTCTACTTCATGTACCAGTATGACTTTATCCTTGAAGGCCTAAACTGGGATTTATTTGCTTATAAATGTAGACAGTATATAAAGTTCAGGTAACACAGGATATACAGTCTGATCTTGGATCTATACAATCTGCTTTTTTGACCAATATTCTGCAAAAGTAGCCTTGAAATTGCAGCTTTAGTAGTGACTGAGAACCCATTTCATTTACCTAGCACTACAAGTATTACATTAGCTCTAGGTCCAAAGGTAATTTTTGCAATATAATTATGTAATGCCTGTTACTTGCATTTTTCTTTCCTCAAAATGTTTTCAAAAGTCTTTTGCCTTACATTTGTGAAAACAGGGTATCGTGTCTTAACCCTTTAACACACAATCCTGAGTTTTAATGACCCTAAGGAGGCTTTTGAAAACATAGTGGGAAAAGGAGAAAATGTTAGTAGCCAAATGTTAGTAGCCAGCATTTTCTCCTTTTTCCCACTATGTTTTCTACACATCCAAAGAGTAATTTCAGTTATGTAGTCACATTTTGTTGTCTGCAAATGCTCTCAATTTAGGCCAGTCTAAAATTTTGTCGTTTGGTAAAGAGCTAAAGGGTTATATGGTGCAATGTCCTTGTTTCTATGCATATTTTTTTCTTACCGGTATGTATTTGTACATTTTTAGACATCTAGTTTGTATGAGTACAAAATATATGGAACACTGGATGATGTAGACCCAGAAATATGCGCTCAAGTGTACATGGATCTGGAGTATAGGAAACAGTGGGATTCATATGTTAATGGTGAGTAAACCGTTTACCACACACTCTTGAGTTTAAACGAATGTAATGTAATGTAAAAAGGCATTTGAAAACATTGTGCCAAAAGCAGAAAATGCTGGTAAGCAGCATTTCTCCGTCCATGTTTTCTACCCTTTCTGAGGTAAATCTTATCACTTTACCAAACAACAAAATTTTGGACTAATCCAAATTGAAAGCATTTACAGACGACAAATTAACAGTGTACCAAATGGTGAAATTTGTCATTGATAGGTTAGAAAACATTGTGGGAAAAGGAGAAAATGCTGGTTACCAGCATTTTCTCCTTTTCCCACAATGTTTTCAAGAGGCCTTTTTCCCAGGGTCGTTAAAAGTCGGGATTAACCAAATGGTTTAGCCAATCAGGAGTTGTGTTACTTTCAAATGTAGAAAATCTTGGAGAATAAGACTAAGAATATTCTTAAGAATGGTTGGTGAATTCGGACCCTGGTCTCGGTAATGGGTTTAACTCTTACCACACAATCACGAGCTTTAACGACCCTGAAGAAAAAGCCTATTGAAAACAGTGAAGGAAAAGGAGAAAAAGCTGGTAAGCAGCATTTTCTCCTTTTCCCACAAAGTTTTCTCCCCTTTCAGATATAGATTTCAAATTTTGAGTTACATTTATTTTGTCGTCTGCAAATGCTTTCAATTTGGACTAGCCTAAAATTTTATCGTGTGGTAATAAGTTGAAACGTGCCTCTAGCTTGAAGAGTTTGACTAATGGAAACAGGAAGTATTTCTTTATAGTAAGATAAAAGAAAAAGATTTAAAAAAAGGTAACCGTCTCCAGAAAATGAGCCAATCTCTGGCAAAAGGGGGCTTAATGCATCTCCGTGATGCATGATACGAACGGAGGTATCACACAATTAGGGATCCAAAATAGCCATATTTTTTTTTTACAACTGATGGAATCATGAGGTAGACTGATCCTAGGACATACAGAAAATAAACCAATAACGAAAAGTTTTGGCCCAGGTCAGCCTGCGCGGACTGCGCAGGCTGACCTTGGTCGATACTTTTAGCAAATGCATTAAGCTCCTTTTTCACAGAGCGTGGCTGAAATATTTTTGGATCTCCAAATGGGGGCTCTTGTCTCATAATAAAGATTAAGCCATGCAAGTCTAAGTACGGCCCCTTCCATAATCATCTGAACAATATAACAATGACTTAACAAGCAATCCAATGTTAAAATAGCCGTCAGGAAGGAGGGTTTTGAAAACATGATGGGAAAAGAAGAAAATGCTGGTAACTAGCATTTTGTTTATTTCCCACAATGTTTCCTACAATTTCAAAGAATTATCCCATTATTTTAGCCATATTATGTTATGGCTAATTAATGCTTCCAGTATGGACCAGACAAGATTTTGACACGGACCAAATTGAAAGCAATTGCAGATGACAAATTAAGTGTAGCTCAAATGATGATTTCTGTCTTTGAAAGGGTAGAAAACATTGTGGGAAAAGGAGAAAATGCTGGTTACAAGCATTTTCTTCTTTTTCCACAATGTTTTCAAAAGCCTTCTCTTTCAGGGTCGTTAAAATTTGGGATTGTGTGGTAAACATTTAATGATTGTTGTCTGACATAGAGTTTAAGTAAAAATTGGCTTCTAGTCTGTTAAACAAATTTTTTGACGGACACTTCCAGTCAGTTACTTAGGTTCAAATCAACAATTTGAAACCTGTCATGACTAGCATGTCACATTAACTATTGGACAGAAAACAAACATGATCAGCCAGCACAATCTGTATGGTCTGATCTTTATCTACATTTTCCAGTTAACCCTTTGTCACACAATCCCAAGTTTTAACGACCAGGAGAAAAGGGGCCTTTGAAAACATTGTGGGGAAAGGAGAAAATGCTGGTAATCAGCAATGTTTTCTACCCTACCAAGGGCATATTTCACCCTTTGAGCCATATATAATTTCTTGACTGAAAATGCTCTCAGTCTAAAATTTTGTCGTTTGGTAAAGAGTTAAGTAACAAGCATTTTCTCCTTTTCCCACAATGTTTTCTACTGTTTCAGAAGCAAATCTCATCAAATGAGCCACATCAAATTTGTCATCTGTAAATCTTTGCTTTTGAGACAAATCTCAAACTTTGTTGTGTGGTAAAGAGATAACTGTTTAATTTTCAGAATTGTACGAGACAGAAGCTAATGGCAAGAAGGTGATCTACTGGCATGTAAATTTCATCTGGCCCATGTCTAACAGAGATGTATCCTTTTTTTTTCTCATCGATTTCTTATTTGGTTATTTTGACCACAAAACATTGTACCATACAAATACAACTTTTTACACCCTTGCAGTAGACTAGACTCTTTTGAAAACATTGTAGGAAAAGTAGCTGTTACTTGAAACAAAGTAATTTTCAGAATTATGAATTTAGTAAAGTACCACCAAGCATGGCTCAGTCTATAGTTTGGATTGTCGGTTGATTATATATGTGAGCCATGCTCTGCAAAATGGGGGTTTAATGCATCTGCATAAAGTATCGCCCCATGTCAACCTGCACAGTGCATGTGGGTTGACCTGGGTTGAAACATTTTGCTTTCTATACATTTTCTGCATGTCCAAGGACCATTCTATATCATGATTCAAGCATTGTTAGACAAAATGGATTTTATGGATCCATAATTATGTGATAACTTGCTTGGTATAATGCATCATGTATATGCATTAACCCTTTACCAGATGACAAAATTCTAGCCTTGTCCAAATTGAAAGCATTTGCAGACGTCAATTTCAGTGTGGCTCAAATGGTGCAACTTTTCTTTGATAGGGTAGAAAACATTGTGGGAAAAGGAGAAAATGCTGGTTACCAGCATTTTCTCCTTTTCCCATGATGTTTTCAAAAGGCTTCTTTCCCAGGGGCGTCAAAAGGCGGCATTGTGCAGTAAAGGGTTAAGTCTTTACCACACAATCCGGACTTATAACGATCCTGAGTAAGAATTCTTGTAAAAACATTGTGGGAAAAGGAAAAAATGCTGGTAACCAGCATTTTCTCCTTTTCAGACAATGTTTTCTACCCTTACCAAAACAAATTTCAATTTTTGAGTCAAATTTATGTTGTCGTCTGCAAATGCTTTCGATTTAAACAAGTCTAAAATTTTGTCGTTTGGTAAAGAGTTAAACCTCATTTGCCAGAGGGCCACTCATGTTGTATCTTTCAACGGGCCAAATAAATAAAATGGATCTTATTCGTCAGTACAAAATAAAATGGAAAAAAAAAACATATGAGCCATGCTCTGGCAAAAGGGGGCTTAATGCATCTCTGTGATGCATGTTACCAAGCAAGAAATCACATGATCATTTATCCATAAAGTCCATTTTGTCTGACAACGGACTAAATCATGAGGTAGACTGGTCCTTTGACATACAGAAAATTGACCAATAGTGAAAAGTTTTGGCCCAGGTCAACCTGCACTGATTGTGCAGGCTGACCTGGGTCAATACATTTCGCAGCATGAAGCCCCCTTTTCACAGAGCATGGCTCATATGTTGTAATCCTAGGTTGTTTCAGGTGAAATATTACAGGGAAAAAAAAAGAGGAATAAAAAAATAGATAATTGAATTATACCACACATTTGTTCCAATCTAATTTAAATCTACTCTGTCCTCTTAAATATTACCTTCTGCCACACTCTGGCAAAAGGGCCCTTAACCCCTTACCACATGACAAAATTTTACCCCTTTCCAAATTGAAAGCATTTGCAGATGACAATTTCAATGTGGCTCAAATAATGTGATTTTTCTTTGATAGGGTAGAAAACATTGTGGGAAAAGGAGAAAATGCTGCTTGGCAGCATTTTCTCCTTTTCCCACAATGTTTTCAAAAGCTTTCTTTCTCAGGGTTGTTAAAAAATTGGGATTGTGTGGTAAAGGGTTAATGCATCTCCATGATCCATAATACCAGGCAAGTCATGACATAATTATGGATCCATAAAATCCACTTTGTCTAACAACCAGCTGAACCTTGAGGTAGAATGGTCCTTAGACATGCAGAAGGTTTTCCAGAAGCAAAAAGTTTTGACCTTGGTAAAGCCTGCACATGCTGACCTAGGTCGATACCTTTTGCAGCCAAGCCCCCGTAGCTCAGTCGGTAGCGTACAGGACTTGAGAACAGGAGGTCGCTGGTTCGATCCCCGGCTTGGCCAATTTCTTTCTGAGGACTGATGATAGTCATTTTGACAGGATTCATTCCTCTCTCACCGCTGACCATTGTTTCAACGATGGTTATGTGGGAAAGCAGCCAGTGGCTTGGAAAGAATATTGTGCAGAGTACTGGTAAAAGAAACTCCAGGAAAGCATGGATAGGTACACTGGCCGCCGTGATATAACTGAAATAATGTTAAAAACGGCGTTAAACACCATACAATCAATCAATCAATGATACCTTTTGCAAATCCGTTTAACCCCCTTTTCACCAACCATGGCTCATTTCTTGCTAGATGGTTATAGAGTTACAATAAATAAAATTCTTTGATTTTATATCTGTTTTTCCCTTAACATTACAACAGTATGTTTATGCTAGAACCCTAAAAGAAATGACATACAATGATAAAAAGATGTGGGTGGTTCTGGCCAGAAGTGAGAAGGTTGATTCCATTCCAGAAAAAGAGGGGGTAATCAGGGTTGATGATTATATACAAAGCTGTGTTCTGACATCAGATGGAAAAGTTGGGTCAAAAGGTAGGACAACACTTACCATCTAGTATTAGCTTTTAGCCTGCGAAGCATGACATATTGCACTTAAATAGATCAAGTTCAGACTACACAGAACATGCATCAATTTACACTGTCCGATTTGGTTAGATTTTTTTTTTCTGTGAAAAGAAGTTTTGAATCACAATATTTGGGATTTTACTGTTGGTAGAAGGCTCTCAGTTAATTTATTTAGCAGTTTAACCCTTTACCACACGATCCCAACTTTTAATGACCGGAGAAAAAAGCATTTTGAAAACATTGTGGGAAAAGAAGAAAATGCTGATAACCAGCATTTTCTCCTTTTCCCACAAGGTCTTTCTGCTCTATCAAAGAAAATTTCACCATTTGAGCCACATTGAAATTGTCTTCTGCAAATGCTTTTAGCTTGGACAAGGCTAAACTTTTGTCGTCTGGTAAGCTAACCCTTAAGCTAACCCTTTATGACACAATCCTGAGTTTTTTAACAACCCTAATTGAGGTGGCTTCTGAAACATTGTGGGAAAAGGAGAAAATGCTAGTAACCAACATTTTCTCCTTTTCCTACAATGTTTTCTGCCTTTTTTTTTAAAAATAAATTTCAATCTTTGAGTCACATTTCTTTGGTCCTCTGCAAATGCTTTTCATTGTAACAAGTTTTGCAATTGGCTATTTGTGAAAGAGTTAAAAGTCTACAAGTGGCCAAGTGTAGACAACTCAGAAATCAAAATGCAGGCAACTTTAATTCTAGTGTTAAGACTCATTTTTCTGTCAGTGACGGGATCGTTTATAGAATGCATTTTTTACACAATGTCAGGCTCAAAATAAAATCAATACTTTTGAATGGTATAAATAACATTGGCCAGTAATTTGACTCAGAATTGTTTACTATTGGCCGCTAGTTGGCCTTTAAACGTTAAATCCAATTTATAACTTTACTGGGATATTTTTCAGTCCTCCACTGCTAGATTGTTTCAGGGGTTATGAATGAAAAATTATACTATGCAACCATAACGGCCCAGTGAGGACCAAAAGTAAAAAAGTGTGTGTTTAGATACGTTTAGATTTGAATGATACCAATTAACCTTTTACCACACAATCCTGACTTTTAATGACCCGGAGAATGAAGCCTTTTGAAAACATTGTGGGAAAAGGAGAAAATGCTGGTAACGAGCATTTTCTCCTTTTCCCACAATGTTTTCTACCCTATCAAAGAAATATCATGTCATTTGAACCACATTGACATTGTTGTCTACAAATGTTGTAGATTTGGACGAGTCTAATGTTTTCTCATGTGGTAAAGGGTTAAAAGTATGGAAATATTTGTGAAGATGACAATCTTTTTTCTTACAGTCTATCCAAAAGTTAGTGAAAGGCTGAAAAGTGAATTTTAAAAGTAGGTTAAAAGTTGCCAAGCCACTTTATCTTTGGTAACTTAATACCTGGTTTTAAAATTCATTTTTCTGCCAGCAACTCTTGGACCAATCATTTATAACAGATTGTCATCTTCACAATAATTTCCATACTTTTAAATGGTTTGATTTAATTTTAACACCTACATTGTTAACTTTTGGCTGCTTCTGGTCCTTTAATGTAAAGACAGCCAGTTTTGGTTAACCCTTTACCACACAATCCCAAATTTTAACAACCCTGAGAAAGAAGCCTTTTCAAAACATTGTGGGAAAAGGAGAAGATGCTGCTAACCAGCATTTTCTCCTTTTCCCACAATGTTTTCAATCTTTACCAAAACAAATTTCTAATTTTCAGTCATATTTATTTTGTCGTCTGCAAATGCATTCAATTTAGACAAGTCTTAAATTTTGTCATTTGGTAAAGCGTAAACCTGACCAAATTCGTCATTGATTACTGCTTATTATTATCATGATGTGTATTTCAGCCTTCATGCGTTACTATGACAATCCTAAAGGATCCATACCAACCTGGTTGATTAACTGGGGTGCAAAGGTAAGCCTTACGCTCAACTACTTGGATTTTAGTCCTTTCTTAACCCTTTACCAAATGACAAAATTTTAGACTAGTCGAAATTGAAAGCATTTGCAGAAGACAAAATAAATGTGACCCAAAAATTTAATTTTGTTTTGGGAAGGATAGAAAACATCGTGGGAAAAGAAGAAAATGCTGGTTACCAGCATTCTCTCCTTTTCCTATAATGTTGTCAAAATGCCTCTTTCTCAGGGTCGTTAAAACTTAGGATTGTGTGGTAAAGGGTTAAACCATCCTACTATTTAAGTCTTTACCAAACAATGAAATTTTCGACTGGACCAAATTCAAAGCATTTGCAGATGACAAATTAAACGCTACTATGATCTCTGTCTTTGATAGGGTAGAAAACATGATGGGAAAAGGAGAAAATGCTGGTTACCAGCATTTTCTCCTTTTCCCACAATGTTTTCAAAAGCCTTCTCTTTCAGGATCGTTAAAAGTCAGGATTGTGTGGTAAAGGGTTAAAGATCCCAATGAAGGTGGCATCTGAAAACATTGTGGAAAAAGGAGAAAATGCTGGTAACTAGCATTTTCTCCGTATTTCCACACTGTTTTCTATTCCTGTTGTAAACGAAATTCACAATTTGAACCACATTTGATACATGTTGTCAGCAAATGTTCTCAATTTGGACACGACTAAAATTTTGTTGTTTGGTAAAGAGTTTGGTACCAGGGTCTGTATTCACCAACCATTCTTAAGAATATTCTTGGTCTTGTTACCCAAAATTTTCCAAATTTGAAAGTAACACACCTTCTGATTGGCTAAACCATTTGGTTTAGCCAGTCAGAAGTTGTGTTACTTTCAAATTTGGAAAATCTTGAAGAAGAAGTCTAAGAACATTCTTAAGAAAGGTTGGTGAATACAGACCCAGATGGCAAAATTTTAGACCTGTCCAAATTGAAAGCTTTTGCAGACAACACATTGAATGAGGCTCAAATGATTAGATTAGTCTATGGAAGGGTAGATAACATTATGGGAAAAAGAGAAAATACTGGTCACCAGCATTTTCACCTTCTCCCATGCTGTTTTCAAAAGCCTTTTCTCATGGGGTTGTTTAAATTTGGGATTGTTTCTAAAGGGTTGAGAACAATGAGTGTCAGATGAGCAATAAAGCATCATATTTTCAAGTATAACCTCTAATGTACGATTATACATACCATATTTCACCTAATTAACACTCCCTCCCTAATAGTAGTGCCCTCACTATATTTCTTACTCCAGAGGCCTCCTGACAACCCCCACCTACATTGACCTTACCTTAAAATTGACGACTGGAGTGACAAACTTTCAAACACAAGATAACTTCACTTAAACTTTTCAAACTCAGACTTACGATAACCACTAATGACCGATATTTTATAAATAAACTTACTGTTACGGCGTCAACATAATCCAAATTACTTCTCAAATTGACGTCATTAACACCTGACTGTCTGAATACACATACACTTCCCATAACATTATAATTTTCTGGTAACACAAAATTTGCCAACTAACTTTGAAAATTTTAAGAAACTGAAGTATTGAATACCAGTGTTCCATTATACTAATCATGAATGATATTTAATGTCCAAATAAATCAAGATTGGCAGTAAAATAGATATCTGCATTACAGCACAATACGTTGAGTCCTTTAAAATGGCAACCGCTTTGCACTCGGCACTCACTAAGATCAAAGCACCATACTTACTCTAACTGACGGTGCTTAAATTTCGGGAAATTGGCTATGAAATAGGAGTGCCCCCTTGGTGTTTTGCATGGCGCCCAGGCAAGTTAATAACGTGAAATACGGTATCTATATTTTCAAAGGATGCTTGTTACAAGTCTGTTTGTTAGTTTGTTAGTCTTTAATGCCACTTTCAATGATACTTCAGTTATACCATGGTGGCTAATGCACCTATATAGATGCCTTCCTGACGTTTTTTTGCCAGTATATATGAGTTATGCTCTATTAAAATGGGGTTAAATGCATGTATAGAAAGGATTGACCCAGGTCAGCATACACAGTCCATGCAGGCTGACCTTGGTTGAAACTTTTTGCTATTGCTCAATTAACCCTTTACCACACAATCCCGACTTTTAACGACCCTGAGAAAGAAGCCCTTTGAAAACATTGTGGGAAAAGGAGAAAATGCTGGTAACCAGCATTTTCTCCTTTTCCCACAATGTTTTCTATCCTTCCCAAAACAAATTTCAATTTTTCAGTTTCATTTAATTTGTCATCTGCAAATGCTTTCAATTTGGACGAGTCTAAAATTTTGTCGTCTGGTAAAGGGTTAAAGGATCAGTCTACCACATGATTGAGTCACTTGTTAGACAAAATGGATTTTATGAAACAATAATAATGTGATGACATGCTCTAGGTATAGTGCATCACAGAGATGCATTAAACCCCCTTTTGCAAGAGGATGGTTCATAAACAGATAACATTCTTTCTAAGCCACCACTGTTTTCCCAATTAACTCTTTACCAGACGACAAAATTTTAGACTGGATTGAAAGCATTTGCAGACAAATTTAATGTGGCTCAAATAATGGAATTTGTTTTGGAAAGGGTTGAAAACATTGTGGGAAAAGGAGAAAATGCTGGTTACCAGCATTTTCTCATTTTCCCACAATGTTTTCAAAAGGTTTCTTTCTCAGGGTCGTTAAAAGTCGGGATTGCGTGGTAAAGGGTTAAACAAGGTCAAAGCAACATTTACGGTAACAGGGAGGGAAGAATGTTTTTCCAATTCCCAGGAAAAAAATTGGCCAAGTATTGATTCACACCCATACTGATGTATTACAAGCCCAAAAGCCCAGTGATTACCTAGCTGAGGTACCAGGGCTTTGAAAAACAATGTTGTGGCTACATCATTGACATTTGACTTTTATGAGTAATTTGTATTATAATTTCTTTATGTCTTTTCAGACTGGTGTACCAGGATTTTTGACAATGATGCAAAAAGCTTGTAGGAGCTACCCAGAATACCTTCAATCAAAACAGACCCAGTCTAGTTGATGTTTTAAAAAAGGCCTAGTCAAGTCTGCATTAACCCTTAACCACACAATCATGACTTTTAATGACCCGAGAAAGAGGTCATTTGAAAACATTTTGGGAAGAGGAGAAAATGCTAGTAACCAGCTTTTTGTCATTTTCCCACAATGTTTTCTGCCTTCTCAAAACAAATTTCAGTTGTTCTGTAATCTTTGTTATCTGCAAATACTTTCAGTATGGATCAGTCTAAAATTTTTTTGTTTGGTAAGGAGTTAAATCTTTACCAAGCGACAAAATTTTAGATACATCCAAATTCAAAGCCTTTGCAGATGACAAATTGAATGGCAAATTCTAAAATGGGTAGAAAACATTGTGGGAAAAGGAGAAAATCTGGTTACCAGCATTTTCTCCTTTTCTCACAGTGTTTTCAAAGCTTTCTTCATCTGGGTCAGTACAACATAGAATTGTTTGGTAAAGAGTTAAAGCAGGAGAATGTTTAACCCTTTACCAACAAGTCCTGACTTTCAACCCTCTCCCACGCCACAAAAAAGTAGACCTGTCCAAATTGAGAGCATTTGCAGACAACAGTCACTTTAAATGTGGCTCAAACGTTAGAATTTGTCTTTGTTAGGGTAGAAAACATTGTGGGAAAAGGAGAAAATGCTGGTTACCAGCATTTTCTCCTTTTCTCACAATGTTTTCAAAAGGCTTCTCCACCATGGTCTTTGAAACTGGGGATTGTGTGATACAGGGTTAACAAGGATTTAGGGACTTGTGAAAGTGGCTACTTAACCATTAGAGTTCTAAATAAACCAAACAGACCTTTTCATATTGGGGAAAAAGAGGCTAGAACATTAATTTGTCAGTGGTGTTATTGCAAGAATATTTGACCAAATGGCAGATCGTGTAGATACAAGTTCAGACTACACATTCTGACCTTAATAAGACCAAAATAATGGCAATTTCAAGGTTGCTCTTTTCCAGAATATCTCAGCATAGTATAGATCAAGGATCAGACAGCAAGTGTTTTGCAGTCTGATTTAGATCTACACTGGCCACAAAGGCAGAAAAAGTTGTTGTAGCCAATTAAGTGGTCAGTAAAACTGAGTACCATCATTAGTTTAACCCTTTACCAAACAACAAAATTTCATCTTGGTCCAAATTGAAAGCATTTGCAGACGACAAAATAAATGTGACTGAAAAATTGAAATTTGTTGTGGGAAGGGTAGAAAACTTTATGGGAAAAGGAGAAAATGCTGGTTACAAGCATTTTCTCCTTTTCCCACAATGTTTTCAAAAGCCTTCTTTCTCAGGGTTGTTAAAACTCGGAATTGTGTGGTAAATGGTTAATTCCACTGTATCCAAGTAAAATCTTTGCAGTTGAAAGTTGTTGAAAGGTGACCAAAGGAAAAATTTATTGGTTTTGCTTGTGACTCTGCCTGAATTCATTTTAACCCTTAGGCTGCTAAGCACGACTCATTGACCTTTTGCGGACAGCGTAGACCAAGATCAGACTTAAGAGAACGTGCAGTCCAATCTTTGATCTATACTGTCCGATAAGGAGATTATATTTTCCCTCAGAATTAACTTTGAAATAGCAGAATTATGGTTTTTACTATCGGCTTCAAGGTTTCTTTTCACTAATTTAGCAGGTTAAGGGTTAACTTTTTCATATCACATATTTTGTGCCATTTATGTGGCAGAATGTTTTTATTTGAGTGAGTGATATCTTATATGGCATGCAACACATGAAAAGGGGCCTTCGGACAATTGCGTAAAGTGTTGCCTCGGATTAGCCTGCGCAGTCTGTGCAGGCTAATCTGAGACAGCACTTTATGACTAAATAAATTTTTTTCATACAGTAGACTTTTGTGGAATAGTAAATCGCACAAAAACGGGAAGTGTTGTCTCGGATTAGTCACAGGCTGATCAGGGACAACACACTTTTACGCATATGTCCGAAGGCCCCTTTTCGTGTGTTGCACGCCATATGTGGAATTTTATGGATTTGTTTGATTGCTTTTTTACCTTTAACCACACAATCCACAGTTTGAACAACCTTGAGGAAGAAGGCTTTTTAACTCTTTACCAAACAACAAAATTCTTGACTGTTCCAATTGAAAGCATTTGCAGATGACAAATTAAATGTGGCTAAAATGATTGCATTTTTTTCTGAAAGGTTTGGAAACATTGTAAGAAAAGGAGAAAATGCTGGTTACCAGCATTTTCTCCTTTTCCCACAATGTTTTCAAAAGGCTTCTTTCTCAGGGTCTTTAAAAGTAGGGATTGTGTGCTAAAGGGTTAAAACATTGGGAAAAGGAGAAAATGCTAGTAACCAGCATTTTCTCCTATTTCACCACAATATTTTCTGACCTTTCAAAAATAATTTCTGCCACTTGAGTCAAATTTAATTTCTTGTCTGCAAATCCTTGTAATTTGGACAAGCCCAAATTTGAAATTTTGTTAAACAGGTAAAAGCAGAAAATAATTATCTCTTTTTTTTTTCTGTCCATTGTTTTTCTCTCTTGTTTTCAATGTTTCAGTTACCTTTTGATCTGCATCTTCAACAGAAATCTAAAATTCTCCATACCAAATGCATTTTGGAAACTCCATATAAATTGTGGCTTGAATGATGGGACATGTTTTTTGAAAGTGTATTGAAAACTAGGGGAAAAAAGAGAAAGAACTTATCACCAGCATTTTCACCTTTTCCCACAATGTTTTCAAAAGCTGCCTGTCTAATAAAACATGATTGTTTGATGATGGATTAGGTGATTGACTGAGATTCTACTCTCACACAGTATTATGAATTTTTCATTACATTGTTAATGTTATTTATCATATCAGATATTTGCTGCTAAGTAAATGTAGGTAAAAAACGCATAAGGGTATTGCAAGACAGTCTTTTAACTCTTTTTACCGCATATTCCTGACTTTTTACGACCTTGAGAAAGAAGACTTGAAAATATTGTAAATGGTTTTTTTTGTTATATATCAGATATTTGCTGCTGAATGAATGAAGGAAAAAACACATATGGGTATTGCAAGACAGATGTTTCACTCTTTACCGCACAATCCCGACTTTTTACGATCTAGAGAAAAAAGATTTAAAAACATTGTAAATGTTTTTTTATTATATATCAGATATTTGCTGCTGAATAAATGTAGGGGAAAAAAAACACATACGGGTATTGCAAGACAGATGTTTCACACTTTACCGCACAATCATTTGCTGCTGAATAAATATGGGGAAAAAACACTAGCAGTATTGCAAGACAGGAATTTCACTCTTTACCACACCAATCTGACTTTTAACCCATTACTGCACAATGACGGCTTTTGACGCCCCTGGGAAAGAAGCCTTTTGAAAACATTGTGGGAAAAGGAGAAAATGCTGGTAACCAGCATTTTCTCCTTTTCCCACAATGTTTTCTACCCTATCAAGAGAAAATTGCACCATTTGAGCCACACTGAAATTGTCGTCTGCAAATGCTTTCAATTTGGAGAAGGCTAAAATTTTGTCGTCTGGTAAAGGGTTAAAGACTTTGAGAAAGAAGACTTTTGACAACATTGTGGGAAAAGGAGAAAATGCTTGTAACGACCATTTTCTCCTTTTTCCATAGTGTTGACTACCCTATCAAAGACAACTTCCACAATTTTAGCCACATTGTTTTTGTCATCTACAAATGCTTTGTGTCTGGACAAGTCTTAAATTCTGTGATGTTGTAAAGGGTTAAATAGACAGATTATCTCTCTACCTACTGTAACATATTTATTGCAGATGGCTTTGAAAACATCCTTGTAAAATTATGGACATTTATCATGAATGAAGGGATTTGACATGCATTTATGTGAAAACATTGTGGCAAAAGGGGACTTTGCTTGCCACAAGCTATTTCTCTTTTGCCTCAGGCTTTCCTATAGTAATCTGCATGCAGACTGTCAACTGTTTACTACACAGCAAATTTTAGACAGGTCCAAATTGAAAGCATATGCAGATGTCAAATTCACTTTTCTTTGTGAAAGGGTGAAAACATTATGGAAAAAAAGGAGAAAATGATGGTTACCAGCATTTTCTCCTTTTCCTACTATGTTTTCAAAAGCCCTTTCAGTCAAGGTCGTTAAAACAGGATTGTGTGGTAAACAGTTAAGGTCCTGACTGATTACACAAAATACTTTACTTGAAATGTTTTATCAGTATGCTGATAAGAGTTCAAACTCCTGTGTATTTACTTTTCTTTTAATGTTCTTAACATTACAATTATGACAAAATACTCAATAAAGAATTTTTTAATTTGAAAGCTTAGTTGCTTTAATTTTTATTCCAGATCAATTTTAGCCCCTTGCAATACAGTCCAGCATTTTAACGACCCTGGCAGAGTATGTATTTGAAGAAAATTGTTAGAAAAGGAGAAAATGCTGGTAATTAGCATTTTCTCCTTTTTCCACAATTGTTTTCAACCATTTCAAAGACAGAAATCATTGTACAAAAACTTCGACATTTTATAATATGTCTGTTATTATTGAAATTTAGACTATTTGTTACCTATCAAACAGGAAACCCACATAACAGGGACAGATAACTATCAAAGTATTTTTGATACAGTTATGTCCGTTTTTTGACTCCAACTTTGAATTTTCACTGAGAATCAAGCAACTGCAGCCAAGCATGCTGTGCTCTTGTTTAATTTGTCGTCTGCAAATGCTTTCAATTTGGATCAGTCCAAAATTTTGTCCTTTGGTAAAGGGTTAACGCTTTACCAAACGACAAAAATTTAGACTCGTTCAAATTGAAAGCATTTGCAGACGACAAAATTAATGTGACTCAAAAATAGAAATTTGTTTTGGGAAGGGTAGAAAACATTGTGGGAAAAGGAGAAAATGCTGGTTACCAGCATTTTCTCCTTTTCCCACAATGTTTTCAAAAGGCTTCTTTCTGAATGTCATGAAAATCCGGGATTGTTTGGTAAAGGGTTAAACATGCCAAGGGTATTATTACCTGCTTGTTAGTTCAGCTGGCCTATAGATAGATCATTTGAAGTTGTCATCACTTGATGCTAGGCCCAGTCCAGCCTTCTGCATCTGTTTCCAATGTTTATCAAATAGTTTATCTTTTATTTAACTCTTTTCCACTGACATTTTAGACTCATCCAAACTGAAAACATTTGCAGATGACAAGTTTAATGTAGCTCAAAAGATCATTTTTGTCTTTGAAATGGTAGAAAACATTGTGGGAAAACCGGAAATGCTGGTTACCGGCAAATTCTCCTTTTCCCACAATGTTTTAAAAATCCTACTTCCATAGGATCATTAAAACTCGGAATTGTTTGATAAAGGGTTAATTGTTTCCTTCTTACACTTTGCACTGTAGGTCATCAAAACACAAAGTGCTCAAAGTGAGCTATTGTGGTCATTCAATGTCTGTCATTCATCAGCGTGCATTTTTCGTCGTGCTACGTGTATAATAAACATTTTTTATGACCATTTATCACACAATCCTGAGTTTTAATGACCCTGAGGAAGAAGGCTTTTGAAATCATTGTGGAAAAGGGAGAAAATGCTAGTAACCAGCATTCTCTCCTTTTCACACCATGTTTTCTACCTAATCAAGGACAAATTGTGTCATTATGGCCACCTTTAATTTGTTGTCTGCAAACGCTTTCAGTCTGGACCAGTCTTAAATCTTGTTCTTTGATAAAAAGATAAACATGTTCTCTTCCCAGACTAGAAGGCTGGTTGCAATCAAATTTCAGAGGAATGTTCATTGGTTCATGCTCATTCAAAGGTCACATGTTAAAAAAAATTCAATTCCATGCAGAACTTATGCCACGGCATAAAAAAAGGGAAAATGAGTCAAATCTTCCAAAGTCTTAGGGACAATAAATTTGGTATGTAGCTTCATCTGGTGAACCTCTATCAAGACTGATCAAATTAACAAATTAAAAATGAAAACTTGAAAAATCTTCTTGTTCGAAACCATTAGGCCTAGGGCTACCAAATTTGGCATGTAGATTCATCTAATGGACCTCTACCAAAGGTTTTATGTAGTTTACGATCCCTGATTCGGTTGAGTACAAAGTTTCATGGATTGGTAAAAAGTAAACTTATTTAGCAGTTAAAAAGTTTAAGAATCTGTGCTGGAATGATTTTTAGCTCACCTGAGCACGAAGTGCTCAAGGTGAGCTTTTGTGATCGCCCAATGTCTGTCGTCCGTCGTCCGTCGTCCACAATTTCTTTAAGCATCTTCTCCTCCTAAACCACAGGGCCAATCTTGATGAAACTTGGCAGAGATGTTCCTCAGGTGAAGCTCTACCAAAGTTGTTCAAGAGATTGAATTCCACCCATAACTCTGGTTGCCATGGCAACCAAAAAGGAAAAAAATAGCAAAATCTTTAAAAATCTTCTTCTCTGAAACTAGAAGGTGTAGAGCTTTGATATTTGGTATGTAGCATTTTCTAGTGGACCTCTACCAAGTTTGTTCATATGATGTCCCTTGGGTCAAAACTGGCCCCGCCCCAGGGGTCAGAAGTTTCAAACATAGGAACAAAGAAGGAAAACTTTAAAATTCTTCTTCTCTGAAACTGGAAGGCGTGGAGCTTTGATATTTGGCATGTAGCATCTCCTAGTGGACCTCTACTAAGTTTGTTCATATGACGCCCCTGGGGTCAAAACTGGCCCCGCCCCGGGGGTCACAAGTTTCAAACATAGGAACAAAGAATGAAAACTTTAAAATTCTTCTTCTCTGAAACTGAAAGGTGTGGAGCTTTGATATTTGGTATGTAGCATCTCCTAGTGGACCTCTACCAAGTTTGTTCATATGATGTCCCTGGGGTCAAAACTGGCCCCGCCCCGGGGGTCACAAGTTTCGAACATAGGAACAAAGAAGGAAAACTTTAGAATTCTTCTTCTCTGAAACTGGAAGGTGTGGAGCTTTGATATTTGGCATGTAGCATCTCCTAGTGAACCTCTACTAAGTTTGTTCATATGACGTCCCTGGGGTCAAAACTGGCCCCGCCCCGGGGGTCACAAGTTTCGAACATAGGAACAAAGAATGAAAACTTTAAAATTCTTCTTCTCTGAAACTGGAAGGCGTGGAGCTTTGATATTTGGCATGTAGCATCTCCTAGTGGACTTCTACCAAATTTGTTCATATGACGCCCCTGGAGTCAAAACTGGCCCCGCCCCGGGGGTCACAAGTTTCAAACATAGGAACAAAGAATGAAAACTTTAAAATTCTTCTTCTCTGAAACTGGAAGGCGTAGAGCTTTGATATTTAGTATGTAGCATCTCCTAGTAGACCTCTACCAAATTTGTTCATATGATGTCCCTGGGATCAAAACTGGCCCCGCCCCGGGGGTCACAAGTTTTGAACATAGGAACAAAGAAGGAAAACTTTAAAATTCTTCTTCTCTGAAACTGGAAGGCGTGGAGCTTTGATATTTGGCATGTAGCATCTCCTAGTGGACCTCTACCAAGTTTGTTCATATGATGTCCCTGGGGTCAAAACTGGCCCCGCCCCGGGGGTCACAAATTTCGAACATAGGAACAAAGAATGAAAACTTTAAAATTCTTCTTCTCTGAAACTGGAAGGCGTGGAGCTTTGATATTTGGCATGTAGCATCTCTTAGTGGACCTCTACCAAGTTTGTTCATCAATTGACCTGACAATTGGTCAGAAATTGGATTATGCACGTTGAGTGAATTTCGCCTATTGACTCAGGTGAGTGACCCAGGGCCATCATGGCCCTCTTGTTTAACCCGTTATCACACAATGCAAACTTTTAACGATCTGAGAAAAAAAGCATTTGAAAACATTTTGGGAAAAGGAGAAAATGCTGACAACCAGCGTTTTCTCCATTTTTCACAATGTTTTTTACCCTTCCGAAAACAAATTTCAATTTTTGTGTCACATTCTATTTCTCATCTGCAAATGCTTTGAATTTGGACATGTCTAAGATTTTGTCATTTGGTAAAGGGTTAAAACAATTCTTTCTTTCTGAAAAGGGTAGCAAAGGTGTCTAATGACAATTGAGTTTAACGCTTTAGCAAACAAGCCCTGATATCAGCATCCCTGAGAAAAAAGGCTTTTGAAAACAGTGTCAGAAAAAAGGACAGAATGCTTCTAACTAGCATATTACTACTTTTCCCACATTTTCTACTCTTTCAAAAATAAAATTAAATCATTTTGAGTAACATTGGATTTGTTGTATGTAGATGGTTGCAATGGTCTCAATTTTTGTTGTCCTGCAAAAAAGACTTCACTCTTTACCACACAACTCAGATTTCAGAGGACCCGGAGAAAGAAGCCCTTCGAAAACATTTTGGTGACCAGCATTTTCTTCTTTCCCACAATGTTTTCTACCCTTTCCAATTTCTCAGCCAAATTTATTTTGTCGTCTGCAAATGCTTTCAATATGGACTAGTCTAGAATTTGTCGTTTGGTAAAGAGTTAACCATTTACCAACCAGTTTCATTTCTTTTTATGACTTTAGATAACATTGTGGGAAAAGGAGAATATATTTCCCATCAGTTTAAACTCTATTCCCATCAATTTGGCTACATTTAATTTGTTGCCTTCATTGGAACAAAATTTACTCTCAATCCCTTGACTACTAAATATATCAAACCATTACCAAACACCTCAATCACCCTGAGAAAGAAAGCTTTTGAAAACATTTTGGGAAAAAGGTTAAAATGCTGGCATGTTATCTACACTTTGTAAGACCAATCAATCATTTGAGTCAAATTCAATTGTTGTCATCTGCAATTGCTTTCAAATTGGATAAGTTTAAAATTTTGCTGTCTGTTTAAGAATTAGCCTGAATTTTCAGTCAGTATTAGAGAACCAGTCAATTGCATCTCAAACCTGCTGCTTTTGCCTTGGAGCGTCCAGTCTGATCTTGGGTGCTGTCATTATTTCTTCCGAAATATTTTTGTTGAAGCAGCATTGAAGTTGAAGAATTTGAGCCTGTTATGCAGCTCCTTAGCATTTTTTTTCTCATTTCTTTCACGTCGAAGTACTTTAAAATTCTAAGGCAAGGATTTTTATAAATATCTTTTGTTGTCATTGATCTTGAGTTCTATCCAGATATACCGGTAGATAGTGTGAGTTCTATCCAGATAGTGTTCAAATATATCTGAAGCTCTCGGGAAGAAACTCTTTCGATAGACCTACACTACTTAAAAATGTAAAAATGATTTTAAAGCTAATGTTATTTCAGCATAAATGTTATTCTCGATTAAATGAGAATGAAAAAGTAAAGTTTGCAGAGGAAACGATTTCCGTTACCAATAGTATTTATATTGGTTTGCGTTTTACACTATACCTGACTTCGGCTTTGCTCGGATATCATCGAATGTGTTGACACTTGCTGTCGTCTGGTTGAATTTGAGTAAGTTTTCATCGATTTAATATTTAACGTGACTTGGATTAATTTCAGCTGAAGTGAAGAGAAGTTTCATACCTATGGTCTCACAGATTTATATTTACATTTGCTTTTAAATTTTTACTCCTGTTCTAAAATCATTAAAATAGTTTAGGCCTTCCCTTGGTAACCATAGACAACAAATCGTAAATCCACTCAAAATAAACGTGGTCAAGTTGTATTTTGGTGGTGTTTATTGTTTTAGATCCAGTTAAGTTTGGACAGAGACATTCATAATGGCTGTACCATTTTCCAACACAAAGCTCAGAGTCCCAAAAGGCTTCCAGAACATCCTAGAAGGTTTAGCAAGAGAAATCTTGAGGAATCAACCAGAAAATATGTTTGAGTTTGGATCAAAGTACTTTGATCAGCTGTTGAAAGTCAGGGAAGGTAAGAGGATATGTTAGATTTCTAAAGCATGAGTATTCAGTAGACTATAATTTAAGCATGCTTTCAGAAGAAACAGGGAATCATGGTTTCCACATGATTAAGGAGCAGAAAGATACATGTGTCGAAAATTTTCCAGCCAATAAGACCTTTGGATTCTTCTGTTATGCTTTCCTTTCTCTTCCCCTCACTCCCCCACCCCCAAGTTAGCTTCATATGCCCTCTGTAGATTTGCCATATCATAATCTTTTTTGGTGGCTCCTAAAAATGAATGATACGAAATCCATTAGTCTTTCATGACTACTATAATGTCCAATTTCAACAATACAGAGAAACAACCAAGTATTTTGACTTGACATATGTAACAAAGGCACAAATGCCACACCAAACTTTTTTACTTTTGTGACAGCAAAGTTACATGACCCATGAATATTTTTCCATGTACAAACAAGCAGATTTCTATGTCTCATTTCAATGTTTTTTTAACTGAAAAAAAAAAATGGGAAAGCTCATAAAAAATGTGAAAATGGACAAAAAAATGTGATAGAAGATACTTTCCACAGCTGTAAACATGTTTTGGGCTAGTCCTATTTATAAGCCCCTACGTACGTTATTTTTCATTCTGACATTCATCGTGTACGTAGGGTCTTATCGGCTCCTTCATAGTTTCCTTTAGCAAACTCCGACATCGAATTCTGTCGCTGTTTGAACAGCAAATTTGGATACCTTCAAGTGAACTTGTTCAATAAAATTTACATCAGAAGTAAGATAAATGAATAATTTCTCGATTGAAAAAGGATATTTGTCCAAAACTTGCCTATTTATGAGCTAAATCCATTCCGATTCAACACCACTCTGTTTTGTTATGAATTGCCGTGGAAGAGATATGATTGTTCCGAATGAAACGTCATGTGCGGGTCAATGCAACTTACAGAATGGTATTATGTCTTTTTTTAAAACGAAATTTTGTTCGCTTCGGTCTTGTTTGATTATTGTAATAGATTTCGTTCATAAACTTAACGTCAATTCTTATTTGTTATGCAACCGTCTGCATGACTGAAAAACATGGCGGCGACTCTGTCGGCAATCCCACTTGCGAGTGATTTTATTGAATTCTGAATGAATCTGCTCATTATTTATCAAGACAGCGGCTGAATATTTTCAAAAAAAGTTCTTCCTACAGGTAAATGAAGTTCTCTTTCGTTATAATACTGGTTTTAGAGAGATCGGATTTGCTACATTGAACTGAATGGGACCCGTTTAGACGTTACATGCAATAAGAAAAATAAAATGTGAAATGTCCGATGATAAATGTTGAAAGGTAAATAAGCATGTATTCGTCTAAATATTTGGACTAGTTTTGGGCAAGATACATGGAAAAATTGAAACCGAAAGAATCCTGTGACCTAGTTTTAATGTAAACACTTGTCAGGTGCGCGCTCTGATCAAAATATCAGAAGATTTGTAAAGATTTGTAAATAGATCAATACAGTGGATAGAGTGATAGAATGGGGTGGGTTATACTGATTTCCAGATTTATTTCATAGTCCTGAAAAATCAATTTTGAGTGCCTTTATAACCATGAACTGAATTCTGCCATATCCAAGTTCAAAGGTCATGATTTTTTTCACCCTTCTATCTGTGGTGTTCTGTGGTAGTCTGTGGTGATCAGGGTTGAAATTAAATTTTGAAAGAATTTCAATGGGGCACATATTTGGTTGAAAAAGGTAATGAGAAATTTGTCAGTGAATAGGATCTTTCCTCTGGAAACATGCACTTTTTATTGTTTTTTTTTTATGGCAGTTTGTAAATTTACAGCAGTGACACTGCTGTTTACATTCAAACAAGCGGTTCACACGAAACAGTGACATTATTTACTTCATAGTTAGCAAGAAAACTCAGATATCATGTACACCTTGAGGTCGGTCAATGATATATGCCATGGTACACCCCAGGGGATATTTAGCCACAGGTGTTAGTATTCTTTAATGATACAAAAAGAACATAATAAAATCAAGAGTTTAGAAAAGTAACTAAACTAAAAGGTACATGTACTTGCCCTCATTTAAAAAAATCCTTTTCTGATAGTTCTCATGTAAAGATTATGACTGATAAATTATTTTATCACATAAAACCACCTCCAGCAGTGTATTAAACCCATGACTTATTTTCGATAATACACTAGTGTATTATCGTTTTTTGGGTCCCAGTTCTGGAAAATCTTTATTTATGAGCGTGTGAAGCCAGTGAAACCAACCACAGCATGTGCCGGAATTTGTACTACTTCGCCATTTCACAGGAAAATGACGTCATTGTTGCTAAGGCGTATACGCCTGGAGAGCTTTCTGATTTTCATGTTTAATAACAACAAGAAATGCAAAGAAGCATATTTAAAACCACTAAATTGTGGAAATCTTTTGATTTACTAGCTCTATATAGACTGTTTCATTCAATTTTCGATGTACATGTCAGATCTATCTTCTTATGTATGTATACAATTCAAATTGAACTACATTTGTAAACATGGACCCGTGAACGGTATGTAGGCTGAAGGTGATGATGCAGGATAGCTGTTTGTCTGTCATTCGTTTTATGTGATAAATAGAATCCCACATGAGTGTTTATGTATTATCATTTTTATCAAACTTGTTGACTAAAATGTATTTAGCACTCACCAAGGCTCACGTCATACATTTTTAGTCAGCTCGTTTGATAAAAATGATAATACATAAACACTCATACATGTAAGATCCTCTATTTCAATTGTCTGGTGTTAGGTAAAAAGTATATGCCTTTGGCCTTCTTAAGCAAATATGGCATGACCTAATTCCAGCTGCTGAGTTGTAACTACTGTAGAAAATATTACCGGTAGGCTACTGCATCTTTTAAAAAGGATTCTACATGTATATAGAAATAAGAAAAACGGTATTGATTCTTTTTAGCCAATACAATTAATTATCTTTTACATGTTTTGTCTCACATTTGGCTGATATTCAGTTGCAATTAAACTTTGATTATTGGTATCATGGTATGGTTTATGAGCTAAAATACAATGATCAAACTATGTAAGAAAATCACCTGTTCAAGAGCACTTAATGATATACTCTGCCAGTATGCCACAATTACACTGTAACCTCACTGTTCAAAGTAGAAAGAGTGTTATAGATAGTACTGAATTTGAAGATTTACAATAGTTTTGGTAAAAAAGCAAGTGTAGTGAAAGAAATTACCATGAAAAATCTGTATTTAAAGTAAAAGATCAAGATCAAGCTTGGGACACCAATTTTACTTTGTTACACAAAGTTACTATGTACTGAGTACTCTTTTTGTCATTCTTCCTACTGAAAGCACCCACATATGAACAATTTTCAATTGATATAAATGAGCTGCTGTTCTCTGATATGGTAGAAAATGAAGGAAAAGGAGACTTCTTGTAACAAGCAATTTTTCTTATTCCCATATTGTTTCCAAAAGCTCTCTTCTTCGGGGTTATTAATTATGTGATTTTTTGGTAAAGAGTTAAATTTGATTAAGCAAAGTACTCTACAAGGACCAATTCTTATCAATGCATTTGGTTTTTGTGTTGTTTTTCTCTTCAAACTTTGCAATATTTGATACTGATGGACACAAAGTAGAGTACATGTCTATCTACTTCTTGTAAGTTTGTCGACAAAACGGTATAGAATTAACTGGTGTGCATTATGCTCATACATGTATTATCTCTTTACCACACAATTCTGACTTTACGAGGCAAAAGGAAACACCTTTTGAAAACATTGTGGGAAAAGGAGAAAATGCTGGTAAGCAGCATTTTCTCATTTTCCCACAATGTTTTCTACCCTTCCCAAAACAAATTCTAATTTTTCAGTTGTACATATTTTGTCATCTGCAACCTCTTTCAATGTGGACTTGTCTAAGATTTTGTTGTTTGGTAAAGA
The DNA here is from genome assembly GCA_945859785.2 of Tridacna gigas. Lineage (NCBI taxonomy): Eukaryota > Metazoa > Mollusca > Bivalvia > Cardiida > Cardiidae > Tridacna > Tridacna gigas. The sequence continues at coordinate 19,573,610 of OX244035.2, forward strand.
GTTATATTGACTAAATGATGATAAATTATAAAACTGTAAGTTTTTTTCCATTATATTTCTTGCACAGGTCTGCATTTTTTTTATTCACTCTGCTGAAACAATTAGTAATAATACCTGGATATAACACAAAAATGAAGGAATCAAAAAGTCAAAACTTTGTCTCCAATATACATGATTATATCTCCTGTATCAGGGTTTGCATGACTTTTGTGACTGTTTTCACTCTCCATCAATACAGTAATTGGATTTTCCCCAGAGTTAATTAACCCTTACTGTAAATGCCAAGTAAACAATTTGGAATTTTTCTGTAAGTACCAACAAGACAGATACTTGCAATAAAAATGCTTTTTTTGTCAGTAAACCTTCGAAAATATCAGACAATGTAGATCCAAGATGTTTGTGTAGTCTGATCTTGGAACTACTCTGTCTTCAAATGTATCAAAAGTCATATTTTGCATTCATACAATCAATGGTTCATGGAGGAGGATCACAGCTTCTTCATCCAGCAGCATGGAAGTATATGACAGATTCCTTCATTAGGGTTTTTCATCATGTTCCTAAAAATTACTTGATGTCTGATTAAAAAAAAAAAAATGAGCCATGCTTTGTGAAAAGTGGGCTTAATGCACCTGTGAAAAGTATCCACCCACACCAACCTGCGCAGTCAGCACAGGCTGACCTAGGCCAAAACTTTTTACTATTGGTCAATTTTCTGTATGACCAAGGACAAGTCTACCTCATGATTCAGTTGGTTGTTTAAAAAAAGTGGCTGTTACAGATCCATAATCATGTGATGGCTTGACTGGTATCATGGATCTTGGAGATGCATTTAGCCCCCTTTAGCTAGAGCATGGCTCAAATGTTTTAGTTTTTTTTTTTTTTTTTCAGAAGTATGCTGTATGCCTCAAAAAGTGTAGCTGCAGTTACACATTTAATTCTTCACCACACAATTCCCAGTTTTGAAAAAAGGTTTTGAAAACATTGTTGGAAAAGGAGGAAATGCTGGTAACCAGCATTTCTCCTTTTCCCACAATGTTTTTTCTAACCCTATCAAAGACATAAGTCATGGTTTTAGCTACCTTTAAGTTGATGTCTGCTAATTAATGCTTTTGATTTGGTTGAGTCTAAAATTTTGTCGTGTCATAAAGAGTTGATACGCCGGTAATTAATGGGAGATAATTTATCAGAACATGCTTTAGAACATAGTATTATCTTAACTCCCTTTGTTTTATGGTCCATGTCCAGCATAATATATACATTGTATTAGTACTCTTTGTAGTGTTGACAGAAGAATGTGAGGTTTGCCTCATGCGATATCCAGAGTATAAAATTCAAACATATAAAAAATGTTTTTTTAATACCTTTTTAAGAGTCTACAAATTGCTTCTTGGTGTATGGTTTCTGCAGTATGTGGTTTAAAATGTATGAGACATGTTTTGAGGTGAGGGTGGTCGTCCTTTCTAAAATAGAATGGAAAATTTCACTTGAATTGATCATGAAGTGCTTTTTTTTTTAAATTTCAAATTGTAAATATAGGTTATATTAATCATGAAAAAATACATGTATTTAAATTATAGATGAACCCTTTTCCAAACAATCTGATATTTAAACCACCATGGGGAAGAAAGCCTTTGAGAATATTAAGAGAGTAGGAGAAAATGTTGATGACCAACATTTTTTTCTTCTCCCATAATACTTTCTACCCTTTCAAATACAAACCCCACGATATATGAGACAAATCTGATTTATCATCTGCAATTGCTTTCAGTCGTGACAAGTGAAAAATTTTATTGTCTGGTAAAGGGCTGAACAGCAGAACTGTTAGTGTAACAATTGCTTTCAGTCGGGACAAGTGTAAAATTTTATTGTCTGGTAAAGGGCTGAACAGTAGAACTGTTAGTGTAGGTTTATAGACCTAGTGTACTTTAATTCAAGGTGTATTAATTTTATTGATGGTTACCAAGTCCACATTAAAAGCCTGTTATGTCATCATTGGTGAACTTTATTTTGCAGCCCATAGACTATTGGGGATTGAAGGTAAAAATGATTTCTGAGGGCTTTTCTCCATTCTTATCATCTGCATGTGATGTAATTTTTCAGTCATAAGAGTTACATGTATGTAAGCTCTGTGAGCGTCTACAGTCACTTTTTTGACAAATCAAATGCAAATCACACTAAGTTATGCTCGTTGGTTTAAACTGAAATACAAATGTTTGATAATTTATTGTGTGGATAGATAAAATTTTATCAACCAGAACTCTAAGAGTCTCTTACAGTGTTACATCAAATGGCAACTATAAACCTTGTGTTGGTAAATAAAGGACTATAAGAATGGAGAATTATGCTTACAGCTGAGTTTGTTGCAGGCAAAAGATTTTATAGATCTGATATGCAATGGATTGGAAACGCAATTTTGTTTTGCTCATCTTGGCACTAGTCTAGCACTACCATAAATAGCATTAGGGCGCTAGAATACCCCTACTCTCTGTCAAACGATCCCACGTTTTTAATGACTCTGAGGAAGAAGCCTCCTGACAACATTTTAGGGAAATTAAAGGAGAAAATGCTGGTAACTTTCTAAAATAGAAATTAACAGTTTGTCTAAACTTTTGGTTTGCAAATGCTTTCAATAGGGGCCAGTCTAAGTTTTTGTTGTTTTGTAAAGTAGTTATTCATTATAATACATGTTTTTGACTTTTGTCTTTTTTTTTCAACTCTAAAGGAGGCAGCTAGCATCTATATGACTAAATATCTCATTAACTCTCACAGTCCTGAACCAGAATTTGAATACATAGGCAGCCATGTCAGTTAAGATCAGTCAGCACATATTGTCTGTTTGATCTTATAGCTACACTGTCGGTTTGATTTGCCAGGTGACAAAAGCAACCAGGTTGAATATCAATATCTTTAACGCTTTACCAAACAACAAAATTTTAGACTAGTGCAGACTGAAAGCACTTGCAGACGACAAATCAAATGTGGTTCAAAAATTGAAATTTGTCTTGTGAAGGGTAGAAAACATTGTGGGAAAAGGAGAAAATGCTGGTTACCAGCATTTTCTCCTTTTTCCACAATGTTTTTAGAAGGGTTTTTCTTCAGGGTCGTTAAAAGTCGGGATTGTGTGGTAAAAGGTTAACTGATTGAGAAAGTTACTTTCATTTATTTAGCACTATTGGGGTTAATATCAAGTCTATTTCTTAATGTTGCTGGACCAATGGCTGCACAGGAAATTTTCAGCCTTTGCTTTAACCCTTTACCGCACAATGCCACCTTTTGACGCCCCTTGGAAAGAAGCCTTTTGAAAACATTGTGGGTAAAGGAGAAAATGCTGGTAACCAGCATTTTCTCCTTTTCCCACAATGTTTTCTACCCTATCAAACAAAAACTGCACCATTTCAGCCACAGTGAAATTGTCGTCTGCAAATGCTTTCAATTTGGACAGGTCTAAAATTTTGTCGTCTGGTAAAGTGTTAACTGGTATTGGTATTAAAATGTTTTACCATGGATCATTATAGGATCTGTGGTGTCACAAGGAAATGTATATCTTAGAACCCTGAATAAACCCAATAGACATTTTTAGTCCAATCGCAGTTTCAAAATTAATTTTTTCTAGAACATTTCATCAAAGTGGACAGTGTAGATCAAAGACCAGACTGAATATTTTGCTTAGTCTTAACTTGATCTTCACTTGCCACTTAAGTAGTGAACGGGGCTTTAAGGTTTAACCCTTTACCAGATGACAAAATTTTAGCCTTGTCCAAACTGAAAGCATTTGCAGACAGCAGTTTCAATGTGGCTCAAATGGTGCAATTTTTCTTTGACAGGGTAGAAAACATTGTGGGAAAAGGAGAAAATGCTGGTTACCAGCATTTTCTCCTTTTCCCACAATGTTTTCAAAAGGCTTCTTTCCAAGGGGCGTCAAAAGGCAGCATTGTGCGGTAAAGGGTTAAGAGGTGTTTTTTTCTTGTAAAAAATACCAATTTTGTTTTATATAGAACACCATGAGGGATACTATCATTGTAGTGTTATGAACCAAAGTTTTTTTTCCTGCAACTGTGTTTTAACCCTTAGGTTGCTAAACAAGACTCGAGGCGCTTTTGCAGAACATGCAGTCTGATCTTGAATCTACACTGTCAGATAAGGAGATCTATTTCCTCAAAAATAACAATATTTGGGTTTTCTACTGTTGGCTGGAAAATTTCACAGAACTTATTAGCAGGTTAAGGCTTAATCCTTTACCAAAGAATTCCGACTTTTAACGTCCCTGTACGAAAAGCCTTTAGAAAACACTGTTGAAAAAGGAGAAAATGCTGGTAACCAGCATTTTCTCCTATACCCACAATGTTTTCTACCCTTTCAAAACCAGATTTTATTTTATTTTTTGAGAAAAATTTATCTTGCTGTCTGCACATGCCTTCAATTTGGACTTGTCTAAAATTTCGTTGCTTGGTAAAGAGTTAAAGCAATTTGCTTGAAAAGCACAAAAGTCAAGTTTGCACAGTGGTGGTGTTCACAGAGCAGTGACAGGGCCAATCACCACAGACAGGCATTTCTTCCACAGGAAATAAGTCAGAGGAAGGACTGTATGTAAAGCATTACTTATTCAGTAGAAAAAGGGAAAACTAATCTGGAACTATCCTTTTCTTTTTTTAGATAGGACCCAGCATAATATTAATGGAAGAAAAAAGTTGGAAAATTTTTCTTTGTATGGTTATCCATTTTAGGGCTAGTAAAAATTTTAGTACTGCTAGTTATCGTATATTATATTTATATAACTTTTTGTTTTAGAACATGAACTAATTTGAATACTTAACTCTTTACCACACGACAAAAACGTAGACTAGTCCAAATTGAAAGCATTTGCAGACGATATTTTAAATGTAGCTCAAAACATAACATTTGCCTCTTAAAGGGTAGAAAACATTGTGGGAAAAGAAGAAAATGCTGGTTACCAGCATTTTCTTCTTTTCCCACAATTTTTTCAAAAGGCTTCTTTCTTGGGGTCGTTAAAAGTTGGGATTGTGTGGTAAAGGGTTAAATCATTTCAATGCCAACCACAGTCAACAAATTTTAGACTGGCCCAAATTCAAAGCATTTGCAGACGAAAATTAAATGCAGCTCAAATGACTGGATTTGTTTCTTGAAGGTAAGAAAAAACTGTGGGAAAAGGAGAAAATGCTTGTTACAGCATTTTCTCCTTTTCCCACAATCTTTTCAAAAGTCTCATTCAAAAGTCTAATTTCCCAGGAACACTAAAACTCATCAATGATTGTGTGGTAATGGGTTAAACATGGTAATGGTCAGAGTAGCATAGATAAAGGTCAGACTGCATAGAAAGTTCAAAGAATATGCACTCCAAGGCCATTGATTACCTACCTTTGGATTGAAATTCAAATCCCGAGTCTAGCAATCTGACTGGTTGAGACAATATTTAATGTTTCAGCCTTTCAGGCAATCAAATGGCTGCTAGTCCTGAGATTAGGAGTTAGGACAATATTAAGTATGGTTAGTAAGTTACTGTCTGTGGTCTTTGATCTATACTGTATGATAAATGAGAAATTTGGGGCAAAATGGCACTAAAATAGGACATAACTAGCCTTTTTTTTTTCAGTTCTTTTTACATAATAACCATAACCATATATCGTAAGCTGATATTTATAGCGTGAATAATGTTTGAAGTGAGAAGCTCAAATTGAATGTGTTCATTGCACAGATTTTCAGAACTTTGGTTGGGCACTATTAAAGAAACACAACATTCTTACTACTCTTTCCTCTTGCCTTAATTGATCTTATGAGAACTAAAGTGGGCAAGCCAAAGTTAGCAAAAAAAAACAAAGCATAAAACAAAATGTGTCAAAAGTTTTGTTGCAAGCCACATTTGAATGAATCTATACAAGACAGAATTCTGCACAGCGTTGAATTAATCCTCTTGTTCTGATTAATATAGGTTATTTATAGCAAAACTGCAGTTTTAGCCAGCTGGACTTTCAACAACACAGTCATTCCTATTTTTTATGTACTTCTATGATTGCCAAAAACATGAAAAATTCATATCATGGAATTTTGATGAAAAAAGTGTTACAACAAAAATTTACCCCAGTATAATGAAATTCTGAATTTACACTTCATGATAATCAACCGTTTTCTTGTTGTAAATGTTTTAAGTGATTGACTGTATCTTGAAGTAACAGAGGTTAAGTTATTAAGTTCAAGTTTTCTATCATCCATGGTGTGAAAACCATCAACAAAACTTACATAAACACATAAATTCATTGAAGATATAAGCATTTGGTAAGGAAATAAGCCAAAACTTTTGGATCGTATTGCATTTTTTTTAAAATTAAGACACAAAATCGTAGCTATGCCTTATTCTTTAAATTGATTCTCAGATTTCGAAATACTTTCGTTTAAAATATCTTTTCTTTGGCTGGGGATTTGAATGACCATTATTTTTAATTATGTCAATGAATGTATCTTTGATAATTTGCCTTGCATAATTTCAACAACCATGATTCTCTAACTTAAAATGTTCAAATACCAATTAAGATTGTAACGGATGTTAAAAAGAAAATTCCATATGACAAAATATCCCAATTTTCACATATTACTGAAATGATGAAGTTATGAAATGACTCAGAAGTAAGATAACTTTACTCAACTTGAAGAACTATAACATTAAAAAATGTAGGTCTTTTGAAAAACAATGACTCAGATTTTAGAAATAAATCTTGCAAATTTTAGACACAAAAAATGAAAGAAATTAATCAAAGCTGAAGTTAATACACCTACATCAACTTATTGATTTCTTTAAACAAAAGTAGACACTGTTCTAACAGAATGCTTCACAATCTATTCTATTCGATTTCTTGAAAGATTTTCTAATCCTGGTAACGGAAGTTAAACCTACTATATTACTGAATCCTCTGGAGCTTCAAGTCACACTTTGCCTTCATACATACTCTCAATCATGTCAACTATTTCAAGGCCTTACTTGAAAAATTTACTTTCTCTTCCCTGAGGATACGGGGTCCGTTATTTTCATCATAACCGTTAGGGTGCCGAATAAACCTAACAGACATTTTTTGTTAAGTTGTAAGACCAGAATAATTGCAACATTATGAATGATGGCTGTAGTCAACAGTGTTCCAGGAAAGCTGATACTCAACTCGCTGCGCAAATCAGAAATCTGACTGCGCGTTTTGTGCAGTCTGATTTTGATCTACACTGGTCGAAAAATCAACTACAGTTGTGAAACATACTTTAAATGATATTATCCTTTTCAGGTACTCAAACTTCATCATGTTTTACAGGCCATTTTATCCAACGTTCCTACCTCATCTATGAAATTGATCTTAATTGCACCAGATCAGTTCCCTGTAAATGTGCAAATATACCATTCCCCATAAAACATAGCAACACAAAACTCAACAAAATCTGAAAAAAATATTATCTGTGAACTCACATTTGCCATTTTCTGTATATTTTGCTTTTAAGTAGTACCATCTTGCATTCAAAACCAAACAAAACATTGTGTTTGAACAAATCAATCAATAATGGTTTTGCTGAAACCTTGGTAACAGAAGTTAAACAACTTTTTGTCTGAATGCTATCTTTGATATCAATAATGTATTTTTTTCAAATGACATTGGTTTTGGTGATCCTTAGGCTCTAAAATCCTCAATATCAAGCATTCTGACAGTGATCTCTGGACAAACAATTCTAAGTTTGACCATCCCAGCACGAGATAAAAAGCAGTAACGGATGTTAATGGCTTTTCGGCGACACCACAAAACCATTAATATTTCAAAATTCTGTTGCATGTGTCTTCATGTGTTATTAATACATCTGTAAGCATACCAGATTGGTATGTTTTGTGCCAGAAAGAACTGTGAAATTATCAAACAGTATACTTTCTGTAAAGTTTCAAAATCATTCCCCCGACAGAGAGACACAGAAAAAAGCACCTTTCTTGACATAATAAGCTAATTTTCAAGACTTTTTACGTGAACACAAGAATGTACAACTCTGTATACGGTTTCTGTATGGTCCATGTATCGAAAATAGCTTGATTATTTTACTCTCGTTCGCTAATGGTGTCAATAATTTGGCACAGACACTAAAAAATGGAAAAAGTACATGGAAAACAGGAATGACTGAACAGCCTTGCATTAGCATCATAGGTAACTTTGGAGTGAAACAGTGCAGCCAGATCTTGGATCTACAGCATCTATTACTTCGTTCTATGCTATGTATATTAGTTTCTTTATAGGCAGTAGAACTGTGCATTGTAGCCATTGTTAGATTTATCTATGTGACAGAGAAAACGTTGAAATAAGTTTGAAAAGGTGAAAAGCTGTAACAAAGCTTTGAGTATCAGCAGATACTGAGAACAAAATGAGAAAAAATCAATTGCAGATTTATCCAGGCTAGAATGGAGTATGAGAGTTAGTGCAGGGGACTTAGAATTCCTACCTAACACCTTCTTATTCTGTCTCCATGCCTGGAATTGATTATCCCTATACCACACAATCCCAAGTTTTAAGAACCCTGAGAAAAGAGGCCTTTTGAAAACATTGCGGGAAAAAGAAAAAATGCTGGCAACCAGCATTTTCTCCTTTTCCCATATTGTTGTCTACCCTGTCACAGACAGAAATCATTTTTGGGCCACCTTTAATTTCTGGTCTGCATGTGCTTTTATTTTGGGCCAGTCTAGAATTTTGTCGTTTGGTTAAGAGTTATTAGCATGAATGAGGTAGACCTACAGATAAGTCCCTTTAACTCTTTAGTCTTTACCAAACAACAAAACTTTACCGTCATCCAAATTCAACTTTACCCTTGTCCCACAATGTTTTCAAAAGCTTTCTTGCCCCAGGTTGTTAAAACTTTCGGATTGTGTGGCAAAGGATTAAAGACTTTCTGATTGACAAGATATTTTTTTCATTTAATTTGTATACCACTGAGTTGTGTGTACTCATTAGAATTATGCAAGTAAGTTCTGAGGAGTATCCACGACATAGAGTCCAGTCAGTTATGTCTCTTGAAATGAATGTGTATATGAGCCTTGCTCTGTGAAAAGGGGCTTAATGTACAGTCCGCACAGGCTGACCTGGGATAAACTTTTTGCTTTTGGTCACTTTTCTGCTTGTCAAAGAACCAGTGCAGGTTGATAGACAAAATGGATTTTATGGATCCATGATTATGTGATGACTTGTTTGGTGTGATAGATCACAGAGATGCATTAAGCCCCCTTTTGCCAGAGTATGGCTTATATATTTTCAAACATACAATATGGTTTAGAATTGAACAGGGTACATTGTAAACTGAATCTATTACGCATGTTTGTTCTGTACTGTAAGTCTGATCTTGATCAATGCTTCCTGCAATGCTATTCACAAAGCCCATGGTGAAAGTATTTCATGATATTCAAAACTGTAGAAAGCTTGTTTCATAAATGACTTAAGCTTTTACCACACAACAAAATTTTGGACTTGTCCAAACCCAAGGCATATACAGAATGCCAAATTAGATGTGGCTAAAATTGTGTAGGCAGTCTTTGATGGGGTAGAAAACATTGTGGGAAAAGGAGAAAATGCTGGTCACAAGCATTTTCTCCTTTTTCCACAATGTCTTCAAAAGCCCTTCGTCTTCAGGGTCATTAAAACTTGGGATAGTTTGGTAAAGGGTTAAGCTTTTAGAAACCAGTAGTGTTGTTACAGAAAAGAAATCTCCATTATATCAAAATTTACATCTACTTTTATTATCCTCCATAATAAGGTTTGTCAGCCTGTCTATGTATCCATTTGTCACTTCTGTCTGTCCATTCCATCTTACTTTTTTCTGGAGAAAAGTAAGCCTTCTTTAGCAGAGAGCATTATTTCATACTGTTGTTTGTTTATCGTACTTTCGCTTGTTTGGTCCAGATATTTTGTTCATTAATTTTGTAAAACAATCTCATTTTTACAAGCCTGTGGAGTAGGGCTTTTGAAAATATTTTGAGAAAAGGAGGAAATACTGTAGCTCCTTTTCCCACTATGTTTTCTTATACCAAAGAGACAAATGCTATTGTTTTAGCCAAATATAACATGTTGTCTGGAAATCCTTTCAATTTCATTTGATTGGGACAAATCTTAAAATTTGTTAGTTGATAAAAGGTTAACCATTTTACCACACAAAGCAGAGTTTTAATGATCCTTAGGAAGAAGGCCTTGGAAAACATGGTGGTTTCCTACAATGATTTCTACCCTTTCAAAGAGAATTCCATCATTTCAGCCACAAACAATTTGCTGTCTGCAAGTGTTTTCAGTTTGGACTGGTCTTCTTTTTTTGATCTGGTCAAGAGCTGGGTACTTTTAACCCTTTACCAAAGGACAAAATTTTAGACTGGACCAAATTAAAAGCATTTACATATAACAAATTAAGTGTAGGTTGAACAGTGATTTATGTATTGAATAGGGTAGAAAACATTGTGGGAAAAGGAGAAAATGCCAGTTACCAGCATTTTCGAAAGGCTCCTTTCTCAGGGTTGTTAAAAGTTAGGATTGTGTGGTAAAGGGTTAAGACTTGTGTAGAAAATGAGATCTTTCCTAGTCCCCTTTCAACACCATTCAAGTAACAAACAAAATGCAGTGGAAAGGGTTATTGATTGTCAGTAAAACATTTTATTGACAGGTTTCAGTCTCTTACTTGGTACAGTGGGAAGCTGACCACTTATTGGTGCCGTATTCTATAATGAGCCAGATGAACACATTTTACCTACAGAGACAATAACTTGCTTCAGACAACTTAAAAAACATCCCTGTAAAATGCAGATGGTTGTCACCAGAAATTAGGATGGTACATGTACATATGAATGCAAAAAAAGCAATTTATCCTATTGCAACAATGATTTTAAAAACAGACATAAAATGTTGTCTGTAGGGTAATATCATCTTTCAAGTAAATTTAGTAACAATGTCATGACAAACAGCAAAGATTATTTGATATATTTGATTTTAAGGGCATTTTGATTTTTTTTAACCCTTTACTGGACAATCCTGTGTTTTAGCAACCTTGAGGAAGAAGGCTTTGAAAAGCCATGTGTAAAAAGGAGAAAATGCTGATAACCAGCATTTTTTATCCTTTTTTCACAATGTTTTCTACCTTTTCTGAGATAAACCCCATCATTTACATCAGATTTATATGGACAACTCTACAATTTTGTCATCTGGAAATGAGTTAAGCATTGACTTTTGTGCTTTCACACCTCATCTTATAATTTCAAAAATGTTTTCCTAAATTTCTTTTGCCTTTAATGTTTACCAAACGACAAAATTTTGGACTGATCCAAATTGAAAGCATTTGCAGACAACAAATAAAAAGTGGCCCAGATGACAAAATTTGTCCATGATAAGGTAGAAAACATTATAGGAAAAGGAGAAAATGCTGGTTACCAGCATTTTCTCCTTTTCCCACAATGTTTCCAAAAGCCTTCTTTCCCAGGGTTGTGAAAACCCGGGATTGTTTGATAAAGGGTTAATAGGTTAGTGATGGCAGTGCAATGACTCTGTACCATACAACAAAATTTGGACTTGTCCAAATTCGAAGCATTTGCAGACAACCAAAAATATGTGGATTAATTTATTGGATTTATCTGTGAATGGGTCGTTAGAATGTGGGATTGTTTGGTTATGGAGTGAAAAATAAACAAAATGGACAAAATGTATATTTGGATATTCAATCAGCTATTTTTATAAATGATGCCAAAAGGAAACATAATCGGAGGAGAGAAAATGTCCCTTATAGATGACATGAAAATATTATGAGGAAAAAAAAAACAGTTGCTTGTAATATGGGCGATTCTCCTCCTTCCACAATAGTTATAAAGCTGTCTGTTGTAGGAGCATAAAAAGGCTTACTTTTATAGTGATGGATTAACACTTTACCAGTCAACAAAATTTTAGACTTGTCCACATTAAAAATTTTACAAACAACAAATCTAATACATATACCTTAAACTATGAGACTTGTCTTTCAAAGTGTAGAAACCTTTGTTGAAATGGGGATAATGCTGGTTTCCAGCATTTTCGCCTTTTCCCACATTTTCACAAGCCGCCTTCAGCAGGGTTGTTAACCCTTATGCTGCTGAGCACGACTCAAGGACCTTCTGCTAACAGTGTAGATCAAGATCAGACTACGCAGAACTAACCAATAAGTTGATATCAACCCCCCCTCATCCCAAATACCTTATACAAAATTTGGGTTTCATAGAAAGTTTCATTCCACTTATTTAGCAGGACAAGGGTTAAAGCATAGGATTCCATGGTGAAGGGTTTGGTCAATCAGTGTTACAGTTATTGGCTGAAGAGATAATGGCCTTATAGAAATGTGATACTACTCTTGCTGATGTCATCCAGTGCTAAGTATATTATTGAAAGATTGATTGTCCCAACTGGAACCTAACTCATTCCCTAACACATGGTTTTTGTATATTTCTGTGAAGGTTTAGCCCTTTACCACACAGTCACAAGTTTTAATGACCCAGAAGTAGAAAGCTTTTGAAAACATTGTGGGAAAAGGAGAAAATGCTGGTAACCAGCATTTTCTCCCTTATCCACAATGTTTTCTACTACAAAAAATACAGAAACCATCATTTTGAGCTACATTCAAGTTGTTGTTTGTTGCTATTTTCAATTTGGACCACTCTAAAAAATTGTCGTTTGGTAAAGGGTTAGGAAAAGAATTTCTGATAATTTTGGATACAGATAAACGGTGAAGACAGTCAAGAAAGCATTATGACTACTGTGATGAATTCATGTTTTGAGCAATTTCTTGAAGCATGGCAACATGGTAATATACCTTGTTAACTCTTTACCAAACAACAAAATTTTGGACTCAGCCAAATTTAGCATTTGCCGACGACAAAACAAAAGTAGTTCAAATGATGATTTCTGTCTTTGATAGGGAGGAAAACATTGTGAGAAAAGGAGAAAATGCTGGTTTCCCATAATGTGGCCCAGCCGGGTAGCTCAGTGGTTATCTGTCTCGTGACCTAGCGGTTGCGAGTTTGATACCCGGTTGAGGCAAACTTTCTTTCAAGCAATTTTTTGCCTCTCACCTCTGATGTATGTGAGAAAAGTAGTCAGTGGCTTTGGAAAGAAAGTTGTGTCAGTGCTGGTGTGAGAAAGCCAGGAAACACATGGGTGCATCACTGACTGCCATGATATGACCTGAGCTGTTAAAATGGCGTTAAACTCCAATACAAACCAAACCATATTTTCCCACAATGTTTTCAAATGCCTTCTTTTTCAGGGTCGTTAAAACTAGGGATTGTGTGGTAAAGGGTTAACTCTGTCATCGCCAAATATATAAACTAATACTCTTTGATGGTTGAAAACACAATCCACTGAAACTGAGAAATATTTTTATCTCAAAAGCTTGACTAAACAAGTAGTTGGTATAGATCCAAGATCAGACTGCATGTGGTGTGTGGTCTGATCTTGATTTATGCTGTCTACAGAAACCAGTGTTTTTGCCTGTAGATGGTGCTGAAATGGTTTAATTTTGTTTGGGTCTTATACTGTTGTCTCATCTTCAAGAGTAAATTCTTCAGGTGTTACAAATTGTTTCCATAATGTGTATACGGGAAAGCTGCGCCAGTGGTTTAGAAAATGTGTTGTGCTAAATGCTGGGAATGGAAACTCCAGGAAAGCATGGACAGACCTGTCCAGAGGCTACCCAGATATTACTGAAATAATGTTGAAAATGGCACTGAACACCAAACAAACGGACCTACAATGCCAAGGCATAATCCAGGGAACTCCCCATCATGTGTTTTGCTCAGTAAATGAATGGTAAAATGGTGAATATGCAAGTCCTGCTTATTCACCATTTCACCATTCATTCTATACATTTCTTGCGCATCCCCTGAAATTGCCAAGCAAATTCCATTGTGGGGAGTTCTCAGAGTTATGCCAATGTGAACCAGGTTATGACCATGAAAAAGACTTGCTCTGAAAATATTGTATTAATTTTCAAGCTGATAACTCCCTTTTAATTCTTAGAATGCTAAATGCAAGACATTTTTATGTTGGTTTTAAGACTTCGAGCAGTATAAGTCTAAGGTCAGATGGTACAGAATGTGTTTTGGGTAAATAATCAGTGATAAGTGTTTTGTGGAGACCAAACTAAAGACTGCACTGCATATTGGAGCATACTCCAAAACATAATTATACTCAATGAACCACCAAGGATAGATGCAAAAATGTAAGTTACTCAAGTCCCTTTCACAATTGCTTTGCAACCACTATATCACCACCTGCAACACTGTCACAGCAGTGTTGCATGACCTCTCACTTGGGTATAGCCATCATTTCAGAGTCTGTAGAGGTCACTGCCAATTGGGTTAAAATTTTTTTCATGTTCCCAATACTGACATGATTGTATGCAAGCAATGAGTTGCACTAGATTGTGGTGAGTTTGAGAAGGCTGTACAAAATTTTATGACAAACCACACTGAGATGCTTGATTTTGCCTAAGTTAAAATTCATACTTTATGGTTTTGTAGTTGTGCAATACCCTCACAGTCGTTTGCTAGTGACCTCTGACAAATATTCATGCGAAGGTTACATTTGTGTTGAGACTGTTTTTTTGACATTTTGCATGATATCTTACAACAATCTACTACCATTGTAAGACCGTAAGAGACCATAGGTGATAAACTTCTATCATCAGTTTCAGCCTTCTATGGAATTATGATGGAAGCTGCAGTTCTTTACTGATTTTGCTTGGTATTTCTTACCCACTTTAACATTTTATCATTCCTTCCTAATTCAGTGTTGATATGATGAAATCCAATTTTGGGCAGGTGAATAGCCCTGTCTCTTTGCAAGACCACACAGTAGAGACCAGTCAAAACAGTGTGTGAAAGGCTCACATACGGTATATTGTAAGTTTGCTTTCATCAGCATACACCTTTGCCTTGCAACAGTTTATAGTCTTCAGCTTGCTCTTGTTGAATTATTTCTGCTGCAGTTTTGAAAGCTTTTTTGTGATCCATTCTAGAGCCACTTTTAAAGTCAACTATGTGACCAAATTGTTACAGTCAGTTATACTCAAATGGTGAAATGTGGACTTAGAGAAGAATAGACTGCACAGAATGTGTTTGTGAGATTATTTTGACTTGATTATTTTTGTATTTGTGAGATTATTTTGACTGAAAAATGTCTTGAAATGGCATTACTCACTTGCATGCTTTTATTCCTATTGAGTTTAGGGGTTTTCTTTGCATTCTAGGGGTAAACCCAAGAACCAAACATTAATAGCTATTAAAACATGGTTGTCTAGACCCCCATCTATTGCAGGAAGCTAAAGTAGCTTTGTCATTGCATAAACATCTGTCTTACAAGAGCGAAGTATATAAATGGATGTAATTTGAAACCTGATGATTCAGCAGTTTCCAGAATTCTGTGACAATATACTGTCAAACCAGAATTCGGAGGGAAAAAAAATAAAGCCTAGTCTTAGTGCCAATCAGTCTTAAAAAACAGTACAGGCTAATTTTGGACATGTATTCCAAGAACTTGCACATGAGTGACTGAAATAAAAACATATTTGATGGAAAACAAAGTATCTTTTAAGAGTGATGCGAAGCATATTAACAGAAAATGAGCAATTGCTCAAAAAGAATAACTGCTCCATTACCCATAGTGTTTTCCTAAGTTGTTTATTTCAAGCATATAAGACTTGTATTTGTATAGTGCTTGGTGAATGGATAATAAATGTTTTATGATGTTCATCATCCATAAGTTTTGCCGTCATTATGTTATAGTAAAAAATCCTGGATACTGATTATCTGCTGCTTAACTCTTAAAGCACCTTTCACAACTACAGTTGCCTTTGCTTCCTTCGTAGATCAAAATCAGAATATGCAGTTTTATCTTCAATCTACTCTGTCTGTTTACTAAAACATTTTAGACAAAAGCAAGATTTCTTGAAACTGTAATAATTTTTTAGGTCTCATTCTAGTCTGAAAATATCTCTGGTTTATTCTGTGCAGAGAGTTAATAATGATGCTTTTAATGACTTCCCCTTCATATCTTATTACAGATACAGAGCACAAAGTCAAGTTGACATCATAATTAATCATCTGTTTCGATTCTGCAATTGTTACTAGAATTTGCTATGGTTTTGCAAATTAAACCAGGTAATTTTAAGTTTAGAATGATAACCATTTCATGAAATGATTTTAAAAGGCAAAAAAGGTTACTTCACAAGATGTATATTTCAATATTGATACACAAATGGCTCAATGAACATTGTATTGCGGAAAGAAAAATAGTACCTGAATTGAGAACTGATATTTGTTATCACATAAATGACAAATCTCTGTGTTGTGGTGTTGTGCATACAGTTTCGTACAGGAGGCAATTTACTCAAATGAGCTTTCTTCCCTTTATCACAAATTTATCTGTTTGTGTCCACAAGTTTCTTCTCCATTATGTTTTTCTAATTACTTACTGTGGAGTACAGTTCAGGAGTTGAAAACAGTTACAGGTCCACCATGGCTTTTATGGTTTGGATGAAGAATTTGTAACCTGACACTTTGATCTCTGCTGAATTGTTTTAACAATTTTTATATTGGAAGGCAGCTGATATGGCTCAGAAAGAGCGTTTTTGCGAAATACTGAAAACTGGAAATTGCAGGAATGCACGGGTTGGTGCACTGGTGGTTGTGATATGACCTTACTTATCTTGAAAACACTTGACAAATAAGGCAATGTCTCAACTGATGCTGGTAACACTCTCTTTTAGTATAAATAATGTATTGGGAAAAACATTTCCTGGAAAGAAAAAATGTCTTCTTTTTGTGATGTGGAAAACATTCTTATTAAAAAGAGCAGTTGCTTGTACGAAGCAGTTACTCTTTTCTGCAGTGTTTTCAAAACCTGTTTACTGAAGAGCATTACACATTCCATATTTTTATGGTGATGGGTAAAATTGTAAAGGACAATTTGTAGATCATTTAGGGAAGGGTAAGTGATGGTTTTTCGTTACCAACCTGTGTTTAAACACTCCCAGTGGAATGCCCATATATTGACAATTATATTGGATAGTGCTGAAGCTTTGACATTACCTCTTCTTGAGAAAATCCAGGGATTTAGTGAGCTTATACAGTCAGTGTTGATCTGACAATAGGATGATCCTAAAAACTTTTATATGATTTTCATTGTTATAGATTGCTAAGAGGAATGGGAATAAAATTGAGCTTTCTTCTTTCATATAGTTCTGATGGTTGCTGTCATACATGGAACATAATTGAAGCAGAAAAAAAATTACTTTTTAACAACAAATGAAGCAATGGAAATCTTTTTTTGATGAATGATCTCCTGCCTGGAGAAACTAGTTGTCATTATTCATTTTGTGAGAATACCTCTGGCTTTTGATTATGATCCTCTTTTGTAGAATGGTACAAAAAAGGGAATTTTGTATGTGAAGTAGAATCACTCTCATACAAGAATTTATTAGAAGTTTCATAAAATGGAAAGAACAGTAGCAGTGATAAATTTTGAGATGTGTTAGTACCGAGTCTTATGTGTTAATTCAGATCTCACAGACAAATTTCCTATATTTACTGAGGATCTTCAGAATCTCTAGGTGACATTGTGTAATCGAGTGTAATCAGCTGTATCTCTAACATCATTATATCTGATCAATAAATATTAGCATGATTAAAATGTATATCCCTGATTAGTGCTGATCATATGCTGAAATTTGAAACAACCCAGTGTATTACAGAAATATAGGGTTGACAACAGTGTTTTTTCAGTGCAAGTCTGAATTACAAGGAGTACACAGTATACAGAAAATATAAATTTTGATACAATAACAGTGACAAAACCACAGTATATGAGTGAGGTTATCACATGAATTTGACTAAAGCCTTGAGTCATTGGCTAAAAAATACAATACAGACAGTTTTATGGATTTACCATAGACAATGATGATTTTATGATTACAGGATTGGTATATGATCAGAAGATTTGAAATTGTTTCCTTAAATGTTCTTGCAAACTACATTTTTGGAATATATACAAATTTATGATTGTTCCAGCATTATTGCTTGCATTCTGTGATGGGCCATGTATGTAGCTGCTCACGTAAGTTTGATTTAATATGTTCATCCTTTAGATTCTTTGAGGTTGAAAGATAGTCAGTTTTACGATTGCTCATCAATGAGGGGTCATCCATGGCTCCTAGGTAAAGGCACTGGATTTGTAATAAGGATATCCTGCTCAACCCTTTATCATATAATCCCAAGTTTTGAAGACCTGGAGACAGAAGGCTTTTGAAATCATTGTGAAAGAAGGAGAAAATAGTGGTAACCTGTATTGTCTCCTCCAACAATATTTTTTACCCTTTCAAAATACTCTTATCAATAAGCCTCTATGAATTTTTCACATTTGAATACTTAAGAAAAAAATGGACAAATCTCAAATTTTGTTGTGTGGTAGAGTGAATTTTTGTGGGTAGCACTGGTCATATCCTTTGGTAAGGCACTGAAGAGCCCCAGCCTGTTACTTTCATAACCCAGGATGAAGGACATTGCTTTGATTAATAATTGTTCATTTACTATTCCAATTGTGGCAAGCTTGGTAGCTCAGTAGGAAATCTACGGAGCTTGCAATCTAGGTACATGTATCACAGTTTTGATTCCCAGGTTGGCAAAATTATTTTCAAGTATTGATTAGAATGGGTAGTGGGAAAAGAGGAAAATGCTGCTTTCAAGTATTTTCTCCTTTTCTCACAGTGTTTTCAAAAGCCTTTTCACTGAGGGTCATTAAAGTATATGATTGTTTGGTATAGTCTTAAACACTGTATATGCATATCTGTGGAGAGAGTTTAGATTTAGATGTTTAAAATTAGAAAAAAAATATGCTTTTCTAAAATCAGGATCATTAGAGTTAGCTGTTTAGATTGTAAAAAAGACTTTCCTTTTTGAATATTGGGATCATTACGTGATAACTCTCATGTTAACCATCCAGTGAAAAATCAAAGTTTTAGTTATATTATATTATTCGCATATTATTCAGCATATTGGACAGTGAGATGTCCTAGATTGTGCTTATTCCTTGTTGTGCTAAATAACTGGAATGACATTATCAGTCAGTTGTAAAGATGTGGATTATTGCCATTTTTAAGCTGTATTGCCAGGATATCTGGCAAATAAGCAAACAATGTAGATCAAGATCAGACCACAAAAGAGATTAAATATGGGTTAGTAATGGCTGCCAATAGCTTGTGCTTGCAGTGCTTTGACTCCTTACCATACACACTGACGGTACCTGAGCTAATGCGATGATGCAAAAACAACAACATGGTTCACTGAAGTCTTTGACTCTTTAGCACAAAGTCCCAAGTTTTAATGACCCTGAGGAAAAAGTCCTGTAAACCTTGTGACAAAAGGAGAAAATGCTGGCAACCAGCATTTTCTCCTTTTCCCACAAGGTTTTCTACACTTTTACAATTACCATCTTTTCAGCTAAATTTAGTATGTTGGGTCCAAATGCTTTCAATTTGAACCAGCCTAAAATTTTGCTGTTTGGTAAAGAGTTAAGGAGACTTTTTTCGTGTTTCTTTTCTGCAGATCAAAACAAACTACTTGATTAATAACTAATGAGGCTTGGATTGTTCCTGAGATACGAACAATCAGTGGGCGGACAATGTTCACTTTCTCTTAGGACAGGGATGTTTTCTATAAATCAGTTGGTTTACAATGCAGTTTTTGTCTTTTCTTTCTGTTTCTTCAACTAGAATTGGTCAAAGGCTTTTGCATGGTTAGCTTTTCCTTGTGTTAGAAGATGATAGATGAAGAGAATATTTGGATGAACAGAGTTGTTTCATGGTTATATAGGAAATGATTGCAGACAGTAAGGAATCATCACATTTGACCTTTATTTAGCAATTCCTGTTTTGTAACTCTGAAGAAGAAGGCTTCTGAAAACATTGTGGAAAATAAGTCAGCAGTTTCTTCTTATTCCAGAATGTTTACCACTTTACAAAGTACAAAGGTACAATTTGTAATTCGAAGTAGACATTCATTTTGTTGTGTGAGAATGGTCTCAAATTAGATGTCTAAAATTTTGTCATCTGATGTATGTCAATTAACCCTGTACCAAAAAAATTCTGAGTTTAAACAACCCTGAGAAATTAACCTTTCGAAAACATTGGTGAAAAGGGACTCATGAAAGTACTAGTGACTAGCATTTCCTCCTTTCCACCACAATGTTTTTGACCATTTCCAAGTTAATTCCCAACATTTATGCAGTCTTTGATTTGTCATCTGCAATTGCATGCAATAAGGACTAATCTAAAATTCTGTTATTAGATTCTTGTAAAGAGTGAATTGGGTTAATGTTTTGTGTAGATTTATGTTTGCATCTCTGATGGTCTTTTCATCCTAGTCAGTGACCATAAATGTATGCAAGTCATGTTTTGTAAAAAAGTTGTTTAATGCATTTGCAAACAGTAATGACCATGTCAGCCTGTGCAGTCTGGGCAGGCTGACATAGGTCAAACCTTTTTGCTATGTGTGAATTTTCTGTAAATCGGAGGACCATTTTTCCTCTGGTAGACAAAATGTATTTTATGGATCAACAATTATGTGATGACTTGCTTGGTATAGTGCTTTACAAAGATGCATTAAAACCCTTTTTACTAGCGTGCCACTCATGCATTATATCAAACTGTAACTTTTTTCCAAGAGATAAAATTGTTCCCAAATTGTTATTGTAGTTGTGTAAAGATAACCAGATGAGGATGTGCAAGCTCTTTAATATTGAATGAAATACATTGACACCTTCATTGGCTATCTAAGTGCTGGTATAGTATGCCTTTTTTAGGTCATATTGATTATCTTGCGTCTTAATCTACATCTATTATTGTCTTTTGAGCAGGCAAGTTTACCCATTAAGTCTTCACTACACAATCCCGAGCTTTAACAGTCTTGATGAAGAAGCTTTGAAAACATTGTGGGAAAAACAGAAATGTTATCTACCCTAATAAAGACAAATCATCATTTGAGCTGCATGAATTTTGTGATCTGCAAATGCTTTCAATTTGGTCTAGTCCAAAATTTTGTTGTGTGGTCAAGAGAACTTTGTATTATCTGTGTAGAAGATTGCAAGGCATTTATGGAAAATGAGCAAGTGCTCTGTTTTCCAGGGTACTAATCATGCAATTCTATAAAGTTATTACTCGAAACAAATTCACCTGAAATTGACCTTTATGCAAACAATTTGAGAGTGAATATTTTTATCATTGCATATTATTGGGCGGTACAGAAACTCTATTAACGGTAAATGTAGGGTTTCACCCTTTCATTACCATATTCAAATTTTGTGGATGACATAGATCAAGATCAGACTTCACAGAAAGTGCATCTTAGGTCAGTGTTATCAGCCGGGTATTACCAATTTAAACCAACAAAATCATGTTTGTTTTAGGTATTTTGAGTATTCTTTAAAGACAAGATAAGTCTGTTAGCCGCATAAAGAGTTGAAAATCGTTCACATAGTTCCGTGTTCAGATGACAAAAGCAGAAGCTGAGTTTTGATAGTAATTCAAGCAGTGTAATACATGGTAATAGAGGTCATTTATTTCATGTCAATTTGTTCAAGTAATATAAGTATATTCTTATGTTTTCAACATTTTCAGAGACAAATCCCTTTAACTGAGGCAGATTGTTGTCTGTAGATCTATGCTTTCAGTGAAGACAATAATTCTAAAATTTTGTTATCTGGTATATAGTTAGCAATGGGATAACTATATTTATGGTATGGATATTTTGTTCAGTAACACACTCAGTAACCCCTAGTGTGCTGAAAAAAGCCAACAGACATTCTCAGTCTACAAATACATGCACCGGTAATTGCAATTTCAGATTAGCCCTTGTTCACAATATTTTAGCAGTGGACAGTGTAGATTGAAGATCAGACCACATATTCTGTGCAGTCTGATGTTAATCTATCCTGGCCACTAAGGCAACTTTAGCAATGAAAGGCAATTTACGGGTTAGGACAGCATAGATTCATGTCAGACCACACATTCTCAACAGTTTTATCTTCAGTTTCTTCAAATCTGTCTGGCTGCACAAGCACAATAATTGTCTGGAACCTCTGAAAATCTGTCATGTCCTTTTCTTGCAGTATTTGTGAGTTTAAAATTGCATTCAAAAAGAGAAAGAAAATGAGAGACACAAGGGAGACATGGTGGTAGAAGATAAAAGTCTCGATAGAAGTCTGGATGACTGGGTTCTGCCAAAATAAGATCTTATTATTACAGTAATTTGTGACTTGTGCTTGATTTACATTGTAGGACTTGGATCAATTTCCGACATTAACACATTAGCACCCACATTAACACATTAGCACCTGCCCATGACTTTGTTTATCTTGCAGCAGACCATTGTAGAAAAATTGAGGATGAAGTTGAATATGCTTGGAAAGAGCAATCTCTCCTTTACCTCCAATGTTTTTACATTTTTTTATGTGTTTACTCTTTACAAACAGACAGAACTTTTTGGACTTAACCAAATTGAAAGTATTTGCAGATGACAAATGTAGCTGAAATGTTGATTTCTGTCTTTGAAAGAGGATTAATTGGTTGAATGGTGCTTTACGAAGCTTTCAACATTTATTTCAGTCATATCACAGGGACATCTCACATTTGTATTTGCTGGGTTGCTTTAGAACTAGGCTAGGGTTCATAAGTGTCCTGCCCGAGGACACTCCCACAAAAACCCAGTGGATCCAGTGAGACTCGAACCCTTGGCCTCCATGTCATGATTCCTCCACATAACCACTGAGCCATACAGGACTCCTTCTTTCTTTGAAAGAGGAGAAAACAGTGGGAAAGGGGACATTTTGTCGTTTTCCCACAATGTTTTCAAAAGCTATCTCTTTTAGGGTTGTTAAAAGTAGGGATTGTCCGGTAACCAGCATTTTCTGGTTTTCCCAATATGTTACCTTCCCTTTCAAGGGCAGCAGATCCACTCATATGAGCCATATTTGGTTTGTTGTCTGCATATGCTTTCAATATCGTCAAAACTAAAAGTTTTTAGTCTGGTAAAGGCCAAACCCTTCACCAGACACTCCCAAGTTATAGAACCCTTGAAAATGATGGCTTGAAAAACATTGTTGAAAAAAGAGAAAATGCTGGAACCAGTATTTTCTGCTTTTGCTACAATGTTTTCCACACGTACAATGACATAGCCCATCATTAGAGATACATTTAGTTTCTGTCTACAAATGCTTTGAATTTGACTGGTCTCAATTTTTTTCGCATTGTATATAGTTAAAGCTTACTTTATGTTGATTATCTGTATCTTCATGTTGAATATCTGTATCATATGGGGATGTTTTCAAACTTTTATGTTAGTTTTGAAATGTTTAAAATCCTTTTAAATAGTACCGTAAATTGTGTAAGTTTGGGGACAGTAAAAAATAATTAATTTTTTAGATGTCCCAATATTTAGGTCGACGAAAAATAATTATTTTCCGTGGTGTCCCAAAACTTATGGTCAAACAGGGATCGTATATTACACGTAATATACGATCCCTGGGTCAAACAAGACAAGCTGTCAAATTTTTTGTCACTGACCACTTACCCATGGAATATTAGCGCTGTGATTTCAATAAAACCATGATCACATGCTGGTCTGTCTATTTTTAGACAAATTGGAATTCCTGTAGTCGAGTTGTGTAGTTGGAATTTAAAACTTTGTATTTTTTCATTGTTTTCGTTACTGATAAACTAAATGTTTTCAGTCATTTTTGTATGCATCCCGGGAAAGCAATCAGCATTGGTGTTTTATATTGGCGCTTATATAAATACTTTTACAACATATTTTACCTGTTAACGTGAGGTAAACAACGATTTGATTTCCGTTCTGAAAAGTACCTGCTCGGCCCGTTCTCAAATTTGATTGGTTGACAATCTTCGATCGATAAACTCCAGTTAGAATATAGGCTATCTTGATATCTATTTTTAAACGACGAACCCGATTGACCGTGATATACACACACACTACTTGTCGACTTCGGATGTACGTGTACACATGACATGTACCTTTGCCCTTTGGTACAAGTTTATCGCATCCTTCTTACCCTTATGTAGGTTCTTTTTTTACAATCAGGTTCTTTAATTGTCTGTCGGGGTGATCAGATTTATTTGCCTTGAAACGGGAGATTCCCGATGATATCGAGAGGGTTTGGAAGCAATGCTTACTTGCAGAAATGAAACTGCGGGAAGCAAATGTTTGTCAACAAAGGTTATCAAGGGGATTAAATTTTTTTTTCGGAGTAGATATTCACTGTCCCAAAATACTGTCTTATTTTGCAATTTTTAGTATGGCCCAAATCTTTGGGTCATGAAAAATAATTATTTTCACGTTTTTTGATGGTGTCCCAATTTTTTGGGTGTCCCAAAATTTAAGCAAAATACGGTACTTCAATTTTACTACTGTAGCCAGTCTACCTACTAGTGTATTCTTGTAAGTTTCCCAAACCATTAAACCATGCCATCTTTGCAAGCCACAGGCTGCTTTTCATACATAGACAAAGTCAAACCTTTGTTAGAAAGAAATGAATCTTGACTCAATAATAACTTTCAACAAAGTACGGAAACAATGTTGACCAAACCAGGTTTTAAACTCACAATTTCTGCATTGGTTAATCCTTTACCAGACAACGGCTTTGTTTTACCAACCTTCAGGAATAATGTAGCACTTTTTCCTTTTGTTATAATTTTTCCTGTTCTATTAACCCTTTCCCAAACGACAAATTTTGGACTGGTCCAAATTGAAAGAGTTTGCAGACGATAATTTTAAATTTGATGAAAATGGCAGAAAGGTCTCAATAAGGG
This sequence comes from Tridacna gigas, assembly GCA_945859785.2. Lineage (NCBI taxonomy): Eukaryota > Metazoa > Mollusca > Bivalvia > Cardiida > Cardiidae > Tridacna > Tridacna gigas. The sequence goes on from OX244035.2 coordinate 19,598,507, forward strand.
TAGAAAACACTGTGGGAAAAGGAGAAATTGCTCGTTACGAGCAATTTCTCCTTTTCCCACAGTGTTTTCAAAAGACTTGTACTGCAGACACGTGAAAACCAGGGCTTGTTTGGGAAAGGGTTAAGAAACAGTTCCTATCATTTGAGCCTCATTTAATTGGTGCTTGCAAATGCTTTGTATTTGGACAATTACATTTTTTTTCAGTTGGTAAAGAGTAAGATCTGCATGTTACCACCCAGCTAAGAGAGCTTGGCATCTTGACATGAACAAGCACTGGGTGAAATTTTTAAGAATGAAGATCCTGATCTTACTTACCCATACCAGTGAATATTAGTCCCAGTTATTAAAGTGCATTTGAATTGAAATCATATCACTTAAAAGTATGGAAATAATTGTGAAGATGACAATCTGTTATTGTGCAGTCAGTCCAAGTGTTAGTTGCTGGCAGAGACATTAATTTAAAAACTAGGTTTAAAGTTGCCAGGTCACTCTATCTTTTGTTTACTTTTTGCCTGATTTTAAAATTTATTTTTCTGCCAGGGACAAGCACCTGGACTGGCATGATACAGTAACATACTGTCATCTTCAAAATATTATCCACACTTTTGAATGGTATGATTTAAATGTAAATGCATTAACACCTGCATGATGTCTCCTTGGCCACTATTGGGCCTTTAAAATCAGTTTGAAGTTTGTGGATACTTTAAAGCATGCCAATTTTTAGCCTGAGACTATATTTTCTGTTTGATTCACTTTTGCTTTACAAGTTCTGTCATTGAGGTTTGTTTCATCCGCTGTATCAGGAAACTAGATATTCAAGTGATTTTCACTAAAGGGCCCCTTCATACAAACTTAAGATAAATGGATCTGTTTTTTCCTGCAGTTGCCTTTAGCTGCTATTGAGAGATTGTTGGGTACTCATTGAGCAACCAGGAGTGATATATGAGAGATCTTTAGCAATAATGAAGAGATCTGACAGAGATCATTGACAAAAAAGAAACAGATAAAAATCAGTGAAAGATGAGAGTCAAGTTACTGGGGTGACAAAAGTCAGATTGAGAGTTCCTTGGTGACAAAGGAGATCACAGAATATTTCTTATGTGTACGGAAATATCTTTGTGTAACTATATACAATGTTTTGAATGCAAAATCTGTGTTTCCATTTGAATAAAGTTTTACTGAGTCAATGGGACCCAGTGCGACTGAAAAAGTTTATTCCCATTGAGTTCCTTCTGAGTCCCATTTTCGCTTGCATAAATTGTACGTTTAATCAGGCCAGATTTGGTTGGTGGATAGAGGGAAGAAGCTATTTCAAATGACTTTTTTCATGAAACCTTTCAAGGGTTCATTGTGCTGTGCATACCGGTGCGTGTCGCTTGCAATATGTCTTACCATGGAACTTATGTGAAAGTCCATACAACCTGCGGTAAAAACATTTTTTATGATTAGTTTCACAACAAATCAATTAGTTTCTTTTAGAAACCTATTTTTGAAGGTAACATCTTTCAATCATTGGTATCAGGGTCCTGCGTGGCTTAGTGGTAAGATGTGAGACTCTGGACCTGGAGGCCCTGGGTTCAAGCCCTACTTTATCCACTGGGTTTTTCGTGGGCGTGTCCTTGGACAAGACACTTCAGAGCCATAGCCTAGTACTGGTGGAACCCAGAAAATGCATGAATATGTGAGCTGTCGCCATGATACAACTGAAATAATGTTGAAAGTGGCGTAAAACACCAATCAATCAATCAAATTCAATCATTGGCCCTGGAAAAATCGCAAATGCTTTTTCTTTTTGGCTGGAGAAGCCATTGTCAGTTTCAGTATAGAAATGCTTAGCAACAGCTCTTTTCCTGCAATCAGTTTGCCGGAAAGGACTGGCATTCTTATGGCCAGTTTGGACAAGAAGTTTTAAATATTCGTAATTTGCATTGTTAGCTCACCTGAGCACAAAGTGCTCAAGGTGAGCTATTGTGATTGTGCTGTGTACGGCATACGGCGTCAACATTTTACGTTGTGTGCACTCTAGAGGCCACGTTTTCAGTCAGATATGCTTGAAACTTAGTCAGAATGTTTGTCTTGATAAAATATTGGACAAGTTCTAAATTGGGTCATGTCGGGTCAAAAAGTAGGTCACTGGGCTAAATCCAAGAAAAACCTTTGTGTGCACTCTAGGAGCCATATTTTCAGCCTGATACTCTTAAAACTTGGTCAGAATGTTTGTCTTGATGATACCATAGACAAGTTTGAAATTGGGTCATGTCTTGTCAAAAAGTAGGTCACTGTGAAAAATCATAGAAAAACCTTGTGTGCACGCTAGAGGCCACATTTTCATCCTTATACTCATGAAACTTGGTCAGAAAGTTTGTCTTTGTGATATCTTAGACAGCTTCCAAAGTGGGTCACATCCGGTCAAAAAGTAGGTCATTGGACCAAATCATAGAAAAACCTTGTGTGCACCGTAGAGGCCACATTTCAGCCTGATACTCATGAAAGTTGGTCAGAATGTTTGTCTCAATGATATCTTGGACAAGTTTGAAATTAGGTCACATTGGTTCAAAAAGTAGGTCACTTACACTCATTTGTTTTTCATCATTAAAACCAGGCTCTCTTCAGCTTTATCAGCTGTAGATGGCTTTACTCAGGTGAGCGCTTTAGGGGCAATGGCCCTCTTGTTTTTGTTATTGGTTTAGTTAAATTGAATCATCGTTTTGACTCATTTTTGTCTGCGTCCAAGGTACCTGATTAGCTTTGATATTTTGTGTCTGAGCCAATTTTCATGCGTATATATAGATACTTTTACGTTGTAAATGAAAACCCTGATTATTGAGAGTACCTTGGGTGAAGAAGCAGATAGAGTTCCTTGATTGGTGACTAAAAGAAGTAGCAGAACTTTTGCATTTATAAGGAAGTATCTTGTGTTATACACAATCTTTCAAATAGCAGGACTTTTGCATTTTTAAGTAATTATCTTGTGTTATACACAATTTTTCAATGTCTCAATGGAAAAAAAGGGTCCATTATGTATGAGCAAGACTTAAAGGGACAATAAGAAGTTCCACTTATTTTACATTAAATCGCAAACCCTGTCTGCTAAGCCAGATTGCAGTTTCTCTCGTCTGGAAGAGGAAATAAAGATGACGAAGAAGGAGATTATGAATCTTGTGAGGGGTTTGCTCCTTGCTCATCAAAAAGCAAGAAATATCTTGAGGCATAAGAGATACCTGAATATGAATATTGAAACCCTTTTGTGGCTCAATATGAAGTAATATGATGAAAAGTAACCTCACGAGCAATTTCCTCTTTTCTCATTGTTTTTCATTTTGTTGAAAAGTAGTATTGGGTAACACTTATGAAAATATTAAATTCTCAAAATAGCGCAAGAAAAGAATTATTCTCTTCCACATTATTTTGCCATAGTATGAATCAAGGCCCTGGGATATCGATTAGCAGTAGCAACACTTGCTAATAGTGGTTTCATAAATGTGTCAGCAAATATGCCAGTAGGGGCCTGCCGAATAAATATGTGCACATTTTTTACCAATCACAAATTACAATCTATTCATTCTGTAACAGTACCAAGAAGTAGGTCAAAAGCCAGCACATTCAGCTACGCCGAAAAAACAGTTTGGTCATTACAAGAGCAGAGGCTTGACAGCATTATTTATATAGTTACAAATGGATCCTCGACTGGTGTGTCAGATGCTCTCATAAGAAGTAACCACTGAACAGCTGAACCCAATAACAGCTGGGCAGAGAACCTTGAGCCAGGGTTAGAATTTGCTCTGACCCTCAGATACCTTGCTTCGCGTGAAAAGTACCTTGCCCTTAATTACTTACCTTTATATAATATCTAAGAATATCCTGTTTATGCAAAAAATGAAACAAGTTGTTAGTGATTAGTACAAGGATTAACAGCCCTGATTCATCCTAAGAGAGAAAGTTTACTGCAGTTTCTTGACCAGGTATAATTTCCCAGATGAGAGTGGTCTCTCTGTTAATAGCATGTGCATCTCATAAATCAGTATATATTATTACAAGAATTAAAAGAATTTCTGAAGCAGGAAATGGTTTTGTTCCCTCAGACACCATATTTTCCTGACCTTGCCCTGTGTCATTTCTTTTTGTTCCCAAGGATTTTTCTCCATGATGCTATTTGCCTTTGATGCTAATTAACACTGGAGTTGTTTTTGGACTCTTTATTGAGGAAGTCAACTGTTGTGGGAACCATTGACTTCGCAGGTCTAGATCCAAACAAAAACTGCCTAATTATGACAGCTACAGTCCCTATTTTCTGCTCCAGAGTGATGCATTTACAGTCAGGCATTTGATTGTATTCGACCAAGAGATCATTGAGGCAGTTTAATGTTGATTTTGAGTTCTGAGGGTAATTGGTTTGAGATTACTAAGAGATCTCTGTATACTTCATAGAGAGATTGTTTTCCAAGAACAAATTTTAAACTTTGTGAAGACAATGGGTATTACTAAAAGATAAATGAAAAATTGTGGATAAAAAGTTGTGCAAGGGGGGTTAAAATGGTAACTGATCCAGTTCTGTGGAGATAAATGCTATTTTATAGTCCTATTTCTTTATAAAGCTGGACTTAGAGCCTTGCAGCTGAATGAAAATAGCCTTTTTTTTTGTGGGGGGGGGGGGGGAAGAAGCAGATATTATATTTGTGACTGCAGTGCATGATGTGTCAGATTGGTACCGTGAAAGCCTATTAAATTGGTTGCAGACAGGACTGCATTGGAAGAGAGAATCAAAACAATTTTCTCTGGAGGATGTGACCAAATTCACTTGATACTGAAGAAGAGACAAAGAAAGATAAGTTCTTTCTCATAAAAAATTCATTTTTCACACAATATGTCCATGCGCCTGTCTCAGTGGAAATCAAAAATAATTGAAGTGTGTTTCTTTTACTCACTAATTCCATTCACCACTTATTTATCATGGATGACATTCAATCAAAGTATATTAGATTAGATTCTAGTCAGGATTTTGCCAATACCTCAGCACTTTAGAATGGCTTGATATTAGATAATACCAAAGAGAAATAATCTGGAATTTCCAGGTACTGGGATGGTGGTATTATAGCTGTAAATTAGGTATAAAATTGTCCTACAGTTTAGAAGATGAATTCCATGTGGATTCATTTCTTTAGGAGGCTATTTATTTTTGTTAGAAATTCTTAAGAAATTTAATTTCTTACCTCAAGTATTTCTGGATTTTTTTTTTTTTTCTCTTGTATTTAACATAGAAAGTGTTACCATATTTTAAATGTTGTACCTTCATTGTTTTTCAGTGAATTAAATTTCAGCTCATGCAAAGGAGCATTTTCAACAGATCAAAATGGATTAGTATCTACCACTTGGCTTTATGAGAAGACCTCAATTCTTATCAGAGTAGTCAATTGAATTTATAATTTCTTGATAGCAGATGTAGGAACACAGTAATGGGACTCACAAAGAAACATCAGCTGAATAATTTGTTTAGGTTCTTGGAACAGGCTTTTCCACTGCTTTGAACGGTGTCTCAATCATACCATGACAAAAGCTCTCTTATTCATGTCTTACCTTGGTTTTATTTGTAATGAGTTCGGGTTCCACATTGCCTTGTCTGAGAATACTTCCGTGTGACCAGCTCTGATTGATTGATTGATTGATTGATTGTATGGTGTTTAACGCCGTTTTTAACATTATTTCAGTTATATCGCGGCGGCCAGTGCACCTATCCATGCTTTCCTGGAGTTTCTTTAACCAGTACTTCGTACAATATTCTTTCCAAGCCACTGGCTGCTTTCCCACATAGCCATTGTCGAAACAATGGTCAGCGGTGAGAGAAGAATGAATTCTGTCGCAATGACTATCATCAATCCTCGGAAAGAAATTGGCCGAACCGGGGATTGAACCAGCGACCTGTTCTCAAGTCCCGTACGCTACCGACTGAGCTATGGGGCTCGGCGTGACCAGCTCTGCAAGTGGAGATTAAAACGGGATTCTCTGCTGGCAAGTTCAACAGCTCAGTAACCATTGATAGGTGTTTGCTGTCAATATTATGCTTCATTTGGAGTATTCTGATTTTGGTTGCTTTTGATTGGTTCTGGTCATAAATTGATGCTTACAAATTCTACAGCTTGTTTGTCAAGGTGTTTTTTAGGACTGATGTTGGCCAGATTTTTAATTGGTTTTGGTTGGTATATAAGAAAAGATGGCAAAAGAATGATTCTTTACATGATTTATGGTGGTAACTGTTGCACTTATCAGGGCAAAATTCTTGCAGAAACTAGGCACTACATAATTATGTGTTATATGAACTATATGTTTAACCATGCTTGACGAGAAAAAGGATAACCTTTCATCTTCATATGAAGCTTTGAAAAATTAATGACCTTTTTATGCCCCTGCCATGAAATGGGGGGGGGTTATAAAGTTACCTGTGTCCATCTGTGTGTGCGTGCGTGTGCGTGTGTGTGTGTGTGTGTGTGTGTGTGCGTGCGTTAGTGTGTGTGTCCCATTCATGTCCGGAGCATAACTTCTACATTTATCCATGGATTTCAAAAAAATTTTGCACAATTGTTCTCCTTAACAAGTACTAGTGTCATGTGAAAAGTTTGTTTCGATATGCCGAAGGTCAAGGTCACGGTTGAAGATCAAATGTTTAAATTGACCTTGTCCGGAGCATAACTTCTACATTTATCAATGGATTTCAAAAAAACTTTGCACACTTGTTCTCCTTAACAAGTACTAGTGTCATGCGAAAAGTTTGTTTCGATACGCCCAAGGTCAAGGTCACAGTTGAAGGTCAAATGTTTAAATTGACCTTGTCCAGGGCATAACTTCTACATTTATCAATGGATTTCAAAAAAACTTTGCACACTTGTTCTCCTTAACAAGTACTAGTGTCATGCGAAAAGTTTGTTTCGATACGCCCAAGGTCAAGGTCACGGTTGAAGGTCAAATGTTTAAATTGACCTTGTCTGGAGCATAACTTCCTCAATTTTGTTATCAGGTATAAATAATCTTTTATCTGCTTGGCTATATATATAATAAACCTTCTTAACCCTGTCTAAGCTGTTATCCAAAACAACAATTTTCTGTAATACCTACTGATTCTCTCATATGACATACCTGTGACTAATGCCATTTAGCTTGGGCATCCGTGTCTCTGACACACCTATTTCTAGTTCAGGTTTCAAAGCATTGACAAGAGAGAGATACTAGAAGATTCCTGACAATCACTGTCACTACAAAAAGATTCATAAACTTTGAGTCAGTTTTTCAAAGCATTTCATGACATATTTAGTTACCTCTAAGCTAGAATAAGATGAATGGGTTGAATATTTGAAGGAGAGGAAAGTTTCTTTTTTATCGGTGGTATGTACATATATTGAAAACATTGAGGGAAAAGAACAATAACTTGCCCATGCACTTGCTTTTTTGTCACATTGTTTTCAAAGTCTAGTCAGCTTGAGACCAGGTGTAGAGGTGCACTTTAGACAAGAATTAGTTGCTGCATGGTAAGGACCAAACTTAGTGATCATTGATATGAATGGGTGAGGTGAACTTTATGTTCAGGTTTTATTGAAGCGGTATTGGAAAACATGCTGGACTGGTGTGGGTAATAAAATATGAGAGTCTGTAAATTAATAATAGAGTTACATTTAGTCACAGTTTAAATGTTTGGATAATTGGAAATGTGTAACCTTCAGTATCAGAGGATTAATTGAAGAGGATCTTGTTGTCAACCAGTTACACTATCTAACAGTAATATAATCATGTGCTTTCTTGTGCCTCCTTACAAACTGATAGTTGAAGACTTCTTACATCACAATGTGATGTCAGAAATTCTTTAACCCTTTCCCAAACGATAAATTTTACACTGGTCCAAATTGAAAGAGTTTGCAGACGACAATTTTAAATTTGATGAAAATGACAGAAAGGTCTCCAGAAGGGTAGAAAACACTGTGGGAAAAGGAGAAATTGCTCGTTACGAGCAATTTCTCCTGTTCCCTCAGTGTTTTCTAAAGACTTGTACTGCAGACACGTGAAAAGCAGGGCTTGTTTGGGAAAGGGTTAAACAATTTTATGTAAGAATGCACTAGAAAAAGTATGCATCATAATAGTGTCGTAAGGAAAAGATTCTTTAAGTGTGCATGAGAAAGTCATGGACTTGAACATTGATGATGTGAATAAGAGTTCAGGTTAAAATGTAGCAAAAATTAAAAGAATGACTCGGTTGTAATTGGAATAAGTCAATATTTGAATACATGTACTAACTTGTGCTGTGAAATATAAAGTGACATGAGATGCATAATCTCTATTCTTTTCACTTCTTTCCTAATTCTAAAGCTAGCCATCCGATCTGATTCAGCCAATCATATCTTGAATTATTGAATTTGAAACAAAATTTTAATGTTGTTGAATACTACAGCCTTGTATGATACCTTGTGTTTGTGTTGAATTCAAGTTGAGTATTCAAACACAGAATTATTGATTGAGAGGTTGTTGACTGTCAACTATATAAAGGAATTTTATCAAGCGCAGAGCTTCCGCCTCATGCTGTTTTTATCTGTATCTTGATCGTTCAAATCTCAAAACCATTTTTCCAGTTCGTCTCATTTCTATGTCATGATTCATTTTGAGTCCAAGTCAAATACAAAACATCATGACTGTCTTTTACTGAGGTGCATAAGAGAGTTAAGATTAGGATACAATGACTTTGAAGACTGTTTAAGATTAGGATACAATGACTTTGAAGACAGTTTCTGAGTTAACCCTTAACCAGATGACAAAATTATAGCCTTGTCCAAATTGAAAGCATTTGCAGACAATAATTTCAATGTGGCTCAAATGGTGCAATTTTTCTTTGGTAAGGTAGAAAACATTGTAGGAAAAGGAGAAAATGCTGGTTACCAGCATTTTCTCCTTTTCCCCACAATGTTGTCAAAAGGCTTCTTCTCCAGGGTCGTTAAAAGGCATCATTGTGTGGTAAAGGGTTAAAGGATCTGCACAGTTCCTAAATTTCCAAACACTATACAAACCTATCACCTGCAAAAATTCATGTAAGAAAGAAGAAAAGCAAACAGATATAACTGTAGAAGACGCATGAAATGTTTGTATAAATAATACTGCCATATATGTAGCACGCACAGATATTCATTTTTCATACACTCAAGGACCTATTTACAAAGTAAGTAAAGAGGTTAAATTTTTCCCAGCTGTTCTTCATTGACAAAGAGAATGTTGCCTTTCCTATATGCTATAATATTGAAGTGAAAGCTGTCAGAATAATCCATACTTTCATGCTCAGAGGAATTCCAACAAGTTTTCTGTAATGACATTAAGCTTATTGATTGAATTGTCTGCATCAGACCATTAATAGAGCTAATTAGACTGTGTTGGATATTATGAGGACCGCTTAATCAAAGCATATTTTGCAAATTTGTCATCTGCTTATTCAATACTTACAAAATTTAATACTGTGTAGCAGGGTTCATGTCATGTAGCTGTTGGTGACTGTGCCTTATATACTGATACTTTTGTTTTTTGACAAGAAATGGTTCTGGGTATGAAAGTGATATAAATCTTTCTGTTTAGCATAACAGATAATTATGAAAGTATTTCTGTCTGTAATAAGGGTTGATTTACCTTTGTTTAGTTTATTATTAAGAAATGAATGTACAGTTATGTGAGTGGCTCTATAGCGGTTTTATATGTTCATGTACTTCAGACTGGAAAAAAAGATACATGTATTATCAGAAGAGGTAGCAAGTGTTTAACATTAATTGCTCTTCCTCACATATTGGATTCAAGTTTTGATTTAGCGGATAGATCATTTTGTGACCAAAAGTGTGTGCCTGTATTTGCATACTGCTGATAACAGTCAAGTTGCATGTTCTAATCTAGCATATTATCACACTCTAAGCTTTACTATCACCTAGTTGTAGGAACTTGTGATACAATGTGTTTAGAATACATGTATAAGGACTCAGAAATATAAACAAAATTCTATAGAATAGTGTATATTTGATTACATTAGTAATTTATTGGAGAGGTATGGGAAATTCGTTCTCTGTGTTCCAAGGATGTACCTCCAAGAAGAAAGCTGCTGGTAAAAACAGACCCACTGAAGGTTGTTACTATAGTTTATAATCTATTTTCTCTTTTATCTTTGGGCTTTTTCCATCAATTTTGCAGTTACAGTTTCATATTAAAATTGAATAAGTGTTTTTACTCAGATGTATACATAATACTGGTACTCTACCAGGATACTACTGTATACTAAGTATAACTTTATTGTGGGGGAAGAGTTGATTTTCAATAATTTGTGAAAACATGAGTTTGTTACAAAGGGGATGAGAACATGTGAATATGTGGCAATAAGAGAAATTCTCACCATGAGCATTTTCTATGTTTGCCATGATGTTTTTCACAAGACTAAAATGGTCTTTTAGACAAGCTGTCTGCATTTGTAGCCCTGTACTCATAGTAACCCTATATCACACTATCCTGACTTTTAACAACCCTGAGGAAAAGGGCTTTTTTGAAAACATCGTGGGAAAAGGAGAAAATGCTGGCTACCAGCATTTTCTCCTTTTCCCTCAATGTTTTTCACCCTTTGAAAGACAAATGTCAAGGTTTGAGTTAACATTTGATTTGTCATCTGCAAATGCTTTCAGTTTGGACAAAGTCTAAAATTTTGTTATTTGGTGAAGAGTTAAACTAATAATTTATGTAGAAATAATTTCAACATAATTATCATGCTGACACCCCTGTTGTGGATCATACCATGTTTTCCTGCCTTCACAGTTATCTTTGGCCAGTTGTCACTACTTATCCCAGTACTCCACACCAACTTATCTGTTACCTGTCAGCATTACACTGACAAACTATGACTTTAATCTTTTACCAAAGGATTGAGCGCTTTTATTTCCCTGCTAAAGAAGGCTTTTGAAAATGTTTTTGGAGTAGGAGAAAATGCTGGTCATAAGCATTTTCTGCTTTTACTACAATGTTTTCTTCTCTTTCAAAGGAAAGAAACCCTTCATTCTTGCCATATTAAATCTGTCCTTTACATGTGTTGTAGGGAATTGAGTCAAAAAGTTTATCAAAGAGTTTTAAATAACAAATAATATGTTTAGTCCTCCTCTGGCTTAGGGCATTTAACCCTTTACCACATAATCCCGACTTTTAACGACCCTGAGAGAGAAGCCTTTTGAAAACATTGTAGGAAAAGGAGAAAATGCTGGCAACCAGCATTTCCTCCTTTTCCTACCCTTCCCAAAACAAATTTTAATTTTTGAGTCACATTTATTTTGTCGTCTGCAAATGCTTTGAATTTGGACTAGTCTAAAATTTTGTTGTTTTGGTAAAGAGTTAACCCTTTACCACACAATCCTGTGTTTTAACGACCCAATAATATAAGCCTTTTGAAAACAATGGGGGAAAAAGAGAAAATGCTGGTAGCCAGCATTTTCTCCTTTTTCCACAAATGTTTTCTATCCTTCCCAAAACAAGTTTTAGTTTTCCAATCACATTCATTTTTTAGTCTGCAAATGCTTTCAATTTTGAACAGTGTAAAATTTTGTTGTTTGGTATAGAGTTAATATGAGCAGTTTCTCCTTCCACATGTATTATTTTAGTGTTAAACCGCCATCATGTTTAACTCTTTACCAAACAACAAATTTTGGACTCGACCAAACTGAAAGCATTTGCAGATGACAAAATAAATGTTGCTTAAATGATGATTTTAGTCTATGATAGAGTAGAAAACATTGTTGCAAAAAGGAGAAAATGCTGGTTACCAGCATTTTCGCCTTTTCCCACAATGTTTTCAAAAGCCTTCTTCCTCAGGGTTTTTAAAACTCGGACTTGTGTGGTAAAGGGTTAATTTTCAGCATTTTCTGTATCTGATTTGGTTTGAGAAGTCAAAAATCGTAAAGTTCTCAAAGTGAAGTAGACATGTTCACTCAGTGGGGTTGTTAGAAAAGACCCAAGCATTTCAACCAGAATATCTTTTTAGGGCAATTATGACTTAGATCTTATGTGTTTTTAGACAGTGTTGCCCAAGATCAGGCTTGATCTTGGTCTACACTTTTTACAGGAATACCTCATGCTGGTTAGAAAATATCATCAAACCTAGGCAGAACCCATTTAAAGAGAATGGTGCATAGGGCTCAAGAAAAAAACACCGGGCACCATAATTATTCATCAGCCACTCTAATTTTAGACTAGTGAAGCTAGTCTATAGGCATCATGATTGACCAAGAGTCAAAGTAAACAAAGAACCCCACAGTCGCCAAATACTGCCTCACAGTAAAATATTTCTTTCCGTTAGAAATCCTAATTCTGTTATATATGAAAATTTTGACCAAAACCACAAAATTTCTACCACTCCAATTTGAACATGTCTTCTTACAAAGTAATAGACTGAACAAGATGTCATTTATAAGGTACAAGATCTTTGCTGATATTATGAAGCAAAATATGTTGTTTGATCCTGAGTGGGAAATGGCCTCGGAGCTCAAAAATAGGTATTGGGATGATAGATGCCAGGAAATAAGAAGAATTGCCCAATAAACACAAAGACTCTTTATTCAGTAATACTGGTCAAGGGGTCTCCCTAATCAGCGTCAGGAAATGTCAGGAAGTGTCAGCAAGTGTCAGGAAGCGTCACAAGCCCAAATATTCCATTTGTCGTGTTGTTTTTGTAATACTAATGGAGTATGTAACATAATCTATCAAAATATCTTATTTTAGTGTGTATTTTGACCCCAATATGGAAAAAATCCGCCTACAGACTAAGCGTCACGAGAAATGCTGGATAACTATAGGAGCGTCAAAAGGTGTGAAGTCCACTAAGTACTAGTACTTATAGAATTAGTGTCACGAAATATTGCGGATAAATGTAGGAGGGTCTGGGAACTAGACAATTATGACAACAGAACAATTTTAACGATGACATTTAAAAAGGAAAGTATAAATTTACTTACCTCTCAAAGTAACACTCAATCCTTATCCATTAATTCACAATCACACAGTTGATACATTAATACACAATCCATATTAATATTGACTCTTCTTAGTTCTCTGAATCAAGTCTATCTTGAATCAGATTAAGCCCACAAACCACGTCAAGGTGAGAGTCTCTTGTGGGTAAGGTATTAACTTACGGGCTGTTAGGCCGCGCCAGAGGTTACCATATAGATGGGGGGGGGGGGCTAGCTATGTACATCGGTATTAACTTACGGGCTGTTAGGCCGTGCCAGAGGTTACCATAGAAAGATATACATGTTTGTACATTGGTATTAACTTACGGGCTGTTAGGCCACGCCAGAGGTTACCATAGAAAGATATACATGTATGAACATTGGTATTAACTTACGGGCTGTTAGACCGCGCCAGAGGTTACCATAGACAGATATTATACAGAAATATGGACATTGGTATTAACTTACGGGCTGTTAGGCCGCGCCAGAGGTTACCATAGAAAGATATACATGTATGAACATTGGTATTAACTTACGGGTTGTTAGACCGCGCCAGAGGTTACCATAGAAAGATATTGGTATTAACTTACAGGCTGTTACACCGCGCCAGAGGTTACCATAACGTACAGCTATGTACATGTATATACATAAATATTATTTCAGTTTCATTCTTTTCCAAAATTATTGCATTCATTTTGTAGAAGCATGTGGTTTTCAAAAGATCCTTCTTGTTTCAAAATAATCAGTCAATTCGAACTTTTTTGTATACAGTATTTGTTTTATTAGATCTAAGTCTTTTTCTCTGTCCTGTTTTTTTTTGCAATTTCCGGTACTTTTGGTATTTTTAACTTGCCGTCAGAAGAAACTATATATTTTTCAGAAATATTTTTTAAGCCAAAACTGAAAAATTTTGAAACTAGTGACTCCTTTTCCTGATCTGTTTTTGACTGCCAAATAATTTTGCCGCACTGAAGTTTGGAGAGGAGTGGGTGCAGTTCAAAGTCTCCGTGTCCGTAGAGTGCCCCCCTGACCAAAGCTTCTTGTAGTTTGCATTCTTGATGTATTTTTTCAACAAGTTCTGGAAGTTTTTGAGGTGTCCAATTTTGATTCAATTTAAGTATGTGATTAATGGATTCACAGTTATTATTTTTCCAATTTGGGGGCACTTTGGAGTCACTAGACCTAACATTGTAAATATATTGGCGTATGGAAGGGATGATTTTGTCAGTCAGATAAGGGCCTAAATGACAGTAATTCCTAACAATTTCAGTAGCTTGAGAGTCAAAATCAATAGTTGTATCTTGTTCTACTAAACCACCACAGCCAAAGATTTTATTGAATACAGTATTAGTTTCCTTTTCACACATTCCAATTTTGTTTTTTACATATCTTTTGAAGTTTTCACCTAAATGACGGGTACAAAGTGTAGTTTTTGAACTGGGGAAAGAATTTTTTATTGCTTTGATAAGTGCCTTTTCTTCATCTGTTCCTAAAATAAGCTCAGTAGCACTAATTTGGGTTTCGTGTATCATGCCCAAAACAGCCGAAAGATGGGAGAAAAATCTTTGATAGGTGTGAAATGAGCCATCCCAATGTAAATAAACTGGTCCTAAAATAATTGGATTTGTACTAGTTCCCTTCCGTAACAACTTTTTTTCCTGGAAGACTGTGGTGGTAACATAACAGGCACCAAGGTTAAATGTTCTGTCGATCCCAATTACAGCTGAGTGCAGTGAATTTTTTAGATGCCGAATTTGAAAGTCAGTATAGCAGATAACATTTGGCGGTTTAGTGCCACAGTGAATAATTTCCTGTATGAATAAATTTCCGTCACTAGCCAAAGATATCAAAATTTGTAAATCGTCTGCAGTATTTTTTCTATTGCCTGGGTTTTCTTTTTTATTCATGCTATATTTCATGTTTTCAACAAATTTTGAGTCTCGAGGTTGATGCAAGTCAGAAGTGAAAGCCGAAGAAAAAATACTCTTTACGGATTTTCCGGATTTTATTTCATTTTCAGTTTGTTTTTTAGTTGCGGGAGATGTCCGAATATATTCATTCCTTGTAATTTTTGAATTTCCGTGGTGTCAAACTGCATCGGATGGATATGTACCCAAATATTCTGCCAAAGCCAAATTCAGTTTTTCCGATGAGTACCCAGGCATTGTCTCAAAATAAGAAATTCGTTTTTTATAGTTTTTGTCCCGCTTCAAAGTGGCATAGTATCTTCTTAGAGTAAAAATTTCAGTAGGTTGTGGTTCCAGCGGGGTGAATTTCCTTTTAATTTCTTTTCCAAACAAGCCACCCTTTTTTATGCACGATTCCAAGTTGCCAAATTTGTTTTTGATGAAATAACTTGTTTTATTTGAAGTAGTTTTGGTATCCCACACACCGCAGTCATCCCAAAAATCCATTTTTCTACCATTTAATTTCCTTTGGACATTTTCAGAGTTATCAAAAACGAACCATGTGTTACTTTTGGCGCCAGTGTGAATTCCATTTGAAACTTCTGTGCATTCCAAAATTTTATCAAAAAGTTCCATGGTGTCAAAGAATTTCAAGTGCTCTGTATTTGAAGGTGTGCGGGTGGTAACAGACATGTCTTTCTCCAAGACTGGCGTAACATGAGTTTTCTCACGAATATCCGTTTCGATGAGAGACTCGTCCGTCACGTGTTGCTTAGAATTGAGGAAAGGACTTTCGTCGACTCGGGTCCCGTTCGATTCCTGATTTTGAAGATTGCCTTCAAATTCAGAAACCACTTCCTCTACGAGTTCCTTAGAATCAATGAGAGGTCTTTCGTCGACTCGAATCCCACTCGGTTCCTAATTTTGAAGATTGCCTTCAAAATCAGAAACCTCTACCTCCACGGCTCTACAATGCAGGGTCGAATCAAAAATTGTCGGGCAGGGGTTCAGCGAATTTCTAGAAGTGCTGTTCAAAGGGGGGAATTCAGTTTCACTTTCCAAGTCCAAACATCAAAAGAGTTGCTAATGATTGGAACGAAATGATTTGGTAGCCAAGTTTTCGAAAATTCCAAAGCTGTGCTTGTCCACATAATTTGAATAGGATCTGACTTAATTTTGAAGGAACCGGCAGGCAAAAAGGTGGTGTTCAAAATCCCTACACACTTATCCAATATGCCGTTCCTAGTAGGATAGATTGACTGTATGGGACAGCCAATCACGCTAGCAGCAGCCATCATAGTCCAAGCACTAGACCATCCCCCGATAGCTGCTGCATCTTTACATGAGACTTCATAATTTGGAGACACTATCCTAAATTTTCCATTAGCAGCACTCTCATAGAATTTCGCATTTTCGACCAGTTCCATACAAGTCAAAACACGACTTTGAACGGACAGACCCTCATGTCCTACGAGTGCCACTGAGACTGCATTGAAGAAACAATTTCCGTCAGCCGAAACTTGAACCGGTACTTTATCAAAAACGTGGCACCCAGTATTTTCTAAAATTTTGTAGGAAATTTGGTCAATTGCCAAAGAAGACGAATTTTGAAAGTCCAAATCGAGTCTTTTGTCTAATTTCATTTGTTTTTCCTGTCTCATCAGAATCTTTTCAGTCGCGACCCCGTCAGCCAAATTGCCCAAAACAGCATATTTTTCTAATCTAGCCAAAGATTTGCCAAAATCAAAATTCCCATCAGATCCTAAATTGCATTTTAGACAGACAAAATCACAATGATTACTAGAGAGCAATTTCAGGTGTGCTTTAGTTAAATTTTGACAGCGAATGTGAAACCACTGGTCACAGATTTCACAAGCAATTACATCTTTCAGACAATTTTTACTGCACACACCACAGGGAAATGCCATTTTGATAAATTTTATCTTAATGACACCAGCCAAATATCCCAATTTTTTTGAGAAGGCTAAATCCCAAAATGCCTAGTCTATTCAATATACAGAACTGATATGTAGCCAAAATAATTGAATTCAATATATCGTTTATATAAAGGTAGCCAAATGTATGTTGTATGATAGCCGAATATATTGCAATTGAAAAGCAAATATGAACGAGCGCAGTACAGAATATTTCTTGATATAAAATCCAGAAACGAAGTACCAAATGGTATGCTTGCCAAATGTTCCATGCAGTATATATATATTCTCTCATTTTTGACATGTTCTCAAAACCTTATTATCTTCTCTGATTGTTGCAAACAATAAACACTGGAAACCTTTAATTATTATTAATCTTGATATCTAGTTTGTTGCTATGTAAATTCCATGCTGTATTACTTTTGCATACCTGGAAGAGAATAAAGTGTTGTATTATTGTATATTATTATTATTGTATTGATGATTAATTGGTTTGTTAGAGATCTGATGAGCGTGTAAGTTTCTAATCAAAAAGGTGTGAAAAAGCACGCTCGCATTAATTGATATTAGTGATGGATACTTGATGAGCTTTTAAGTCTCTAATCAAAACGTTGTGAAAAAGCACGCTCGCAATAATTAATCAATCAATCAAGCAAGCAAGCAAGCAATCAATCATTTTATTGGCAACGCTCGACATACAATGTTATCATTGGTATCATTAATGATACATGTACCTGCAAATGTGTATGACATGTATAACAAATTTGCCTATTTCAAAGGTTTTTTTTTTTTTTTGAGAGGTGGGGGTATCTCCTTATCTGATAGTGTAGATCCAAGATTAGCCTGCATTTTCTGTGCAGTCTGATTTTGATCTACACTGTCCGCAGAAAGGTCCTTGATTCGAACTCATTACATGTACTTGATCAAGAAACAACTTTTAGAGTCTTAAATAAAAAAAAAAAAAAAAAAAAGGAACATGAGCTAATTATACTGTTCCGACAATTCTTAGATTAAATGCTTCTACCAATACGTGTAAGCTTGTAATCTCTTGTGATACAGGAATGAATCTTGTTCTATTGAATGACAGTTCTCTGATAGTAGAGAAAACATTGTGGAAAAAGGAAACATTGCAAGTTGTGAAAAGCAAGCTATTTATCCTTTTCCCACAATGTTTCAAAAAGACCCTTGAACCTCTTGGCGTCATCTCTTGACGCTTATCCGAAATATATATGTAGTTAATGGATCTCATGACGCAGATTACATATTTGCGCCAGTCCGTAATGTACGTAGTGGTTGTATCTCGTGACGCTGAATATTTCGATTCGCTGACTAGCCTTTTTCCCATAATGTTTCTAAAAGACATCTGAACTTCTTGGCGTTATCTCTTGACGCTTATCCTAAGTATATATTTATGGATCTCATGACGCTGATTACATATTTGCGCCAGTCCGTAATGTGTAGTGATTGTATCTCGTGACGCTCAATACTTCGTGTCGCTGCCTAGCCCGTAATACAGTGGTTGAATCTCGCGGTGCTAAATACGCCCTCATTAGGATTATGGATTATGAGTTATTTGCAAAGGTAAGTAAATTGATATTTCTTGTTTCTGTGTTTTCACTTTTCATGTCAAAATTCATAATAATACTCATTTTTTTTGTAATTGTTTTATTTCCTGACGCTTCTACATTTATCCGCCATATTTCGTGACGCTTATTCTGTATGCAGTAATTGACTTCACACCTTTTGACGCTCTTACAGTTATCCGCCATATTTCGTGACGCTAAGTCTGTAGGTGGATTTATCCCATATCTGGGTACAAATACACACTAAAGTAAGATATTTCGATAGAATATGTTATCTACTTCATTATTATTACAAAAATAACACGAAAAATGCAATATTTGGGCTTTTGACGCTTCTTGACACTTGCTGACTCTTCCTGACATTTCCTGACACTGATTAGGGAGACCGCTGGTCAAGCCAAGATTCATTCTACAAAAAATATACAAACAAAATGCAACTTGTCATGACCAATCAGAGTGAAGAATGTATGCAATGATGTGGCTTAACTTCACACTCTCAAAATAGAGGGTAAAGCTAGACATGGGGAATCAGCTCTATGAGAGGCACAAATGGTAACCACATCACTGAACACAGAGATTCAACACTGACTATTGTCACAACAAGTTACACACATACAGTTTGCATTTACGGAAAGGGACATGTAAACATGATACTTTGACACAAAGTTTAACATCTAAAAATCCATCTTTAAGTAGCAAAACTATAAAGAAGGAATGGAGGTTTATTGCAGACAATTATTTGAAGTCAAAATGTTGAGACATAACTGTTTTATATTTCAAGAAAAGTATGTTGCTAAGTCACAATAAAAAACCAAGTTGAATGATAAACTTTCAGGTTTCTCAGCCATAGTTCATTTTCACTAGCAAACACAGGTTTGTGCAAGAAAGACCTAGGATTTGAGAAATATCAATTACTGATGTTCAATAATGAAAAATAAGTTAACTAGAAATCCAATTACAAAAATTAAAGAAACAGAAAGGCAAAAGTAAAAAGATGTCAAAAACAAACTTACCTGGAAATAAGATGAATTGCCTGATAAACACAAAGACACTTTATTCAATAATACTGGTCAAGCCAAGATTCATAGTTGAGCAGCCAAGGTCCTGGTTTATATAGGCCACTATTTCCAGGTGTTGAATTTAGAGTAAGGTTCTCAAATAGCTTATTTCCTGACAAAGTTTTTGTTGGAATTTTGAAAACAAAGACATCACAAAGTTTGGCTTGATTGTTTAACGCCTAATGCAGACAGGTTAATTCCAAGCCAAACTGTGGGGTTGTTAGAAGGGCTCCAAGACTAATTACTTGGAATGTGTGCCCATTGTTGTGCAAACAAGGAAATACCTTTTGATTGGGAAGGTGTGAAAACATATTCCTTCACATTAAATTACAAAGCTGCATGAAAAGAAAGAAATATAAAGTTATATACAAAACATTCATATGATACAATATTATGCATTATTGCATAAATTTTAAAATACAAAAATATGGATCATAATAATTCCTCCCACACTCTTTTAACTTTGGACCCCAAAGTTTTATACCAAGAATATGGATCATAGGAAGTTATTATGAAACCATCGAATAAGTTGCAAAACAAATATTGATACGAAAAGAGTAAAAACATAATCAAATATACAATGTTGGCCAATTAAAAAAAGTAAAGGTGTACGTACATAACTTGAAATAAGTGAGATATCACTAGAAAAGTAGAGACAATCATTGGTCTTGCAATATGCGTCTTATTACATTGATTTTGAAGACATAAATTATCAAACCATACAGAAATAAATCCATGCACATTAAAGCAGTGGTTCTATATGCAAGAGATAATTTAATAAATTCAGACAGAAATATATCCCAGCAATTGAGGCAATGGTTCTGAATGAATTAGTGAATCCAGTACATTGGCCCAGGGAAAAGGCACTGGAAATATACCCATGAAAAAAGTCCCATAGTGCTTTGCTATGGCTCCATGCAATAAAAACATGTAAGCAATTTAAGCTTATAAAAAATACCATAAAAACAGGTTTGAACATGACTAATACACATGTTTCTTTTTCTTTTGGTAAAGATGCATTGCATGCAGTTGACAACCGGAAGGTAGTGTCCAGTGGATTAAAAACTATGGATCTATGTGAGGTTTTACGGAAAACAATTCAAAAGCATACAGAAAAAATACCCATTGCAAAGTAAAACAATGGTTCTATATGAGATTGAATTAAAATGATTACAGCATACTTCATAAGAGGCATCATACAAGCTTAAACACTTTACAAACAAATGTCCATTTGCTCTCAGCTATGGTTTCATGTGATCCATACAAGACAGGTTAAATAATATAACACAGAAATATACCCAGTACACAATTAAACACTGTTTCTAGATGAAATATCATTTATACCTTAAACAGCAAAGAACTGTATTAATGGACTCACTTTGAAAAAATATCCCATGACTGAAATCAGTGGTTTCATAGCATACATAGAAGACAGTTAAAAAGATCGGATGAAAATAACCCAGCGTATAATAAAACACTGTTTCAATATGAAATATAACTGAAACTTCTTGCAAAAGTAGCTCTGAAACAAATAAGACTTATTTGAAAACAATGTCCACAGGCTCAACATGTCATAGAGAACAACTGTAATTCATACAGAAAAGTGGCCACTGCAAAATAAAACAATGGCTCTGTATGAAAGACAATTGAAACTTCATACAATTGTCTCATCATGAAGGCAATGCAAGTGACCCTCAAAAAATTCTCCAATGGCTGAAATCCATGCTTTTAATTTGGTAAAAAATGCATGTTAATAAACTGAAAATGTAACTCAAAACAGAAGGAAATGTGCTTTAACAGCAAAATCACCAATGATTAAAAAAAAAAAATTGTGATCTTTTACACACAGAAAAACTAAAAAAAAAAATTAAATTGTAAGTTTCCCATAGGGTAAATAAGAACAAAAACATTTATTTGAAAAATCTGTCAGGATACTTTTAGATTCATTTGAAAAGAGTTTTTGCCTGATCAAGTAGAAATCATCCACAGACATATGACATGAGCTATATTGCGAAAACCGTAGCCATTCTTCAGAAGAAACCATTGAAAAGAGAAAAGAAAAAAATACCCATTGTGAGAAAAAGGGATACAAAGAACCAATATCTCACTACAGGAAAAAGAATTTTAAGAATTTTGTTGTGCCACCTAAAGGGTAAATGGTTCCTCAAAGAAACAGCCACATGAATTAACTACATATTGCTCATGGCGCTAGTCTGAAGATAAATTTTCATACTATGTTGTATATCTAAAAGAAAAATCTGATATAACGTTTTGTCTGGTAGTCAATTTTACAGTTTTGAAAATGGAAATAGAAGTTACTTCTCAAAGTTCAGTTATTCTTTTGGCAGTGAAGTCCATGTGTCTGGGTCGATTCGATAGTAGGATCAGTGTCAAAGTCCAGGTGGCCATCATTTCGTATTCAACTTAATTATCTTCCAGGGCTGAAGAAAGGCATCTTTGTTGGTTATATGTAAGGTCGGGCGAACTTTATCACGGAGGCTTCTAATGAGAACTTTGATTCATTTCCATTGTGGGATCTTCATATTCTCCACCAGATATTATGAAGCAAAATATGTTGTTTGATCCTGAGTGGGAAATGGCCTCGGAGCTCAAAAATAGGTATTGGGATGATAGATGCCTGGAAATAGACGAATTTCCCAATAAACACAAAGACTCTTTATTCAGTAATACTGGTCAAGCCAAGATTCATTCTACAAAAAATACACAAACAAAATGCAACTTGTCATGACCAATCAGAGTGAAGAATGTATGCAATGATGTGGCTTAACTTCACACTCTCAAAATAGAGGGTAAAGCTAGACATGGGGAATCAGCTCTATGAGAGGCACAAATGGTAACCACATCATTGAACACAGAGATTCAACATTGACTATTGTCACAACAAGTTACTTACACACATACAGTTTGCATTTACGGAAAGGGACATGTAAACATGATACTTTGACACAAAGTTTAACATCTAAAAATCCATCTTTAAATTGCAAAACTATAAAGAAGGAATGGAGGTCTATTGCAGACAATTATTTGAAGTCAAAATGTTGAGACATAACTGTTTTTATATTTCAAGAAAAGTATGTTGCTAAGTCACAATAAAAAACCAAGTTGAATGATAAACTTTCAGGTTTCTCAGCCATAGTTCATTTTCACTAGCAAACACAGGTTTGTGTAAGAAAGACCTAGGATTTGAGAAATATCAATTACTGATGTTCAGTAATGAAAAATAAGTTAACTAGAAATCCAATTACAAAAATTAAAGAAACAGAAAGGCAGAAGTAAAAAGATGTCAAAAACAAACTTACCTGGAAATAAGATGAATTGCCCGATAAACACAAAGACACTTTATTCAATAATACTGGTCAAGCCATTAATTAGATCATTGTGTACAGTTAAACTGTTATGTTAAACTGTTATTTTACGTCTTGAATATTAACCCTATACCACACAATCCAGAGTTTCAGTGACACTGGGGAAGTGGTAACCAGCATTTTCTCATTTTCCCACATTGTTTTCTGCCCTTTTGGAATCAGGTTTCATCAATTCAGCCACATTTAATTTGTGGTCTGTAACAGCTTTGAATTTCGTTTCGTAAAGAGTTAAATAGTTCACTACATCTTGCCCTATTGGATATTGACTTATTGATTATATAGTGTTTAACGCCGTTTTCAAAGTTATTTCGGTGATATCATGAAGGCCCGTGCACCTATCCATGCCATCCTGGAGTTTCTTTTACCAACACCATCACATGTCAGTGATCTTTTGTGGACAGTGGATTAAGATCAGACTGCACAGAACGTGCAGTCTTTCCTTCAATCAACACTGTCCGAAAAGAGGATATATTTTCTCCAAAATGTAACTTCGAAATAGCAGTATGCAGGTGTTTACCGTTGGCTTGAAAGTTTCATTTAATTTTTCGAGCAGGTTAAGGGTTAAACTTAGACTGGATTATAGTCAACCAATAGCATGCATAGCCCCAGTAGCTCAGTCTGTAGCATACAGGACATGAGAACAGGAGGTCACTGGTTCGATCCCCGGCTCAGCCAATTTCTTTCCAAGGATTGATGATAGTCATTGTGACAGGATTCATTCCTCTCTCAAGTTTCGACGGTGGTTATGTGGGAAAGCAGCCATTGGCTTGGAAAGAATATTGTACGGAGTACTGGTAAAAGATACTCCAGGAAAGCATGGATATGTGTACTGGCTACTGCTATATAACTAAAATAATGTTGAAAATAGGGTTAAACACCATACAATCAGTCAATCAATCAAATTCGCTAGTCTGTCAGTACTTTCAGTACTTTGATAATAAATATAATTCCACATCCTAAGATGATGATTGTGTTTCAGCACATGACAATCATTGAAATTAGAATATATTACAATAAACAATATTGAGAATTAATTTTTGTTGAAAACTGAGTGAAGTGGAAGAAAAGGTAAAGTTGCAGGCCACAAAATATTACTGAAATTGAGTCACAAAAACCTTTGTTGGGTTGCAAATAACAGTAATTGGCTTATATGGTTTCTCATTGAAATGAACCATACTCTTTGAAAAGGGGGCTCAGTTCATCTGCAGAAAGTACTGACCATGGTCAGCCTGACAGGCTGCCCAGGCTGACCTGGGTTGAACCTTTTGTTATCAATTTTCTGCATGTCAAAAGGACTAGTCTACCTCATGATACAGTCTGTTGTTTAACCCTTTCCCAAACGACAAATTTTGGACTGGTCCAAATTGAAAGAGTTTAAAGACGACAATTTCAAATTTGATTAAATGGCAGAAAGTTCTCAAAAAGGGTAGAAAACACTGTGGGAAAAGGAGAAATTGCTCGTTATGAGCAATTTCTCCTTTTCCCACAGTGTTTTCAAAAGACTTGTACTGCAGACATGTGAAAACCAGGGCTTGTTTGGGAAAGGGTTAACAAAATGGATCTCATGTTTCCATAATTACATGAAGACTTGTGTGGTATAATGTATCAAGAAGATTCTTTAAACCATCTTTTGCCAGAGCACAGCTCAAATAATTTTTGCTGTGAAATTTGACTCTTTTTGAGGTTGTAATACAAAATGAGTCCACTCTACATCTTTGTCTAACAGTGTAGCCTTGTACTAGGCAAACATGTATCTAGAATCTGTGAATAAAATATGAGGCTTTTAACAGTAACTGAAATATGAGCACTTTTATTGTTTGTTGGTTTTTACCAGACCAGATACGATGTCCCCAGGGTGGCAGTCATCCATATTTTATAGGCCTCTGGAATAATGTTTCTACAATGGTTTGCTAAAGTTAGCTTTGGTGAATAATCAGGTCTAGGCAAAAAACTGTTCACAATGAATTCTTTCTTTAGAATTTCACATAAATGGAAAGATTTTCCTTAACCCTTTACCACATGATAAAATAAGGGTTGGCCATGTTGAAAGAATTTGCAAAATTTAATGATAGTTCAACGTGTTTTTTCAAATGATAAAATTTGGCCTTGAAAAGGTAGAAAACACTGTAGGAAAAGGAGAAAAAGCGTTTTTCTCAGCATTTTCCCCATTTCCCATGATGTTTTCAAAAGCCTAAATTCTTTGTCAGCGTCATGAAACTGGGGATTGTGTTAAAGTGTTAAAGGGCTTTCTTGGCAAAAGCATAACTCCTTAACAAACGACAAAATTCTAGACTGGTCCAAATTGAAAGCATTTGCAGATGAGAAATAGAATGTGGCTCAAATGAAAGAATTTGTCTTTGAAAAGAGTAGAAAACATTGTGGGAAAAGGAGAAAAGGCTGGTTACCATGCAGCATTTTCTCCAATTCCCACAATGTTTTCGAAAGCCCTCTTTCTAACAGTCGTAAAAAATCATGATTGTGTGGTGAAGAGTTTTTTAAAATATTTCACAAAATTAGCTACTTGAAATTTGCAACAAATGCAAAATTCCTCAACATAATTAAGTAGTCAAAATATCATGACTTCTTCTTTCATGAATCTTGTTGTTTGTTCATTTTATAATATTACTGAATGAGAGAGATGTACATTTAGTTTGAAAATGATGACTAAAGGTATGCATGTGCACTGTTTGCCCATGAATTAGTTAATTATCCTGTCATGCCACTTAAACAAAAGACACCTGGAAATACAACTGTATTTTTCTGTGCTTTATAAGTTTCTTAAACTTGTCTGTTGGCATCAAGCATGTCAGCAAACAGAGCGGGATTGGCGTTCTGCACACTTTCTTCTCTGGTAAAGCTGTCATTTTAGTAGTAGAAATTCTAACAAATGACATTTCAAAGACGTGCAATTTTCCTGTAAATAACACCTAGGATTGTAAAACTTCTGCTATATTGCCATTATGATGTAACTTAAAGCAAATGATATTTTTAGGCGCAAAATTTTAATGTACCAGTAGCTAATTAAAAAATAATCATTTTATTGAACAAGCAAATAATGGTTATTAATGCATTTTCTGAGGATCACAAGGTACCCTTAGCTTGTACCCTTGATCAATTAATCACACATAATTCAAGTAATATATATTTTATCATTCATGTACCTACTTTTAATAGCTCAAGTTATTTCCAGAATATTATGATGAATGAAGGTCAGATGAAAAAATCATTTATAGCAAAGTCCATGATTAATTGGTACAACCCGCTTAGTTTACATGTTTCTTGATTACACTTGATTATCCACGCATTTTCTTTCGATTCATGGCAAGCCTTTTTGCTTGAAATGACTTAATATGTCCAATTTTGTATGTATACATAGATGTATGAGAAAAATATTACAGCGGAATCATATGGAATTCTTTAACTCTTTGCCAAACGACAAAATTTAAGGCTTGTCCAGATTGAAAGCATTTGCAGAAGACAAAATAAATGTGACTCAAAAATTGAAATTTCTTTTAGGAAGGGTAGAAAACATTGTTGGAAAAGGAGAAAATGCTGGTTACCAGCATTTTCTCCTTTTCCTACAATGTTTTCAAAAGCTCTCTTTTTCAGGGTCGTTAAAAGTCGAGATTGTATGGTAAAGAGTTAAAGAATCATACAAACCTCTAAGAGAACCAAGGATTCTGAACAAAATTCCTTTAAGCATTTGAAATAGAAAGGCAATCATAACAATACTGTCTGAACATGTATCTTAGAAATGTTTAGTTAGTGAATGATTCTTACAAAAATTTCTGTAAGATTCTAATTCACCATATAAAAAAATTCCCTTTGTTTAATAAGTTATGCTAAAGGAGAGAAAATCAATAGAACATAATAGCAGTATGACTACCATATGATATCTGTAATACCTGTGCACAGTCTCCATTGTATAATGATCAAAGTATCACAGAGAAATATAATGTCATGCATTGATTTGCAGTGAATGTTTTGAATCCCTGGATACAGTCGTGGGACAATTACCGGTATCTGATTTTTCTTTTGAAGTCCCATTCACAATATAACAGCATATTATGAAGAATATGTTTGTAACAATGCATCACAACACCATTTGTTAGTTCCGTATTTCCACAGTGGTGGTTATGGGCGGCTCAGTATAACTCAAAAGCATAAATTGGAGTCTGGCATTAAGGTCTGACATTATTTCATGACAGAAAGGAACTTAATTTGTTTGCTTTATATAAGAATACATGTAATTTGTTTGCTTTATTGTAAGAGTAAAAGGGGGAGGGGAATAGTCAATGGTCAAGAGATGATCAAATGTTTTCTTCTATGACTGTGGTTGTCTCATTGCAAAAATTGTGCACACAAGTCATATTATTGTTACTTAACCCTTTCCCAAACAAGCCCTGGTTTTCACGTGTCTGCAGTACAAGTCTTTTGAAAACACTGTGGGAAAAGGAGAAATTGCTCGTTATGAGCAATTTCTCCTTTTCCCACAGTGTTTTCTCCCCTTTTTGATAACTTTCTGCCATTTTCATCAAATTTGAAATTGTCGTCTGCAAACTCTTTCAATTTGGACCAGTCCAAAATTTGTCGTCTGGGAAAGGGTTAACCTAAAGTTACCATTAAGTTGATGATTTTGGAATCGGTACTTATGTTATAAAAATATAAAACATGAAGTGTATGTAGATCAAGATCAGAGTGCATTGAAATTTGCAGTAATACTTTAGATCTGCTACATTCAATAATACCAGATACTCAGGTTTGAAGAAAAAAGAACATCATTGAAATTCTTTCATTTGGATCTCTTGGGGAAGAAAGTGGGGATGAATGTCAGTTTCACATTTACTACTCTTTCACCTAAAGTTCAAATTACATATGAGCCATGCTGTGTGAAAAAGGGGCTTAATGCATCTGCAAAATGTATCGACCCAGGTCAGCCTGTGCAGTCTGCACAGGCTGACCCAAACCGAAACTTTATGCTGTTTATCAATTTTATGTATGTCAAAGGACCAGTCTACTTCATGATTCAGTTGGTTGTTGGACAAAATGGATTTTATGGAACAATAATTATGTGATTTCTTGCTTGGTAAAATAAATCACAGAGATGCATTAAGCCCCATTTTACCAGAGTATGGCTCATTATATAGTATCTTCTTTCTTTTTTTTTTTTACACGGCACGACATGGGTAAAGCAAAAAGCCACGCAAGATCTTGTTTTAACAGTGTTTTTTTTGTTTTCTTAATTTTTGTATTCTTCACATGGTACTGAGAATAAACCCTGAATTATCTTCCTTGATGATATTATTTCATCAGTGTATGATATCTCCTAGTCAGACACTGGATTGAAAATTTTGTAACAGAGTAAATTTTCTGAAGACAAGGGAGTCTGATACAGACAAAAATACTTGAGAAATAATCTGTCTGTTATCTAGGAATATATATTGATAATCTGACAAAGTAACCACAGATGTATAGTTTACGGCTATAGTCTCATAATACTTGCCAAATTCCATATTGATTTTGATATTCATAGTTGCGACGTTATACTATATTGGCTCTCAAATGCTGGCTGTAAATCAAGCAGTCTGACAGTACAGTTTTTCTCAATGTGAAAAGCTGTCATTTTTTACATTTATTGTAGACTTTATGATTATGTACACACCAAAGTCTTATAGAAACTGTTGTCTAGTGGTCCAGACTGTAACTCATTACCATAAAAACATGATGTGTCATGCTTCAGGAGTAGAATGCATTTGAAAACATTGTGAGGAAAGGAGCTATTGTCTGTAACAAGCAGTATCTCCTATTGCCTCGATGTTCTCCATATTATTTAAAAGGCTGTGTGTCCCTTTGATCCAAACATTTTAGTGCAATTAATTTATTGTTTGGCTTAAAATAGTATTAGGTTTAAGGCGCAGTGGTGACTGAAAGTAAACAGTGGAGGTGTTAAAGTGCATTTTAGTCATGCTCTGGCAAAAGGGGGCTTAATGCATCTCCATGATGCATGATGCCTATCAAGCCATCACTCCATTATGGATCCATGATAGCCTTGTTTTTTAAACAACTGACTTAATCATGAGATAGAATGGTCCTTTGACATGCAGACCTATGCGAAAAGTTTTGGCCCAGGTCAGCCTGTGCATACTGCTGGCCTGGGTCTATACATTTTGCAGATCCATTTAGCCCCATTTTCACAGAGCACGACTCACTTAAATTGAAATTGTATCATATAAAAGTATGGAAATTATTGTGAAGATAATAATCTGTGAATGTACTGTCAGTCCAAATGAAGGAAAATTGAACTTTAAAACCAGTAAAAAGTAAACAAAAGACATAGTGACTTGGCAACTTTTTACCTAATTTATAAATTCATTTTACAGCCAGCTACAAACAGTTGGATTGACCATACAATAACTGATTGTTAGCTTCACAATAATTTCCATACTTTTAAATGGTATGATTTAACTTTAAATGGGTTTTAATACCCACATTGTTTACTTTTGTGAACCACTTGGCCTTTAACAGCTGGATACAGATGCAAAACTACAGTAAAACTTGTATGCCTTTCTGATGGTCAGACATTGAATTTATGTGAAATGTTGATACCAATGATGCATGTACATGTATTACTTAAACAACAGAAAAGAAAGTCAAAGTGTCTATATTGTAATTAATTACTTTTTGTTGTTAGTTTTGATGACCATGATTCCAATATCTCATTTCAGAAACTGGACATGACCCAGCTGTACATGGTGCTAGACTAGAGGACAGGTTCTACAACAATGATTCTTTTAAAGTAAGTAATTCAGCCTTCAGCTGTAAGCAAGATGGTCCATGTTTGAACTGTGCTGAAGATAGTCAAGAGATTGTGTCTTTAGGTACAGCATTTTTTCCCCGAGTCTTAGTTTATAATAGGGTAACCTTAAACCATGTATAACTGCTTGGTACCACATTGAAAAACTAGTAACAGAAACTAATCTAAATTGAATCAAATAAACACTTCTCACATTTTAATACACACAAAGTCCAACCAGATTGTTCCTATTGCATACTTCAAATTTAGGGCTGACAAACGAGTTTCTAAAGGAACAATTAATGAAGGAGAATTCAGGTTGCCTGTCAAAGTATTGGTTTATTACTGGAACAGTTAAACATGTCATCCTCTTCATTGACATGTGTGTCGGTTAACTTTTCAGTTGATGCTGTCCTCCAATTGCTGTATTTATCATTAACTCTTTAATACACAGTTCAAGTTTGAAAGACTTGAAGCAAAAATCATTTTGAAAATCTTGTTGGAAACAGAGAAAATGCTAGAACTGCATTTTCCCCTTTTCCCACAAGGTTTTTTACACTTTCACAGACAATTACCATCATTTCAGTAAAACTTAACATGTCATCTACTTTCAATTTGGACTGTATTTCAGGACTAAGCTTTCATCAGACAGACACCTGAATTCTACACAAACTTTATATTTCATCTTGCAGTTGTTGTTCAAAAAACAAACATTAAGGAAAATAATGAAATACAGGTTACAAGCAGTTTGCCTCTTTAGTTGACAATAATTTTTTTGAAGCAACCAAGGAAAGGTACAGTGTTTTCCTTTCAGTGGCATGTTTCTCTTGAAGAGCACTTCCACTTTATCTGTAGTATATCTCAGATGAAGCATAGTGGTACCTGGTTACAGGGTATGTCTTAAATTCAGATATAAAACCCAATTCCATGCTCAGGACAAATGGTCTCAACAGAGTCCAGCTAGTTGCACCAGTTATAAATATTGCCTAGTTGGAGTGCTGGGTGATAATGATTTAATCAGAGTCTCCATCATTTTTGTAGAAATGCTTAACTCTTTATCAAATGACAAAACCTTAGACTTGTCCAAATTTAAAGCATTTGCAGACGATATAAATGCAGCTAGAATTATGAGACTTGGCTGTGAAAGAGTAGAAAAGATATTGGGAAAAAGGGAAAATGCTGGTAACCAGCATTTTCTTCTTTTCACACAGTGTTTTCAAAAGCTTTCTTCCTCAGCGTCATTAAAACTCCAGATTGTGTAGTGAAGGGTTAAACCCACAGTGGTAACAGTTCATAACCGTCAGTCTCATTGGCATATCACATTTATGCCTACTTAGGTAGGTGGACAAGCCATAACAATCTAACAGGCTATATTTAGTGAAAGTAACCAAAGAAAATGTGAAAAGAAACCTTCATTTCCAAATGATATGAAAAAATCTTTGAACAAGGAGCGATTTCCCCTTTTCCTGCCATGTTATCAAATGCTGTCTGTTGCAGAATTTAATTATACTACATTATGACTTTCCTTTCAGTGACTCCTTACTTTAATCATTCTATTTTAGTCTCCATCAGTTGACCCAAGCTCACCCCAGCAACAAGATGCTGCCCTTACCATACAGACAAATTATCGGAAACACGCAGCAGAACAGGAAGTTGCTGAAATGCGTGAGGCTGAGGCTGCTGAGAAGATTCAAGCTGGCTTCCGAGGCTACCAGGACAGACAGAAATTTGCTGAAATGAAGTAAGACATGGGCTCTTTTTGATACATGGAATTGCTCCATCAGTTTCAGTCATTGTCTTTTGTACAAGGTGCAAAACTTTCTGAAGCAGGAAAAAGTTGTTGTGCTCCCCCACCCTCTGTATTCATCTGACCTTGCCCCTTATGACTTCTTTTTGTTTCCAAAGCTAAAAAAAATACCTTTCAGGTTGAAAGTTTGTTCAGCAATATTCCAGTGTCTTCATAATATACCTATGAAAATGCCTTCAGAGATTGGATCCAGAGACTGAAACTTTGTATATCTGTTGCAGGTGAATACTTTGAGGGAACAAAATAAAAATTTCAGTGAAACCTATGAAGAATCAAATTTCAGGTGCTTAGATGCATTCATATTTGAACACTCCTCATAAATAGGCTGTTGTCATATTGTCATCATTTTTCTACTTGGCTGTGCGAAACTAAGAAGCAGCGAAGTTCATGTCATGTTGAATTCTCCATATGTAGGATAACATTGGTATTTAAGCCACTAAAGTAAGTCTCTCTACAGTTGACTTTAATCCATGATTGCACAAGCTAATGTCAGACTTCCGTTAGCTTTTATTCTTAATTTTTAGTCTATAATGATGTAGATTTTTTCTTTTTTCGTTTATGGGAAAGAGAAAGAGGCCAAAGAATCAGTTAGGTAAAATTTCTTGCATGTTTTCTATGACATTCCTGTTATACTGCATGTAACAGCAAGTAGTTAGGTTTAAAAAAAAATAGAACTACAAAAGAGGAAGCTTCTATCGTACAAGGTTTTGCTCATTTGCAAGCACTGTAATAACCATCATGATTTTTTTATTCAGTATACGTTGCTTGTCTTCGTTTTAGTTTTATGCAAATCCTCCAATCAGGTGCGAGCTAAGTTTTGGACCTGTTACTATACAAAGCAATTTGTTTAAGTGCCAAAGTGCCAAAATTTGTCAACTTCAAGTTAAAGAGATCATTTACTTTGTCAGAATTTGTCAACTTCAAGTTAAAGGGATTATTTATTTTGTCAGAATTTGTCAACTTCAAGTTAAAGAGATTATTTACTTTGACTGTGTAGACCATTTTTCAGTCAGCCATGTAGGAAAGTACAACTGAATCCTAATATGTAGTGGTAAAAGTTTGAATTTTAGATTATAGAATGCTTGGTTGCAATTGCCATTAAGATATGCTTTGAAACATAGAGCATTAAGGTAGTGGTTGAAAAAAACAATTCTTTATCATTTTAAGTTGGCTTAGTGCTATATCTTAATTTCTAATTTCAGATGGCTTGGCCTATACTTACCTCATTTGCAACTATTTTGGCAATTTGTGTTGAAATTCCAAATCTGAAATGTTCATTCAGTATATGCCACACAGCAGTTGTATTACTAAAACTATGATCCACAGTCAACTACTGCACATGTTTAGGTTACTGTAACCGATTATGCATGATACTGCAGCTCTAATTATTATGTTCTTGATATTACATGTATGTGAAACACTTTGTGATATCCTGAAAGTACTTGAGGTACTCAAGCGTGTGTCATGGCTTATACTCAGTACTATTTGTTACTTTTAGTTCTAAAAAAAGTTTATCCTTAATGAATGCAAGTCAGTTGTAGTTTTTCTCTGTTATGTAAATTTTTATACAAAAGACATCATTTCAGCTTCATCCTATTCTTGTGTTATGTTGATGTATAAATAAATTTCTATTTTCTCAAAGCATAACCAATAAATAAACCCAGCTAGATAATTACTGATGATAAACTCAGTTATACCATAATTCGCCAATGTATTCGGACAGAAATAATAATTAATTTTTTTTTGTGTCCGAATCTTTAAGAAATTATCATTTTGAAAAAAAGGGGGTGGCCGAAATAATAGGTTTTACCTTGTTGTCTGAATGTGTGTCTGAAATATTAAGGGTATGCACTCCTTTTTATTTCGAAGGAATCTTATCTAAAGACGATAAGTTCAGTTTGACTGAACTGGTGGAATTCGTCTTTGAAAGAGTAGAAAACATTGTGGAAAAAAGGAGAAAATGCTGGTCCTTTTTGCACAATGTTTTCAAAAGGATTCTTCTTCCAGGGCGGTAAAACTCGGGATTACATTGTAAAAGGTGGAAATACTGGATAGCATCTATTGCACATAATTAGCTGTCTGGCCATTGTCTTGATCCACAAAATGTTCTCAGAATCATAAATTTTGGGTTTGTGCAGTATAAGACTTGTTGGAGTTAGCAACTTTTTTGGATAAAAGTGCATGGTGTAATTGATGGAGATTAACCCTTTACCACACATTTCCAGAGTTTTAACGACCCTGAAGAAGAAGGCTTTTGAAAACATTGTGGGAAAAGAAGAAAATGCTGGTAACCAGCATTTTCTCCATTTCCCCATAATGTTTTGTCTACAAGAAAGAAATCATCATTTAAACTACATTCAAATTGTTGTATGCAAATACTTTCAATTCGATTGAGTCCAAAATTTTGTTGTTTGGCAAAGAGTTAATAATTATGATTTATGAAAAGAATGAACTTGAAATTGTATAGAAGGGAGTTTAATTCCTAACATCTACTTTCCAGGGATGAAGAAAAGAAAGATACAGAAGAAGTTGATATAGATTTAAATGACCCTGATGTTGAAAAAGCAGCAGTGAAGATCCAAGCAGGTTTTAAAGGCTTTAAAGCTAGACAGGAAATCAAAGAAGCCAAGGTATGTTAAGAGAAAGCGTGTTATTATTTATTCTCTGTATCCGATTGGCCCCTGTCTCTTACTGCACTTTCAGGGTATCTGCATTGATGCACTTAATGTATAGATAGTACCTGTTATCCTCAGAATCATTCCTTTAACTTTTTACCAAACGACAAAATTTATGGTCAGTCCAAATTGAAAGCTTTTGCAGACAACAAAATAAATTGAATCAAAAATCGAAATTTGCTTTTGGAAGAGTAGAAACATTGTGGGAAAAGGAAAAAATGCTGGTTACCAGCATTTTCTCCTTTTCCCACAATGTTTTCAAAGGGGTTCTTCTTCAGGGTCGTTAAAAGTTGGGATTGTGTGGTAAAGAGTTAAATTTTTACCAAACGACAAAATCTTAGACTAGTCCAAATTGGAAGCATTTGCAGACAACAAAATAAATGTTACTGAAACTAAGATTTGCTCTAGGCAGGTTAGAAAACATTCTGGTAACCAGCATTTTCTCCTTTTCCCACAATGTTTTCAAAAGTCTTCTTTCTGAGGGTCATTGAAAGTCTTGATTGTGTGGTAAAGGGTTAACAGATCACAAAATTTTAGCATTGTCCAAAATGAAAACATTTGCAGAAGAAAAATTTTTAAACATTGCTCAAGCTATGGGATTTGTCTTTAAAGGATAAAAAAAATGTGGGAACAGGGAAAAATACTGGTTACCAGCATTTTCTCCTCATCTAGCAATGTTTTTAAAAACCTTCATCCCCAGGGTCATTAAAATACAGGATTGTTTGATAAAGGACTTTAAAAAACTATCCATAGAAATAGATGTGTTGTGCTTGTGTCTTTTTAGAGTGTGTTATTGCGATTGAGAAATCACTATTTATATGCAGTGTCGTCAGTTATCATTCTGTGAGTTAGTATAAACTGTTTGCATACATGGTATTGTCTTTAGTGTGTAATTATTTGCAGTTTTTTATGCAAAAAAAAAAAGACTTCTGAACATTAGAAAGAAGGTCAGTTTGTTACAGTTTTTTGACTCCATGCAGTCATTCAAAGTGAGCAATACTCTTTAAAAATTGACATAATTGTTTCATGTATACTGAGTTTAAAGTAGTCAGTACAGTTTTGTAACTGTACAATAACGTGAGGATCAACGCTTGGCAGGTAGGTTGTGCCCTTATTTATCATTAGATGTACCGTAACGAGTTAGTCCACTATCAGATTTAGAAGTATAGTCACCTTGTTCATGTTTTATTCCAGGTAGGTTAACTGCGTGTGTGGGTGTATGTGCTGTATCAGTTTTGTTTGTTTCACTAATATTAAAGCAATGACTAACAGTTTGCAAATCATTTTTTAGTTTTGCACATCTTTTTATGATGAATAGTACGGTAAAACCTCTCCTCATGGTCATTCGTACAGTACAAGCAACCTGCATTTAAAAATGACTTTTGTCAGAACGGAATTTTTCCTTCTTAATGATCAATGATAACGAACCCGGATAACGGAGCACCTCACTATTCCAAAATTACAACCACCATTTTCAATACCAATGTGAAATTACTTACAGATTTTAAATCTGTGAAACAACCACTTAATTTCCATAACTTTTTTATGGCCAGCTAATTTTCACATGTTGGTGATTGCAAACTGTAGGCTGTGCCACATGTACTAACGTTCTTGGGTCCTATGAAATCAACAATTAATTATCAGTCTTTTGTTTATTGATCGACTTTTGTAACATGATTGTGTTTATTGATAAGGTCTTAGCTTACATTGTCGAATGACCAAGGAATTTATATTCTAAAGAATTAATTCAACTTTTGTGTGGTAATCAGGTGTTTATGACATATTGCTGGCTAGGTGAAAAGCATGTGTTTATCTGGGCAATTACTATTTATTTTTTATAGACAGCTGTTGTAATTTAAGAAACTTGGGATAGTATCTAATGATCCAGATGAAATTATATTGTTTTGTGACTGATTGAAGCCATACTTATATGGTAAAGAATATTCATGTTGTAAACAAGTGAACAATACAAACAGTACAACCATGCAATGGACAATAAGTCAGACTGTTTGAACGCTCAATTCGAATCAAAATGGAAAAAACGTAAAAGAAACAAATAAACTGTGAACATCAGGCTATTCAATGATTAGCACATATATTTGAAAATGTTTGTCTAAAAATAAAAATAAAAAAATGAAATATGAGTTCTTGAGACCACTCGAAATAAAGCAGATGGTTAGTTCTATCAGTAACATGAAATTATGTAGTCCTTAAGTTCAGTTTCTTATTTTATGTAGACATCAGACTGTAAGACTTTAAACAGGCAATTATGAACTGACATGTACTTACATGTGAATCTATTCATAAAATTCAAGAAACACATCAACTTTTCAGTAAACATGAAAATTTTCTTGTCGTCATTTTCATGTGTGGGCATAGGCTTCCCTAACTAAAATCCATTACTCTGCTCATAGTTCAAATCTAGTTAAGTCTTACAGAGTCCAGGTTTGACTCAAAATCTAGGTAGGTGAAACCCAGAAATGGGACCACTTCGCCAATAGGACCAATTTTTAAAAGTACCATGAATGGTCATAATTGAGGGGTTTTACTGTATTATTTTGATATAAATAACTAACATATCTAGAAATAATTCCTTTCTTCCTTCCATTTACCTGAAATACACTACTCACCCTTTGATAGGGATCAATTAGATATTTCAGTATGAGTATACCTCGCAACAATACAGTTTTGCATTAAAAACACCCATTTCCACAGGTTATTCATTTCATTAGTGTGGCAATATTGAAAAACCACACCTAATACATGCAACACATATATAGCAGTATCATCTAATGTGGTGATCCCTAGCAAATTTTGAGTAGTATATGATTGAAATTCTGAGACATTTTCATAATATTGAGAAAGGGCATCCCTCCTTGCCTTCATACAGTTATCAAAATCTTAGTCAAATTTATCAAAATATTAATGTCTGATAGAAACAAAGATGGAACACATGATATCTTTCCTGCTTCTGGAAGCAAATAAAAGTACCTTGACAGATTTATAACAGAGGCCATAAACTCCTTACATCGTCTTGTAAATTTCCTTTCTTTTAAATATGTATAACATCATTTCTTTCTCCTTTGACCTCATTCTAACCTTAAAGAGTGGCCTTGAGGCTCTGCATGCAGATACAGTAAAAGGGACTGATGATGTGATTGACATAGACCTAGAAGATCCTGATGTAGAGAAAGCTGCTCTTACAATCCAAGCAAGTTTTCGTAAACATCTGTCCAAACAAGAGCTTGTCAAAAAACAAAGTCAGTCAGCTGATGTTGAAAGTCCAGGACCATCAAATGTTGAATCAAATGGTACAAAGAATAATGATGAGGAAGTTATAGATATTGATTTAGATGATCCTGAAGTAGCCGCAGCAGCAGAAAAGATTCAGAAAGGCTTCAAAAAACATATGTTTAAGAAAAATAAGTAGGTAAAAGGATAAATACAGAATTGAGCACTCAGTCAAGGAATGGCAGATTTAAATGGAAATTTACACAACTTGTATTTTAAAAAGTGATATCACTTGAAGAAAAGAGTACAGATGCTCTCTTATAGCTTGCATACTGCATGTGTAATGTGAACTGTAGGGAACAAGTTATATCCTTGTCAGTGCTATGAGAAATTTGCCAAATAGGACGTTTGTTAGCCCAAACATGATAAGATTTTAACCCTTATCCTGCTATATAACTTAAATGAAATGGTTAAAACCAATATGTTTGTATTTTAAAGTTATTGCGGTTGGGAAATATCTCCTTATCAGACAGTATAGATCAAAGATCAGACTGCACATTCTGTGCAGTCTTATCTTTCTCTACACTGTCCACAAAAGGTCTGTGAGTTGCGCTTAGCAGCCTAAGGGTTAATGGAAGTGATGAATTGTATAGATGTATGCTGTTGGCAGAATATGAGTTAAATGTTTTTGACAACTGCTCAACATCCTAAAAGTTAGAATGCACAATCTCATTTAGCAGACAAATAAACATATATATATATGCTAATGGTCTCAAGATTCATTTCAACCAAACAAAACTGTGTATTAACTGTAACAGTTGCTGCTTTTTTAGTGGTCCTTTTTATTGACTTCCCCAGTACCAGAATACTCTGTGTTTTTCCACTTCATTTGTATGAGAAGTCTTTCCTGCAATAGTCTAAAATTTGCTGCATGGGTACTTGTATGTAGTAACTTGCATTTATTTTTAATACAAAGACAATGGGGAGACCCCTACCAATTAAAAAAAAAGGCAGCATACCAGTAGTTTTATACATCACTAACACCCAGATTGTATAATCCTGACCTAAAATAGGAACATTTCTCTTTTGCCATGTTATCGCACTGGAATTGATTATCAGTCTGTTTGATATTGAACAGATAGAGCCCAGAAATAGACTGTAATGAAATTTGGGATTCTCTTTTAGCACTCGACACATTTTGATTATACTGTTTCATTTTGACAGTGCTAATTTTCCATCAATCAATATATGGCCCGCAACATGCGAAACGAGACATTCAGACATTTGCATAAAGTGTCGCCCGGGATTAGCCTGTGCGGACTGCTCAGGCTAATCTTACACGGCACTTTGCTTCATCATAAGATTTTTTCATACAGTAGACTTTTGTGAAACAGAAAATTGCACAAAAAGGGGAAGTGTCATCTCGGATTAGTCACAGACTGCACAGGCTGATCTGGGATGACACACTTTTATGCGTATGTCCAAAGGTACCTTTTCGTGTGTTGCACGTCATATCAGTCTCAAAGTTCCACAAAAGTAAAGAAGTGAAAGGATTGGAAGGGGGGCGCTGCCCTATGCTATTTTGTCATTTATTTATCAATTGCAATGTCACTGGCTACATAAACAAGATATGAATTCATATTGGCTGGATACACATGGCTCCTCTTCAATTATTTAATACAATAAGATACACAAGTAAACAGTGTATATATGAAAAGGTAAGAAAAATGGCTAGTTTGCCTCTGTTGAAACTTTATCTGCTGTTCATTTTAGCTTTGTTACATGGTTGATATTTAACCCTAGGTCAGCTCTAGGTGCTGCAGTAACAAGTTGAGATCAAACTTGTGACCGCACTTTCTGTGATGTGTGAATTTGATCTAGAAGATCCAACATTTTGTGAAATAGTTTGGCTGAACCAGCCCTGAAAA
This sequence comes from Tridacna gigas, assembly GCA_945859785.2. Taxonomy (NCBI): domain Eukaryota; kingdom Metazoa; phylum Mollusca; class Bivalvia; order Cardiida; family Cardiidae; genus Tridacna; species Tridacna gigas. The sequence continues at coordinate 19,637,798 of OX244035.2, forward strand.
AGGAAAAGAATAATTGTTTTAATTGATAGAAATGTCTATGCATGTAATTGTATAAGCTTTCTTAGAGGTTAATTGTCACAGTTAAACAGATATTCTGTAGGTTTTGTAGTTTTTGTTTCTTCAAGTGTTCCTTTTTCTGTTTGTGTTGTTCGTAGTTGGCTCAGTTTTGTCATTCTGTTATCAGACCTTAAAAGACTTAACAGTACTTCTCATGGGTACATTCAGAATGGAAGAACCAGAACAAAATATTTCGTCAAAGACAGATCAAAATAGAAAGCTTTTGCAGACAACAAATGGAATGCGGCACGTATGATCGGATTTGTTTTCTAAAATAATCATCAGGTTTTTCCTTTCTTCCCTATGATACTTCCCCAGGATTTGTTTCATGTATCAGGTAAAATGACAAATATACCATACACCAATTTGAAAAATGATTTGATAGAAAACAAGAAATTTCTTTTTAAAAGAGATGGACAGCGTCAGAGATACGGGAACATGACTTTTGAAACACTTCTGTGGCTCAATATGAAGTAACATAATGAAAATTAATTTCGCAAGAAATTGCCTCTTTTTCCTCACCATTTTTCATTTTGTTGAAAAAGAGGTCTTATTGGGAAACACTTATGAAGTATTGAATTTCCAAATAGAACAAAAAAGGACCATTCTTTATTACATTAATTTGCTATGGTATGAATCAAGGCCCAGGGTATTGATAAGCGGTTGCAACACTAGTAAATAGTGGTTTCATAAATATGTGAGCAAATATGCCAGCAGGGGCCTGCTAAATACACATGTTCATATTTTTGACCAATTGAAAATGAGCATCTATTCATGTTTTATCAGTACCAAAAATTAGGTTAAAAGCCAGCGCATTTAACCATGCCAGAAAAAAACACTTAATATGGTCATAGTAATGTAGCCTGTAATATTTTTTCTGAGATAATTCCAGTGTACTCCATTGTCTCTTCTCATGGGAGCACATAAAACCATGTCTTACTTAACTCAGTACCTCCTTAACTCTTTACCAAATGTCACTAATTTAGACTTGTCCAAATTGAAAGCAGTTGCAGACGACAAATTAAAGGTAGCTCAAATGACAAAATTTGTCCTTGATAGAGTAGAAAATATTGTGGGAAAAGGAGAAAATGCTGGTTACCAGCATTTTCTCCTTTTCCCACAATGTTTTCAAAAGGCTTCTTCCTCAGGGTTAACTCTCTACCACACGGCAAAATTTTTGACTCATCGATATTGAAAGCATTTACAGACAACAATTTGAGTGTGGCTGAAATTATGAGATTTGGCTGAGTGGAAAACTTAGTGGCAAAGGAGAAAATATTGGTTACCAGCATTTTTTCCTTTTCCCACAATGTTTCCAAAAGTTTTTTTCTCAGAGTCGTTGAAACTCGGGATTTTGTGTTAAAGGGTTAAACAAATTCATGTTAGATGATTTTGTAGAACATACTTTTAAAAATGGTTTAGTGAAATAAAGGGAATCATTGTGGCAAATAATAAAATCATTCATAACAATAGCCACATTGGTCTTCTTCAAGATGAAAAAAGTTCTTGCATTTGATATTAAAAAAAAAAAACCAACAATATTTAAAGGGGCTTCAACTCTTTTCCACGCCAGAAAAATTAATACTTCTCTGAACTGAAAGCATTTGAAGACAACAATTTAAAGTTGGCCCCAGTGATGAAATTTATCTGTGATAGGGTAGAAAACATTGTGGGGAAAAAGGAGAAAATGCTGGCTAATGGCATTTTCTCCTTTTCCCGCTACACAATGTTTTCAAAAGGCCTCTTCCTCAGGGTGGCTAAAACTCTGGATTGTGTGGTAAAGATTTACACAGATTTTCACCCAAACTTCTTTTTTTTTTTTTTTGGGGGGGGGGGGGGGGTGGGGGGGAAGAAAGTTAATATTTTTGTAAGGAAAATATCATAAGGACATGGGTGTGGGTGTTTACCATTTGTTTGAGAAAACCGAAAACATGCCGAAAAAGAAATGCTTCCAGTGGGACTTAACGTTGGCAAACAAACCTCAAAACCATTTTGTTGGCAACCCTGCCACGAAACAAGCTGACATTTTACTCTGTTTAAAATGTATTTATATTTTTTTATGCAATAATGGCTATATCGCTCCTAACAGGATAAGAAATTTTCAGTAAAAATACAAAAAACCTCTGTAATTGCTTGTGTTTTCTACATGTATTTCTATACATGTTTTAATTTTAAAGCCATCTGTCACCTTTCGTGACATGTTAACTTTATTATTATTAGTGCCATAATATGATGAAGAAAGAAACATCTATGTGAAGAACAAAAGAAAATTGATGAATGGTGGGGTTTTGACTGGAGCATCTGTTTGATGTTTTCTCTGTGGGCATTATGCTTCCCAAATGAGTAGTTTTGAAGTAAGGCAAGGAATGTAATGGGGCAGAAACCATAAATGATTGATGAATCTGTCACACTAGGCTGACTGTTGACATTTTTCTTAACCCTTTGCCAAACATTCACAAGTTTTATCAACCCCATGGAAGGAGTGTTTTGAAAACATTGTGGGGAAAAGGAGAAAATGCTGGTAATCAGCTTTTCTCCTTTTGCCACAATGTTTTCTACTCTTTTACAGATAAATTCCATTATCTGAGTCAACTTTTACTTGACCTCTGCAAAGTTTTCAATTTGGACAAGTCGTAAATTTTGTTGTTTTGTAAAGAGTTAATTCCTGCAAAGGACAAATTCATTGTGATTTAAATAATTTGGTTAGTCCTTGATAGTTTAGAAAACATTTTTAGAAAAGAAAAATGATGGTTACCAGCATTTTCCGTTTTTATTACAATAATTTCCAGTCTTTTTTTTGTCAGGGTCGTTAAAATTCGGGATTGTTTGGTTAAAGGTTAACTCTTCACCAGATGACAGAATGTTAGACTTATCTATACTGAAAGCAATTGCAGACAATAGATAAAATGTGGCTCAAAGGATGTAAACTGCCTTTGAAAGGGTAAAAAAAAGTCTGAACAAGAAAAAAAATGCTTGTTACCAGCACTTTCTCCATTTCCTCCCCTTCTTTTTAAAAGTCTTATCCCAGAGGTTTGAGATTGTTTGGTAAAAGGTTAATACTGTTCTGGAATGCCTTTTACATGTATGTTGTATTGAATTCCCATTGGTTTTATGGTATACCTAGGAAGAAAATAATAGAATTCGGTTATTCTTGCACCATTCATGTACTTTCATAGGGAGTTATTCTGCATGTTATTGATACCCTTAACCACACAGTCCCTAATTTTAACGACCCTTCTGAAAATGGCTTTTGAAAACATTGCAGGAAAAGGAGAAAACGCTGGGAATCAGTATTTTCTTCTTCGCCAAAAATGTTTTCTACCCTTCCAAAAACAAGTTTCAGTATTTGAGTCACATTTAGTTTATCATCTGCAACAGATTTGATTTTGGACAAGTCTAAAGTTTTGCTGTGTGGTAAAGAGGTAAGCAGGGGCTGTGACAATTATTCGCCAATCATTCTATATTCTATTCTAATTCTTCATTCAAAAATCAGGCATCTGATTGGCCTTGACATTCCATCCTTTCACAGCATTCATCAGTAGAATGTGCTGTTGTCTGTGCAATTGCATGATGTGCAGTTGCTATGGAGATTGAAGGAAATTTTCAGAGTTATGGCCCTTTTATATTTTTTCAAAAAGTTTGGCTTCACCAGATCTATGGAACTTTTACTGGATCACCATGGAAAATATAGTGCCTTACATGTAGATTAATTTTGTTTGTGTATTGATAATTTTTCTAATATAAGCATGTGTAAGGAGCGCTAATTCTCAAGATTGCCTGAGATCATTGTTCTTGTTTTAGTATTGATTATGATTCATGAGGACAATTTCATAGAGAGTGAATTATGACAGTGTTGATAAAGTCTCAGAGAACTACATGTAAGAAATATAACAGGTTTGTTGGACATTTCTGTATTTGTTACAACTTAAAATTGCAAAAACTACTTGTGAATTTGCCGTCAGATTAAGCCTATAAAATGTTTACAGGTTTCTTAGATAATTGATCCAGCAAAATCGAACATTCTGTGCCATTTTGCTCTTTTCTGTCAAATTTGTGCTTATGGTCATCACAATCAGCTTCTCACCATATTCCAACAGAAACACACATGTTCCCCAGCGCCTCAATCATGTAACCCTTTATCATGCAACAAAACTGAACTTTTGTCCAAATTGAGCACATTTGCAGACAGCAATTTAAATCAGGCTCAAATGTTGGAATTTGTCCGTCATAGGGCAGAAAACATTGTGAGAAAATGCTGGTTACCAGCATTTTCTCCCTCTCCTACAATGTTTTCAGAAGGCTTCTTTCTCTGGGTTGTTAAAACTCAAGATTGTGTGGTAAAGAGTTAATGACTGGTGAGAGAATTTCAGTGACTGTGGCAAGGTTGGATATTTTAAATCTAATTCTGTGGACATCACTGATTTGAAAATACCCTAGATCATACTTAACTGATAATTACAGTACTTTGCAACCCCTTCCAATCCACCTTTTTTTTCCAAATAAATAGCAACACAAAGTTTCAACTAAAATGAATTCCTTCTCTTTCATTTTGTTTTATAAATGGTATGGAACCATTCAGTTTTATTTTAGAATGTTAATTTAGTCTGTTATGTTGCATTGTTACTGTTTCACTGTTTCTCATGTTTTTACAATTTCTCTTGTTTTATAATACAGTAAAACCTCTCCTTACGACCACCCCGGTAATACGAGCAACCCACTATTACGACAATTTTTGTCAGAACGGAATTTTTCCTTCTACATAATCAACGACCACGACCCCGGAAATACGGGCACCCCGCTATTCCGAAATTACGACTAGCATTTTCAGTACCAATGAGAAATTACCAATAGATTTTAACCCCGTGAAACGACCACTAGTTTTCAATTTTTTTTACGACCAGCTAATTTTCACGCGTCCATAATTGCGAACTGGAGGCCGTGCTTCATGTAAGAATATTCTTGGGTCCGATGGAGTAGACAATCAACTAGCGATCTTTTGTTTATCTGTAGAGTAATGTAACACAATCGTGCTAAGTGATCAAGGTGTTACCTTACATAATCAAATGACCAATGAATTGATGGTAAATAATTCGGCTTTTGTTCGGTAATCAGGCGTTTATCACACATTGCTGACCCGGGTGAAAAACATGTCGACATGCGGGTAATTACGATTTGTTTTGTACATCTAGCTTTTGTAATTTGAGACGCTTGGGTTAATATCTAGCGATCGGGATGGGATAATTATTTGTTTTTTGTTACACATTAAAACCATACTTATATCATAGAGAATATGCGATTTGTGATCTGGTGAACACTTCAACTTTGCGATCGACGAGTAAGTAGGACTGTTCGAACATTCAACTCGAATCAAATTGGGGGAAAAAAAACGTCAGGCTCTTCAATAATATTCGAAATTCTTTGTTTAAAAATGAAAATGAGCACGTGGAGTAGGAGTTCTTGAGACTACACAAAATAAAAAAGAAGCAGATTAAAACAGGGAATATGACAAGTTCTATCAGTTACATTAAATTATATAGTCTTTCAGTCCAGATTCTAAATTAATGTACATATCTTACTGTAAGAGTTTAAATAGGCAATTATGAATGGACAATTGCACTGCCATGTGGATCTATTCATAAAATTCAAGCAGCGTATTAAATTTTCAATAAACATGAAAATGTTCTTGTTGTCATTTAGATGTGTGGACATAGGCTTCCCTGACTAAAATACGTATACATTACTTGGAACATAATTTAAATCTATATAACTCTACACAGAGTCCGGATTTGATTCAAAATCTAGATGGTTGAAACCTGGAAATCAGACCACCCGGCTAATAAGACCAATTTTCAAAAGTACCACAGGTGGTCTTAATAGAGGGGTTTTACTATAGTTACCAATTTTCACCAACTGTTCATTAATTCATTTTTTCATAACAGTAATTTTTCCTATCATCAAACATTTCTTTAGTTCTTGTACTAGTTAGTGATATGACTAGAAGTAGCCAGTATTGAATAAGTTGGGGCAGATATCATTTTCTTGTCAGCTTTGATTGAAAATTATACAGTGTGAATACTTATTTCAAATGCACATCAATTGGCGTTTTTGCTTTTGCTTACAGCTGAACATCTATTGTTTTTAAATGTTTTTCTGAGCAAGATTTGGTTCTCCTGAAGTTTTATTTTGTTTAACTGCTTAAAAATTGTCATTGAACTTTATGAGGACAATTTCTCTGTCTACTCTATGGTTTGTTTTGTAGGAAGTCAACATATTACTTCTCATGCAGTTTTAGTGCTGTTTTAAGCACAATATGGCTGGGGGAAAAAAGCAACTATGGTTGAATGTACTAGAAACACAAGAAGTGGACAATTTTATCCATTTGCAACCCTGTTTCCAAACACATTTGTAAGACTTACTATAAGGCATCATACTAAGGGAAAGGCATAAAGTAGGCTTGCTATCTATGAAAGTTTCGGCTCTGGTATCATTGGGAATATTCTTCTCAACTCAGATTTGTACAAAAAACAAGTCACAATTAGACATCTTCAGGGTTATTATTATCTATTTTATGCTTGAAATCCTTGACATGTAAATTACCAAAATACAAAAATAATTACCATGGATCTTCAAGATTCTGTCAGTAGATTTCTTCTAAATTTGGCACTAAATGATACGTGTTTCTGTTTTTCACCTAAAACAATTCAGTGCATTAATCCTTTGCCATATAACAGAATTTTAGACTTGTCCAAATTGAAAGCATTTTCAGACAACAGAATAAAAGTGGCTTCAATGATGCAAATTGGTCTGTCAATTCTTTACCACTTGAGAAAAATTTGTACTTGTCCAAATTCAAAGCATTTGCAGTGGAAAATTTCAATATGGCTCAACTGATGGAATATGTCTGTGATAGGGTAGAAAACATTGTGGGAAAAGGAGAAAAATGCTTGTTACAAGCATTTTCTCCTTTTCCCACAATGTTTTCAAAAGGCCTCTTCCTCAGGGTTGTTAAAACTCGGGATTGTGTGGTAAAGAGTTAAACGGTAGAAAACTTGGTGTGAAAAGGAGAAAATGCTAGTTACCCACATTTTCTCTTTTTCACACATTTTGCTCAAGATGCCATCTTCCTCATGGTTTGTGCTGTATTGGATTAAGAGCATTTTTGTGAAATGCAGAAGATAAAATTGAGTCTAGTTTTAGAACATGAATACATGTACCGATAAATACCTTGTGCAAAAAAGGAATTTTTTGGCCACAATGTTTTGAAAATGGTCAGCTACAAGATAAAAGAAATTCATCCAATAGAGGTAACAAGTTGATGAGCATGGTTCTTTTTTAATGCCTAAATTGCCTTTCACTACTATAGTTGCCTTTGCGGCAAGTGTAGATCAAGGTCAGACTGCACAAAACATTCGGCTTTGCTGAGATACTCTGGACAATTGCAGTGTTGACACTGCTTTTATTCGGCTTTTTTTGCTTGAATGAAAATGTTGGTTGGGTTTATTTGGTGCTCTAAGAGTTTGTAAGATAATAAAGGGAAACAAAAACAAGTTTTCATAATCATTCCAGTTTTCACCCTAGATAAACTAAGAAGTTAAACTGACAATGTGTGTGATTTGCTGTGATTAACAAAGTGTGAAGTTTGGCCTTTCTTGGTTGCATTTAATCCAGGAAAAGTCAGATGCTACCACTAAAGAAGAGAAAGCAGAAGATGCAGAGGAAGAAGAAATAGATATAGATCTAAATGACCCAGAGGTTGGTGCTGCAGCACTTAAAATACAGGCTGGTTTCAGAGGGTTTCAAACTAGAAAGGAAATGAAAGAAATTCAGGTAGGGTGAATGGTAGCTCTTAGTTTGTGAGTCCTCCACTTGTCACTGTTCAGCCTAATTATAGATGTCTAGAATAAAGATGGTAATGGTATATTAAGTAACAAAAAGAAGAAACAATGTTTTCATGAAAAGAAACGATGTTTTTTTATTTTCTGCAAAATATAGGGGGAAAGGAATAATTGCCTGTATCTGCGATTCCTTTGTTTCTCTCAGGGTTTTTTAAAGCTATTCAGCCTTCATAGACACAATGGTTAGTACTTGTTTAGAAAATATTGGGTCAAAGTACTCATCATGAGTAATATCTGTATTTATCACAATGTCCTTGGGTATGTAGCAGCCAAAAGGTAGGGGATTGTAACTGGTGCACGGCATTTCGTTGAAAGGGTGTTTAGTCGAAACCCATGTATGTTTTAAAATATCAATTGCTAAATTCCTTGATTTATTTCATGAAAAGATCTGAGGTTTGAGCCACAGTTCATCTGGCTTAGGGTAAGGGTCGGGGCTAGGGATTGTTTTCGACAAACATGGTTTTCAACGAAATGTCGCAGATACAGTCGTAACACTGAATGATTTGTGAGATGTTATTAATAATTTGAATTTTTATTGCATCAGTGACTAGCAGCAAGTGATTCTTTTGGTCTTGCAAAACACCATTTTTGAAAACATAATGGCATAGAAGGCGAAATTGCTTGAAAGAAGCAATTTGCAACATTGCTTTGCATAGATTTATTAAGTAATCTTAACACTTTACCACATAATCCCGAATTTTAACGACCCTGAAGAATGAGCCTTTTGAAAACATTGTGGGAAAAGGAGAAAATGCTGGTAACCAGCATTTTCTCCTTTTCCCACAATGTTTTCTACCCATTCCTAAACAAATTTAAATTTTTGAATGACTTTGCTTTGTCGTCTGCAAATGCTTTCAGTTTGGACCAGTCTGAAATTTTGTCATTTGGTAAAGAGTTAATTCATGTTGTTTAGCAGGAGTGTGTTGGAATTGGTTTGCTGCAAACTTGTTTTGGGGTAATGTTTTATAATTTAGTGATGGCAGTAAATTGTTTCTGAAATCACAGCCTTTTTTTTTTTCAAATTGTCATAGAAAGTTGTTAATCATTGCCATTTTTTGTAAAGATGATATACATGTAAAAATATCACTGAGAAAAACTGTATTGTAGAAATAATTTGCAACAGTCATGCTTTCTAAATTACAGCCAAACTTTGCATTAGAGAAATATTTTGGTTTAAACTAATGTGGCTTCATATAGTTGGACATAGTTCTGTAGAGATCAACTGATATTTTAAAAAATGAGACATTGATTTAAATTTTATTTTTTTTAGTGTAATGTCTTCTTAGTGTGTTTGTTTGAAAATTTACTCACCATATTATCTTTTCACTACCTGCTAGTGTGCTTTGCTTCTTTTTAGTTGATTGGCTGTAAATTTAGTTGATTGGCTGTAAATTAAGTCAACAGTAACTGTTGTATTTAAGCCATTTTATCAGTATAATGGAATTCCCATTTGCTTCTTTTTACCCTTTCTTTTGCAGTTATAGAGATTCATATATTTTATGGTTCTTATAAAAATGTTTATTGAACAAATGAACTGTGGCTAAAACAGCAGAACATTGTATATGTATTTAGCATTGCAGTTCTGTATGGCCCCCATATTGCTTCAAAAGCTAGAATTCCTTAATCCTTTTCCAAGTGACAAAATTTTTCACACATCCAGATTCATAGCTGTTGCAGACAACAAATTAGATATTGCTAAGCTGATGAAATCTGACTCGAAAAGGGCAGAAAACATTGTGGGAAAAGAAGAAAATGCTGGTTACCAGCATTTTCTCCTTTTCCCACAATGTTTTCTAAAGGTTTCTTCGCCATGGTTGTTTAAACTCAGGATTGTGTTGTAAAAGATTAATTCTGAAGTAACAAGCTTCCAAGAAAAGCCTTCTGAGGATAACTGAGATTTTTTTCCAGCACAGCAAAGAGTTTGCTTTCAAATATGATAGAACCCACCACCAGCTGTTGTTGTTCTGCAATTTCTCAAAAAAAAAAAACCCTGAAAAATCTGTCCTGGTAAACATACCTGTCAGCTCTTTGAACAACAAGAAGAGCTTTGGATATATTTTTGCAGACATTATAGGTCAAGATAACTCCCTTTCATTCATGTAGCAATCTTTCAGTTATATAGTCTTTACCAAATAACAAAATTTAAGGCTTGTCCAAAATGAAAGGATTTGAAGACAACGAATCAGACGTGGCTTAAATGATGTCTTTTAAGGACTGGAAATCGTTTGAGAAGATGAATATGCTGGTAAATACCAGCATTTTCTCCTCCTCAAAGGAGCTATCAAAAGCCTTTGTTTTCAGGGTGGTTAAATCATGGAATTGTTTAGTAAAGGGTATGAGGGCCTTTACCTACACATCATAATTTATGCACATGTTTGTGTGTCTTTTCAAAACATTGTGAGAAAAAATACAATCACTCATGATGATCTTTTGCCTTTTTTCCCATGATGTTTTCACTTCTGAATTGTTGTAACTTGCATTTTTTGCAAGTATAGCCTTGAATTACCTTTTAGGTTATGGTTTAAAGATATAATAATGGTGTACAAAGTAAGGTCAATGGTTGTAGGTAATAATATGGTATAATTTCAAACTACTCACACAATTAGGACAAACAAAAACAAGAACAGGAGAATGAAGAACAGGAAGCCAAGGAGGAATTAGGAGAGACACCAGATGAGATTGATTTAGATTTAAATGATCCAGAACTTGCGGATGCTGCTCTGAAAATTCAGGCTGGGTTCAGAGGTCATGTTGCTCGTAAAGAGCTTAAGGTCTGTTGTATTGTAGATAGCATGCCCCAACTTTGGAAGTTTTACAGTACTGTTTTACTTAGCTGCACATTTCACATTAAATTTAGTTAGACTTTTAGATGTTAACCTTACTTATTGTAGAGATTTTAACCCATAGAAAGCTAAGGACATTTTTACATAACTCTTTACCACACAATCCTATGTTTTAATGACCTTAAAGAAGAAGGCTTTTGAAAAATATGGCAGGTAAAGAAAAAAATGCTGGTAACCAGCATTTTCTCCTTTTCCGACAATGTTTTCTACCCTTTCAAGGAGAAAAATTCCACCATTTTACTCGCATTTAATTTGTCCTCTTCAAATACTTTGAAGTTGGACAAGTCCAAATTTTTGTCATCTGGTAAAGAGTAAATTGCAGACAGTTTAGGTCATGATCAGACTGCACAGAATGTAAGAAATGTATAGACTGATCTTGAATCAGCAATGGCTGTTATTAAGCTAATTCTAAAGATAGGCTTTTTAAAGACAGGTTAGTCTAAACAGGCTTGGAATTATACCACTATGGATTTCTCCCGCTTTGAAATGTCCGTTATTTTTTTTTCTAGAAGCAATTCTTTCCCTCATAATAGTGAATGCAGCAGATTTTCCCAAAAGGAATTGTCGCAAAAGAAGAAATTTCTGCTGATGATGATTTCTCCATTGGTCACAACATAATGTGTGATTATCTCTGCTTGCAAATCTTTTATTGCTGTTATAATTAAAAGTAATTTCTTCAGAAGAAACAGACTTTAATGTTTAGATTGCTGAATACATGTAAACCCAACAGATATTTTCAATTCTGGAATTTCATGGTTCTTTTGTCTATAGTATACCAGTAAAGCACACAATGTAGATTCAAGACCAGACTCCACATTTTGTGCAGTCTAATCTTGGTCAACACTGGCCTCAAAAGCAACTATATATACATAGTAAAATTAGTGTGGCACCCCCTGGGTTTTTAATGTGTTTAATTTTCTGGCGTGAATGATATGAAATGGGTTGGAAATTAGAATCTGGCTGCTGTATACAAGAACAAACAAGTCTGTTGTCTCTGAAATGGAATGAACTGAGGTATCCCTTAACCTCATGGCAGCAGCTACTGATCAAGCTGTTTCAACCTCTCGTGAGAGGTGTGAGACAAAGACTGCAAGCTGTTTTGCATGCCCCTTGCGGAAGTACGCAATATTGCCTGATTTTGTGTGTCCATTCTCTGCAGGTCACTTTCAACCTGTCGTAAGTTTTGTTTCGATATTAAATTCCCCGTTTTAACCAAACTTAAACGCTTCTCGTTTTTCTTAAATTTGAAAGCAACATCTAGGCAAAAGATTCCCACTTACTATGGGGTCAAGGGATACCTCATTTCAGTTCATTTTATGGGCAAAAGACGAGTCTGTTGGTGTATGCAGCAGCCAAATTCTAATTTCGACTCAATTTTATCTCATTCACGTCAGAAAATCAAACCCGGTAAAAAACACAGGGGGTGCAACACTAATTTTACTATGTACAGTACACTCCTCGCGGATTTTGCTATTTTCGCTGTCCGCGATGTATTTAGCGCGGACCCAACGCGGCGATTTTAGACCATAGGTGAACGCGGACTAACCCGGACCGATGTTAAACGCGGCGATCCCTGGCGGACCGCGGCGGTCTGATTACGCAATAAATTCGACCACGATGATACCGCCGCGATCAGACAGGTAAATTTTTTTAGTTCGGTTAGCAAATTACTCCAGAATTAACCCAAATACCGTATAAGTTTACTCTTTTAAAAAGTAATTTTATGTATTTTCGTGAGAATCGTTAAGAGTTTTTAAAAGACAACAGATAATATTCAGCACTGCAAAGCGATTTATCGGCTATAGAATTAAAACATTTAAACCTTTTACCATATATCTCGGGTTTTAACTACCCTGAGGTACTTTTGAAAATAAAGTAGAAAAGGAGAAAGTGCTGATTACCAGCATTTTCTCAATATACTTTACTACTATGTTTTCTACCCTGTCACAAACGAATTCGACAGTTTGTAAGCCTGTCAACCTCCCTGTCTATTTGTGTGTGGGGTTTTGCTCGTGAAGACTACTAACGATGATAAAGGTCAGAGCACACATAACGTACATGTTCATTTTTGGTCCACAAAACCTGCAGATCACTTTTGTCTTTTCAGTGGTATGCAAGATTCTTTTATTTCACGTAAATTCTGAAACTTTAGTAAAGAGTTTGCGACCTTCCCTCTCGCCTCGTTATCCAAAAGCAATGAACAATTTTCTCCAAATGGGCATCAAACGCCGAGTTTTGTTTTCCCTTCTTCATTTATTCCCTTCTTTATAAAATTTCTCTCTTTCCCTCTTACATATTTTTGTTATTTATTCCGTATCTCTTTCTCGCTCCTTCTCTTTGTCTCGGTTTCTACGATGGAATCTTACTGATTGTGGCATAAGTTTTGTAAAGTTTTATTTGCCATAACTTTTCTCTACAACCCTTGGAAGACTTGAACGACTATTAAGTTCTACTAGCATGCTGAATGGGTGTTTGAATAGACTGCAGGAAAAACCGGAAAAAAGTAGCAGGGGAAAAAGTATCGGTTGACAAAGAGACTAATCTTATGAAAGCACATGTATGTGACTTGAAAATTTTAGCGTTAGTTGATAAGTTAAATTGACTTTGTTCAAGAAATGTTATTTTTTTACTGTTTGTGACCTGAGATATGGAAGAATTGTGCAAACTGTATAATCCTAATTGAGGTCTAATAGTGTTCACTTTAATTTTTAAAGTCAGTGATATTGCCAAACTGTTAATGATATACTGTCTTTAATCATCCTTTTAATTACATTTCTGAAATTATCTTAAACTATCGCTTTTCTTACAATATTCCCAACTCTTACAAAATTACATTTTTAACAACTTGAGAACGTAGAAAGTCCTTAAAAACGTGATAAGAGAAACAGATTGTTTCCATCTCGCACTTAAAAAAAGTTTAATCATATCATTTACAATAATTGTTTGAAAGAAACAGCTTTGACAAAAACCGAATCTTTTTTCGCGATGCTTGCTTTTCTGGCAAAAATTGATACTTTTTTCCGATTCTTTCCATTTATACGTTCTTTCCGGTTGCCGTTCGAATACACTGTAATATTATCTTGCTATGATGGGGCCAGTCATTGTTCTCATGATTTTTCTTTCAAAAACCAACTTCTGTTAACTCTTTACCAAACGACAAAATTTTAGAATCGTCCAAATTGAAAGCATTTGCAGATGACAAAATAAAGGTGACTTAAAAATTGAAATTTGTTCTGGGAAGGGTAGAAAACACTGTGGGAAAAGTGTTTTCAAAGGCTTCTGCTCGTTTTTAACGCGTAAAGTTTCTTGAACGATTTTGGAGTCTCTTTCAGTGACAGCCCTGTACTTTTTAGGTTGTTCGACTGGTATATATGGATCAAAGTAGCCACATTTATGTTGAGTAATCCAGTATTGCACACACTGTCGAGTTATTTTACAGCCTTTTTCGTTCAAAGTTTTGGTAATAGCATACGCTTTTTTTCCGGAGTTAAAAAGGTCAATTATTTCTTGTTTCAACTGGTGTGATAGTTTGCCCATCTTCAAGGCAATTAGGAACAATGACAATGGAATGGTTCTTATCATTAAATTTTATTAAACAGGATACTAGTAATCTTACCCTTTACTCTTTTACAGACGAAATAGTTTAAGGCATGCACAAGTTGAAAGCATTCGCAGACGGTTTGTATAGAAGATGGAGACATCGAATTTTATTTCTCTTAGAAAGAAACACTGTAGGCCTAAGACAAGAAAACTGCTATTAACAGCATTATTTTCTTTTCTTACAAAATTCTCACACGGCTTTCTTCGAAGGTTCTAGCAGAGCTGTGATAACTTGGTAAAGGGTTGAATGGTGCGTCGGCAATTCGTTCAATTCTGCGCATGCCCAACCAATGTTTGTATAAAGGGGGAGGAGCATTGTTTTATTAAAAGTCTTTGTTATCAGTGTGTGTGTGAATGGTGTTTTACGCCACTTTCAACGTTATTTTAGTCATATCACGGCGACAGTTCACCTATTCATGTTTCCTGGGTTTCACCAGTACTAGGCTAGGCTCTGAAGTGTCTTGCCCAAGGACACTCCAGTGTAAAAACCCAGTGAGGCTCGAACCTGGGACCTCTAGATCACGAGTCCTGCACTTTACCACTGAGCCACACACGACCCCCTTTGTTATCAGTTATCTATTTTGAATGATTAATTTTATGGTACATGGGGAGTGGAAGGCAAAAATGCAAGCAGGCCCATATTGGATTGATAAAGTACGCAACTAATCATATTTTGTATGAAGTTGTCTTAGCGGTTTTGATTAAAAGGGATTCGAAAACATTGTGATAACAGAAGCCGATATTTCTTTCATATTCTTTTCCTCTCTGCAAATACTTTCTGACAAAAAAAATTGTATTCACTCGACAGAATTGGTAAGACGAGAAAATTTCTGATACGAAATTAAACCCTTGCCACACAATCCCTGGTTTTAACAAGTTTTGGGATGCAAGAAATAACAAAATGGGGGGGGGGGGGGGGGGGGTTAAAGGTATTCATACTACGTTTCGTTCATTCTAAAAAAAATCGCAAAAACGTGTTTTTATCCCACAAAACTTTTTGGTAGTATAGCATACCGATAATAGCTTAACCCTTTTCCAAACAATCCCTGGTTTATACGATCCTGACATACAAGCCTTTTGAAAACATTGTTGAAAAAGGAGAAAATGCTGGTAAACAAAATTTTCTCCTTTCCTCAAAATATTTCCTACACTGCTGGAAACAATTCTCAATTTTTTAGCTACATTTAATTTAAACAAGACACATTACCTTTTTTCACTTCACATTTACATGAATTTGTATTTGTATACATGCAAAGGAAATAAAAAAAGATAGTATTTATAACACATAACAACTGTATTTCGATTTTGATACTGGAGCACAGTTTTTATGAACAGCGTGTACTAAGGGTAACGCATACTTTATTTTTCAATTGACCGCCGCTTATCAAAGCCTTACTGATAAAGCCGACACTACGGTAAATCGCGTGTCCATATATTACAGTGGGCAGATGTCTTTCAAGTCAGAAGGGGAGTTGGGTGGGCTTATGATTACCCTTAAAGAGTCTACCACAACGTTGTTGTCGTTGTGGGGAATGCAGTTTCAGATCAGACTGCTCAAAACTTGCAATCTTATCTTTGATCTACACAGT
Source organism: Tridacna gigas (assembly GCA_945859785.2). Lineage (NCBI taxonomy): Eukaryota > Metazoa > Mollusca > Bivalvia > Cardiida > Cardiidae > Tridacna > Tridacna gigas. The sequence goes on from OX244035.2 coordinate 19,653,782, forward strand.
CGAATTTGCTGCAGCACTTAAGACAAAAGTAACCATTAAGTTGGAATTATTTCGGTCTTCTTTGTTGCCAGAATACTTAAAGTACCTGAAATAAGCATTATTTTGTTGGTTTAAATTGGTAATACATGGCGGGTGACTTGGATCTAAGCCTTCTATATCAAAGATTTGTAAGTTGTGTTAAAAAGTAGAATTGTTTGGTATTATTACTACATGTACCATAACATTTCGGACCAATAAATATGAAAAGTCAATCCACGTGCTTGAAACTGAACCATAGATGAAGAAATTCAGATTCGCGAACTATCGCTTCTTTAGTACGGTAGATTTACATGATATTCAACACCAAAATAACATTTTTTTTCCAACGATACGGAAATGATGTGGGCGTTATTGAGTAAACACTCTTGTTAAAGATGCACTTTAAATACATGTACATGTACATGCACATGTACATGTACCTCTAAAATTTGAATGAAGAATATACATTTTTCATCGATACATACATGTATCTACCTCATGACTCGGTCGGTTGTTAAATGAAATGGATCCATGTTTTGTGATGGCTTGCTTGGTGCGTCGAGGATATGCATTAGAACCATTTTTCACAGAGTATGGCTCATTTCAATTTGCACTCAACGAGAAAATAACTCACTGTATGGTTGTTTTCGTAGGTCATCCGATTACCAGTTCGAAGGGAAACTGCTTTATTTAGTGCAATGGTGATTTTGTTTTTTGTTGTAACAATTTCTATTGACATATTATTTCATATATAGGTTTTTTTCCCAAAACGATGATGAAATAGAAATAATATTGTGTATCCAATTGAGTTCACTCCTTTTAGTAGACATTTTAATCCATTTCCTTCTTCTTTAATTGCCTGTTAGTTTAAACATATTTATTTTAAATCGATTGAGAAACAAGTCAATCTCTCTCGAATCTGCCTTCTGGGAACTTGAATATAATAAAAAGTCTTTCATATTCTCAGACAGTTAAGTTCCAAGATGTGAACGCATTACGTTTTCTGATCTTGGTCTTCTCTGCAAAAGCAGCATTATGCTGAAAGGTTTGAGATGCTGAAGAGAACCCCAGTCTCGTTTTCGAAAACTACCAAAGTGCCGAAAGTTAAACCCCATTACCACACAATCCCTACTTTTGATGCCCCCGAGAAAGAAGCCTTTAGAAAACATTGTGGGAAAAGGAGAAAATGCTGGTAACCGGCATTTTCTCCTCTTCCCACAATGTTTTCTACCCTTCACAAAACAAATTTCAAATTTTCTGCCACTTTTATTTCGTCGTCTGCAAATGCTTTCGATTTGGACAAACCTCAAATTTTGTCATTTGGTAATGAGCTAAATCTGTTGCGATATGGCGAGATATTCTAGCCGGGATAACCTTCAAGTCCAAAAGATAACACTATGTTCAGCAAAGTTGATGGGATGGGATCCGCCAATATCTAGGCCTAATGGCAGCAAAATGACGAGAGGGAAATGTATCCGTTTTTTCGGTTTAAAAATAACTTTGGTGAAAAAAAAAGGAGAAAATATTCCGGACATTTTAAGCAACATATTTCTAGACATTCGCTGCTATTCGAATATTTTTTAATTTCTTACAGAAAATTAAACAGATCTATAGTTATTTTGACTTACCAAATGGACTGGTATAAATCCATCATCGTAATCTAAGTCGTAAATATTTAAGAAGGGTTAGATAAGGTCGTATAAAAAAGTGTCAGTCGGTTTAGTATGACACGTGCATATGGAACTAACAACTGGGACAGTACTTCACACTGCCGGAGTGCTATACCCAACATCAAAGAAATACCGAGTTAACCCTTATCTCTCTTTTGTGTTAAGTTTGCATATGTTATTTTACCCTTTACCAAACAACAAAAGTTTAGACAGGTCAAAATTGAATGCACTTGCAGACGGACAAAATAAATGTTACTCAAAAATTGAAATTTGTTTCTAGCAGAGTAGAAAACATTGTGGGAACATGAGAAAATTGTGGTTACCAGCATTTTCTCCTTAGCCCACAATGTTTTCAAAATGCTTCTACCTCAGTGTTTTAAAAAAAATCAGGGAATGTTTTGGTAAAGGGTTAGAAGGCAATGAAAAGAGCGGGTTTTTATTTAAGAGAACAAGAGGATCATTTTAGTTCAAAATGTGGACCGATGTTTTGTTTTTCTGACGATCCAGCCTGCATTTTGAAAAAGCTTAATATAATATGTACAGTTTTATTCGATACCCTTTGGTTTCCTTACACCCAGAGACTGAGAAAATGACGATAAACAGTGTGATAATATACACGTACAGGGTAGTATAATTTTTAAGTTGTGTTTAAGTTTTTAATTATCATCAGAATAAAAAAAAGGAATGGCTAATAACTGCTCTGTTTCATTTAATGAAGGGTAAGAAAGAATGTGTGATGAAAATATACCTGGAGCCTGTTGTACACGAACTTTAAAATAGTGCTTTTTTTTTCCTAGTGTGCAGTTTCAGACCGCGAGTGTACTGGTAAATTTTCGTGAATGCTACATTGTAAACACGTTTTTGCTCTTTAACCCATTAAACGGCATTCACAACAATAATTGCCTTTGCGACTTACATAAATTAAGTTCAGGCTGCACGAAATGTGCAGTCTGATTTTGGATGTACACCTTGCGCTCTTGTAGGACGAAAACAACATGGAAAAAATGCTGGTTCTTGGGTTTCTTTTTTTTTTCAAATTAAATTGTAGATTATGTTATGGATTTTCGGCGCTCTATGGGTTAAGTTATTAATTGGGATTCCAGTCGGAGTTTTTCCTCTTTTAAAGTACACGCTTGTGAGTCACAAACAATCAAGAAGTAGTAACTTTGGTTTTCGGTTTTTGGAATCCAGCATGAAATTGCACTTTTAATCCGAAATTCGAAATTTCATATCGCTAACACTAAATATGGGATAGGCCTACAAATTTGTAACTTAGCGAATAGCTGATTAAAATGATATATAACGTTTCGTGGCATCCTAACTTAAGTAATCCCTGTTGGCAAAGCTTATATCCGCATTTAATGGTACGAAAATGTTGTGGTCGTAATGGAAGAATTAGTTTCTGGTTCCCAAAACAGTGGGGAAAATTACAGATATTTATGTATAAAAATTTACAGTCATCCTGGTGAATTTTCCCCCGCGATCCCTCGCACAGTCGCCGCGATCCACCGCGTTTACCTCCTGCTGTGAAGTTGCCCGATATTTTCTGAGGCCGCAGTGACACGTCCGCCGCGTTTCCGCGGCCGATACCTGTACAGCAGATTTGCCGCGGACAAATTGGTCCGTCGCGGCTCGCGGACTTGAGCAAAAAACGCGAGGAGTGTACTGTATATGTGAAGGACGCTTCATGGGTTTACTCTTTCAACCCTTTACCACACAGTCACAGGTTTTAATGACCCTGAAGAAGAAGCCTTTTGAAAACATTGTGGGAAAAGGAGAAAATGCTGGTAACCTTCCCAAAACAAATTTCAATTTTTGAGTCACATTTATTTTGTCTTCTGCAAATGCTTTCAATTTGGATAAGTCTAAAATTTTGTCATTCGGTGAGGGGTTAAAGATGCCAAAATCTGTGGTCTATTAACTCTTTACCACACATCAAAAATGTACACTGTTCCAAATTCAAAGCATTTGCAGATGATAAGATAATTTGAGACTGAATAATTGAAATTTGTTTCGGGAAGGGTAGAAAACATTGTGGGAAAAGGAGAAAATGCTGATTACCAGCATTTTCTCCTTTTTCCACAATGTTTTCAAAAGGCTTCTTTCTTAGGGTCGTTAAAAGTCGGGATTGTGTGGTAAAGAGTTAACTCTTTACCACACGTCAAAAATGTACACTGTTCTAAATTCAAACCACTTGCAGATGATAAGATAATTGAGACTGAAAAATTGAAGTTTGTTTTTGGAAGGGTAGAAAACATTGTGGCAAAAGGAGAAAACGCTGGTTACCAGCATTTTCTCCTTTTCCCACAATGTTTTCAAAGGACTTTCACAGGGGCATTAAAAGTTGTGATTGTGTGGTAATGGGTTATACCTTGAAGTGCCATTCTCTTTTCTTTAGTTGCCTTTGTAGGAAGTGCAATTCAAGATCAGACTGCACAAAATAAGCAGCTTGATCTTCAGTCTACACTGTCGGCTCTGCTGAGACATTCTGGACAATGGCAACCTTGAAAATGTCCTTATTAGGGTCTTATTTCTTGAGTGAAAATGCCTTTTGGGTTAGTCGTCGCTCTATGGTTTAATTGTGGTTCAAACGATGTACCTCAGAGCAGCCTATAGTACTGGTGAAACCCAGGAAATACATGAACGCCATGATATGACTGTAATAACGTTGAAATCGGCGTAAAACACCATTCAGTTAATCAAGAGGGCTCAGATGACCTGTCTATTCTTTGAGATGTTGATGTATAATCCTTTTACTCCAGTACTAGAATTGATATGTGTTAATTTTTTAACCCTTTACCCTACAAAACCGAGTTTTAACAACCCCAAGGAAAGGGACTTTTGAAAACATTATAGGAAATGGAGAAAATTCTGGTAACCAGCATTTTCTTTGTCTTTTCCTACAATGTTTTGTACCCTTTCTAATTGGAAAAACTCCATAGTTTATGCAACATTTAGTTTGTCATCTGCAGTTGCTTTCAATTTGAACCAGTCTAAAATTTTGTCATTTTGTACAGAGTTAACTAAAAATTGATTATTCCTACTAGTTTTAGCTAAAGGAAAACAAAGAAGAATGATAGATTCCAGTATGATTTACATGTAGTTACTAATTATTTGATCATAACTAGATGTTAATATCATCAACCCACCATAGATGCTGATACATTCATTCATAACTTCTTTGATAACTTGTAGATAAATAGTTTTTGTAGTGACAAAAAGTAATATCACTTGCTTAATTACCTGTCCCAGGCTGCCAGGGCAACTGAGGGCTCATTTGCAGAAATAATGGATCAAGATCAGACTGTAAAAATATATTACGTAGTTTGTTCATTGGACTTACTAACTGAAAATGCTCATTTCTTTTATTTATCAGTCTAATAGTAGAGTGTTGTACAAGGTTTTAGTGATTGGAATGTGATGGTAGCCTCTTAACCTTTAACCCTTTCCCAAACAAGCCCTGGTTTTCACGTGTCTGCAGTACAAGTCTTTTGAAAACACTGTGGGAAAAGGAGAAATTGCTCGCAACGAGCAATTTCTCCTTTTCCCACAATGTTTTCTACCCGTTTTGAGACCTTTCTGCCATTTTCATCAAATTTAAAATTGTCATCTGCAAACTCTTTCAATTTGGACTAGTCCAAAATTTGTCGTTTGGGAAAGGGTTAACCACACAGTCCCGGGATTTAACAACCCAAAAAAAGAAGGGCTTTGAAAAGATTGTGGGAAAAGGAGAAAATGATGATTACTAGCATTCTATCTTTTCCCACATTGTTTTATATCCTATAGAAGACTAATTCTATCATTTGAGTCATATTTTGTTTTTTGAAAATTTTATGAATTTGGATAAGTGAAAAAAATTGTTGTATGGTTAACCCTTAAAGTGCCATTCACAACTATAGTTGCCTTAGTGGTCAGTGTAGATCAAGATCAGACTGCACAAAAAGTGCAGTCTGATCTTTGACATACATTGTCTGCTTTGTTTCATCATTTTGGACAAAACTGACCCTTAAATTTCAAATATTTAGCTCTTACTACTGGACTGAAAATGTCTTATTTGTTGCTCTAAAGGTTAGGAGTTAGCAGTTGTTTGTTTATTAAGTATGCATATTCTTTTTGATTCACTGCATGAGTCTGAAGCACAGAAGAGTCATTTCAGAACACCTATGCACAACATCCAGAGATTACATTTTCAGATCATCCAAAGCTGGTTTACTATGATGGATCATTATTTGTTATGCTGCAGAAGTTGCTAATTTTAAAATGTCTGTTTTTGAGTTAACTTGAGTTTGCCCGAGTTTATGTATCCGGGACAGCACTTTACGCAAATGTCCGAAGGTCTCATTTCGCATTTTGCAGACCATATTATTTTGGGCAACATTAAATTCAGCAAAGAAAAGTAGATCTGTAACACTATTCATGGAATTCACTAGTTGTAGACTACTGAAATTCAATCTTGATTTTAGTGAATTTTGTGGCAGTTTATATTCTGTCCAGGTAGACCAACAAAATAAAAAGCCAATTCCCATATACGTTATTTCATTTGATTTAATTTTAAAGCATTACTCTTATTAAGTCTCCGAACTTTCACACTGTATAAAACAAGGATGCCTTAACTCTTTAACACCTGACAAAAATTTAGACTTGTCCCAATTAAAAGCACTTGTCAGCGACAATTTACATGTGGCTCAAATAATGGAATTTGTTCTTGAAGGGGAAGAAAACATTTTGGGAAAAAGAGAAAATGCTGGTTACCAGCATTTTCTTCTTTTCTCAAAATGCTTTCAAAAGGCTTTTTCTTCAAGGTTGTTAAAACTTGGGATTGTGTGGTAAAGGATTAACTCTTTTGGCACCAAATATTTAAACTTGACCCCTTTTGAGGACTGAAACTACATGCCAAGGGAACTCGGAAAGATTTTTATTTTATATGCTTGACCAAACAAGCAGACAGTATAGATCAAAGATCAGATTGCACGTTCTGTGCAGTCTGATCTTGATCTATGCCATCCACAAAAAGCCATGTTTTCACCTCTGGCGCCAAAAGGGTTAAGCATATTTGTAAATACAAAGTAGAATCTTTTAGTTAGCGAGCAGATACTCTAGTCCTAATGAGCAATTATGCTGTCCCCAAAGTTATAAGAAGTTTTCATTTTGTACATATGTGTTTCAAAGGAGAAGATAATGATATCCTGTACTTTTAAAGTGTTATATATGTTTCAAGTTAATCAAACATGCATGTGGTCTCTTTCATGTCAGTGTGAGTGGATGGCACTTTCAGATATAAGTTGTTTGCTGTAAAGAACTCCCCACAATTGTTGTTGTTGTCTTTTGCTCATGGACTTCAAAGGTCTGTTATAACATGTTTGCATACAACAAATTAATTGCAGCTCAAACGATTTGTCTTTGAAAATAAAGAAAACATTACATGTATTGAAAAAGGAGAAATTGCTGATACCAGTATTTCTTCCTTTTCCTTCAATATATCCAAAGGTCCTCCTCCTCAGGGTTTTAAACTCTTTACCGAACGCCAAAATTTAAGACTTGTCCAAATTGAAAGCATTTGCAGACCACAAAATAAATGTGACTCACAAATTGAAATTTGTTTAAGGAAGGGTAGAAAACAGTTTTGGAAAAGGAGAAAATTCTGGTTACCAGCTTTTTCTCTTTTCCCCAAAATGTTTTCCGAAGCTATCTTTCTCAGGGTCGTGAAAAGTTGACATTGTTAGATAAAGGGTTAAAAACATGGTATAGGGTTTAACATGGTAGCATGATGAAAGGTGGCAGAAAATTTACACCACCTGATCTAGAGGCCATGTTCATCAAGAACTGTAAGCTAAATTCCAAGTCTATTTTACAGGAGAGCAAGGAAAAAGCAGAAGAAGATATACCAAAGAAAGAAGAAGAGGAGGTTGATATTGATCTCAATGACCCTGAGGTGGAGAATGCTGCATTAAAGATACAAGCAGGTTTTAAAGGAATGAAAGCCAGACAGGAAATCAAAGAAATGAAGGTATGCTATGACTGTTTTTTTGCGGATTATTACGTTTGTGTGTGTGTGTGTGTGTGTGTGACTCAGTGTTCGAATCAAAATCATTAGTGTTTTTTAGCTCCACTGGCCGAAGGCCAGCGGGCTTATGTTATGGCCTTGTGTCCGTCATACATCCGTCCATCCATGCTTGCGTGTGTGCATTAACTTTTATTTCAAACATCTTCTCTGGAACTACCCATCGGATTTTAATGAAACTTTACAGAAATGATCCTGGCATGGCCCTCTTCAGAAACTCATCAAAGAATTTGATTCCTATCAAATCTGTGGTTGCCATGGTTGTAATGTATGGTGTGTATGGTTCATATATATTAGCTGGTTGAGAGATACAGGGCCATCATGGCCCTCTTGTCTAAATACATTTTCAACAGTTTTTATGCCCCTGAAAAAACTTGCTCTAAGGTCAAAGTCACAGCAAGGTTACATGGGGGTTTGTGGGGGGTGTTAATGTTTGTATCGGGCCTGTAACATTTTTAAGTATGAACGAATTTCAGTATAACTTTGCAGAATTATCAACAAAGCCTCTGGATTACAAATCCAAAACCCAATCAAATGAACAATGCTGAACCCATGTGAGTGCTACCTGTAAAGACACCAGCATTTAGAGTTGTATTGCTTGATTTTGACCCTCAGCACAGTCATTATCTAAATTGGTCAAGAAAATAAATGAATATTTTTCAGTTTCAAGACTTTTTGCAAGAAAATTTCACAAAATAGAGGGACATTGTAGGTTCATGAACACACTGTGTGTAAAATAAAGGACAATGGCCTGTTTTTAAGTAAGATTGACTGTTTCACTGAGTTGATGTCTCCATAAGTTTGGTGCAGAAAAAGTAAACAAAGAAGATTTTATCTTTCAAATCAGTGCATTTTTTCTCATCATAAAATCACATTCATAATGTGAATACATGAGTGTTTCACATTAATAACACCATTATTGTAATGTCATCATCAATATTGAAAACATTACATTGTAAGTGTCAAAATACATGTTTGAAAAATTAAGAAAGTACCAAAATGTTATGGTAACATGATTATTTCATTTCTGTGAAATGATGGGGCTACATAATTATATAATTTAGAAATCAGTTATGTCTATAATATACTAAACATCATGATGCTTGGTATATTGAGACATGTGTCACTTCTCAATTATACATGTAAACCCCTTATGTCATGGCAAAAGCAAAAATTTTGCAAACCTTTGATGTATGAATAGCACCCTTTAGCATTTGAAAAAGAGTGAGAAGTTCTGGTAAGTCCCACAAACATGTAAATGATCAGGGTCTGTATTCACCAACTGTTCTTTAGAACATGCTTTGTCTTATTCTGCAGAGCTTTCAAAACTTGAAATTAACTCAGCTTCTGATTAGCTAAACATTTGTTACTTTCAAATTTAGAAAATCTTGGAGAATAACTCTAAGAACATTCTTAAGAATGGTTGGTGAATACTGACCCAGGTACCATATTAACCAACAGCATTAAATATTGTTCTGATTCAGAATTCCATGAAGCCATCTGATTGGTTGTGACATTCTGTCTAAGCCAATTGGATTTCTAGTCTAGGAATTTAAAGCTATGATTGACTATGAAGTTGCTGCTGAATCTGGCAGTGGAAAAAAAGTGTTTTACTTTCTTCTCTTAGGAGTCCAAAAAAGAAACAACAGAAGCAGAGCCAGAACAAGCAGAGCCAGAACAATCAGAGGAAAAACACGAAGGAAAAGATGAAGAAGTAGACATTGATCTGAACGATCCAGAAACAGAAAAAGCAGCATTAAAAATTCAAGCAGGATTCAAGGGATACCAAGCAAGAAAGGAAATCAAAGCCAAGAAAGAAAGTACCCAACAAGACGCTGAAAAGCCACCTGAGGAGGTAGAGGAAAAGAAAGAAGAAGAAGTTGATATTGACTTAAATGATCCAGAAGTTGAAAAAGCAGCAACCAAAATTCAAGCAGGTTTTAAAGGATATAAAACAAGAAAAGAACTGAAAGATAAAGCAGATGATACTACTGAAAAGCAGGAGTCAGGGGAAGGAACAGCAGAAGAACCATCTGGTAATCAAGAAGAGGAAGGAACAAAAGAAGAACCTAAGACAGAAGGTGAGGAAATTGATATTGATCTAAATGATCCTGAAGTCTCAAAGGCTGCTACAAAAATACAAGCCGGATTTAAAGGTTTCAAAACACGACAGGAACTTAGTAAAAAGAAAGCAGAGGAGGGGAAAGAATGATGAAATAAATACAATATCTTTATGAAAATTATATACAGATGTGTAAATAGAAGTAATATACATATGAGCCATGCACTGGCAAAAGGGGGCTTAACACATCTCTGTGATTCACTTTGAAGCAAATCATCACATAATTCTTGATCCATAAAATCCATTTTGTCTAACAAACAACTGAATTAAGGGGTGGAATGGTCCTTTGAACTGTAGAAAATTGACAATGGCAAAAGGTTTTGGCCCAGGTCAGCCTGCACAGTCTGACTTGGGTCGGTACTTTTTGTAGATGCATTAAACCCCCTTTTCACAGAGCATAGCTCATAATTTAGACATCACTCCAAAAGAAAATGTACAATATTGTGCGAGCTTATGAACAAAGTTTTCAAATAGCATGAATGGTTTGATCAGTGAAAGGAAAAGAATTTTATTAGCTATGTCATTTTATTTCATTCGGTAAGAATTCTGTACCAACTCTTTTGTCTCTTGTTAGCCACAAAATGTTCTTGTGGATGACAAAGATCAAGATAAGATTGTGCAGAACCTTCCACTACCTGATACTAAAATGTATCAAATAATGTAGATAACTTAGAAGGGAAAAGAGCATTTGCCTTTATGATTTCTACTTTTCTCACAATGACTTCTGCAAGCTGTCCACCAAAGGGACATAAAGTCTTCTCTGTATAGTAATGGATTAACTCTATAGTCCTTTACCACATGACAAAATTTCAGACTTGTCCAAATTGAGAGGACTTGCAGGCAACAAATTAAGGTGGCTCAAATGATAGTTTGTCTTTGATAGGGTAGAAAACACTGTGGGAAAAGGAGAAAATGCTGGTTTCCAGCATTTTCTCCTTTTCCCACAAAGTTTTCATAAGATTTCTAACTTTGGGTTGTTAAAACTCTGGATTGTGTTGTAAAAAGTTAACAAATAACAAAATTTTAGAGTGGTTGAAATTAAAACATTTGCAGACAACAAAATAAATGCAACTTTAAAATTGCAATTTGTTTTGGAAAGGTACAGAGAATTGTGGGGAAAGGAGGAAATACTGGTTACCAGCATTTTCTCCTTTTCCCACAATTTTTCAAAAAGTTCCTTTCTCAGGGTTATTAAAAGTCAGGATTGTGTAGTAAAAGGTTAATCACAGGTTTAGCTTTTTACCTGATAATCCTGTATTTCACAACCCTGAGGAAGAAGGCCTTATGAAAACATTGTTAGAAAGGAGAAAATGCGCTGGTCACCAGCATTTTCTCCTTTTTCTGCAATTTTTCTTCTACGCCTACATACACAGATTTCATTGACTGTGACATCCTTTGTTTTTAGTCTTCAGAATTTAATGTTTTCAATTTGGACTTCTCTAATATTTTGGTTTGTGGTAAAATAAGAGTTAAAAGTCACATCAGTCAACATAGCAGTATTCATCTACCAAGTTTGTTTAACCCTTTACCACGCAATCCCAACTTTAATTACCCTGAGAAAGAAGCCTTTTGAAAACATTGTAGGAAAAGGAGAAAATGCTGGTAACCAGCATTTTCTCCTTTTCCCACAATGTTTTCTACCCTTCCCACAACAAATTTCAATTTTTCAGTTACATTTATGTTTTCAGTCACATTTATGTTGTCTAGCCTAAAATTTTGTCATTTGGTAAAGAGTTAAAACGTTTTCTTACTGAAAAGAAATGAGCCTGCTATTGTAATAGACAACCATTATTATGTATCCCTGACTTTTTTTTCTTTTATCCAGGTTAAAGTGATCGAGAGTATGGTAATGCAATTTGATATAAACATCATGTTTTGAATTTTGTTCAGTAATACATGACTGACCCTTGTGCTTGTCAAACATGTAACTTTCAAGTTCAGAGATATATGATATTCATCATGGGTATATGTTTTATTTGGGGTTTTCTTAAGGAAGTGTTTATACCCAATGAGCCATGCTCTGGCAAAAAGGGGTTTAACCCTTTCCCAAACAAGCCCTGGTTTTCAAGTGTCTGCCGTACAAGTCTTTTGAAAACACTGTGGGAAAAGGAGAAATTGCTCGTAACGAGCAATTTCTCCTTTTCCCACAGTGTTTTCTACCCTTTTTGATAACTTTCTGCCATTTTCATCAAATTTAAAATTGTCGTCTGCAAACTCTTTCAGTTTGGACCAGTCCAAAATTTGTCGTTCGGGAAAGGGTTAAGCATCTATGTGATGTATGATACTAAGAAAGTTATCACATAAATATGGATCCATAGAATCCACTATGTATAACAACCGACTAAAATATGGGGTACACTGGTCCTTTGACATGCATGAAATTGACCACAAGTAAAATATCCTGACCCAGGTCAGCCTGCCCAGGCTGCTCAGGCTGACCTGGATTGATACTTTTTACAGAGCATGGCAATCAGTATTTGATTATCAACATAAGCTTACAGTGCAGGGTTAACAATTCTAAAATATAAGGGATGTTAAATTAAACCTGTATGAGCTGTTTTGGGAAGTGTAGATCTAGATTAGACTGCATATATCTTGTATTTTCATCTTTGATCTGCACTGTCTTTTTTTGCAAGGGGTATTTTTTTCCAAAACAGCCCTGTTCATATACTGGCAGTTGAAAGATTTTGTATTTGTTTTTTTCGTACAAGATAAAAGTGTATTTCATTTGCATTAATTTAGATTCTTTATGACATTATTCAGACTTTGCATTCTAGTCTTTTAATTGCTTTGTATTTTTCGACCAGATACTCTGGTTCCACAAAAAAAAACACTACATCGCTGTATTTTCAGTTGCATTTTGCCATTTACTGGTTTCCCTAACAACCCTGAGTTTTAACAAGTCGCAGAAGAAAGCTTCTTAAAAGATTTAGAGAAAATGTAGGTAACCAGCATTTTCTCCTTTTCCCACTATATTTTCTACCCGTTCTAAAACAAAAATTTTTTTGAGCCACATCTAATATGTCATCTGTAAAGACTTTCAATACTAACAAATCTAAAATTTTGTTGATTGGTATAGAATTAAAGAGTACTTTTCATAAACAATCATACAAAGAGTTTATGGTTAACAGTTGCATATAACAGGTTAACCCTTTACCACACAGTCATGACTTTTAACGACCCTGAGAAAGAAGCCTTTTGAAAACATTGTGGGAAAAGGAGAAAATGCTGGTACCCAGCATTTTCTCCTTTTCCCACAATGTTTTCTACCCTTCCCAAGACAAATCTCAATTTTTCAGTCATTTATTTTGTCGTCTGCAAATACTTTTAATTTGGACAAGGCTAAAATTTTGTTGTTTGGTCAAGTGTTTACAGGTACTCTGCCGAGGAATATATAAGCTTGTCAGTCAATTACAAAACTGAAAGTCTCCAAATTAGTGTATCTCTGAACTTTTTTCACAGCTAAATGTGTGTCTAACCTAGTGGGTGATTGTTTTGCTAGCTGTAACCCCAAAGTAAGATAGTGTATATGCGCAACTGTATGAGCCATGCTGTGGCAAAAGGGTGCTTAATGCATTTCCGTGCTGCATTGTACCAAGCAAGTCATTACATAATTATTGATGTATAAAATCCATTTTGTATAAGGGCCTTCTGAATCATGAGGTACACTGGATCTTTGACATGCAGAAAATTGACCAAATGCAAAAAGTTTTGGCCCAGGTCAGCCTGCGCAGACTGTGCAGGCTGACCTGAGTTGATACTTTTTGCAAATGCATAAAGTCCCCTTATCACAGAGCATGGCTGGTATATGAATTAAAATGAACATTTGAACTCTGTAAAAACTCAAATTTTTAAGCTCAAGGCTCATAAAAATATTAATCAGTATAGATTCAAGATCAGACTGCATATTATGTGCAGTCTGATCTTGATCTGTACTGTCCATGAAAACTTTTTCATTGTTTGTAGCATTTAAAGGGAGACAGGGATAAGAAGATTTTAACACTTCAATTGTCATTGAAACATCATCCGTAACTTAAAGCTATTTTTCGTTTTTTCTTCAGTCTATTCTCCTATTTTTTTCTGAGTCCAGTTATAATGATTTGTAGAGATATCATTTCAAAAGCTGGTTTGAATTTTCATTCAGAAATTCATTACGTATTTCCTTTTTTGTAACAGGATTCAGTGATTTATGTTTGCATTGTCAGATAACTAACAAGATGTTTTGCACTGAAACACAGTACAGAACATCAACATTCATCTATTAAATAAAATGTGGCATTTTCTTGTTTAACCCCTTACCAAACGACAAATTTTGGACTGGTCCAAATTGAAAGAGTTTGCAGACGACAATTTCAAATTTGATGAAAATGGCAGAAAGTTATCAAAAAAGGTAGAAAACACTGTGGGAAAAGGAGAAATTGCTCGTTATGAGCAATTTCTCCTTTTCCCACAGTGTTTTCAAAAGACTTGTACTGCAGACACGTGAAAACCAGGGCTTGTTTCGGAAAGGGTTAAGGTTTTTTCACCTTTATCAATTGATGAGGTGTATTGTTTTTTGGATTTTTCTAAATAAGTGTTTTGTGTTTATCAGAGTAAATCACAAAATATTGGTACTCCTTTCTTCACAGTTGGGTAATATATGAAGAGTTTGCTTTCATTTTATCTCTCCTTTTCAGAATGAACCTGCAAATCACGGAAAAAACTATGTTTTGTGCTACTTCACTGATTAGACTTGTGTAAGAGCTTTTCCAATACAGATCAAAATCAGTCTTCTACGTAGTCTGATCTTGATCTACATGGTACACTATTTTAACTGGAGTTGAAATTCTGTTTCTGAGGAATAATGTGATACTGTGACTGACTGCAGTAGTTTATTTTACCCCGAAAAATAAATTAGTCTGTTGGACATAAGAAAATTTTGAATGTTGTGTGTAAATGTTGGAGGATTTTTTTTATCTCTTCAGAAGATTAGTAATAGCAACACTAATTCATGCATATGTGAATAGCAGGTAATCACAGACTTTGTTCAGCAAGCATTATGAAACTGTTCTGTAATTCAGAGGCTAAATTTCAACACTAGCTTTATGATTGGCTAAGGCAGCAACATCTCATCCTATCAGAAAGGTATTCTTGGTATCAAAAATAGTATTTGAAATGGTTGGTGGCCCAGCTTAGCATCCATATTCATTAACCATTGTTAAGAACTTTCTTCAACTTATTCTCCAGAATTTTCTGAATTTGAAAGTAAAACAACTTCTGATTGGCTAAACCAAATAGTTTAGCCAATCAGAAGCTGTGTTATGTTCAAATTAAGAAAATCTTGTAGAATAAGACTACAAAAGTTTTTGAGAATATTTGAAGAATACGGACCCAGGTAGCACTGTTGAAAATGCACTGACGTGATTATACAGGGGTTGGAAGTTCATGTTTGACTTTGTATGTGTAGGGAGCAGCCAATGGCTGGCTAGTTTCATTTCAGCAGTCTTAAAATAAGTTCACTTATGGCTTCTTTGACAAATGAGAATAGATTTGCATGATATATTGTCAATTCTAAACAAAACTCTTCGCAATATGAAAAAATTAGTCAAATCTGATTTGTTATAGCCTACTTTGTTGTCAATTGAATTAAGGGAAAGTTTCAGATTTGTAACTTTTTTTAACCCTGTATGAAAGACAAAATTTTGGTTTGATTGTTATTTTATTTCTATTCTTTTAATTTATGATGAAATGTCAGGGTTTGAATGAATGATGGTCCATGAGTATGTTTATTTCATTATAATTTGAAAATATTGTACACTTGACATTATTTCTATACTGTTCTTTTTATAAATATCTCTCATTCAATAAACAAGTTAATGTGTGTTAGAAAAAAAAAAACGCCTAACCTGCTAAATAAGTGAAATGAAATTTTCAAGCCAAAAGAAAAACCAAAATTTTGCTATTTCAAAGGTAGACAGTGCACATTTTGT
Source organism: Tridacna gigas (assembly GCA_945859785.2). NCBI lineage: Eukaryota > Metazoa > Mollusca > Bivalvia > Cardiida > Cardiidae > Tridacna > Tridacna gigas. Next base: position 19,669,622 of record OX244035.2, read on the forward strand.
GCAGTCTGATCTTGATCTACACTGTCCGCAAAAGGTTATTGAGTTGCACTTAGCAGCCTAAGGGTAAAAAAAAGTTGTTGTTTTTTTTCTTTTTGTAAATTGTTTAAATAGGTTTCGATCAGAAAATTTTCTTGTTAATTTTGTTGCATAAAACTTAATTTTCTATGACCCCTGTACTGTTTAGGCCCTGTTTTGGTATGATGTCATAATTGGTATTGTTCAAGCACACTATGGGTGTCATCATCATGATGTTTTCAAGTCAAATAGAAATAGGAAATTTTCATGTTTGAATGTTTCTAATGTAAAGAATAGAACTGTAAGAAAGAAAAGTATTTCATTTTATAACCCTTCGGCTGCTAAATGTGAGTCATTGCACTTTACAGACAGCATAGATCAAGATCAGACTGCATAGAATATGCATTCTGATCTTTGATCCACACTAACTCTCAGATAAGGTAATATTTTTTTTTTTCTGGCAAAAAAACATTTATTATTGCAAACATTGGGTTTATAATATTTACTGGCAAAGTTTATTTAACACTTTACCAATTACAAAACTTTTGACTGGTCTGTATTCAAAACATTTGCAGATGACAAATGTGGCTCAAATGATGGAATATGTGTGTGAAAGGGTAGAAAACATTGTGGGGAAAAAAGAAAATGCTGGTTACCAGCATTTTCTCCTTTTCCCACAATATTTTCAAAAGTTTTTAATGTTCAGGGTCATTAAAGCTCAGGAATGTATGGTAAAGGGTTAACTTCACTCTAGAAAATATCTATATTAGTAATCATTCAGTGAAATAATATCTTTATTTTTCATTCAAAGTTCCATTTCCATGAGAGTTGAGAGAAGAGTATGAGCAAATTCTCCATTTGCCATATTATTTTCAAAGTTAAAAGAACATTCTGTATGAGCACTGATCCAAGGAAAGTAACTCATTAATGTCACTACACTTGTAACCATTTATCTCCCTTCAGTTTCATTTTCTGGTTTTTAAGCAGAGCAAGAAGAAAATGTTCAGCTTTGATTAATGTTTAACCTTTAAAAGCCCTTGAAGAAACCAAACAGACATTTTCACTTTCAAATAAGATCCAAATTAATGCAATTTCAAGATTGCTATTGTCTATATTGTTTCAGCAAAGCAGACTGTAGATTAGTGATCATACTGCCCCATCTGTGCTGTCTGGTCTCGATCTACACTGGCTGCAAAGGCAATTGAAGTTGTGAAAGGCACTTTATGGGTTAATCGCTCTGTAATGCAGAAATTTTTGTACCATTTTCTGTTGCGTCAGAGTTATGTTCCTTAACCTGACAAATCATTCATGGCAAACAGAAAATGTTTGCACCTATGGTACATACAATTTAAGGATATTTGATTTTCAAAAGCTGTTTTTCAAAGTTTATTTTCATTTGAAACTAATGTTTCTTGGTAAGATTTCTTCAGATCTTTTTATATCATCATGATACGTTAAAAATTGTGACTGTTTTGGGCTCAAAAATGTTGTTAAATGATTCGTGGTTTAACCTTTTACCAAACAATCCTGTCTATTAATGACCCTGAGGAAGAAGCCTTTTGAAAACATTATGGGAAAAGGAGAAAATGCTGGTAACCAGCATTTTCTCCTTTTCCCACAATGTTTTTCTACCATTTCAAAGACACCACTTATCTTTTGAGCCACATCAAATTTGTTGTCTGCAAATACACGTACTTTCAATTTAGATGAGTGTAAAATTTGTCTTGTGGGAAAGAGTTAGATTTTTGAAAAATATATGTTCATTTTATATTTTAATGAACCCTTTACTACACAATCCAGAGTGTTTATGACCCTGAGACAGACGGCTTTAGAAAACATTTTGGGAAAAGGAGAAAATGCTGGTAACCAGCATTTTCTCCTTGTCCCAAAATATTTTCTCCTCTGTCAGGGCCATATTCAGTTATTTGAGCCACATCTAATTTGTCATCAGAAAATGCTTTCAATATAGATCTGCTTAAAATTTTGTTATGTGGTACAGTGTTAAAGCAAATTTGCTCTGTTAGCCGGTGGAGCTAAAGATTCCAGCATGGTCTTCTTTTTCCAAACAATCCTATGTTTTAAAGACCCTGGAAAAGAAGGCTTTTGACAGTATTGTAGGAGAAGGAGAAAATGCTGGTAACCGGCATTTTCTCCTCTTCCCACAATGTTTTTAAAAGCCCTTTCAGTTACATATCCCATTATTTTAACCACATATAATTGATGTCTGCAAAATCTTTCAAAACGGACAAGTCTAAAATGTGGTTGTTGGGTTAAAGAGTTAAATGTCTCCATGTCTATTTATATAAGTCTTTAGATATTTACCTTATTAAATTTTGTACTTACATTATTTACCAGTGGTTTTGTAATAGTTTTTTTCCTATGCAAATGTCAAAAAATAAATGAAAGAAACTTCCTGTTATATCTTGCTTTATCATTAATTTTCATAATCTACCAGGTTCTGTTTTAACCAACAAGTCTATTCTGCATTAAAAGAATGAATGAATGATAATTTAACCCTTTCCCAAACAAACCCTGGTTTTCACGTGTCTGCAGGACAAGTCTTTTGAAATCACAGGGGGAAAAGGAGAAATTACTCGTAACGAGCAATTTCTCCTTTTCCCACAGTGTTTTCTACCCGTTTTGAGACCTTTCTGCCATTTTCATCAAATTTAAAATTGTCTTCTGCAAACTCTTTCAATTTGGACTAGTCCAAAATTTGTCGTTTATGCTGTGTAAAAACTTAAAAAACAAGAAATACAAGTGACATATACTATAAAAGTGCAGATGGTCTGTAGAACCTAAAATTATATTTTTCTTATAGAGATTTACCTCTTTCAAGAACTCAAAAATAGACTCGAACTTTACAGTATCGCATCAAACGCTCAAGCTTTCTCTTGTAGGTGCAAGATCTATACAGTCAACAGGTATATGTTTAACCCTTTACCAAACGACACAATTTTAGACCAGTCCAAATTGAAAGCATTTGTAGATGACCAAAAAATGTGACCCAAAAATTTTTCTTTGTTTTGGATCAGATAGAAAACATTGTGGGAAAAGGAGAAAATGCTGGTTACCAGCATTTTCTCCTTTTCCCACAATGTTTTCAAAAGGTTTCTTTCTCAGGGTCGTTAAAAGTCGGGATTGTGTGGTAAAGGGTTAACAGGTAGAGAAGCATTGCATTGAATACACCGTGGTGCTTCTTCTCCTTTGAGAAGGTATGAGTGTGTCATATACCGGTATGTAATGACTTATGCAAAGTCGGGCCAAAATAATTTCCTCGCAGTGATTTGTCCAAAACCCTGGAAGCCACTGGCCAAGACTTGGCTTAACTGTAAACAACTTGTTATTGCAGTTAACCAGGTCCATCCAGGATTGCTGCCATAAATTTTGAACAAACAATCCTGAGTTTTAATGACATTGAGGAGGAAGCTTTTGAAAATTTTGTGGAAAAAGAGGAAAATGCTTGTAACCAGAATTTTGTCCTTTTTCAACAATATTTTCTACCCTTTAAAAGGTATATTCCACATGTCCAATTTTCATTTGCAAAAGCCTTTAACTCTTTACCACACAATCCTGACTTTTAACGACCCTAAGAAAGAAAGCTTATGAAAATGTTGTGGGAAAAGGAGAAAATGCTGGTAACCAACATTTTCTCCTTTTCCTACAATGTTTTCTATCCTTCCAAAAATAAATTTCAATTTATGGGTCACCTTTATTTTGTCATCTGCAAATGCTTTCAATTTGGATTAGTCTAAAATTTTGTTGTTTGGTAAAGGGTTAAATGCACAAGTCTAATCATTTCTACATGTGATAAAAGGGTAAAAGGTTAAGACAAATACTATCTTTTAGGTCACATGATCTGAATTGCAGTGAACAAATGTTTTCATTATGCACAAATCTAAATATTTTTTAATGTCTGGTAAACACCTGTAGTTGTGTGTAGGATTCCAAAGTTTAACATGTTAACCATTTACAAAACAAGCGACCCTAAGAGAGAAGCCTTTTGAAAACATTATGGGAAAAGGAGAAAATGCTAGTTACCAGCATTTTGTACTTTTTCCACAATGTTTTCTTCCCTAATAAAGAAAAATTGCACCATTTGAGCCACATTTAAATTGTAGTCTGGAAAAGCTTTCAATTTGGACAATGCTAAAATTTTGTCATCTAGTAAAGCTTTAACCCTTGACCAAACAATCCTGAGTTTTAATGACACTGCAGAAGAGGGCTTTTGAAAACTTTGTGGTAAATGGAGAAAATGCTGGTAACCAGCATTTGAGACAAATCCAGTTTGTCATCTGCAAAAGCTTTTAAATGGACAAGTCTAAACATTTCTGTGTGGTAAAAGGTTAAGACATATACTATCTCTTAACCCTTTCCCAATTGGAAAAATATTAGACATGTCTAAATTGAAATATTTGCAGAGGACAAATTATTGGCTCTAAAATTGGGGTTTGTATCAGACTGGGTAGAAAACAGTGACCTGCCATCATTTAACATAGTTTTGAAATTAATTTCTCTGCAAGTGACTAACACTTTAACCAACCATACAATACCAGATTCTCATCTTCACAATTAGATGCATTTTAACACCCCTTTGTTTTCTTATGGCAGATATTGTTACTTTCAAGATACATGAATACTTGGTTTCAGCCAATTTTTAACCCATTTCATCTTTATTTCATGTATCTTCATGCCAAATGTTGCCCATGACGGCTGCAAGGTTGCACAGATTATGACTGGTAGAATGGCATTTCATTTTTTTGCAACCTTAAAAGAAATCATTGTTTTGTTTTCAGTTTTAAATGAGGGCAAATCCCTTGAGTTTCTCTATCCCTTACACCAAATATATGGGTAATTTATCTATGTTTATACAGCTGACCAAATTCTGAGCCATTCTACACACTGAAGTTTTAACAGTGTTTATTCTCTGGCTGTAAAGATGTATCTTTAAATAAAGCTATAAGTGGTATTTATAAATAGATGGCATTAAACCACTCAAACAGGTGTACATCATGTGACTCAAAAGTTTTAGACAAAAAAAGGTACAGTTTATAACTAAGAATATTCCATTGAAGATGAATTTATTCCAGTAGTTAGTTGCAAGTAATAGACAAATCATTTAACTCTATACCAAACGACAAAATTTCAGACTAGTCCAAATTGAAAGCATTTGCAGACGACAAAATAAATGTGATTGAAAAATTGAAATTTGTTTTGGAAAGGGTAGAAAACATTGTGGGAAAAGGAGAAAATGCTGGTTACCAGCATTTTCTCATTTTCCCACAATGTTTTCAAAAGGCTTCTTTTTCAGGGTCATTAAAAGGCGGGATTGTGTGGTAAAGGGTTAACTCTTTACCACACAATCCTTCATTTAACAACCCCCAAGAATGAAACCTTTTGAAAACAGTGAGCAATGGAGAAAATGATGGCTGGCAGTTTACATTTTTGTCTTTTGGCATAAAGATTTTAATTATAAAGTATTAATTAATCTACTAGCATCTAAAAAAAAGTGTGGCAGAAATAATTGAACTGTTTCCTCAGAGTTGAATATTGAAGGGAAAATAAGAGAAATTGTGCATTTTGACAAATTTGACGTTTACAACATTAAGAAAACAATAGATTTTACTGAAAAAAAAAAACACAGACACTTTTAAATATCACCAGGACGAACAAGAGTGCACAACAAATTTTGCCAAAAATCATAGTTAGGGCCTACACCCAAATATATATCATAAATATACCTACACTGAATAGATCTACGCTTGCACATAACTTTACGCAACTTCTAAGAAAATGTAAAGTTTTGTTCAGGAGCAGAATATTGGTCCATGATTACTGACAATGCGAATGCTCTGTGAATAGAGGGTTTAAAACATCTGCATAAAGTGTTGTCAACTCAGGTCATCACACGTGCCTTGCCTAAGATGATCTGGGTGTAAACTTTCTGCTTTAGGTCAATTTTCTGCACATCCAAGGACTATTCTACCCCATGGTTCAATCAGTTGCTAGACGAATTTCATTTCATTGAATTATATGATGACTCGCTTGGTATGATACATCACACACATGCATTAAACACCATTTTGCCAGGGCATGGCTCTTATTAAAACATTGTTGCAAAAGTATAAATCGCTTGCTCATCTTCTGTTTCCAAAAATGTTTTCAAAAGTAGACTGCTACAAGGCAAAGACATCTGACTTCAGAATATGATGCCTTCAAAATATGGAGAACCCCGACTTTACAAATAGTTCATAGATTGATGAAATGGTGTATTACACAGCTTTCAACATTATTTCAGTCATACAACGGCAACAGCTCTCATATTCATGTATGATCTGGGTTTCGCTAGTAAAAGGCTAGGGTTCAATTTGCCCATAGATACTCCCACAAAAGAGCTCGAACATTATCATGTTATGATAAAATATATGTCCATAGTAATATATACATAATGTGAAACAATGGGGGTTAGTGAAAAATATTTTGGCATTATTTTATCATAAATACAGTAAGTTCTATTTGATTTTTTTGAGAAAAACCGTTTCTTTTTTTTAACAATCCTTTAACCTTTTCCCATGCAATCCCAAATTATGGCTACCTTAGGGAAGATGGCTTTTGGAAATATTGTGGGAAAAGTTGAAAATTTTGGTAACTGGCATTTTCTCCTTGTCCAACAATGTTTTACACTATACCCTTTCAAAGGCAAAGTCTATAATTTTGGACACATTTTAACAAATCATCTGCAAAACATTTAATGCTTTCAACTTGGAGGACTCTCTAAAACTTTGTCGTCTGATAAAAAGCTAACCCTTTTACCACACAATTACAACTTTTCAACGACCCTAGGGGTATAGTCTGGCTGTTGAAAACATTGTAGGGAAAGGAGAAAATGCTGGTAACCAGCATTTTCTCCATTCCCACAATGTCTTCTACCCGGCTTCTGAAGACATATTCCATAATTTAAACCATATTTTATTTGTCGTCTGCAACTGCTTCCAAATTAGACAAATCTAACTTTTGTCGTCTGATAAAGAATTCAACAGATATGAAAATGAGTTATCTGCTTTTTGATTAACAGGACCTACCTCTGAGGTGGCAAAAATCCAAAATTTTATGGAGTAATGACGAAAGTGTGTTGTTTCCATTCTTTTCATAAGCTTTAACAGAACTCTCTTTCCATGGAATAAATGTTAATCGCTGTCATCGATGGTTTGAAAATTACTGACACAAACATATGAACCATGCTCTATGAAAAGGGGGCTTAATGCATCTTCGAAAGGTATTGACCAAGGTCAGCCTGCGCAGTCTGACCTGGACCGCATATCCAACTTTCACGGACATGCCTTATCAGCAGTCTCGCATGTCAGTAGATCGATGAAGATATTCGATATCATACCTAAAGGTTTGGGACTTTTCAGACGTTGGCTTATTGATAGCCCGGAGCCATCAAAGATAAGATCACGTCACAATAGCACTGCTTCAAATTTACAATCCTTGCCTGTATATCTGACTTTTTTTTCCGGATTTCAACCTTAACCCTTTGCTAAAGGACAGTGTAGATCAATATCTGACTGCACAGAATGTACAGTCTTACCAGGCTGCACAAAATCGTGGTTTTATACTCAGGGATACGGCGAATGTTTTCTTGCATAAAAGCATTAGGCTAAACTTGCAATATAAACTGAACTTTATTTGTCAGTTTGTAATTAATTGATTCTTCAGTTTAAGGGTTATGTTTCGATTCTCTGAGACATTAACTGAACCCTGTGGTTAGGTCCTTAACCCTATACCAAACAATCCTGAGTTTTAACGGCCTTAATAAAGAAAGCTTTTGAAAACATCGTCGGAAAAGGTGAAATTGTTTGTTACAAGCAATTTCTCATTTCCCATGATGTTTTGTACCCTATCAAAGAATGTTAGCTCCTTTGTACCAAATTTTAATTTGTAGTCTACAGATGCTTTCAATTTGGAAGTTTTCATTTTTTGTTTATTTGTTTGTTTGTGTGTTTGTTTGGAATATTGGGTGAGGATTAACCCTTAACAAGACGATGAAACTTTGGACTGTACCAGACTGAAATCATTTGCAGACAACAGATATTATGATTACCAACATTTTCTCCTTTTCCATCAATGTTTCCAAAAACTTTCAACCTCAAACTCGGTATTGTGTGGTAAATGGTTAAACTGCTCTGAGCAACTAAATGCAGTTTTTGCCGACAATGCAGATCAATAATAAACTGCACAAAAGAAGCAGTCTGATCTTAAAACCTAATCTGTCCAAATGCACTTCTGCTGACAGTGTGGATCAATGACAGGCTGCACAAGACAAGCAGTCTGACCTTTCGCCCAATTTATCCATCCGTCGAAATTCTTCTAGTTAAAATCAAAGGAATCAAAGACCTGGAAAGCGGATTTGTGGAGTAGTTTAAAGCTGTAATATGTTGTAATAAAAAATAACATCATATGCAACACATGTGGAATCATTTAATCAAAGCGTTGGAAACACTGGTGTGGCATTTGTTAAGGGAGCCATTGTGTGGAATTAATAATGTGAAAAATATACAACAGAAATAGTTCCAAAATATTTGCTTGAAAGTCAACCTACTGTATAGTTATGCAAAATCCGATAGAGAATGGTGTAATCTTGTGGGACGAATAAGTCCGGGCGAACAAGCCCAGGGACGAATATGCACAGGAACTAGTTTTGGGACGAACAAGCACGGTATGTGCGTATCATTACGCCGCTAAAGAAGGATTAGGCTACTTTCGATAAAAGATCGATTGCCTAATCCAATTTATTGTAATACGCCATTTTCAATTTCATATCTGAGTGTAATCGAAACACTTGTGTCAGGAAAGTTGATTTTAATTGGGTTTACTTCCTTCGGTTTTGCACAAACTACGATGCCACTCGTCACAACTCGGCCGATTCCGTACCTACATCACCGGATCACCCGAGGTATGCCGAATGACTACGATGCATGATTTTCAAAATGCCGTATTGAACTCATAGTGGCATTGTCTTCGACAAATGGAGTTAGCAAGGGCAGGGAAAGTCAAAATTGCTCTGCCGAGCGATTCGCGCAGTAACTGCTATTATATTATTGTTTAAGTAGTGGTAAATTTGATCCGTCAGTCTTACGCAGTTTTTTGCTGGTATTAGATTTCGGAATAAATATGTATACACGTGTAGGACAGATGGTAGTGACAAAAGCGCATTATCTTCCGCTACGTCACCTATCTGATATGGGCATTCTGGGTAGGGAACGGGACTATTTTTTAAGGCGGGAATCAATGCAACGAATTCAAAATAAAATATACGTTTTCTCTCTAAATCCTACCTTGTACGATTCATCCTGCCATGGTTAGCTAGCATATAACATATGCACCAGCCATTTATAAACATAAGCTCCTATAAGCTTGGAAAAAAAGCCCCGGTATAAGCCCAGCAAGATGGGAACGTTATTTTTGTCGTCAGTCTGTTGCACAAATCCCGGTTTCCCCCATGTCTATATTTAGAAACTGTTCACAAAGACTGCAGTAAACAGTTGGTATTCTGAAAAAATATTTTCCCCGTTTGAAATCATTTCGACTTCTAAGGAATTTGTAGCGAAGGACTGGCTTGATTTTTCCAGACGTATTATTTATAGCCATTTTCGCCTGCACTTTTTGAGCGGCAATTTACGCACCGCGTATTGATATATGACCATTTTTTTTATCAAGTGATGCGTCATACCAGAGAGGTCAATCTTCGAAGAAAATGACATGCGCAGACAACTGACAAAGGCGAGGTTGGTGTGCATTCGCTAAAACTGAAACTTTAGAATGCGTAGAGCTCAAGCGTGAATGACAATATAATTACATGTATTTGGTTCAGGTCAAACTGATATCATAGTATAGCGCGAGCGCGCAGGCGTCGTTACGCATGATGTATTTGGTTCCAGTCGGAACGATCACAGTTAGGGGATTTGCTATACAAACCCGCGAGCCTTTGCAAATAGGCTAATCCCATGGTTTTTCAACCCCGAGGATGAGGTCTTTTTGGAAACATGCAAAAGAGGAGAAAATCTTTGTTATCGGCAGTTCTTTATTTTCCAACAATGTTTTCCAGCCTTTCAAATACAAGTTTAATTGTGAGCCACATTCGTCGTCTTCAAAGCTTTTAATAATAAAAAAGAACTGAAATTTTGTCGTCTGATAAAAAGTATTTAGGGTCATATCTAGATCGGGTATTTAGTCAGAATTTCAAAATTTTATTTTGTGTGTGTGGTTTCATCGTTTTGGTTTTTGCAATTTCCACTTCCTCCGATTAAAATAAAAATGGGGGAGGAGGAGAAAAGAAAATTAATTTATAACACATATAGTAATTCCGAATACTGCTTTGAAAGGTTCGACTACATGGTTTTATATATACGAAGAGTTACAGACACATGAACAGCTATTTATTCAAAGTCGGTTTTGATCGGAAAAAGAAAAAAAGAAGAAAAAGAAAATGAGCCATGCTGTATGAAAAAGGGGCTTAATGCATTTGCCAAAAGTATCGACCCAGGTCAGTCTGCGCAGTCTGCACAGGCTGACCTGGGCCAAAACTTTTTGCTTTTCGTCAATTTTCTGCATGTCAAAGGACCAGTGTGCCTCATGATTTTGACGGTTGTGAGACGAAACGGATGTTGTGAATCCATAATAATGGGATGACTTGCCTGGTATCATGGATCACAGAAATGCATTAAGACCCCTTTTGCCAGAGTATGGCTCAAATGTTTTGTTCCGAATATTATTTGGACTGTGTGGCGCCGATTTCTATTTTGTAACGCTTAAAAATTGCCTCATTGAGCGACGTCGCCCTTTCTCACAATATCTACTGTTATCAGTACTTCTTCAAAGACGTTTTCATTTTGAGCGAGTCTAAAAGCTGCACACCAAAGAAAGGATAACACGGTATACACAAATAATGCTTCGTTTTAGCTACAATCTAGGTATACTTTATAGCATCCTGTCGTGTTAGCGCAAAGTGGTTGGAGTCGACATTGAAAAGATAAAAAAAAAGTAATTCTTTCTTTCCCCCCCCCCCCCCCCCCCAAAAAAAAAGCTATGTAAGATGCAGACAGTGTAAATTCGAGTAACTATACGTGGATATCACTTGCAGGCTGTTCAAACCGAGATATAGTTGACCATTGTTTCGACGTTGGATTGTGGACTAGAATCACAGGCGTTTGTTTTGTGACGAAATTCCCCATCTCTTATATATAACATTATATAGATGGCGAAGTTTGTCACAAAACGAACGCCTGTGACTAGAATATATACCCAGGTTGTTTTATCAAGATATTTTAATATGTTATACCCTGGATGTTTCATCAAAATATTTTATTATGTATCTTACAGATCAAACCTAAGACCAGAATTTTGATATTTATGAGAATCAATTGCAGCTTAAAAACTTGAGGCGGAAAATGGCAACGAATAATACGTCTGTGGAAAAATTACGCCAGTTTTCGCTACAAATTTCTTAAAAAACAAAATGACTTCAAACGGGGAAAATGTTTCTTTTTTTAAATACCAACTGTTTACTGCAAAACTTTGTAGACAGTTTCTAAATATAGACATGGGGAAAACGGAAGATAATGGATAGGTGGTTCAAAAAGGAAGCCTCCTTTATACGGCCGAGTTCTGACGAGTGGGTAAGAGGGTTATGTGAGTGGTGGTAGGTCTACGGATGAAAAGCCCAATAGGTGAAAAACCCACCGTACAAAAGCTCACTAGGTGAAACTCACTAGGTGAAAGTCCCACTAGGTAAATAGCCCACCGGTTAAAAGCCCACTCCTATATGAAATGATGGTTTTATATTAAAACATTTCTAAGAAAGAAGAACTTAAACTATAGGACTTTTATTGCAAAATATTGTGGGAAACGTGAGAATTGCGAGTAAGTGGCTTTTCATCTTTTATCACAATGTTTCCAAACCGAAAAGGCGGCGGGGGATATGGTAATAGTCTCCGTCCGTCCTTCCGTCATTCCGTCTGTCCGTCCTTCCGTCCCACATTTTTGTCCGGAGCATATCTCCAAAAGTATTTGAGATATCAACTTCAAACTTCACAAGTGGATAGATCTCATTGAGGAGGCGTGCAGTGTACAAGAACCATTACTCTATCTTCAGTATTTTTGGAGTTATTGCCCTTTGTACATTTTTTTCTGGAATTTTTTTCCGGAGCATATCTCCAAAAGTATGAAAGCTAGGAACTTGAAACTTCACACACATATAGAACTCATTGCGGAGGCGTGCAGTGCACAAGATTCATTACTCTGTCTTCAGTATTTTTGGAGTTATTGCCCTTTGTACATTTTTACTTTGAATTTTTGTCCGGAGCATATCTCCAAAAGTATAAAAGCTAGGAACTTGAAACATCACACGCATATAGAACTAATTAAGGAGAAGTGCAGTGCTAAAGAATCATAACTCTATCTTCAGTAATTGTTGAGTTATTGCTCTTTGTAAATTTTCACTTTGGAATTTTGTCCGGAGCATATCTCCAAAAGTACAAAGGCTAAGAACTTCAAACTGTTTACACTTACAGAATTCATTAAGGAGAAGTGCAGTTCACAAAAACCAAAACTCTGTCTTCAGTAATTTTTGAGTTATTGCCCTTTGTTAATTTTTACTTTGGATTTCTGCCTGGCGTATATCTCCAAAAGTATAAAAGCTAGGAACTTGAAACTTCACACACATATAGAACTAATTGAGGAGAAGTTCAGTGCACAAGAACCATAACTCTATCTTCAGTATTTTTGGAGTTATTGCACTTTGTAAATTTTTACTTTGGATTTTTGTTCGCACATTTCCCATTCTTGGCCAAGTTTCATACTTATGGCATAAACACAAAAAAGTTTTATAACTCTTGTATGCATTTTAAAAAGAAAAAGTGTCTTTTTTTCTTTTTCAGAAACTTCAATATTGATTAAGTTTTAATGTTTTGTAGTTATTATATCATGTTAATGCCAACTTTCATAACTTGGACCTGTATTTCAAAAAAGAAAATATGCTTGTTTTTTTATCTTCACTTCAAGCTCTTGTTTCGGTGCTGTGTTAGAAAAAGCCCAATCGGCGGGGGATCTGGTGCTTGACAAGCACTTGTTTCACATTTTATCGCAATGTTTCAAAACCTTACTTCTCAGCATATTAAAAATTATGTAAAGCAGAGAAACTTGTATTAGAAATCATTGTAGGAAAAGAAGAAATTACTTTTAATTAGCATTTTCTCTTTTCTCTTAATTTTTAGGTTGTTAAGCAGACAATTAAGTTGGATACATGCAACATGAAAGACAGAAACAAAGCTACATTTACTTATTAAACAGTCATTGACTTTAATTGGTGCATTCTTCCACCCTAAGATTTTCATTTTCTTTTGTTTTCAATGTATTGTATTTCAACTTTCATCATGATCAATAAGATTTGCAAATTTCATGCAAAGCAAAAAGTCATATTCTTCCCCCCCCCCCCCCCCCCCACACACACACACACAAACAAAAACAAAAAAACATATTCATATACACGTACATGCAGTTAAAACAAATAACAGACCCTTTTAATATTAAATATATTAGTTTTTAAAAAATTCATAAATTTCATTTCACTCACAAAAGTGCTTCATAAAGTCAATACTTCAAAGTCATGTATGTGTATTCACAATATTGCACGAACAAAACAGATTATAAATCATAAATTCTTTTAAACATAGGATATATTAATTTTGTAGTACTGGTGGGTTTTTGTCCACTTTTCATTTAACCCTTTCCCAAACAAGCCCTGGTTTTCACGTGTCTGCAATACGAGTCTTTTGAAAACACTGTGGGAAAAGGAGAAATTGCTCGTAACGAGCAATTTCTCCTTTTCCCACAGTGTTTTCTACCCTTTTTGATAACTTTCTGCCATTTTCATCAAATTTAAAATTGTCGTCTGCAAACTCTTTCAATTTGGACCAGTCCAAAATTTGTCGTTTGGGAAAGGGTTAAGGGTGGTGAGCTTTTCATCGGTGGGCTTTTGTCCGTTGGGCTTTTTACCTGGTAGGCTTTTTACCTAAACTCATTTCAGTGTCATATGACAAATAAAGGGCATTGTACAAGACGAAGTGGGAGGAGGATAAAAGAGTCAAATCATACAAGACGCAACTTGCAGTCTGATCTCGATCTATTCTGGTTGCATAGGCAATTAAGTACAGTTGTTAAGGCGCTTAAGGGTCAATTAATATTGCTTCTGTCCCCGACTGTTCTAATTGGTTTTTAGGCTGAACCTGATCACGTGATTACTCTACCGCTTGAAAGTGATTTCTCGATGTGAGTACTTATTCGGCATACCTCGGGTGTACTTACTCAGTCAACAATTATCCTTTATTCTCATGCTTTCGATATACCCCATGCTTTCGATAGCCTAGCAAATATCGAAAATACTCACGCGCCGAGTATTGTTCCTTCCGGTTACTATTCGCGTTCCTTGGAGAAAAAAGAAAGACAGCGTAGCCATGCGAAAAAAACAGGTAATTGTTGCTAAATTCAAGAATAAAATTATCTTTTCAGCTAAAGTAATGACAAAAAATACCCAAAAGTACTTTTATGTCCTAAGATTTACTTTATTAATTTATTTTCCACGGCTTTTCATCATGGACCAAGTCTAGCAGACGCTCACTACTCGACAGACAAAAGTTTAGTTCGGGTCCGAGCAACTGCGAATTTTCTCGACACTATTTTGAAGTAGTATAACGTCAGGTTCAAACACCTTGTTCCACCATTGAAAATTTGATATCGTGGTGTTGCCTCACATGAGTGACGCAGAGTCATCGATTTGTAATTAAGGCCTTCAGTGGTTTAAAGAATCGACCTGTCATACTTTAGATATAAATGTGAAATTCATTTATCTATACATGAAATAAAAGAAAAATATCTGGCTTAAAATTATCAGAGATTTAAATCTCATTTGTTTAAACATATCCATGAACAAAGCCTTTACTTTCATTATCTCCCCCTCCCTTTGTTCAAACAGGAGAAACCTTCAAAGAAATCATGCAACTACAAAAAGTACTCATCTGCATCCCTGCTTGAGGCTTATGAGACAGTTAAGGATAAAGGCGTATCGGTCCGAAAAGCCGCAATGATGTATAAGGTACCTCTCACTACCCTCAGAGACAGAATAGATGGGAGGATAAATCCATACAACTTCGGCATGGAAACACTATTTTCTGCAGAAGAGGAAAAGAAGTTGGTAGAGCATCTTCAGACAAGAGCTGAAATTGGATATGGCTGCTCAAGCAGTTACACAAAAACACTAGCTGGCGAGATGGCGTTTGAAATGGGGAAAAGAAACAGAAACTCGTCACTGAGCAACAACTGGCTAACTGGCTTTCTTCAGAGATGGAAAAATGATATATCTTCACTTAAACCAAGGCAGCTAGATACAAGTCGAGCTAAGAGTGCCACTCCAGAAGCAATAAAACATTATTTTGATAACCTGGAAGTTGTCTTGAAGGAAAATGATTTTTTCAATATGCCACAAAATGTTTATAACCTGGATGAAACAGGAGTTACACCAGAACACAAACCACCAAACGTAATTGGCAACCCCAAAACAAAAGTTCAAGCAATTACATCACCGAGAACAGGCACAACAACTATCATAGGTTGTGTAAATGCAATTGGACAAGCGTTACCACCCTTTTTCATTTTTAAGGGGAAACGCTGGACCCCGGATTTAATGAAAGGGATGTCGACCGGTGCAAGAGGAACTATATCGGAGACCGGATGGTCAAACAGTTACATCTTCAAGAATTATCTTCAGAATCATTTTTTGCCTTTGGTTAGACCTGGCAAGGATTCATCTGAACCCATCCTATTGATCTATGATGGACATTCGTCCCATAAGACCCCCGAAACTATAAGATGGGCCAGAGAAAAAGGAATTATTCTCTTCATTCTGCCAGCCCATACATCACACCTGTTGCAACCTCTAGATGTTTCTATTTTTGGAGCATTCAAGAAATACTACTATGCAGAAGTTTCACGGTTTCTATTCAATCATCCAGGCCAATCTATTACTAGATATGAAATTTGCAGTTTGGCTTGCCAATCTTATTTGAAATCTTTCACGCCCAAAAACATAATTGCAGGATTCAAGAAAACAGGGATTTTTCCTTTCAACAAGGACGTCCTAGACCCTATTCAGCTGTACCCATGTGAAAGTTTCAGGGAGAAAAAAGTATTTCAAAAGATAAAAGCAGTAAAGTCTGGACCAGAAGCTGTGGAGACTTTTCTTCAACAGAAAGAAGATACCATTAATCAACAGATTATTATTGATGAGAAAGGAGATTGCTGTCCCACGTGCCACAAGAAATTGACCAAAAAAAGACCTGACGCCTCTGGTAAAGAAATTACAAAAGATGACTTCTTTCAGCAGCTAATTGACTGTGATGGTGAACAAAATGATGAATCAAAAATGAGTGACAAACAAAACAAAACAGTAAATCCTAAACCATCTACAAGTGGCCGACAGAAAAACAACAACAAGAATAACTGCAACCAAAACAATATTGAAGATGATGATGATGATGAACTACTTGATGACAAAAGCGATGAACTTTGTTGTGTTTGTCAAAAGTTTTCGCCACCAGGCTTAAAGAATATGCCAATGATCAAAATTGTGAATTGGGGACAGTGTGAGGAATGCCACCACTGGGTTCATCTTAGTTTTTGCGTCAACACTCGAGTTATTAGAAGACATAGCACTTTCCTATGTCCACACTGCGAAATATGAATAAACATGTCCTTTACCATTGTTGTTTCTGTTAAAATTGTTCACATTTATAACAGTTTTTAGTTTGTATTATTCATATTGTTATTTATGACCTGTTTAAACGTTATTAATTTATATGTTTTATCCATTTTCACTCAGAATTTCAGTGGTGGGTGATATGTTAATCGCTAACCCTTTATTCTGAAATTTCAAAAATGTTCCCTGGTTTATAAATTTCAAATACATTCATGTTCTTTGATTCAAATTGAATAACAAGCACAGCTTTTAAATAGTAAAACCATACAAATACTGGTGACATATGGAATACAGATACTGAACATAACAGTAGATATATGTTTTGACAACTCACGTGCCAGAAAGAGAACAGCCAATCAGATGTATCGAAAAGATGAGAGCGTCACGCCGACGTAGATTACATATACATAGCCATATGAAAATGTAAATATTTCAAGTTACGATTTTCCTTGAGTTTTATTTTGAAATTTACTGTTCAGAAGAATGTTTATTGAACTAGTTTTGTAAATATCCCTTCTTCTCGCGACGTTGCCTATTGCGCATGCACTAAGAAAAGAATTAAGGGTATCGAAAACACGGGTATACAGGCTAGGCGGGAGGAGTAGTGTTTCCAAAAAAAGAACCAAACAAATTGATCCGGAAAAAATGAAGTAAGTTTCTTATTCATTCGTAATCTGTGTTTTTTTTTTTGTTTTTGAATATTCGAAGTACATATATGTGAATCTAGATCTAATATGGTGGTTGCAAATAATGAGATTGTGATTGTTTTCTTCAATGTTTTTCTCGCGCATGTATAGTTTGGTACCCCGCCGTACTTCAAGAGTAAGACCCTATACGTAGTGGTTAGGGCAGGTAATCCAGATTTCTTCTGAATATGTTGCTCAAATGTGCTTATCTTTCTGTGTTTTGAGACAAACTTCTTGAATAACACGGAGATCTTGGACATAAAAAAGAAAAGAAAATGGAAAACTGCTTGGTGTGAGCGGGGATCGTTGACTCTTGTGGGAAAAGGGGGTTTGATTTATATTTCCATTATGAACCAATTTATCTCTTAAACTAGTGGACACAATTTTATGCAACTTCATATTCATATTGTTTATCATAAGTCACAGATAATCATTATTTCCGTTAATTAAATAAAATGCCATGTCATGGAAAAAGGGGGCTTAATGTATAATTTCATTATGGACCAACATCAAAAAGGCCACATGTACATGCAAAACACTGTACCTCTTATATGTTTCTATCAAAAATGGTCTTTTTCAGCAAGAGATATCATTTCAACTAAAAAACTAAACTTGTTTTTAGAAGTTTTAATATTGTTTTGGTGCATTTATGTAGAGATAACTCACAAGAATTTCCTCTTAGATATTTATTGGTCAATCAAAGTTTATATGTTATGTTTGTTAAAAACTGGTGAAAAGTTTGGTGGTGTTTGAGGTTGTAACTCAGAGCATCAGTCTTGCGATCAAGACTTTCCGTGTTCGATTGCTATGAGCAGTCATCAACCTCTGCCATTTTTAAATGGGCCAGACATTTGTTAGTATTACCACAGGCCTTTGAAGCTCCATTGGTCTGTTATGGAACACTAACATTTTTCTTGGTCGATCATCGAACACTTGCGAATTGGTGCATCGCCTGTATATCTGGGAATACTCAAATTTTCATTGACACCGTTACTATAAATATTACATTGGCGAATGCCTCTATGTTGTCTTATTATATACAATATAGAGGCAGTTGCCAGTGTGCTATTTATAGTAATGGTGTCCGATAAGGAAAATTTCGTTGTCCGGTAATAGACCAATGGAGTTTCAGTGGCCTATGGTATTACTAGTCATAGTGATCGTGTATTTGACAAACTGTTTTCACACAATGACTGTTTTCGTCTTTGCAGTAAAACAATTCATCAGTTTACTCACGTTTGCCTAGAAGGGAAATATCTTGCATATCACTGAAAACCGAGAGTTAACCCATACAGTGCTGAATAACCCTTCAAACATTTTCAGTCTAGAAATAAGACCTAAATGATTGCAGTTTCAAGGTTACTGTTGTACAGAATGTCTTAGCCAGTGGACAATGTACATCAAAGATTAGACTGCAAGTTTTGTGCCATCTGCAACTTTCTTCATACTGGGAATCCAGAGAAATAAAGGGAACTAATGCTGAGTTTCCGATAATACATATTAACCACCAGAGTTACACAGCTTGTCGACTAGCTATACAGGTAGTATCGCTGAAGTAGTATTTTTTAAATAGCCTTGGGGAAGAGAAGAAAGATCCTAAAGTCGGTTTTATTGACATAAACTTTATTTTTTCAGATATAAACAGCTGATATATATAAATGCATATCGTATATTCAGAAAGCAAATGTTGAGTCCGAAAAAAAAAGATACATTGAACAAAAAACAATAGATAGCCTTCTGAATGAATGGAATGATAACTAACATCATAAAATAAAATTTTTAACATATTCAAAAATTAATAACAAGTTTTCAACGAAAATCAAAAGTCATCAGTAAATATTTGAACGTGTTAAAAAAAATCAAATAGAGTTATTTATTTGCCAAATGCATATACAATATGAAATTATATATACCACACTGATGGGCTTAATGATGACACAAAATCTTTGAGTGACATGATATGAGCGGCGTCATGAGAAAACCTGCTTTATGCCATATGCGAACAACGCAGATCAGATGGATGCGCAGTCTGATCAGTGCCTTTGCTGTTTGTGCTTCTCATTATGATATTTCTACTTCCAGTAACAGAAGTTTCGAGTCTCTGGCTAGCTTCTAAGCCGAGCAGGCTGCTTTAACTCTGACCTTGTCACAAAACCTCCGAAGGCAGGTTTTCTCATGACGCGAGGCTCATATATACAATATTAACCCTTTACCAAACAAACCCTGGTTTTTACAACCATGGGATGGTAGCCTGTTGAAAACATTGTGGGAAATGGAGAAAATGCTGGTAACCAGTATTTTCTCTTTTTCCCCACAATGTTTTCTTCCCTGCTGAAAACAACTTTCAATTTCTGAGTCATGTTTATTTTGTCGTATGCAAGTACTTTCAATTTGGACCAATCTAAAATGTTGTCGTTTGGTAAAGAGTTAAAGATAAGAACAATCTAAACAGTGATCAACTGGCGCTAACATGCAAAACCATACAAGAATATTGTGCTGACTAGACATAATAAATATATGAAACTTTAATTAAAAATTTTACAATAAATAATGGGCATTTTCACATGATGACCACGGATAGAGAGACGGACAGCCGGACGGACTCATCCATAGATTATAGTGTATACTCACAAAGGCTTACTTTCCTAAATAAGCCTAAGTTTTCGGACAGACAGTTCTGAGCGAACAGTGTAGATTCAGATCAGACTGATTTTGAATGAGCAGTCTACGCCCAGTTTGCTATTAGGAATGTACTTTTTTAGAGGTATTTTGCTATGGTAATCCACTATTTTCAAATTTTGGGGTTTTATCAGTATGCTTTTCTGGTGTCTGAAAATTGCGGAAAATTATAGTATTTTACCAGTCGTACAATTTGCTAGCTGAAACGAATTTTAAAATGTAGACAATGTGTGACCTTAGGAGGTCAGAGCATAGTCAGTGAGATGACCATGCTGTAATTCGCATGTCATATTGAAAAACAGTCCCTAGGACTTAACAACTTTAACTCTTTACCAAATGACAAAATTTTAGACCTGTCCAAATTGAAAGCACTTGCAGACGACAAAATAAAGGTAACTCAAAAATTGAAATCTGTGTCTAGCAGGGTAGAAAACATCGTGGGAAAAGGATAAAATGCTGGTTACCAGCATTTTCTCCTTTTCCCACTATGTTTTTAAAAGGCTCATCTGAGGGTCGTAAAAACCAGCGATTGTTTTGGAAAGGGTTAAGAGAATAGGCCAAACATTAAGTAACGCTTTAATACTGGCAACGGGTGCAACAAGGAAAGTTTTGAGATTGAATGAAGATTTTCTTTTTTCGGCGTTTTTTTTTTCTTCTTTTTTTCATTTGCTGCATCGGTATATGATGTTTTATTAATAGGCTGGCATGTCATATTGATAAAAAGTCAGTGTAAACATGTTAACTTGCTTCCCTGACCTCAGTTTAATTCGATTTTGATTTTTGAAGCAACTCAATTAATTTTTCTTTCTTTCTTAATTTCGTAGAAATCATAGCTTCTGATAATTTCTTTTTTAATTCTGCCACTGTCATTGCTTCAAAAGATTTGTCATTAGCATTTTGCTCTCTAAAGTTTTTGGCTGCTTTTCTAAGTTCAAATTCCAACAGTTGTTTTTCTTGCTTGCTAAATTTTAGACTTTCTTGTACCCCAAAAATCAATATCTGTTTTTTCATACTTTCTTTTCTCTTGGACAAGCTTGTCGTCATGCCCCAGTTCCAGTCTTTTTCGAACTAAAAGGGCGTCCAATGTGGCGTCTAATTTATTTGTTTTGCTATGGTGGATTTGCTTGACGACATCGTTCGTCTTTTCGACGCCCTGGCCGCTGAATGCAGATAAGCTTCCGTAACTGTCTAAAAAGACTAGAACGTGGTGTAACAGACAATGCATGTACGGAGTGATATTTTTTGGATGATAGCCTTCTCTATTTCTTTGCCCAAGAGACAAAAATTTGGTCATAAAATCATGAATCTGATCAAAAACTGCTTGTCCTGACTGAATTTCCTTGCGTTTATTTTTTTATATATGGCAAAGAAAGCTTTCCAGAGGTCATTTACAGCCTGATATGTTTCCTTGTGGATGCAGAACATAAGTTTACCTGGTAAATTTGCCAATAGTTTCTTCATTTCATTACCTGCTAAAGAGGTCCATTCTGTGTCCCCGGATTTTGAGTGCCAAAAATTAAATGATACCCCACAAGACTGAATAGCCTTAACCAAAAGGTTGACATTGTCAGTTGGTTCGCCAGTTATTTTTGCGAAGTTATCTTTTGCGACAGCATCATCAATGACATTGCGCAACAGAACATCCATAATTCTCATCATTAGATGTAGCTCATCGGGAATGAAGCGGTTTGGCTCAATGTCGAGAAACGGCGCGTGTTTGACACCGTACTTTACCTTAGCAGTAGAGCATGACAGTGTTTTCAATTTTTGAATGGTTCTTGCGCAGTCAACGCTGTGATAGTGATTAAAGAGAAATGATATGTCGCCTCTTTCGGCTTTTGAGACCTTGCACCAGGGACAAGCATAGTTAGCAGTGCTGCTGTTTAACCCTAAAAGAATCTGCAGGAATTTCATATCACCGCCAACGAAAAACTCCTGACACTTGATGATTGCTAAAACTCTTTGATTGATGTGACTTAAGTTCTGAGATTCATTTAAATAACTATATGAGATTACAATAAAATTTGATATTTTACTAACTTTTGCCCCATCACCGGAAATTTTGATTCTTATTTTCTCTGGAAAATCGTCACGGCCTAAACCTTTTTTTATCTCGGAGGCCAAACTAAGGTATGACCCCGGTAACATACCTGGCGTGCGTTTGATTTCGTACTGGGCATTTACCTCGTTTCTGCAAGTGATCAGAAGATGTTTGCGGGGCATTTCTTCAACATGCATAGACATTTCATGATAAGCGGAATCTGAAATCATGTTAGATTCGCAAACATGCAGCAGTTTTCTCAATTCCTTTTTTCTGAGTTCGGCATTAGTGGTGAAACGGTTTACCGATTAACCGCGGTCTATTCAAAGAAAAAACCGAAACCGGTTCAAATTTTACCGTATCGGTATTTCTGCAATATGTCAACTTCTCTTAATTGCATCAGAAAGTCCGGTTTTCCCAAAAATTCTGTCAGAAATCGATCGTTTTTCAACTTACAGTTCTAAAGATTTCCGAAAGCGAAAGTTGTTTATTTTTTTCCACAGGCGGTGTCACCGGTGTTTAGGTAAAACTATGACCACATAAAATTCACGACACGAACTCCAAATAAACGTCGAGCTTTAATGCTTTTGGATCAATGGAGTTTGTATGTTATTCATTTCTTATAACTTTGCTCACACTTATTTTTGCGTTTTCCAGTAGTTAAGCGGCAAAGTATTAGTGTTAGTGCAGTAAGCAACTGAGTAAGTTAGTGCATCGCACTGTCTACTCTGTTGAGCCATGTCCCGAAGTTCGGTATAGTAGCGCTGGTTTTTATATAAACAAGTACGCTCTTGAAGAAAAAAAATGGCAGACGAAAATCGTCAAGATAGCGAGTGTTAAAGACTAGTCAGTTTCAGTTTGTTTTTATTTGTTCATGCGAAACAATTGCTTTTTAGTTCATTATCTTGAAAGAATGGAAGAGTTCCAAGCACATGTACTAGTTTTCTTTATCACCTTTTGAGCATATGCTACCCTAGCAGTGACTACAAGTGGTCAGATATGCTAAATGTCAGCATATACAGCATATTGCAATACGTATTGCAATACGGGTTAGCCGTATTGCAATATATTGCAATACGCTTTTTACCGTATTGTTTCACCCCTATTCGGCATATTGTTGTATGATATGGACTTTTGTTGACCATCAAGGTTTACGTTACAATTTTTCCCTTCAAAACTTTCGCATACAAGCTTTTTTGGGAGGAGCCCGTACGTCTCAACAAAATCCAGAGCGTTTCCAACATTACCTGCAAGTTGTCTTACAACCTTGTTCCTATTTGCTTTTGAACAGTTGTCAATTCTTAAGCCCTTATTTGCATAACTTGAAGGTCAATTTTCTTTTTCAGACTCGAGAGTAGGTGTAAGGCTTTGAGAATTTATATCACTCATTGACTGTGTCTCGTTTTCAAGTATAGCTATCTTGCGTAATTTCTGATTAAATTTTTGCCTACTTGAACCACCCTTTATCTTCGTGTACTCGGATGAAATTCGTGAGGCTTCATTGCACAAATGGGTCTCAAGACGCTCAGTTTTTATGAGTTGGACATGTTTCAGACTCCTATTCAAGCCCTGAATGAAAGATTCACCTTTTGCTGTTTCAGAATACATTTGTCTGAAAAATGCATTTGATATATCAAGGGTCAGTGCCACACCTTCTATACCAGTTTTAAGTTGCAAACAATTTGGAGATCGAGTGCCTATAGACAAACATGATTGCTTACTTGGAGTTTCGGCCATTTTACCCCTGTTTGT
Source organism: Tridacna gigas (assembly GCA_945859785.2). Lineage (NCBI taxonomy): Eukaryota > Metazoa > Mollusca > Bivalvia > Cardiida > Cardiidae > Tridacna > Tridacna gigas. Next base: position 19,693,605 of record OX244035.2, read on the forward strand.
TAGTACATTGTACATAAAAACAAAAGAACTATTATTACAAAGCAATTTTCAACTAGGTACACAAGTACCACTGAACCTATATATGTATGTTATCTAATCAGATAATGTTAAGAAACATGGTCAGTTAAAACATTTTTTAACCTTTTTTTCCGGGTTAGATGGTACACACAATTAAAGATCAGTCAAAGTACATGCTTCTGTAGCCGCAAAGAAACTGCATTGTTCGATTGGCTTTTCCTTCAGAACAAGTTTGCCGTTAAGCTTCACATACATTTTCCGAAAACATAGTCTAACAGACACTCTTACAGGGAATTTAAGTTTTCGACCAGTTCCATCTCTCTTAACATTGTAGTACCAATTATCAGGTAAATTTAGTTTCTCGAAATCATTTTCTCACACAGAATGGTGCTACTGCCACCAAACAAATATCTAAAAATGTCCAGATCGATATAAACGAAAAAAGCCAGATTTCAACACTTTAGTCGAGACTGGACTGCGCGCTCGAACAAGTTGCTGAAATGTTGTAGTCTGTCAGCTGACACAGAAGGAGGAATGTAGTTTTGTATCACAAGGCTCGGAAGATTCTCTTTTGGCTCCCATGTAGCATCATATGTATGGTAATCTTGCCATTTGACAAGATATTGGCAAGCCTGCAACCGAGAAGAAAAAAAATGCATAAATAAAATGAAAAAATAAGTGATTTGAACATAAATTGTTTAGTCGCAATTTTACCGAATATTTTTGCATAATCGATAATCAGTGTCGGGGAACATATTTATAAAACGACTTAAGTGGTTGCTAAGAAGTTGCTAAGTCGAAATTTCTATGAAAGAGATTCCCTTCAACTATGAGATTTGCTCTGGAGAAAAGGCTATTCCTTCCTTCCTTCAGAGCAAATTTCATAGTTGTAGGGAATCTCATTCATAGAAATTCAACATTAACAACAGCGTAGTAACCACTTAAAGTAAGTCGTTTTATAAATACTGTACTTTTTTATCTTCATCATGGCTGTAGGCTGCTAGTGTTGCTTCGGATCAGTTCACAAGTGCTCATCTGTTATAATGCTTTCAAAATGGACTTTTCCATAACTTTCTGGTTCAAATAAAAATCGGTGCCACACAGTCCATGGAGTATTCGGAACAGACCATTTTCTCCTTTAATTTTAACATGTTATACGACCCCTGGGTAAAATGAGAAATTGCCCATCACAAGCATTTTCTCCTTTCCGTGTGTTTTCGAAAGCTTTCTTTCTCAGGATCGTAAAACCGTAGGATTGGTATGTAACTGCCGCATAAACCAAATTTTCTTGTCAATAAACCCGTTACCAAATTTTGAAATTTAGGACACCACCAAATTAAAAACATTTGCAGACAACAAATTAAATGCAACTCAAATGATAAAATGTCTGTCTTTGACAGGTGGAATACATTGTAGGACAAGGAGAAAATTTTCTATCTTTCAAACAAAGTTTTCAAAAGCCTTTTTTTTTTCAGGTCCGTTATCAGAGTATGGTAACTTGATAGTGTTAAACCGGAATAGTTAAGGTCTCAGAGAATCAAAACTTAACCCTTAAACTTATATGAATTAGAAGCTGACAAATAAAACTGAAATATAACAATTTCAATGTTCTTTTCTCAACAAAAAAAATCTCGCTTTATCTGGTGATGTAAATCCAATATTCTGTCGAGTCTGATAAGGGTGCGCATTTTGTACAGTCTAATACTGATCTTCAAGAGCTAACTGTGCTGTAGCCGACAAAGGGCTAAGGTTGAAATCCGAAAATAATAAACACCAGGGCAAATATACAGTCTAGGATTGTAAATTTGAAGCAGGCTACTGTTACATAATTTTACATTTCTCTTATCTTTTATTGCTGCGGGCTATCAAATATAGTGTGTTAGTGTGTCAAAGTAGTATACACGCTTTAAGCTATTACCACACAATGACTACTTTTGACGACTCTGGGAAAGTAACCTTTTGAAAGCATTGTGGGAAAAGGAGAAAATGCTGGTCAACCGTGTTACGTAATGTTTTTGTCATATGGACCCCCTGCTATCTTAAGGATATAAATATACACGTACGTGTATCCACATAATTCAATCAATCATAATTTGTGCACTGAAATATACAGTTATACGTCGGGTTGTTTGATCCTGACAGTATCCCGAAGATATTTTATTATATAGACCTGTGGCTTCAGACTTTCGATATTTATGGTAATATTTCCATAAAACTATCAAGATTTTAAATTAGAAAATGTATAGTTGCTACCCTTCTCTACTCTTCACCTTTTAGATTAAAATGTGAGGTGATTAATGTTTTCAACGTGACCGAAATATGAGAAAAAGTACTAGTAAGCCTTTATGGACTCTTGAAACATCGCGGGGAAAAAGCATCGTTTTGAGATTGCTTTGTGGGATAAGTTATACTTTTCTACGCAATCCCTAGTTTTAACGATCCTTAGGTAGAAAGCTTTTGAAAACATTGAGGGAAAAGGTGAAAACCCTATTACCAGCATTTTTCACTTTTCTCGCGACGTTTTCGATCCTTTGGAAAATAAAATCAATCTTTTCCCACGTTACATTTATCTTGTGAAGATGATTTCACTTTGTAAAGATCTAAAATGATTTCACTTTGTAAAAGTCTAAGGCATTTCCCGCGAATTTAAAGGCGACAAATAAAGCCGATATATAACAATTCCAATGCTCTTTTCTAAAAAAAAAAATCTCGCTTTATCTGGCGATGTAAATCCAATATTCTGTCGAGTCTGATAAGGGTGCGCATTTTGTACAGTCTAATACTGATCTTCAAGAGCTAACTGTGCTGTAGCCGACAAAGGGCTAAGGTTGAAATCCGAAAAAAATAAATGCCAGGGCAGATATACAGTCTAGGCAAGGATTGTAAATTTGAAGCAGAATCAAAATTTAACCTTTAAACTTCAGTGAATTAGAAGCTGGCAAATAAAACTGAAATATAACAATTTCAATGTTCTTTTCTCAAAAAATCTCGCTTTATCTGGCGATGTAAATCCAGTATTCTGTCGAGCCTGATAAGGGTGCGCATTTTGTACAGTCTAATACTGATCTTCAAGAGCTAACTGTGCTGTAGCCGACAAAGGGCTAAGGTTGAAATCCGAAAATAATAAACACCAGGGCAAATATACAGTCTAGGCAAGGATTGTAAATTTGAAGCAGGCTACTTTAAATAAATAGTTTGTCATGTGCCGAATCTGTATAATACCATTTATCTACACTGTTAGCAAAAGCGAATGAGCCAAAATTCTCTGATAAGTTAGAAAGTATTATGGGAAAAGGAGAATTTGATCCTAACAAACAGTCAGTTTATCTATGTCCCTCAACGTTTTCCAAAACTTTCATTCTTAGGGTTGTTAAAACTTGGGATTATTTGGTAAAGGGTGAAGGGCCAAGCCGCAGGGATCAGTTAATGTCTCGGAGAATCAAAACTTTACCCTTAACTCTTTACCAAACGAGAAAATTGTAGACCATTCCAAATTGAAAGTGTTACAAATATTTACTTTCAGGTTTCATTTTGCTTAACTCTTTACCAAACGACAAAATCTTAGCCTGGTCCAAACTGAAAACACGTGCAGACGACAAAATAAACGTAAACTGAAATTTGTTTCCAGCAGGGTAGAAAAAACGGGGGGAAAAGGAGAAAATGCTGGTTACCAGCATTTCCTCCTTTTCCAACAATGTTTTCAAAAGGCTTCTATCCCAGGGTGGTAAAAACCAGGGTTTGTCTGGGAAAGGGTTAAAACTACACTCTAATGTGGATGAAACTGTGTTTAATGATTGATTTTACTGCCATTTTTTCAAATTTGTCAAGTATATATATTCTAAGTATAAATCACTTAGAATTGACCTTTCTATTATGGATTTATTTAACGTATTTGAAAAAATCTCTCCAAAATTTGAATTGGCATAAATATTTTATATACACACACACACACACAAAAAAACCCGTTGAAATATTCAATAAACGGCGCGTTATACGAGGGACACTTTTTAAGTTCGTAGAGTAGGGCGGTCTTTTTAAAACCGCTTGAAATATCAAAATTTTATTTATCTAAGACCTTCGAAATATGCCCCGTCTGCCTCCACACACATTTTACACCGATCTACCCATTTCAGGAATGCCGCCCGGTAGTCCTCTTTAGGTATATGTTGCAGACACTGGTAGACCGCACTGCCTATACCACAACGGGATTCAAAACGGTGCCCTGTCAGCATTTCCTTTAGTCTTGGGAACAACCAAAAGTCACAGGGGGACAGGTCAGGGCTGTATGGGGGATGATCTAAGACATCGAGCCCAGATTCTTTCAGATATTCCTGTACCGTAGCAGATTTATGGGCCGGTGCGTTATCATGGAGTAATTTGATGCCGCGGACACCGGTACGCGGTCTGCGTTTCTGATAGAAATCAACAAGTTGCGTAAGAACACTTTCTCTGTAAAACTTTCCAGTGACAGAACTACTTTTCGGGACTGGAATTTGAAGGACTGGACCTTTCGAATCAAAGAATATCGCATACAACATGCGATTTGATGTTTTGCAACGGCGCGCAATGACAGGTCTGTCGCCCCCAGATGAAACCCAAACCTTATTTTTAGCCTTAGAATTGGGTTGAAAATGATAGATCCAGGTTTCATCACCTGTAACTATCTCTTCCAAACGACGTGGGTCACATTTATCATGTTTTTCTATAAGTTGCGATGCAAGTCTAACCCGACTTTGTTTCTGCTTGTCAGTGAGCAAATGGGGCACCCAGCGCGCGCAGATCTTATGTAGCCCAAGTCGTTCACGTAAGATCTTCAAAACACTTGACGAATGAATGCCACTTAATTCTTCTATCTCTTGCACGGTATAACGTGCGTCTTCCTCAATTAACGTTCTCACAGTAGCAATGTTCTTTTCCGTCAAAACGGAAACCGGCCTACCCACCCGAGGGTCATTTTCAATTGACTCCCGACCATCATTAAAACGACATACCCACTTGCAAACTGTAGCATATTTTAAAGCACCATTCCCATAAACTTTTTGCGAATCAGCATGAATTTCTGTTGGCGGAAACCCGAGCTGTGCTCGAATCTTACAATATACCCTCTGTTCAGAGATTTTTCCATCCATATTGAACGCTATATTTTACTATAGTGTATAAAACCATGTGTTGAAAATACCCAGGGCAGCGTGCACATGGACCTCGTGCGCCGCATACCGTGACACCGTTCGAGAGAGGAATGATTACGCAAGTTCTGTGTAAAAAATCATGCAACTTCATAATCGCGTTAAAAAGTTGTAGGCTTACTCTACGAACTTAAAAAGTGTCCCTCGTAGCTTGATACTCTATAGCCCGATTTTTTAACCCATTCCCTAATACACCATTTTGAGACCGTCCCAAATTCAAAGAAGCTGCAGATGACAACTGAAATGTGGGAATTAACCCTTTCCCAAACAAGCCCTGGTTTTTACGTGTTTGCAGTACAAGTCTTTTGAAATCTCTGTGGGAAAAGGAGAAATTGCTCATAACGAGCAATTTCTCCTTTTCCCACAGCGTTTTCTAACCTTTTGGAGAACTTGCTGCCATTTTTATCAAATTTGAAATTGTCGTCTGCAACCTCTTTCGGTTTGGAAGAGTCTAAAATTTGTCGTTTGGGAAAGGGTTAAAGGATTTTAAGATACAGAGTGTATAGAAAATATTGTGGAAAAAGGTGAAATAGCTTATTTTGAGCAATTTCACCCGTTTCCACAAAGTTTTCCGATAGCTTTTTTCTTCATTGTGTTAAGATGAGTATATATGGAGGAAAGGGTTAATCGTTTCCTAGCTTCAAGAATTTTCCTAGCCAGGAAGTGAAATCTTAGCACATGAAAATATGTCATACACTTATTGAAAGCATTGTTGTCTACTTTTATCTAAAGAGAATTATATAAGAAAGCATTGTTGTCTACTTTTATCTAAAGAGAATTATATAAGAAAGCACTGTTGTCTACTTTTATCTAAAGAGAATTATATAAGAAAGCATTGTTGTCTACTTTTATCTAAAGAGAATTATATAAGAAAGCATTGTTGTCTACTTTTATCTAAAGAGAATTATATAAGAAAGCATTGTTGTCTACTTTTATCTAAAGAGAATTATATAAGAAAGCACTGTTGTCTACTTTTATCTAAAGAGAATTATATAAGAAAAAAAAAAAACGTAATCTTAAGTCAAGTGAAGGCAAGCTAGCATTTTTCATCTTCACCAAATCCTCTGCTAAACTTTCATTTCAAAAAGGTCATTTTGAGCTGGGGCAAGACATTTCCGATAATTACACACGTTCGCCCAAATCAGCCTGCCCAAATCAGAGTCTACCCTGGGCGCTCAAAAGATAGCCAAGGGCCGTATGCTTCTTTAAGCAGACAACGAAGCTCCTGATCAGCCTGCGCGGACGTGCAGGTTGATCTAATTCTTCGCTGGGCGCATATGTGAAATTGTAGGAATTGTGAAGCCTCACCTCATTTGTTTTTAGCTCCACTGGCCAAAGGCCAGCGGGCTTATGTCATGGCCCGGTGTCCGTCGTGCGTCCGTCCGTCCGTCCGTGCGTCCGTCCGTGCGTTAACTTTTATTTCAAACATCTTCTTCTCTGAAACTACCCATCCAATTTTCATGAAACTTCACAGAAATGATCCTGCCATGGTCCTCTTCAGAATTTCTTGAAAGAATTTGATTCCTTCAAAAACTCTGGTTGCCATGGCAACAAAACTGAAAAATATTGGAAATCTTTAAAAATCTTCTTGTCTGAAACCATAAGGCATAGAGCTACCAAATTTGGCATGTAGCTTTATGTAGTAGACCTCTATCATGTTTCTTGAAATTATAGCCCTGGGGTCAAAATTGGCTCTGCCCCAGGGGTCACAAGTTTTACATAGGCTTATATAGAGAAAACTTTAAAAACCTTCTTGTCTGAAACCATAAGGCATAGGGCTACCAAATTTGGCATGTAGCTTTATGTAGTAGACCTCTATCATGTTTCTTGAAATTATAGCCCTGGGGTCAAAATTGGCTCTGCCCCAGGGGTCACAAGTTTTACATAGGCTTATATAGAGAAAACTTTAAAAATCTTCTTGTCTGAAACCATAAGGCATAGGGCTACCAAATTTGGCATGTAGCTTTATGTAGTAGACCTCTATCATGTTTCTTGAAATTATAGCCCTGGGGTCAAAATTGGCTCTGGCTCTGCCCCAGGGGTCACAAGTTTTACATAGGCTTATATAGAGAAAACTTTAAAAATCTTCCTGTACCTAGCCATAAGGCCTAGAGCTACCAAATTTTGCATTTAGCTTGATCTAGTTGGGGTCTACCAAAAGTGCCCAAATTAGAGTCCTGGGGTCAATTTGGCCTCATGCTGGGGGGGGGGGGGTTCAAAAGATTTTCAGAGGCTTACATAGGGAAAACTTTTAAATCTTGGTGTACATAGCCATAAGGCTTAGGCTACCAAATTTTGCATAATTATAGCATTATCTAGTGGACAACTACAAAGAGGGCCCAAGTTACAGCCCTAGGATCAAGTTTGGCCCTGCAACAGGGGTCACAAGTTTAACATGGGTTTATGGAGTGAAAAGTTCAGAAACCCTCTTGTTACTAGCCATAAGGCCAAGAACTCCCAAATTTGGCATGTTATTCTTCTAATACACATATTCCCCATTTAGTCCGACTGTAGCCCTGGGGTCAAAGTTTTATAAGGGCTTATATAGTGAAGACTTCTCTTCATGGTTTATATTTATAAGCCAGTGGAGCGATACAGGGCCATCATGGCCCTCTTGTTTAATTTTGATATGCCCTAGAATTATGAAAATCCAAAAATTTGAATATTTCTATACAGACATGAATGAATGACTGACTGAATGAATTCGTTTCAAATTCCTGAAATAAAATAAATTCGATCAATCTTGCCAAACAGTCTATGTAAAACCCTCAGTTAACCCTTAACCAAACAATCCCTGGTGTTAACGACCCTGAAATATGAGCTATTTTAAAAATCTTCTAGGAAAAGGAGAAAATGCTGGTAACTGGCATTTTCTCCTTTTCCTACAAGAATTTCTACACCTTCACTGACAATTAGCATCCTTTCAGCTTCATTTAATATGTCATCTGTTTTTTTAGCTCCACTGGCCGAAGGCCAGCGGGCTTATGTCATGGCCCGGTGTCCGTCGTGCGTCCGTCTGTGCGTGCGTGCGTGCGTCCGTCCGTCCGTGCGTTAACTTTTGTTTCAAACATCTTCTTCTCTGAAACTACCCATCCAATTTTCATGAAACTTCACAGAAATGATCCTGCCATGGTCCTCTTCAGAATTCCCTGAAAGAATTTGATTCCTTCAAAAACTCTGGTTGCCATGGCAACAAAACTGAAAAATATTGGAAATCTTTAAAAATCTTCTTGTCTGAAACCATAAGGCATAGGGCTACCAAATTTGGCATGTAGCTTTATGTAGTAGACCTCTATCATGTTTCTTGAAATTATAGCCCTGGGGTCAAAATTGGCTCTGCCCCAGGGGTCACAAGTTTTACATAGGCTTATATAGAGAAAACTTTAAAAATCTTCTTGTCTGAAACCATAAGGCATAGGGCTACCAAATTTGGCATGTAGCTTTATGTAGTAGACCTCTATCATGTTTCTTGAAATTATAGCCCTGGGGTCAAAATTGGCTCTGCCCCAGGGGTCACAAGTTTTACATAGGCTTATATATAGAGAAAACTTTAAAAATCTTCTTGTCTGAAACCATAAGGCATAGGGCTACCAAATTTGGAATGTAGCTTTATGTAGTAAACCGCTATCATGTTTCTTGAAATTATAGCCCTGGGGTCAAAATTGGCTCTGCCCCAGGGGTCACAAGTTTTACATAGGCTTATATAGAGAAAACTTTAAAAATCTTACTGTACCCAGCCATAAGGACTAGAGCTACCAAATTTTGCATTTAGCTTGATCTAGTTGGGGTCTACCAAAAGTGCCCAAATTATAGTCCTGGGGTCAATTTGGCCTCATGCTGGGGGGGTGGGGGGGTTTCACAAGATTTACATAGGCTTACATAGGGAAAACTTTTAAATCTTGGTGTACATAGCCATAAGGCTTAGGCTACCAAATTTTGCATAATTATAGCATTATCTAGTGGACAACTACAAAGAGGGCCCAAGTTACAGCCCTAGGATCAAGTTTGGCCCTGTACCAGGGGTCACAAGTTTTACATGGGTTTATGGAGTGCAAACTTCAGAAACCGTCTTGTTACTAGCCATAAGGCCAAGAACTCCCAAATTTGGCATGTTATTCTTCAAATACACATATTCCCCATTTAGTCCGACTGTAGCCCTGGGGTCAAAGTTTTATAAGGGCTTATATAGTGAAGACTTCTCTTCATGGTTTATATTTATAAGCCAGTGGAGCGATACAGGGCCATCATGGCCCTCTTGTTTTTAAATTTAGAGCAGTCTAACATTTTGTCGTTTCTGTAAAGATTTAAAGCATATACTTACTGTACTGTCTTTATTTTCTTTCCTCCATATGATTCTTTCTACAAAATATGTCTTGAAGAAGAATAGGTTTCACTTTCAAAGATGTCTTGTTTAAAGGAATGGGTTCACCATCATTGAGGGTTCTGTAGTTTGGGTCAATTTGGCCTCATGCTGGGGGGGTTGGGGGGTTTCACAAGATTTACATAGGCTTACATAGGGAAAACTTTTAAATCTTGGTGTACATAGCCATAAGGCTTAGGCTACCAAATTTTGCATAATTATAGCATTATCTAGTGGACAACTACAAAGAGGGCCCAAGTTACAGCCCTAGGATCAAGTTTGGCCCTGTACCAGGGGTCACAAGTTTTACATGGGTTTATGGAGTGCAAACTTCAGAAACCGTCTTGTTACTAGCCATAAGGCCAAGAACTCCCAAATTTGGCATGTTATTCTTCAAATACACATATTCCCCATTTAGTCCGACTGTAGCCCTGGGGTCAAAGTTTTATAAGGGCTTATATAGTGAAGACTTCTCTTCATGGTTTATATTTATAAGCCAGTGGAGCGATACAGGGCCATCATGGCCCTCTTGTTTTTAAATTTAGAGCAGTCTAACATTTTGTCGTTTCTGTAAAGATTTAAGCATATACTTACTGTACTGTCTTTATTTTCTTTCCTCCATATGATTCTTTCTACAAAATATGTCTTGAAGAAGAATAGGTTTCACTTTCAAAGATGTCTTGTTTAAAGGAATGGGTTCACCATCATTGAGGGTTCTGTAGTTAATGTTTCTCTGAGGTCTTAAAATGAACGCCATTTTAGTGGTCACTGTGCACGCACGGTTTGTTTGTTAATTAACTTGCATCTTATTATTTTGAGTCAGAATTGAGTGAATGAGCCGAGTATAACAAAACAATAAAATGTGTAACTTGCATTATCACATTTTTATCATTTTAATTGACTGTCAATTATTTGTTGTTGCCACCTGTTCATCAAAGTTAAAAGCCGATGCAGGAAATTGAGGCCACAATCGCAAACTTATTGCAAAAATATAATTAACACTTAAGTATTGTTAGGTTTTAAACACCGAAAACAGTTAAAGTGTCAATTAGACCTGTTTAATTGTATTTTGTTTTGTTTCCTATTTTTCGAAGTAAATTTGCTATCAATGATAGTTTGTAATTTTAGCAGCCAATTTAACAAATAAACAAACAATCGAACAAACAAATAAATAAATGAATAAATAAATAAATGGTGCATATCTATCTTTCATTCTCATTTATTACGGTTGGTGAATTCTCGGTTCTTTCCGCTGTTCAGTTCGTCTACCTATTGTTGAACTTTTACCAAAAAAGAAACTGCAATAGTTTTACAAAACCTTAAAAAGGTCAGTGAAGTTGTGGTGCAAATAAAATAAAGTTTATATCAAATTAAAATTCAGACTTTATAGAATCTTATACCGCCAGCACAGGGCAGTTTAGAATTCACGTTCATTATATTTTTTTGAGTTAAAAATTTGTATTCAGTAAAAAATATCCATAATTTCCTCTATATTCAGTTATCTTTTACTTGATTTCACTTAACTGAAAAAAGGTCGGGGATCCTCAAGACGCAAAATTATGAAAATTATACCAGCATAATCGGTAAAAAAAATTCTAGCCTATGCCGCCAGCACAGGGTTCCTAGTGATTTTTATTATTTCAAAATATTAAGTTAAATATTGTTTTCCTATTCAAACACGTGCTTCTCGCTGTATCATGTTGGCCAGGTACATGCGACACTTAGATATTGGAAAGTCCGCCATGAGTCCGATATCTATCTATGCTGGCCATAAAATCAACCATAGTTGTGAAAGGTGCTTTAGTGGTTAAGTTTGAAACAGTTGACATCAAACAACTCTGACCAGTCATACAAAAAGGTACCATCTTGGATCTACAAAAGGTATCTACCCAGGCCAGTCTGTACAGCTGTGCCAGCTGACCTTTAATTATGTCTAGATCAGGCATATTTTCTCACCAATTCCCTTCCTAGTAGATTTCTTAATAGATGGGTAAGATTTGGGAAAGAGTTTGGTAGATCTGGGAAAGAATTGGGTAGAGTTGGGAAGATTTGGGTTTTTCGTGCTGCTGTTTCGCACAAGAAACATAAAAATGTGGATTTTGTTGTCATGGATTCATTCTTTAGTGCATGGATATACACATATTGTTTTTTTTTAAGGCATCAGGCATAGATACTTTATGGGAACATTGAAGCAAGTAGAGAAATCGCTCAGTGCAGGGATATTGGACATGCCTGATCCCTGCTGAGAAGAAATAATATCTTGAATCCATTAATCCTTTACCACACAATCCCGACTTTTAACGACCCTAAGAAAAGAGCCATTTGAAAACATTGTGGGAAAAGGAGAAAATGCTGGTAACCAGCATTTTCTCCTTTTCCCACATTGTTTTCTACACATCCTAAAACTAATTTCAATTTTAAAGTCACATTTATTTTGTCGTCTGCAGGTGCTTTCAATTTCAAACAGTCTAAAATTTTGTGGTTTGGCAAAGTTTTAAGATCAGGTTATCTCTAGATTGAATATTTGCCCATAAGCTGCTAAATCAATGAAGGGGAAATTTCCTGTTGATAGAGAAAAAAAAAATCAAAATCTAAAACTATCAATTTCAAAGTGTTTTAGCAAGGAAAATCTCACAGTATAGACAGTGTAGATATTGATCTACACAGTCCACAATACTGTCCGTAGTCATTTTCGGTGGCATAGAGGTTTAGGTCTTTGAAGAGGACTCAGAACTATGACTTTTTTGCTGAGAACTAATTTTTCTTTGTTTAACTCTGATAAATACAACAAATTATACTTTTCTATGCAAACATAAAGCAAGTGGACAGTTACCTTCAGTAATGCAAATCTTTCCTTCAAATAATGGGCTTGCTTTGCAATTAGGGACTGTCTAATATTTTCAGATCAAGTAAGGTGTATAAACTTTGTACTGACTTGAATATGACCCCAACATCATCTGTTTGTGGTTTTTATGATTTGACCTATGTGAAATTCTGGTGCAAAATCTAAAAATACTTCAACCCTGCACCAAACAACAGAATCTTAGACTAGTCCAATTGATTGATTGTATGGTGTTTAACGCTGTTTTCAACATTATTTCAGTTATATCGCGGCGGCCAGTGCACCTATCCATGCTTTCCTGGAGTTCCTTTTACCAGTACTTCGCACAATATTCTTTCCAAGCCACTGGCTGCTTTCTCACTTAGCCATTGTTGAAACAATGGTCAGCGGTGAGAGAGGAATGAAGCCTGTCGCAATGACTATCATCAATCCTCGGAAAGAAATTGGCTGAGAGGGGGATCGAACCAGTGACCTCCTGTTCTCAAGTCCTGTACGCAACTGACTGAGCTACAGGGCTTGGCTAGACTAGTCCAAATTTAAAGCATTTGCAGACAAGAATTTAAATGTGGTTCAAATGATGGAATTTGCCATTCACAGGGTATAAAACAATGTGGGAAAAGGAGAAAATGCTGGTTACCAGCATTTTCTCCTTTTCCCCAGGGTTTTCATTTAAAGCCGATTGCCGATCAAAAACATCGGTTGAAATCGGCCTTTAATCGGTTGTTTTTGCTGGATCTTTGAAAAATCGATCACATTGTTTATATCGAAAATATTTCACGTGTTGGTAACCATACTGCGACACCGGTTCAATTTTACCGCGAAACCAGAAACAATTGGTTTATGAATGTTACATGGTCATTCATTGGATACTTGCATCCAATTATCCAATCGTAGGCGACGATATGTTTCTCCGATCTCCATTTGGTAATCATGGACGCCAAAGCCTAGGCGGCCCCCTTGACCCTCGTCCTGTTGTTTTTGTCAATCAATCGGTTGCTTCATTTCAAAATGAAAACCCTGTTTCCCACAATGTTTTCACAAAGCTTCTTCCTCAGAGTTGTTAAAACTTGAGATTGTGTGGAAAAGGGTTAAGAGGCAACAAAGCCCAATTCAGGAAATAAGAGTGAAAAAACATTTTTTCTAACATATGAGACTACATCCTTTTTAGCTCACCCGAGCACAAAGTGCTCAGGGTGAGCTTTTGTGATTGTGCTATGTCCATCATGTGTCCTGCGTCATGTGGTTGTCAACATTTACCTTGTGTGCACTTTACTGTAGAGGCCACATTTTCAGCCAGATCCTCATGAACCTTGGTCAGAATGTTTGTCTGGATAAAATATCGTACAATTTTAAAATTGGGTCACGTGGGTTAAAAAAGTAGGTCACAGGACCAGATCTTAGAAAAACCTTGTGTGCACTCTAGAGGCTACGTTTTCAGCCTGCGACTCATGAAACTTGGTCAGAATGTTTGTTTGGATGAAATCTCGGACAAAGTTGAAATTGGTTCATGTTGGGTCAAAAAGTAGGCCACGGGGCCAAATATTAGAAAAAGCTTGTATGCACTCTAGAGACCAGATTTTCAGCCTAATATGCATGAATCTTGGTCAGAATGTTTGTCTTGATAATATCTTGGACAAGTTTGAAATTGGGGTACGTTGGATCAAAAAATAGATCACAGGACCAAATCTTAGAAAAAGCTTGTGTGCACTCTAGAGGCCACATTTTTAGCCTGATACACATGAAACTTGGTCAGAATGTTTGTTTGGATAAAATCTCAGACAAGTTCAAAATTGGGTCATGTTGGGTCAAAAAGTAGGTCTTGGGGCCAAATCTTAGTAAAAGCTTGTGTGCACTCTAGAAGGCATATTTTAAGCCAGATGAAACTTGGTCAGAATGTTTGTCTGTATAAAATCTCTGACAAGTTTGAAAGTGGGTCACTTAGGCTCAAGATGTAGGTTACGGGGACAAAACTTAGAAAAAGCGTGTGTGCTCTCTAGAGGCCACATTTTCAGCCTGATACTCGTAAAACTTGGTCATAATCTTTGTCTGGATAAAATCTTGGGCAGGTCTGAAATCAGTATATGCCGTGTCAAAAAGTAGGTCACAGGGCAAAATCTTACAAAAAGCTTGTGTGCACTCTAAGAGGCCACATTTTCAGCCTGATGCTCATGAAACTTGCTCAGAGTGTTTGGATAAAATCTTGGACTAGTTTGAAAGTGGGTCATGTTGGGTCAAAAAGTAGGTCACTGGGTCAAATCTTAGAAAAACCTTGTGTGCACTCTAGAAGCCACATTTTTAGCCTGATACTCATGAAACTTGGTCAAAATGATTGTTTGGATGAAATCTGGGACAAATTTGAAATTGGGTGACATGGGGTCAAAAAGTAGGTCACTGGGCCAAATCTTAGAAAAACCTTGTGCACACTCAAGAGGTCACATTTTCAGCCTGATACTCATGAAACTTGGTTAGAATGTTTGATTTGTTAAAATTTTGGACACATAGAAAATTGGGTAATGTCAAATCAAAAAGTAGGTCGCTGAGCCAAATCATAGAATAACCTTGTGTGCACTCTAGAGGCCACATTTTCAGCTTGGAACTCATGAAACGTGGTCAGAATGTTTGTCAGTTTAAAATCTTGGACTTGTTTGAAATTGGGTCATGTCAGGTCAAAAAGTAGGTCACGGAGCCAAATCTTAAGAAAAGCTTGTGTGCACTTTAAGGGCCACATTTGAAGCCTTTTACTCATGAAACTTGCTCAGAATGTTTGTTTGGATAAAATCTCGGACAAGTTCGAAATTGGGTCACGTTGAGCCCAAAAGTAGGTCTCAGGGCCAAATCTTAGAAAAACCGTGTGTGACTCTAGAAGCAACATTTTGAGCCACGTTACAAATTCAACAAGAGCGGCAAATTGTCGCAAGATACGCCCGTCCCACCGCCAGTTGTTGAGGGGGATAATAATCGTAAAGGGCAGGTACAGGAAAACAGTAGTGCAGCAGAAATCATGTAAGTGATTGAAATAGGCATGAATGTCTCTGGCCAGAGCATAACTTTGTCATCTCCAGTCTGAACATCTTCAAATTTGGAATGCATGATTGTTGAAAAATTATGGAGTGCAGTGCACAAGAACCATAACTCTTCCTAGCACGATTTTGAGGTATTTTCCCTTTGATCTTCATTTTTATAGCATTTCTTGCTTGTCCAGAGCATAACTTACATAACCATTTACCTACATGAAGTAACAGGAAAATGTTAAGTTCGCAGGTTAAGTTTTGGACAGACAGACAGACAGACAGACAGACAGACAAATGGACACTGGTAAAACAATATGCCCCAGTCTTATTGATGCGGGGGCATAAAAATAATTTGGAAAAAAATAGTTTGTATTACTCAGTATTATATTAATGTATGGCATCATATGTCTGTTGTGGTTTCTACAAGGCTATCCACACAGCCTTATGGTCCAAGTAATACACTTCAAGAACACCAATCTGCACATTTGTAAGGTTTGTGTAGATTGTCTAACAAGGATCCAGTGTCTGTGGTTGGCACATTGATAGGTATTGATGATATCCATGTTTTCTCATAAGGTTCTGAAGCTGTTGGTGTTCTAAAGATGGTTTGTTATGGTCGTCATTGAAATCTCCCAGTATAATTCTTGTATCACACTTACACTCCAACAAATTTGTTAAAGCATGAGTCAGAACAGAACCACTGGTTGAAGGAAGCCGATACACAAATTCCACAGAGATATTGTTTATGTTGGTGGAGAGAATTTCAACTGGAAGATGGGATTTATTGATGGTATTTACAGTTTGTTTGCTGTATACTGCCAATCCATGTGGAGGCCTCTTCCTGGCTCTGACATTACTGTCTTGCCTCGTTTGGTGGAAGCCTTCTAAAGCTGTGTCACATTGTCTTTATTTGTGAATCTGGTTTCACAGAAGCCCATCAAATCACAACTGATTAAGCTGAAGTCACATCGGACATCTTTAATATGACAATGAAGAGATCTAGCATTAAGAAATCCTATTTTCAGAGGTGAACGCACATTATACAGGAAAGTCAGTGAGGGTGTCAACTTATTTTGTCTGAGTCTTTCCATTTCCCTGTTGACATCGTTGTTGACTGATATTTTGTTTTGTTGTAAATTAAGTATATTCAAGCCTTTTGTACTTGACACTCTGCTAAGAGCAACATAATGTATGTGGTCCACTTTTCTTTGGGTGGTGAGGTCAACAACAACAGTATCCACAGTATCACCTTGTGCCCTATGGACAGTTCTGGCTGCTGCTGGTCGCAGTGGATTTTGAAATTGCTGCACTTGGGCTCAACCTTTGTACCCAGCTTGGAATTGTTGGGAGACGGGGAAGAGTCTCCAGTGGAAGTGATGTCCATAACTGTATAATATCATGTAAACATTTTAAATTGTTTCCATTTATCTACATATTAACTTCCATTTACATAAATATAAACTGTCATCTCTGCTGCACCCATATATTTGTGCAAAGCAAGCTACATCCAACGTCACAATAGTACTGTTGTACAGGTTGTAAAAACATTCAGATACCTACTTGTATAAAGTCTGACATCCACTGCAAACTTGCACTGCTTCAAAACGTGCCTGGAATAAATCTTACTCAGAATTGTTTACTTAGAAAATAGTGAAATAATTATAAAACTACAAATAAGATGGTTAAGTTATGTGGTACGAAGATCAAATGGGGAATAACTCAAAATTATGCTAGGAAGAGTTATGGTTCTTGTGCACTGCACTCTAATTTTTCAACAATCATGCATACCAAATTTGAAGATGTTCAGACGAGAGATGACAAAGTTCTGCTCCGGACAAGCAAGAAATGCTGTAAAAATGAAGATCAAAGGGGGAAAAACTCAAAATTTGTGCCAGGAAGAGTTAGGGTTCTTGTGCACTGCACTCTGTAATTTTTCAACAATCATGCATACCAAATTTGAAGATGTTCCGACTGGAGATGACAAAGTTATGCTCCGGACAAGCAGAAAATGCTGTAAAAATAACAAAGGGAAATAACTCAAAGACAGCACGAGGTAGAGTTATGGTTCTTTCGCACTGCACTCTGTATAATTGCAACAAACACAAATGCCAAGTTTCAAGTCAATCAGACTGAAGATGACAAAGTTATGCTCTGGACAAAGAACTGGACGCCGCCCACCCGCCCAGACACCCGCCCGCCCCGATGCCCGCCTGGACGCCCTCACGCCATGGGTGATCCCATAATACGCCCCGTCTTCGACGGGCGTATAAAAATGTAAGTATTCTGCAAAACTTTGAACAGAATCCGATGAAGGTTGACATCTCCATTGTACTAAAAAGAACAAGGAAAGAAATCAACCTTTTCTATATACAATTACAGTAGGATCTCCACATAATATCAAATACATGTATCAAATGTCATTGGGAAAAAAAAGTACATAAAATTTGGTTGTCTCTAAACTTGTTTTCAATTACATACCTGCAGACTGGATGCACATGTTGCTAGATGCAGACAGTCTTGTCAAATTTAGAGATTTCCACCTACAACTTGTTCTTCCAGGAATTTGTACTGAGGGGTCAAGTCTATAGATCTTCTTTACAGGTTTAACTGGGGCTGGAATATAATCAAAAGCAACTGAACAAAATTTAAAAATATTTAACATGTGACATTACTGCTAGGAAACAGGATCAAAACTTTGCTATGGCAGAATCAAAGAAAGACAAAATAAATTATGATCTGCGCAATCGCCAAAATACTGAAATAACACAGACACCTTAACCCTTTACCAAAAACCAAAATTTTAGACTAATCCAAATTGAAAGCATTAGCAGATGACAAAATAAATGTGACCCAAGAATCGAAATTTATTTTAAATTGGATAGAAAACATTGTGGGAAAAGGAGAAAATGCTTGTTACCAACATTTTCACCTTTTCCCACAATGTTTTCAAATGCTTTTGTCCTTAGGGTCCTTAAAAGTTGGGATTGTGTGGTAAAGAGTAAAGCTGCTTAGTGCAACTCAGACCCTTTGCGGAAAGTTTAGATCGAGATCAAATTGCACAGAGTGTGCAGCCTGATCTTGGATCTACACTGTCTGATAAGGAGATAGTCCCCCCACCCCTACAAAAAAAAAAATGTGAAGTAGCAACATTTCGGTTTTTACCATCGGCTTGAAAGTTTCATTTAACTATATTTAGCAATTTAGCAGGTTAGGAGGTACCAACTCTTTATAACTAATGAGAAGACTAATTCTATATTTATATAGATCTACATTGGGCATGACTTTATGTAGAGAAAAATCACTGCCATAGTCAAGTGTCTGATCTTACACTTCGAAATATATGATCTTGATTTTTCTCCATTTCTCACTATGTTTGCTATTTTTAAAACTCAACTCCAAAAAAGTCAATAAAAATTATGTTATCTTAATTCATATTTGTTGTGTGCAGATCTGTTAGATTTGGAAAAGTTAAAAATTTTATGCCTGGTAACGATGGTTCACCACAGATTGAAAATGGCTGCCAGCTTTTTTATTTGCTACAACCTGTTTTACTGTTATATTCCCAATATTGAAAAAAGAATACAATATTTTTTTAGCATAGAAATGGATCTAGAGCAGACACATCACACTTGTACTAAAGCTGCTGTAGTTAGAGTGTGGAAAAATGTTTTGCTGAATCAACAATGTTTACTAAGTTGAGCAGGTTTTGCAATGAATATTTACTAGTAGCGTAGACTCTATGAAGCAAACATTTGTTACGGCATGCCAAAATGACATTTAGTAATCATATAAGGTTTTAAAACTAATCTCCTCCTTAGATCAAATAAACGAGTTGTGTCAAAAGCTACGTCTTCAGCATTCTAATTTCAATTAAAAAAAATATTAAGGGTATTTCAGAGTTTCCGTGGCATATCAGTGATTTCTCTGACCAAAAGAAATCGGTACTCTAAAATGCTTTTGAAACTGAAATAAATACAAAGGTTGTTTAAAGAAACAACCTCTACCAATTTAAAAAGGCCCAGATATGCATACATCGGAGTTCTGCCAACGGGGAGATTCTGGGATACTGTCCAACTGAATTAGAAAAATGTCTCATCAAAGTGCATGTAGAAGGGACTTTGTCCCTTTTAAAATGTATTTGAGGAGTAGTCTTCAGGGCATTTTTGTCTCGCTTATTTTGAAAATGTCTCCTATTTGTAAGTTTATGGGACAATTATCTCCTCTCTGAATAATCATTGGCAGAACACTAATACATGCCCAATAATGCTCTATTGGCTTTATTGTCTGAAAGACAAATAGATTTCATTGATTTTCACTATCTCTAAAGCATCAAATAGTACGAAAAAACTATAAAAAAATTTAAGATCAGCCAACAGAATCTTGTGAAAACTGAGGACTTAAATAAACATGTGAGAATGAGTTTATGCATTACATACAGACAGACGACAAACACATATCACCCATGACATAAGTCCTTGTAACCTTTGCCCTTTGCCTCACAGTTTCTAGAGATTTTAATGAACTTAATGCTTTTGCTCATTTCTAGTGGTAAAAAAAAAATGTGCAGTAGTATCGTAAAACTTAATAAAAATAATGCCTGACATGCTAAAATTTCTAACACTTGCACATATTGTGGTAGCTTTTCAAATGATTCAATATATGACGTTTTGCACCAACAACCCTTCCACATTTCTCACACTGAAATTTTTTCCTCCCACTGATTATTTTCTCGGAGTAGCAATCTTCTTTTGTTGACATCATTTGGTAAATAGAGTTAAGCTGCAAGGGTAAAAGATAGTGCCTGAGATGCACAACTGTTTACAAATGAATAATTATTTATAACTATAATATACAAAAGTTTTGTGTAAGCAATGGTAAATACATGTACTGATAGTGCAAATATAAATGGCATTCATAATCTTTAGTGTATTCATATTTGCCAAATGAACCACAGGTCATAATCAATTCATCATCATCTTCAATGAAAGTTCTAGCAATACCATAAGTTTAAAATAATGAAATTTTAATACCCAACAAATTATTTCGTTGAAATAATATCCCCCGCCCAAAATAGACCTTTTTGGTTGAAACATATTAGATGTGTAGTGTTTTGCATGTACATGGCCTTTTTGTTACTGGTCCATAATGAAATTGTACATTAAGCCCCCTTTTTCCATGACATGGAATTTCATCAAATAAAAACAAATAATGATTGTTTGTGGCTTATGGTAAACAATATAAAGTTTCATAAAATTTTGACCACAGTTAAAGGGATTGGTCCATAATGGAAATATGCATCAAGCTCCCTTTATCCATAACACGGCATTAAATCGGCAGACTGTCATTAGGAAAACATGCATGAAGTTTCAAAAAATTTTGTCGTGGACTTTGGAATATATCTAAAATATAAATATGAAGTATCATAGAATTTTGTCCTGTAGTTAGAGATATTTGTCCATAATGCAAATATACATCAAGCCCCTTTTTCCATGACGCAGCTTTAAATAAATATATATATAAAAAAAAAAAGAAGCTATAATGGCAAACTATTATATTATAAGGAGCACATGTATGAAGTTTCATCAATTTTTGACGAGGATTTGAGAAGATATCTGTCCTGACAAACTAACAGATGTTTAGTGGTCCATAATGAAATTATAAACTAAGCCCCCTATTTCCATGACATGGAATTTCATTAAATAAAAGCAAATAATGATTGTGGCTTATGATAAACAATAAAATATGAAGTTTCATAAATTTTTGTTTGGTAGTTGAAGAGATTATTTGTTTGACAAGGGTGCAAATCAGGGTAAAAGGACTAGAAGTAGAAGCGAATAATTTAGGGAACGAATGTGGGGTAGGCCTGAAATATGCTTTGGAAATTTTTCGATGAAATGGAAATCATTTGACGAAATGGAAATGATACGAATACAAAACGAGTGGAAATGTAATCATATGCTGATGAAAACATTAAATAAGAATAATTGCCATGTGTATTTTAGGCCTACCGAACGAATGTGTTGCTAGCGATCGGACCTTGCGCAACAGTTTACGTCTAACGCATTTGGCATATAGTTTTCAGGTTGGGCAACGACTAATTGTCACCAGGAATAAATACTTGATCTGTTCGTAGCAAGGCTGCATACCTCAAATTTAGAAACCCCGTTTCTTAAATGGAGGACCCGCCCTCGAACTTGCTCGCAGCTGGTTGTCTGCGCATGTCAGTATTCTTTGGAAAAATTGCCACCTAGCGGAAAGATAATGGCTGGTACATGTTTCACACCTGCGTACTACACTTGGCATGTATACGAGATGGTAACCCATCTGTCTTTGTTGATGGCGTCACGTTATCTCTTACAGCATATAAAAATATCCAGTCCCGGATTTACATTTAATAATGAAAGCATTTGATACACTGAAAATGTGTTTTACCAGTATATATAAAATTTTACTGTATTGAATAGTGTTCCCTAACGCTTTCCCAAAACCAACGCTGACTTTTTTTTTCAAATCATAGATCTATATTGGTCATTGATATAAGCGAGAAATTTCGCGCTGATATTTTTCGCACCACTACTTTTCATGCCACATTCCATGAGAGTGTGTTACAAGATGGATGTACCTCGTTTCGCCTCGATTCAGTGGGAGGACCGCTTTATGTCCGTGATCTCATTTGAAGACATTACCAGCGAGAATAAACAGCCATCCGAGGGCGAAATAATAAAAGCTACCTTTGGAAAGCAGAAAAAAAAATATGAGGCTGTAGTTTGTGAAATTCATCGTAAGTAAAATTCTTGTTCTCAATCGCCTCGTATTTAAGAAAGCCTCGACAAAAGAAATTAGCATATCATCATCATAACAGAAATTTCCAACCAAAATTGTGACTGGACCTGGTTGTTCAAATTTTCATGAATCGAGTCAATTCGACATGTAGATCTACTAAAAGGAGCATTGAACCAGAGTTTTCCTTTTTTTTGGGGGGGGGGGGGGGGAGACGATATATTTTTTTTGTTTGTTTGTTTAAAGGCATGTTAACATGACTACCATAAGTTGAGAAAAGAAATGCTGGTAGGGGGAGAATGTCTCAAGTGGGGCTCAAACCCACAACCTTTTAGAAATGTAATTGGCAACTTTACAATTACAGACTACCAGCTTGGCAAAAATGTAAATGTGTGAAAAAAGAAAAGAATTATCTGCATTCAGTATTGGCTATCCTGTCACTAATGGAATGAGATTTTTATACATCAAAAAAATTGGGGGAGGGGGTATAGTTTTTGTTCAGTCCATCTGTCTGTCTGGTTTCGTGTCTAGACCACAACTTTTTTTCTGTGTCCAAATAATCAAAAAAATACATCACCATAATACCCCCCATTTTTTATTAGTTTTTAAATTAAGATAGATCTAACTCAAGTTGGTTTTTTTTTTTTGGGGGGGGGGGGTAGTGTTATGTTCAGTTCATATTCATGTCAGTAGGTAAAAAAGTCAAGGTCACAGCACGGTGAAATGGTTTTGGGTGGTAGAACTGGTGTTTGTGTCCTGCCAGTTACTTTTTTAAATTATGAATGAATTTCAATGCAACCTGTGTAGAATTGTTAATCTCAGAAAAACAATGTGTGTTTGTTTGTATTGGAGTTTTATGCTACTTTAACAGCTTAGGTCATATTCTGGCGGTCAGTGCACCTACACATGCGTGTCATGGCTTTTTCACACCAGTACTGACACAACTTTCCTTCAAAGTCACTGACATCTTTTCTCACATGCATCAGGTGAGAGACGAAAAATTGCTGGAAAGAAAGTTCGCCTCAACCGGTTATTGAACTTGCAACAATCAGGTCACGAGTCGCATACGCTAACCACTGAACTACCTGGGCGGGCACAAGAATCTTATCCATAAATTAAGGTCAGTTCAAGGTCAGAAGTGTTTGTAATTGTCGTGTCCATAGTCAATAATTATGTTCACATAGGAGGGGAGGAGGGCATCAGTCAGTTCTCAGTGACACATCTTGTTATACATGTAGTTAAAATACAAAAAAAAAAATGTAATTCCTTATGTTTTCCATTCTTTTTAAACATTGGAATCCATAATATTTTAGATGATGGCAAGAAATTAAACAATATAAAAGCAAATCAGTGATTTGCTCCACAGAAAGTAAAATTCTTACCAGAATTTGAAAACAAAACAAGTGTGCAAAGTCACTTGTACCAGAAATGTAACGATCTACAAAACATTGTGGTTAGTAGATCTACATTCAAACTTCAAAATAAATGTATTCATTGGATTAGAAACTTTTGGACCATTTCCTGAAGGTCCCATAATATGTAAGAGGTTTTTGACTCGCAGCAAAAACTCACAAAATGTGCTTCTTTCAAAAAAGACTTACCATGTGCAGAGAAAAATTGTTCAAGTTGGGTACATATGCTTTGTTCTTAATATGATAGGTCATTTTGTTGTGATATATTGGTTTCTGAACTTTTAGTCCAAACTGACAGTTTCTGCATGTTTTTCAGCAAACCAAAAGTACCTCTATGGTCGCTCCAAATTACCACCTAAGCATTGTTATGATGAAGCAAAACAGAAAGATGTCAGTAACAAGACTACTCAAGAGAAAGGTATATTGGATAACAATCTTTCTGAAAGTTGCCCAGTTCTTATTGGACATTTGGTCTGGGGAAAAAAAAAAATCTTTTACTGGACTGAATGCATTTTACTAGACTGAATTTATTACATGAAACATTTATGGATTTATTAAAGAATATCAGTCAGGTACATATAATGTATTCCCAAGCTTTAGCACTGGCATGAATTGGTTAACCCTTTACCACACAATCCCGACTTTTAACGACCCTGAGAAAGAAAGCTTTTGAAAACATTGTGGGAAAAGGAGAAAATGCTGGTAACCACAATGGTTTCTAACCTTCCCAAAACAAATTTTGATTTTTGGGTCACATTTGTCGTCTGCAAATGCTTTCAATTTGGACCAGTCTAAAATTTTGTCGTTCGGTAAAGAGTTAAGCCATTGAAGTTTAATAACTGAAATACTGGTACTGTTGCCTAATTAGAAAGACAATTAACCTACAGATAAGACAATCATTATGTGTAACTAAACTAACTTTAATAAAATAAACTGAAATCACCTTTTGCTTGATACATGATACTTATACATGTACTGTAATCTCCGGTTTTTTTTTTGTGCAGCCCATCTTACATCTAGAGAAAGGAAAGTTCTAGAATTCACTGAAATAAAAGCGGCGTAATTTCAGTGGACATGTTTTCAATAGATCTATGAAAAATCATTGTACAAATATTATGTCTTTCATTTGTACAATTTTCATTGGTCTATTGAAACTGAGCAGAGTACAGGAAAACCCCTGTGCTGTTCACAAAGTAGTTTTTTACCTGTTTTCGATGTTCTTTTAATCTTTAAGCGCACACAGTGTAAGGAAATTATGCAAACACTGTCACTGTGTTCCATAAAGGAACAATCAGTTTTGATGTCACGATTTTCACAGGACAGTCAGACTCATGAACTGAAGAATATTGACACACCAATCCAAATTTACAAGAAATGTCTGTCAGACAGATGGCACTTCAGAAAGACTGGCATAACCCTTATCTTTAGCTTTCCTGTCAGAAGGGTAGAAGAGATGATTGGATGAATAATTGTCTATCACTCACTTTTTGCCTTGTTCAGGGATTGAGCATTTATTTTTAGCTTAGCTGTTTTCATAGAAGATAACGATTTAATGTCATTGCTTTATTGTAACCATCAGTTTCTTGTGTGTCTCTTATCGCTGAAGGTATTTAATTTGAATTAAGCAAGTTGTTATCTATACAAAGGGTAACCCATGACAGAAAGGCAGGTAACTCTTGAAATATTTTTGACAGTCATGCCCCTCTTTAACTTCAAATTTTTGCTGACAGAGCGACCGCTGCCTAGCCTTGGCAGCTGTGGTTAATCACAGCCATTGTGATCCTTTTGTTTGCAATCAAAAGGTTCCTTAATTTTGTACTTTTTTTTTCAGTTTGTTAAACACCAGGTTTTCTGTTTTCAGAAAATCCAAAAAAGTTATTGTTAAGCTACAGAGGAGATGAACACACAGCCATGGAAATACAAGAAGGTAATGGCAGCGTTATGTTGATTTTTGACAAGGTTACACCTGAAATTGTCCAACTCTATACCAAACTGCAAAATTGTGGACTTGACCAAATGGAAAGCATTTGCAGACAACAAATTAAATGTACCTTAAATGACAATGTCTGCCTTTCATAGGGTAGAAAACATCCTGGTTACCAGCATTTTCTCCTTTTCTCACAATGCTTTCAAAAGCCTTCTCTTTCAGGGTCATTAAAAGTCAGGATTGTGTGGTAAAGGGTTAAGTCATTTTTATTCTACATGTCTGCTTTACTGTAAAAGTATAAGGTAAGTGGTTTAAAAGCTGGACTATTCATAGTATGATCCTACCTATTCAAATGAGTCTTCCTAATGATAGTATAGATCTACCTTTGTACAAAGTATGATAAATGTATGAATTTTTAGCTTGGTATTTTCGAAGAAGGCATCTAGGTACTGTCATAGCCCTGGTTGTCATGCAAAAGTGTTGACGTTTTATAATATGTCTGTCATTACTAAAGATATTTACTTCAAAGTTGGACTATCAAAACCAAAACCCATACAACTGGGGCAGGTAATAGTCACAATATTTTTGACACAATCATACCTCATTTTCGACTTGGAACTTAACTATAAACGAATGCAGCCAAGCCTTGGCACCTGCATGTGGTGCTCCTGTTATGCACATCATGCTGACAATGCCTAGGATTGGTTTAAAACTTCTCCATCAACTTAATTTCTTCATCTGTTCAAGACAAACACCTCTCAGTTGAATTTCAGCAGAGTTTAGACCCATTTTCAACAAATAATTTTTTGTTACAGTTTCATGCATAAGGCAGTTTTAGGTACGAGATACAGTACAGTTGTCAAAAGTTTTCTGTACTTTGAGCTTTGACACAACCATATCAGTTTTTCAGAAAAAGACTGAAAAACTGCATTACGCCTAGGTAAATGTTTTCAACACAAAGTTAATAGCCTTATCTGTCTTCAGGAAATCCCATCAAGTTGTTGCCATCAAAATGTAATGAGAGTAAAGAGATAAGTTATGAACAGAAATCCACAGAAGTACCGGGTAATGACAAACTTTGTTGATTTGGGAATTAGTTTCTTGTAATAGAAGAATTGATGTGAACACAGTAGACAACTATGAAAAGGGAAACATGCAAATGCACCTTTGACAACAATGTTTTTATTGTGTTTACATTATATGTGTAAAACTTTTTGTTTCTTGTCTTCAGATGCCAGTGATAAACTTGAAAGTCTCGAAATTTTGTATTAGGGAATGAATTAACTCTCAGCAAGCTCATAAATTAGCTTATTTATGTAGCATGCCATTGACAGTCAAAACAATTCACATTACAGAAGTATGTTCTGTTAGTATTCCAAGGAACGCAGTACTCATAACTGAGGAGTCCTAAGTTTGATTTTCTTGTGGCACTGGCCTGGACAGAGTTTCTTTGTAGTACTAGTAGTTACAGAGGAAGCACTGTTCTATGACTGAGTAACTGTCAAAAGCTGTAAAAAAACCCAATGCAGTCAAAGTTATCTTTTTTCTACTTTTTTTAAAAAGTCTACATTTTCATGAGCATGTAGTTTTTTGTTGTCAACTCGGTCAAAAACCTTATGTTTTCAGAGAATCCTACAAAGTTATTGTCATCAAACTTAGATGAGGGTGACAAGATACACATAGTCCCTGAACAGAAATCAGATGAAATATCAAAAGGTAATGACAAAGTTTATTAATTAATTTTTTAACACTGCCTTTGTATTTCTACAGTACCTGGATGTTTATTTTTTTTTTACTGTCATGTAATTGATGGATTAAGAAATACTTGAATTATTTTCTTGCGGGTATGCAATACTAGACCAGTTCACTCTTGAGGTTTCTTGAGTACAAGCCATGCCTTAGGATCACATCTGTCACTCAAAGGGTCAGTGTTCATCCTATTTCTTTTACCATCTTCAAAGCCATTAGAGCAATGTCTATTAACCTATTTCCTAGTGACAATTTTTGGATAGTTCCTAATTGAAAGTGTTTACAGACAACAATTCTTAGTTCAATAGAAGTGGAAGATAATGCAGTTACTGATCAGAAAACATTTTGAGAAAAGGAGGTATTGCTTGTTGCAATTTTTTACATTTTCCACAAAGTGTTCCATAAGCATTGAGAACATGTTAAAACATTGTTTTGTTCCTCACAGGGTCAAATATTACTCAATATTTGATTGATTCTATTGATTGTATGGTGTTTAACGTCGTTTTCAACATTATTTCAGTTATATCGTGGCTGCCAGTGCATTTATCCATGCTTTCCTGGAGTTTATTTTACCAGTACTCCGCACAGTCTTCTTTCCAAGTCACTGGCTGCTTTCCAACATAACCATTGTCGAAACAATGGTCAGCCATGAGAGAGGAATGAATCCTGTCGCGATGACTATCATCAGTCCTCGGAAAGAAACTGGCCAAGCAGGGGATCCAACCAGCGACCTCCTGTTCTCAAGTCCTGTATGCTACTGACTGAGCTATGGGGGCTTGGCTTGGTCTATCGATATCTTTTTACCAAGTGACAAAATTTAAGACCAGTCCAAATTGAAAGCGTTTGCAGACGGCAAAATGAACGTGACTGAAAAATTGAAATTCGCTTTGACAAGGGTAGAAAATATTGTGGAAAAAGGAGAAAATGCTAGTTACCAGCATTTTCTCCATTTCACACAATGTTTTCTTAAAATTCAAGATTGTGAGGTAAAGGGCTATAGGATTTTAATTCATACTGTCGTAGTTAATATATCAAATTTAAACCATTTATTGCTATTCCAGATTCAGAGGTTGAACTGTATCTGAAACAACATGGTTCCGAAACTCCAAGGTTTGTTAATTAATTCAAAAGTTTATATGATTTTTAGCCAACCTGAGCACAAAATACTTAAATGCTGGAGTTGGTGATGTACCTGTGCCATTTGTCATGTATTGATTATCATCTGTTAACAATTCCTTTAAAAGCCATTTTGCCCAGCTGGGTAGGTCAGTGGTTAGCATATCAGACTTGTGACCTGGTGTTTGGGGGTTCATCCCTGTCAAGGAAAAACTTTCTTTCTGGCAATTTTTCGCTGTCACCTCTGATGCATGTGAGAAAAGTAGTCAGCAGCCTGGAAAGAAACTTGTGCCAGTGCTGGTGAGAAAGCCAAGAAACATCTGTGTAGGTGCACTGGCCACTGTGATATGGCCATGCTATTAAAATGGCGTTAAACTCCAATACAAACGAAATGAAAAGCCATTTTGAAAACTTTCTGG
Organism: Tridacna gigas; assembly: GCA_945859785.2. Classification (NCBI taxonomy): domain Eukaryota; kingdom Metazoa; phylum Mollusca; class Bivalvia; order Cardiida; family Cardiidae; genus Tridacna; species Tridacna gigas. The sequence goes on from OX244035.2 coordinate 19,722,425, forward strand.
GCCAATTTTGATCAAATTCATTTGGAGTGTTTCCCAAAGCCAGTTTTGACCACACTTTGGTTGTCTGCTACATTATTTGACCCTTTACCACACTATGCCATCTTCAAATGACCTTGAGGAAGAAGTATTTTTAAGAACATGGTGTGAAAAGAAGAAAATGGTGGTAAGCAATATTTTCTTCTATTTCCACAATGTTTTCTACCCTATCAAAGACTACAACCACTGTTTAAGCCACATTTAATTTGGAGTCTATTTTGTCCTGTGGTAAAGGGTTAACACTTTACCACATTATCCTTTGTTTTAATGGCCCTGAAGCAGAAGCCTTTTAAAAACATAGTGGAAAAAGGAGAAAATGCTGTCTACCACAACAAAGACAGAAATCATCCACAAGCTAAAGTTAATTTGTCGTGTGTTGATGCTTTTAATTTGGTTAAGTCCAAAATTTTGGTTGTGTTGTAAAGAGTTATGAGAATGAAATCTATTTAAAATTCTGGTTATTATGACAATGAAAAAAGTGTATGTGCAGAAACATTCTTGCAAAATGTGTCCCCCCATTTTGTAGGGGTCTTTTTTAGCTCAGTATTTTAAATGGGTCAGAAATCTAAATTTATGGCAGAATAGTAATTATTCTCTAGAATGCTAAAAATTCCATAGGTGGTTAAAAATGAGACCCCAGCTGATATTGAATATGATTGTTGTACCCATCTTCCCATTTCTTTCTAGGGTCCCGCGTGGCCTATTGGTAAAGTGTAGGACTTGTGACCTGGAGGCCCTGGGTTCGAGCCTCACTGGATCCACTGGGTTTTTCGTGGGAGTGTCCTTGGGCAAGACACTTCAGAGCCCTAGCCTAGTACTGGCGGAGTCCAGGAAATACACGAATATGTGAGCTGTCGCCGTGATATGACTGAAATATTGTTGAAAGCGGCGTAAAACACCAATCAATCAATCAATCAACCATTTCTTTCTAGGAAGAGACGCATAACAAAATTAGAAGATGAAATGAAGAACCCAAAAGAAAATGTGAAGTATCTGAGTAGAAGGTTAAGAAAAATGGAGGAAAGAAAGTGCTCACAAACCAGCAACAAAACAGCTGCAACAGAAACAGCATCATCTTCTGATTCTATGCCAGAAGTACAACAACGGACAAAAACGCAAGATTTTTATCAATCAGTTGGTCACGTGAAAGACAACAACAAAAAATTTCAAATGCTATGCAGCCATGTTTTTACTTTCAATGAATTAAAAACTCACAGCCCAACAGGAAAACGTACAGTGAAGTGCGTTGACACGGTGAGACCAGCTCTAGAACAAGAAAAACTAAAAAATTTGTATGACATGGCACTGGAATATTGTAACTTAGACTGTAAAGAGGCACACAAAAAACTTGAAAATTTTCAAAAGGTACTGAGAAGGAATAGCAAGAATGAGTAGAAAAATTCTACTTAATCATGTTATTCTTTCTCAGTAATACTATCAAAGCTTTTTGAATGTTTTGTTAAATCCTTAACCACACAATCCTGAGTTTTAATGACCTAGGAAAAGTGTTTTTAAAAACGTTAATTTTTCAACTGTCTTCTGCCCTATCACAGATGGATATAATCGTGTGAGCTTCATTTATTGTTGTCTGCGAATGCTTTAGATATGGTCTAGAGCAAAACTTCGTCGTTTGGTAAAGAGTAAAGTTTTCTTCAACCCTTTCTCCATGTTCACTCTTTACTATACAATCACGGGTTTTAACAACCCTGAAGCAGAAGCCTTTTGAAAACATTGTGGGCAAAGGAGAAAATGCTGGTAACCAGCATTTTTTCCTTTTCCCACAATGTTTTCTAACCGTCCCAAAACAAATTTCAATTTTTGAGTCGCATTTATTTTGTTGTCTGCAAAGGCTTTCAATTTGGACAAGTCTAAAATTTTGTCGTTTGGTAAAGAGTTAAGATGTTGGTGAGTCAAAATAGCAACTGAAGGAAAAAAATGAAATTCAACTACTTTGAGAGAATTTTTTTTTTTTCAAAAGTCTTCTATTGCAGAAGTGTCTGTGCTGGTGAGGGATATTTGTCGGCTTTGCAACAGTTCTAGGGCTTTGCCAGATTTTGAAATTCAATTCCCTGCCAGCGACTAACACTTGGACCAACCATGCAATAACAGATTGTTATCTACATAATATTTTCCATATTTTTAAATGGTATGATTTAAATACATTTTAACACCTGCATTGTTTTTTGGATGCTACTGGGCCTTTAAAGATAGGTTTATTATAGTAACATTGTTTAAAGATAGGCTTACAGTAGTAGTAAGTTGGATTACCACAGCTTTTTGTGACGGTGGGTGTTTAATCCATTTCCAGGCGACAGTTTTTCTACTCAGCCAAATGAAGTGTCTGCAAACAAATATTTTTTTTATATAAAATGGCAGACATTGTCAATGGATAGATAAAGTTGTGGGAAAAGGAGAAATTGCTTGTAATGAGCTTTTTCTTCTTTGCAAAACTATTTTCATAAGACATTGACAGTAGACACGAAAAAACACAGGTTCATTTGGTAAAGGGTTTTTCTGAATAGTAACTGTTGTTTTGTGGTCACGGTTTAAGCCCATGTATTACTTGTGTATCTTTTAGAAAGTACATGAACATCAGTGTGGTTGATAGCACATGTAGGAAAAAAAAATCTTTTCTTCAGCGGCTGTGAGTAAAATTTGCTGATAAGGTTGAAAACATGGAAAGAGGAGACACTGTGACAAACAATCCTTTAGCCACATTGGTTTCAAAAGCCATCTTTTTCAAGGGCATCAAAAGTTATAATTATCTATAAGAGCTGAGTGAGCTGATTATTGTTTCAGGTTTCACTGGCACTTAAAGATAGAAGAGCCTTTTGTTGGTGTTTAAGGCTGTTTTCAAAATTTGTTTTGGAGTCAAAGTTTAAGTTAAGGGTATAATTTGGACCAATATTGCAGTTGATAGCAACTGGAGAAAGACAGCTGTGAGTAAAATATTTTGGTAAGGCAGAAAACATAGTTGTAAAAGAAGGAACTGCTCCTTACAAGGAATTTCTTCTTTGCCCTAATTATATAACCCTTTATCACACAATGCTGACTTGAAATGCCATGAGAAAGGAGACTTGATATCAGTGTGGGAAAAGGAGAAAATGCTGGTAACCAGTAGTTTGCTCTTTTTCCACAATGTTTTCTACCTTATCAAAGATGTTACTTCCATATTTTTAGCCACATTTCATTTTGCATCTGCATTAAATTACGCTTTGCATTTTGACAGGTCTAAAATTTTGTGTGGTAAAGGGTTAAAGAAGCTATATATTGCAGAGGCATCAAAAGTGAATTTTAGCTGTACCGGCCAAAATGCAAGCACACCTATCCATGCTTATCTAGAGAAGTCCCCCTTTTTGTCTGATTTGTTTGAAACTTGCAGAGACTGTTTTTATCATACTGTGAAAGTAATAAACTAAAAAACTATATATGCTTATGTTACCTGAGGCTTCATTTGTATAGAAAAATCCATAGTTCTGTCCTGTAAGTTGAGCTGTTGATAAAAAATTGTTCATGAAGTATTCATGAATTGTCCTTGAACATTTAAATCTGAAATCCCCATTAAAAAATTGTTAATTTTCATGAATGATTCATGAACTTTATTGCCATGAATGATTCATTAACTTTAGTTCAAGCAAGTTTTATGAACTCGAGGTCATGAACTTGTCCTTGATTGTGTTCATGAGATGGATCATGAACATCAAATGGTCATGAACGGCCATTTGTTGTTCACATACTATTCATGAATTATTGTGCATGAACAGTTCATAATCATTTTGCGGGGTTTCATGAACTCTAGGTCATGAACTTGTCCTTGATTTTGTTCATGAGGTGGGATTCATGAACAACAAATGGTCATGAATGGCCACTTGTCGTTCACATACTATTCATGAATTATTGTTCATGAATCGTGCATGAACAGTTCATAATCATCTCGCAGGGGTTTTAATGAAATGGTTTACAGATAGAAAATATATGTATGAATATATCAGGGAATAAGTCAGTCAACCAATTACCAAGTTTCAAGGGCCCTTGGAAATTAGACTTTTGAAAACATTGTGGGAAAAGGTGAAAATGCTGGTAACCAGCATTTTCTCCCTTTCTAAAGCTGCCCTCTTACCATTAAGTAACAAACCCAATAATTTGACCAACATTTACTTTGTCGTCTGTAAATGCTTCGAGTTTGGACAAGTCTGAAACTGTTATGTGTGGTAAGAAGTAAGAAATAATCAGCCGGTAAATTCATAAATCAATCAGTGTCGCTGCGTACCGTCACTTTAAACAATGAAAATATAATAAAAAAAAAAAATGGACAAGGGCATAAGTTTAAATCTATACATGAACCTGATAAAAGTAAAAATCAATTCAAATTTGCTTTAGTTTACATGTACTAGTAAATGGAATGGAAAAATGAAAGACTAATTGACCTGTGCGTTAGTGAGCCACCACTTTTAAACAATGAAAATATAATGAAATAAATGAGAAAATAAATGTAAATCTATGCATGTAACTGATAAAAGTGAAAAAAACAATTTTGAATTACAGTACCTCACATTCACTTTAAATTGTATGGGTACAGTAAATGAAAAAGTTATTGACCAGTCAGTCAATCAACCACTCTGATCAGACTGCATGTTATGTAAAATGTGAACCTGATAAATAATGCATAAATGTTTTGCAGTGTAGAATCAGACTGCATGTTTTGCCCAGTCTTATCTTGATATACCATGTTGAATGTCTTAGTTTAGATCCCACAGCAGACTGCATGTTCTGTCTTATACTGATACACCCTGTTAAATGTCTTGCTGTGTAGATCCCAGATCAGACTGTATGTTCTGTGCAGTCTGATCCTGGTACACAGTGTTAAATATCCATACAGTGTAGACAGCAGATCAGACTACATGTTCTGTGAAGGCTGATCCTAACACACCATGTTAAAAATCTTACAGTATATCACCAAGATCATACTTCATATTCTGTACAGTCCCTTATTAACTCTTCTAAACGACAAAACTGTACACTAGTCCAAATTGAAAGAACTTGCAGACGACAAAATAAATGTAACTCAGTAATTGAAATTTGTTCTTTGGAAGGGTAGAACACATTGTGGGAAAAGGAGAAAATGCTGGTTATCAGCATTTGTCTCCTTTTTCTACAATGTTTTTGAAAGCCTTCTTCTTCGGGGTCGTTAAAAGTCGGGATTGTGTGGTATAGGGTTAAATAACTTACAGGGCAGATCTTGGTCAGACTTTATACTCTATACAGTCTAATCCTGGATATCACGTTAAATATCTTACAGTATAGACACCAGAGTGGACTACATGTTCTGTGAAATCTAATCCTGACATATCATGTTACATAATGTCTTATAGTTTAGAGCCTAGATCAGACTATGTTCTGTACAGTCTGATCCTTTCTCATCACATTAAAATATCATACAGTGTAGATCCTAGACCAGACTACACGTTCTGAACAGTATGATTCTGTTTCACCACATTAGATAATATCTTAAAGTGTAGATCCCAGATCAGGCTATGTTTTCTGAACAGACTGATCCTGATTTACCATGTTAAATATCTTACAGTGTAGATCCCAGATAAACCTACAGCTTCAGAACAGTCTAATCCTGATGTATAATATTACTATCTTATGCTGAAAATCCCAAATCAGACTGCATGTTTTGTGCAGTCTGATCCTAATACATTTAAGTTAAATATCTTAAAGTGTATGTACATTCCAGATCAGACTGCATGTTCTGTAGTCTGACACATATAAATATCTTTCATTACAAATCCCAAACCAGGCAGCGTGTAAATCTGTACAGTCTGATTCTTATTAATAGATAATGGTTACCCATAAAGCACCTTTTGTAGTTAAAGTTGCCATTTCAGTCTGTGTAGATCAAGATCAGAGTGCTTAAACATGCAGCTTGATCTTTAATCTAAAATGTCTCTTTACTGAGACATTGTTGATAAGAGTAACCTAGATAAAGTCATTCAGTTTGGTCTAAATTCTAGATTGAAAAAGTTTGTTAGGTTAATTAGCTCTATAAGAGTTAGATATCTTGGTGTAGATCCCAGATCAGATACATGTTCTGTACAGTCTGCTCATGATAGTCTGATCCTGATAGTCTTTGCTTGCTAATGTTGAAGACTTTCTATCTGGTCCATTATTAAAGGGATCAGAACTGTTGCTGCACTATTTTCCAAGAAAAAAAAAAAAGTTGCATGACAGTGAAAACCCAACATACCTGAACCCTTCTGGGTGAAATTTGTGGCAGATTATTTTGAAAAATGTCCTCCTGACATATGAATAATCAGCATAAACTCATGTTTGACACATAAACACAGGTGGAAATATTGCAGCAAAATCTAATAAGGTTTGCTCATTACCAGTCATTTCTCCTTTGCTACATAAACGGTGGCTGATAATGCTTTAACCCTTTACCACACAACAAAATTTTAGACAGACCAATTTCAAAGAATTTGTAGACAACAAATTCAACTTTCGTACACATGAGCTTCAGCTCGATGATAGAGAAAAAAACACTGTGGGAAAAGGAGAAAATGCTGGTTACCAGTATTTTCCCATCTTCCACAATGTTTTCAAAAGCCTTCTTTCCCAGGGTTGTGAAAAACCCAGGATTGTTTGGTAAAGCGTTAACCCTTTTCCTCACAATCTGAAATTTTAAGCAAGCCGAAGGAGAAGGCTTTTGAAAACATTGTGAGAAAAGGAGAAAATGATGGGAACTAGCACTTTCTCCTTTTCCCACAATGTTTTCTACCCTATCAAAGACAGTGATTTATCAATTGAAATACATGTATTTGTCATCTGCAAATAATTTCAACTTTGGTGTTTTAAAAAAACTAACTTTTTGGACTACAAAAAATTTTAACAATATGTGCAGACTGAAATTTGTGATTGGAATTGTGAGATTTGTCTTTTAAGTAAGGTAGAAAATAGTGTGGAAAAGGAGCAAATGCTAATTACAAGCTTTTTCTCATTTTTTCCACAGTGTTTTCCAAACCTTCTTCCTCAGGGTCATTTAAGCATGGGAATGTTTATGGAAATTTCTTGGGACCCATGTTCAGCCACCGAACTAAAAATTTTAGGGTAGGAAAATTCCTTTTACAGTACACTGAGGCAACTCAAAGAGTATCGTAATTATAGATTGACTGAATCATTAAAGGGTGTTTTATGCTGCTTTTAACATTTCAGTCATGTCATGGCGACAGCTCACATATTTATGTATTTCCTGGGTTCCATCACTACTAAGATGGGGCTCTGTTCAAAGTGTCTTGTCCATAGACACTCCCACAAAATATCCAGTGGATCCAGTGAAGATAGAACTGGGGCTTCCAGGTCATGAGTCCAACACTTTACCACTGATCCCCTTCCTAATTATCATTAATATAATTATTATTAGCATGTTAATTACCCTTTACCAAAGTTTTCAAATATTCCAAAATGCAAGCCTTTGCAGATGATTAATTAAATGTGACTGCACTGTTTACCACAAAATCTCGAGTTTTGAAGACCCTGAAAAAAAAAACCTTTTGAAAACATTGTGGAAAAAGGAGAAAATGCTGGTAACCAGCATTTTCTCATTTTTCCACAATGTTTTCTACTCCATCAAGGACAAATTCCATTATTTGTGCCACATTGAATTTGTCATCTGCAGATGCTTTCAATTTGGATCTGTATGAAATTTTTTTGTGTGGTAAAGAGTTACATGATGTAATTTGTATGTGAAGGGTTAGGAAACATTGTGGGAAAAGGAGAAAAGCTAGTTACAATCATTGTCTCCTTTTACTGCAATGTTCTCCAAAGATTGTTAACTCGGGTTCATTAAAACTGGGGATTGTATGGTAAAGGTGTTAAATATATAACAGTACATTCATTTAGAATTAAATTTACACTTTTTCTTCAGCTACAGCTACTTGGTGTTTATGTTATTCTTTGATAATTGTACAAAATTTTTATCTTGTAGATTTACAATATGACCAGATTTGGACTTTGTTGAGGAAAGAGTCACTTTACATGGGGTACAATAATTAAAACTTAAAAAGTCAGCTTTAGTGCATGAACAATTATACAAAATCTGTCAGATTCATAATGAATAAAGTTATAAAAAAAATCCTAAAATTATGTAATATGATATGTATATGTATTATGAGAAATTGAGGTTTGAATTTGATATTTCTACACCCCTAAAAACCAACATTCAAATATAACATGGTAGAAGCTGATTGTCTGCCATGAAGTCAAAGGTGTAAGACAATGTGGTTGTCATAAACTGTTGAAAGGTAGCAAACTTAAAAAGTTGGCATGAAATTTCAAAATACAAGCTGCACTCAAACTAAGCCATTTTACTAAGATGCCCTCAGACCACAGCACTCTCATTTCATGAGGCAATTGAGCCCTGCAATCAACCATATAGGTTCAAAATTTTACAGAAACATCAGCTAATTAAAACCCAGATATTTTAAGTAGTCATGAAATTAAGGATATAAACATCTAGCATCTGAATGGCATAGCACTATTGTCACTGTTGTAACTGCAGAGGTGTAAATTCAGAAACTCAAAAACTGTTTACAGTAGACAGGAAAGAGATTAATATTAAAAAAAAAAACAGACTGCTGATAATAGTTTGAAGTTTGCATTAATAGAATAATAAACAAGAGGGCCATGATGGCCCTGGATTGCTCACCTGAATTGCTCACCTGAATAGAGTGCCTTAAAGGTATTTCTTTAATTTGACCAAGTGACCTAGTTTATGATCCCAGGTGACCCAATTTCAAACTCGTATTTCACGAAGACAAACATTCTGACCAATTTTCAAGTCAATTGAGCAAAAAATGTGGCCTCTAGAGTGCCCTAAAAGTATTTCTTTAATTTGACCAAGTGACCGAGATTATGACCCCAGGTGACCCAAAATTTGAACTGGTCTTGGACTTTATCAAAGGAAACATTTTAACCAATTTTCAAATCAACTGAATAATAAAAGTGGCCTCCAGAGTGCCCACTAGGTATTTCTTTAATTTGACCAAGTGACCTAGTTTATGACCCCAGTTGACCCAAATTCAGACTCATGTGAGATTTTATAAAAACAAACATTTTGACCAATTTTCAAGGCAATTGAGCAAATAATGTGGCCTCAAGCGTGCCCACAAGGTATTTCTTTAATTTGACCTAGAGACCTAGTTTATGGTTCCAGGTGACCCAAATCCAAACTCATCTGATATTTCATCAAGACAAACATTCTGGCCAAATTTCAGGTCATTTGAGCAATAAGTGTGGCCTCCAGAGTGCAAACAAGGTATTTCTTTAATTTGACCCAGTGACCTAGTTTATGACCCCAATTGACCCAAATACAGACTTATGTGAGATTTTATAAAGACAAACTTTCTGACCAATTTTCAAGGCAATTGAGCAAATGTGGCCTCGAGAGTGCCAACAAGGAATTTCTTTAATTTGACCTAGTGACCTAGTTTATGACCCAAGATGACCCAATTTTGAACGCAATGAACTTGTTGTGCTTAGATGGGCAAACAAACTTAGAATAGAATCACTACATACCAAATATCAAAGCTCTATGCCTCCCAGTTTCAAAGAAGAATTTTAAAGTTTTCCTTCTTTGTTCCTATGTTCGAACTAGTGACTCCCGGGGCAGGGCCACTTTTGACCCCAGGGGCATCATATGAACAAACTTGGTAGAGGTCTACTAGGAGATGCTACATACCAAATATCAAAGCTCTACGCCTTCCAATTTCAGAGAAGAAGATTTTTAAAGTTTTCCTTCTCTGTTCCTATGTTCAAACTTGTGACCCCCCGGGCAGGGTCAGTTTTTACCCCAAGGGCATTATATGAACAAACTTGGTAGAGGTCTACTAGAAGATGCTACATACAAAATATCAAAGCTCCATGCCTTCCTGTTTCAGAGAAGAAGATTTTTAAAGCTTTCCTTCTTTGTTCCTATGTTCGAACTTGTGACCCCCGGGGCAGGACCAGTTTTGACCCCAGGGGCATCAAATGACTAAACGTGGTAGAGGTCTTCTAGGAGATGCTACATACCAAATATCAAAGCTCTACGCCTACCAGTTTCAGAGAAGATGATTTTTAAAGTTTTCCCTCTTTGTTCCTATGTTCGAACTTGTGACCCCCAGGGCAGGGCCGGTTTTGACGCCAAGGGCATCATACGAACAAACTTAAAAGAGGTCCACTAGGAGATGCTACATACCAAATATCATAGCTCTTCTTCAAATTTCAGAGAAGAAGATTTTTAAAGTTTTCCTTCTTTGTTACTATGCTTGAGCTTGTGACCCCCGGGGCGGGGCCAGTTTTGAGCCAAGGGGCATCATATGAACTTGGTAGAGGTCCACTAGGAGATGCTGCATACCAAATATCAAAGCTCTGTGCCTTCTAGTTTCAGAGAAGAAGATTTTCAAAGATTTTGCATTTTTTTCCTTTTTGTTGCCATGGCAACCAGAGTTAAGGGTGGAATTCAATTCTTTGAACAACTTTGGTAGAGCTTCACCCAAGGAACATCCCTGCCAAGTTTCATCAAGATTGGCCCAGTGGTTTAGGAGAAGAAATTGTTCACGGACGCCAGACATAGGGCGATCACAATAGCTCACCTTGAGCATGTTGTGCTCAGGTGAGCTAAAAAGGCATATAGTATCATAGATGTTAAACTTGGCCATTCAACTTAAGCTAAGTATTTTTAACTTCTTGAAATCATTTCAGTTGTACTAAATAAATCAATAAAGACAAATACAATGTACATGTACATTACAAAAACTCAAAATGACCAACAAATCATGAGTCACTAAACCTTTAGACTGCTTTAGTACGTTAATGAAACATACATTATTAGTCTCTCAGACAAACCATCTTAGAGCAGGTCCAAATATATACTGACCCACATGACATCAGTTTATGCACCTTGTCACATTATGCCTCTGATAGCTGTAACATCTTTTATGGTTCGAAGACTAAGTACTTCTAGTGGAAACCCAATAATACTTTGCCCTTCTTGCTACACTGCAATCATCAACAAAACTCACTGCATAATTTATTTTTATTATTACGTTAATGTGATCAGTATTATTGTGCAAGGATGTTGTGAATAATAGATTAGGGACATTAAGAATCAAAAATCTAACACTATCAGGGAACAGTCACATTACATTGATTAGTAGATCGGTGTCAGTCTACAATTATATATAGGTCATACTATTTTGCGCATAAGAAATAGAAAATGGGTTGCTTTGGACTAAATGTATTTGTTTTTACCTATATCTGTGTCTTAGAATCCATCTAAAAGTGGGGCCTTGTGGATGGGACAACCAAAATAATTGAGAATAGCTCTTTATACCACACATATACCAGTATGTACATCATTTATGATTTTTCAAAGAGTATTGAGACTGAAATATGTTAACTTTCATGAATCACATAATAATGTATATCCCACTTTAAAATAATTTTAATTAGACCAATCATAGACTAGTCAGGTAAACGCTTGAATGTAATTCAAATTTTCTGCTAGAAAAAGAACAGGACATGTTCCTTTCCCAAATGCCAGACTGCATGGACCAAGTGCTGGAATAGAACTTAATAACGTCTATCATATTGAGTATTAATTACATGGTTATTGTCCTAAAATAAATAGAAAAACAATGACAACAGCAAAATTAATTTCATTCAATGTTTGACACCTACATACAAATAATAGGGTCTAATATGCCAAAAGTTTGCATGAGCTATTACTCTTGAAATTATGGTTTTGACTAGCTCTTAATTGGTTTTGACTCTTGGAAAGTTTGGCTCAAAGGTTTCTGAGGTTCAGAGTACAGCAGAAAAAAAAAGTCTGCAGAGGTTCTTGAAAGTTTTTGGTTTAGGGCCTGTATATTTGAAGTATTTCATTACTTGAGAGACACAGAGTGACATTTAAAGTGAACATTGAATCCTTTGAATAAGCACCATGTCTATCAAATTGGTAGGTGTGATACATTTGAAGTATCCTAACATGATGTGTGTCTATCAGACACACATTGACTTAAACATGTTTGAGGGTTAGTGAGCCAAAGGGAGTTGTAATAGCCACTATGGTATGGTCAGCATACCTTATGTGATGTAAGAATCTTAAATCCTATATGTTTATCAAATAAAACATGAAAGTAGATGTAATTTCTTATTATGTAAGTTTGTCTTTTCTGTTGTTATTAAAATCCTATTTTGGATTTCTTAGCCCTTTACCAAATGATCCTGCATTTAGCAACTCTGAGAAAAAAATTCCTTTAAAAACATAGCTGGAAAAAGAGAAACAGCATTTTCTCACTTTCCCACAATGTTTTCCTACCTACAAGGACAATTTGCACCATTATAGCCGCATGTGATATGTCGTCTGCAAATGTTCCCAATTGGACAAATCCAAATAAGTCATTTGGTAAAGGGTCAATTTGTAAGGTTCATTTCAGGTTTGGTGTGAGGTGGGCCGATAGCATCTAAATAACTTTTGTATGGGCCAACCTCACTGAGGTAAATGATTTTAAGGAAACTGACCAGAACATGGAAAGACAGTTGTTATCAAAATTAAAGATGAATCAATATGAGTGAATGAAAAAAATATCACCAAACAAATTAGTTATTCATGCACACTGATTTTTAACAAAATACGGCAAAAAATTCATTTTAATGAAAATGAAGGTCAACTGGCAAGTAATTGTTGCTGCATCTGATTGCCTTTTTTGTGCATCCCTGGTGACCTGGCCAACTGTTAACTTCTTGTTGCATTGATTTGAAAACACCATTTTTGTACACAAATTTGGTCTGAAATGAACTTTGCATTTCTTTTTAAAGTAAGTCATAAGCAATTATTATGATGTTAAGGATCTTCCAAAAGTAAATAAGAAATGAGCCATGCTCTGACAAAAGGGGGCTTAATGCATCTCCATGATCCATGATACCCAATTTGTAATCACAGAATTAGGGATTTATAAAATGCATTTTGTTTAACAACTGGCTGTATCATAAGGTAGACTGGTCCTTTGACACACAGAAAATTGACCAATAGCAAAAAGTTTTGGCTCAGGTCAGCCTGCGCGGACTGTGCAGGCTGACCTGGGTTGATACTTTTCACAGATGCATTAAGCCCCTTTCACAGAGCATGGCTTACATAATTGTTTCATGCATGTATTTGGTGTAAAAAATCTTAAATCTAACATAAAAATAAAATTGTGCATTATCTCATGCAGTGTTTGATGTTAAGGAACTTAAATCTAACAATAAAAAAAAAAAAAAGATTATCTCATGCAATGTTTGATGTTAAAGATGTTAAATCCAAAAATGAAAAAGAAACAATGCATTATCTCATGCAAATGATAAGGCTGATCTCAAAAAAAAAAAAAAAAAAAAAAAAAGCAGAATTTGAATTATTAGTTTGACTAGTAAGTTAAATATGTTCATAAATTCTGAAAATGGCTTGAATAAAGTAAACTAATTACCTTAGTAAAAATTTAAGTGAAAAAATATAGCACTTATGCACCGAAATTACTTTAATAGTTCATTGCTCAGAAAGGTTGTCTTTGCCCAAGACTGGTTAGTATCCAGGAAAACACAGAAAAATAGATGTTGACAAAGCAGAATTGATTACTGGGTAGGATCCAGGAAAGATTAATTTCTTTTGACCAAGATTTTTTAATCATGAACAAAAATAATTATATAGAGAGAAACCTGTCACCAATGACGGATCAAGGCAAGCCAGAAAGGTTTGTCGGTCTATTCAGGGGCAGCAGCTGTGTTTCATTTGCAAAGTTAACCTCATCTGAGCTTTTTTGTCAAAATCCAAGTATTTGTAACTGAAAGGCCATTTTCATAAGTTATGTGAATGCATTTATCTTACCTTTTTGTTGCCAAAGGCAATATCTATTTTCTTTGTCCACACACAAACTCTCTTACTTTTTACTAAACAACAAAATTTAAGACTTGTCAAAATTGAAACCATTTGCAGACAACATATCAAATATGACACAGAAGATAGCCTTTGCCCTTGAAAGGTAGGAAAACATTGAGGAAAAAGAAGAAAATGCTTGTTACCAGCATTTCTCATTTTCCCACAATGTTCACTAAAGCCTTCCTCCCTGAGGCTTTTAAACTCGGGATTGTTTGGTAATGGGATAAGACCACTTTTTGTGTGTGTCAGTCTATACAAAATTAATGCAGTGTGGAATGAAAAGGATCTTAACCTTTAAAGTGCCTTTCACTACAATATATTTTTTCAGGCTAGCACAGATCAAGATCAGAGTGCACAATGTAGTCTGCTCTTAGATCTACTCTGCCAACTATGCAAAGACATGTTTTGCAAAATTCAGCCTTGAAATGACATTTTTTATGGCCTCTGTTCCATGTCAACTAGGATTGTTTGGCACTTACAGGGTTTTATCCAAAAGATCTGTATAACTTTATGGTACATTTATATATATAGTTATTACAATATGTGTGTATCATTTTGCTTTTTTGAAATTTGTCTTTGTTCAAATGCTTTTATCACAATCTTAACCTTTTCATTGAAAATTTTGAGCAGGCAGTATGCCCAGCCACTCAATGAGGCCTTTTATGCATATCAAGATTACACATAATGCTTCTTCATTTAAATGCTTTTTGCAATCAATTCATTATTTTGTTTAAATATTTCTTTAGGTCAGACAATTCCACTTCATCACCTTAATATAAATACAGACATGCATGCAAAATAACAAAAGCTGTTGATGCGCCATAAAGCAACATTCATTCATTCATTTTCTTTCTTTCAAGTATGATTTAAAATGGCAATTTTTGCTACTCCTTAGTATGGTAGGTTTCAATTTTGTGTGATCTGACTGTCTATAAATGCATCTTCTGCAGCCAAGTGCTTAAGTTGATAGGATCATTGACTACAAAATAGCTCTGGTGCAATTTTAAGTTTAAAATTAAATCCAGTGCTGGTAAAAGAGTGGACCCTATTCTTTTTTCCAACTCACTAAAGACTTCAGATCACACTCTACGTTTGGGTATGCCTGATAATCCATTTAACCTTTTACCACACAATCCTGAGTTCTAACAGCCCTGAAGAAGATAACTTTTGAAAACATCATGGAAAAAGGAGAATTTGCTAATAACCAGCATTTTCTCCTTTTCCAATGATGTTTTCCATCCTTCCACAGAGAAGTATAGTTTGAGCCAAATTTGATTGATCATATGCAAGTACTTTCAATGCAGATGACTCCAGAATTTCGTCATGTGGTAAAAAGTTAAGTAGCCCAAAGTCTAGCACAATGCGGTAGGTTAAGGATCTTATACCCACAAGCAAAAATAGATATTTAGTTTTTTTTTAATCTTAGGAGGTACACAGTTAGAGAAGAGGATCTTATTTGACATAGGTTGTATTGTGTATTTAATGATGAGAAGTAAAGTCATTTTTTGTGTGTGAATGTAATCCTTGTTGGTTTAAAAACACTTCAAAGATGTTTTCTGTTAAAAGGTTGTAGATTAAACTGGGAAATCAAAATTAGATATATTTGGGCAAATTAAAGACTTGGTGCTTTACCCCATCGACTTAAGCTAAGTGTTTTTAACTTCTTGCAATCATTTCAGTTGTACTAAATAAATCAATAAAGACAAATACAATGTACATGTACATTACAAAAACTCAAAATAACCAACAAATCATGAGTCACTAAACCTTTAGACTGCTCTAGTACGTTGATGAAACATACATTATTAGTCCCTCAGACAAACAATCTTAGAGCAGGTCCAAATATATACTGACCCACATGACATCAGTTTATGCACCTTGTCACATTATGCCTCTGATAGCTGTAACATCTTTTATGGTTTGAAGACTAAGTACTTCTAGTGGAAACCCAATAATACTTTGCCCTTCTTGCTACACTGCAATCATCAACAAAACTCACTGCATAATTTATTTTTATTATTACGTTAATGTGATCAGTATTATTGTGCAAGGATGTTTTGAATAATAGAATATGGACATTAAGAATCAAAAATATAACACTATCAGGGAACAGTCACATTACATTGATTAGTAGATGGGTGTCAGTCTACAGTTATATATAGGTCATACTATTTTGCGCATAAGAAATAGAAAATGGGTTGCTTTGGACTAAATGTATTTGTTTTTACCTATATCTGTGTCTTAGAATCCATCTAAAAGTGGGGCCTTGTGGATGGGACAACCAAAATAATTGAGAATAGCTCTTTATACCACACATATACCAGTATGTACATCATTTATGATTTTTCAAAGAGTATTGAGACTGAAATATGTTAACTTTCATGAATCACATAATAATGTATCCCACATTATAAATAATTTTAATTAGACCAATCATAGACTAGTCAGGTAAACACTTGAATGTAATTCAGATTTTCTGCTAGAAAAAGAACAGGACATGTTCCTTTCCCAAATGCCAGACTGCATGGACCAAGTGCTGGAATAGAACTTAATAACGTCTATCATATTGAGTATTAATTACATGGTTATTGTCCTAAAATAAATAGAAAAACAATGACAACAGCAAAATTAATTTCATTCAATGTTTGACACCTACATACAAATAATAGGGTCTAATATGCCAAAAGTTTGCATGAGCTATTACTCTTGAAATTATGGTTTTGACTAGCTCTTAATTGGTTTTGACTCTTGGAAAGTTTGGCTCAAAGGCTTCTGAGTTTCAGAGTACAGCAGAAAAAAAAAGTCTGCAGAGGTTCTTGAAAGTTTTCAGTTTGTGGCCTGTACATTTAAAGTATTTCATTACTTAAGAGACACAGAGTGACATTTAAAGTGAACATTGAATCCTTTGAATAAGCACCATGTCTATCAAATTGGTAGGTGTGATACATTTGAAGTATCCTAACATGATGTGTGTCTATCAGACACACATTGACTTAAACATGTTTGAGGGTTAGTGAGCCAAAGGGAGTTGTAATAGCCACTATGGTATGGTCAGCATACCTTATGTGATGTAAGAATCTTAAATCCTATATGTTTATCAAATAAAACATGAAAGTAGATGTAATTTCTTATTATGTAAGTTTGTCTTTTCTGTTGTTATTAAAATCCTATTTTGGATTACTTAGCCCTTTACCAAATGATCCTGCATTTTAGCAACTCTGAGAAAAAATGCCTTTAAAAACATAGCTGGAAAAAGAGAAACAGCATTTTCTCACTTTCCCACAATGTTTTCCTACCTACAAGGACAATTTGCACCATTATAGCCGCATGTGATATGTCGTCTGCAAATGTTCCCAATTGGACAAATTCAAATAAGTCATTTGGTAAAGGGTCAATTTGTAAGGTTCATTTCAGGTTTGGTGTGAGGTGGGCCCATAGCATCTAAATAACTTTTGTTTGGGCCAACCTCACTGAGGTAAATGATTTTAAGGAAACTGACCAGAACATGGAAAGACAGTTGTTATCAAAATTAAAGATGAATCAATATGAGTGAATGAAAAAAATATCACCAAACAAATTAGTTATTCATGCACACTGATCATTAACAAAATACTGCAAAAAAAATCATTTTAATGAAAATGAAGGTCAACTGGCAAGTAATTGTTGCTGCATCTGATTGCCTTTTTTGTGCATCCCTGGTGACCTGGTCAACTGTTAACTTCTTGTTGCATTGATTTGAAAACACCATTTTTGTACACAAATTTGGTCTGAAATGAACTTTGCATTTCTTTTTAAACCAAGTCATAAGCAATTATTATGATGTTAAGGCTCTTCCAAAAGTTGAAAAGAAATGAGCCATGCTCTGACAAAAGGGGGCTTAATGCATCTCCGTGATCCATGATACCCAATTTGTAATCACAGAATTAGGGATTTATAAAATGCATTTTGTTTAACAACTGGCTGTATCATAAGGTAGACTGGTCCTTTGACACACAGAAAATTGACCAATAGCAAAAAGTTTTGGCTCAGGTCAGCCTGCGCGGACTGCGCAGGCTGACCTGGGTTGATACTTTTCGCAGATGCATTAAGCCCCTTTCACAGAGCATGGCTTACATAATTATTTCATGCATGTATTTGGTGTAAAAAATTTTAAATCTAACATAAAAATAAAATTGTGCATTATCTCATGCAATGTTTGATGTTAAGGACCTTAAATCCAACAAAAAAAAAAAAGAAAAGATTATCTCATGCAATGTTTGATGTTAAAGATGTTAAATCCAAAAATGAAAAAGAAACAATGCATTATCTCCTGCAAATGATAAGGCTGATCTCATAAAAAAAAAAGCAGAATTTGAATTATGAGTTTGACTAGGAAGTTAAATATGTTCATATAAATTCTGAAAATGGCTTGAATAAAGTAAACTAATTACATTAGTAAAAATTCAAGTGAAAAAACATAGCACTTATGCACCGAAATTACTTTAACCCTTATCCTGCTAAATGACTTAGATGAAACTTTCGAAGTGCTCGTAAAAACCAATATGTTGGTATTTCAAAGTTATGGAGGATGGGGAAATATCTCCTTATTGGACATAGTAGATCCAAGATCAGACTGCAAGTTCTGTGCAGTCTGATCTTGATCTACACTGTCCGCAAAAGATCCATGGGTCGCGATTAACAGCCTAAGGATTAATAGTCCATTGCTCAGAAAGGTTGTCTTTGCCCAAGACTGGTTAGTATCCAGGAAAACACACAGAAGGATAGATGTTGACAGAGCAGAATTGATTACTGGGTAGGATCCACGAAAGATTCATGTCTTTTGACCAAGATGTTTTAATCACGAACAAAAATAATTACATTGTATATAGAGAGAAACTGTCACCAATGACGGACCAAGGCAAGTCAGAAAGGTTTGTCGGTCTATTCAGGGGCAGCAGCTGTGTTTCATTTGCAAAGTTAACCTCATCTGAGCTTTTTTGTTAAAATCCAAGTATTTGTAACTGAAAGGCCATTTTCATAAGTTATGTGAATGCATTTATCTTACCTTTTTGTTGCCAAAGGCAATATCTATTTTCTTTGTCCACACACAAACTCTCTTACTTTTTACTAAACAACAAAATTTAAGACTTGTCAAAATTGAAACCATTTGCAGACAACATATCAAATATGACACAAAAGATAGCCTTTGCCCTTGAAAAGTGGGAAAACATTGAGGAAAAAGAAGAAAATGCTTGTTACCAGCATTTCTCATTTTCCCACAATGTTTAATAAAGCCTTCCTCCCTGAGGCTTTTTAAACTCGGGATTGTTTGGTAATGGGATAAGACCACTTTTTGTGTGTGTCAGTCTATACAAAATTAATGCAGTGTGGAATGAAAAGCATCTTAACCTTTAAAGTGCCTTTCACTACAATATATTTTTTCAGGCTAGCACCGATCAAGATCAGAGTGCACAATGTAGTCTGCTCTTAGATCTACTCTGCCAACTATGCAAAGACATGTTTTGCAAAATTCAGCCTTGAAATGACATTTTTTATGGCCTCTGTTCCATGTCAACTAGGATTGTTTGGCACTTACAGGGTTTTATCCAAAAGATCTGTATAGCTTTATGGTACATTTATGTATATACTTATTACAATATGTATGTATCATTTTGCTTTTTTGAAATTTGTCATTGTTAAAATGCTTTTATCACAATCTTAACTTTTTCATTGAAAATTTTGAGCAGGCAGTATGCCCAGCCACTCAATGAGGCCTTTTATGCATATCAAGATTACACATAATGCTTCTTCATTTAAATGCTTTTTGCAATCAATTCATTATTTTGTTCAAATATTTTTTTTAGGTCAGACAATTCCACTTCATCACCTTAATATAAATACAGACATGCATGCTAAATAACAAAAGCTGTTGATGCGCCATAAAGCAACATTTTCATTTTCTTTCTTTCAAGTATGATTTAAAATGGCAATTTTTGCTACTCCTTAGTATGGTAGGTTTCAATTTTGTGTGATCTGACTGTCTATAAATGCATCTTTTGCAGCCAAGTGCTTAAGTTGATAGGATCATTGACTACAAAATAGCTCTGGTGCAATTTTAAGTTTAAAATTAAATCCAGTGCTGGTAAAAGAGTGGACCCTATTCTTTTTTCCAACTCACTAAAGACCTCAGATCACACTCTACGTTTGGGTATGCCTGATAATCCATTTAACCTTTTACCACACAATCCTGAGTTCTAACAGCGCTGAAGAAGATAACTTTTGAAAACACCATGGAAAAAGAATTTGCTAATAACCAGCATTTTCTCCTTTTCCCATGATGTTTTCCACCCTTTCACAGAGAAGTATAGTTTGAGCCAAATTTATTGATCATATGCAAGTACTTTCAATGCAGATGACTCCAGAATTTCGTCATGTGGTAAAAAGTTAAGTAGCCCAAAGTCTAGCACAATGCGGTAGGTTAAGGATCTTATACCCACAAGCAAAAATAGATATTTATTTTTGTTTTTATCTTAGGAGGTACACAGTTAGAGAAGAAGATCTTATTTGACATAGGTTGTATTGTGTATTTAATGATGAGAAGTAAAGTCATTTTTTTGTGTGTGAATGTAATCCCTGTTGCTTTAAAAACACTTCAAAGATGTTTTCTGTTAAAAGGTTGTAGATTAAACTGGGAAATCAAAATAAGATATATTTGGGCAAATTAAAGACTTGGTGCTTTGCCCCATCAACTTAAAGTCCCAATAAAGTCCAAATGTAAACAATGCGGGGTAAAAAATGAAATTAAATTTTAATCATACCATTTAAAACTATGTAAATTAATATAACGATGACACTCTCTTAATGTGCGATTGGTCAAAGTTCCATTCGCTGGCAAAAGAATTACTTTCAAAACTACAAGAAATACTACCAGGTATCTCTAACTTTTGTTTACATCAATAACGATGACGTAGTTACACCACGTGATACCTTGGAGCTAAGGTAAACGAAAAACAAAATGGAGGACGGTGTGACGGTCGTGAGAATCATATTCGACAGAAAACCAAGTTCGTTTACCGAATTTGCCGAAGAGCGACACAGAAAGAACAAACGGGCGTGTATTTTAGGATTTGTTTCTTTTGTTTTGAACAAGAAGCTCCGTGTAAACATACAGAATGAGCGAACTGTCTGAAAACTGATGCGGATTTCAGTTCGCATTCTCGAATCAGTAAGTCGCCTTACGTTCATCTTATATTTATTGTGTTAAAAACAGATTTATCGCTATATCTGTATTGATTTCCGCATTTACTGTTGGATCAGGATACGTAAGCACGTTCTGATTAATGAATATCGGCTAGTAAGATGAAACACAGGTGAACGGCGAGCGACAGTATAATTCATATATTACACACTAATTTACTATTACTTAGTGTGTAATACATGAATTATACTGTCGCTCGCCGGGCACCTGTGAGATGAAAGTGATCTTTCATTTTTGCGCAGCACCCGATTGACCCATTTTCTTCGCAGAGAATGCAGATAATGATTAAATGTGCATGAATGTAGTCTGAACCTCGGATATACGCGACGCATATTTATTCGGAGATTGGCCATTTACCTAGCAATCCCTAGTTTTTACGATATTGAAAAAATGCTTTTGAAAACATGGTGGAAATATGAGAAAAAGTTGGTAGCCGACATTTTCTCCTATTTCCACAATATTTTTCTTGTATCACAGACAAATTTCATTATTTGAGAAATATTTGTTTTTCCGCAAATGCCTTAGTGTTGGACAAGACTAAGTATTTGGGGGGGGGTGTATAACACTTTAGAAATGCAATTGAAACTCAATGTGTTAAATCTGCACCATTTTTTAAAAAAAATTGGCTGAATTTCTTGGGTGACACAAATTTGAACGTAGAACCCAATTATCTTTCCCTAATCTGGTCAGTGCACATATCAATGGAATCTTGGTGTTTTTTTTTTTTAAGCAGATGACAAAATTTTGGACTTGTCTAGATTGAAAACATTTGTAGACGACATAGCTTGTATTGGATCTACATGATTTGTATTTGAAACAGGAGAAACAATTGTTGAATTAAAGGTAAATACTAGTCACCAGCAGCATTTTCTCCATTTCCTACAATGTTCTGAAAAGGTTTATGCCTCTGGGTCATTACAGCACTGGATTGTATGTTAACCCTTTACTACACAATCTCGAGATTTTACGACCCTGAGAAATAAGCCTTTTGAAAACATTGTAGGAAAAGGAGAAAATGTTGGTAACCAGCATTTTCTCCTTTTCCCACAATATTTTCTCCCCAATCAAAGACATATTCTATCGTTTGGCCCACATTAAATTGTCGTCTGCAAATGCTTTCGATTTTGACAAGTCTAAATTTTTGTCGTTTGGTAAAGAGTAAAAGATGAATTTGCACATTATTAGGTCTGGGGTTCGATCTGCTGGTTTTTTCATGGGAGTGTCTTTGGGCAAGACACTTCAGAGCCCTAGCCTAGTACTGGTGAATCCCAGGAAATACATGAATTTGTGTGATGCTGCCATGATATGACTGAAATACTGCTGAAAGCGGAGTAAAACACCATTAAATTTCTAGCACAGAATGTTAAATGATATGTAAATGATATTCCAGAGTATGGAGATAATTACTTTACACATCTCTGGCCAATGTGAATGGATCCTCCTACATGATGATACACATACTGAATTATACTGACTGTGCAGATGCAGATGAGCCTTGGTTTCTGACTTTGTCATGATTGTGATTCCATTCCAGTAGATTCAGAATTTGGCGACCACTTTTCAGGTACATGTGTCTCAATCAGATAAAACAAATTTTATTTTCAATAGCCAAATTCACAAAATTTACATGACTGGTAAAGTAATGAAAATTCAAAACAATGTATTGCAGTTTCAGGGATTCACCTCAACCCACCACATGGGCTATACCTTTAAAGAAGCAGTGTAGATTCAAGATTACTGGTATACTGCAAGAAGTTTTTGCTGTCTCATTTTGCTAGATCTTAAATTAAACCCTTATTATAGGCCAGGATGAAAATGGAGCAGAATTCTTGAAAATATGCTGTTGGACAAAATACCGGTAGACCACTGATTAAGCTACTACTGTGCTTATGCGACTGAATTTTGTTTTGTCACTTAGGGCTTCACAGTTCTCCTATATTACTTGAGCTGACCCTTGTGATACTAGTAATGCCACAAGTTTTATTCAACTGAACAGATGTAAAGGGCTCAAGGATTATTTCATGTCTCAGTGGTAAATGCATAATGTAAGTAATCCATGACTCAGATTCAATTCTCACTGGGTTTTGTTGGGATGTCCATGGGCAAGTTACTTCAGATACTGTTAAAACTCAGGAAACATATGAATTAACGATCTATCAAAATGGTATGACTGATATAATGTTGAAAGCTACATGTAGCCAAAAGTAAACAAAGTGGGTGTTAAAATGCATTTTGATTTAAGTCATACCTTTTGAAAGTACGAAATTGTTGGGAAGATGATAATCTGTTGTTGTACAGTCGATCCAAGTGTAAGTCAATGGCAAAAAAAAAATTGAAATCAAGTAAAAAGTTAACAAAAGATAGAGCAGCATAGCAACTGCTGACCTACTTTTTGTGTACTTTTTGCTACTATTCGGGCTTTGAGACATATGCCATACTAGAGTAAAGAACATGTGAAGAAAATTAGTAAAAGGTTGGAAATGCAGCAGCAGTCAATTTTGATCCATATGGAAAAGTAACATTGTGGAAGATGGAACACATGTTTTCTTCCCTACAAATGATAAGTAATTACCAATGCTGTTTCGAAACAGGTTTGTTAAAAGCTGTATTTGTACAGTTATGACTTCATACATGTACAGTTTTCAACATTATTTAAGTTCAACCACATGCTGGACAAATGCTGCAATCAATTCTGTTATCAAATGGAATGAAGTTGGAGTAAACCTACACCTATTACTGTACTGCTGTCTTTGTTTTTTTTACAGTTTCAGATTTAGATAAATTAAAAAAGAGAATACGTCTTTTTTTTTATTTTTCAGATATACAGCAGAATAATCAGATTTCCAAAGACATATTCTGTGGTGTTGCTGAAGAATATGTAGCATGTGAATACTTGGCCTTCAGTACTACGATATAAAACTGGCTGGTTCAGATCACAGCTCTTACAAAGACAGATATGTTTCATGCAACAATCAAGGCAATATAATGTAATATTATTTTATTATTTTAAATACATGTACAATCACAATAGTCTTACAAGAAGAATTTGTGGACAAAAAATAAAAAAATATATTCATACATACAGAGCAATGTAAGAAGCTACTGCTTTCCCTCAACCCTTAACTCTTTACCAAACAACAATATTTTGGACATTTCCAAAATGAAAGCATTTGCAGAAATTTGTTTTGGGAAAGGTAGAAAACATTGTGGGAAAAGGAGAAAATGCTGGTTACCAGCATTTTCTCCTTTTCCCACAATGTTTTCAAAAGGCTTCTTTCCCAGGGTCTTTAAAAGTTGGGATTGCGTGGTAAAGGGTTAATCAAAACATCCAAGTTATTATGTAAAGCACTATTGAATCACTTTAACAAAGAAAAATACTTTTGAAACATTATGGAAATAGCAGAATTGCCGGTTACCGGTATTTTTTCCTCCATAATACTATTCTTCTTGAAGCAAATCTTTTCATTTGAGCTAATACGTCCAATTTTTCATCTGCAATTGTTTCCAGTTTGAACAATTGAACTAAAATTTTACCAACTGGTAAAGGGTTGCGCACCTGCTTGGAAAGTAAGAAAATGGTAGCCGTCTTGCTTTATTTTGACAAAACTTGTTTCATAGTAGCAGACAGTATAGATCTAAAATCAGACTACATATTATGTGCAGTCTGATCTTTATCTACACTGTCTGCAAAAACAACTTTTGTCTGCAAAAACAACTTTTGTCTGCAAAAACAACTTAAGTTGGTTCCAGGGCTTTAAGCTGCACCCTGTAGCTCAGTCTGTAGCGTAAGGGACTTGAGAACAGGAGGTCGCTGGTTCAAACCCTGGCTCGGCCAATTTCTTTCCTCTCTCAATGTTGACCATTGTTTTGACAATGGCTATGTGGGAAAAGCAGCCAGTGGCTTGGAAAGAATACTGTGCGAAGCACTGCTAAAAGAAACGCTAGGAAAGCATGGATAGGTGCACTGGCCGCCACGATATAACTGAAATAATGTTGAAAATGGCATTAAACACCATAGAATCAATCAATCCAGGGCTTTAAGGGTTAAGGAATGTCCTTAGGCAAGACATTGCAGAGCCCCAGCTTTGTGCTGGTGAAATACAGAAACTAGAGGCGCTTGAGCGCCTGTATCGCTCCACAGGCCTGATATTTCTATAATGGCGAAAAGAAGTTTTTAACAGTTACCATTCAATCCTGCATTTTAGCTCACTAAAGAAAAAAGGTATGGAAAAAACTTGTGAGAAAAGAAGAAAAAAATGGTAACCAGCATTTTCTTAGTTTCCCACAATAATTTCTATCCTTTTTTATATATGTCTTACTAATTTGAAGATATGTTGTCTGCAACAGGTCCTTTCACAAACCATTTTGGGTGGGGAAACATCAAAATATAGAAAATATGTCTTTCTCAGGGTCGTTAAAAGTTGTGATTGTGTGGTAAAGGGGTAATCTAAAAGAACAGCTAGGAGGGCAAATGAATGAATGTTATAGCAATATAGATCAACTTACATCAATACACCAGATAGAATGAAATATTCTGGCATACAATGAACACCTAATCCCTAATAATCAACTTTTCACAGTTAGAATGTCTTCTGTGGCAAACAACACAAAATGGTCTACAAATGCATTTACATAAATCAAATATCCTGCTCCAGGGCACAGATTAATTCTGGTGTACTGAAGTTGTGGGATCAGTTTGACTGGGTAACATTAATGCCTTATCACAAATGTAAAGCCCTGTCCCACTGTGTACCAGGTCACCAGGATTTACACCCCTTCTCTGTCCACTCTGCATTTACTCATTAGTAGGTCAACAAACCTTTACCAGAACTAATAAAAGTGCAGAGGTTCTCTTGTTCTATATCAAAAGGACTATAAAGTACCTACAACATGGGGGTTTTGTTATTAAAATACTTTTTCTTTTTTATCTTGGCATGGTTACTCAGGCTTAGTAATAAGGCAAAATTGAAAAGCTCAAGTTGTGAAAGGTGCTCAAGCTTTTATCTTATTTATGGCCAGTGATATTTCATTACTAGTACTAACTAATAGCATATCATTGGAGTAAATTGTGATCTTAATACCACGGAAAATGTGTGGGCTTAAATAGGACAGCCCTGACTAGGTCAAGTCAATCCAATTTTCTTCCTTTTTCTTTGTTAGTCGATAAAACTAACACAATAAATAGTTTTGGAGAACATTTTTTTGAAATATAAGCCTTGTCTATAAAAAAATGTGTTTTTAGGTGTATCATTTTTTTAAAAGGAATTTGGTATACAACCACCATAGAAACAATTTGGCAGACAACCACCATAGGAACTTACCTGCAAAACAACAATGAAATCCAATGAATAGTTTTAGAGAAGAAATTTTTCAAAGATTTTACTTTATACCATAAAAGGAAAATGAGTCTCCCATAAAAGCCATGTTTTTTGACAGATCATTTTTTTTTAAAGGAATTCTGTAAACCTGTATCTAAGGAACATTCCTGCAAAATAATAATGCTATCCAAATAGCGGTTTGGGAGGAGAAGATTTTTAAAGGTTTTTTACTTTGGTTGCCATGGCAACCAGAATTCTTCATGGAACACAATTATTTGAAGGAATTTGAAAGAGGACCACCAAAGGAACATTCCTGTGAAATTTGGTAAAAATCCAGTCAATAGTTTCTGAGGAGAAGTTTTTTAAAGAAAAAGTTTACGGACGCACGCACGGACGAACGGACGGACGGACGCACGACGGACACAACGCCATGACAATAGCTCGCTGGCCTTCGGCCAGTGGAGCTAAAAACAGTAATGAGTTGTCACACTGACATGAATAAAAATCTGAAATAATGTTTAAAGTGGTGCAAAATGCTCCAACAAATAAACACCCAATCTTTACAAGAGAAGAACATTTTAGTCTCGTCTAAATTGAAACTATTTGCAGATGAAAAAGTACATATAACTCAACACAATAAATGTCTCTCTGGAAGGGTAGAAAACAGTGTGGGGGAAAAAAGAAAAAAAAATGCAGACTACCAATATTTTCTGCTTTTTCTACAGGCTATATTGTACCAAAATTTTCTCTTTATTCCACAATATTTGGAGAGGCTGTCTTACTAAGAGTTGTTAAAACTTGGATTGTTTGAAAAAGGTTTAAATTTAATAATGCGCCTTTTACCTCTATTTCATATACTAGTAATTCTCAGCAAATTCTCTAAAATTCACTGGCAGTTTCCCCCATGAGCAAACCCAAATCATGTTCAGGAGTTTGACAGGATCAAATCCAGTTGCAATGACACTTAACTCTTTACCACACAGCACTATTTTAGATTGGTCCAAATTAAAAGCATTTACAGACAACAAAATAAATGTGACTCAAAATTTAAATTTGTTTCTGGTAGGGTAGAAAAGACAGTGGGAAAAGGAGAAAATGCTGGTAACGAGCATTTTCTCCTTTTCCCGGAATGTTTTCAGAAGGCATCTTCCATAGGTTCGTTTAAACCCGGAATTATGTGGTTAAGGGTTAATAAACAAGGACGTGAAGATGCTTGCAAGCCCACCATGGCCTTTTGGTTGATATGATTTGTAAAACATGTGTTCAAAATTCAACTGTAGCTGGAGCTTGATAGGTAGTTTCAAACAAAAAGTAACCTTCCCCAGCTTTATTGCCAGTAATATCTCTTTACCAAACAACAAAGCAGACTGGTCCAAATTGAAAGCAGTTGCAGACAACAAAATAAATGTGACTGAAAAATGGAAATTTGTTTTGGGAAGGGTAGAAAACACTGTGGGAAAAGGAGAAAATGCTGGTTACCACCATTTCCTCCTTTTCCCACAATGTTTTCAAAAGGCTTCTTTCTCAGGGTCGTTAAAAGTCGGGACTGTGTGGTAAAGGGATATCAGTTATTGACCCAGTGAACATGAGTATGTGTACAGCTACTGCTATACAGTTGAAATGCTGTTGAAAATAGATTTATTGCATTGTGACATATATCAGTCAAATACATTTACTTGTTTCTGTTTCTCTTCCTACCTTAGGTGCTCTATGATGGAAAGTTTTACGTGAACAGTATTTTTACCCAAGATACAGATAGCCAGTATTAAGTTTTTACAACAGTCATGAAGAATATTGAATTAAGATTACCAATATGATTAACTCTTTACCAAACGACAAAATTTTAGACTGGTCCAAATTGAAGGCACTTGCAGACGACAAAATAAATATGATTGAAAATTGAAATTTGTTTTGGGAAGGTTAGAAAACATTGTGGGAAAAGGAGAAAATGCTGGTTACCAGCATTTTCTCCTTTTCCCACAATGTTTTCAAAAGCCCTCTTCTTCAGGGGTCATTAAAACCAGGGATTGTGTGGTAAAGAGTTGAGTGTGATATTTTTGTGACCATTGTTTTTTATTACTAAAAGGAAAATTATTGAAAGATACTAAACTCTATTTCCAGTTTAAGCCTTTACCACACACTCATGGCTTTTAACAGCCCTGAGAGAGAAGCCCTTTGAAAACATTGTAGGAAAAAGAGAAAATGCTGGTAACCAGCATTTTCTCCTTTTCCCACAGTGTTTTCTTCCCTTCCCAAATAGAATCTTAACTTTTGAGTCACAATTATTTTGTCAACTGCAAATGCTTTCAATACGGACTAGCATAAAATTTTGTCATTTGGTAAAGGGTTACAGTTTTAATTCATGTTTATGAATTTTAAAACAAAACCATATCTTACAAAGTTCGAGACCAATAAAAAGTACATTTGAGCAAACTGCAATTGTTTTCACTATCTACATATTTTCAAGCTTTTAAATCAAGTATACAATGGTCCTTTAGCAAACAATCTCGTCTTTTAATGACCCCCAGGGAGATAGCTTTAGAAACTTCGTGGGTGAAGGAGAAAATGTTAGTAACCAGCATTTTCTTCTATTCCCTCAATGATTTCTACCATTTCAAAGACAAATCTAATCCTTTACGCCACACTGAATTACAGTAGCTGTCAAAAAACACTTCCAATTTGGACTTGTCCAAAATCTGTCATCTGGTAAAAGGTTAACCCATTTCTGCACATAGTTTTTAACTCTTGACAAACAACAAAATTTTAGACTTGAACGTATTTGCAGATGATAAATGGGACCCAAGTATTGAAATTTGTTTTTGGAAGGGTAGAAAATATGGGAAAATGAAAAAAAGTGCTGGTAACCAGAGAATTTCAACAATGTTTTCAAAAGTCTTCATCTCTAGGGTCGTGAAAACTCAAGATTGTTTAGTAAAGGGTTAAACCGACAAAAACCCTTTTTAAAGTACCTCACACAATAATCTTTCCAAGCCACTGGCTGCTTTCCCACATGTCACAATGAATATCATCAATTCTAAGAAATTGGAAAAGCCAGGAATCAAACCACTGACCCCCTGTTCTCAAGTCTTTGACTGAGTTCCAAAAGAAACCTCCAAAATCCACAATTTTGATCCAAAATTTCTAATATTACGATCACCAATCACTGCAGAAGTCCATTCCGATGTTACTGGTATACTGTTAAGTTAGTAGATGCACTAATATTGTCCATATTTGTCTATAAACTCAGAATGATTTTTTTCCCTGTCCACACTGTTCAAATGTCACATCACTCTGTTCAAAATGAGACACTGAAATGACAAGAACATAAATTTCTTTTTAACTCTTTACCACACAATCCCGACTTTTAACAACCCTGAAAGAAAAGGCTTTTGAAAACACTGTGGGAAAAGGAGAAAATGCTGGTAACCAGCATTTTCTCCTTTTCCCACAATGTTTACTACCCTATCAAAAAGAGAAATCATCAGTTTAGCAACACTTAATTTGTCGTCTGCAAAATTAATGCTTTCAATTTGGTTCAGTCTAAAATTTTGTCGTTTGGTAAAGAGTTAAATAATGCAAAGTATGTATGGGCCACACTCTGGCAAAAGGGGGCTTAATGCATCTCCAGGTGTTTTGAAAACATTATGAGAAAAGGAGAAAATGCAGGTAACCAGCATTTTCTTGATTCCACACTATGTATTCTACCCTATTAAAAACAAATTCCATCATTTGAGCCACAGTTAAATTTTGGGCTGCAAATACTTTGAATTTGGACTAGACCAAAACTTTGTTGTTTGGTAGAGTTAAATGAAATCCTAAAGAGGCGATTTAACAACTATGTCCTTGTATCTTACACTGCCATTGAGACTGCATTCGCATTTTGAGTCTGAAATACAAATTTATTTAAGGTCTCCCTGGCTCAGTGGTAAAGTGTAGCACTCATAACCTGGAGGTCTGAGCTTTGAGCCTCACTGGAAGCAATGGGTTTTTCATAAGAGTGTTCTTGGGCATGACACTACAGAGCCATGTACCATTAAAACCCAGGGTATACATGAATAAGCAAACTGAGGCAATGAAATGACTGATATAATGTTGAATGCTGCATTAAACACCATTCAATCAATCAAGTAAATTTAGATTGAAAAACACATGTATTTTTAATCTACTAGTCTCAGATTGTATCTCTAGAACTATTTTACAAGATATGCTCATTTCTTTATACAGTAAACCCTGCCCTTGTGGCCACCTTTATACTAATTCTTTTCAAGCTGATAAAATTTCTAACTTGTCCAAATTGAAAGCATTTGTAGACAACAAATTGAACGTGGCTCAAATGACGGAACTTGTTTAAAAAGCTAAAATCACTTTTGGAAATAGAAAATGTTGGTTTTCACCTTTTTTCATTATGTTTCAAAAGCCTTCTTTTTCAAGGTAAAAAAAAAAAAACCACAATTTGAGAGTCTCTTTGGTGCTGGCTTAATACAAAGCAGCTTTTGAGTGTACCTTTTGTGCTTGCTTACTAAAAGCTGGACTTTAATTTGTTTTAGCCCCAAAGCATGCCTTTTTCTCTCTCAAGAGTACATTACTTTTACGAAATACTACTGCAAAGCCCTAGTGGTGCAGCTAGTCGCATACAGGGCTTGAGATTGGGGGATTGCTGCTTCAAATCCCTAGCTCAGCCAATTTCTTTCCCAGGACTGATGATAGTCATTGCAACAGGATACATTCCTCTCTCAATGCTAATCATTGTATTGACAATGATTACGTGGAAAAGTAGACAGTGGGAAATTATGCAAAGTACTGGAAACAGAAACTCTTGATAAGCATGGACAGGTGCACTGGCTGCCGTGATAAAACTGAAATAATGTTGAAAATGGCGTTAAACAACCGACAACTGGGGAATGTTCACAAAAAAAAAAATCAACTAAATGGAGGAATGTGAGAAAGGAGCAGTTGCTTGTAGCAAACAATTGCTCCTTTCAAAAATTTATGGCAAGGGTGTAAAAAAGTTGTATTTGATCAATTATCCCTTCAGCAGCTGATTCTTTCTAAGCTTGAAATATAATAGACTTCAAAGTTCTAACATTAATGTGTAATAGATGTAGATCTAAATATCATTCAAATACCTGTTGACATGGACTGTGCTAAAATCTGTTAAAAAGAATTGTCGTACAGCAGAGATATAACACCAGACTGGGATATCTATTTGGCGGTTAACAAACATCTTGGTCTCTCTGTGTCACACCCTAAAAAAATACACTGTTTTTAGATTGGAAAGAAAAGAGATCAGTAAAAAATGACATAAAAAATTATTTTTCTTAATCACAATGTGGTAGATAAATATTACTTGAGTAATAGTAAACTTCTACTTTTGTCTTCAATTGTCTTGCACTCCAACAACTTGAAGTACATGTATTTATCAGCTTTGGAATATGTATCTATAATTTTGAAAAGTATGGTTCATCTGCATGCAATAACTTGATTGATGAAGTAACATCAATTGTCTTCAAAAACTAGCAGTAAAAATATCAATAAGCAATGTGTTTTACTAAACTCTTGAAAGTTGAGAAATATCCTTTGTTGACAGCATAGATCGAGATCAGATTGCACCTAGTAAGAAGTCTGACCTTTGATATAAAACGTCCACCACCTGATGCTAAACTCAGGTCAAAATTCGCTAGTAATTACAGACCCGAAAAAAAAAAAAACCACAACATTCTTAACTTTTTCATTACCTACGAAGATCAAGATCAGATCGCATATAGTGTAAGGTCTGATCTTCGTTATAAAACGTCCGCATTTTGTTTGACTTATTCCCCATGGCTCATATTACAAACCTTTATACCTTGTGTAGACATTCGATTTTGTATGCGCCGAATTTCTTACTAGTCGAAATTGTAATAGGCCGAAAGTGTTATAGGCCGAGATGTCATTCGATGTTTGGACGACTCCTGACAAGAAGAAATAGGCATATCATGATCGAAATAAATATAACACAACTCCGATTTACCAATCAAATGCATACAAATAAATTAGATACGATGAGCGCAGGTAATTTAACGAAAATTAAAGACTTACCGAAGTTTCGCAACGTTTTCTAAGGAGAGAAAGCACATTGTCTGTGTAATACGTCATCGGTCACATGGTGTCTACAAATAGGACACCAGAATGATTCCGAATAGTGCGTAGTAACGTCAGTTGGGAGAATTGATAAAAAAAAATTAGGATTTTTGTATGGTTCTGTGACATGAACCGATGCTGCTATGAACGCCCCTATCCCCTTGGCGACAAAATAAGAGTAAATCTAACAGATTCATGCCTTTTTTCAAGCATAAAAAAATTCTAATTTTGGACTTTATTGGGACTTTAAGCTAAGTGTTTGTAACTTCTTGAAATCATTTCAGTTGTACTAAATAAATCAATAAAGACAAATACAATGTACATGTACATTACAAAAACTCAATATGACCAACAAATCATGAGTCACTAAACCTTTAGACTGCTTTAGTACGTTGATGAAACATACATTATTAGTCTTTCAGACAAACAATCTTAGAGCAGGTCCAAATATATACTGACCCACATGACATCAGTTTATGCACTTTGTCACATTATGCCTCTGACAGCTGTAACATCTTTTATGGTCTGAAGACTAAGTACTTCCAGTGGAAACCCAATAATACTTTGCCCTTCTTTCTACACTGCAATCATCAACAAAACTCACTGCATAATTTATTTTTATTATTACGTTAATGTGATCAGTATTATTTTGCAAGGATGTTTTGAATAATAGAATAGGGACATTAAGAATCAAAAATCTAACACTATCAGGGAACAGTCACATTACATTGATTAGTAGATCAGTGTCAGTCTACAATTATATATAGGTCATACTATTTTGCGCATAAGAAATAGAAATGGGTTGCTTTGGACTAAATGTATTTGTTTTTACCTATATCTGTGTCTTAGAATCCATCTAAAAGTGGGGCCTTGTGGATGGGACAACCAAAATAATTGAGAATAGCTCTTTATACCACACATATACCAGTATGTACATCACTTACGATTTTTCAAAGAGTATTGAGACTGAAATATGTTAACTTTCATGAATCACATAATAATGTATATCCCACTTTATAAATAATTTTAATTAGACCAATCGTAGACTAGTCAGGTAAACGCTTGAATGTAATTCAGATTTTCTGCTAGAAAAAGAACAGGACATGTTCCTTTCCCAAATGCCAGTCTGCATGAACCAAGTGCTGGAATAGAACTTAATAACATCTATCATATTGAGTATTAATTACATGGTTATTGTCCTAAAATAAATAGAAAAACAATGACAACAGCAAAATTCATTCAATGTTGAACACCTACATACAAATAATAGGGTCTAATATGCCAAAAGTTTGCATGAGCTATTACTCTTGAAATTATGGTTTTGACTAGCTCTTAATTGGTTTTGACTCTTGGAAAGTTTGGCTCAAAGGCTTCTGAGTTTCAGAGTACAGCAGAAAAAAAAAGTCTGCAGAGGTTCTTGAAAGTTTTCAGTTTGTGGCCTGTACATTTAAAGTATTTCATTACTTGAGAGACACAGAGTGACATTTAAAGTGAACATTGAATCCTTTGAATAAGCACCATGTCTATCAAATTGGTAGGTATAATACATTTGAAGTATCGAACATGATGTGTGTCTATCAGACACACATTGACTTAAACATGTTTGAGGGTTAGTGAGCCAAAGGGAGTTGTAATAGCCACTATGGTATGGTCAGCATACCTTATGTGATGTAAGAATCTTAAATCCTATATGTTTATCAAATAAAACATGAAAGTAGATGTAATTTCTTATTATGTAAGTTTGTCTTTTCTGTTGTTATTAAAATCCTATTTTGGATTTCTTAGCCCTTTACTAAATGATCCTGCATTTTAGCAACTCTGAGAAAAAATGCCTTTTAAAACATTGTTGGAAAAAGAGAAACAGCATTTTCTCACTTTCCCTCAATGTTTTCCTACCTACAAGGACAATTTGCACCATTATAGCCGCATGTGATATGTCGTCTGCAAATGTTCCCAATTGGACAAATCCAAATAAGTCATTTGGTAAAGGGTCAATTTGTAAGGTTCATTTCAGGTTTGGTGTGAGGTGGGCCGATAGCATCTAAATAACTTTTGTATGGGCCAACCTCACTGAGGTAAATGATTTTAAGGAAACTGACCAGAACATGGAAAGACAGTTGTTATCAAAATTAAAGATGAATCAATATGAGTGAATGAAAAAAATATCACCAAACAAATTAGTGATTCATGCACACTGATCATTAACAAAATACTGCAAAAAATTCATTTTAATGAAAATGAAGGTCAGCTGGCAAGTAATTGTTGCTGCATCTGATTGCCTTTTTTGTGCGTCCCTGGTGACCTGGCCAACTGTTAACTTCTTGTTGCATTGATTTGAAAACACCATTTTTGTACACAAATTTGGTCTGAAATGAACTTTGCATTTCTTTTTAAACCAAGTCATAAGCAATTATTATGACGTTAAGGATCTTCCAAAAGTTAAAAAGAAATGAGCCATGCTCTGGCAAAGGGGGCTTAATGCATCTCCATGATCCATGATACCATAGTCACATTACATTGATTAGTAGATGGGTGTCAGTCTACAATTAAATATAGGTCATACTATTTTGTGCATAAGAAATAGAAAATGGGTTGCTTTGGACTAAATGTATTTGTTTTTACCTATATCTGTGTCTTAGAATCCATCTAAAAGTGGGGCCTTGTGGATGGGACAACCAAAATAATTGAGAATAGCTCTTTATACCACACATATACCAGTATGTACATCATTTATGATTTTTCAAAGAGTATTGAGACTGAAATATGTTAACTTTAATGAATCACATAATAATGTATATCCCACATTATAAATAACTTTAATTAGACCAATCATAGACTAGTCAGGTAAACGCTTGAATGTAATTCAGATTTTCTGCTAGAAAAGGAACAGGACATGTTCCTTTCCCAAATGCCAGTCTGCATGGACCAAGTGCTGGAATAGAACTTAATAACGTCTATCATATTGAGTATTAATTACATGGTTATTGTCCTAAAATAAATAGAAAAACAATGACAACAGTAAAATTAATTTCATTCAATGTTTGACACCTACATACAAATAATAGGGTCTAATATGCCAAAAGTTTGCATAAGCTATTAATCGTGAAATTATGGTTTTGACTAGCTCTTAATTGGTTTTGAATCTTGGAAAGTTTGGCTCAAAGGCCTCTGAGTTTCAAAGTACAGCAGAAAAAAAAAGTCTGCAGAGGTTCTTGAAAGTTTTTGGTTTGTGGCCTGTATATTTGAAGTATTTCATTACTTGAGAGACACAGAGTGACATTTAAAGTGAACATTGAATCCTTTGAATAAGCACCATGTCTATCAAATTGGTAGGTGTGATACATTTGAAGTATCCTAACATGATGTGTGTCTATCAGACACACATTGACTTAAACATGTTTGAGGGTTAGTGAGCCAAAGGGAGTTGTAATAGCCACTATGGTATGGTCAGCATACCTTATGTGATGTAAGAATCTTAAATCCTATATGTTTATCAAATAAAACATGAAAGTAGATGTAATTTCTTATTATGTAAGTTTGTCTTTTCTGTTGTTATTAAAATCCTATTTTGGATTTCTTAGCCCTTTGCCAAATGATCCTGCATTTAACAACCCTGAGAAAAAATGCCTTTAAAAACATTGCTAGAAAAAGAGAAACAGCATTTTCTCACTTTCCCACAATGTTTTCCTACCTACAAGGACAATTTGCACCGTTATAGCCGCATGTGATATGTCGTCTGCAAATGTTCCCAATTGGACAAATCCAAATAAGTCATTTGGTAAAGGGTCAATTTGTAAGGTTCATTTCAGGTTTGGTGTGAGGTGGGCCGATAGCATCTAAATAACTTTTGTATGGGCCAACCTCACTGAGGTAAATGATTTTAAGGAAACTGACCAGAACATGGAAAGACAGTTGTTATCAAAATTAAAGATGAATCAATATGAGTGAATGAAAAAAATATCACCAAACAAATTAGTGATTCATGCACACTGATCATTAACAAAATACTGCAAAAAATTCATTTTAATGAAAATGAAGGTCAACTGGCAAGTAATTGTTGCTGCATCTGATTGCCTTTTTTGTGCATCCCTGGTGACCTGGCCAACTGTTAACTTCTTGTTGCATTGATTTGAAAACACCATTTTTGTACACAAATTTGGTCTGAAATGAACTTTGCATTTCTTTTTAAACCAAGTCATAAGCAATTATTATGATGTTAAGGCTCTTCCAAAAGTTGAAAAGAAATGAGCCATGCTCTGGCAAAGGGGGCTTAATGCATCTCCGTGATCCATGATACCCAATTTGTAATCACAGAATTAGGGATTTATAAAATGCATTTTGTTTAACAACTGGCTGTATCATAAGGTAGACTGGTCCTTTGACACACAGAAAATTGACCAATAGCAAAAAGTTTTGGCTCAGGTCAGGCTGACCTGGGTTGATACTTTTCACAGATGCATTAAGCCCCTTTCACAGAGCATGGCTTACATAATTATTTCATGCATGTATTTGGTGTAAAAAATCTTAAATCTAACATAAAAATAAAATTGTGCATTATCTCATGCAGTGTTTGATGTTAGGGATCTTAAATCTAACAATAAAAAAAAAAAAAAAAAAAAAAAAATTATCTCATGCAATGTTTGATGTTAAAGATGTTAAATCCAAAAATGAAAAAGAAACAATGCATTATCTCATGCAAATGATAAGGCTGATCTCAAGAAAAAAAAAAGCAGAATTTGAATTATTAGTTTGACTAGTAAGTTAAATATGTTCATAAATTCTGAAAATGGCTTGAATAAAGTAAACTAATTACCTTAGTAAAAATTTAAGTGAAAAAATATAGCACTTATGCACCGAAATTACTTTAATAGTTCATTGCTCAGAAAGGTTGTCTTTGCCCAAGACTGGTTAGTATCCAGGAAAACACAGAAAAATAGATGTTGACAAAGCAGAATTGATTACTGGGTAGGATCCAGGAAAGATTAATTTCTTTTGACCAAGATTTTTTAATCATGAACAAAAAGAATTATATAGATAGAAACTGTCACCAATGACGGATCAAGGCAAGCCAGAAAGGTTTGTCGGTCTATTCAGGGGCAGCAGCTGTGTTTCATTTGCAAAGTTAACCTCATCTGAGCTTTTTTGTCAAAATCCAAGTATTTGTAACTGAAAGGCCATTTTCATAAGTTATGTGAATGCATTTATCTTACCTTTTTGTTGCCAAAGGCAATATCTATTTTCTTTGTCCACACACAAACTCTCTTACTTTTTACTAAACAACAAAATTTAAGACTTGTCAAAATTGAAACCATTTGCAGACAACATATCAAATATGACACAGAAGATAGCCTTTGCCCTTGAAAGGTAGGAAAACATTGAGGAAAAAGAAGAAAATGCTTGTTACCAGCATTTCTCATTTTCCCACAATGTTCACTAAAGCCTTCCTCCCTGAGGCTTTTAAACTCGGGATTGTTTGGTAATGGGATAAGACCACTTTTTGTGTGTGTCAGTCTATACAAAATTAATGCAGTGTGGAATGAAAAGGATCTTAACCTTTAAAGTGCCTTTCACTACAATATATTTTTTCAGGCTAGCACAGATCAAGATCAGAGTGCACAGTGTAGTCTGCTCTTAGATCTACTCTGCCAACTATGCAAAGACATGTTTTGCAAAATTCAGCCTTGAAATGACATTTTTTATGGCCTCTGTTCCATGTCAACTTGGATTGTTTGGCACTTACAGGGTTTTATCCAAAAGATCTGTATAGCTTTATGGTACATTTATATATATAGTTATTACAATATGTATGTATCATTTTGCTTTTTTGAAATTTGTCATTGTTAAAATGCTTTTATCACAATCTTAACTTTTTCATTGAAAATTTTGAGCAGGCAGTATGCCCAGCCACTCAATGAGGCCTTTTATGCATATCAAGATTACACATAATGCTTCTTCATTTAAATGCTTTTTGCAATCAATTCATTATTTTGTTCAAATATTTCTTTAGGTCAGACAATTCCACTTTATCACCTAATATAAATACAGACATGCATGCTAAATAACAAAAGCTATTGATGCGCCATAAAGCAACATTCATTCATTCATTTTCTTTCTTTCAAGTATGATTTAAAATGGCAATTTTTGCTACTCCTTAGTATGGTAGGTTTCAATTTTGTGTGATCTGACTGTCTATAAATGCATCTTCTGCAGCCAAGTGCTTAAGTTGATAGGATCATTGAATACAAAATAGCTCTGGTGCAATTTCAAGTTTAAAATTAAATCCAGTGCTGGTAAAAGAGTGGACCCTATTCTTTTTTCCAACTCACTAAAGACTTCAGATCACACTCTATGTTTGGGTATGCCTGATAATCCATTTAACCCTTTACCAGATGACAAAATTTTAGCCTTGTCCGAATTGAAAGTATTTGCAGACGACAATTTCAGTGTGGCTCAAATGGTGCAACTTTTCTTAGATAGAGTAGAAAACATTGTGGGAAAAGGAGAAAATGCTGGTTACCAGCATTTTCTCCTTTTCCCACCATGTTTTCAAAAGGCTTCTTTCCCAGGGGCGTCAAAAGGCGTCATTGTGCGGTAAAGGGTTAACCTTTTACCACACAATCCTGAGTTCTAACAGCCCTGAAGAAGATAATTTTTGAAAACATCATGGAAAAAGGAGAATTTGCTAATAACCAGCATTTTCTCCTTTTCCCATGGTGTTTTCCACCCTTTCACAGAGAAGTATAGTTTGAGCCAAATTTGACTGATCAAATGCAAGTACTTTCAATGCAGATGACTCCAGAATTTCGTCATGTGGTAAAAAGTTAAGTAGCCCAAAGTCTAGCACAATGCGGTAGTTTAAGGATCTTGTATCCACAAGCAAAAATAGATATTTTTTTTTATTTTATCTTGGGAGGTACACAGTTTGAGAAGAGGATCTTATTTGACATATGTTGTATTGATGAGAAGTTAAGTCATTTTTTGTGTGTGAATGTAATCCCTGTTGATTTAAAAACACTTCAAAGATGTTTTCTGTGAAAAGGTTGTAGATTAAACTGGGAAATCAAAATCAGATATATTGGGGCAAATTACAGACTTGGTGCTTTTAAAAGATGCATCTGCTGGATATATTGACATTATCTGATTTCAACTCAGTAACACATGCAAATCAGCTGTAGTAATACTTATGAAAACTAGAACCAGCCACAAAAGGTAAATAACAAACTTTTCAATGTATCATAATCACATCATATTGGATACAACTGCTGCTGCAACTCATGCATTTTTGTACCATTTCAATTTAGTAGCTTTTCTTACAAAATATTTGTTTAATTGTTATTTAAGATAAGAAAAAGAAAAGACAATAACAACAAATAATTTATATGATTTTTTAAAGTTCTGTTTTTCTATTAAATGAAAACAGTAAGATAAAATGTCTAGTTTAAAATTACAATTGGTCACATCAGAAATGCTGGGTTCATTTCAAATACCTCAGCAGAGTGCTGATATTTATAGTCTGTGGACAAACCAGACAATTACCATCAATTCCAAAAGCATATCATTTTGTGGTCATGCTAGCTGACAAGTGCACAAAAATATATATTACAAATAAGATTATTTCGGGTATGTTGCCACAAGGTAAAGCTTGGTCTTCTACACTTTAATTTAACAATTTTTAGCTCCACTGGCCGAAGGCCAGCGGGCTTATGTCATGGCCCAGTGGCCGTTATGCGTCCGTCCGTGTGCGTCCGTCCGTCCGTGCGTTAACTTTTATTTCAAACATCTTCTCTGAAACTACCCATCCAATTTTCATGAAACTTCACAGAAATGATCCTGCCATGGTCCTCTTCAGAATTTCTTGAAAGAATTTGATTCCCTCAAAAACTCTGGTTGCCATGGCAACAAAAATGAAAAATATTGGAAATCTTTAAAAATCTTCTTGTCTGAAACCATAAGGCATAGGGCTACCAAATTTGGCATGTAGCTTTATGTAGTAGACCTCTATCATGTTTCTTGAAATTATAGCCCTGGGGTCAAAATTGGCTCTGCCCCTGGGTCACAAGTTTTACATAGGCTTATATAGAGAAAACTTTAAAAATCTTCTTGTATGAAACCATAAGGCATAGGGCTACCAAATTTGGCATGTAGCTTTATGTAGTAGACCTCTATCATTTTTCTTGAAATTATAGCCCTGGTGTCAAAATTGGCTCTGCCCCAGGGGTCACAAGTTTTACATAGGCTTATATAGAGAAAACTTTAAAAATCTACCTGTACCTAGCCATAAGGCCTAGAGCTACCAAATTTTGCATTTAGCTTGATCTAGCTGGGGTCTACCAAAAGTGCCCAAATTATAGTCCTGGGGTCAATTTGGCCTCATGCTGGGGGGGGGGTGTTTCACAAGATTTACATAGGCTTACATAGGGAAAACTTTTAAATCTTGGTGTACATAGCCATAAGGCTTAGGCTACCAAATTTTGCATAATTATAGCATTATCTAGTGGACAACTACAAAGAGGGCCCAAGTTACAGCCCTAGGATCAAGTTTGGCCCTGCACCAGGGGTCACAAGTTTTACATGGGTTTATGGAGTGAAAAGTTCAGAAACCGTCTTGTTACTAGCCATAAGGCCAAGAACTCCCAAATTTGGCATGTTATTCTTCTAATACACATATTCCCCATTTAGTCTGACTGTAGCCCTGGGGTCAAAGTTTTATAAGGGCTTATATAGTGAAGACTTCTCTTCATGGTTTATATTTATAAGCCAGTGGAGTGATACAGGGCCATCATGGCCCTCTTGTTCTTTATGAATTTGTTTGGTATCAGCAAGGAATTTGATTTTTTCTTGCCATTATTTGTATGTTTTGTGTAGGGGGAAAAAGGGTTGAACCACATTGAATACATTGTAACCATCAGAATTCAAATATAGATATATATGAACATTGAAGGAATGTCTGAAAATGAAGAAGAATTTCCCAGATAAACTCTCAGACTTTTAACTAAATAGCAAGTACTGGTCAAAATCAAGATGCTAATTATTTCATTAAAGTATACAAAGTGCAGCTTTTCAAGACAACCCCAATGACACTTTTATCAAGTTTATATAGGCCTAAATGTTTTAGGAAACTTGTCATGTTTTAATTTCCTGTAATGTAACAAGGTGTCACTTGGAAAACATATTTATTTAAAGTGTTGCTTCATTCTTTAAAGTTTCAAATGCAAAAATGAGGATACTAACACATTTTGTCTTAGTTTCTACAACTTTGGCAAGTCAAGGAACATCTGCTAATCCTCTGAACATTTGTATTTCTCATGAACTTATAGCCAGGCTGACCCCAGAAATATCCAACATTGATTTAACATTAACACATTTAACAGTAATACTCCACATTTGATGTGTCAGTAGTACTCACATAAAAGCATATTTCAAGCATTTTTCAAAAAATATCTTAATTGCATCTTTCCAACTTTTTCAAGATCAACTATTTCATAGGTAAATCTGGGCTAGTTATTTACATTTATCCCTTGGAGATTTGTAGGATGCATTTAGTGGAGTGTTGGTCACAGTAGATCAAGGGCACAGATATTTTATCTTAATACCTCATCAAAAATAGATTGTTGAAATAGCAAAAACACAGGACATGAAACAGAACTGTCTCAGCTGGGAGTAACCAGGCTCCCATCACATGTGTCTGGGCTTACCTTGTTTTTTACACCAGATAAAGAATATTTACACAAATATCTTCAGACTCTTGACATAGAATCTTGACAGTGGGAACAGACTGGACAGTAAATTCTGCTTTCAAAGCTGATTTCTCTTCCTAGCGCTTTACCAAACCTATCCGGGAACATGAACTTGTAACTTAATGTTGTAAAGTACAATTTTCATGTTTAGCTGGGCTGTTTATGAAGATACTTTTTTCCTGAAAATGTTGCATATTTGGTAACCATGAATTGTCGTGGTTCCATGAGATTGAGTCAAAAATCATACTACAAGACAAAGCAATACAATAACTGACTATTGTGCACATTGTACTGCCATATTGTTATGCAAAGCCAACTTCCACAATGATTTCAGCCAGACTTTAGATACAAGGTTTTTCAGAAAGAAGTTCGATGGTAGGGTCAGTTTTCATTTTCTTCACCGATTTCATCTTTTGTCGTTGGAGTAAGCTCCCTTATGATCAAAACAAAAAAATAGAATTTTAAATGGATCTTGGTGATGCATCATGCAAAGCAAGTCATCGTATAGTTATAATGGATCCATAAAATCCATTCAGTCAAACAACTGACCAAATCCTGAGGTAGACTGGTCCTTGGACATGCAGCAGGCTTTATTTCGAAAACAGTAAATTGTTCATCAACAGTTCTTTTTAAACACAGGGAGATGTTATTAATCCATCCTAAAGACGTCTACCCTTGGTTTCTTCACTTTCAACACTAATTAGATTTGTCTTTTCATGTCTCTCAACTCTTTTCCAAACAATCTTTAACGACCTTAAAGAGTCTGGCTTTTGAAAACAATTTGGCAGAAAGAGAAAAAGCTTTGTCACCTGCATTTTCTCCTTTTCCCACAATGTTTTCTACCCTTTTATGAAAAAATCTTATTGTTTGTGTGGCATTAATTTGTTGTCTGCAAATGTTTTCAATCTTGAGGAGTCTTAAAATATTGTTTGGTAAAAAGTTAACTTTTATTGCCTTAGTCCCTGCCTTAGTTACTTAGGACAATGCAGACGGGAGAAAATGATCCTGGTAACCGGCATTTGTCTAACAGTGTTTTCTCTTTCAATTAAAGAATTTGAGCCTCAATTAATTGGTTGTCAGCCGAGCCTGATAGATCAGTCCATAGCTTACAGGACTTGAGACTAGGGAGTTGCTGGTTCAAGTCCCCTAGCTCAGCCAATTTCTTTGAAAGGATTGATGTCATTGCCACAGGATTCATTTCCCTCAATTACCGCTGACCACTGCTTCAGTGTTGGTTATGTGGGAAAGCAGACAGGGCTTGGGAATAATAATGTTCAGAAAACTGGTTAAAGAAACTTCAGAGAAGCAAGAACAGGTGCCCTGGCTTCCAAGGTACAAATAATTTAATGTCAAAAAAGGCATTAAACACCATATGTAATAAAACAAGAGGGCCATTGGCCCTAAAGTGCTCACCTGAGTAAAGTCAGCTAGGACTGATAAAGCTGAAGAGATCCTGGGTGTAATGATGTAAAACACATGAGTGTTTGTGACCTACTTTTCAACCTCCTTGGCCTATTTTTGAACTTGTCAGAGATATCATCAAGACAAACATTCTGACGATATTTCATGAGTAAATGTGGCCTCCAGATTGCACACAAATTTTGCTAAGATTTGTCCCTGTGACCTACTTTTTGACCCAACATTACCCAAATTTGAACTTGTCTAATATATCTTCAAGACAAACATGCTGACCAACAAGTAATATGTCTATTTTATTATAAAGTTCGAGATAATCCCTAAAAGTTTCCGAACCGAAAGTTTCCCAAACCTTTATCGCGTGATCATAGTCTTCTTCGCTAATATGTTTCCCGCTCAATCTGGAATAAAACTTTTCTTTAGGCGGTAAACTCGTTTCTTCGAGTTTTTCGAAACAGTCTAAGTACTCATAGGGGAAAACCCCATTCCTTCTAACTAAAGGCATCTGTTCTTTCGTAAAGAATTTAGCTAAGGTTCTAAACTGACTTTCATTTAAATAACTCGAAAGGGTATCTAAACTAGTTTGCATAAATTTCATACTATCTAGAAATCTAATGGTATGATATTTATATTTTTGCGTCGGAACTTTATTTACTAGGGCAGTATATTTATCGACCGTGATCTTCTTGCTAAAACTAATATATCTTTCTTCGTTATTCGGAATGCAATCAATCTGCCCTTTAGTTTTACTGAGGGTTTTAATAAAAAGATGGGCATCATATCCGCTCAAGTTATGCAGATATACGGGAGTAAAGTTCGGCGTTTTTGCTTTTAGGTTGCATTCATTATGGGCGGCGCCTCTATATTTGCCCGTAAAATGGCAATGATCTCTTACCTTCTTATTTTTTTCGTCAGTAAACCTTTCGTTACAAATCTAGCAAATTTCTTATTGTTCGTATCTCGCTTCTTCCCGTTTCGTTATTTTCATAGGCTTAGGTTTTTGGTAGTATTTATAGTAAATTTCTCTTATATCACTCGTTAATAATTACGTAA
The DNA here is from genome assembly GCA_945859785.2 of Tridacna gigas. Classification (NCBI taxonomy): domain Eukaryota; kingdom Metazoa; phylum Mollusca; class Bivalvia; order Cardiida; family Cardiidae; genus Tridacna; species Tridacna gigas. Next base: position 19,767,299 of record OX244035.2, read on the forward strand.
ACTTTTCGGCCGCGTTTTTTCCGGTATATTCTCTTAATATAGGAGCACAGACGTTATCATCGAAACATTTTATAATATAGCAGAAACTGCAAGGTATATGTTTCTGAGTTTTTATCGTATAACTATTTTCGGGATTCGGCTGACAAACGTTTATAGGCGATAAGACGCTTTCAAAATCGGCGTATACGACGAAAGGAACCGTAAGTTTTCTACTATGATTTATAAAATTCATGACGCTACCCTTTTTCGGCATTTCTAAAGTAACGGGCTGATGCCCGCTGCAATATTTCGTATGCTTTTCCAAAAGCTTTTTATTACCAAAATGATTTAAACAAAGCATGCAATATTCGATACTACCCATATCACATATTTGTTCTCTCATTAAACCCCTAAAATTTTTTATTAAAGCGTAATGACTTTTATCTCCTTCCTCGATATAAAGCAGGTTTACGTGATTACTACCTATTTTTTTAGGCGCCCTAATACGGTTAATCTTCTTTTTCGATGTATACTCGAAGACATTAACGCTAATTTCCGGATTTTGTTTTTCGAACTTATCTATATCCTTAAATGAAACGGGATATTCTATTCCATCCGTATTTAAACTATTTTCCTTTTCTTTTAAAATCTTATCAACTCTATATGCGTGCTTGTTTACAGGATTTAGCCGTCTCAAAATACACCATAGAAAGCATTTATCGTCTTTATTCTGCATGTTAATAACTGCTTTCTTGTTCTCGATCCATTCGGGAAAAGGTAAGTAACCTTCGGCTTTTAAAGGATCATAGACGTAACTAGCCAATACTATTTCGCTTATATTCTGTATTACCTAGCCGCTACCTTTATTCACGAATTTTGTTAAATTTTCTATAATCCTAGCCGACATTCTATCGTATAACTCGTATAAATCTGTTTCCTTCGAATTAATTTCGTTCGTATCAGAACGGAAACGAGCCGGCTTTGCCCCTTCAGGATTGCATGTAACCCCGTAATACATAAAAGCCTCTACATTCATTTTTACTTTTCTTCCGCGATTATCCGATAAAATTTTTATTACTTGTTCTTTCATCAACAGTAGAAACTCGTTCATTATCGCGACAGTTACCCCTACCGAATTATCGAAAGGGCAAATACCATTCCATGGAGGTGCTTTTCCTTTATATATTCTAATTTGATCATTAAGAGCGGTACTCACTAGCTTAATTTCTAATTTTTCGAGTCGAAATTGGGTTAGGAGCGTAAGCAACTCGTTTTTTCTAAGTCGGGAGTATCCCCTTAAACCCCTATTCTTAGCTTCCTTACGAAGTTCTTTCACCGTTGCATCCCCCTTATCTTGAAGCATCAAACGCCCGATTAGTTCTTCTTTGCTAAGCCTAGAGTATCCCCTGTAACCTTCTTTCTTAGCTATTTTTTGAAGACCCGTTACCGTTTGCCTTCTAAAATCATCACTAGAAGAAGAAATGTCCGGAGTCGATCCTCTTATAAAGTCAATATCCGCTATCGCTTTCTCCCCTTTTAAAACCTGATTTAATTGTTCTTTGCTTAGCCTAGAGTATCCTTTAAGGCCCCTATTCTTAGCTATATTATGAAGATCCCTTATCGTTTGCCTTCTAACCGCTGTCTTTGTTCCCTTATTGCTCAATTTCTCGGCTCGTTAGCTAATTGCCTTTGCCCCCTTAAAACCTCGATTAAATTTTCTTTGCTTAGCCTAGAGTATCCTTTAAGGCCCCATCCTTAGCTATATCGTGAAGACCTCTTATCGTTTGCCTACTAAGATCGTTATCTGATCCTCTTATATAGTTAATATCCGATACCGCTTTTTGCCCCTTTAAAACCTCGATTAATTGTTCTTTCCCAAGCCTAGAGAATCCTTTAAGACCCCTATCCTTAGCTATATCGTGAAGACCTCTTATCGTTTGCTTACTAAGGTCGTTATCCAGTCCTCTTATATAGTTAATATCCGATATCGCTTTTTGCCCTTTTAAAACCTCAATTAAATTTTCTTTGCTAAGCCTAGAGTATCCTTTAAGACCCCTATTCTTAGCTATATTATGCAAGCCTTTTATCGTAAAGGCTCTATAATCGTTTTCCATTTTTTATATAATAGTTTTTATTTTTCTTAAGCTATTATATAAAAATTTAGAATCGCTTCATTACGTAAAAACGCTTTATTACCTTTCTGCAAATAGGGCATTCGTTTCTTCCTACGTTTTTCACGTTACAATCCTCGCATAAGCAAACGTGGCCGCAAGGAATATTAAATATAGCGGGTTTCTCGTCTAGACACGCGCAACATGTATCGTAAACTGTGAAAGTTTTTTCTTCGGGTTTCACGTTATTCCAGGTTACCGTATTTTCTCCGGCAGAATCTTCGGGAATATATTCGTCAGGATCAGAATCTTCATCGTCAGAATCTTCGCCAGAATTATCGGTATCTACGGTACCCGAATTAATAGGCGCCATTGAAGCCAATAACCTCCTTGGCTCTCTAATTAAATTTTCCCGTTGCTCTAATATACCGTGCATTTGCCTAAATATTTCAGTAGATATATCGTCCAGTAGTCTTTGTTTTTCTTGGTATTCCCTCGATAAATCTTGTTCTTGTCTTTCCAAATCGTCTACTCGTCTTTCCGTATCGTCATCTCGATTAGCTGAATCCATTTTATATATACGATAAAAAATTACTTAAGCGAAAAATTCAAAATCCTTAAGTAAATTTATAACTTTCTTAAAAGTTATAAATTTCTTTTTTTAATTAAATAAAAAATCTCCTCTGGTCAGGGGCTTCGCTTTCTCGATCTCTCCGATTCTTAGACGTATAACCCCCTGTACTTAAAATCTTACTATCATCGCGATTCTTCGGTCTTCCGAGGGGCCGTCTAGACGGCTAGATTTAGCGGGACTGTGATCTTCTCAACGTTAATCTTATATTTATTTTTCCAAATTCTCCCGTCCCAATTTGAAATCGTTTGGGGGCAACGCTTAATAAATTTTCCGGCTTTAAAGATCGAAGGGAAAGTATGTATTTCTCCGGTTTCAATATCCTCTAAAGTAACTTGTTTAGGATTTTTCGCGATAGTTTTTAATCTATCGTATTTAGGATCATTTATCTTTTCCCGTTTTGGTTCTAGTTTTATTACCGTTTCCGACTCGGGTATCTTCTCAGGCATTAATCCGTTTTCTTTTACTTTCTCGATCAAATCTTTCTTATCCCAAAAAGAAAAATATTGTATATGATTATCGCTAAGAATTTTTTTTAAATCCTTTATCGTTAACATTTTTTTATATAGGGAAAAAAAACGTTTAACTTAAAATACTACGCTCATTTTATTTCCGTCAGACTGGAAGGATAATAACCTATTGCTAATAATAACGGCGTATGCTTCCGTGTTCAGGAGTACATTTCTGTTAAAAAATGCTTTAACTCGGATATCGGTAGTAGAATATTTTAACTTTTCACTTTGCTTAGAGACATCGAAGACGAACAAAGGATAAAGTGTTTTATAATCCATGGGGGAAATATTAGAATTGGATACTAATTCGTCCATGCTATAAAACTTAGATAGATTAATGGTAAAAGACAAATCATAGTCTGTCGCGGGATATTTATGGAATTTAACATAACATATATATTTTTAGTATTTATGTGGTCAAATACGGCGGTATTAATTTGTTGATTATTTTGTCTAGCCGTCTGAAAGCCGATAATGATAAAACGCGGTACCTCGGGAGATGATTTAACGGAAAGTCTCCAATTTAATGTTGTTGCCTCAGGAACCGTGATGGAATCGCATTGTATCATTCTATACCCAACTGGGAATTTTTCTTTTTCCTAGATATGTTTATAAAGTTCCATCTTTTCCTTATCCGCGGGCATAACGTGGGGCATATACCACGATATTTTAAGCAAATTAACTCGACCGTCAACCGGAATACCCCCTCCATCCGGGGCAGCTTTAAAGGTCGCATTACTATCTTCATTTCTTGTCAAGGTAAGAGTCTGTTTCATTCCGTAAAGAACTTTAGTATAATCTTCGCAAAAGCCGAATATATGTTTTAACGGAACTTTAAAACTGAACGTACCAACCGGTACCAAATTAAATATATACGTTCTTCTTTGATTGAAACCTTCATTATCATTATCTGCATTTACTGTAGTGTCCTTGCGCCATAATTGGTTTAATCCCTGCGATTTAGAAAAATCGTCCGGATATTTTAATAAGCCGAGCATCGTAGTAGCCTGGCCAGGATCTGTTACGGATTCAATCTCCTGTCCACTAAGCTGATACTTAATGTTTTTAAATAGATACATCAAGCCGTTATTCGTTAACGAAATGTTATTAGCGGCGTTATAAGTCACTCCATTATCACTTCTTAATAATTTGCCTATAAAAATTAAATAAGACTCGGAAGGATGCGTAAAAAGATCTTGAGTTTCGATGTTAATCCTGATTTGCCCTCCAGAGTTGTTTAGATTGGTGCCAGTAATGGGCTCATATTCATGAACCTCATACTCATCGATACTAGTATTAGCTCCTTCGGGAATTGGTTCTGTAATATTTAAAATATCCATTTTTGTTATATATTATAATAATTTAAATTGTTATAATATTTTTACGTCGTTTTAATACCCGATCCTTTACTTAATTTCTTAATTAATTTTTTCAATAGCAATTGCGTCGTTAGCTCCGCCATCTATTGACGCGTTAGTATCTCCCGCTGCTTGTAACGCGGCATACTTTTGCAAAATTTTCTTGGATTTAGGGGCTAAAGCCTTTTTAACTAATCTGGTCCCCACATCTACCGCAGCAGTCTTTCCGGCTTCCAAGGCTTTTTTCGCCCCTTCCTTAGCGATATATTTTCCTACATCGAGGGCAGAGGAACCAATTTGTTTAGCGACGTTACTAGTAAATAAGCTAGCTAAACTGTCAAAAATTCCGGAACCGCCGTACGCGTACGATTTTTTAAATCCCGTGTTTAGGCGTTATCATCTTTTTTATAATACAGACATTAATTTCTTATAGCTTTTTTTATCTAGATGACCTTGCCTTTTTAATTCGTCGCAGATGCTAATGATCTCGTTTCTTACGCCCGTATTGCCCGCTGCTTTACTAGCTATAAGTAAATCTAATCTTTTCACTAATGCGTTAGGATCGCAAGGGATAATAATTCCTTCCCCAGTTGTAGTTCCCGGTTTAACCACATCCCAAATAGGACTAAGTAATGTCAATTTGTTTCCTATAGCGGATTTCGGATGAGTTTCATGCGGATTGTTATTGCGAAAAAGAGTATTCCTTTTTACGATTAATTTACTATAATTACCGTAATCATCGCTATTAAAAATTCCCGGATTCGGATTTTTAGAAGTAATTAACTCCCAGAAACCCGATGTTCCTTTATATTTAGTAACATCGCCATCTTCTTCATGTAAGTAGATATCATTATTATCAATTGTGACTTTTTTTCCACTGATACAAAATTTACCATTTTTAGAATATAATCCGTACGTTTTATCAACGGCATTTTTATCGGCGAATTTAATCAAATATTTAAACGCGGTTGGCCCGTTAGTTTGTATATCGTCACCTTCTCCCATAGTTATCCGGCCTTCTTCGGAGGTATAAAGTTTTATTGACGGGTAATTCGGCAAATTTTCGACACCCTCTTTAATAGGTTTAAGGCTCTTCGTAATTTCTTCCGTTGCGGTTTTTTGCACTTCCGTAATAGGTTTAAAAAGCTTTGAAAGATCAGATTGTAATTCTCTTTCGCCCATTTTTTCCGCTATCTGGTTTCTCCGAATATTCTTCTTTGTCTCGAGATATTCTTTTAAAATTAGGTCCCTTTTAGCGGGGTCTTTGATTTTTAAGAAAGACATTTTTTTATTAGGATTATTTTTTTTAAACGTAGTTTAAACCCGTTTCGTAACTAAAGCTACACGAAAATTTAATTTTGGGCTTTTTAATATTACAATGGCTGACCATGATGTTTTTCAACCAGCCTACAAAAGGACTCGCGCTGTTCTCTTCTCCCCCTTTCTATTAACGATTCTTCCGTTTTGCTCGTCATCTTTTTCTTGGATTTAGACCTAATTTCTTCCTTCATCTTCTTATATTTTTCTAATTCCTCCATGATCAGTTGGAATTCTTCATCCGAAACTTTATTATCCGATAAAGCTTTCGAGATATGCGAAGATATAGTATTTAATTTAGTAGAGGCAATGATTTTTATCTTCTCGTGTTTTTCCCCCTTGATCGTCGAATTTCTAGCGATATATTTTCCGACTAAACTTAAAAAACCGGAAGCGCCCGTGACGATTTCTAATGCCATTACCGCGGGACTACCGTCGATAATAAAACTACTCCTCCGCCCCCGCTAGCTGAAGTAACCGCAATTAAAGTGGTATCAACCCTGTCTACTATTCTTGCGGATCTAAAATATTTTTTACTTAAAGCTTCTCGTTTCGCGACTTCACCTTCTAAAAAGTTTTGTATCTCGTTAATTTTCTGCAGGCGATAACCCTGTCCCTCATCAACTGGAGGGGCTGTGGGTAATATAGGGTATTTAATCTCTTGCATCTCAGACATCTTTTTATATAAGTGAATTTTTTTTTTTAAAGATGATAATAAACGTGACATAGAAGTTCGTTTTCTTTTATTTTTACTGAGTCCTTCGAATTATTAGTAATAGTAACTAAAACACTGTAAACGTCTTCGATACTAATCTCGTTTTGTAAACTGCAGTTTTTAAATCTTAGAGAATACGCTAAAAAGGTTAAAACTACGCCTTTAGATGACGCGAAACCTAAACCTAATTGCATCGGAACTACTTGCCCCGGAGATAACATAATTTCTTTTTGAGCAAAGATTTTCCAAGTTATCGGATTTTCTTTTATCGGAGGATGTTTTAAATTAGGATCGAGTCTCCAATGGATCGTTTTCGCTCGAAAAATTTTCGGTTTTATGCTAAATTTGTGAACATTCATTCTTTTTTTTTTATTATAATTTTAATTATAATATAGCCCCTAAAACGGGAATATTAGCGAAAGGACTATTTGGGCCTAAAATAAGACCGCTTCCGTCATAAAGTTTTCCACCCTGTTTTAAATATAAAGCATTACCAACGGATCCTAATCCTTTGCCTTTATAGGGGCTTAAATAAAGACCTTTTCCGTCAGTTTCTACTCGACAAATACAACCCCCTTTTTTAAGATAAAGGCCCGATCCCATCGCCTTTTGTACGCCGGATGACGCTAATCCCGAAAGGGCTCCTACGCCTAATGCCGGCAAAACGGTTCTAGCAATCGCTGGCAAAGCACTTGCGGCTAAACCGGCTAGCATTCCGAGAAAACCCCCCTTTATTTCCTTATTATGTTTAAGTTGCCTGGCAGACATTTTAATCGTTACGCCAGTACCATTTTCGAAGGCTTTAGCTATTTTTCTCGCCTGCGTTTTGGTAACCGCTAAAGCGTCATTACCGTGCAAATCTTTGCGACCTAAACGAATACTTATTTTGCCATCTCCTTTTTTAATAGCGGACGCGAGTTTTTTCTTTTGCCCTTTAGATATATTAACTTTAATATTCGTGTAACTTGTCATTTTATATACATTTTTATTTTTTTATGCCTCTCTGATATGGAATCTAATCATTATATTTTCGCCTCTAAGATTTAGTAAAGTTCCATTTTGATCCGTAATTTTTACCTCTAGATTATGTATTTCATCTAACGTTATCAGTAAATATACTAAATTAACGGGCGTCTCGATTATCTTATATCCGGGGGCAACATTAGGGAAAAAAGAATAAATCGTATTTCGCATTAATCCGTTAACGTAGCTTCCAGAGATAATATCGATATTAACGAAGACGGAATTTATACTGAGAATGTTTACTATATTCTCGGACTCGTGAAATCCCGCTTCGTATTTCGCGTGAGTAAAACCTAATACTTTGGAAATGGAATTTGGATGGTTAAAATCTACTTGATAACTGTCTTCGAGAGTAAGAATAGATTTCAGCGTATTCGTATTCGCGGAAATATGAATAGGGTATTCGTCATTGACTAAATCAACGTGACCATTTTTTCTTATTTCTTGATGAATGGTATCGTTAATGTCTGTAAGATCGTAACTTCCTTCCGGTATTTCTATTTTAAACCAAGAAACGCCATTGTCCGGAAAATAAATAAAAATGCTGTTCGTCGCGTCAATATTCGGAAAAGAATAGTAAGTTTCGAGATTTACCAAATCTATTTCGTATTTTATATCCCGTTCCAGCTGTAATGGGGGATTAAACCTAGTTCTAATAAGCGTTTTGTCACCGCTTACTACAATTTGCGAGGATTCTTTTTGCCGCATATTTTTAGCTATCCGTTCTAAAATATCTTCCATTATTTTTTTATGATGGAAAAAATTTTAATCAATTATCTTTTTCATTTTTGTCTAACGGTTTAGGTATATAAAACTCATCAAAACCGTGCCTATACTTTCCTTCGTCTTTCTCGCTAGATAAATCGATAGTAACAAAACCGAAAGGTTTTTCCCACGCCTTATAACAAAATTTTCTAAATTCTTCTTTAGGCATATCCCCTCTTACATGATCGTCATAAATATGATTAATGTTTTTAAGGTCTTCGTGAAAAAGACAGATAAAATTCGCGTTTTCTCTAATAGTTTGTCTCAGTAACTTAAAATAGTTTTGGGAAAGGTAAAAGCAATCGACATTACTATGCCTTCCGCGAATATAGTAGCATTCGCATTTATTTTGCTTTTCTAGAAGTAAATCATCGAAGATAATTAAATTTTTATCTTCCGTTTCCAAGTCTCTCGGATCCGGTATGTCCTCGGCAGTTTCGAAGAAACTACACGTTATATCCGATTTTTCGTCTTCATTCTTCCAGCCCATTTTTCGATTATATCTTCGGCGTTAAAATTAGAATTCTGTATTTCATCGCGATTGTTAAACAATTCTAATATACATTTTTTCGGTAGTCTTTCTTCGAGAGCTTTTTTAAGAACGCGATATTCGGGTTGGAAAAGACTTTTTCCGAACACGCATAAATTATCGTAGTCGAGCCATTCTGGTTTTAGCTAAAGGTTTAGTAAAAGGGTAGTCTTGCCGCATCCTGATTTGCCTATGATTAGGCCCCTAATACTTTTAGGTAAAAGGGGGTTATTAAATCTACTCGATACTACTTCGTTCCATGATAAATCTTCAGTATCCATTTTTTATATATATATTTAAAAAAATTTAATGTATATAAAAAGATGTATTGCGTTAAATGTAGAAAAGCTACCGGAATAGGTACCGTGAGTTATGTCGTTACTAAAAATGGAAGAAATATGGCTCGTGGAAAATGCCTGGTCTGCGAAACAACTAAGACGCAGTTTGTTAAATCAGCGGGTGCCAAACCGAAAACGTCTAAACCGAAAACGTCTAAAAAAAAAAAAAGAGAAAAATTTAGGCGGATCGATACTTAATAGGATGATCAATAATTTACCCGTCGAAATGCATCTCCCCAGACATAATTTTATGGGGCCCGGTACTAAATTAAATAAAAGACTCAATCCCGATTTAATGCCTAAGGAATGGAGTAAACCGATAAACCGCGTCGGTAAAGCCGCGTACCATCATGATATTTGCTATCTTAAACATAATGATACTGTTAGCAGAAATTCTATTTGCGACGCGAATATGCTAACGGAGTTAAAGGGATCTATAATCCGACGCTTAGGGAAAAAATGGAGCGATCCGTCGTTAGTAATGTGATTGGGACGAAAAAAAGATTCGAAATGGGAGTTGTGCCTAAAAAAAAAAATTTGATATGGAGGATTTAGCTGAAGAGTTGCATAAACCAGTAAGAAGAAAATTTAGGAAAGGAGAGTCTTAGTAAACGGTATTGATAAGATATGGGCCGCCGATTTAGTAGACATGCAGGCATTTTCTAAATTTAATCGGGGTATAAAATATCTTCTCGCTGTCATTGATATCTTTTCCAAATACGGTTGGCTGATTCCATTAAAAAACAAAATTAGGAAATCTGTCGCCGAAGCATTAAAGAATATTTTTCAGGAGAGAAAGCCGGAGAAATTATGGGTAGATAGAGGTAAAGAGTTTTATAACAAAGATGTTAAAGACTTGATAGAAATATATTCTACCCAAAATGAAGAAAAATCTAGCGTCGTCGAGAGATGGATTGGAACGATGAAAGAAAAGATGTGGAAATATTTTACCGCTAAATCTACTTGCGTTTACATTGACGTTTTACAGGATCTCGTTAAAGAATATAATAATAAGAAACATTCTTCTATTAAAATGACGCCAGTAAATGCTAGTAAGAAGGTTAATGAAGCCGAGATTCGGAAAAATCTTTATCCCGATCATCTCGATGTAAGGGATATAAATCCCAAGTTTTCCGTCGGTGATAGAGTAAGAATAACGAAAATGAAAAAGACTTTTGAAAAGGGATATACCACAAGATGGACCAAAGAGATTTTTAAGATTTCCGAGGTAAAAGGTACATAGTCCGTAACATATACAATTGAGGATCTTAAAGGAGAAGAAATAGAAGGCGCCTCTTACGAACCCGAACTACAAAAAACTAGGCAAGACTTTTACAAGATAGAAAAGGTTATTAAGAAAGAAAAAGATAGATCTCTAGTAAAATGGAAAGGTTATCCCGACAAGTTTAATACTTGGGTCGATAATAAAGTCATTACGAATATTTCGGCGTAAAAAAAAATGACAGATATCGCAATTAAAAACGTAATTTTACCGAACAAGCCGTTAAGTAATTTCGAACTAGAAGATGCCGTGAAAAAATTAAAAATACCTTCTTTTAGGGGGGTATTTTTACGAGATACTTTACCGAAAAAAGTACGAAAAAAGGAATGCGGTATATTAAATCTCGATGACACGAGCGGTCCCGGGACGCATTGGGTCGCTTGGTATAAAAAAAGGCAAGAGAAAAATTTATTTCGATACTTACGGCTTGCAGCCACCTCTCGAACTAGAAAGGTATCTGACGAATCCGATATTTTACAATACGGACCAATTACAATGAGCGGGGCAAGTATTCTGCGGTCATTTATGCCTGTACGTTCTTAAAGAGCTAAGCTCGGGAAATAAATTCCAACGAGTTTTAAATAAACTTTTTTAGCGATATAAAAAAAAGAATGCACGTTGATAAATTAGGAAGAATGGATGATATTAAACTGAGCGGTGATGGTGCGTCGCTTACTTACGTGAATAATTTTTTGCGTAAAGACGGAACAACGGAAGTTACCGGTTCTATAAATATGAATGTAACGCGAGTTAGTAATCCCGTAAATCCGCAAGACGTCGCGACTAAAGATTATGTCGATTCCAACGCAAGAATATTGGATGAAAATGGGGGCTATATGATGACGGAATATTTAAACATGGGATTTAATAAGATAAAAAATTTAGGCGATCCTACGGAACCGAGCGAAGCCGCTAATAAAAAAATACATAGATAATAGCGGTAGGGCAATAGTAAAAGGGGAAGACGGCAGTTTTTCGGCCATCTCAAATATAGGTATGCGAGGTTACCATTTGACGAATCTTTTAAACCCCACAGAACCGCAAGACGCCGCGACTAAGAATTACGTGGATTCCGCTAATCGAGCTTTCGTTTACGGTCCCGGAGGTTATATAGCATCTGGTGACGTTTCTATGGGTAATCGAAGAATTAACAACCTCGGAACACCTTTAGAAAATCAACAGGCTGCAAATAAATTTTACGTAGATAGCGTCGTTGCAGCCAACGCGGGGCGACTTTTTGAGAAAGATATCAGGGACGGTGTTTTAGCGCATGGAAATATAAATATGCGAGGAAATAGAATTACAAACTTGCCCGAACCCGCCGCTTGAGATGACCCTGTGACAAGGTCTTTTCTTTCCACGCAGTTGTTATCTTTATCCGAGCGTGAGAAAAAGAAAAAAATTAAGCCTATAATAAGCGTCCATGCCGAGGAAAAAGGAAGTTAATTAGAAGGAAATTACGAGTTTTCTTTCGGTAATGGCAGCAGCGGAAGATCTCACGGATTAGGAGGTTATTGCATGTCAGCTCCGGGTAGAATTAAAAGAGGTTCTTTAATGGTTTTAAAAGGAAATAAGTTTTTAGAAGAAGAGGTAAAAAGTAACTTAGTCGTAAACGACGAGGAAAAAACTGACTATTCCTTAATAAAAAAAAACGGGAGAAGGTTGTAGTTGCGTAGTTTTTCAACAGCCTTTAGAAATAAAGCAGTGTGACGTCATAAACTTTTTAACGAAGACTAGCAATACCAACGTAAAAAATGCATATTTAACAATACTTATAGAACTCGATTTATAAAAAAAAATATTAAATTAAAGAGTTAATTTAATATATAAAAAAAATGTCAGTATTCCCGGATAATTTTCCGTATAATTATCTTCCCGTAAATTCGGGAAGGTTTCGTTATCGTTACGATTGTAAATTTTGTGAGGAGAGAAGAGAAGAAAAACGAAAGCGTACGTTTGTGCTTTTGGAATTGAACGAAGAGACTAAAAATTTTATTAATAAAGAATTAACGGGAAAATCGTTTTTGGAATTAAAAAGGTTCAATTCCGTGTTAAATATTTTTTGCCTTAGAGGATTATACGGTATGTTATTTATCGCTATGCCATTTTTAGATGAAAACAAAGAAAACCTATCTACTCACGAGGATAAATTCTTAGGTATTTTTTCTGATCAAGCGGAAGAATTACTCAAGGAATTTCGTTTAGGCGAACTAGAAGACTGGAATATCGTCGTTTATTTATTCGATACGGTCGACTCAATATTATACAATAGGTACAGTTGCCATAAAAGTTACGAACCGTGCAGCAAAGAAACGAATTGCTACTTCGATTTATAAAAAAAAAATATTAAATTAAAGAGTTAATTTAATATATTAAAAAAATGGCAGAGTTACTAAACGAGATATTGGAAAGCGATGCCTTTCTTAAAGATCCTTTAGAATATTTTTTTAGAAGTATAAGCATGGACTTTAATAACCTTACTAAATACGTGGTTTTGTTTAAAGGCGACGGTCGTGAGAAAGTATGCGAGTATTACGAAAAAAAATTTGCGAGCTATACGATCTCGTATTATCACGGTTTAAATTTTTTATCGAGAATTATTATAGAGAAAAGATCGAAAATATTTATTCTAGAGCGAATGAATCTTTATCATGGGCGGACGATACTGGGGAGACTGGGGAGATCGTAGAGACCGTAAAGACCATGGAGATCGTAGAGACTAAGAATGAAATGGATGAAGAGTCCTAAAAAAATTTATAACTTTTTAGAAAAGTTCTAAATTTATTTTTTTTAATCGTCTTCGGAGTGGGAACCACTAGGAGTATACGTAATTTCTTGTTCAGCATAATATTTGGCTAAAGAAACGCTCATTTCATCTAAATGACATTCCGCGCGTTATTCATCTTCTTCTTTAGAGCTAAAATAATATTCTATCTCTGTTTTCGTTCTATTAGCATCTCGAAGTATTTGGCGACCTTTTTCATTTAAATCTATTTCCATTTTTAATAAATCTCTTAGACCATCTAAATAAAGATTTTTCCTTCCCCTTAGATCTAGCAGTTGGTTTCTCGCGATAGTTTTATTTTTAATTTCTCCATTTTCGATATCGTAAATACGTCTGTCTATCTCGCAAATCATTTCATCTATTTTGGCTATTTTAATTCTTAAATCTTCCAATTGCTCGAATATATTCTTTAATCCTCGTATATCATTTATATTTTCTGCCATTATGCTTTTTTTATATAAGAATCTTTTTTCTTTAAGCCAAATTATTTTTTTATTTCGCCAGAACAAAAAGATTTTTATCACCGCTAAATCTAGCCCCCTAGCCGGCCCTTCCGAAGATCGAGAAGATTTTATTTCGCGAAGATCGAGATTGAGAAGATTTTATACGGAAGGGTATAAGGGCTAAGAATTGGGAAGATTGAAAAGATTTTAAGTACAGGGGGTTATAAGGGCTAAGAATCGGGAATATTGAAAAGATTTTAAGTACAGGGGGTTATAAGGGCTAAGAATTGGGAAGATTGAAAAGATTTTAGCCCGGTAGAGACGCGGGGATCGAGAAGAATTTAACCGGAAGGGTATAAGGGCTAAGAATTGGGAAGATTGAAAAGATTTTAAGTACAGGAGGTTATAAGGGCTAAGAATTGGGAAGATCGAGAAGATTTTAATTACAGGAGGTTACAAGGGCTAAGAATTGGGAAGATTGAAAAGATTTTAGCCCGGTAGAGACGCGGGGATGGAGAAGATAAAAAAATCCGAATTATGGAAAAAACCGAAATTATGGAAAAACCGAAATTATGGAAAAACCGAAATTATGGAATTCTGTAGTATCATAAATGACCTTGACCTTTAAGAATGCGACCTTTGAACTTAATAATGGGCTAGGGGTTTAAGAATGTGACCTTTGAACTTAATAAGCCGAGAGACTCTCGAGCCCTAGGGGACCCCCTAGCCCGGAGTGCGTGCGCTCGCCGAGCTAGCCCATTTGGGCTAGCCCGGGGGCTTCGCCCTCTACTAATATCTCTTTAACTACAGGACAAAATGTTATGAAACTTCATCTTTATGTTGTTTATCACAAGCCACAGACAATGGTTAGGCCTATTTGTTAGTTCACCTGAGCACGAAGTGCTGGGTGAGGTATTGTGATTCGTCGTTGTCCAGCGTCCGTCTTTCAACAATTTCTTTAAACATCTTCTCCTCCTAAACCAATCATGTTGAAACTTGACAGGCATATTCCTTGGGTGAAGTTCTACCAAAGTTATTGAAAGAATTGAATTAACCCTTTAACTCCAGGGTCACAATTTTGGGCAAAATTGTATGTAGAGCAAACTTTAAAAATGTTTTTGTCTGAAACTAGAAAGCCTAGAGCTTTGATATTTGGTATGTGGCATTTCCTTGTGGACTTTACCAGTTTTGTTCAAATGATGCCCCTGGGTCAGAACAGGACATAAAGGTATACAGAATGAACTTTAAAAGTCTTGTTCTATTTAACCCTTTACCACACAATCCCAAGTTTTAACGCCTGTGAGAAATAAGGCTCTTGAAAATATTGTGGGAAAAAGAGGAAATACTTGTAACCTGCATGTTTTCCTTTTTCCACAATGTTTTCCACCCAACCAAAATCAAATTTAAATTTTTGAGTCGCATTTATTTTGTTGTCGGCAAATGGTTTGAATTTGGACAAGTCTTAACCCTTTAAGCGCCTTTCACTACTATAGTTGCCTTTGTGTCTAGTGTAGATCAAGATCAGACTGCACGAAATGTGCAGTCCGATCATTGATCAATACTGTCTGCTTTGTTGAAACACTGCAGACAAAAGGCACCCACACAGTTGTTATCATCTTGGACTCATTCTGGAATTGAAATGGCCTTTGGGTTCAAGGATTAAATTTTGTTGTTTGTTAATGATTTGAGCCAAACCTGTTAGCTCATTACCTACAGGGCTAGCTATGCAGGGATGTCAAGTTTAAATCTCACTTGGGCCAAGAACTCAGGTAACCAGCATTTTTAGCTCACCTGAGCACGAAGGGCACAAGGTGAGCTTTTGTGATCACCCAATGTCCGTCGTCCGTCGTGTGTCGTGCGATGTCCATCGTCCGTCATCCACAATTTCTTTAAACATCTTCGCCTCCTAAACCATTGGGCCAATCTTGATGAAACTTGGCAGGGATGTTCCTCAGGTGAAGCTCTACCAAAGTCGTTCAAGAGATTGAATTCCACCCATAACTCTGGTTGCCATGGCAACCAAAAGGAAAAAAGTAGCAAAATCTTTAAAAATGTTCTTCTCTGAAACTAGAAGGTGTAGAGCTTTGATATTTGGTATGTAGCATCTTCTAGTGGACCTCTACCAAGTTTGTTCATATGATGCCCCTGGGGTCAAAACTGGCCCCGCCCCGGGGGTCACAAGTTCAAACATAGGAACAAAGAAGGAAAACTTTAAAATTGTTCTTCTCTGAAACTGGAAGGCGTGGAGCTTTGATATTTGGCATGTAGCATCTCCTAGTGGACCTCTACCAAATTTGTTCATATGACGCCCCTGGGGTCAAAACTGGCCCCGCCCCGGGGGTCACAAGTTTCAAACATAGGAACAAAGAATGAAAACTTGAAAATTCTTCTTCTCTGAAACTGGAAGGCGTGGAGCTTTGATATTTAGCATGTAGCATCTCCTAGTGGACCTGTACCAAGTTTGTTCATATGACGCCCCTGGGGTCAAAACTGGCCCCGCCCCGGGGGTCACAAGTTTCAAACATAGGAACAAAGAATGAAAATTTTAAAATTCTTCTTCTCTGAAACTGGAAGGCGTGGAGCTTTGATATTTGGCATGTAGCATCGCCTAGTGGACCTCTACCGAGTTTGTTCATATGATGTCCCTGGGGTCAAAACTGGCCCCGCCCCGGGGGTCACAATTTTCGAACATAGGAACAAAGAATGAAAATTTTTAAAATTCTTCTTCTCTGAAACTGGAAGGCGTAGAGCTTTGATATTTGGCATGTAGCATCTCCTAGTGGACCTCTACCAAGTTTGTTCATATGATGTCCCTGGGGTCAAAATTGGCACCGCCCCTGGGGTCACAAGTTTCGAACATAGGAACAAAGAAGGAAAACTTTTAAAATTCTTCTTCTCTGAAACTGGAAGGTGTGGAGCTTTGATATTTGGCATGTAGCATCTCCTAGTGGACCTCTACCAAATTTGTTCATATGACATCCCTGGGTTCAAAACTGGCCCCGCCCCGGGGATCACAAGTTTCGAACATAGGAACAAAGAAGGAAAACTTTAAAATTCTTCTTCTCTGAAACTGGAAGGCGTGGAGCTTTGATATTTTGCATGTAGCATCTCCTAGTGGACTTCTATCAAATTTGTTGAAATGACGGCCCTGCGGTCAAAACTGGCCCCGTCCCGGGGGTCACAACTTTCAAACATAGGAACAAAGAATGAAAATTTTAAAATTCTTCTTCTCTGAAACTGGAAGGTGTAGAGCTTTGAAATTTAGTATGTAGCATCTCCTAGTGGACCTCTACCGAGTTTGTTCATATGATGTCCCTGGGTTCAAAACTGGCCCCGCCCAGGGGGTCACAAGTTTCGAACATAGGAACAAATAAGGAAAACTTTAAAATTCTTCTTCTTTGAAACTGGAAGGCGTGGAGCTTTGATATTTGGCATGTAGCATCTCCTAGTGGACCTGTACCAAGTTTGTTCATATGATGTCCCTGGGGTCAAAACTGGCCCCGCCCCTGGCGTCACAAGTTTCAAACATAGGAACAAAGAAGGAAAACTTTAAAATTCTTCTTCTCTGAAACAGGAAGGTGTGGAGCTTTGATATTTGGCATGTAGCATCTCCTAGTGGACCTCTGCCAAATTTGTTCATATGATGTCCCTGGGGTCAAAATTGGCCTCACCCCGGGGGTCACAAGTTTTGAACATAGGAACAACGAAGGAAAACTTTAAAATTCTTCTTCTCTGAAACTGGAAGGTGTGGAGCTTTGATATTTGGCATGTAGCATGTCCTAGTAGACCTCTACCAAGTTTGTTCATATGACGTCCCTGGGGTCAAAACTGGCCCCGCCCCGGGGATCACAAGTTTCGAACATAGGAACAAAGAAGGAAAACTTGAAAATTCTTCTTCTCTGAAACTGGAAGGCGTGGAGCTTTGATATTTGGCATGTAGCATCTCCTAGTGCACTTCTACCAAATTTGTTCATATGACACCCCTGGGGTCAAAACTGGCCCCTCAACAGGGGTCACAAGTTTCAAATATAGGAACAAAGAATGAAAAATTTAAAATTCTTCTCTGAAACTGGAAGGCGTAGAGCTTTGATATTTAGTATGTAGCATCTCCTAGTGGACCTCTACCAAGTTTGTTCATATGATGTCCCTGGGGTCTAAACTGGCCCCGCCCCGGGGGTCACAAGTTTCGAACATAGGAACAAAGAAGGAAAACTTTAAAATTCTTCTTCTCTGAAACTGGAAGGCGTGGAGCTTTGATATTTGGCATGTAGCATCTCCTAGTGGACCTGTACCAAGTTTGTTCATTTGATGTTCCTTGGGTCAAAACTGTCCCCGCCCCTGGGGTCACAAATTTCGAACATAGGAACAAAGAAGAAAAACTTTAAAGTTCTTCTTCTCTGAAACTGGAAGGCGTGGAGCTTTGATATTTGGCATGTAGCATGTCTTAGTGGACCTTTACTAAGTTTGTTCATCAATTGACCTGACAATTTGTCAGAAATTGGATTATGCACGTTGAGTGAATTTCGCCTATTGACTCAGGTGAGTGACCCAGGGCCATCATGGCCCTCTTGTTTTAACTTTTTCCACAATGTTCTCTACCCATCCCAAATCTAAGTTCATTTTTTGAGACAAATTTATTTTGTTGTCTGCAAATGCTTTGAATTATAGATCAGCCTAAAATTTTTGTTTGGTAAAGAGATAAAGATAGACCAAGTAATATGCATTTCAAGACTGTGTGGTAGGCAATACTATCTTGCAGAATATAATGCATATATATCCAAGATCCAACTGCAGTCTGATCTTTATCTACACTGTCTGATAAAACATCCTGTCTTGTGTACCCCTAGCAAATTGGTTCCCACCTGATCATTTTTTAGCTCCACTGGCCGAAGGCCAGCGGGCTTATGTCATGGCCTGGTGTCCGTCGTGCGTCCGTCCGTCCGTCCGGTCGTCCGTCCGTCCGTCCGTGCGTTAACTTTTATTTCAAACATCTTCTTCTCTGAAACTACCCATCCAATTTTCATGAAACTTCACAGAAATGATCCTGTCATGGTCCTCTTCAGAATTTCTTGAAAGAATTTGATTCCTTCAAAAACTCTGGTTGCCATGGCAACAAAACTGAAAAATATTGGAAATCTTTAAAAATCTTCTTGTCTGAAACCATAAGGCATAGGGCTACCAAATTTGGCATGTAGCTTTATGTAGTAGACCTCTATCAAGTTTCTTCAAATTATAGCCCTGGGGTCAAAATTGGCTCTGCCCCAGGGGTCACAAGTTTTACATAGGCTTATATAGAGAAAACTTCAAAAATCTTCTTGTCTGAAACCATAAGGCATAGGGCTACCAAATTTGGCATGTAGCTTTATGTAGTAAACCTCTATCATGTTTCTTGAAATTATAGCCCTGGGGTCAAAATTGGCTCTGCCCCAGGGGTCACAAGTTTTACATAGGCTTATATAGAGAAAACTTTAAAAATCTTCCTGTACCTGTGCCATAAGGCCTAGAGCTACCAAATTTTGCATTTAACTTGATCTAGTTGGGGTCTACCAAAAGTGCCCAAATTATAGTCCTGGGGTCAATTTGGCCTCATGCTGGGGGGGGGGGGGGTTCACAAGATTTACATAGGCTTACATAGGGAAAACTTTTAAATCTTGGTGTACATAGCCATAAGGCTTAGGCTACCAAATTTTGCATAATTATAGCATTATCTAGTGGACAACTACTGAGAGGGCCCAAGTTACAGCCCTAGGATCAAGTTTGGCCCTGCACCAGGGTTCACAAGTTTTACATGGGTTTATTGAGTGAAAAGTTCAGAAACCGTCTTGTTACTAGCCATAAGGCCAAGAACTCCCAAATTTGGCATGTTATTCTTCTAATACACATATTCCCCATTTAGTCCGACTGTAGCCCTGGGGTCAAAGTTTTATGAGGGCTTATATAGTAAAGACTTCTCTTCATGGTTTATATTTATAAGCCAGTGGAGCGATACAGGGCCATCATGGCCCTCTTGTTTCTTTTTAGCTCACCTGAGCACAAAGTGCTCAAAGTGAGCTTTTGTGATCGCCCGGTGTCCGTCGTCCATAATTTCTTTAAACATCGTCTCCTCCTAAACCACTGGGCCAATCTTGATGAAATTTGGCAGGGATGTTCCTCGGGTGAAGCTCTACCAAAGTGGTTCAAGAGATTGAATTCCACCCATAACTGTGGTTGCCATGGCAACCAAAAGGAAAAAAATAGCAAAATCTTTGAAAATCTTCTTTTCTGAAACTAGAAGGTGTAGAGCTTTGATATTTGGTATGTAGCATTTTCTAGTGGACCTCTACCAAGTTTGTTCATATGATGCCCCTGGGGTCAAAACTGGCCCCGCACCGGGGATCACAAGTTTTCAACACAGGAACAAAGAAGGAAAACTTTAAAATTGTTCTTCTCTGAAACTGAAGGGAAAACTGGCCCCGCCCCAGGGGTCACAAGTTCAAACATAGGAACAAAGAAGGAAAACTTTAAAATTCTTCTTCTCTGATACTGGAAGGAGTGGAGCTTTGATATTTGGCATGTAGCATCTCCTAGTGGACCTGTACCAAGTTTGTTCATATGATGCCCCTGGGGTCAAAACTGGCCCCTCAACAGGGGTCACAAGTTTCGAACATAGGAACAAAGAATGAAAATTTTAAAATTCTTCTTCTCTGAAACTGGAAGGCGTGGAGCTTTGATATTTTGCATCAAGGATCTCCTAGTGGACCTCTACCAAGTTTGTTCATATGATGCCCCTGGGGTCAAAACTGGCCCCGCCCCGGGGGTCACAAATTTCGAACATAGGAACAAAGAAGGAAAACTTTAAAATTCTTCTTCTCTGATACTGGAAGGAGTGGAGCTTTGTTATTTGGCATGTAGCATCTCCTAGTGGACCTGTACCAAGTTTGTTCATATGATGCCCCTGGGGTCAAAACTGGCCCCTCAACAGGGGTCACAAGTTTCGAACATAGGAACAAAGAATGAAAACTTTAAAATTCTTCTTCTCTGATACTGGAAGGAGTGGAGCTTTGATATTTGGCATGTAGCATCTCCTAGTGGACCTGTACCAAGTTTGTTCATATGATGTCCCTGGGGTCATAACTGGCCCCGCCCCGGGAGTCACAAGTTCCGAACATAGTAACAAAAAAGGAAAAATTTAAAATTCTTCTTCTCTGAAACTGGAAGGCATAGAGCTTTGATATGTGGTATGTAGCATCTCCTAGCGAACCTCTACCAAGTTTGTTCATATAATGCTCCTTGGGTCAAAACTGGCCCCGCCCCGGGGGTCACAAGTTCAGACATACGAACAAAGAAGGAAAACTTTAAAATTCTTCTTCTCTGAAACTGGAAGGCCTGGAGCTTTGATATTTTGCATCTAGCATCTCCTAGGGGATCTCTACCAAGTTTGTTCACATGATGCCCCTGGGGTCAAAACTGGTCCTGCCCTGGGGGTCACAAGTTTCGAACATAGGAACAAAGAAGGAAACTTTTAAAATTCTTCTTCTCTGAAACTGGAAGGCATAGAGCCTTGATATTTGGCATCTAGCATCTCCTAGTGTACCTCTAACAATTCTTCTTCTCTGAAACTGGAAGGCGTGGAGCTTTGATATTTTGCATCTAGCATCTCCTAGTGGATCTCTACCAAGTTTGTTCATATGATGCCCCTGGGGTCAAAACTGGTCCTGCCCTGGGGGTCACAAGTTTCGAACATAGGAACAAAGAAGGAAACTTTTAAAATTCTTCTCTGAAACTGGAAGGCATAGAGCTTTGATATTTGGCATCTAGCATCTCCTAGTGTCCCTCTAAGAAATTTGTTCATATGATGCCCCTGGAATCAAAACTGGCCCCGCCCAGTGGGTCACAAGTTCGAACATAGGAACAAAGAAGGAAAATTTAAAAATTATTGTTCTCTGAAACTGGAAGGCGTAGAGCTTTGATATATGGCATGTAGCTTCTGCTAGTGGACCTCTACCAAGTTTGTTCATATGATGCACCTAGGGTCAAAACTGGCCCCGCACCGGGGATCACCAGTTTCAAACATAGGAACAAAGAAGGAAAACTTTAAAATTCTTCTTCTCTGAAACTGGAAGGCGTAGAGCTTTGATATTTGGTATGTAGCATCTCCTAGCGGACCTTTACCAAGTTTGTTCATATAATGCTCCTTGTGTCAAAACTGGCCCCGCCCCGGGGGTCACAAGTTCAAACATAGGAACAAAGAAGGAAAACTTTAAAATTCTTCTTCTCTGATACTGGAAGGAGTGGAGCTTTGATATTTGGTATGTAGCATCTCCTAGTGGACCTCTACCAAGTTTGTTCATATGATGCCCCTGGGGTCAAAACTGGCCCCTCAACAGGGGTCACAAGTTTCGAACATAGGAACAAAGAATGAAAATTTTAAAATTCTTCTTCTCTGAAACTGGAAGGCGTGGAGCTTTGATATTTGGCCTCTAACAAATTTGTTCATATGATGCCCCTGGGGTCAAAACTGGCCCCGCCCCGAGGGTCAGAAGTTCAAACATAGTAACAAAAAAGGAAAAATTTAAAATTCTTCTTCTCTGAAACTGGAAGGCATAGAGCTTTGATATGTGGTATGTAGCATGTCCTAGCAGACCTCTACGAAGTTTGTTCATATAATGCTCCTTGGGTCAAAACTGGCCCCGCCCCGGGGGTCACAAGTTCAAACATAGGAACAAAGAAGGAAAACTTTAAAATTCTTCTTCTCTGAAACTGGAAGGCGTGGAGCTTTGATATTTTGCATCTAGCATCTCCTAGCATCTCCTAGTGGATCTCTACCAAATTTGTTCATATGATGCCCCTGGGGTCGAAACTGGCCCTGCCCTGGGGGTCACAAGTTTGGAACACAGGAACAAAGAAGGAAAATTTTAAAATTCTTCTTCTCTGAAACTGGAAGGCGTGGAGCTTTGATATTTGACATATTTGATATTTTGCATCAAGGATCTCCTAGTGGACCTCTACCAAGTTTGTTCATATGATGCCCCTGGGGTCAAAACTGGCCCCGCCCCGGGGGTCACAAATTTCGAACATAGGAACAAAGAAGGAAAACTTTAAAATTCTTCTTCTCTGATACTGGAAGGAGTGGAGCTTTGATATTTGGCATGTGGCATCTCCTAGTGGACCTGTACCAAGTTTGTTCATATGATGCCCCTTGGGTCAAAACTGGCCCCTCAACAGGGGTCACAAGTTTCGAACATAGGAACAAAGAATGAAAACTTTAAAATTCTTCTTCTCTGAAACTGGAAGGCGTAGAGCTTTGATATTTGGCATCTAGCATCTCCTCGTGTACCTCTAACAAATTTGTTCATATGATGCCCCTGGAATCAGAACTGGCCCCGCCCAGTGGGTCACAAGTTCGAACATAGGAACAAAGAAGGAAAACTATAAAATTCTTCTTCTCTGAAACTGGAAGGCGTAGAGCTTTGATATATGGCATGTAGCTTCTGCTAGTGGACCTCCATCAAGTTTGTTCATTTGATGCCCCTAGGGTCAAAACTGGCCCCGCCCTGGGGGTCAGAAGTTCTAACATAGGAACAAAGAAGGAAAACTTTAAAATTCTTCTTCTCTGAAACTGGAAGGCATGGAGCTTTGATATTTTGCATCTAGCATCTCCTAGTGTACCTCTACCAAGTTTGTTCATATGATGTCCCTGGGGTCAAAACTGGCCCCGCCCCGGGGGTCACTAGTTTCGAACATAGGAACAAAGAAGGAAAACTTTAAAATTCTTCTTCCCTGAAACTGGAAGGCTTAGAGCTTTGATATTTGGCATCTAGCATCTCCTAGTGTACCTCTACCAAATCTGTTCATATGATGTTCCTGGGGTCAAAACTGGCCCCGCCCCAGGGGTCACAAGTTCAAACATAGGAATAAAGAAGGAAAACTTTAAAATTCTTCTTCTCTGAAACTGAAAGGCGTGGAGCTTTGATATTTGACATGTAGCATGTCCTAGTAGACCTCTACCAAGTTTGTTCATATGATGCCCTTGGGGTCATAACTGGCCCCGCCCCGGGAGTCACAAGTTCCGAACATAGTAACAAAAAAGGAAAAATTCAAAATTCTTCTTCTCTGAAACTGGAAGGCATAGAGCTTTGATATGTGGTATGTAGCATCTCCTAGCGAACCTCTACCAAGTTTGTTCATATAATGCTCCTTGGGTCAAAACTGGCCCCGCCCCGGGGGTCACAAGTTCAAACATAGGAACAAAGAAGGAAAACTTTAAAAATTCTTCTTCTCTGAAACTGGAAGGCGTGGAGCTTTGATATTTGGCATCTAGCATCTCCTAGTGGATCTCTACCAAGTTTGTTCATATGATGCCCCTGGGGTCAAAACTGGCCCTGTCCTGGGGGTCACAAGTTTCTAACATAGGAACAAAGAAGGAAAACTTTAAAATTCTTCTTCTCTGAAATTGGAAGGTGTAGAGCTTTGATATTTGGCATCTAGCATCTCCTAGTGTCCCTCTAACAAATTTGTTCATATGATGTCCCTGGAATCAAAACTGGCCCCGCCCAGTGGGTCACAAGTTGGAACATAGGAACAAAGAAGGAAAACTTTAAAATTATTGTTCTCTGAAACTGGAAGGCGTAGAGCTTTGATATATTGCATGTAGCTTCTGCTAGTGGACCTCTACCAAGTTTGTTCATATCATGCCCCTAGGGTCAAAACTGGCCCCGCCCCGGGGGTCACAGGTTTCAAACATAGGAACAAAGAAGGAAAATTTTAAAATTCTTCTTCTCTGAAACTGGAAGGCGTAGAGCTTTGATATTTGGCATGTAGCATCTCCTAGTGGACCTCTACCAAATCTGTTCATATGATGCCCCCGGGGTCAAAACTGGCCCTGCCCTGGGGGGGGGGGTCACAAGTTCGAACATAGGAACAAAGAAGGAAAACTTTAAAATTCTTCTTCTCTGAAACTGGAAGGCGTAGAGCTTTGATATTTGGCATGTAGCATCTCCTAGTGGACCTCTACCAAGTTTGTTCATACGATGCTGCTTGGGTCAAAACTGGCCCTGCCCCGGGGGTCACAAGTTCTAACATAGGAACAAATAATGAAAACTTCAAAATTCTTCTTTCCTAAACCTTGAAGGCATAGAGCTTTGTTATTTGGTATGTAGTGAACCTGTTCTAAGTTTGTTAGCCCACCTGAGCACAACATGTTCAGTCAGTTCGAAATTGGTTCACCTGGGATCATAAACTAGGTCACTAGGTCAAATTAAAGAAATACCTTGTGAGCACTTTAGAGGCCACATTTATTGCTCAAATGACCTGAAATTTGGTCAGAATGTTTGTCTTGATAAAATCTCGGATGAGTTTGGATTTGGGTCACCTGGGATCATAAACTAGGTCACTAGTTCATATTAAAGTAATACCTTGTGGGCACTCTAGAGGCCACATTTTTGGCTCAATTGACTTGAAAATTGGTCAGAATGTTTGTCTTGATAAAATCTCACGCGAGTCCGAATTTAGGTCATGTGGGGTCTTAAATTAGGTCACTAGGTCAAATTAAAGAAATACCTTGTGGGCACTCTAGAGGCCGCATTTATTGTTCAATTGATTTGAAAATTGGTTAAAATGTTTCTCTTGAGCAAATCTATCATGAGTTCAAAAGTGGGTCACCTGGGGTCATAATCTAGGTCACTAGGTCAAACTAAAGAAATACCTTGAGGGCACTCTAGAAGCTACATTTCTTGCTCAATTGACTTGAAAATTGGTCAGAATGTTTGTCTTCGTGAAATATCAAATGAGTTTGATATTGGATCACCTGGGGTCATAAACTAGGTCACTTGGTCAAATTAAAGAAATATCTTGTAGGCACTCTAGAGGCCACATTTATTGGTCAAATGACCTGGAATTTGGGCAGAATTTTTGTCTTGATAAAATCTCGAATGGGTTTAGGTCACCAGGGGTCATAAACTAGGTCACTAGGTCAAATTAAAGAAATACTTTGTGGGCACTCTAGATGCCAATTTTTTTGCTCAGTTGACTTGAAAATTGGTCAGAATGTTTGTCTTGATAAAATCTCACATGAGTCTGAATTTGGGTCAACTTGGATCATAAAATAGATCATTAGGTCAAATTAAAGAAATACCTTTTGGGCACTCTAGAAGCCACATTTATTGCTCAATTGACTTGAAAATTGTTCAGAATGCTTGTCTTGATAAAATCTCTTCAAAAAATCTAGGATGAGTTTAAAATTGGGTCACCTGGCTCATAATCTAGGTCACTAGGTCAAATTAAAGAAATACCTTGTGGTCATTCTTGAGGCCACATATCTTGCTCAGCTGACTTGAAAATTGGTCAGAATGTTTGTCTTGATGAAATATTGGATGAGTTTGAAATTGGGTCACCTGTGGTAATAAACTAGATCACTTGGTCAAAATAAAGAAATACTTTTTTTTGACTTGAAAATTGGTCAGAATGTTTGTCTTGATGAAATCTCACATGAGTCTGAAGTTGGTCAACTGGGATCATAAACTAGGTCACTAGGTCAAATTATAGAAATACCTTTTTGGCACTCTAGAGGCCACATTTTGTGCTCAAATGACTTGAAAATTGTTCAGAATGTTTGTTGTGATAAATTTTCAGATCAGTTAAAACTGTTTTAAATTGGGTCATGTGGAGTCATAAACTAGGTCACTAGGTCAAATTAAAGAAATACCTTGTGGGCACTCTAGAGGCCACATTTATTGTTCAATTGATTTGAAAATTGCTTAAAATGTTTGTCTTGATGAAATCTAAAGGAGTTCAAAATTGGGTCACCTGGGCTCATAATCTAGGTCACTAGGTGTAATTAAAGAAATACCTTTAGAGCACTAGAAGTCACATTTCTTGCACAATTGACTTGAAAGTTGGTCAGAATGTTTGTCTTGATGAAATATTGGTTGAGTTTGAAATTGAGTCAGCTGGGGTCATAAACTAGGTTACAGAGTCAAATTTAAGAAACACTTTGTGGGCACCCTAGAGGCCACATTTATTGCTCAATTAACTTGAAAACTGTTCAGAATGTTTGTCTTGATAAATTTTTTGATGAGTTCTAAATTGGGTCACATGGGTTGATAAATTAGGTCACTAGGTCAACTTACGGAAATTCCTTGTGGACGCTCTAGAGGCCACATTTTAAGCTCAATTGACCTGACAATTGGTCAGAAATTGGATTATGCACGTTGAGTGAATTTCGCCTATTGACTCAGGTGAGCGACCCAGGGCCATCATGGCCCTCTTGTATCTATTCAGGACGGATGGACGGATGCAGTTTAAATTTAACATGAAGCCCCCTTTTTCCATGACACAGCAATAAATTCCAAAACCCTGACAATATGCGCTAGGTCACTTGATGTGTGAAAATTTCATCCAAATTTGTTGAGATATGTCCAGTAATTAAAGAGGTATTGGTTAAAAAATAAAATATAACATGAAGACCCCTTTTTCCATGATGCAGCTATAAATTGCAGAACCTTGACAATATGAACTAGGTCACATGATGAGAAACATTCTGTGAAAACTTTTGAAAACATTGTGGGAAAAGGAGAAAATGCTGGTAACCAGCATTTTCTCCTTTTTCCCAGAAAGTTTTCTACCCTATCAAAGAAATATTGTGTCACTTGAGCCAATATGAAAATGTTTTCTGCTAATGCTTTCAGTTTGGACAGATCTAAAATTTTGCCGTGTGGTAAAGGGTTAAAGGCTTTGACAGCATTTTTCTCTCTGGCTGTTAGGATGTATCTTTGAACATTGTGTTCATTGTATTTTGAGTTCATATTTGTTCATTCATTTAACTCTGTAGTACAGATTTTATCTTGTAAATCTTAGAGGTCATTATAATTTTTGTTCTTCACTTTGTGGTGTTTGTCTTAATTTTTAAATAAGTTTATGACTCCCGTGCCCCCCCCCCCCCCGATAGATTTTGGGCATATACTCCACCATGAATTGAAGTACCATTTGAAAGATCTGTTCAGGTAGGGCCAAGGTCAATGTCACACTTGAAGGTCAAATTTTTGTAAGCTGGACGCATTGAAAGGTTGGTGCAAGACTATTGCAAGTGTAAATACATTGTTTAGGTGTTTACAATAGCAATTACCCATGAACATGTCCCTGGACAACCACTGTAGTTGTTGGTGTATTTAACAACATTATAAAACTAACTTGTATAGAAAGTCTTGAATCGGCAAACATTCTCTACTAAGTTTGTTCAAATCAGGCAACTTCTATTTTTCAACAACTATTGGACAAATATCATTCAAACTTCTCACAGATATTTATATAACCGAGTTTGGTGAAGAAAGATTATCTTCTTGTCTAAACCAAGAAGACCTAGAGCTTTGGCCTTGCACTTCGATATTTGGTATTTATCTTCATTGTAGACCTTTACTGCTTGGTACTCAGGTGAGCGATATAGGACCATCATGGTCCTCTTGTTTTGTTTACTTTGACTCTAGGCCAGTCTTGATGCCTATAGACCCTTTTAGTCTCTGACCACTTCCTGGTAACGAAACTGGAAAACTGCGCATGCGCACTCCTGTAGGGCAAAAAGACCAAATAAAACAGTGGCAGATTATTGAAAGTGTACACAAAATTGTTAAATTATGAGCGATTATGTGAAAAGCTTACTCCCAGAGGCAAAGAAACGATAATCAGACTAACTTATTTGCTAAGGGTTCAGTAACGTGGAAGAAAACGATCCGCATTTTAGTGACAGTGTAAGACGAAGACGTAAAAAAAAAAGGTGTCGCTGTTTTGGGTTGACGTTATCATCAAAGGAAATGTTAATCGACCTCAGGCAGTAACAGACAAACCCCATGAAGCATGGGCTTGAACACTGCAGGAATGGGAAAAATGCATGTTACCAGAAGTTTTATCTTTTGCCATAGTGTTTAGCCCATTGATGAAGGGTCGTTAATTAAGATGAGGGAGAGTTAGGTAAAGGGTTTATAAAGGGTCGCCATCTGATATATCACATATTTGTTAGTTTAATCAACAATACAGTGGATATTTTAGTTTAATTTCAATGGCGGAGATTGTGGGTCGAGATCGGCATTGTTCATGCTGTTGCCTCTAATAGTTTAGAGAGTGTGTATTGTGATCAATTTCATCATGAAACAAATTTTGGCGCAGACGTATTTGAATGAATGAATGAATGAATGAATGATCGAGCGAGTGAGCGGATGGATGGATGGATGGAAGAACTACCGCACGAACGAAGAACGAACAAACAACTGTATATTGCCCTGTTGTCGTATGTGGCTGCTCTTTCAATATTTGCTTTCCACCAGGGATCGGTTGTAACATGTAATTTGAAAACATTCCTTTCTGAAAACAATGTTGGAAAAGGTTGAAATAATGTTTACCAATCCTAATTATGGTTTAAGCAACACTAATTAAGATTTATGACACTAATTAAGATTTATGACATACACTTAAAGCGAATTCCTCTTGTGCTGGCCAAAAATATAAGAACGGCAGGATATGTGTAAAAAAACATTAAATGACGATGGTCAATAAAATACAAAACATTAACGGTGAAAAAACTCTTTAAAAAACACACGAGATCAAACAAATAATTTCAATAAGATATACGGGGACGCGTTTAGGGGATGTTTTAACCAATTCGTCATGGAAATTGCGGACATTTTAACCAAAAGTAGGGCGTTTTGACACTAGGACGTTTAAGCCAGATACCAATTTACTAATCTGTTTGTACATCCCGGTGCATAGCACGGTAACGGCATCCTGTAACATGATTAATCTTCACAGATTTTAATCAATAAAATCTTTCGACAAAGCTAAAACATTGCGTGTGAAAATAGCTTTCAACAGTGGCAATATTGAACTTTTTGCCATACAAACAGTGCGCATGCGCGAAAAATGGAATTCTGGGATCGTATTTCCTTGGCAACGAATGGCGTTATAAAATGGGTCTATAGACTAGCTTCGCTAGTCAAAAATGGTTGCAAATATTTTGAACATAGATGAGATTTTTTTCATTGGCTTGGTAAAGAGATAAGCTGGATATTTGCATGCACTGATAAAAAGACCTGCAGATTTACCCTTTACTAAATGACAAAATTTGGACTTAGCAAAATGAAAGCATTTGCTGATGAATATTGAATTAATTTCAATTGATGTATTATTTGTATGGAAAAATAGATACAGAAAACAACAGAAAACATGGTGGGGAAGGAAGAAAATGCTGGTTATCAGCATTTACTCCTTTTTCCTCAATGTTTTCAACAGTCTATTGCTAGAGTCATTAAAACACAGAATTGTTTGGTAAAAGAGTGATGCTCTCTGAAGCTCATTTTGACTTTAAGACTTTAAAAACTGCTTTGAATTTTGATAATTCCAGAATCAGGTTGTTTGGAAAAGAGTTAACCCTTATCCTACTGAATAAATGAAATGAAACTTTTAGACAGATGGTAAAAACCAAAATTTTACTATTTCAAAGATATTTTGGGGGAGGTGAAATCTTATCGGACAGTGTAGATCCAAGATCAGACTGCATGTTCTGTGTAGTCTGATCTTGATCTACACTGTCCGCAAAAGGTCAGTTAGTTGCGCTTAGCAACCTAAGGGTTAAGACAGGTCCGTATTCAAAGCTTTTGCAGATGACAAATGAAATTTGACTCAATGAATTTTTTCTTTGAAAGGCAAACATTGTGAGAAAAAGAGAAAATGCTGGTTACTGATGTTTTCAAATGCCTTCCTCATCAGAGTTGTTAAAACAAAGGATTGTTCACTAAAGAGTTAGCCCTTTACAACACAATCCTGAGTTTTTTCACAAACCTGAAAGAAAAGGCTTTTGAAAACATTTTGGGAAAAGGAAACTAGAGGGCCTTTGGCCCTAAAGCGATCACCTGAGTAAGGTCATCTAGGATTGATAAGGCAGAAAAGATTCTGGTCATGATGATGTAAATGGCAGTATAAGTCATCTACTTAATGACCAGTTTAGCCTATTTTTAGCTCACCTGAGCACATAGTGCTCAGGGTGAGCTATTGTGATCGATCGTTGTCCGGCGTCCGTCCGTCCGTGAACAATTACTTAAAAAATCTTCTCCTCTGAAACCGCCCAACAGATTTCAGTGAAACTTCACAGAAATGATCCTTAGGTGATGCACTTTCAAAATACTTCAAAGATTTGAATTCCATGAAGAACTCTGGTTGCCATGGCAACCAAGAGAAAAAACTTTAAAAATCTTCTTGTCCCAAACCGTAAGGGCTAGAGCTCTCATATTTGGCATGTAGCATCATCTAGTGGCCCTCTACCAAAATACTTCAAATTATGGCCCTAGTGTTGAAAATGGCCCTATGTTGTGGGTTCTCGGATTTCACATAGAGATAAAGAAGGAAATCTTTAAAAATCTTCTTGTCCCAAACCATAAGGGCTAGAGCTCTCATATATGGCATGTAGTATCATCTAGTGGTCCTCTACGAAAATACTTCAAATAATGGCCCTAGTGCGGAAATTGGCCCTATGTTGTGGGTTCTCGGATTTCACATAGAGATAAAGAAGGAAATCTGTAAAAATCTTCTTGTCCCAAACCGTAAGGGCCAGAGCTTTCATATTGGGCATGTAGCATCATCTAGTAGCCCTCTACCAAAATACTTCAAATTACGGCCCTAGTGTTGAAAATGGCCCTATGTTGTGGGTTCTCGGAGTTCACATAGAGATAAAGAAGGAAATCTTTAAAAATCTTCTTGTCCCAAACCATAAGGGCTAGAGCTCTCATATATGGCACGTAGTATCATCTAATGGCCCTCTACCAAAATACTTCAAATTATGGCCGTAGTGTTGAAAATGGCCCTATGTTGTGGGTTCTCGGATTTCACATAGAGATAAAGAAGGAAATCTGTAAAAATCTTCTTGTCCCAAACCTTAAGGGCTAGAGCGTTCATATTTGGCATGTAGCATCATGTAGTGACCCTCTACCAAAATACTTCAAATTATGGCCCTAGTCTTGAAAATGGCCCTATGTTGTGGGTTCTCGGATTTCACATAGAGATAAAGAAGGAAATCTTTAAAAATCTTCTTGTCCCAAACCATAAGGGCTAGAGCTCTTGTATATGGCATGTAGTATCATCTAGTGGCCCTCTACCAAAATACTTCAAATTATGGCCCTAGTGTTGAAATTGGCCCTATGTTGTGGGTTCTCGGATTTCACATAGAGATAAAGAAGGAAATCTGTAAAAATCTTCTTGTCCCAAACCTTAAGGGCTAGAGCTTTCATATTTGGCATGTAGCATCATCTAGTGGCCCTCTACCAAAATACTTCAAATTATGGCCCTAGTGTTGAAAATGGCCCTATGTTGTGGGTTCTCGTATTTCACATAGAGATAAAGAAGGAAATCTGTAAAAATCTTCTTGTCCCAAACCATAAGGGCTAGAGCTCTCATATATGGCATGTAGTATCATCTAGTGGCCCTCTACCAAAATACTTCAAATAATGGCCCGAGTGATGAAAATGGCCCTATGTTGTGGGGTCTCGGATTTCACATTGAGATAAAGAAGGAAATCTGTAAAAATCTTCTTTTCCCAAATCATAAGGGCTAGAGCTCTCACATATGGCATGTAGTATCATCTAGTGGCCCTCTACCAAAATACTTCAAATAATGGCCCGAGTGATGAAAATGGCCCTATGTTGTGGGTTCTCGGATTTCACATGGAGATAAAGAAGGAAATCTTTAAAAATCTTCTTGTCCCAAACCATAAGGGCTAGAGCTCTCATATATGGCATGTAGTATCATCTAGTGACCCTCTACCAAAATACTTCAAATTATGGCCCCAGTGTTGAAAATGGCCCTATGTTGTGGGTTCTCGGATTTCACATTGAGATAAAGAAGGAAATCTGTAAAAATCTTCTTCTCCCAAACCTTAAGGGCTAGAGCTTTCATATTTGGCATGTAGCATCATCTAGTGGCCCTCTACCAAAATACTTCAAATAATGGCCCTAGTGTTGAAAATGGCCCCCCATCCAAGCCTTAGTGATGGATGGAGGGCATTATTGGAGTAAAGCCGGAGGCTGAGCATGTAGAAAAAGCATATCGTTCCGAACATTATTCGATCACCGCACTTCAAAGGTTAAACGAGTACACCCTCACCTATCACCGGAAGTCAGGAGCATGCTTTCTCATAATTTAAAGGAAGATAAGTTTGCTTAGTTGCTTATATCACACAAGGGAGGGTGATGAAGGTATCAATAAGAACAGTATAACTATTTAACATGTAATATGACCTGCTGAAGCAAAATGGGTTGGGTTTCTACATGCTCAGCCTCCGGCTTTACTCCAATAATGCCCTCCATCCATCACCAAGGCTTGGATGGGGGGCCATTATTTTCCGTAAAGCCTTCAGCTTTCACATGTAGAAAAAGCATGTTTAAAGAGCAACTAACAAACTATAAACATAGCAAACGAGAACTATGAACTAAGTGTATTAACACAAGAAAAAGGAAATAATATAAAGGTAACCAAACAGAGACGACTGTAATATTGAACACAAACAACACAAAAGGTACATGCATTCCAGTTGCTCCTGTTCTAACCTGTTCCTATTCTAACCATCTATTTCACTCAAGTACTGACCGAGCAAAACTTAGCTGCTTGTTAGTTAACACTTGTCTGTTATAAAACCTCTTGAAATTTTTATCTGTTGACCAATCAGCAGTAGACAAAATCTTACTTAATGAACACCCTTTCCTATAAGCAGCCGAAACTGCAGCCCCTCTGTATGAATGTGCCTTGAATGTGGAAATGTCTATACCGGACATCTCCAAAACACATCTAAGCCACCTTGCAATAGTGCTGGTAGAGACATTCTTGTATGTCTGGTAAGAAATTAATAACAATCTACTTAACCGTATAGATTTGGTTTTTCTAGGTAAAACAAAAGAGTATGATAAGCACACAAACACTCATTATTGTAATGTTCTACCTGAAACACAAAAGTGTGTCCACGTCTAGAGGTCTTTAACAACTGTGGGAAAGTAAAAGTGATTACAGAATCCTCCTTACACATGTAATCCAAATGGAGATTTGCTAAAGTTTGGGCTCTAGGAGCTGCTGATAAGGCTAGGAGAGCCACAAGCTTAAAAGTTAACAACTTAAGTGATAACTGCTGCAATGGGAAAAGCCCAGACAGAAATTTTAAGACCACAGAAACATCCCAAGTAAACTGATACCTAGGTAAAGGAGGTTTCTGATAAAAAACACCCTTCATAAACCTATTTATCAGATTACAATTATTACACCATTTATTACCCAAAAGGGGCAGAGTTTGCAACAGCATGGCTTTATGAGTATTTATACAGGAATATGACTTTCCCATTTTGAACAGAAAAAACATAAACTGAATCACTTCAACTTCAGACGAGTGAAAAGGATCTCCTGACCTGATACTGTTCCAAACACACCATTTTCTCCACGCGAGATTGTATTGTTTTCTAGTACCTTTACTCCAGGACTCAATGATAATTCTAACAACTTCTTCTTGAAGGCCACTTTTACAGAGTTCTTTCCTGAGACTGTCACAGCGATCAACTGAATAGAGCGATGAAGGGGGTGATTTAGATTGTTGTGTGGCAACATCAAAAGATCCTTGTGTCGAGGAAGTCTAACCGGAAATGAAGACAGATTCTCTAAAATCAAAGGAAACCATGACTGAGCTTTCCAAAAAGGGAAAACTAAAATTGCATTTTCTACCTGATCTGTCAAAATCTTATTCATAACTTTCCCGACTAGACTAAAAGGTGGGAAGATATATGGCTTAAGATTCATCCAGCTAAAAGTGAAAGCATTATGGTGCATGGCTCCAGGCTCGGGATACCATGAGACAAATCTGTCCAATCGTGCATTCAGTCTAGATGCAAACAAGTCAATTTCAGGGACAAAGAAATGAATACAAATTCTTTTGAAAATGTCCAACTTAAGCATCCATTCTGTAGAATCAGAAAAGTTCCTAGAGAAGAAATCTGCTGTATTATCCTTGCCTGGAATATAGACTGCTGAGACAACAATTTGTCTACACAAGCACCATTCCCAAATATCTTTGGCTAAGGAATCAAGTGTCTGTGAACACATTCCGCCCATGTCATTAATATATGTTACTGCAGAAATATTATCACTCTGAATTTCAATATGAGTGTCTTTCACTCTGGAATAAAAGGCTTTCAAAACATTGAATATTGCCAAAAGTTCTAAAAAATTAATGCTGTTATCAAGCTCCTGTGAACTCCACCTGCCCTGAGCAAACCTTTCTGATTCTAATTCAATTCCTCCCCAACCAGAGAAACTAGCATCAGTCCTACATGAAAATGCAGCTTTTTTGAAGCGTATCGGCTTTCCATTTTTAAGACTTACATTGTTTTTCCACCATGACACTTCTTCAATACTTTCTTTCAACAGGCACACTTTATTATCAAAATTGCCTTCGATACCCAGACCTTTAACCTTCAGTCTTTCCATTGCTCTATAATGCAAAGGTGCCTCAAGGATTGCATGAAATGAACTAACAACCAGCCCGATAAAAGATGCTAAATCCCGAACTACAACTTTTTCAGTGGAAAGCAACATCTCAGCTTTAATTCTAATTTTTGTAACCTTTTCTTCTGGTAAGAATACCATAAAAGCTACTGAATCAAGTACAAACCCAAAAAAGAGAATTCGCTGGTTGGGTACAAGAACTGATTTTTTGAGATTTATGCAATAACCTAGGCTCTGCAGTGTATTGACCATTACATTGGTATTGGTTTGACAGACGTCCATCAATGAATTCATGTTAATAGAATCATCAATGTAATAACTACAGCGAAAATTCTGCTGTCTAAACCATGCATAAACAGGCTTGAGAATTTTTGTGAACACATATGGAGCAGACTTCAAGCCAAATGGAAGGCAAACAAATTTCAGTAACTGACCATTCCATGAGAACTTAAGGTATTTCTGATAATCAGTATGAATGGGAACAGAGAAATAGGCATCACTGAGATCAATTGAAGTAAAAAAGTCATTTTTCTGCACCAAATCTAAGACTACTTTAAAAGTTTCCTGTTTGAAATGATCATAATGAACATAATGGTTCAGATATCTTAAATTAATGACTGGTCTAAATTTTCCATTCTTTTTTGGAACAATAAACAATGTAGAAATAAACTCTCCTGGTTCAGACTGACATGGGACAACAGCTCCTTTACTAATCAGCTCAGTTACTTCACTATTTACAATATGCCATTGCTCACCCTGAAAGGGTATTTCATTGGGAGCGGTAACCTGATAAGGTATAATATCGAAATGAATTTTGTAGCCTGAAATAGCTTCCAAGACCCAGGGATCATTAGTTAATTGATGCCATTTCTCTGTATGAAATTGAAGTTTTCCAACATTACTCAAAGTACTAATAGTACTTACATTTACTCGTTTTGTGACGTCACTGTGGCAGTCGGAGACTTTTTTGGAATTTTGTAGTTTTTTGACCCTCTGTGACTGTAATTGCCTCTGTTAGATTGATAGGGCTGATATCTCTGACTCCCATAACCAGAGGGGTTGAAATTGCCATGACCTCTTCTTTGGTAACGTGAGTTTCCTCTCCCACGATAGTACATGTTTCTATTAAACTGTTCCTTACCAATAGCCACTAAAGAGTCGCAAGCTTTGATGTCCTTGGAGACTTCGTCACCAAATAAATTAGATGTAATGGGCATGGAAATATTACACAAAGAGTGATATTTCTTTTTCAGAGTAGGTCTAATCATGTAGCGTCTTCTGACTGATAAATTAAATTGTACTTGTCCCATTAATGTAATGGCATCAGCAAGAAGGGTTTTAGCTTCCGGGTTGCTTAATAACTGAGGCTTCATCAAGTCAGCTACTTGTAAAATAGGAATCATACTAGCAACCACCAAATTTTGGATCTCGGCAAAACTTCTGTCTTGAGTTTGAGAGCGCTTGTCCATAACTTTCCATATTTCATTGTTCACTAAAGGACTACAAGCCTTGTCACAGTTCTCAGGAACTTTGTATTTGCTAGTTATGGATTCTGTGTCACACTGACTAGTACAAGCTAGATTTATCATATTGGCAAGTGACTGCGATACAGCTTTTCCTTTTACAGGAGTCTTGAGACGAGGCAAGTCCCATTCAGAATCTTCGACTAACTCCCCTTCCTCAAAGAGGGCATTGGTCATATCAGTGAGAACATTTCTATTCCTTTCTTTACAAGGGGATTCACCATCCGAAATACGAGCAGAATCTACTTCTACTGTCAATCTGGGCAAATCAGACAAAGACCTTCCAGTTGTTTCATGAATATCTAATTCATAATTTTCAGCACTGTCATCATTTTGTGAACATTGAATGCCCAACAGAGTTCTCAAATTGACAATATCAGTCTCTGACAACTTTGAAATATCAAAACTGGGCGCACCACGTGCTGAAGAGGCGCCATTATTATCCCCCGATATCAAAGATTTCTTTGTTCCATGTTTACTTTTTGCCTTCGAAACATTCTCTTTCGAAACTTTTTCCTTGGAAACTTTCTCCTTCGGAGTGTTCTTTTTACTAGACTGTTTCACAGTCTTAGCGGGCTTTGGAACCTTCACTGGAACGATTTCATCGTCCGTCTCGGGAACAGAACTGAATCCCGAAAAAGAGGCATCTGACCCGTCAACGCTAACAACCACGTCTTGCTCATTCGAGTCCATAACGAATGGCGACAAATCACATACACTGGGACTACGTCCACAGCTGAAGCTTCCAAGACGGGTCAAACTTACCGAAAGACAAAGAAAAATGCAAAGAAAGCGCATTGACAAAAAGTGTCTTCTTATATCGAACGCCAGAACGATTATGAGAAAGCATGCTCCTGACTTCCGGTGATAGGTGAGGGTGTACTCGTTTAACCTTTGAAGTGCGGTGATCGAATAATGTTCGGAACGATATGCTTTTTCTACATGTGAAAGCTGAAGGCTTTACGGAAAATAATGGCCCTATGTTGTGGGTTCTCGGATTTCACATAGAGATAAAGAAGGAAATCTGTAAAAATCTTCTTGTCCCAAACCATAAGGGCTAGAGCTCTCATATATGGCATGTAGCATCATCTAGTGGCCCTCTACGAAAATACTTCAAATAATGGCCCTAGTGTGGAAATTGGCCCTATGTTGTGGGTTCTCGGATTTCACATAGAGATAAAGAAGGAAATCTGTAAAAATCTTCTTGTCCCAAACCGTAAGGACTAGAGCTTTCATATTTGGCATGTAGCATCATGTAGTGGCCCTCTACCAAAATACTTCAAATTATGGCCCTAGTTTGAAAATGGCCCAATGTTGTGGGTTCTCGGATTTCACATAGAGATAAAGAAGGAAATCTTTAAAAATCTTCTTGTCCCAAACCATAAGGGCTAGAGCTCTCATATATGGCATGTAGTATCATCTAGTGACCCTCTACCAAAGTACTTCAAATAATGGCCCTAGTGTGGAAATTGGCCCTATGTTATGGGTTCTCGGATTTCACATAGAGATAAAGAAGGAAATCTGTAAAAATCTTCTTGTCCCAAACCGTAAGGGCTAGAGCTTTCATATTTGTCATGTAGCATCATCTAGTGGCCCTCTACCAAAATACTTCAAATAATGGCCCTAGTATTGAAAATGGTCCTATGTTGTGGGTTCACGGATTTCACATAGAGATAAAGAAGGAAATCTGTAAAGATCTTCTTGTCCCAAACCTTAAGGGCTAGAGCTTTCATATATGGCATGTAGTATCATCTAGTGGCCCTCTACCAAAATACATCCAATTATGGCCCTAGTGTGGAAATTGGCCCTATGTTGTGGGTTCTCGGATTTCACATAGAGATAGAGAAGAAAATCTGTAAAAATCTTCTTGTCCCAAACCTTAATGGCTAGAGCGTTCATATTTGGAATGTAGCATCATCTAGTGGCCCTCTATACCAAATTACTTCAAATTATGGCCGTAGTGTTGAAAATGGCCCTTTGTTGTGGGTTCTCAGATTTCACATAGAGATAAAGAAGGAAATCTGTAAAGATCTTCTTGTCCCAAACCTTAAGGGCTAGAGCGTTCATATTTGGCATGTAGCATCATCTAGTGGCCCTCTACCAAAATACTTCAAATTATGGCCCTAGTGTGGAAATAGGCCCTATGTTGTGGGTTCTCGGAGTTCACATAGAGATAAAGAAGGAAATCTGTAAAAATCTTCATGTTCCAAACCTGAAGGGCTAGAGCTTTCATATTTGGCATGTAGCATCATCTAGTGGCCCTCTACCAAAATACTTCAAATTATGGCCCTAGTTTGAAAATGGTCCTATGTTGTGGGTTCTCAGATTTCACATAGAGATAAAGAAGGAAATCTGTAAAAATCTTCTTGTCCCAAACCTTAAGGGCTAGAGCTTTCATATTTGGCATGTAGCATCATCTAGTGACCCTCTACCAAAATACTTCAAATTATGGCCGTAGTCTTGAAAATGGCCCTATGTTGTGGGTTCTCGGAGTTCACATAGAGATAAAGAAGGAAATCTTTAAAAATCTTCTTGTCCCAAACCATAAGGGCTAGAGCTCTCATATATGGCATGTAGTATCATCTAGTGGCCCTCTACGAAAATACTTCAAATAATGGCCCTAGTGTTGAAATTGGCCCTATGTTGTGGGTTCTCGGATTTCACATAGAGATAAAGAAGGAAATCTGTAAAAATCTTCTTGTCCCAAACCGTAAGGGCCAGAGCTTTCATATTTGGCATGTAGCATCATCTAGTGGCCCTCTACCAAATTACTTCAAATTATGGCCCTAGTGTTGAAAATGGCCCTATGTTGTGGGTTCTCGGATTTCACATAGAGATAAAGAAGGAAATCTTTAAAAATCTTCTTGTCCCAAACCATAAGGGCTAGAGCTCTCATATATGGCATGTAGTATCATCTAGTGGCCCTCTACGAAAATACTTCAAATAATGGCCCTAGTGTTGAAATTGGCCCTATGTTGTGGGTTCTCGGATTTCACATAGAGATAAAGAAGGAAATTTTCAAAAATCTTCTTGTCCCAAACTGTAAGGGCTAGAGCTTTCATATATGGCATGTAGCATCATGTAGTGACCCTCTACCAAAATACTTTAAATTATGGACCTGGTGTTAAAACTTGACTCTATGTTGTGGGTTCTCGGATTTCACATAGAGATAAAGAAGTAAATCTTTAAAAATCTTCTTGTCCCAAACCATAAGGGCTAGAGCTTTCATATTTGGCATGTAGCATAATGGTGTTTTGCTGAGTTGCATTTCAGGTGAGCGATTTAGGACCATCATGGTCCTCTTGTTTAATTTTGAATCTGGCTCAAAATGTGGTCTCTTAGAGTCACACAAGGTTTTTCTAAGACTTGGCTCAGTGACCTACTTTTTGACCTGACCCGAATCAATATCATTCTTTTCTAAGATTTCACCCAGACAAACATTCTGACCAAGTTTGATAAGTATAAGGCTGAAATGTGGCCGTTAAGAGTGCACACAAGGTTTTTAGCTCCACTGGCCGAAGGCCAGCGGGCTAATGTCATGGCCCGGTGTCCGTCGTGCGTCCGTCCGTCCGTCCGTTCGTCCGTCCGTCCGTCCGTCTGTCCGTCCGTCCGTGCATTAACTTTTATTTCAAACATCTTCTTCTCTGAAACTACCCATCCAATTTTCACGAAACTTCACAGAAATGATCCTGCCATGGTCCTCTTCAGAATTTCTTGAAAGAATTTGATTCCTTCAAAAACTCTGGTTGCCATGGCAACAAAACTGAAAAATATTGGAAATCTTTAAAAATCTTCTTGTCGGAAACCATAAGGCATAGGGCTACCAAATTTGGCATGTAGCTTTATGTAGTAGACCTCTATCAAGTTTCTTCAAATTATAGCCCTGGGGTCAAAATTGGCTCTGCCCCAGGGGTCACAACTTTTACATAGGCTTATATAGAGAAAACTTTAAAAATCTTCCTGTACCTAGCCATAAGGCCTAGAGCTACCAAATTTTGCATGTAGCTATATCTAGTGGGCCTCTACCAAGTGGGCCAAAATTTTAGCCCTGGGGTCAAAATTGGCTCTGCCCCAGGGGTCACAGGTTTTACATAGGCTTATATAGAGAAAACTTTAAAAATCTTCCTGTACCTAGCCATAAGGCCTAGAGCTACCAAATTTTGCATGTAGCTATATCTAGTGGGCCTCTACCAAGTGGGCCAAAATTTTAGCCCTGGGATCAAAGTTGGCCCCACCGCAGGGGTCACAAGTTTTACATGGGCTTACATAGTGACAACTTAAGAAATCTTCCTGTTTTGATTTTTTTTTTTAAATTAGCCTTGCATCAGGGGTCTTATGTTTTACAGAGGCTTCATATGGACAAAACTTGAAAATCACCTTATTTCTATGGCTTTATCTTGTGGACCTCTACCAGGGTTCAAGTAATTAAATAGCTCTGGGATCAAAAATGGCTTTGCCCTGCGGGTCTCAACTTTCATATGGGCTTTTACAGAGAAAACTTTGTAAGTCTTCATTTTGAAACCATTTGGCTCAGCATTGAAATGTTTATTATTTATGGTTTATATTTATAAGCCAGTGGAGCGATACAGGGCCATCATGGCCCTCTTGTTTTTAAGATCTGGCCGGTGACCTACTTTTTGACACGACGTGACCCACTTTCAAACTTGCCAAAAACTTTATCAAGACAAACAGTCTGACCAAGTTTCACGAGTATGAGGCTGAAAATGTGGCCTCTAGAGTGTTCACAAGGTTTTTCTAAGATTTGGCCCAGTGACCTATTTTTTGACCCAACGTGACCGAATTCAAATTTGTCTGAGATTTGATCCAGACAATCAGTTTGACCTAGTTTCATGAGTAATAGGCAGAAAATGTGGCCTTTAGAATGCAAACAAGGTTTTTCTAAGATCAGACCATGTGATCTACTTTTTGAAACCATGTGACCCAATTCAAACTTGTCCAATA
The DNA here is from genome assembly GCA_945859785.2 of Tridacna gigas. Lineage (NCBI taxonomy): Eukaryota > Metazoa > Mollusca > Bivalvia > Cardiida > Cardiidae > Tridacna > Tridacna gigas. Next base: position 19,809,067 of record OX244035.2, read on the forward strand.
TTATATCCTGACAAACAGTCTGACCAAGTTTCATGAGTATCAGGCTGAAAATGTTGCCTCTATAGTGCACACATGCTTCTTCCTTAGATTTGGCCTTGTGACCTAGTTTTTGACCAGATGTGACCTAATTTTGAATTTGTCCAAGATTTTACCAAGAAAATTATTCTGACCAAGTTTCATGAGTTTCAGGCTGAAAATGTGGCCTCTAGAGTGCACACAAGCATTTTCTAAGATATGGCTTGGGGACCTACTTTGAGCCAATTTCAAACCTGTCCGAGATTCTATCCAGACAAACATTCTGACTAATTTTCATGAGTACAAGGCTGAAAATGTGGCCTCTAGAGTGCACACAAGGTTTTACTAAGATCTTGCCCTGTGACCTGCTTTTTGACTCCATGTGACCCAATTTCCAACTTGTCTAAGATTTTATCAAGACAAACATTCAGACTCAAGTTTCATGAGGATCTGAATGAAAATGTAGCCTGTAGAGTGCACACAAGGTAAATGTTGACGACGCCAAATGGACACAGCATGATCTCAAAAGCTCACTTTGAGCACTTTGTGCTCAGGTGAGCTAAAAATGCTGGTTTCAGCATTTTCTCCTTTTCCTGGCATGTTTTGTACCATCGAAAAATGCTATTTTTGAGTCACACTTATTTTGTTGTCTGCGGATGCTTTTAGTTTGGACAATCCAAAAATTTTGAATATTTGGTAAAGAGTTTTATCCCTTTAATGTTTATTTAATTTGAATAATGTTATATGGCAACCAGCATTTACTGCTTTTACCATAATGTTTTCTACTCTTTTAAAGACAATTTATTGTATTTTAGCCACATAAAATTTTCTTCTACAAGTACTGGATTTGGACAAGTCTAAAATTTTGTCCTTTGGAAAAGAGTTAAGCCATTACTAAAACATGCACAAAACATGCAGTCTGATCTTTCATTTACACAGCTCTGCTGAGACATTCTGGACAACAGCAAACTTGATTATTATGCTCTTTTTTCCAGAATAGAAATGTCCGTTGGGTTCATTCGGTGCTCTAAGGGTTAATGTAATTACACTGACAAAATGTTTGTTTGTACATTTATGTTGTTTAACATTGCTTTCAGCATAATTTCAGTAACATTGTTGTGGCAAGTGAACCTATCCATGCTTTCCAGGAGTTCCTTTTACCAGTTATTTGCATAACATTCTTCCAAGGCCACTGGCTGCTTTCCTATCAAACCATGTCAAAACAATGATCAGTGGTGAGAGAGGAATAAATCCTTTGGTACTGACTTAACTCTATATTACACAATCCCGACTTTCAACAACCCTGAGGAAGAAAGCTTTTGAAAACATTTTGGGAAAAGCAGAAAATACTGGTCACCAGCATTTTCTCCTTTTCCCATAATGTTTTCTATCAAGGGCAGATTTCATCAACTGGGCTACCTTTGTTGTCTGCAAAAGCCTTCAATCTGGACCAGTGTAAAATTTTGTCGTTTGGTAATGACTGTTAAGGTCAATCTGTGTAATGATGGAAATAACTGGTGTAAAATCTAGACAAGAAATGTTCAGTGTAGAAAAAGCAGTGTGTCCTTTAACAGTTAACTATACAATCCCAGGTTTAAATGAGCCTGGGCTTCTCAAAACATTGTAGGATAAGAAGAGAATGCTGGTAGCCAGTATTCTCTGCTTTTTAGCACACCTGAGGACATAGTACTCAGGGTGAGCTATTGTGATTGGTCAATGTCCATCGTACGTCTGTCCGTCTGTCTGTCCGTCCATAAACAATTACTAAAAACTCTTCTCCTCTGAAACTGCCCATCAGATTTCAATGAAACTTCACAGAAATGATCCTTAGGTGATGCACTTTCAGAATACTTCAAAGATTGGAATTCCATGAAGAACTGTGGTTGCCATGGCAACCAAAAGAAAAAACTTTAAAAATCTTCTTGTCCCAAACTGTAAGGGCTAGAGCTTTCATATATGGCATGTAGCATCATCTAGTGGCCCTCTACCAAAATACTTCCAATTATGGCCCTAGTGTGGAAATTGGCACTATGTTGTGGGTTCTCGGATTTCACATAGAGATAAAGAAGGAAATCTTTAAAAATCTGCTTGTCCCAAACCGTAAGAGCTAGAGCTTTCATATATTGCATGTAGCATCATCTAGTGACCCTCTACCAAAATACTTCAAATTATGACCCTGGTGTTAAAAATTGGCCCTATGTTGTGGGTTCTCGGATTTCACATAGAGATAAAGAAGGAAATCTTTGAAAATCTTCTTGTCCCAAACCGTAAAGGCTAGAGCTTTCATATTTGGCATGTAGCATCATCTAGTGGCCCTCTACCAAAACACTTAAAATCATGGCCCTGGTGGGAAAATTAGCCATATTTTGTTGGTCTCGGATTTCACATAGAGATAAAGAGGGAAATCTTTAAAAATCTTCTGGTCCCAAACCGTAAGGGCTAGAGCTTTCATATTTGGCATTATGGTGTTGAGTCTTTTTGCAGGTGGTTGTGGGAAAGAGGTTGATCACCATTATATCTTGAAAAGAGTCAACTCAATACTGATCTGCGAAAATATTAATTAATTTCTTGAGCATCTCTGCAACAATTACAGTAAACTTTGCATATTACTATATTGCTTAATACGATATATTGCTTATGACGTTAATCCCTTGGTCCCAACAGGGTCTGTTTTTAGCTCACCTGAGCACGAAGTGCCAGGGTGAGGTATTGTGATGGGTCATTGTCCGGCGTCCATCTGTCCGTCTGTCCAAAATTCCTTTAAACATCTTCTCCTCCTAAACCGCTGGGCCAATCTTGATGAAACGTGGCAGGGATGTTCCTTGGGTGAAGCTCTACCGAAGTTGTTCAAGAGATTGAATTCCACCAAAAACTCTGGTTGCCATGGCAACAGAAAGGAAAAAAATGGGAAAATCTTTGAAAATCTGCTTCTCTGATTCTAGAAGGTGTAGAGCTTTGATATTTGGTGTGTAGCATCTCCCAGTGGACCTCTACCAAGTTTGTTCATATGAGGCCCCTGGGGTCAAAACTGGCCCCGCCCCGGGGGTCACAAGTTCGAACATAGGAACAAAGAAGGAAAACTTTAAAATTCTTCTTCTCTGAAACTGGAAGGTGTGGAGCTTTGATATTTGGCATCTAGCATCTCCTAGTGGACCTCTACCAAGTTAGTTCATATGATGCCCTTGGGGTCAAAACTGGCCCCGCCCCGGGGGTCACGAGTTTTGAACATAGGAACAAAGAAGGAAAGCTTTAAAAATCTTCTTCTTTGATTCTAGAAGGCGTAGAGCTTTGATATTTGGTATGTAGCATCTCCTAGTGGACCTCTACCAAGTTTGTTCATACGATGCCCCTGGGGTCAAAACTGGCCCTGCCCCGGGGGTCACAAGTTCTAACATATGAACAAAGAAGGAAAACTTTAAAATTCTTCTTCTCTGAAACTGGAAGGCGTGGAGCTTTGATATTTGGCATCTAGCATCTCCTAGTGGACTTCTACCAAGTTTGGTCATATGATGCTCCTGGGGTCAAAACTGGCCCCGTCCCGGGGGTCTCAAGTTTCGAACATAGGAACAAAGAAGGAAAACTTTAAAAATCTTCTTCTCTGATTCTAGAAGGCGTAGAGATTTGATATTTGGTATGTAGCATCTCCTAGTGGACCTCTACCAAGTTTGTTCATATGATGCCCCTCGGGTCAAAACTGGCCCTGCCCCGGGGGGTCACAAGTTTCGAACATGGGAACAAAGAAAATTTTAAAATTCTTTTTCTCTGAAACTGGAAGGCGTAGAGCTTTGATATTTGGTATGTAGCATGCCCTAGCAGACCTCTACCTAGTTTGTTCATACGATGCCCCTAGGGTCAAAACTGGCCCCACTCGGAGGATCACAAGTTTCGAACATAGGAACAAAGAAGGAAAACTTTAAAATTCTTCTTCTCTGAAACTGGAAGGCGTGGAGCTTTGATATTTGGCATCTAGCATCTCCTAGTGGACCTCTACGAAGTTTGTTCATATGATCCCCCTCGGGTCAAAACTGGCCGCGCCGGGGGGGGTCACAAGTTCTAACATAGGAACAAAGAAGGAAAACTTTAAAATTCTTCTTCTCTGAAACTGGAAGGCGTGGAGCTTTGATATTTGGCATCTAGCATCTCCTAGTGGACCTCTACCAAGTTTGTTCATATGATCCCCCTCGGGTCAAAACTGGTCCTGCCCCGGGGGTCACAAGTTCTAACATAGGAACAAAGAAGGAAAACTTTAAAATTCTTCTTCTCTGAAACTGGAAGGCGTGGAGCTTTGATATTTGGCATCTAGCATCTCCTAGTGGACTTCTACCAAATCTGTTCATATGATGCCCCTGGGGTCAAAACTGGCCCCGCCCCGGGGGTGACAAGTTTTGAACATAGGAACAAAGAAGGAAAACTTTAAAATTCTTCTTCTCTGAAACTGGAAGGCGTGGAGCTTTGATATTTGGTATGTAGCATCTCCTAGCGGACCTGTACCAAGTTTGTTCATACGATGCTTCTTGGGTCAAAACTGGCCCTGCCCCGGGGGTCACAAGTTCTAACATAGGAACAAATAATAAAAACTTTAAAATTCTTCTTTTCTAAACCTTGAAGGCATAGGGCTTTGTTATTTGGTAAGTAGTGAACCTGTTCTAAGTTTGTTAGCCCACCTGAGCACAACATGTTCAGTCAGTTCGAAATTGGTTCACCTGGGGTCATAAACTAGGTCACTAGGTCAAATTAAAGAAATACCTTGTGGGCACTCTAGAGGCCACATTCATTGCTCAAATGACCTGAAATTTGGTCAGAATGTTTGTCTTGATAAAATCTTAGATGAGTTTGGATTTGGGTCACCTGGGATCATAAACTAGGTCACTAGTTCAAATTAAAGTAATACCTTGTGGGCACTCTAGAGGCCACATTTGTGGCTCAATTGACCTGAAAGTTGGTCAGAATGTTTGTCTTGATAAAATTTCACATGAGTCCAAATTTGGGTCATGTGGGGTCTTAAATTAGGTCACTAGGTCAAATTAAAGAAATACCTTGTGTGCACTCTAGAGGCCACATTTATTGTTCAATTGATTTGAAAATTGGTCAAAATGTTTGTCTTGATGAAATCTAGGATGATTTCAAAATTGGGTCACCTGGGGTCATAATCTAGGTCACTAGGTCTAATTAAAGAAATACCTTTAGGGCACTTTAGAGGTCACATTTCGTGCTCAATTGACTTGAAAGTTGGTCAGAATGTTTGTCTTGATGAAATATTGGGTGAGTTTGAAATTGAGTCAGCTTGGGTCATAAACTAGGTTACTGGGTCAAATTTAAGAAACACTTTGTGGGCACCCTAGAGGCCACATTTATTGCGCAATTAACTTGAAAACTGTTCAGAATGTGTGTCTTGATAAATTTTTTGATGAGTTCTAAATTGGGTCACGTGAGGTGATAAATTAGGTTACTAGGTCAATTTACGGAAATTTCTTGTGGATGCTCTAGAGGCCACATTTTAAGCTCAATTGACCTGACAATTGGTCAGAAATTGAATTATGCACGTTGAGTGAATTTCGCCTATTGACTCAGGTGAGCGATCCAGGGCCATAATGGCCCTCTTGTTATAAGAATATACATCAGTTAAAACGATATTCAGATAAAACGATATGATTTCTTCGGTCCTCTGAGTATCATTATAAGTGGAACCCTATTTTGGTCTTTCGCAGATGTCAACCCGTACCAGGTATGTGCCACTATTGGGAAACACCGAGTCTTTTAACTGCTTTCTGCAATTATTTTCTAATTGTTGTCAACTTTTCATTTGCCTGTCTATCAAAAGGTCATTGCATATCTAATTTATTTTTGGACCTACTCTTAAAAAAGGTATAATCACAATATTAAGACTGAATATCAAGGCCATATCGGTGAACGATGGCTTATATGCATTTAAATTCACAAACACATTTTGATAATTTACAATTTATATACACCAATAGTGTTGGATTTGGGTCGTTGTATGGGTAAAACATCTATTAAGCGACCACTCAAGGGACTGCCAAAATTGATCTCTTTAGAAAATGGTCTCTTAATGCAACAAAAACTTATTCAGATTACATGGAGTGGCAACATTTCTTGCACTCAAATAATACCTTACTTTCAAGAAAAGCCTTTGTTGGTAATACTCATTACAATACTCTCACTAAGACGATTGTAATAAGTACTAACAACATAGGATTTAGCTCAGCATAAAGGCTTTAATCCATGGGGCATTCAGTTCCAGCTAGTCTTATATATTTCAACAGAGACATTGGAATTCCTGTCGGTTAATAAAAGTGTTGGCTTAATAAACGTAGTCGCTTAGCTAAGCAAGATCAACTGTATTGCCCTTTGACAAATTGGAATTCATGAACAACTCTGGTTTCCATGTCAACTGATTGAAAAAAAAAAAAAAAAAAAATCAACCCAAACACAAAGCCTACAACTTAATTGGCAACAGTAGCACTCTACCAAAGTACATCGAATTGTGACCTTAGGAAAAAAAAATGAGTGCTTTGTTGTTGGATCCCAGTTTCCACATCCAAATAAAAGATCTTTTAAAATCTTCTTTCATCCAAACATTAACCCTAGAACTTTCATATTCAGCATGGACTGATGGATAGTTGTGCTCCGGTAAGAGCGAGCATATAGTCGCCACTTCGTCTGTCTGTCTGTCCGTCCGAAGCGATTTCTCAACAACCACTTGACGGCTCTTGTTTGCCAATAGCATTTACCAAATTTCTTCCTTGGAATCGCAAAAAGTCCTTTGTAGTCACAATGTGGGATCCAATATGTAAAGAGTGTATTCTTGGAATCCTCCTGTTCCATATTGTATGGCCCACAACATACATTTGGCATGTGATTCTGTCTGAAAACCCATTGTCAGCTCACCTGAGCATAACATACTCATGGCTAGCTTTTATGTATCCTTGAATATGCGTCGCCAAAAGTCCACTGTTTATTATATAAGTATCATAATTCGAGCATAATCTTGATCCATCGCCCAGAATGTTTGTAAGGTTGTGGACATGAACATGAACACACTCAGCAACCACAATTCTGGGCTCAGTCATACTCAAAATTTCCCTGGATGTTCATAATGACCTAAGGACAAATCTGATCAAAATGGGGACAAGCTAAAAGCATCAAAATAGGGGATCTTGATGACAATTCCATTGTTTACATTCTAGGGCCTATAATTTCGACTATCATTTTCTTACCTGCTCTGATTGTTGGTATTGTCATATGGATGAATCATTTTCAAAACTAAAACATTCCATCAAAAAACAAGAGGCAAGTGGCCATAACAATGACAGCTGAGTTGCATTTCAGGTGAGCGATTTAGGACCATCATGGTCCTCTTGTTTCATGTTTCCAGACCTTTCAGTGACATATCCCGTCATGTGAACCACTATTAGTAAGTCTATTTAAGTGATGTTGTTTGGTGAAGGATTAATAAAAAATAAACCACTCCATTATTCACATTATTCTATCAATTCATAATGTAGTGGTTAATCTGTAAGTATACAGGCTTACCTGAAACCACAGGCCTTTGAAACTCCATTGGTCTATCACGGAACTCTAAAATTTTCCTTGCTCGATCATCGAACACATTTGCATATTTGTGCATCACCTGTATATCACGGAACATTCAAATTTTCATTTACACCGTTACTATAAATAGTACATTGGCGTTTGCCTCTGCATTGTAGATGCAGTCGCCGATGTGCTTTTTTATAGTAACGGTGTCCGCTAAGGAAAATTTAATTATCCCGTGATAGACTAATGGAATTTCAGTCGCCTGTGGTGAAACACACCATTTGCTAGTGTACCCTCCCACTGTACAGTACATGTATTCCCCTTAGGAACTCACTGGTTGTTTACTAAATTAAATCAAGTACATTTGTATAAAATTTAGGTATTATGCGACAAGGTTGGACATGCCCTCTCTGCATACTCAGTTTTCTCCGTACGCTATTATTGTTATATAGCCGATAGCCATTACGAAAGGGTAAGTTGAATTTTGTTTACTAATAGTATGGTTGAAAACAAAATGTTGCTCATATAACTACACAACATAACTTCATAACTTTGCATGAAAAACCTAGCTGATCTGTTATCATAAGAACCCCCCTTCCGAAAATCTGGTGAAGAACAACCCATTGGTACACGATTTCCCTCTTTTAACAATATTGAGGAAAAAGGCATTTGGACAAATTGTGGAAAAAGGAGAAAATGGTGGTACCCAGTATCTTCACCCTTTTCTATAATGTTTTCTACACTCGGGAAGCCAATTTGTCATTGTTTGAGTCACATTTTATTTGTCCCCTGCAGCTGTTTTCCAATTGAAATTGTATTGTCAGATAAAGAGTTAATTGGTAAGTTTTGTTCTTGTGATATCATCTGTGTAGAAAGACACATGTTATTATTCTGGAGAAACTGGAGAAAACTGCTTTTTCCATATTGTTTAAAAAATGTTATCTGCTGGGATGTGAAGAGTGTATGGGTAATTGCCAGAACTGTTCTTTATACACTTTATAGTGTCATCCATCATTTCAGTTTTCACAAATTCTCAGCTTTGCCTTCCGTATTATGTCAGTGTTCTTCTACTTCTGTATTTTACCTAAAATTAAAACGAAACAGAGATAAGGAACAACATCCACAGCCCCAAGTAGGTCAAAGTTATCATTTGATAGATTTATTAACTCACTATGGATAACAGTTTTTGAAGATAAATTTATGAAAAAAAATTATGCGAAAATCATGTTATTCCTTTAAGCTGACACATTATTGCATTTTATATCATCCACCAAACATACATTCAGACAAGACTGTTCACCTAGGACGTTGTGGCCAATATTTTTGGGAATAAATTACAGGCATGTTCATGCTCCTTTTGGTGTCAGATTTGTAATGACCATTCTACTCTTATTTTGGGATCACGATCAAATGCTTTCAGAGTTGCCCTGGCCTAAGAGTCTTTTATTAAAAATAATAACTCACTACCATACAGATATCACATGTTAAGCCCCTGAAATACATCTTTGCAGGAAGAGGTAATATTTGTATATTTTATACCCCCCACAACGAAGTGGAGGGGGGTATACTGGAATCGCCATGGCTGTCCGTCCGTCTGTCCGTCCGTCTGTAGACACAATTTTGTCCAGAGCTTTTTTCCTACAGTTTTTCAAGTCATTTTTCGAGTTATTGCCCTTTGTAAGTTTTAACTTTGGATATTTGTCCGGGGCATAACTTCTGAATCGTTTAAGCTAGTGACATCAATCTTCATATACAGATAGACCACATTAATGAGAAGCGCAGTTTACAAGTACCATAACTCTTTTCCCACTTTTTTTTTCCAACTCTTATTTTTTTACGAAACCATTCTGCATTCTCTGACGAAGAGCTGTTTTGTGACGAGGAGCTGGTGGGGGGTATGATCACTTTTAGTGATAGCTCTAGTTCAATAAAGTATTCCCCTCTTTCCTCAAGTTTTCCTTTTTGTTAAATATTTACCAAACGACAAAATTCTAGACTGGTCCAATTTAACTTTTTTTCTTCACACAATCCCGACTTTTAATGACCCTGAGAAAGGAGCCTTTGAAAACATTGGTAACCAGCATTTTCTCTTTTTACCACAATGTTTTCTACCCTTTCTAAAACAAATTTCAATCTTAAAGTTGCATTTATTTTTTCGTCTGCAAGTGTTTTAAATTTCAACCGATTTAAAATTTTGTCGTTTGGTAAAGAGTTAAAGCATCAGCTAACAACATATGCTCAAATGATGAAATTGTCTCTCAAGGGGTAGAAAACACTGGGAAAAGAAAATGCTGTTTATCTGGATTTTCTTCTTTTCCCTGGGTAGTGAAAACATAGGATTGTTTATTAAATGGGTTGAAGAAAAGACATGGCATTACTTTCGAATGTTTCTCTGTTATGTCTTTTTTCTCATAGATCAAAAACAAATAGTCTGTATGGTAATAAGTAGAAACCATTACCTAACAAATATGCTGACACAATATCTAATGTTTATTGAGATAAGATAACACCAGAGAACAATGGAAATGAGAAAAGTCGGGCTGCAGTGAGTACTAAAGAAAATTCGTCAAACATTGTCAAAATTGATCAAAATTCTTCAACAATGAACAATCAAAACGAGTTTCAGTCGCCTGCTAACGGGAATTATCTGCAATATGGTCAACGGGTTGGGGAGCTTGGAGGACCACATCCTGAAGACTCATGTCAGCAGAGATAGGGTGCCTTATTACTGCCGACCGTGTATGTTCAAATGCCAGACCAAGCATCAAATGGGGCACTATTCAAGGCATGTGAAGATGGCAAAGACCCATGGAATAGTTAATCATGAGGAGTGGCAGGTCAAGAGCCCTGTACCGTACAAGATAGGAGAGGCGGATCTGATGAAGTTCTCACAGGAAGAAAGTGCTCTCTTCTTCCTATAGAGGCAGACAATGGAAGCCCAATCCAGACCTTGCACTGCTACTAAGGTACCTAGAGAGGCAATTACTAAAGATCTGATGTCGGAAACCGTAGGTCAGGGATACTTCGGGATGCCTGAAGAAATTTCTCTACGTAATCGTGCTATGCAGGGAGTGGAAATGCTAGAGGGAGCTAGGAAGCAAGTCACATCAACCTTCAGTCCAGCTGGGGTTGGTGGTTTGAGACAACCTGCCAGCAGCGGCTGTAGACTAGGATCACCAGTGCAAGTTAGCTCCCTAATTGGCGTCGGACTGAGACCGACAAGTTGTAACTTGGCACCAGTTGGGACCACCACACCACCTGCGTCCTACATCGCTACACCGTTGACCTCCCCGAATTACAGATTGCTGACTACCCCGGAGACAGGTGAAATAGAAGAGACAGGGACCTTTCTTTCTTTTCCTCAGCGACCGCTACAGCCACTTGTCACCTTGATACCTGAAAGAGCTGAAGACCCCACTTCGGCCTCCAGGATACTCCAGTCACAGTTCTGCCAGGAACTGCCCCTGTTACTGAGTTTCCGTCACCGGTGGCAAGCATTGCCAGATGCAGCGCAACAGTGAGGCCAACGTCCTCAAGTCAAGCTACATGTATGAGCGCACCAGAAGTCGTAAACCAAGCAAGAACTGAGCCGCATTTAGATCTACAAGACGAAGAGGAAGAAACTGAGGACCTGTGGTCGCAGCTCATGACCTCGGCGAGCTGACTGATGTTTCCACACCCTCTGAACCGCTTCAGCAGAAGAGGAAACACGGTGATGAGAAAATGATCACGACACCAAACGAACAGGCTAGGCCAGGAGATCAGAAAAGCGGCGAAGGACAGGAGTAATGTGAACCACCACACAAAAAGAGAAGTACCTGGGCCAACTTCTGAATTCATCTTAGTAGCAGTAAACACACTCACAACTGCTATTCAACATCTGTCAGGCCAGATGACGAGAAATGAGGAAAGACAGGAGAAGATGGAAAAGGCCCTGATTGAGATGTTCTGTTCTCTAAGTAAGGTCACGTACTACTAGGAAATTCTTAAGCAGAAAACAGCGTGAACGAGTATAACAAGAAGAAATGAACGTTTATGGAATTTAGGTTTTAATTTTGAGTATTACAGAAAGAAATGAACATTCACAGAAATTATGTTTTAATTTTTAAGTGTTAATATCAGAAAAATTAGTACCGGCTATTTTGTGAAGATTCTTGCTCATCAGTGATTCCAGTTTGATGCAGAGATAAACATCCCGGAATAAGTGATATTTAATGTTAAGTTATTTTAATTAACCCTCTACTATTTAGCTATTTTCAGACCCTGTTAAGTTTTATTAGATGTTTTTACACAGTTCAGGTTGAGAGAGAGAGATACGAAAGTAGATTGCGAGGCAGTGAGACAGTTAGAAAGGTATCAGAGAAAGACAGATAAAGAGATATAGAGAGGGAGAGAGGGAGAGCCCAGAGTTAAAAGTAAAAGTTAAGTCGATTACTTAAACTTGTTTTATGGAATCCATATGCTAATGGTATTCTATTTTTGTATTACAGGTTGAGTCGTTTTCACATATGCTTAATTTGGTGCTATTATTGTCATATCTCTTAGTCATGTTCATATTTGTTCAAAATTATGTTTTATAAACTGGATTGTTATTAGTCCTTCTATTTGGGGTCGTTAGATGGAACTTAATCGACCCTGGAGCGGGGTAATGTAATGACCCAGTTTCTTTTGACACAATTTTTCAGTGATCGAAAAGCAGCTGTTTTCTAATGAATAGTATCAGTGGTCCATATTCCACAATTTATTAAGATTTGAAGTTTGTCACTCACTGTCTGCGAGGACCGAGAGTTTACCTGCAATTTCATGTCTATTTCGTCCAGTTTGCGATCTGGCGAAGTCCGTGTGCTTTGCAGTGTAGCAGATCGAAGTGTATTTGTTTTCATTTCCATCCATATTGGAGAGTGAATGCTGGGATGTGTATGTGTCGTGTGCACTCAGTTGTGACCGTCAAAACTTTTTGAAAGTCAAATTCTGTCATAGTCATTTTACCCTGCGATTTTAATTATTAGGTACATGTAGATGTAAAATTTGTCTAAATATGACAGTCATGTAATTTATTCATTTCTGAACATTGTGATGGTAATTTTATTGTTCTTTTCATTTAAGTAAGGAAAGGTTTTCTGTTAAAAGTTATCGACTCCTTTGATTTTTTATCGGTAAAAATAAAAATGGCCAATATCGATTTCTGTCAGCGGCATCTTCCCAGCTGTTTTATGTTCTGGGATCATGTGATCTGGCTCTGATTAATTCCGGGGTCTGAGATTCCCAGAACTTTAGAGCGTGGGATCTCTTATCCCGGAGACAAAAACTTACGGGTTTCGGGGGGGTAGGAATTTCTGAGTGTAAAAGGAGACACCGCCACACCCCCCCCCCCCCCCCCGGATTTCCAAGATAACTTCAGACTTCAGATTTTTCTTGCGTTAGGTGCACAAACATTCTTTTGATTTTTTTTTTTTTTTTTTATTTTCTTTAGTTTTAGTTTTCTTTCCTTTTCCATATTATGTCATTCTAAAAAAAAGGGTTATCTTTTATTTAAGATAGGCTTAAATCAAAGTGTATTTTTAAGACTGATTCTTTAAGAGTTACTTAATAAAAGTGGGCCTTAACATGTGTAATTCAGTATTAATAGACTGTAGTTGTTATATTGTACCAATTTTGTTTTATTGATGACAACTGACTGTTTGATCACAGTCGTGTGAGAATGCCGAATAACTTACTGCTACATTTGGAATTTATACTTAAATTTGAGTCAGCCGCCCATATATTCTATTTAATCTAGTCATTGGTTAAATGCCACATTGTTTCTTACTTCTTTTTTGTTTATTAAAGTTTATTTATCCAAAGGATAAAGTTGTTAAACGAGACATGGCTTATTCTTTTAATTTTACCTTCTGGCACAATTAGAAATTTAGTCCTAAACATTGGTAGTTTCAAAGCTTTTGTTTCATCTGAAGTTCACCCTTTTTATCCCCCTCTTCACAAAGCCTAGACCTGAGTTTAGTGCTTTGTTGAAGCAAACTTGTGCAAAGCTGTGGCACGCCTAGCGACAAAATTGCGGCTATATTAGAAGAAGAGTCTCGCTGCTACCCTCGGCTCGCAACACAATTATTGTTGGCAGAGGTGGGACGGGTGAAAGGCGACTTTGCGTCACCGCAACTACCTACAGCACAGGCCCAGATTGCACAAGCCCAGAGTCATGGATCACTTTGCATTACCCCTAGTTATAACACACCACCGACATTTTTCAACCTAACGGGAACTGATCAGTTTTCAACTATTTTGAACAGGCTTGAATTAATTTCATAAGCTATCTCAGAGGACATACAAAAATCGGTCAAGTCTATAAATAGCCGATTAGACAAATTGGATTCGAAAGTGGTTGACCTTGAAAAAAAAATTTCTCTATGTATTCGACGCCATTTTCTGGTTTGTTTGTCGAGCGTAACGACCGAAATACCGCGTTACTAAGGTGGGCGTGCCAAACTCGCGTTTATAGAACGGTCAATTCTCTGCCTATATCTAACTTGACTTGATCAGCACAACAGATCACCCGAGGTTTGCTGAATGACAACCCATGGGTACCGAGACATTCATGTCCGTTGTGAAGGGAGCAGAATTAGACCAGCCTACGTGCTGTGGAGTCCGTTAAGCGTCTGCTCTTCTTTACTTAATATGGATAAAACCACAAAAGTGCAGAAAGGAGGCCGAATTTATTATTATCATTTTTTAATTCACCTGTGTCCATATTCACCAGTCCTTCTTAATTACATTCTTAACCCAATTCTCCCGAAAGAATCGTTTAACCCTTAAATGAAACTTTTAAGCCGGTAGTAAAAGCCCGAATAATGTTATTTCAATTTTTTTCCCAGAAAAAATATCTCGTAATCGAACTGTGTAGAACCAAGATCAGGCTGCGCATTCTGTTCAGTCTGATCTTGATCTAGACTTTCCGTAAAAGGTCAGTGAGTCGCGCTTAGCAGTTTGGGGGTTAAATTTCAATGAAACAGAACGATTGGTCAACACGGAGCACAAAATACGGTCCTTGAGCAAGAAATACGCTTCCTGAGCACAAAATATGGTCCCTGAGCACGAAATACGGCCCCGGGTATGAAATATTGTCCCTGAGCACGAAATAAGCTTCCTGAGCATGACATGCGATCCCTGAGCACGAAATACGATCACTGAACACGAAATATGATCACTGAGCACAAAATAAGGCCCCTGAGCACAAAATCCCTGGTACGAAACACGCTTCCTGAGCAAGATATGGTGTTCCTGACTACGAAATACGGCCACTGAGCACGAAATACGCCCACTTATCACAAAAACCGTCCTCGAGCAAAAAATTCAGGCCCCAAACACGGTATCTGAGTACAAATACTCCCCCTGAGTAACAAATAATGTCTTTGAGTACGATGCTCAAATGGGGCTATTGTGAAGTGTTTGGTGGGTAAGAAGTTGTCCATCGGATAATATTCCAAAAAGGACTCGGCTGCCATAGCAACAGGTAAAAGCCTGTTCCTCCAAAATCGCAAGTCGAAATTCTTTCCAAAATGACAAATTGTACTAAGATGAAATTGTGAAATAGTCTATAAAATTGGAACCGTGTTGGTTTTAATCAAAGAGATATAGCTTTTGAAGGTTTTCTTGGGTAAGGCAATTCAGATCCCCAGCCTAGTACCATGTGGTGTTCAAATATAAGGGCATGGAAGTGCGATAAAACAAGGGAAGTAACAGTGTCTTATTATGTAATGGTTTGTGCATTTGTTAATACCCGTGTCGAAAACACACACGTATGATAGACATTTTAAGCGACACACACACACACACACACACACACACACGTATGTATCGTATTACTGACCTTGCTTTTATAAATAAATTTAACTTGTTTGTCTTTCATAACAATGAACATGCTATTGATTGTCACACGAAAGAAATAAGAGAATGACCGAATCTAAGTTGTGAGAACTTGTGGCCAGACCCTTTTGCCTAACTTATATCTTTGTGTGTGTGTGTGTGTGTGTGTTATGTACATATATTGTACGATTTGTATAAAGATGGCAATAAAATATGTTTAAACTAGAAAGAAATAAGACCAGACCTAACAAAAAGCCCTTTGCGTCAATTTTATGAATCAAAATGGTAGTCTAAATCTATATGCAAATAAAAACAAATCTATAAGCCGCACAGGGAGCTTAATGCATCTCTGTGATAAACTATACCAAGCAGGTCATAACATCATTGTGGATCCTTAAAGTCCATTTTGTAGAACAATCGGCTGAATCATGAGGTAGATCTACACTGTTCCTTTGACATGTAGAAAATTGACCAATAGCAAAAGGTTTCGACCCATATCAGCCTGCGCGGACTGCAAAGGCTGATATGGGTCGGTACTTTTTGCAGATGCATTAAGACCCCTTTTCAGAGAGCATGGCTCATACACATGATCAGTCTGATCATTCAACTGAAATTGCCTTAGGGTTAAAAAAATATAAATACATCTAGATCTATAAAACTATAATAAGCAGATTCAACCTAGATCTAGGTGTCAAAGATTTTTGTAAATAAATCGGCGCCAGAACTATTTGACATGACGTAATATTTAATGTTGACGTCATAGAGTGACACTTCCTTTCTGGAGGAAGTTGTCCAGACACACTCACTTGACATTTTTAGGGTCAGGCTTAAAAAACTCCGTGCACGCATTTCAGTCATGTAAGTATGTTTTAAATCCATCATTTTAATTATAAGTAGAGGTGTGTTTATAACACGCGTGTATGTGTTCGTTATTTCTTTTTCAGCGATTTAAATTTCTCCACTTTCATTTTCCTTTTTCAAATTTGGTAAACTCTAATGGACCTACTGACAGTACATCTGGAATTAAAACCTGCCATTCTTCATTGTCTTCCATCTATTCTTCTCTATTTATCATGTAAAAATATAACTACTTTGTTGTACCCATTTGAACCCTTTACCACACAATCCCGATTTTTGCCGACCCTGCGGAAGGAGGATTTTGAAAACATGATGGTAAAGGAAGAAAATGCTGGTAACCAGCATTTTCTTCTTTTCCCACCATGTTTTCTACTTTTTCAATAAACAAATTTATCTCATCATTTGAGTCTTGGTTGTTAGTTTCTCCTCTATAAATGCTTTCAATATGGATGATTCTGAAATTTGGTCCTATGGTTAAGGGTTAAGACCGAATAAAAAATAAAGTTATATGTCCTACCTATGTAGATCTACAAGATGAATTTCTTCTATGTGCGATTCCGACTAGATCTATTTCGCGCAAAGATTTTAGAACAACAAGATCTGCTACAAAATACTAGACCTACCGAAAATATTCTAAATTTGGTAGATTAGACGTCTAAATGAATTCAAAATACTGAACATGCACTATGTGTTTTGAAAAAAAAAAAAAAATGGCCCCCCCAAAAATTCCTGGTCATTCAACGATTTAGAGGAAGGATTTAAATGTTTCAAACAAACAGAAGAAAAATAGAATCTACTTTAATTTTTGGGGAAAAAAAAAAACCACTGATATCTAGATCTAGATTTATTTTCATTCCTATATGCTGGCCTTAAATAACACCTCTTAAGTGTAGAATTCTAAAAAAAAAAAGGGGGAAAAGGAGCGACCTCTGAATTAAAGCAGTTGCCCCTTTTCACATCTGTGATTTCTAAACAATTTAAGGTATGGCCATCTTAACTCGCGCTTCGCGATCTCATTACTTTCCGTCCGATCTCCACATTTTTCGTAATAATTCGTAAGTATTTCGGCAGTATCGGAAGTATAACGGAAACGAGGATCTGGTTCCTTGCTTTATTTTTCAATGTATGGGTAAAACGCAGAATCAGCATTCCAAAATGGCGTCCCATGACAATTCCGACCGTGTTGTGTCAGGAAAGAAAGAGGAAAAAAGAGGTTTTACCAAAAGCATACGTGTAGATCACAACTATGACGATATTTCTTGATACTGTATTGGATATGAGTTCATAGCTAACCAAGGAAATTAATGTCATGAGCAGATTCCACAGACAGTAAGTCGTGACATTTGGAAGAATGGGAGACGAATTGTTAAACTTGGTGTTTTACTTCACAATTTGCGATCGTGTTCGTGTTGAATGGTGGCATATCTCTGTATTCGACCTTGTCCAATCTTGTTGGGGAATTACGAAAGGGACTTGGATGGAATCTGTATTTCAAATGTGAGAACACTGATTAACTATTAATTTGCATCCAAAAATAAACTCACAATGATTAATGCTTTAGAGTAGAGAGAAGACTACAGTGGAGGTCCACATCAGACTTAATTAGGGCTCCACAGTTCCATACAGAAACAGTTAATCGTGTTGCTGCTTACAGGAAAATTCAGAGATTGAAAAAGACTGAAACACTAAAGTCGGGGTACGTATGATTAAACAGCCTCCATGAGGCTTGATTAACCCTTTACCAAATAATCCTGAGTTGTAACGACTCTGTGCCAGAAGGTCTGTGCAAAAATTGTAGGAATAGGAGAAAATGTTGGTAATCGGCATTTCTTCTTTTTCCACAATTTTTTCTACCATATCAAAGACAGAAATTATCATTTAAGCATATCAAAGGTGGAAATCATCATTTGTGAAGCCACATTTAATTTGTCATCTGAAAATGCTTTGAATTCGAGTCCAAAATATTTTCGTTTGTGCAGGATGGAGCCTTGGTAATGGGTTAAAAACTGATCTGAATGATTAACTGAAAAACATGTTTACTGTCACATAAATTACAAGCTATTTTACTGATGATTTCATTTACTTTTCATAATTTTTATATTAAATGCCCCTTAGACAAAGTTTAGACTGTCAAAACTTAGATCATTTGCAGAGGACAATTCTTCAGGTGTAGAGAGAAAACATTGTGGGAAAATGAGAAATTTCATGTTACAGGCAATTTCTTTTTTTCCCACAATGTTTCCAAGATTATAATTGATGCGGACACTTAAAAACGTATTCTTTTTAAGGTATAGTGCAGAATAAATGAAATTTCTACTTATTAAATGTATTACCTTTTACGGGCTGTATAGTGAAAACCCTTGATTATGAAACAAAAAGGCTTGGGGTAAATTTGGTATTTTTTTTTTTTCTTAATTTTAGTGATGAAAGACAGCATTGGAGATCTGGATAGATAAATAATTCAACTAAATGTCAAGCCCATTTTAAAAGAAAATCTCCAAAGAATGGAATCCAGAGCAGGACAGTTTGTGGCTCCAGCATATGTGGTTTTAGACTTAAAACTACTGATTTAAGTATGTAAATTTCATATATATACATACAGTTTGATATATTTCCCATTTCCCACCTGTAATGCTAAATGGTAACTTGTGGGATTGATTGATCGATTGAATGGTATTTTACGCCGCTGTCAACATTATTACAGTTATATCACGGCAACAGCTCACAAATTCATGTATTTCCTGGGTTTCACTAGTATTAGGCTAGGGCTCTGAAGTGTCTTGCCCAAGAACACTCCCACAAAAAACCAGCAGATCAGTTGAGGCTCGAACCCGGGACTTCCAGGTTACGAGTCCCACACTCTACCACTGAGCCAAGCAGGATCCCGGTAACTTGTGGAAACACTGTAAATTATGTTAAACCTGTAAAATTAATATTGATGCTATTGTAAGCCGGTATGAGACAATAAATTTAGAAGCACTGCACAGTAAGGTAGAAAGGCCTTCAACATCGGCCAGATAGCAATGGGTTTCTACCCTTGCCAGGCTGCACTGACTGTAAACTGACCTTGGTCGATGCTTATCAAAGATCCCTGATGGTACCATTTAGAGTGAAGGGTCATATTTGTTTCTTATTCTTCTTTCTGACCCATTGCCTATTTTCATTAAAAAGACAATTATACCCCTGAATGTTTTCTATGGTATACTCGATCAGCCTGTCTTTTCATGACTGTCTGTTTAATGTCTATATTCAAAAAACAAAAGAAGTATTCTTTTTGCCGTGAAATACAATTTTGTTGCCATTGTATTAAACTTTGTAGATACATTTATTGGAAATTGAAGTTGTGCAAAACTTGTGAAATTGCCTGGAACCATGAATTCCACATCATGTAATATTATTATTCAGTTATTCGAACTCTGTTCCAGATGTCCAGATCTACACAATTGCAATCCCAAGTTATACTGACCCTGAAAGAAAATTATTGCAAAAGGAGAGAATGCTGGTAACAAGCATGTCTTCTTTTACCTGGGTTTCTACCCTTCCTAAGGAAAATGTCATTGGTTAATCCTGATTAATCTTGTTGTCTGCAAATGCTCTAGATTTGGTCAAGTCTTTAACTTTGCCCCCTGCTAAAGAGTAATAAATTTATATTAATTTTTCAGTCAGAGGACATCAACTCACTTGTCACAACTCAGCCAATTCTGTAATGAATGAATGAATGGAGTTTTATGGCCCGTCGACAGCTGAGGTCATATTGGGCGCATATACGAAGGTGAAAAGCGATACTGTGAAGTATTGATTTAGGAATGTATAAAACTATATGGGTAAAAAGTAAAAGGTACGCATAAGTGACGTTTAACGGATAAAAATAATAACAGAAAGGCCAAAAAAGCAAAACGAGTTAAGTTAGAATGTAACAAGGAAGATAAAACACTAAATTTTTCTGAAAAGATTTGCCTCTTTGAGGTATTCAAGTAATGATTCAATCTTCACAGTATCAAATAAAAGACTCATGTTGTCTACTTTGTAGTACTTATCGCGTATTTGCGCTAAGTCAACGCACTCGGTTAATATATGTTTCACGGTGAGAGGAGTACAGCACGGGATGCATTGCGGCGCCTCCTCTCCTTTTACGGCCAATTCTGTACCTACATCTAACCTCGTCCGTATAGAGGAGGCTTCCAATTCATTTTGAACTACCTATCACATGATCTTAAACATGGGCCAAGCCCCCGTAGCTCAGTCGGTAGCGTACAGGACTTGAGAACAGGAGGTCGCTGGTTCGATCCCCGGCTTGGCCAATTTCTTTCCGAGGATTGATGATAGTCATTGCGACAAGATTCATTCCTCTCTCACCGCTGGCCATTGTTTCGACGATGGTTATGCGGGAAAGCAGCCAGTGGCTTGGAAAGAATATTGTGCAGAGTACTGGTAAAAGAAACTCCAGGAAAGCATGGATAGGTGCACTGGCCGCCGCGATATAACTGAAATAATGTTGAAAACGGCGTTAAACACCATACAATCAATCAATCAATCTTAAACATGGCGGAGACCCTGTAAATTGCTTAGCAACGAAATGAACAACGACGGTGAAGTTATTCACATCTATTGATCAGTCGATGAAAGTTCACCAGGGAAATGATGAACCACGATAAAAAATGAATGCGGACGGAAATATTCTTAGAAAGATATCGACAGAAAATTGTGACTCATTTTCTTTTTTAAGAGGAGCCTTACAATTTCAACAAGATGTCTGTTTGTAAAACAGTCATGTCCCCCTACTGCCACATTGATACAAGAAGTGGCACAGTTCATAAACTGATATCAAAAGAATTGATTGGGAAATATCGAGCCAACCTTGATAAAATTTGGGCCACATTTGAGCAACTTGAGCCAAAATAAATTATTGCATTGCGAAGTGACGACCTCATTCATTAGTCACAGTTTTGTTTAGCAATAACGGAATCTCTATTTAAAAACCATTGTGGAAAGTCAAGCTTTTGTTCTCAAAACCAATGCTTGTTTTTCTACAATGTTTTTCTGAAAGGTTAAATGTATAATAGTCTATATTACATGGGAGCAGTTTGGTGTAATTCAAAACCTGGAAGGGAAAAATCATTTTGGTAAAAGGAGGAAATGTTCAATAAAACAATTTCCTTTTCTTCAAAATGTTTTCTAAGGCTTTCTACTGCTTTGAAAGCTTTGAACGTAATGGGAAGTCTAAAGGAAAAATAAATAACTCAATACAAAGCAAACAAAAATCAAATTCAGTAACTTTTATTACACCCTTTTAATCTTTTTATCATGTAACACTATTCACTTTTGGTACTGAAACCAACTCTCAATCCCTGAAAGAAAAGTAACAAATATTTTTAGATAAAGATGAATGTATACCGACCTTTTGATTTTGCATGTTTTGACACAGAATCTCTCTTAAGAACTGTGCATCCCACAGTGAATGTGTTTGATTTCTGCATTTTGCTACATAAGTTACAGAACATTGCTTTTGAACTTGGCTCATAACGTAGCCATGGATTTCCAATTTTCTTGAAATTGTCTACATGGAGATTTTGTTTCAAGCTTAGTTTTTTTAGCTGGAGGTGTGTCAAAGAAGTCTAAAGAACGTTTAGAAGCCATAGTGACAACTGATACTTTCCAGTATTTCCCCATGTTTATATACGTCATCTTAGATAAATTATAAAGTTTGCAATGTTATGTTTTTCACATAAAGTCCATGAAAATCATTAGATAATTGAAGTAAAAATTCCACATACCTTTAATTATCAATCGGCGAAAAACATCCACATAATTCAATCCTTTAATTACCGATAATTTTTTGACAAGTCCATCTTTAATTGGAGATGGGTCAAAGTACCAAGTCAACGTCAAAGTCTCTTTAATCACCCAGTAATGTAAAACATTATACATGGGGATATGACAGAGTAATGTAAAGTTTGGTGAAGACAATATTTTGCAGTGAACATACATACACACAAACACTCACTCATACACACTTTTAATAAATTCATGAGGGGGAAATCATGTCGAAAAAGCATCCTTTATATTGGTGAATCATGAGGTATTGCTTATACTACAAAAAAACATTTTAGAAGTTGTTAACCCTAAGAATTGCATATTCAACTGGTAACCAGCAGAATTTCCAATTATTACGCATTAATGCAAGTTTGAAATGTTTCATTCTATAAACATGCTACTATTTGTATGGGATTGTTGGTACGTTGGCAAGAAGTGGAAACCAAGATCAGACTGTAAGTAGGTACAGGCTGATCTTCGTTTACAATCTGCATACAATGCCTAGAGTAACATGAAGCAGAGTATGGGTTTCTCAGTGAAGGGAAACATTTCCTTTATCTCTACTATTTAAATAGATAGCAGATAATTTGCTGGAAAAGAACTGAGATAGTAAATGCCTTTCAAAATAGCAAAGTGGAAAACAAGCGTCAGTGCTGGCTAGGGGCGTGGCTATGCAAACATGACCATGAGGAATTACACAATCACGTATATAAATAGATTTACAACAGTCAACAATATTCAACAAAATCAATTTGCACGTGCGTCCCGCGACCTGACGTATATCGTAGTAAATAGTTTGACCTTGTCGATTACAACTCCATTCATAGAAGGGATAGTGGTAAATATAGGTCAACAATCTCAAGGGATTGAAAACAAACGTGTAAGTGCGTCAGTGGAGGAACAGATATAAATGGAACGTACATGTCTTGCAAGGTAAGCTATTTGAACTTTTGCATGATCACTTTAGCGAATCTCGCGATTTTACTAAGTACTGTTGGTGACGTAGACTTCATCAGATGACATGCGTCAGCAATAATCGCTAATCAAGTAATTAACATCCTTTAATTGTCTGATTTATAGCCCACTTCAATTGTTAAACGTGATAATCTGTCAACAGTTCGCATCATTATACACACCGCCGTGTGTGTACATACAAGATTGTAAACAGTCGCCGATACACAGACTGGGTTATCGATTTTTTTCTCGGCACGTGTGTTCGACTTCCGGTTTTTCCCAGTCGACTTCGATGCTTACTACGTCCCCCTTAATACGCGAATAACATGTTGGAGCCACAAGTTGAGCCACACACGATGATTTTTGAGACGATTTTTTTTTTTTTTTTTTTAGCAAATGGCTCAAGTGGCGAACGGCAGCGCGGGCCCTGAATCCTCTGGTGGTCACTGTGACCTTGACCTTTCACGGATTAACCTTAAAATCAATAGGGATCATTTACACTCCAAGATGAATATCTGTACAGAATTTGAAGGACTTAGGTCAATTCTGTGTGTAGTTATCATCTGGACAAGGTTTGGTCTATATATCATTAAGTTGAAGGCCACTGTGACCTTGACCTTTGATGGATTAATCTCAAAGTCGATAGGGATCATCTACACTCCGAGACAAGTGTCTGTGCCAAATTTGACGAACCTAGGTCAATTCTGGTCTAGTTATCATCCGGACAAGGGTTGGTCTATATATCAACATGTTGACGGTCACTGTAATATTGACATTTGACCCATTGACCTCAAAATCAATAGGGATCATCTACACACCGAGACAAATGTCTGTGCCAAATTGGACGAACTTTGGTCAATTCTGTGTCTAGTTATCATCCGGACAAGTTTTGGTCTATATATCAACATGTTGACGGTCACTGTGACCTTGACATTTGACCGATTGACCTCAAAATCAATAGGGATCATCTACACTCCGAGACGCATGTCTGTGCCAAATTTGAAGAACCAATGTCAATTCTGTGTCTAGTTATCATCCGGACAAGGTTTGGTCTATATATCAACATGTTGACGGTCACTGTAACCTTGACCTTTGACCGATTGACTTCAAAATCAATAGGGATCATCTACACTCCGAGACGCATGTTTGTGCCAAATTTGAAGAACCTATGTCAATTCTGTGTCTAGTTATCATCCGGACAAGGGTTGGTCTATATATCAACATATTGACTGTGACCTTGACCTTTGACCGATTGACCTCACAATCAATAGGGATCATCTACACTCCGAGATGCATGTCTGTGCCAAATTTGACGAACCTAGGTCAATTCTGTGTCTAGTTATCATCCGGACAAGAAAAGGTCTACCGACTGACGGACCGACCGACATGTGCAAATCAGTATACCTCCCTTCGGTGAAGGGGAGCATAATAATGTTAAAAACGGTATACTTCCAGCAATGAAATATACTGACTAGGTGCATATCAAGTTACGTGATACAGCCAAGGGATTTGATCACCGGATCACCTGGGGTATGCTGAATGGACATCAACTGCCACACATAACACAAATAGCAGGACAAGAGGTGTAATAAAACTGAACATGGTGTAAAATGTTTTATATCACTGAGTAACCATTGGGTTAAAATTTAGAAAAATGTTTTGTACATCAAAGCTTTCAACCTACAGAAAAAAAAACTTGCCAAGTTTGAATGTCCTATGACCATGAGAAAAAAAAGGGGGGGTTTTGAAAACATTTTGGAAAAGGGAGGAAATGCTGGTAACCAGCATTTTCTCCTTTTTCCACAATGTTTTCTAGCCTTTCAAAGAGAAAATTCGATTTTTGAGTCACATTTATTTTGTCGTCTGCAAATGCTTTGAAATTTGACAAGTCTTTAATTTTGTTGTTTGGCAAAGAGTTAAACCTGATAAACCAGCCCCCTTTTGACTAACAAACCCTCTTTAACAATGTGATTTGTTTACTATTGTGCATTTTAACCAAAGGGTATTGTTCTTGAGAAGTTGCTGTGTTTTTATTTTAATTTTCGTCTGCAGCCGCTTTCAATGCGCAGTCTAAAATTTGTTATCTGGGAAAGGGTTACAAACCTCCAGATAAGAGGGAGTGATAGTATTCTAAATCTTATTATTTCTCTTCCAAACCCTATGTTGTGGGTACTCATTAGAATCGTCTCGATGAGTCGATTCTAATGAGTACCCATAACATAGGTTTTAGTGGAAAATGATTAATATTTTCAATTTTGACATCAAAATTACTCCCTCTATCTGGAGCTCTGGCCGGTTAAAAGACTGAAATTCTTATTAAAACCTAGTAAAGTAGTTATTATTTTACATTTTCTTGCTAAAGATATTATTTATTATGGTTTGATTATAGCAAAATTTAATGATATTGTTTCATTCATAAAGTTTCTGACTCTGACTAGCCAATTATCTGAAAAATCAGACGCATGAAATTTCAGTAGTACTTGTTTTTAATGTCAGATATTTTTCAATTTGGCTGGTAAAAGTTATTTTCTTTCATCTTATTTTGTCATAATATTGTTAAGGAAAATTTTTATTTTTATATCAGTTTTAGGGGTTGCATTTCTTATTTAAACTCAGAACAGCAGCTCTTTCACACCCTCCTGTTTCGGACATTGGAAAAAATGAGCGTTTAACCCTGTGGGGTGCACATGTTAATTTGGCAATAGCTTATACATATATTTGCAATGGCTATTTTGTTTCATATATTTGTAAGGACAATCATATTGGTGATAATAAAAACAAAGATAGACTACTTTTATCATTCTTTGTTGAGAAAAATATTATTGGAGAGGTCATCAGACCTCTCCAACAGTGGTGAGTTTAAAAGGCAGACTGCCTCAGAAATTGCTGCCTAACTCCATGCTTTTCTGCGAAATCGTTCTGATACACAGTCTCTTTCGTCATGGTTTTATAAATAAACCGAAATAAAAAAACTGAAATAGGAAATAGACGTGTTTTGTTTTTATATGACGGATTTCAAAAAGGATTTGTTATATTGATTTGATTGCAAATGACTTTTCCAGTGGTTGTAATTTTTCATTAAACAAATAAAGCTACACACACACAAAAAGAATTTCGTTAAAAAAGAGAACACCGCGGGAAAAGATCACGCGACTTGAAAACGTGGGAAAAAGGTCACGTGTCTGTCATGTAATGCAGAAGAGGTTTCTTCTTTTACACAGCGGCGATCATATAATGCCTTACTTATTTGTTTACATGTACCAAAATATATTGAAATTAAAAGCAGTAAGCTATTTGAAAACATTGATGCTGACCTCTCCTGGCTTCTTTTTTAAAGAAGCCAACTTGTTGTACAATTTGGGTGGTGGCGGCC
Organism: Tridacna gigas; assembly: GCA_945859785.2. Lineage (NCBI taxonomy): Eukaryota > Metazoa > Mollusca > Bivalvia > Cardiida > Cardiidae > Tridacna > Tridacna gigas. The sequence goes on from OX244035.2 coordinate 19,835,498, forward strand.
ATATTGGAATTTCGAAAGGGTGGGGGTGGTGTAACAGAAATTGAATTTTCTTGAAAACGACAGGGAGAAATAATTTAATATTTCACACTTTTATGTCTAATACAATGCGCTAATACCCTATACCAATTAAACATATGTATTGAAAAGTTCGCGTTAGGATGGTCATACCTTAAGGAATGTGAGCCATGCTCTATAAAAAGAAGGTTGATTGCATCTGCAATAAAATCATCGAAGTCCGCGCAGGCTGACCTGAATTGAAACTTTTTACTATTTGTAAATTTTCTGCATGTCAAAGGATCAGTCTACCGCTTGATTCAACCAATTGTTACGGATCCATAATTATGTGATAAATCGCTTGTTTTAATGCATCACGAATATGCATTAAAACCCCCTTTTGCCAAAGCATGGCTTACATGTCTCTTGTTCATGTCTGCGTAGTGCGGGGTTAAGTTTACTGTACATGATGCTTCATCATACAGTGTCATCACAATATCATCTCACACCTTTTTAAAATTCATCTGTTATTCTGACATTTCACATCAGTTTGCCGTTTGAATCAGCCAAAATAACTCAGTGACCCCAACACAGGATTAGGTATCGCACTCCTAAATCGATCGGCACAACCGAGATATTTCGGAAACGGAATTAAGAAAACTTGTGCATGTTTATTTTGCTCATTCAATGTGTTCTTAGTAATTTTGCCCCCTTTCTTTAAAAGGTAACGTTACACATTTTTTTTTTTTTTTTCAGGACTCGCTTATAAAATTCGTTTTTTCTTTTTTTTTTCAATCGGTATTCGACAAATAAACCGGCAGTTCTATTTTCTGTTGTTGATAGTAAGGTATTCCAATATTTTGAATCAAGTAACGTTAAAATGCTTGGAAATACTCTTATTTTTATCAAAATCTATTCTTAAACCGGCATGTAATTAACCAATTTCAAATACACACTAGCGGTCAAAAGTGAAGAATGTGTGAGTTAAAATGCAAATTTAATTCATACATCTTTTTGATAAGTGATTGATTGAACTGATTGATTGAATGGTGTTTTACGCTGCTTTCAACATCATTTCAGTCATATCACGGCGACAGCTCACATATTCACGGGTTTCACCAGTACTAGGCTAGGGCTCTGAAGTGTCTTGCCCAAGGACACTCCCACGAAAAACCCAGTGGATCCAGTGAGGCTCGAACCCGGGGCCTCCAGGTTACGAGTTCTACACTTTACAACTGAGCCACGCAGGACTCCTTTTAATAAGTGTAAATATTATTATGATTCTAATAATGTGCTACAGTGGAATCTGTCGAAGTTCCATTCGCTGGCAGAAAACTGTATTGTATAACTAAACCAAAAGCTGCCAGAGTTCTTCTGCATTCTTCTGCCAGCAGCTGGAACTTTGTAAGACCGTTCTCTAACATATTGTCAGACTCATAATAATATCTATACTTTTAAATGGTATGAATTAAATTTGTCTGCAATTTTACCCTCGAATTGTTTGTTCATTTGACAGCTAGTATGTCTTTAAGTTAAGCAGAGGAGAAGTTGTCTGTTACTGAGACCAAAGAGATCCTGGAATAGGGTATCCGTGTTATGTAGTTTCTAGTTGTTCTTAAACTTACAGGCTAGATTACTACTGCCTTTGCGAATTAAGATATCGACCATTTGGTTTCAAATGCATTGTAATTTTGAATGTTTTGGCTGTATCAAAAGATACTAAATCTATTTTGACCGAGAAATACTAATTTACAATTACTATATTATAGCAGAGAATGAACAACTGTCCTCAAGATTTCCAATCGTCTGAAGCGAGATTTTATCGAGCCTTTAACCAGGGATTGTTTGATAGACGATCCCTGCTTTAATCCGTAGGCTGCTAAGCGCGACTCACTGGCCTTTTGCGGACAGCGTAGATTAAGATCAGACTAAACAACGTGCAGTCTGATCTTGGATCTACACTGTCCGATAAGGAGATTTCGTTTCTCTAAAAATACCTTTGAAATAGAAAAATTTGGGTTTACACTATCGCTTTGAAAATTTTATTTCTTTTATTTAGCAGGATAAGGGTTAACATACGTCATATACAAAACGCAATTTGGCGGTCATCTTCCTGTATGCAATTTCGAAACGATTGTACTGACATAAATTTACACTCAGAATCAGGAATCCCCCCAACAGACGTTTTGTCCAAAGTGTAAGTGTGTATCTTTGAGGCGCATTTGTCAATGCTTATTCTACAGTGCACGGTTGACTATTACGTATGTGTGTTCCATATCCTTTCTTCGATACATAATTGATGTTGATCTAGCCGTTTCATGACCACTTATGTTCTTTTCTTCTTTATAGAACGAGAACGGAAATTGAAAAAGCTGTGAAACAATGTTGTAAGTTGATTTACTTTTATCATTTTTAGCATTAAATAGACCTCTATATTTTCTTGCTTCGCCCCACATTTCTCCCCCTCCCCCACCCCGCCACACATCCCAAGGGTTAACTCTTAACCCTTAAAGTGCCTTTCACTATAGTTACCTTTGCGGCCAATGTAGATCAAGATCAGCCTGCTCAAAACGTGCAGCCTGATCTTTGATCTACACTGTCCGCTTTGCTGAAACACTGTAGATATAAGCAACCATGAAATTACTATTATTCGGATAGATGAACATTTCTGTTGGTTTCATTCGACGCTTTAAGGGTTAACTAGGTGACCTAAGTCGAAAGCTTTCTCTTATTGGAAGATTGCAGACGACAAGTTCAGTGTTGCTAAAACAACTGGATTTGTCCCACAAAGGACAGAAAAACATTACAGGGTAGAACTCGGAAAATGCTGGTATCCATGGTAGTGTGGTAAAGAGTTGTTTCATGATTAATCTGACAAGATCTGAGTTTCTATACTCTCTCTATATGGGCGGTGCTCTGGCAGAAGGGGGTATAATCCATCGCCTTGTTACATTGTACCAAGCAAGTTATCACATAATAATGGATCCATAAAACCCATTTTGTATAACAACAGACTTAATCATGTGGAAAAATGGTCCTTGAGCATGCAGAAAATTCACAAAAAACTTGAAAAAGGAAAACGTTTCGACCCATGTCAGCCTGCGCGACTGCGCAGGCTGACATGTGTCGATACATTTTGCAGATGCGTTAAACTCCCAGGCTTTTCACAGCGCATGGCTATTATAGATTCTACCAATGATAAACGTTGATTTTCAATAAGAAGGTCCATTTCACGACAACAAAAAACGGAAAAATGGAACTTTCTGGTAAGGTTATATCACCAATATCGAACAAATTTTATACCTCTGTGGAATGTTGTCCGAAAATTTTGAATGCATTGCTTGTCTGGTTTAGGAGATAAGTACATTTAATGGAGGCCATGTCTTTTCCTAAATTTCTGTTAAAAATAACCTTCGTGACTAGGCGCTTCACTTTTTAAATCTCGCTTCTTACAGCAAATATGTGTAAAACTTGGTTGTAATAAGTTCCATACGACGGAGACACATATTACTTCGGACAAAGGGAAATTTAACATATCTTTTCTCCGATACAGTTCTGCTATAACTTTCAAATTAAAGGATCTCGTTTTAAATATAACAACCGAGGACTAACTTATAAATTCATCTATTCTTGCAGAATCCATACTAGAAAATATTTCAGACTTAAAAATATTCCTTGCCTTGTAAAATCAACATTTGGCACATATTATTCTGAAAAAAGTAAATTCGCGGTACTTTACTACGACACAAAGTATGCAGTGTAATTAAAAGACTCGTCAGACTGAAGTAACGAAAGTGTAAGACGAATTTGAAAACCACTGTAAAAGTCTTTGAATGTAAATTAAACAATTGCCCGTATCTGGTTCAATGTAACTCTACACACACACACACACACACAAAAAGTGTTTTATGTCACAGCAGCTCATTTTTCGACCTTAAACCTTCGTTACGCTGGCAAAACCTTCGTTACACAAGGAAATGCATGTATATCAGATGAACTATGTTTCGGAAGAATCGCCGGTCTGCTTTAAACTGTAATCGACATTTCTGACAAATAAACTAGATGCCTCTTGGACGGCTGGAAACAAATTACAAAATATTTACAATAGCAGCATGACACTAAATGAAATCATCGTTTCATCATTTCGAGTAAATTTCATTCGATATGGTTTTTGTGGATGTAATCGTATTTGTAATTAAGTTTAGATCTAGAATATTTCATAAAAACAGAACAGACGAAAATGTTTTGACCAAGTGTGCTTGAACTTCATGGATAATTTCATAAAATCTTCGTTACATCACTGTAAAGAATGTTAAAGTTTAGTCAAATTAATAGTAGAAGTAAAGCGTCTTAGATGTGGTACTGCTTTTCAGGTAATCATAGAATTTGATTTAGTTACAAACATAGGAAATAGTATGCTTTTATGGTGAAAAAGTAAGCCATGCAAAAGTAAGCCCTCTCTCATGAATGCCTTTTAGTGAATGCCTCAAATCAGGTTTAAAAACCGTGAGTCATCGACCTTTCTTGTCTTTGAAACACCACGATGATAACGCAACAGTGATATGAGCGTTAGAGTCTTATTTGCCTTTGAGAACATGACTTTTCGTGAAGTTCCGTATATTTGGTAACGAAAGTTTGAGTAACGAAGAATTTATTTGACTATTATTTCATCAATAATGCTTTAATAGACCTTTGTCACCTACGCTGACTACGGACCGCGGACACCTGACCGCGGACTTTTAAAAGGGGTTGTCTCAAAGTAGTAAAATAAAAAAAAAAGAGGGTAATAACGTCTCTCAAACATTTATTTTCATGTAACAAATTATGCATTATCTTCCGCATTGTCTGAGCTTATTCCGAGTTCATGTAGAATTTTTGGACCTTTCTTTTCATGAATTCCTGGTTGGATCTGATAATGTCCGCCAGAGATCACAAACTGGATATCAATATGTTGTGAGAAGAGTATTGTACATGTAGTATCGTACCTCAATTTGCATGAAATTATCGGTCTTAATTCTCTTCTTTCGTTAAAGGGAAACTATATTGAAATAAACGTGATTTTGTGGTTAAATCTATTTATTTTTAACACTGAGAAATGGAGAAGTTACTTGTTTTGAGTAATTACTCCATTTTCTTCAACCGCCATTTCTATGGCCGTGTCAACCGGCACACCAACACCCTCAAACTCATAACTCCTCCTCCCTCTCCACCTATACACACAACGACAACAACAACTGCAGCATTGACCAAGCGGTTAGAGAGGGGAACGACTACGTGTGTTCGAATCCTGCCTGGTCAAACCATAGTTTGGAAAATAGAAGATAGAAGAAAATAGAAGTAATAACTCCCCCCCCCCCCCACCCCGGCCTTGGCCTTGGCCTTGGCCGTCAGGATTACGAAGACAACACTAGGTCTGGCTTTCCAGTGTCAGGATAACGGATTGGGCAAATCCTGTTTAAAAAGTCGAGGAAAACACACGGATAGGTAAATCGTGGCCGTATCTAACTAAAAAGTTGTTGAAAAGGGCGTACAACTCTAATTACAACAATACCAAAATCGCTTCGCTGTGTTTTAAATATAATTTCATGGTTTGTATGATTTGTTAGATTTTGATCCTGAAGAGGAGATTTGAACTTTATCAATATTTGTTCTTTATTCCACAGAATATGCGCCCAACAAGAAAAAGACATTTGCTTTCCATAATGCCGGTGCTGTATCAAGTACAACTAAGCATGTATATATATTTTTTTTTCAATTGCTAATTTTTTTTTATCTGCTTTCACAACCCCTACCACGTACAATGTAAGACTTAGTGTTGACGCCAGGAACAACAACATATAAAAGACGTGTTTTCCTTGTTTCCAGAGGATCATCGATAATTCTATTATCAGATGGGGAGACAAGTGAGACATTCATTCAGTTGATCAACATTCTTGACGGTCGTGATATTCAAAACAACAGACATGCATATAAACTGTCAGTTCTTAATGTTCAGGGTTCTTTTATTTCTAGTGCGGTTGCGATAACATCCTAGCTTGTGTTTCTATGTTTCCTTTCCAGCATACTTAACGTTATCGTTTCCTCAGTTAAAGGAACGTTTACTCCATGTTTCAACTTTTATATTGCTTTTTTCATACGCTGACTCTTTAGAAATCAGTGGCTAGATCTATTGGGGAAATTACACAAAATTCCTTCAGCAGTCGGGAGCCAGTTGATTGGACGTCGCAACAAATAAACATGTCTGCGATAGAACCAGAGAAACAGTGCTATTCAGATCATCAGAGCTGCCATGTTATGCAGTAAAGATAGTGACAGACAGTAACGGAAAGAACTGTATATTGAAAGCAGATTTCGCACAAACGCACAGCAGCTCGCCTTCTTGGCAAAGATTTACCCTTGAGAAGAACTTGACTTCCCTGCTGACTACATTTACTTGCGGATGAAATGCAATTTTTATTAATATCCTATACTTACAGCTTTCACAGCAGCCCGACTAAAAAAAAAAAAAAGAAATCGAACTGCGGAAATGTCGAACGTTTTAATCGACACTTAAAAGCATACAGTGTGACAGTCGAACAAACATTAGCTAGTCTAAGGTCATACAAGGCAACTGGCGCAGTTTGGAGACACTCAAAGCAACTTCTAGACAGAACAGTCAAGATTTGTGTTGGTCATGTCTGTCGACGTAAAGAAATTAGGTTGAACCATTGAAATAGCAAGTTAAGCTTACTAACTTATTGTTCGTTACAGTTCTCCTTTAAATTCAGCTCATTATTGAATTATTTCGTTCGAGACATCCCCTTTGAAAAGTCCGCAGTCTTGGTCCCGTAGTCCGTAGTACGCGACGGTGACAAAGGTCTAATACAAAGTTGAATTCCCAACATCACCATGTTACATTTTAGGTAGCTACCATGTACATGTCATGGAAATAACACGGAAACTCGGAGGGATCAGTGATTGTTTGAAATGTGCGGTAACGAAGGTTTCCAAGTTTACCTTTAGACCACACAACGTTACTGAAGTCGCTTTTCTTTTCAACTAAGTGTATCACCACTACAAATTTTGCTATTCTAGATGCCTTATATATGCGTTACTTATCAAATTCACCTTATCCTTTCAATAAATCCGTGTATAGGGAATCAGTAATCAGTTCACAAAAAATGTATAAGGAAGGTTTTGTGTTTTTTTTTTTTATTTTTTAAATTTCAGCCACAGCTAGACATTGCTTCAGCACTACTTTTTTATGAACGTTGGAGCAGGTTGCTACATTATTTTACACAGAACATTATCAAACATCGCCTGTACTGTGAATGGTTCCCATATAGTAATTATTTATTTGCCAAATATAAACAGCTAAAAGTTCAGCTCTCACTTTAGCGACAGTAACGAACATTTAAAAATGAATACTCAACTCAAATTTTGTCAGTAAAATATTTTTCAGGATACCAAAAAGTGACGATTTCTTGCACACCTGATTGTACTCAATTGTTAATAAAGTACATACTCATTTGTATTTGAATTAAAATTTCTGAAGGGAAACTCTAAAGGACCTACTTATTGAAAATGAGTGAAAACAGATCTTTAAACCATATTAATGTTAGATCTATACGGGGTCCGAATTACATGTTCTGTTACAAAGTTGTATTTTCTTTGTTAAGCTCTGGAAAAATAGCAATTTTTATACTTCCGCGAGATAAGACTAGTTTCACGAGGCTTTTTTTCCCTCCTCTTAAAACTTACAATTGGGGCCTTTATTCAACCAACCATTCTGAATAGAAGTTTTAACTCTTCACCTCACTATCCCGAGTTTTAACGACCCTGAAGAAAAAGCCTTTTGAAAAGATTGTGGGAAAAGGAGAAAATGCTGGTAACCAGCATTTTCTCCTTTTCCCACGATGTTTTCTACCTTTCCCAAAACAGATTTCAATTTTTCAAATTTATTTTGTCGTCTGCAAATGCTTTCAGTTTGGAGTGGTCTAAAATTTTGTCGTTTTGTAAAGAGTTAATGTAATTCTGGAACACCTGGTGAATTTCAGAACCCAGTTCCTGATGAAATAACCAAATAAGCCATGCTCTGGCAAAAGGAGGTTAAATGCATCTCCGTAATGGGTTATACCAAGCAATTCATAACACAATTATGGATGCATAAAATACATTTGAGCCATGCTGTGACAAAAGGGGACTTGATGCGTCTGCGAAAGGTATCGACCCAGGTCAGCCTGCGCTGGCTGACCTGGGGCGAAACTTTTCGCTAAATCATAGTCAGTATTCTGTATGTCCAAGAACCAGTCTACCTTAAGACAGGCTGTCAACTGATTCCTATATTCCCATATTTTCCTATTTTTTGGTTCAAAATCCTATATTTTGAAAGACCTCCTATATTTCCTATATTTTCCTATTTTAAAAAAAAAATATTCCTATATTTTTTTAGGAAATTTGTTGCCGATAAATGAAGATACTGTAAATATTTCTTTGATACTGCTTTTGGCTTCTTTATTTTACAGGTTAGAGAATTCTTATCATGTCTTTCACAGCATCACCAGCCATCAGAGGATGCTTCAGTGCATCTCTTCATCAATTGTATGGGCACCTTGCAAGGCAGTACAATAGGACATTGGCCTTTTAGGTAAATCAAAGTCTTGCTGTATTCAGATTTTCTTTCAGGTACTCCCCATTGATGAAATACAAGGCAAGTCTCGGGAATGACATTAACATAACTTCCAAAAGCAGTACTAAAGCTGACAGACTGGTACATAAGTACCATATCTGATTCAAATTATTTTTTAATGTTCATTTCAGTTTTACCAAAATTCAAAATCTTCATTAAATAAATTCAGTTGCCATCAGGATTTTTCAGAGACTTTCTGATGTACTAAGACCATATGTGCTCTTCCAAACTGGAACTGAAGCACATTAGAAGATTGTTTGTGTTATCGAAAGCAATGTTTTGCTGTTAAAAGCACATATAGTCTGTTAACAAAGTAAGATACACACAGCTTCAACATTTGAGTTTTGCAGGTGTGCCACTGACCAACCACGGAGAAGGGATCGAAAGAATATTGTTACCTTTTCAATTTTTCAAGTAACTGATTTTGTTGTGTTAGAAGCATTGCAGTCTAAGTCATCTTAACCAATGCATGAAAATGTAGCTGAGTTTCTTTGTACTTATTATATACATGTATAATAAGTTTAATACACAGTAGTTTTCATTGGATTCTTGCTTTATGATTGTTTTGAATCATCCGACTTCTTTTCATTGCTAATTGATGATAATTAAACAGAAGTAGTATGGTCATTTTTAAATAGAAGGGACAGATACTCTAGACTGAATGGGTGAATAATACTGCTACCTCTTAAGTTTCAATGAAGATTTATCTAAAGTAAAGATATCGTTTCTTATTAATTTCACATTGTATTCTTGTTAACATTCTATTGTTATGTGTCCCCCAGTTGGGCGTAGGGATAGAAATAGCCCAGCTGTCGCACTACAGAAGGGGTAAGACCCCACCCCCCCACTGTGCCTGCCCGTTTGCCGTGGGCTGCAACTCGTGTCGTTTGATGACGGGATCTTGGTGGTTGAGTGGATTTAGAGTAAGGACCTTAAATGGCTCTTTTTCACAACACATCACTTTGGCCTTGAACTAAACGAGAGGTCAGGAGGGCCCGTCCTGATCAATCGGCTGGTCATGCCTGGCCCTAGGGCAGTTCTCTTAACTGTGTTTTATTATAAACAGATATTCACAGAAGAAAATGAAATAATTTTTCCCTCTCTGTTATAGATATAAATCAGTGCCCTAGATGGCGGTGGCTCATGGGCTAATCAAGTGAAAGTTGGTGTTCGATTGACACTTGTGACTGCCCAAAGATAGTCTATGCTTGGTATGATTTTCTGCGGGCCTACATTTGTCCAGTCTAGCTCTTTCACTTTGAGTATATCATCGATGTATCCCTGTCATGGTCTGTGCTTGGTTTCCCCGGATCATGTCCCCTTGTTGGGTACCGAGGCGGGTGGGGAGCATCGGTGATGAATTAATAACAACTATCATGGCAACTCCAAAAAAAGCCAAGCGTGTTCTTTCAGATTCTGATTCAGAATCGGATATTCCTTTTACTTCACACTCAAATTTTGGTAGGTTTATTGTAATTGAGTCAGCTAACACATCAAAAGTTATCACAAAGTTCTCACCTTTTATTATAGAAAAAACAATCTCTTCCATCTTAGGTACCCCAAAATCCGTAAAGAAATTGAAAAATAAAACCCTACTTGTTGAATGCTTTACCCAACAGCAGGCAAAAAATCTTTTAGGACACAAAACATTCTTCAACATACATGTAAAAAGATATCCTCATAAGTCATTGAATACCAGCAAAGGAGTCATCAGATGCAAAGAACTTTCTTACTGTGACTCCATAGAAGAGATTAAAACTAATTTACAATCTCAAGCTGTGTCTGATGTCAGGAGAATCTGTTTTTAGAGATGGAGTACGTAGAGATACACACCCATACATTTTAACCTTCTCTACACCCTCCTTACCTGCTTCCATCAAGGTAAGATTTCAGTCGGTGAATGTCGATGTATATGTGCCAAACCCGCTGCGTTGCTATAAATGCCAGCAGCATGGACATCACGAAAGCAATTGCACAACACCCCTGTTTGTCCAAAATGTGCTTTTGAGGGCCCCGACCATGATCCAAAAACTTGCAACAATCCAGTTCTCTGTTATAATTGCAAGTCTTCTCATCCAACCTTCTCCAAAAACTGCTCAGTATGGAAGGATGAGAAGGAAATTTTATCCATCAAATTTAAAGAAAACGTCAGTTTTTTGGAAGCCAGAAAAATTGTTACAAACCGGAGAAATGATGAGACATTGCTGACTAGTGCAACTTCTTATGCCAAAGTCACATCTTCCCATATCTTCACAAGGACGTTGCTCAAACTGTGAACTCTTGGCAAAGAAACTTTTTGAAAAGTTTTCAGAAATGGCCAATGAGTTGGAGAGCTTAGTCCCAAGCATTTAACCTTCCAAACCATCCAAACAGACACAACCTGAACAGAAACCCACAGCTGCATCCTCTACCCAAAAATCATGATCTGCCTCTTCCAAAAATAAAAACAAAACAAGTTTGCAAGATACAAACTCATCTGACAAAAAAAAAAAAACAAAAAAACTCACATTAACATCAGTAAAGAAACAGCCAACTGTTTCTACCAACCAAAAGAACCAAGCAAAACCTCAGGCAAAGTCACCAAAGAAAAAGACATCTACAGCACAGAAGCCTAAAGCTTTCAGCTCTACTGGTGACAATAAATCCAAGAATGGTGATTCCTTACCTATTTCAAATAGGTATGAACCTCTGGAAGACCAGGAAGAAAACATGGAAGAAGAGGGAGAACTCTCCGATTCTGAACTCGCCCCTTTTCAAACTGACTGGGATAAGGACGTAGATTCCTGGTCAACCTCAAAACCCGAGACTGAAGTCATAGTCCATATAAATACATAGGGTATATGAAATACCTACTGAAACATGTCATAGCCCATGTTTACATTCTTTTAATGGGCATAATGGCTCACAATATTATACAATGGAACTGTCGAGGTCTTAAGTCAAATCATGGAGAGATATCACTTCTAATTAATGACCACAATCCTGTAGCAATTTGTTTACAGGAAACTTTCCTGAAGGAGTCTGACACTGTCTCTTTCAGATACCACTCAATTTATAATAAGATATACAAAGAGGGTGATAAGGCCCAGGGCGGCGTGCCTGTTATTGTAAATAACAACATCCCCCATACACAAATACCGTTAAACTCCACTCTACAAGCTGTTGCTGTTCGTCTTTCCTTTCATAAAACCATTACCCTATGCTCTATTTACCTTCCCCCAAGTTCTCCTATCAAAACAAGCTCAATGACCTCATCACACAGCTACCATCTCCTTTCATATTGGCAGGAGATTTTAATGGTCACAATATTATCTGGGGTAGCAGTGATACAAATCAAAGAGGCTTACAACTGGAGAACTTTATTTCTAATAATTCTTTGTCAGTTATGAACGACAATAACTCAAAAACACATCTTCATCCAGTAACTGGGTCTTACTCTTCTCTTAACCTTTCTCTGTGTAGCCCAGCCTTGCTTCAGGATTTTAACTGGAAAGTGGGAGACGACCTTTGTGGAAGCGACCACTTTCCATTTTTTATTACATCTTCTGAGCCATCTACATGTGAACATCCAAAGAAGTGAAAACTCTCTAAAGCCAACTGGGACCTTTTTCAAGTTCTCCGTGAACAAACTATTACAAGAGATAAACTTGTAGATTGTACTGACCCTGCAGAACTATTTTCCCGGCTGCTCATTGAAGCGGCAAAACAGTCAGTACCACAGACCTCGACAAAGCCAAAAAGCCAAAACAAGCCGTGGTTCACTGATGAATGTAAGCCGGCTATAAAAGAAAGGAAAGGAGCTCTCAGAAAATTCAACCTGAGACCCACTCCGGAAAACCAGAACATTTTCCGTATTTCCAGGGCAAAAGCCAGACAAACCATAAAAAGCAGTAAGCGTAGGTCTTGGAGGCATTTTGTTTCCAGACTTAATGCTGGAACGTCTACAAAAAAAAAAGTCTGAGACATGATCAGAAAAATTAAAGGTAGTGCTTCTTCGCCAATTAAGCATCTTCCTGCAAACAATAGTAATATTGAAAACCCTAAAGATATTGCAGATACTTTAGCCGATTCTTTCGCCAAGAAGTCCTCCTCTGAGAACTACTCTGAAGAATAAAGTTAAAGAAGAAAAGAAAAAGCTGAATTTCAAATCCAACAACCTCGAGTTTTACAATAAACTGTTTTCATTCAAAGAACTCAAATCCGCTTTAGATAAAGCCCATGATTCCTCTCCAGGTCAAGATAAAATACATTATCAATTTCTAAAGCATTTACCAGATACCACTCTATCAATCTTACTTGATATTTTCAATGATATCTGGCAAAAAGGTGATTTACCTTCCTCCTGGAAAGAAGCTTTAGCAATCCCAATTCCAAAACCAGGGAAAGATACTTCCGACCCAAACAGCTACAGACCCATAGCTCTCACAAGTTGTCTCTGTAAAACTTTAGAGCGAATGGTCAACACCCGCCTTGTTTGGTTTTTGGAAAAACATAATCTCATTGTTGATGTTCAAAGTGGATTTAGACGTCAACGCAGTACAGTTGACCACCTTGTACGCTTTGAAACTTTTCTTAGAAGCCTTCATAAAAAAGCAACATGTTGTGTCAGTATTTTTGACCCGGAGAGTGTTTATGACACTACCTGGAAATATGGCATTTTAAAGGACTTGCATGACTTTGGTCTCAGAGGCCGCTTGCCTCTTTTTATATCTTCCTTTTGAAATAATCGCCTATTTCGTGTGAGGGTTGGCACAACCTTGTCAGATGCAAGGGAACAAGAAATGGGTGTGCCACAAGGATGTATCCTGTCTGTGACACTTTTTGGTATCAAGATCAACTGTATAATTAAGGCTATTAACCCTGGTGTGGATTGTTGCTTATATGTGGACGATTTCGTCATATGTTTTAGATCAAGCCATATGGCTATCATTGAAAGACGGCTTCAACAATGTTTAAACAAACTGCAAATATGGTCTGATGAAAACGATTTCAAGTTTTCAAAGACCAAAACAAAATGTGTTCACTTTTGTCAGTTACGAGGTCATCATCCAGACACGGGGCTACATCTTGACAACACAAGAATTGAAGTTGTACCAGAGTTTAAATTTTTACGTGTCATTTTTGACAAGAAATTGTCCTTTTTGCCCCACATTAAAGCACTTAAAAAGAAATGCTATAAGGCACTCAATCTTCTCAAAACAGTTGCTCATTCAGAATGGGAGCAGATAAGAAAGTCACTCTACGTCTCTATCGCTCCCTCATTCGCTCCAAGTTAGACTACAGCTCCATTGTGTATAGTTCAGCCTGCAAATCATGTTTGAAGATCCTTGACACAATCCACAATCAGGGTTTACGTTTGGCCCTTTGGGCTTTTCGAACCTCACCTATCAACAGCCTGTATGTAGAGGCCAATGAGCCTTCTCTCTCTCACAGAAGGCTCAAGTTATCCCTTCAATATCTGTTAAAACTGAAAGCAAACCCATCCAACCCTACACACAAAATAGTTTTTAACCCTGGCTACAAAAATTTATTTGCTAGGAAGCCAAATGCAATAACTCCATTTGGTATCCGCATGGAACCTAATCTAGACAATCTCCATGTTGACATGAATGCCATTTGTGAAAACGAAATTCCTGATACCCCTCCATGGTTGATAAAAGCCGCTGAATTTCGATTTGACTTTCTAGCCCACAAGAAATCAACCACAGATAGAGTTGTTTTTCAAACTCATTATCAGGAAATCAAAGAACTGTACAACTCATATAAACCCATATATACAGATGGATCTAAGGATGGGACACTGTTTCAGCAGCAGCAGTATTTGGTAACAAAAGTAAAAAATGTCGCCTTCCTGACAATTCTTCAATATTTTCTGCTGAAGTGAATGCAAGTGACCTTGCTTTGAGTCTAGCAAAAGAAAGTAGGTCTAACCGCTTTCTTCTGTTCTCAGACTCCCTTTCTACACTCCCGGCTGTCTTTAAGCAGAAAATTGAAAATCCATCTATTTGTGCTGTTCTTGAGAGAATTTCCTCTCTCTCCGATACAAACAAGTGTGTATTTTGCTGGCTTCCTAGTCACATGGGTATTCGAGGCAATGAAAAGGCCGATGAACTTGCCAAGTCGGCATTGTCTCTACCCATATCTCATTTTAAAATACCTTACACAGATTTTAAAGCATCCATTTTACCTTTCATCCAATCTCTTTGGCAATCCCAGTGGGATGCTGATCACTTCAACAAACTTCATTCTGTTAAACCAATCCTTGGCGAATGGTACCCATCTTACAGGTCCGTTCGTCGAGAAGAGGTGATAATCACAAGACTTCGAATTGGACATTCTCGGTTGACACACTCCTGGCTTTTAACCAGAGAAAACGTACCAGAATGTATTCAATGCAATGAACACGTTACAATTAAACATGTTTTATTAGATTGCATTGATTTTCAGCCAATTCGTGAGAAATACTACAATGTTGACAGTATGCACAATCTCTTTGAAACAGTCAACATTGATTCAATTATCACCTTCATCAAAGAGATTGGTCTATACAACAAGCTGTGATATTTCCTTAATTACCTTTTAACCTGTTTTGTAACCCCATATTTCTACCACTGAATCCTTTTTATCTCCAGTTTGCATCTCCTTAATGGGAGGATTAGCTCTCTTGAGGACATCTTATCTCATTGGAGACAGGACCTCTTTAATGGGAGTGTTTTGATCCCATTGGAGGCTCCACACTTTCTCACTTTTAAGCTCTCATTTCCTTTAAGCTGCTATTCACATTCTTAACTTTTTCATTTAAAACTTTGAGTAGGCAGGGAAAGCCCAGCCACTCAATATTATATTTTATGCACATTATAAGTTACACATAACCTTTCTTCATTTAAAAACTTCTTTATTATCAATTTAAGACTTCATTTTTTTTTATCACAATCTTAACATCATTATTCAAAACTTTTTTGAGTTGATAGGGGTTGCCCTGTTGCTCAATTATATCTTTTATGCATACCAAGATCACACATAATCCTTCTTAATTCAACTCTTTTACTGTCAGCATGTCTCAAATCTTTTTAGCTAAAAAATCCGCCTTAATCGTTCCTTTAACACAGATATGCGCGCTAAACGACCAAAGCTGTCGATGCGCCATAAAACAACATTCATTCATTCTATTGTTATGTATTAATCCATTGTTATTATTTGTGTGAACCTCATTTGAAATGGAAAATACATTCCAGGTGCCCATTCAGATGATGATGTGCTATGCAGCAATTCTCTGCCTGGATTGTGATGCTGTTGAAGTGAATCGTTACTTTAAGTTAGATTTTAATCATTGATTAATGTAGAAACAGTAAGTGACGGCAACGAAGGTAAGAAATGTTAGTATAAATGCCCTTGAATGAAATGATTTTCGTTTGGAAAACTCCTATATTTTGCCTCAAAACTAGCAAAAAACTCCTTTTTTGAAAAAATGTTCCTGTATTCCTCCTATATTTTGAAAAAGACTTGGTTGACAGCCTGTTAAGATTAAGTCGGTTTGTTTAAAAAAAAAAAGAGGCTGTTATGGATCCATAAGTATTTGATAGCTTGATTGCTACAATACATCACGGAGATGCATTAAGCCCCCTTTTGCCAGAGCATGGGTCATTTTGTTTTACAACCAGCTGAACCATGAGGTTGAATGGTCTTTTGACACGAAGAAAAATCAAAGATAGCTGAAGGTTTCGGCCCATGTCAGCCTGCACAGACTGTTTGCCCTCGTTGCCAAATTGTACATTTGGAAACACCCCCCACCCTCCGGGAACAATACAGAGACGACAAAAAAAAAAAAAAAAAATATGCCAATCCACATTGAAAGCATTTACAAGCAAGAATTTAAATATCACTCATATGATGAAATTTGTCTTCGAAAGAGTAAAAATTGTTGTGGGGAAAAAGGAGAAAATGCTGCTTTCAAGCATTTTCTTTTCCCCACAATGATTTCTAACACCTAAGATTGCTATTGTCTTCAAAAATTCATTTAGTAAATGAGTTGTACTCTGGCAAAAAGGGGGTTTAATGCATCCCCGTGATGCATTACACCATGCATATCGTCTCATAATTATAGACCCATAACATCAAAGAGCATCCATTTAGTTCAACAACGGACTAAATCATGAGGTAGATTGTCCTTGGACATGCAGAAAATTGACCCGTAGCAAACGGTTTTGACCAACCTCAGCCTGCGCGGACTACGCAGGCTGACCTGAATCGATCCCGTTTGCAGATGCATTAAACCCCATTTTCACAGAGTATGGTTCAAATGTATAATGCATAATTCACTACTGATTTTCTTTGCCGCAAAGGCTTCAGTACTTAACTGCATTAGCAACCTAGGCGAAACTTTTCGGTAACCGTGACGACGATTGGGTGGACCGCCTAAACCAAATCACCACGGTTGTCATGCTGGTTGTTTTTGGTTTATTCACGGCGGGCGGGCTATACTTTGGTGAACATATTTATTTCGATGAATCAGGAATTACGAGTAAGAAAGACTGCATGCAAACGACCAGTAAAAAATAGATAACCTCAAGTAATTGTTTGTAAAGTTTTATCTGTATATATGAGAATGCCATCTGATGCATTTGTGTATGCATGCTTCAAGAGACTTGCATTATGCATGTTCTTTGATACTAAATTTTACATTATTGAATTACCTACTACATAAATTACAGTTTGAATAAGTCCTTGCATAGCTTTGGCTAAACGCTTGTTTCCAGCAAATATTTTAGGATTTCAAAGTTCTTTTTCACTGGAAATACTCGTAGGCTTAACAAATGGCATCGGACACTGTATCCTCAGAGTGCATGCTCAGTGCATGGGTGTCCTAGGTTACACTAGTATTTATGTCACTGCATTGCCCTGTTTAAGAATTTGCTTAATATATTTAAGCCATGCTCAGTGAAAAGTGGGCATAATGCATCTGCAAAAAGTATCGACCCTGGTCAGCCTGCACAGTTCGCACAGGCTGACATGGACCGAAACTTTTTGCTTTTTTTTTTTTTTTTTTCATGTGAAAGGACTTTTACACCTCACGATTCCGCTAATTGTTTAAAAAAAACCGGATTTTATGGATCCAGAATAATGTAATGACTTGTTCAGTATGAATTGATGCATCACGGAGATACAATAAGTCCCCTTTTCATAGAGCATGGCTCATGACATTTGACCATTTTCGCCAGCGAACATCGAACACTGAATATCGATGTTGACCTGTATTCACCTATCATTCCTAGTCTTGTTCTAAATTCAAAAGTAACACAATTTCTGATTGGCTAAACCATTTGTTTTAGCCAATCAGAAATTGGGTTACTTTTGAAATTTAGAAATCCTAGGATAAGACTAAGAATACAATATGAATTGATTGGTGAATACAGATCTGAGATAACAAATCGAAAACGTTATAAGAGATTCAGATTTTTTGTCAAAATATAAACTTTCTATTTCTTCAATGTTTTATTTTGTCAGCTTGTGATTTGTATAAACCGCATCCAATACTGCGCAACATAATTTTTATTTTAAATTCATTATTAAACAACACCATTCTTGCTCATTGATTTTCGAAGAAAAAAATCTTGGGTATTTATCACTTTAAAGCTTCCTATATACACTCTATTCACGAATGAATGAATGACTGAATGTTGTTTTATGGCGCATCGACAGCTTTGGTCATTTAGCGCGCATATCTGTGTTAAAAGATAATAAAAGTGAAATTGTTTAAACTGAAAAAAGTTTAAATACATTAATAATGATAAAAGAGTTGGATTAAGAAGTGATATGTGTGACCTTCATATGTATAATGGAAATAATTGAGTGACAGGGCAATCCCTGTCTACTCAAAAAGTTTTAAATCACAGTTAGGAATGTGATAAAGGGATTTGAACAAAAAGTTGGATTGATAGTAGAAGTGTTAAATTAAGAAGAGTGTCATTTTTTAATGTGCATAAAATATGATATTGAGTGGCAGGATAAACCCTGCCTACTCAAAACTTTAAATGAAAAGGTTAAGACTGTGAATAGTAGCTTAAAGGAAATGAGAGCTTAACATTGAGAAAAGTGTGTAAAGAATGTAAAAAGATGGGTAAGAAACTCAAAAAACAAATATCACAGTTTATTGTACATACCAATCTCCTTTATGAAAGCGATAATAGATTCAACGCTGACAGAATCAAAAAGATTTTTTAAACTATCAACGTTGAAATATTTTGAACGAATTGGTTGAAAGTCAATGCAGTCTAGTAGGATATGTTTTATAGAAAAGGATGCATTGCATGGAATACATTCAGGGGCATCATCTCTGGTCAAGAGCCAGGAATGTGTGATGCGTGAATGGCCAATTCGAAGTCGTGCAATTATCACTTCTTCTCGACGAACAGACCTGTAAACGGGGTACCATTCACCAAGGGAAGGTTTTACTGAATGCAGTTTATTGAAAACATCAGCATCCCACTGGGATTGCCAAGAAGATTGGATATGCTTTAAAATGGAGGATTTAAAATCAGTGTGTGGAACTTTAAAATCTGAAATGGGAAGGTTAAGTGCAGATTTGGCAGACCTATCGGCATTTTCATTGCCTTTGATGCCTACATGACTTGGAAGCCAGCAGAACACCAATCTGTTCATAGAAGAAATTTGTGAGATCCTTTCAAGTAGACCACAGATTAAGGGATTCTCAAGTCGTTGATTTGAGAGGGCCTGCAATGTTGACAAAGAGTCCGAAAAGATAATGAAACGGTTGGAATTAGAATGTTCAGCTAGATTAAGGGCAAGATCAATAGCTTTAATTTCTGCAGAGAAGATAGAGGAATTGTTTGGAAGGCGGCACTTTAAGCTCCTTTCTCCATAAATAGCGGCAGCTGCTACAGAATTTCCCTCTTTAGATCCATCTGTATAGATTGGTTTGAAGGAAAAATGATGCTCTTTTATCTCGTTGTATCTAGCATGAAACCCAGTTCTATCCGTGACTGACTTTTTCTCAGATGCAAGGTCAAATCTGAATTCTGCACTGTTTAGTGTCCATGGAGGGATTTCAGAGATTTTATAATCGGCAATAGACTCAGTGTCTATGCCAAGGTTATCTACAATGGGCTCCATGCGGATACCAAATGGAGGAATAACATTTGGTTTCCTTTCAAAAAGACGTTTATATTGAGGTTTAAAAACAACTTTATGAGTTGGATTAAAACGATTTGACTTCAGTTTTAAAAGACATTGAAGTGAGAGTTTTTCCCTCCTGTAAGAAAGAGAAGGTTCATTAGCCTCAACATAGAGACTATTGACGGGAGAAGTTCTGAAAGCTCCAAGTACAAGACGCAGGCCTTCGTGGTGTATAGGATCGAGAATTTTAAGACAAGATTTACGGGCTGATCCGTATACAATAGATCCATAGTCTAATTTGGAGCGGACTAAAGACCGATAAAGCCGCAAGAGGACTTTACGGTCTGCTCCCCATTCAGAATGGGCCACAACCTTTAAAAGATTAAGAGCCTTCTTGCATTTCTTTTTAAGTGTAGTGATGTGAGGAAGGAAGGAAAGCTTTCTGTCAAAGATGACTCCAAGAAATTTAAACTCAGAAACGACTTCAATTTTAGTTTTGTCCAAATACAGTTCAGGGTCTGGATGAACACCACGTAAATTACAAAGGTGCATGCATTTTGTTTTGGACTTTGAAAATTTGAAGCCATTTTCTTCAGACCACGTTTGGAGTTTGTTGAGACAGTGTTGAAGTTGTCTCTCAATAATATTCATATTTCGAGATCTGAAGCATATAACAAAGTCATCAACATAAAGAGAACAGTCTACACCAGGACAGAGAGCTTTAACTATACTGTTTATTTTTACACTAAAAAGTGTAACCGAGAGAATACATCCTTGGGGCACACCCATCTCCTGTTCACGGGCTCCCGAGACAGTATTGCCAACTCGGACGCGGAAAAGGCGTTCATCCAAGAAGGCTGAGATAAAAAGAGGAAGACGGCCTCGAAGACCAAAGTCATGTAAGTCTTTAAGAATTCCGTATTTCCAAGTCGTATCATAAGCGCTTTCAAGGTCGAAAAAGACAGATACTACATGTTGTCTATTAATAAAGGCTTCTCTGACAAAGGTTTCAAAGCTGACAAGATGATCGATGGTGCCACGCTGACGACGAAATCCACTCTGTACATCAACGATGAGGTTGTTTTTTTTCTAAAACCAGACAAGCCTGTCGTTGACCATACGTTCTAGAGTTTTGCAGAGACAACTAGTAAGAGCTATTGGACGATAGTTGGTGGGGTCACTAGCATCCTTGCCAGGTTTTGGAATAGGAATGACTAGTGCCTCTCGCCAGGACGAAGGAAAATCACCGGACTGCCAGATATCATTAAAAATATCAAGTAAAACAGAGAGAGAAGTAAAAGGTAAGTGTTTTAAAAACTGGTAATGAACTTTATCTTGGCCAGGAGAAGAATCGTGAGCTTTATTCAGAGCAGATTTTAATTCTTTAAAAGTGAAGAGTTTATTATAATGCTCTGAATTAGAAGAGATGAAATTAAGTTTTTTCTTTTCTTCTCTGGCTTTATTCCTCTGAAACTTTTCAGAATAGTTTGCAGAGGAGGACATTTTGCAAAAGGTGTCGGCAAGAGCATCAGCTATATCCTGGGGTGATTCCAACGACGTATTGTTAACTTCAAGGTGACTAAGAGGGGGTTGGCCTTTGCCATTGATCTTTCTGATCATGTCCCAGGTTTTTTTGGTAGTGGTTCTACTATTTAATTTAGAAACATATTGTCTCCAAGTCTTGCGCTTACTTTCTCTAATGGTACGACGAGCCTTTGCCCTGGAAATACGGAATAGGTTATGATTTTCTTTGGTAGGTCTGAGGTTAAACTTTCTAAGGGCTTGTTTTCTGTCTCTGACAGCCTGTTTACAATCATCATTGTACCAAGGCTTGTCAGGACGTTTTGGATTTGTCGAGGTCTGAGGGACGGACTGTTTAGCTGCATCAATTAATAGGGAAGTGAAAAGTTTTGCGGGATCATCGCAATCTCCAAATTTGTTATGTGTAATGATCTGTTCACAGAGGGTTTCAAATCTATTCCAGTTGGCTTTGGAGAGCTTCCATTTCTGCGGTTTTATGCTGCTGGATGGTTGTGTAGATGAAAAGATAATAGGGAAGTGATCACTTCCACACAAATCCTCCTTCACTTTCCAACTGAAATTGGGAAGTAAGACTGGGCTGCATAAGGTTAAATCAATAGATGAGTAAGATCCAGTTGCTGGATGTAGGTAGGTTTTGGACTTGTTATCATTCATGAAAGACAAAGAGTTGTTCGAAATGAAGTTCTCCAACTGTAAACCTCTCTGGTTAGTGTCATCGCAACCCCACATAACATTGTGACCATTAAAGTCCCCAGCAAGAATATAGGGGGATGGCAACTGGGAAATGAGATCATTCAGATTGGTCTCATTAATAGGTGTGCTCGGGGGGAGATATAAAGAACATAGTGTAATGGCACTGTGTAAAGATAATCTGATGGCAACAGCTTGCAAATTTGTGTTAAGAGAGATAACTTTATGAGGTATATTGTTATTAACAATAACAGAAACACCACCTCTAGCTTTCTCGCCTTCGGTAAAGACTTTATTGTAAATGGAATGGTATTTGATAGAGATATCATCCTCCTGTTTAAGGAAGGTTTCTTGAAGACAAACAGCAACTGGTTTGTGATCATTAATTAAAAGGGATAGTTCGTCAAAGTTTGACTTCAAACCTCGACAACTCCACTGGATTATGGTATCCATTGTGCATGAAGAAAGTATAAAAGCTAAAGTAAAAAAAGAGGCTGTAAACCAATGCATTTTAAAATAGGTTGATTAAGACTTCATTACAGTTGTCTCGGGTTTGGACGAGTGCCAAGTGTCAGTGTCCTTGTTCCAAGTATCTTTAGAAATGGACCAGATAGAGGCTTCTGAATCTGAAGCCTCACCTTCCAGATTTTCAGCATCTGCACCCATGTCCTCTAGCTCCGAAAATCTGTTGGAGGTAGGGACAGGATCATTTACTCTGACTGTGATTTCACAAGATTCATGGGAATCTCTAGATTGTGGTTTAGATTTGGAAGAAGACGTTTTAGGAGATCGAGGTGTATGATTAGATTTATTATCTTTAGATGAAACATTAGATTTTATTGTAGACTGTGAAGATGGAGGTTGGGGTTTCTTTGGAGGCTGTTGTGAAGGGGGAGATGGCTTTGAAGGTTTTTTTGAAGAGATATTTTGTGAAGAGGTAGACGGCTTTGAAGTTTTTTGTGAAGAAATACTTTGAGAGTTTGTGGGTTTTGAGGTTGCAGAAGGGGTTTTGTTTGTTTTAGACGTAGATGGAGAGTCAGGAATTAGTTTGGACAAGGTGGATGGAGGGAGAAGTTCTTTCAGCTCAGTAGCTACGTCAGGAAATTTTTGAAGGAGAACTTTCGCAAGAATTTTACAAGTGCTGCAGTCGTCCTTTTCAGTTGACGAGCCAACAACACCTGCATAGCTAGGACTAGAAGAGGTTTTCTTGCGCTGTTCAAATATTTTCTTTGCTTCTGGAAAGCTTACATTATTGTTGTATTTAATGGACAGTATTTCTTTTTCTTCTCTCCATACAGGACACTCTCTTGAAAAAGTAGAGTGTGGAGACTTACAATTAATGCAAAGAGGAGGATTTGAACATCTAGTACTGTCATGGTCAGGTCCTTGATGAGCACATTTAGAGCATGTTTCTTGGTTTGGACATTTACTGATGTGATGGCCGTACCGCTGGCATTTAAAACATCGTAAGGGATTTGGCACATACACATCTACTTTTACAATTTGAAAGCCTACCTTGATTGATGTTGGAAGAACAGGTGAAGAAAAAGTTAAAATGTATGTATTTGTGAGTCTCTATTCTCCATCTCTGTGTACAGAAATCCGTTGGACATCGGATACACCTTGTTGTTTCAGGTTGTCGTTAATTTCTTGCAAAGAGTTGCAGTAAGTAAGCTCTTTGCATCTAATTACTCCTTTGCAAGAATTTAGTGAAGGATGTGGGAAAATTTTAACATCTGTGTCAAAGAATTTTGTGTTTTTTAAAAGATTCACTGCTTGTTGATTTGTAAGACATTCAACTAAAAGGGTCTGATCTTTGAGTTTTTTAACAGATTTTGGAGTTCCAAGGATGCTGGTAATTTGTTTTTCTATTACGAAAGGAGATAGTTTTGTTATGGGTTTTGAAGGATCTTGGGACTGGATAACGATAAAACGCGGAGAGTGAAAAGAAGAAGCAGAAATTGAAGGTTCAGTTTCGGATTCACTGTCTGATAAAGGGCGTTTGCTTTCATTGAGCTTGGCCTTTTTTTGGGATGCCATGTTTGTGTTTAAAATTTCATCACCGATGCTCCCCACCCGCCATGGAGCCCAACAAGGGGACATGGTCTGGGGAAAGCCCATTCGCAGACCATGACAGGGATACATCAGTGGTATACTCGGTATGAAAGGGCTAGACTGGACAGATGCATTCTCGCAGAAAGTTCTACCAAGCTTAGACAATCATTGAGAGGTTACAAATGTCAGCCAAATACCAGAGAACTTTCACCCGATTGACCCATGAGCCACCGCCTTCTAGGGCAGAACAAGAAATATGAAATCTGGAAAGAGTGTGGACTACATATGGAGAAGACAGTAATTTTAATAGAGAGAAGGGTGTAAGAGAAAGAACATATTAGATGCCCTAGGGCAAGGCATGACCAGCCGATTGATCAGGACGGGCCTTCCTGACCTCTCGTTTAGTTCAATTCAAGGCCAAAGTAGTGTGTTGCGAAAACAGAGCTATCAAACGGCCGAGCCCTGAATCCACTCAACCACCAGGATCCCGTCATCGAACGACACGAGTTGCAGCCCACGGCAAACGGGCAGGCACAGTGGGGGGGGGTCTTACCCCTGCTGTAGTGCGACAGCTGAGCTATTTCTGTCCCCCCACCCAGCTGGGGGCCCTCTATTCACGTCTAAAGGGATGTAAATTTCATCCAGAGTAGTCAATAAATTCGAGTTACTATCACGTGGACTTAATACGTGAACCAGATTAGAAAAAGTCTTGAACGCGGCAATTCTATGTTGTGTTTATATTTCGCGAAAAGTATTATCTCATTTTACCCTTTACCACACAATGCCGCCTTTTAACGACTCGGAGAAAGAAGCCCTTTGAAAACATTGTGGGAAAAGGAAAAAATGCTAGTAACCAGCATTTTTTCCTTTTCCCACAATATTTTCTACCCTATCAAAGAAAAATTGCACCATTTGAGCCACATTAAAATTTTCATCTGCAGGTGCTTTCAATTTGGACAAGGCTGAAATTTTGTCTTCTGGTAAAGAGTTAATTTACGTTGGCACCGAGGACGACTTAGTTTAGCATAAGCTAACATTCAGTAAGAACTTCTGAATTTCCCGAAAGAGGGGCCATTTCCTGTGTGTGATATATTTGTTTATTTAACTTGTTACCGGAGGTGAAGTTTTAAACTCATCCACTGTGAAAGTATTTGTAGAAGGCAAATTAAACAATACGGCTAAAATGGCGGGATTAGCCTGTGAAATGAAAGAAATCATTCTAAGAAACGCAAAAAATGCTAATCACCAATATAATGATTTCAAAGAAATTCTTCACCAATGAGATTAACACCAGCGAATTTTTGTAGAAGTTTAACGTTTTGACCAACCTCAGCCTGCGCGGACTGACCTGAATCAATCCCTTTTGCAGATGCATTAAACCCCATTTTCACAGAGTATGGTTCAAATGTATAATGCATAACTCGCTATTGATTTTCTTTGCCGCAAAGGCTTCAGTACTTAACTGCATTAGCAACCTGAGCGAAACTTTTCGGTAACCGTGACGACGATTGGGTGGACTGCCTAAACCATATCACCACGGTTGTCATGTTGGTTGTTTTTGGTTTATTCACGGCGGGCGGGCTGTACTTTGGTGAACATATTTATTTCGATGAATCAGGAATTACGAGTAAGAAAGACTGCATGCAAACGACCAGTAAAAAATAGATAACCTCAAGTAATTGTTTGTAAAGTTTTAACTGTATATATGAGAATTCCATCTGATGCATTTGTGTATGCATGCTTCAAGAGACTTGCATTATGCATGTTGTTACCAGAGGTGAAGTTTTAAACTCGTCCACAGTGAAAGTATTTGTAGAAGGCAAATTAAACAATACGGCTAAAATGGCGGGATTAGCCTGTGAAATGAAAGAATTCATTCTAAGAAACACAAAAAATGCTGATCACCAATATAATGATTTTAAAGAAATTCTTCACCAATGAGATTAACACCAGCAAATTTTTGTAGAAGTTTAACTTTGACTGTTACAGGCTCCAACGCAATGTTACATATCTGTACTCACTACTAGCGTAAAGAGCAAAAAATGTTTTGTTTTTCCCCCAAGGGTACGTGATATAGTAGCCAGCTGGGTAATATGGTCAAAACTGACTGGTAACCATGATGACGACTAGGCAGACCGCTTGAACCATCTATATACAGTTTTGATAGTCATTGTGTTTACAATGTTTGTGATGGCAGGGACATATTTCAGCGAGACCATCATATGCTACAGAGATGAAATTCCACGTAAATCCTACAGTTCATGGCGCTTATATTCTCTTACTTTTATGATTGTTGTTGTTGCTGTTGTTTTTGTTCTTATTGCTGTTTGTAATACTAGCATTTCATTGAGTACAAGTTGGCTTCTTTCCGCAAAAAAGAAGCCAGGAGAGGTCGGCATCAATGTTTTCAAATAGTATATTGGCTTTAAATTTCAATTTATTTTACAACTTGTAAACAAACACTTTGAAACAAGTAAAGCATTATATGATTGCCCTTGCATAGAAACCTCTTATGCATTATATGACAGACACGTGACCTTCCCGCGTTTTCAAGTCGCGTGATCTTTCCCCGCGGTGTTCGTTCTCTTTTTTAACTAAATTGTTGTTTTTTTTGCGCTTAGATTTATTTGTTTAATGAAAAATTACAACTTTTGGAGAGGCCATTTTGTTCTGAAGATAATGACTGTAATTGAAACTATCCTCTGAACAAGAATGATGAATAATGGAGACTATCCTTTGTTTTAAGCAAGAATTAGCTCCCTTAGTTTTAGTGTCCTGTTTTCGAAAAGATGAACGATGGAACAGAAAATAAAGGAAGAAAATATCGAAATAATCTTGGTTTTTGTGTCGAACGTCGAAACACATTTGTAATCAAATCAATACAAAAATCTTTTTTTGAAATCCGTCATATAAAAAACAAAACACGTCTGTTTCCTATTTCATTTTTTTTTTTTTTTTTTTATTTCGGTTTATGTATAAAACCATGACGAAACAGAATGAGTATCGGAACTATTTCGCAAAAATAAACTCACCACTGTTGGAGAGGTCTAATGACCTCTTCAATAAGAGTGTAACCAGCATTTAACCTAATACTATTCCGGAAATGTAGGGCACATAATTGTCAGCTGATTATATTTACGCGATGAAAAGTAAACCTGCTGTACCATTCGTGGTTCTACGAATTCCAGTTCTGTAAAAATGTTAACAACTATTTTTTCATTGACTCCTGTCATAGCTGACGTAAGCTTTACTGCATGGTTTAAAAAATGCATGACTCTTGATTTTCAATATTTTGATTTTTAAGTGTTTATGACACGTTTTTCCTCCACTGTACTATTTATCATCCTAGAAGATGAACTAAAGTTTATTGATTTATGTTTAACAATGGATTCGGAAAATTGGGCTGTGAGATAATATTCGATTAACTACTCCACTGAAAGACTTCCCAAAGACAGTACCAATGGGCATTAACATGTAGTCTGATCTTTGATCTACACTGTTAGTAACATTTTCCCCAAAAATTACCTCTGAAATAGCGAAATTTTGGTCTTTACTATCGGCTTGAAATGTTCATTTCACGTATTTAGCAGGTTAAGAGTCAAAATATTCGTCTTCAGAGAGACTGTATAGGATAGTGTGCTTTAATACAGAAAAAAGCCCCTTACCCGTCAGCTTTTTTGTTTGATTTACCCGTCAGCCTCTTTGTTTGAATTTTCAGCATTAGATTCGAAGGAATAAATATTTGCGATTGGTAAAAATGTGGACAGTTTTATTCTACGGACCTATTCCTAGGCCATTTATGACACAATGTTTTCAAAAGTTTTCTTCCTCAGGATAGTCTAAACACAGAACTGTTTGGTAAATATTTCAAACTGTTATATGATTTTCCAGCATTAAATTCGAAGAAATAATTATTGCGTAGCGATTGGTGAAAATCTGGACAGTTTTATTTTGCGGGCCAATTAATGACGCAATGTTTTCAAAATCCTTCCTCAGGGTCGTTTTATCACGGAATTGTCCAGTAAATATTTCAGTCTGTTACATGATTTTTCAGCCATAGATTCTAAGTATTAAATACTTTGCGATTGGTGAAAATGTGGGCATTTTTATTCAGCGGCCGTATTTATGCCGCAGTGTTTTTAAAAGCATTCTTCCTCAGGATCGTTTGAACACGAAATTGTTTGATAAATATTTCAATCTGTTACATGATACACTTCGATCTTAAACAAGTACTGATATTGGAAAATATCTGATAATGAATGTATTTTTATAGTATTTATTTATTCTATCGAATGAACGACGCAGCCCTACTGAGAACGAGCTAAACAGGCTTTTGAGAAGAAATGGTTTCAGAACAATATGTAGATTATCCCGCACCACAATTTCTAGGATCCTTATAAATATAGGATCTAGCATGAGTTGGTCTTTGAGATAAAATTTTATTAAACGATTATACAAAAAGTGTTATCATGCGAGCCTTTGGCGAGCTTAATTACATTTTTTTTTTTTTTGTGGAAGAGTTTAATAATTTTACCTCAAAAGCCAACGAACTTGTCAGATTCTTTTTGTCAAATAACTGTATCTCAAGAATTATAGTCCACGGCTTGTTAAAACATAGGCTTACAAATGCATGTGTATTGAAATTTACATATAGCCTATTTCTTTCTTTGACAGATATATAATACAGGCAAAAGATAGTTCCAAAGAAACTTACATATAACGGTTTTGTTTACGTGTAAAGATACAAAACAATGCAGCTTTGTCAAGACCATTCGTTTTGACAATTAATTTCACACAGAAATCTTGGTCGGCAATGTTTAAGAAACGAGGAATATAATTACACCGCGTCGACCAAATACGGCGCTAGTTTCTTATCTCACACGTGTGTAAGTCAAGAAAATTCGTAATGGCAGTCTTCCATTGAAAACAAGGGGAGTTATGTGATATATACATTATATTTCAGCTATCATGCACAAATACGCCACCTGTATTTGTTGGATCAACAGCACTTACTATGTACCAATGCACGGTGACCTACCATCGGGACCAACTGACAGATTTGAAATAGAAATACCATATTACCAATACGTTCCCATCATACTCTGGTTATGGCACTGCTTTTTACGGTAAGTACTTTTGGTTAACCGTTTTAACTGTTTGTTTATTTGAATGGCGTTTGAACAGTATTTCTATCCTATCAAGGCAACAAAACATGATTGTTTTATGTCTCACCTGGCTTTCGAGTGCTGGGCTTTATGTACTGCAGTGTCTTGCCAAACGGCAATCCACACATGAATAGCGCGGTCACCAAGGATCGAGCCTGAATTTACTGATTACAAATCCAAAGCCTTTACCAGTATTGTATGGAGGTTTTGAGCTATAGGTCTCATTTGTTTTAGCCAATCATAAATAGCGTTACTTTGAAAATTAATCCAATTCAGATTTGATCATAAATACAACCCCTGGATTGATCAATGGCAAGAATAGGGTTAAATTACGATGCCCTACGAGTATTTCTAGGCCTACAGGTTACAGTAAGTCATCATTAATGATAAACTCTGAGACTCGAAGCAGTGTTTAGCAATAATTCAGTTATGTTGCGATCGTTAGTGCACCTAATGTTGTCTAATTGATAACGGAGTGTTTTGAACATTTCCCATACTGATAACGTACACAAAAGGATCACCAGAGTACTCGTACGATTCTAACTAACTTGTTAACTCTTTACTAACAACGAAATTTTGGACTCAACAAAATTGAAAGCATTTGCAGAGAACAAAATGAATGTAGCTCAAATGATGGTTTCTGTCTTTGAAATTGCTGAAAACTTTGTGAGAAAATAAAATTGTGGTTTCAAGCATTTTTTTCTTTTTCCATAAAATTTTCAAAACCTTCTTCAAAGTCGTTAAAACCCGAGAATGTTTGGTAAAGGGTCAACATAACTTAATACACTATCGTTAACTGAAAAACATCCCTTCAAATATACGACATGAAGAAAAATAACTCAACAAAAGGACCTAAATCTGAGATCGCCCCAGGTCGTGTCGTTAGTTTATGAAACTAAGAAGATACCTTCTTGCATAAACTACATTCCTGAATCCTCATTAGTGATCATAAGTCATAAACTCCCGAAGCAAATTTGCTACGACTACTATGGAAAAAAAAAATGAATATATATTTGAGACATGCTCTGGCAAAAGGGGTTTAATACATCTCCGTGATGCTTTTTACCAGGCAAGTTATCACATAATTATCGACCCATAAAAATCCATTTTGTCCTACAGCCGACTGAATCTTGAGGAAGAATGGTCCTTGGACATGTAAAAAATTGACCAATAACAAAAGGTTTCGACCCAGGTCAGCCTGCACGGACAGCGCAGGCTGACGTTGGTCAATACTTTTTGCAAATACATTAGCACCTTTTCACAGAGCATGGCTCATTTGTAAGATACGGAATATCCACATTTATCAATTCCGACTGCCGCACACGTCCTGTACTAGTATCTTATTAAAATAAATCAGAAACGAATATCCGCATATATCTATTTTTTCCTAGTTCCCTAGCGTGGTATGGCGGTCTTTGTCGGGCTACTCTGGCATCAACCTCAACAAAATTGCAGAACTTACCGCGACAGCAGAGTATGTAGAGGACAGTAAAAGGACGGCCAAGGTCAACGAAATTGCTGCTTGCATTGATCGCTGGCTTGAGTCAACCCGGTAGTATCACTGGAACTTCTTTTTTCGTCTTCGTCAGAAGGCTTCAAGACTGTGTTTTCTATTGAACAGAAGAGAAGGGACATACTTAGTGAGTAAGAAGGCCATTTCGTGAACCCACATGTATTTTTAGACTGGGCTTACAAGATACCCTAAGAAAAAGGGGTTAATGAATGTTGCAAAAAGTATCTACCCACGTCAGCCTGCGCCTTCATTATCTGTAAATTTTCTGCATGTCCAAGGGCCATTCTACCTCATGATTTAGTCGGCTGTTGCAGAAAATGGATTTTAAAGATCCATTATTATATGCTTGCTAGCTTGGTACCATGAATTACTAAACTGCATTACACCCATTTTTCCAGAGTGCAGCTCGCATGAAATGGCTTCCTCGGCTTAATATGCAGGGTTGCGGTGGTTACCCCAAGAGGCACAATAACCTAATATAAGTGGCATAACCATTACAAGATTTGGTGAATATGGATTATCAGTAAAAGAACTTCTTTATCTCTTTACCAAACGACAAAATTTTAGAGTTCAGTTCAAATTGAAAGCACCTGCAGACGACAATTTAAATCTGACTGAAAAATTGAAATTTCTTTTGAGAAGGGAAGAAAACATTGTGGGAAAAGGAGAAAATGCTGGTTACCATCATTTTCTCCTTTTCCCACCATGTTTTCAAAAGGCTTCTTTCTTAGGGTCGTCAAAATTCGGGATTGAGAGGTAAGAGGTTAAGATGTTAACTTGTCCAAGATATCACCAAGACAAAAAATCTGACTTAGTTTCATGAGTATCCAACGAAAAATGTGGCCTCTAGAGTGCACGCGAGGTTTTTCTAAGATTTAGCCTAGTGACCTACTTTTTGACCCAACATGACCCAATTTCAAACTTGTCCAAGATATCATCAAGACCAACATTCTACGCAACTTTCACGAGTTTTAGGCTGAAAATGTGGCCTCTAGAGTGCACACAAGGTTTTTGTAAGATTTTGCATAGTGACCTACTTTTTGACCCGACATGACCTATTTTCGAACTTTTCCAAGATATTATCAAGACAAACATTCTGACTAACTTTCAAGAGTATCAGACTGAAAATGTGGCCTCTAGAGTGCGCATACGGTTTTTCCTAGATTTAGCCCAGTGAGCTACTTTTTGACCCGACATGACTTAATGTCAAACTTGTCCGAGATTTTATCAAGACAAACATTCTGACCAAGTTTCATGTGTATCTGACTGAAAATGTGGCCTCTAGAGTGCACACAAGGTAAATGTTGACGCCGCACGACGGACGCCGGTTACAGCAGTGCTTTGATATATATTTTTTTCAGGTCTGTATCTCATAGTGAAGGTCATGTATGCAGTAAATGTAGTGAGCCAATTTTACCTCCTTGACGCATTCCTCGGAGGGTTTTTCCATATATGGGGGGTCGAAGCATTGGACAATTTCATCGTAAAAAGTCGATTTAGGGAGTCGAGACGTTTTCCCCATGTCACACTTTGTAACTTTAAAATGCGACAAATGTACAGTATCAATGTAAGTTGCTACAAATCTTTTTGGACCAAGTTTTATTGTTCAGATCTATTATGTTCACGCTTCACAATATGTACGATAACTATTCAAAATAACAGGTAAACAGGTAGAAAAAAAAATGTTAAAATAGTCCTCATTTAAAATCTGCTGATTTGTTTAATTCTGAGCAGATAGCGGATTTCAAGCCAATAATAGAAAAAAAAAATATTGCGCGTTAAAGTTTCTTTTGTTGTTGCTGCTTTTTGCTAAAAAACTCACTGTCTCTGACGGTCTGTGCGGTCAGATCTTGATCTACACTGCCTCAAAAAGCATGCTGATTCGTGATTAACAGCCTAAGAACTGTAAAAGAGACGAAACGCACTCTGGTGTTAATCTATCTTTCTACGCACTGAAGTCTTTGTCAATACAGCCATCAGTCTGTCTTAATCATTCAGACATTCAATCCATGCATCCATCCACAGTTGAACTATTATGTTAAATTGTTATTCTTTTAACCTTTTACCAAACAATCCCAAGTGTTAACGATACTGGGGAAGGATCCCTTTGTAAACATTGTGAGAAAAGGAGAAAATGCTGGTAACCATCATTTTCTCCTTTTCCCACATTGTTTTCTGCCCTTCTGGAATCATGTTTCATCAGTTCAGACACATTTAATTCATGGTCAAACTATTATATTAAACTGTTATTCTATTAACCTTTTACCAAACAATCCCAAGTTTTAACGATACTGGGGAAGGATCCCTTTGTAAACATTGTGGGAAAAGGAGAAAATGCTGGTAACCATCATTTTCTCGTTTTCCCACATTGTTTTTTGCCCTTCTGGAATCATGTTTCATCAGTTCAGCCACATTTAATTCATGGTCTGCAACAGCTTTCAATTTGGACGGATTTTCAAACTTTTCGTTTTGTAAGGGGAGTTAAATAGTTAACTACATCTTTTGCTATTAGATACTGACTAATTGACTGCATGGTGTTTAACGCCTATTTCAACATTATTTCAGTGATATTGCGGCGGCCAGACCACCTGTCCATGCTTTCCTCGAGTTTCTTTTCCCAGCACTACCGCGATTCAATGACCTTTTGCAGACAGTGTGTGCAGTCTGATCTTGGAACTACACTGTTCGAAAAGAGGATAGATTTTCTCCAAAGTGTAACTGTGAAATAGCAATATTCAGGTGTTTACCAACAGCTTGAAAGTTTCATTTAACATTTTAGCAGGTTAAGGGTTAAACTTAAACTGGATTATAGTTAACCAATAGCACATATAGCCCCGGCAGTTCAGTCGGTAGCATACAGGACTTGAGAACAGGAAGTCGCTGGTTTGATCCTCAACAGATTTCTTTCCCGAGAACTGATGATAGTCATTGCGACAGGATTCATTTCTCGCTCATGTTTCGACGATGATTATGGGGGAAAGGAGCCAGTGGCTTGGAAAAAAATATTGTGCAGAGTACTGGTAAAAGAAACTCCAGGAAAGCATGGATATGTGCACTGGCCACCGCTAGATAACTGAAATAATGTTGAAAACAGGGTTAATAAACACCATACAATCAATCAATCAATCACATTCGCTAGTCTTTCAGTACTTTGATTATTTTCTTTTCATGCAATGTAATAAAGCACAAATAAAAAACGTAGTTCGTCAATCAGACCTGAATATTTTAGGCTCTTTCAAATTGAAAGCATCTACAAATCTGAAAGTGGAACAAATGAACTGACGTTCTTTGCTAGGGTAGAAAACATTGTAGAAAATGTAGAAAATGTTAATTACCAGCCTTTTCTACTTTTCCCACAATGTTTTCAAAAGACATCTACCTCAAGGTCGGGGTTGTGTGGTAAAGGGATAAAGATTGGTTGTCTGTTTGAAATCGGTCGATGGATCTAAATCAAAATACGAATTTGTTACTGAAGTGTCAGTTTTCATACTGATCTTTAATTGTACCGTATCCTGTATTTTCTGTGTCGTATTTATGTGTGTGTTGAGTCAGTTGTCTTTCTAGTCTTTCTAAAATTGCGGTCACATTTGCAACAGAATTTACTATCTTGAAACAAAATTCATTAATATATATATTCATTACAGGGTAGCTTCTTGACTGATGTCATAATGAAAGAGCGAACAATCCCCGGACGAAAAGTGATCTGAGAAGGGCGAGGCAAGCGACGGGAAAACAGGCTTTCTTTACAGTATTTCCATACATACAACTGTATCACTACTGAAATAAAGATACTTTTATTCCATTATCAAGCCATTTCACGCACTGTATCTTTAGATTTGGATAAAGTTCCATGCCTAGCGAGAAATCAGAGTGTCTGATTTATATACCTCCAATTGGAGAGTTACGACAAGTTTATGAAAATATTTACGCAAGCTTTGTAAAACGCACTTCAGAATTTCGTAACTTTTGCGTAAGTGAAAACTAACGAAAAAACTTACGTAAATGGTAGTAACACAGGGCCCAGGGCCCCGTTTTACTAACATTTACATTTACTATTGACTTGAACTACGTTTTTTTATTTGTGCCTATTTACATTGCTTGCGAAGAAAATAAAAACCGATGATTATCGAATTTTACTATTAGAGTGCGCGATATACCTTTTTTTTTTAATCAAGTAGCAAAACCCGACAATTGCGAGCTTATATTGCCAGTTTAAAGTTCTTCCCGACGAAGAAATCTTGCAATATCGGACAGAGTTGATCAAAGATCAGACTGCACGTTCTCGATTACCAATCGAAAGCTTTTGGTGATCTGACAGTGGATTGACATTGTTTGATAGTGTAATATATATTTTACTTGTCGGCATAGAACACAGGTTGCCGCTGAAGGTCATTCCGAAGATGGCAATTGACGAATTTGGTTGAAAGGGATTTAAACTTTTCCTTTTTTCTTCGAGGTCGGATTAGGTAATGCGTAAGCGATACTTCCGCTCAAAAGACTTATCCAGACTTCACACAGACCGTTATGACACGAGAGGTTGACTATAGCGGCTATCGAAATTATATACGCTAAAAAAACTTGACAAATAAATACTATTTCCGCTCTCGGTACAGTTCTCCCCATAGAGACCCAGTTTTCGTCGGGTGACATGATTCTTACGTAGTTGCGCTGAATAAATCATCTTATGATGAAAGAAAAAAATCCAAGTCAGAATCGAATTCAACGACATTCCTACAGCTAGTGTAGGAATAAAGTATTTAATTTAAATGTAAAATTTCACAGGATAACAAAGTCGATATACAAATGATAAAGATTCACAAAATAACGAATTCAGTTTCATAATTTCAACGATACTATTATATACAATGACAAAGTTGTTTAGAAAAAAGACAAAGTCTGGTAATAAAAAATTACAAGGTCGGTGTATAAAAATAACAAAGTCAATTTCACAAAATGACAAAGTTGGTGTACAAAAAAGACAAAGTCCGTTTTCAAAAATGACAAAGTTGGTTTGTCAAAATGACAAAGTCAGTTTCATAATTTCAGCATTATTTCTATATACAATGACAAAGTCTGTTTAGAAAAAATACAAGGTCGGTGTACAAAAAAGACAAAGTCGGTGTATAAAAATGACAAAGTCGGTTTATAAAAATGACAAAGTCGGTGTACAAAAAAGACGAAGTTGGTTTGTCAAAATGACAAAGTCGGTTTCACAAAATGACGAAGTCCGTTTTCAAAATTGACAAAGTTGGTTTGTCAAAATAACAAAGTCAGTTTCATCATTCAACGTTATTTCTATATACAATGACAAAGTCTGTTTAGAAAAAATACAAAGTCGGTGTACAAAAAAGACAAAGTCGGTGTACAAAAAATACAAAGCCGGTGTACAAAAAAGACAAAGTTGGTTTGTCAAAATGACAAAGTCGGTGTACAAAAAAGACAAAGTTGGTTTGTCAAAATAACAAAGTCAATTTCATAATTTCAACGATATTTCTATATACAATTACAAAGTCTGTTTAGAAAGAATACAAAGTCCGTGTACAAAAAAGGCAAAGTCCGTTTTCAAAATTGACAAAGTTGGTTTGTCAAAATGACAAAGTCAGTTTCATAATTTCAGCATTATTTCTATATACAATGACAAAGTCTGTTTAGAAAAAATACAAGGTCGGTGTACAGAAAAGACAAAGTCGGTGTATAAAAATGACAAAGTCGGTTTATAAAAATGACAAAGTCGGTGTACAAAAAAGACAAAGTTGGTTTGTCAAAATGACAAAGTCGGTTTCACAAAATGACAAAGTCCGTTTTCAAAATTGACAAAGTTGGTTTGTCAAAATAACAAAGTCAGTTTCATAATTCAACGTTTTTTCTATATACAATGACAAAGTCTGTTTAGAAAAAATACAAGGTCGGTGTACAGAAAAGACAAAGTCGGTGTATAAAAATGACAAAGTCGGTTTATAAAAATGACAAAGTCGGTGTACAAAAAAGACAAAGTTGGTTTGTCAAAATGACAAAGTCGGTTTCACAAAATGACAAAGTCCGTTTTCAAAATTGACAAAGTTGGTTCGTATTTAATTGAATAAACTAATTTTCAGACTCTGTCATCTATTCCACCATCATATCAACCAATTCGGCATCTGACATAACCTTTTCCTCCTTGTTTTTTGTATTTTTAAGGGGATACAGGGTAATATCGAGAGGAACGGTATGAATGCCATCGTCAAGCACGCGCCGCTTGCAATAGAGGTAGGAAAATCCTGTCTTTTCTTGCTGGTACGTGTAGATGACATTGCTTCGGGCACGAAATCCTTTGTTCGTTCCATAAGCAGGTCCTTGAGAGTTTAGGACGTTTCGGAAGGTTTCTAACGGGTTGTTCACAAAACATTTACCTTCGCCTTAAGAACTAAATTTACATTCCCACTTTGATGCTACCTCTTTACTGACAACGTAAGTCTTGGAGCAGAGGCCTATCATTTCTTCACCCTCATACTCCGTCTTAAAGAGACCTGCGAATGAATAAATATTGAAAAAATATATAGTTTTGTACTTTAACTTTTAAATCGTTTAAATAAAATGAATAAATAAATAAAAATATTTAGGATAGCAATTACGATAAACTTACCGGGCACTCTTTTATCGAATTTGGCATGTTTGTCGCAACAAACGCGAGGTAGCCATCTTTTCCCGACGTCATTATACTCGTCGCTGCAAAGTCCAGTAACGCCTCTTTCAAATTCCACTTTTAATTCCAGCTTAACAACTTCGGAAAGCGTGGATGCGGCAATGGCCATATAAGCGGAGTCCTGAAAAACAAAATATTTTCATTAATTGACGAATATATTGTAGTAATGATATTTATGATTATATTGATGATAAAATATAGATTAATATATAGTTACTTACGGTATCCATTTCTAGATATTCAAGTTACTACGATCGACGTAATGATCTAGGAAATCGTAGTAAAAGGCCAACATCCGTAATTTGGTACAATTTGGTATAAAATAGCCCAGCTGTATGGCATGTCCAGGTCGATTTTCACCTTCGCTGATTCGATTTCGTAACAAGAGGGCCATGATGGCCCTGTATCGCTCCACTGGCTTATAAATATAAACCATGAAGAGAAGTCTTCACTATATAAGCCCTTATAAAACTTTGACCCCAGGGCTACAGTCGGACTAAATGGGGAATATGTGTATTAGAAGAATAACATGCCAAATTTGGGAGTTCTTGGCCTTATGGCTAGTAACAAGACGGTTTCTGAACTTTTCACTCCATAAACCCATGTAAAACTTGTGACCCCTGGTGCAGGGCCAAACTTGATCCTAGGGCTTGGGCCCTCTTTGTAGTTGTCCACTAGATAATGCTATAATTATGCAAAATTTGGTAGCCTAAGCCTTATGGCTATGTACACCAAGATTTAAAAGTTTTCCCTATGTAAGCCAATGTAAATCTTGTGAACCCCCCCCCCCCGCCTGCCCAGCATGAGGCCAAATTGACCCCAGGACTATAATTTGGGCACTTTTGGTAGACCCCAACTAGATCAAGCTAAATGCAAAATTTGGTAGCTCTAGGCCTTATGGCTAGGTACAGGAAGATTTTTAAAGTTTTCTCTATATAAGCCTATGTAAAACTTGTGACCCCTGGGGCAGAGCCAATTTTGACCCCTGGGCTATAATTTCAAGAAACATGATAGAGGTTTACTACATAAAGCTACATGCCAA
Source organism: Tridacna gigas (assembly GCA_945859785.2). Classification (NCBI taxonomy): domain Eukaryota; kingdom Metazoa; phylum Mollusca; class Bivalvia; order Cardiida; family Cardiidae; genus Tridacna; species Tridacna gigas. The sequence continues at coordinate 19,873,982 of OX244035.2, forward strand.
ATTTGGTAGCCCTATGCCTTATGGTTTCAGACAAGAAGATTTTTAAAGTTTTCTCTATATAAGCCTATGTAAAACTTGTGACCCCTGGGGCAGAGCCAATTTTGACCCCAGGGCTATAATTTCAAGAAAAATGATAGAGGTCTACTACATGAAGCTCCATGCCAAATTTGGTAGCCCTATGCCTTATGGTTTCAGACAAGAAGATTTTTAAAGTTTTCTCTATATAAGCCTATGTAAAACTTGTGACCCCTGGGGCAGAGCCAATGTTGACCCCAGGGCTATAATTTCAAGAAACATGATAGAGGTCTACTACATAAAGCTACATGCCAAATTTGGTAGCCGTATGCCTTATGGTTTCAGACAAGATTTTTAAAGATTTCCAATATTTTTCAGTTTTGTTGCCATGGCAACCAGAGTTTTTGAAGGAATCAAATTCTTTCAAGAAATTCTGAAGAGGACCATGGCAGGATCATTTCTGTGAAGTTTCATGAAAATTGGATGGGTAGTTTCATAGAAGAAGATGTTTGAAATAAAAGTTAACGCACGGACGGACGGACGCACGCACGCACGGACGGACGGACGCACGACGGACACCGGGCCATGACATAAGCCCGCTGGCCTTCGGCCAGTGGAGCTAAAAACCGTCTTCAGCATCGAGACACGTCATGGATCGAAACCTTGGATCATTCACCTTGTCACATGCTGCATTTTCGTCAGCCGCGTACGTGACTTTTCTGTGTTTCGTCTTATCCATGATCATCGACCCGTACCTGTAATTATATAACAATTTATCAGTTTTTTATAGATGTATACGTAAGCACATATTTTGAAACACGATTATCAGTTTATTCGAAAATAACAAAACAACTTGCCAGCTATTGCCGATCAGTTTCATCGTATCGGCTATGATCGCCATGTCTTTGGAAGCGTCACCAGCTCGACGGGCGTCGCTGACTTCATCGACGAAGGACTGGAAACAAGCCATTTTTCTGTATTCTATGACTTGGTAGATTTTGGTCACTTTAAGCCCGTGATCCAAGTACCATTTTAATAGCGGGGTGGCGAGTAAGATCTGTCGCTCCTTCAATCCGCTAACCAAGAGACGTCTAGGTCTGTCGGAGCACAGGAATCGGACGTTTAGTTGGTGAAAATAGCTGAATGTCAGGCGAAGTGGTCACTCTCTATTATAAAATATACAAGGAATGCAACGAATTTCGGGTCGAAATTTGACACGACTGTCACCGAAAATCATCTCTGAAAATGCGGTCAAATCAACTATAGCCGACATAAACACACATCGACCGTGCTCTTAAATATCTAATCTGCCGATTTATTAAGTCCTTACCTGCCGTGAAACACTCTATCCGCGTCATTCAACGGATTTTCCAAGGGCGATATTTACCCCAGTGTCAGCCTCGGCGAATTCGCCATTTTATGCTCACTTCCGGTACATCGGAGTGAATGAAAAGGTATCCCCAAGGAATGAGTTGGATTGTTTCTATTTTTAGCAATCATCTTGACAGGTCGGCGGGAAATTATGGCGTTAAATGCGGAGCAACAGGAGATTTTGTCATTGGCAGAAAAGGGACACAACATTTTGATTACAGGACAGTGCGGCACAGGAAAAACACATGTTCTAAGGTATTCCTAACAATGCTTTATTTCCGAAGTAATTTTTTATTTTTCTTGTTCCTTCGAGTGTTTAGTGCGCATGGTGTCATGGCCTTGAAAAAGGATGCAGTATTGCCAGAATTTCCTCTCGCAGACACGGAGCACTGCCCAAGTGTAATTGCAGTATTTGCTGGTCCGTACTGTGACAGGGTGGGGTTGGTGTTGAGGCCATTTCTGATTCCCCTCTGCTGATTAAAAAGATTCTTTACAAGATCAGAATTTGTTAAACCTGGATTTATGCTATCCCCCTTCCCAAGCATCAATCCACAGAGAGAGATAAATCCTAATATGCTTGAGTTGATATCCTCTCTTGTCTCTCGGGTTATAAGGTGTTTTGTAATATTTCCTAAAGGGGAATTGACAACATCAACTTCCCATGCATTGAAGAAATTCACAACATTTGTTAAAGACTCAATTCTGGTGTCACTTATGTCTGAAATAGGCCTGTTAATGTTACAAAATATGTCTGTAAGAATTGATGTCTGTTCCAAAAAGTCAGTTGATGAAGCCAAAAGTTCTGGATTATCTAGCGTTGCTTGATACGCTTTCATCAAGTAAAGCATGTCACGGTCTAGAACATGAATTGCTAGCTTGTTTCGCATTTTTGAAGTTGGAGAAAGATTGAAATGTTCATCTGGAAGTTTTGGATTAATCTGTAGTCCATGTGAGTTGTTAAATGCGTAGCATTGAACCCAGTGATCCCAAACAATAGGCTTATTATTCAGAGTAAGATATCTTCCAGGCTTTGACTTATGGGCTATCCTGCTGGATTCTATGTTGTTTCTCATCTTTTTGAGCACATGCATAATATCTTGAATTGCACACATTTTATGTTCCACATCATATACATTTTTGAAAATATAGTGCTCTGTACGAGGATTCCCATTAAACAACATATTAAAGAATGTTCGGTTGGCTGAGGCACCATCAGTCATTACATAGTCAACTGTGAAGCCATTTTCTTCTAGTAAATGCACGCACTCCCAGAATGTGACGTACAGTTGGTGGGCTGTACCACTAAGTGATCCAAAATAGACCACTGGCCACCTAAAACAGATTTCATTTTCAATAATTAGGCTTGAAAAATACATCTTTCTTTCTGGTTTCTAGACAGACTCAATCATCCTAAGTATTCCAGCTCTCCAATTTTTCTTGCTGAAAATTCTTGGCTTTCTTTCTAAAAAATAAATTTTTCACGACGAATCCAAATTTTCTTGGGGATAAAATGATAATTTCGCTCAATCTTGTTTATATCAGCCATCATATAACAACATGGGGCCTAGTGTGTCTACTTGATGCATGATAACAAGCAAGTTAGCACATAATAATTACTTCAGAAAATCCAATTTATGGAACAGCTGACTGAATCATGAGATAAACTAATCTTTTGACTCTTTACCAAACGACAAAATATTAGACTAGTCCAGATGGAAAGCATTTGCAGACGACAAATAAATGTAGCCCAAATGATGATTTCTGTCTTTGATAGGGTAGAACACATTGTGGAAAAAGGAGAAAATGCTGGTTACCAGCATTTTCTCCTTTTCCCACAATGTTTTCAAAAGGCTTCTTTCTTGGGGTTGTTAAAAGTCGGGATTGTGTGGTAAAGACTTAATATGCAGAACTGCAGGTTGACTTTTGTCAAAATTTCTCTAATACATAAAGCTCCTTTTCATTCATATTTTTAGCTCCACTGGCCGAAGGCCAGCGGGCTTATGTCATGGCCCGGTGTCCGTCGTGCGTCCGTCCGTGCGTGCGTGCGTGCGTGCGTGCGTCCGTCCGTCCGTCCGTGCGTTAACTTTTATTTCAAGCATCTTCTTCTCTGAAACTATCCATCCAATTTTCATGAAACTTCACAGAAATGATCCTGCCATGGTCCTCTTCAGAATTTCTTGAAAGAATTTGATTCCTTCAAAAACTCTGGTTGCCATGGCAACAAAACTGAAAAATATTGGAAATCTTTAAAAATCTTGTCTGAAACCATAAGGCATAGGGCTTCCAAATTTGGCATGGAGCTTTATGTAGTAGACCTCTATCATGTTTCTTGAAATTATAGCCCTGGGGTCAAAATTGGCTCTGCCCCAGGGGTCACAAGTTTTACATAGGCTTATATAGAGAAAACTTTAAAAATCTTCTTGTCTGAAACCATAAGGCATAGGGCTACCAAATTTGGCATGTAGCTTTATGTAGTAAACCTCTATCATGTTTCTTGAAATTATAGCCCAGGGGTCAAAATTGGCTCTGCCCCAGGGGTCACAAGTTTTACATAGGCTTATATAGAGAAAACTTTAAAAATCTTCCTGTACCTAGCCATAAGGCCTAGAGCTACCAAATTTGGCATGTAGCTTTATGTAGTAAACCACTATCATGTTTCTTGAAATTATAGCCCTGGGGTCAAAATTGGCTCTGCCCCAGGGGTCACAAGTTTTACATAGGCTTATATAGAGAAAACTTTAAAAATCTTCCTGTACCTAGCCATAAGGCATAGGGCTACCAAATTTTGCATTTAGCTTGATCTAGTTGGGGTCTACCAAAAGTGCCCAAATTATAGTCCTTGGGTCAATTTGGCCCCAAGCTTAGGGGGGGCGGGTTTCACAAGATTTACATAAAGCTACATGCCAAATTTGGTAGCTCTAGGCCTTATGGCTAGGTACAGGAAGATTTTTAAAGTTTTCTCTATATAAGCCTATGTAAAACTTGTGACCCCTGGGGCAGAGCCAATTTTGACCCCTGGGCTATAATTTCAAGAAACATGATAGAGGTTTACTACATAAAGCTACATGCCAAATTTGGTAGCCCTATGCCTTATGGTTTCAGACAAGAAGATTTTTAAAGTTTTCTCTATATAAGCCTATGTAAAACTTGTGACCCCTGGGGCAGAGCCAATTTTGACCCCAGGGCTATAATTTCAAGAAACATGATAGAGGTCTACTACATAAAGCTCCATGCCAAATTTGGCTTTTTGAAAGAGGTAAATCTCTATAAAAAGATATGATTTTAGGTCCAATTGACCATCTGTATTCTTAGACTTTGTCACTAGTCCTGTTTATCCTTTTGGTGTTTACATAGCTGATATTTTAAGCCTTATCCGTAACATTACAGTTTGCTAAATTAAATGCATTGCATTAGTTGTTAGTGCGCCCAATATGACCTTTGATGTCGACGGGCCTTAAAACTTCATTCATTCATTCTGTCTGTAAAACTTTCGCTTTTCAGCTTTTGAGAATGTCTTTATACATGTTTCACACATTGTATGGTATGATAGAAAACTGAGTAATATCTTACAACACTTTGAACGCTGGACATATCTTTTGGTATCTTTTTGTGGAATCAAGCTTAAGCTTTCTGTGATATATGATTGTGACACCACGCTGTCAACTATGTTCTTTCCCTCACAAAACTTCATCTGTTGAATAAGATATATCAGGCCATCGACACTTGCTTGAGTTATTGGAAACCCAAAACCGCAATTGTACATTTTATTTTTAATGTCTAGTACTATGTCACTTCTGTTCATTTTGATTCTACACATAATAACTTTGTCATCACAGACAATTTCTGTTGGGCATATCATATCAAGTTGGTCTTTTGTTGCAGATGCAGTGCAATACTCTGAAAGAACAATATCAAGTTTATGATTTTCTCTCATTTTTAAGTTTACAAATGTACTTTGTCGCTTGCCCTCATAATTCAAAATTTTTCTTTCCACATGAAATAATTTTAAGATGAGTTTTGCATAAGTTTCTTTGCAAAGGGGAACACGTCATTCATGCTTGCGTAAAAATGCTGACACTGTTGGTAAATGTAGTCTAAGGAGATAATATGCCCTTTGCTATTTTCAAACTTAACACAGAGCCTGTAATGAAAAATCGAAAAATTCAATTAAGTAAATATTTAACTCTTTACCACACAATCCCGAATTTTAACGACCTTGAAAAAAAAACTTTTGAAAACATTGTGGAAAAGGAGAAAATGCTGGAAACCAGCATTTTGTCCTTTTCCCACAATGGTTTCTACCCATCTATAAAATGCTTGTAAACAGTATTTTTGGCATTTCCCACATTTTTACCTATTTTTTAGAAGAGACATATTAAACTTCAAATTATTTGTTGCCTGCAAAAATTTGAAAAGCAGCAAATCTAAGTTTTCTTGTTTTATTTGTATGTTGCATGTCGTAAATTGAAAATATTTCAGTCATAATATTGTATGACAGCATGTAGATGTAGATGTACCAAGAACATGTGATCCACTGTTAGGTATAAAAGCCAATGATAAATAAGGCTTTTATGTGCCACAGGCCTATCTTTTCCTTGTAGTTAATCTCATCCTAAACCAAGGACCCCCTATTTTGTTCTGTGTGTGCTGTGGCTTACAAACTCAATTACACTCTGCAGTTGTCTTAATGTTTGAAAGTGTGACTCTTTGGAATTATGTTGAAAGTAAATCAAATTATTTTTTAATCTTCAGGTGTGTAATAAGAGCTCTAAGTAGGGTAAAGAAAGTGGCTGTGACAGCAACTACAGGGATTGCCAGTCTGCATTTGGGAAAACAAGCCACCACACTTCATCATTGGGCCGGAATCTTTGATGGCCGTTATTCTGACCAAAAGCTGCAAGAACTCTTTGAGAGTGATGACAGGTTTTCCAGTGCTAAAAGCCGAATTCTCGAATGCGAATGCCTTGTCATAGATGAAATTGGAATGTTGTCAGCCGAAGTATTTCAGATGGTAGATTCAGTTTGCCATCATGTCAGAAAGAGTAATCTAGCCTTTGGAGGTTTACAGGTAGGTTTTCTGACATACACTTCACAGTTAATGTACCTAATATGTATTTCATTGTAGTAGTGGATCTTTGCTGGATCTGTCCCTGTGGGATTATTTTTGATTTTTTTTTTTTTTTTTTTTTTTTGTATTTGGGTTTAACGCTACTTTAACAGCCATGCTCATATCATGGCGGTCCGTGACGTACATGTGTTTCCTGGCTTTCTCACACCAGTACTGACACAACTTTCTTTCCAAAGCCACCGACTACTTTTGTCACAGAGGTGAGGGGCGGAATATCGCCGGAATATCGCCGGAAAGAAAGTTTTGTTTCAAATGGGTATCAAACTCACAACCACCAGGTCATGAGTCAGACACGCGCAACAATGAGCCACTCTGGTGGGCTTGTGGGGTTGTAGCTGAAATCCAGCAAATCTTGGCTATGGATGCTTCTTCCCCATCTACTTTTATCTAAATCCCTCAATACATTCTGTCTCTCCTCCAAGGCCGTAAAAACCAGGGATTGTTTGGAAAAGGGTTAAAAAATAGTAACAAGAGGGCCATGATGGCCCTGGACGCTCACCTGAGTCAATAGGCGAAATTCACTGAACGTGCATAATTCAATTTCTGACCAATTGTCAGGTCAATTGAGCTTAAAATGTGGCCTCTAGAGCGTCCACAAGGAATTTCCGTAAGTTGACCTACTGACCTAATTTATCACCCAAAGTGACCCAATTTAGAACTCATCAAAAAATTTATGAAGACAAACATTCTGAACAGTTTTCAAGTTAATTGAGCAACAAATGTGGCCTCTAGAGTGCCCACAAGTGTTTCTTAAATTTGACCCAGTAACCTAGTTTATGACCCCAGCTGACCCAATTTCAAACTCACCCAATATTTCATCAAGACAAACATTCTGACCAACTTTCAAGTCAATTCAGCAAGAAATGTGACCTCTAGAGTGTCCTAAAGGTGTTTCTTTAGTTAGACCTAGTGACCTAGATTATGAGCCCAGGTGACCCAAATCCAAACTCATCTAAGATTTCATCAAGACAAACATTTTGACCAATTTTGAAATCATTTGAACAATAAATGTGGCCTCTAGAGTGCACACCAGGTATTTCTTTAATTTGACCTAGTGACCTAATTTAAGACCCCACATGACCCAAATTCGGACTCATGTGAGACTTTATCAAGACAAACACTCTGACCAATTTTCAAGTCAATTGAGCCAAATATGTGGCCTCTAGAGTGCCCACAAGGTATTACTTTAATTTGAACTAGTGACCTAGTTTATGATCCCAAGTGACCTAAATCCAAACTCATCTAAGATTTTATCAAGACAAACATTCTGACCAAATTTCAGGTCATTTGAGCAATGAATGTGGCCTCTAGAGTGCCCACAAGGTATTTCTTTAATTTGACCTAGTGACCTAGTTTATGACCCCAGGTGACCAAATTTCAAACTGACTGAACATGTTGTGCTCAGGTGGGCTAACAAACTTAGAACAGGTTCACTACATACCAAATAACAAAGCTCTATGCCTTCAAGGTTTAGAAAAGAGGAATTTTAAAGTTTTCCTTCTTTGTTTCTATGTTAGAACTTGTAACCCCCGGGGCAGGGCCAGTTTTGACCCCAGGGGCATCGTATGAACAAAGTTGGTAGAGGTCCACTAGGAGATGCTACATACCAAATATCAAAGCTCTACGCCTTCCAGTTTCAGAGAAGAAGAATTTTAAAGTTTTCCTTCTTTGTTCCTATGGTAGAACTTGTGACCTCCGGGGCGGGGCCAGTTTTGACCCGAGGGGGATCATATGAACAAACTTGGTAGAGGTCCACTAGGAGATGCTAGATGCCAAATATCAAAGCTCCACGCCTTCCAGTTTCAGAGAAGAAAAATTTTAAAGTTTTCCTTCTTTGTTCCTATGTTCGAAATTTGTGATCCCCCGGGCGGGGCCAGTTTTGACCCCAGGAGCATCGTATGAACAAAGTAGGTAGAGGTCCGCTAGGACATGCTACATACCAAATATCAAAGCTCTACGCCTTCCAGTTTCAGAGAAGAAGAATTTTAAATTTTTCCTTCTTTGTTCCTATGTTCGACACTTGTGACCCCCGGGGCAGGACCAGTTTTGACCCCAGGGGCATCATATGATCCAACTTGGTAGAGGTCCACTAGGAGATGCTAGATGCCAAATATCAAAGCTTCACGCTGACCAGTTTCAGAGAAGAAGAATTTTAAAGTTTTCCTTCTTTGTTCCTATGTTCGAACTTGTGACCCCCGGGGCGGGGCCAGTTTTGACCCCAGGGGCATCATATGAACAAACTTGGTAGAGGTCCACTAGGAGATGCTACATACCAAATATCAAAGCTCTATGCTTTCTAGAATCAGAGAAGAAGATTTTTAAAGTTTTCCTTCTTTGTTCCTATGTTCAAATCTTGTGACCCCCGGGGCGGGGCCAGTTTTGACCCCAGGGGCATCATATGAACAAACTTGGTAGAGGTCCACTAGGAGATGCTAGATGCCAAATATCAAAGCTCCACGCCTTCCAGTTTCAGAGAAGAAAAATTTTAAAGTTTTCCTTCTTTGTTCCTATGTTCGAACTTGTGACCCCCGGGGCGGGGCCAGTTTTGACCCCAGGGGCATCATATGAACAAACTTGGTAGAGGTCCACTAGGAGATGCTACATACCAAATATCAAAGCTCTACGTCTTCTAGAATCAGAGAAGAAGATTTTCCTATTTTTTTCCTTTCTGTTGCCATGGCAACCAGAGTTTTGGGTGGAATTCAATCTCTTGAAGAACTTTGGTAGGGCTTCACCCAAGGAACATCCCTGCCAAGTTTAATCAAGATTGGCCCAGCGGTTTAGGATGAGAAGATGTTTAAAGGAATTGTGGACAGATGGGCGCCGGACAATGACCCATCACAATACCTCACCTTAGCAGTTCGTGCTCAGGTGAGCTAAAAACAGAAAGTGACATCATGGGCAGAAAAATGAAATTGCAATTAAGTATTAACGATAACTTTTTTTACATTTATACCCAGGTTCTGGCATCAGGAGACTTTAAACAACTTCCTCCAGTGCCTAACTACAGGCTGCAGGATGATGGGGCCCATTGCTTCACCAGTCCTACATTTAATTTTGTCTTTCCACACCACATCACATTGAATCAGGTACATATGAAAAAAAAAAAAAAAAAATATGTGTGACCTTGACTTTCAATCTACTTCAAAGTAAGGTTTGGTGCTTGTGTGGAGGACTATAATTATCTAAATTCACGTTTTGATAGGTGACAGTGTCACATTTGTCCAATTGAAATAGAATATTGTTAAAAGTGGGGTTAATTTAAGTGGTCTTACTGGTCTAAATACATATACTTTCTCATTCATAGGTTGTAAGACAGGAGGAGATGGACTTAATAACAGCTATTAATGAGTTGTGCGATGGAAATCCTTCCCAACAGACATTGACACTCCTACAAAATCTGAACAACCAACTGCCAGATAATGTTGAAATTGTTCGGCTGTTTGGAAAAACTCTTGATGTTAAATTTGTGAACCAGAAAGTTCTTGATGAGGTTGAGGGGGAGCAGTTCACCAATAAGGCCATTGATGAAGGTAAACAAATCTTTACCAAACAACAGATTTTTAGACTAGTGGAAATTGAAAGCATTTGCACATGACTAACATTGCCCAAATGACGAAATTTCCCTTGATAAAGGTGGAAAACTTTGTGGGAATAGAATAAAATGTTGCTTACCAGCCTCTTCCCGCTATGTTTTAAAGAAGTGTCTTTGTAACGGTTGTTGATATTTCGATTGCACAGTGAAGTCAACATTATTTCAGTTATATCACAGCAGCCAGTGCATATATCCAGGATTTTCTTATACCAGTGCTTCTCAAAATATTCTTTCTAAGCTTCTGGCTGCTTTCTCATATTACCATTGCCGTTATAATGGTCAGCAGTGAGAGAGGAATGAATCTTGTTGAAATGACTATCAACATGTGTTGTCACAAGGGGCATTGACGTTCACAAAACACGCTTTTAATAACACCTAAATTAGTGTATTCACTGAATATCCTATGTCGCTTAGTCTCAGGCAAAATATTGACCTTGAAGGCTTGTTTCTTTCAGGTAGAGTCAGCCTGCTGCTAGGATGTGTAGCACCAAAGAACTTGGCTTTGAAGAAAGGAGCTCCGATCATTTTAACTTGGAATCTTGGAGGTGGCTTGTTCAATGGATTGAGAGGGAAGGTTCACCAACTGGAAATCAATAAACCCCGTCATTGACTTCGGAGGAAAAATTGTTTCCATGGAAGTAATTTTGAAATATTTGACATGGATCAAAATACAACATTGGCCACAAGAACCCAATACCCTATTATACTGGCTTATGCAATGACTGTCCACAGAGCTCAGGGACAAACGCTCGATTATGTTGAGGTGGACTGCAAGTCTTTTTTTGCCCCTGGACAAATGGGAGTTGCGGTTGGGAGGGCAAGGAGAAAATTTGGATTAAGGATTTTAAATTTTGATAAATGGGAGGCCTGTTTAAAACACAAACAAGTAGAGTACGATTTTTACGAGAAGGGCAGTGCAGAGCCATTACAGGACCTAAGTTGCTGTTATTTAGAAGCACATGAAGTATCCTCATGTACATCATACTTTTCAGCTGAGGATGCCCTTGATCAGGACGAAAGTGAGGTATTGGAGGCATTAGAGACAGAATTGCCTATCCAGTCTCAGGTTCTAAACGAATATCTGCAAGTGAGTGAATGTCCCTTTGATGCGAACAATTTCCCTCTGCTTAATAAAGACTCCACATTTCTGTCAAAAATATCTGACGACAAATTGAAGTCCCCAGAATTTCATGACCATATGAATTACCTATATTCAAAGGTTTTACAAATTTGTGGCTGCGATCCAAAGACGTCGCAGCAGTGGAACGATGTGTACTTTAAACTCAATACCTTTATAACTAGTGACTCTCATGTGAATCACATTGCAAGGTTATTTCAAGTTCCTACAATAACAAAAGACCAAAACAAGTTATCTACTAAACTAGTTTTCTGGCTCATGGACTCAGAAATCAAGAGAAAAGCAGAAAAAATTACTGAAAAGCAGCTTGAGAGACACTTAGAAACATCCCATGATAATACAGACTTAACTTCTGTGGCAAAGGCAAAACTTAGATATGTGGCAGGCTGCTGCATCCACAAAGTTAAGAAGAAGCTTTGTTTGTCAGTCATTACTAACTTGGGAAAAAGTGACAGCAATAGCAAGACAGACAGGTCTATTAATTACAAGAAACAAGCCATGCTTAAAACATTTCTGTATAAATGAAAGTGAAATTTCTTCTGGAGATGAAAGTTTGTTTGAGATAAATTTCAAGCAGAGCAAAAGCCGAGGCCTTTTTATTATCAGTGATGAAGTATTTAACGTCTTTATCATGTTGAACAAAGTCATACAGAGTCATTTAACAAAAGAAGCTTTCCATTTGAATTTTGATAAATTTCATGTGACATGTCGAAATATCATAAACACAGATGAAGACCTGCATAAATTTTGGTTCAGTCTTTTTGGTTAATTAAATGTCGATGAAGTAGAGGATGAAATCATGGAATTGTTTGAAGATGTCACTGGACTTTTCTTAAAAATATCTCTAGCTGATGGCCTCAAAAAATTCAAAGAAACCATACCTAGGAAGAAAAAACAGAGCCTATGGTCCAAATTACAAGCTTTAGGAGATCGAACCCAGACAGAAATTGCTTCCACATCAAGTGCCATACCATCAAGTGCCTCTCAAATCATACCTGTAGAGAGTGACTTTGCGTGCAAAGTTTGTAATAAGGCATGTGAAGAGGAGCCTCCAGATGTGAATGAGCAATCTATTTGTTGTGACAAATGTGATAGATGGTTTCACTATAAATGTGTTAACCTTAAAGGTGATGAATCCTTCCTTTAATCAAAGAAGGCAAGATGGTACTGCTCATTTTGCAGCGAAAGGGGAAAAGGAATGGGGAAAAAGAAAACTGTGTAAAAAATGAAGATCTGACGCAGCGGTTAATATTGACATAAAACATATGAAGAACATTCAATCGCTATGATTTTGTACATTTATAATCTTACCAAGCAGCATCCTCGATTAATTTTTCCATTGTGGACATCTGAATTTGAATTTGAATTTACCGCGAACTATGTGACGTAATAGCCAACTTTGTGACATCGATAAATAACGAGTCTCTACTCTTTGTAAACTAGACCATACAGTAAAAAAAACATTATATTTGATTTGCACCGATTATGTTGATATAAATATACCATGATTTTTCTTAAATTTAACTTGTACCAACGGAAATATTCTGAAAAATTTCTGACGTGATTTATTGGAAAATCTAAATTTACCTTTTCATTCACTCCGATGTACCGTACCGGAAGTGAGCACGTAATGGCGAATTTGCCGAGGCTGACACTGGGGTAAATATCGCCCTTGGAAAATCCGATGAATGACGCGGATAGAGTGTTTCACGGCAGGTAAGGACTTAATAAATCAGCAGATTAGATATTTAAGAGCACGGTCGATGTGGGTTTATGTCGGCTAATGTTGATTTGACCGCATTTTCAGAGATGATTTTCGGTGACAGTCGTGTCAAATTCGACCCGAAATCCGTTGCATTCCTTGTATATTTTATAATAGAGAATGACCACTTCGCCTGACATTCAGCTATTTTCACCAACTAAACGTCCGATTCCTAATAGGAGAGGCCTTGCGACCAGATATGCGCCTGCAGGTGCTCGCCGATATTGTCGAAGGAGACATCCGTATTACTAAATGACGGGCACATTTCGGAAAAGTACTATTTAGGAGGGAGGGACTTCTGGAACTTGAGACTCCATCGCTCAGGTACCTCGATGTCAACCTCGACCATACCAAGGAGTTGTCCGAAACGTACCCCATTTAGTATTAGGATCTCACTACCTCTTCCATGATGTTTTCGAGAAATGAGGGGGCGAGACTCGTAAATAATGTCGTAGATTTTTTTGTGCGTCCGGTAGAATTGCTGAAATTTGGTGGTCCTCTTTCAAATTCCTTCAAATAATTGTGTTCCATGAAGAATTCTGGTTGCCATGGCAACCAAAGTAAAAAATCTTTAAAAATCTCCTCCCAAACCGCTATTTGGATAGCATTATTATTTTGCAGGAATGTTCCTTAGATACAGGTTTACAGAATTCCTTTAAAAAAATGATCTGTCAAAAAACATGGCTTTTATGGGAGACTCATTTTCCTTTTATAGTATAAAGTAAAATCTTTGAAAAATTTCTTCTCTAAAACTATTCATTGGATTTCATTGTTGTTTTGCAGGTAAGTTCCTATGGTGGTTGTCTGCCAAATTGTTTCTATGGTGGTTGTATACCAAATTCCTTTTAAAAAAATGATACACCTAAAAACACATTTTTTTATAGACAAGGCTTATATTTCAAAAAAATGTTCTTCTTCAAAACTATTTATTGTGTCAGTTTTATCGACTAACAAAGAAAAAGGAAGAAAATTGGATTGACTTGACCTAGTCAGGGCTGTCCTATTTAAGCCCACACATTTTCCTTGGTATTAAGATCACAATTTACTCCAATGATATGCTATTAGTTAGTACTAGTAATAAAATATCACTGGCCATAAATAAGATAAAAGCTTGAGCACATTTCACAACTTGAGCTTTTCAATTTTGCCTTATTACTAAG